>CM069861.1:40109840-41389840 GCA_036172795.1 Pelodytes ibericus
GCTTCCTGTCATTGGTTGTACAAATCCCATCACCAGTTTACTTCCAAAAATTGTACTGAATCTGGGCTATACAGGGAGTGCAGAATTATTAGGCAAGTTGTATTTTTGATTAATTTTTATTATTGAACAACAACAACCATGTTCTCAATGAACCCAAAAAACTCATTAATATCAAAGCTGAATATTTTTGGAAGTAGTTTTTAGTTTGTTTTTAGTTTTAGCTATTTTAGGGGGATATCTGTGTGTGCAGGTGACTATTACTGTGCATAATTATTAGGCAACTTAACAAAAAACAAATATATACCCATTTCAATTATTTATTTTTACCAGTGAAACCAATATAACATCTCAACATTCACAAATATACATTTCTGACATTCAAAAACAAAACAAAAACAAATCAGTGACCAATATAGCCACCTTTCTTTGCAAGGACACTCAAAAGCCTGCTATCCATGGATTATGTCAGTGTTTTGATCTGTTCACCATCAACATTGCGTGCAGCAGCAACCACAGCCTCCCAGACACTGTTCAGAGAGGTGTACTGTTTTCCCTCCTTGTAAATCTCACATTTGATGATGGACCACAGGTTCTCAATGGGGTTCAGATCAGGTGAACAAGGAGGCCATGTCATTAGATTTTCTTCTTTTATACCCTTTCTTGCCAGCCACGCTGTGGAGTACTTGGACGCGTGTGATGGAGCATTGTCCTGCATGAAAATCATGTTTTTCTTGAAGGATGCAGACTTCTTCCTGTACCACTGCTTGAAGAAGGTGTCTTCCAGGACCTGGCAATAGGACTGGGAGTAGAGCTTGACTCCATCCTCAACCCGAAAAGGCCCCACAAGCTCATCTTTGATGATACCAGCCCAAACCAGTACTCCACCTCCACCTTGCTGGCGTCTGAGTCGGACTGGAGCTCTCTGCCCTTTACCAATCCAGCCACGGGCCCATCCATCTGGCCCATCAAGACTCACTCTCATTTCATCAGTCCATAAAACCTTAGAAAAATCAGTCTTGAGATATTTCTTGGCCCAGTCTTGACGTTTCAGCTTGTGTGTCTTGTTCAGTGGTGGTCGTCTTTCAGCCTTTCTTACCATGGCCATTTCTCTGAGTATTGCACACCTTGTGCTTTTGGGCACTCCAGTGATGTTGCAGCTCTGAAATATGGCCAAACTGGTGGCAAGTGGCATCGTGGCAGCTGCACGCTTGACTTTTCTCAGTTCATGGGCAGTTATTTTGCGCCTTGGTTTTTCCACACGCTTCTTGCGACCCTGTTGACTATTTTGAATGAAACGCTTGATTGTTCGATGATCACGCTTCAGAAGCTTTGCAATTTTAAGAGTGCTGCATCCCTCTGCAAGATATCTCACTATTTTTGACTTTTCTGAGCCTGTCAAGTCCTTCTTTTGACCCATTTTGCCAAAGGAAAGGAAGTTGCCTAATAATTATGCACACCTGATATAGGGTGTTGATGTCATTAGACCACACCCCTTCTCATTACAGAGATGCACATCACCTAATATGCTTAATTGGTAGTAGGCTTTCGAGCCTATACAGCTTGGAGTAAGACAACATGCATGAAGAGGATGATGTGGTCAAAATACTCATTTGCCTAATAATTCTGCACTCCCTGTAGTTAAGAGTTAAATTAATGTTGAGTTGGTAGTCATTTAGACATTTTTACAAAACTATGCAGAGAATCCACATTACTTGACCAAATATAGATAATCTATGTACCAGTCAATAGATAACATATACATATTACCGTCACCAAAAATGAAGGACTGCTCCGAGAAACCCATATAAAAATAATAAAATGTTAGCAAATGATGGAGCAGAATATGTGCTCATAGCGGTCACATCAATAAAAAAATGAGTTAACACTATAGAATATCCACTATAATTAGGACAGACTGCACTGCTTCCAACCCCTTATCATGAGGAATGAAGGAGTACAACGATGTAGTGTCCATAGTTGCCCACAATAAATATGGCTGCCATATGACCTGATCAAGCTTTTCCAACAAATGCCAGGTGTCTCTGATGTAACGTTTTAATATTCTTACAAGAGGCTGAAGATGATGGTCTGTTTACTGGGAAAACCCTTACCTAGGGACCCATTGGTTACCACTCTTGCTCTCTCTGGTGGGTGTTCCATATCCTTGTGGATCTTTGGCACATGGTGAAACACAGGGTTATCAACATACATATTTTTTTCCTTAGCAATAATGACACCATCTGCCACAGCGTCTTCTAAAATGAATAACAATTTCTCACTAAATGCCTTGGTGGGATTACTTTTTAGCTTAATAATTTTATTGATATTTTAATAGACTTTGAGGATCCAAATAATATTCTCTGTATTCAACATCCCATATCTGCATTACAGATCACTATCTCTTGTTATCACTCAATTCATTAATGGCATTCAGTGTCATAGTTGTGCCCAAACAGCCTGTCTCTGCCCTGAAACACTTCCCAATACCACTTTTGCCCAAGATTCCTAATGCCATACATGCCCCCAGCTTCTCAGTGCCATCTCTGTCCAAACAGCTTATCAGTGCCATATTTATCCCCAAAAAATCATCCCAGTGCCAATTATATTTTTGTCCACAGTTTATCATTGCCAACTTTGTTTCCATGCGGCTTGTCTGTGCCATATTTGGCAGTATGAAGTATAGCTGAATTGAAGATTTTTCCTACTTGGCTACATTGGCCTTAATATTGCAATTCCCCTGGTAATTCCCTGCAATTCAATGCAAGCTCAGTGTTGTTTCAAGTACCATGGGTGCTGTAAGGTGGTGCTTTGGCAAGTTATGTGGGTGCAATCAGCTGTTGTAGGTGCAACGGCAGGAGATATGGGGGTGCTAATAAAAGGAGGGCAGGAGAAATACAGTGAAACAAGGCATGTGTTTTTTCTAAAAATAATTTTCACATAGCTATACCTTGACACCACCACCTATGACTGGCACGCCCAGGTCACCTGAACCGCAAAGGTCGGTGCTGGACACATCATTGTACACTATGGAGATTAAACGATAAAACATATATATAGAAGTAATTACAGGACTGAAAATAAGTTCTGTTTAACTCAAAGACTGAATCAAGTGTAGGCATTTTAAAAAGTAACTTATTAAGACCTCTTTGTTTGTATAGCTCGATCAGGGGTAGCATCTTGGGTCAGAGCTTCCTTATTCTGACCCAAGATGCAAAACAACATGTCTGCCCCCTGATAGAATTACAGGCACAGCGGACTAAATATGGTATTTTATATTTAAACTTTAAGTAATGCATTTCTATTTAAAATGTCTTTACTTGATGCAGTTTTTCTGTTAAATATAACCCTTTTTTTTTGCTGACAAAAAAACATTGTTGCAAAAAATTGACAAAAACTGTTGAGTTGTAAACCAACATCTCCTCCTACTACCCTGCCTCTGTCCATTACTTACAATAGATTTAAGTGCCTTACTGTCTATGAATAAATGTAATTCTCTTATAAAGCTATTCTTGCAATTGCATGTCAAACTTGTTGTTACTATTATAAGCATCAACTTTTTTTTAATTATAAAAGAGACAAATACAACAAAATATTTCAATCTGGACTATTGTTACATTAACAAGAAGAGTGATTCATTTCTGCTTAACAAAACCTTGCAATGCTTGCTAAAAAAAGATCTGACATGTCTTGAGGACTTGCACTGAAATACTCATTAGCCAATAAAAGAAAATGTTAGCCTTAATTATATTTTTGACTTTCCACAGCTAAAATGGTATTATGGAATTATGTATCCACATGAAGCACCCGCTGATTGCGCACAATACTGGCACCATCTATGTGTTCGCTATTGTATAAAGTAGCCTCACGTCAAATATCTGGAGGTTTTTTTTCTCTCTTTCTTTTCCTTTTTTTCTCCCTCTTTCCCCTACTTTATTAACCAGCAGAATTTAAAACTGTCTGGCTGAATAATAGTTCATCGTTCTGATTGATACTGCTTTAAAATATCACTTAATAGTTCACGACAATTTAGAATTTGCTGTCCGTATCTGTATGCCAAACTTTATGCTCTTATATTTTATGAAATGGATTGGAAAATGTAAAATTGAATAAAGATTAATATAAAAAAAAAAAATATCTGGAATTTGCGTGGCCTGCACTGCAAAATGTCAGAAGTTATAAAAAATGGTGCGATCATTGTTATGCATAACAAACAACATTAGCACCTTTGTATAAAACTCCCAAACCAGTGCTTGAGTTTTTATCCATGACCTCCTATGTTATTTTCTATTTATATATAAACACTTATGTTAGTTTTACAGCATATCCTCTATATATTTGAATCTTACAAATATAGCAATAACATATTGATTAAATCATTAATATAAAATATACAATATATTATACTGCATACACATATACGACATACAATTCATGTTTTCTCAACAGCTCCTCTTACATGTGAAGCTCCATGAAATGTGTGAATCATCTGTTTATACGTACCATCCCTAATAGGTCGGAAGCATACAATATTTTTTGTAGAAGGACAGCAGCCATAGCTGGAACATATAGTTTCATTCTTTTCTGGTCCTTTCTCGCAAAGTACATGTGGTTCATCTTTCAACTTGCAAGCTTATGAAATAATAAGAAACATGGGATTTGAGAACTACATAATCTGTATCTGCTCACCTGACATATATACGAGGCATAGAGAAAATCGTAAAAGAAGTTAGGCGTTTAGTCATTAGACGTTCAGCTGTGCAGAGTTAACTATAGAGTTGTAACACTTTGCCATGGAGAATCTCTAACTTGATTATTAATTTCGAGGTGGAGTTTTAGTTTGCAGGAACACAAGGCCATTTGCAGAATATTTGCACAGAAAGCATGAGAAGAGAGAAAGGGGGTGGGGTAGGATGGCTTCCTTTCTAGACAGGAAGTTCTTAAACCCCTTTAATTCAAACTCAGTAAGCTGGCTGTGCAATGTGGGTCAACAATCACAAGGGTAGGATGGCTTCCTTTCTAGACAGGAAGTTCTTAAACCCCTTTAATTCAAACTCAGTAAGCTGGCTGTGGAATGTGGGTCAACAATCACAAGGGTAGGATGGCTTCCTTTCTAGACAGGGAGTTCTTAAACCCCTTTAATTCAAATTCAGTAAGCTGGCTGTGCAATGTGGGTCAACAATCACAAGGGTCTACTTAATAAAGAGAGAATTGCAGGGATTTGAGATGGAAATTTCTAACTAGTAGTTGAAAAAATTATCACATTTAGCTGCATTGCAGAATTTTTCCAACTTGGCTACATTGGCCTAAAGTTGGAAATGTATGTCTCAATTCAATGCAATTCTCTTTTTATTGAGTAAAGCCTAGAATGGGATGGAGAATGAGAACAGCGGAGCACTACACATGTCTAACTCTTGACCCCTTATAAATATAGTAACTTAACAACAAGTTAGCTTAAGCCCTACTAAAAAAAATTTTTGGATTCCAATTACGAACCCACTATTCCTAATCCACCTACACAACTTTTTCCCTTTCTGGTTCTATTTATCATGAGTTGTGTCATTTTGTCCTTAACGTCTTATCTTATACCACATAACAATATTTATAAATACGTTTTTTTGTTTTAATTGCCTAGATGTTGTAATCTCTACTACTATTATTATGGTCTAAATACAACAAAACATACTTGTTGGAGTGAAAAATGTTATCACATTGTCTATTACATTTCTTTTATATCTTGGTGAAATGTCTTTGTGTACTTGATTGAAAATGGTCATAGTTCTTGTAAAACCTAAAACAAACAAACAGTCTTTTTAACCAAATTACATTTCCATTTATAAAAATATAGCTTTAAAATGTTTAAATGCAACAAATATTTTTTTGTATATGAAATTTATTTTTTCTGTTTAATATGGTTTTTGAATAATAATTATGTGACTTAGTAAAAACATACCTGTGAAGTTTTCTTGACGGTTGGCCGTTCTTGATAGAGGGGGGAGAAAACAGAGGGGGGGGGGAGATAGAACAGAGATACCTAGAGGATCATCAGCCATACCACACTGACGAGGCCAATGTAGGCCGAAACGTACGTCTGTGGTTTGCTGTGTTCCTCAGGTAGAGGGTACTAGCCATGCATTTCGGATCTGGACTGCCCTTATGGGTGGGATCAGTCTGATATGCTAATGGAGTGGTTCCTTTGCAATGGTGTAAGCAGGCAAAAAATGGAGTTGCTCTCTCGAGTAGGTATTATCCTACAGGACAGACTATTGCAGTACTGTTTGTTCTCGGGCATTGTAGCATCCACCCCCCTCTTTGTCGCCATGAGTAACAGGGTATGCCTACAGCCGTGGGTCCCTGGCCTGCTTGCACCTAGAGGATCATCAGCCATACCACACTGACGAGGCCAATGTAGGCCGAAACGTACGTCTGTGGTTTGCTGTGTTCCTCGTGTAGAGGGTACTAGCCATGCATTTCGGATCTGGACTGCCCTGATGGGTGGTATCAGTCTGATATGCTAATGGAGTGGTTCCTTTGCAATGGTGTAAGCAGGCAAAAAACGGAGTTGCTCTCCCGAGTAGGTATTATCCTACAGGACAGACTATTGCAGTACTGTTTGTTCTCGGGCATTGTAGCACCCACCCCCCTCTTTGTCGCCATAGAACAGAGATAGGGGAGGAAGGGCCGAGAACAGAGGAGGAGGGGAAGATAACAGAGGAGGGTGATAGAACTCAGATGGGGGAGAGGGGAGAGAACAGAGATGGGGAGGAGGTGGTGAGAGAACAGATGTGGGGAGGAGGGGGAGAGAACAGGTATGGGGGGATAAGGGGAAAGAGAAGAGGTATAGAAGGAAGGAAGAACTGATATGGGGAGAGGGAAGGAGAGATAAGAGATATGGGAAGAGGGAAAGAGATATGCAGAGGAGAAGGAGAGGGAAAGAGATTTTGGGAGAAGGAGAGGGAAAGAGATATGGGAAGGAATGATAAGAGATATGGGGAGAGGGAAAGAGATATGGGGAGGGGAAGGAGAGATAAAGAGATATGGGGAGGAGAAGAAGAGATAAGATATATAAAGGGTTAGGATGAGAGACATACAGACATGGGGGTGAGAAGAAGAGAGATATACATGGGAAAGGAGAAAGACATAAAATGGGGGGGGGGGGGGGTTGGAGAGAAAAAGACCTGGCAAGGAAGAGGAAAGAGACAAAAATGGAGGGAGAGGAAAGAGACAGGCATACGCGTCATACGCGCGCCGGGTCACGTGACCTGTCGGCACAACCGTCTGGGAGCGGAACAGGCAGCATGGAGGAGACCATGCTGCCTGCCACTAGCCACCAGGGAAAACAGGTTAGTGCTGGGGAAATGGGGGGGGGAATTGTCTGGGGCATATTAATTGGACATAACACTGGCATATTATTGGCAAATTTACTGGGGCATATTAATGGGATATAACACTGGCATATTATTGGTAAATTTACTGAGGCATACTGAATGGCAAATAACACTGGCATATTATTGGGCAAATTGGCAGGGGCATATTAATGGGACATTACACTGGCATATTATTGGGAAAATTGGCTGTGGGATATTAAATGGCAAATAACACTGGCATATTAGTTGCAAATTTACTGGGGCATACTAAATGGCAATTAACACTGGCATATTATTGGGCACATTTACTGGGGCATACTAAATGGCAAATAACACTGGAATATTATTGGGCAAATTGGCTGGGGGAATTTAAATGGCAAATAACACTGGCATATTAAATGGCAAATAACACTGGCATATTATTGGGAAAATTAGCAGGGGCATATTAAATGGCAAATAACACTGGCATATTATTAGGCAAATTAGCAGGGGCATATTAAATGGCAAATAACACTGGCATATTATTTGGCAAATTAGCTGGGGCATATTAAATGGCAAATAACACTGGCATATTATTGAGCACATTGGCTGGGGCTTATTAATGGAAAATAACACTGGCATATTATTGGGCAAATTGGCAGGGGCATATTAAATGGCAAATAATACTGGCTTAATATTGGGTAAATTGGCTGGGGCACATTAAATGGCAGAATAACACTGGCATATTATTGGGCAAATTGGCTGGGGAATATTAATGTGACATATCACTGGCATATTATTGGCAAATTTACTGGGGCATATTAATGGGATATAACACTGGCATATTATTGGTAAATTTACTGAGGCATACTGAATGGCAAATAACACTGGCATATTATTGGGCAAATTGGCAGGGGCATATTAATGGGACATTACACTGGCATATTATTGGGAAAATTGGCTGTGGGATATTAAATGGCAAATAACACTGGCATATTAGTTGCAAATTTACTGGGGCATACTAAATGGCAATTAACACTGGCATATTATTGAGCACATTTACTGGGGCATACTAAATGGCAAATAACACTGGAATATTATTGGGAAAATTTACTGGGGCATACTAAATGGCAAATAACACTGGCATATTATTGGGCAAATTGGCTGGGGGAATTTAAATGGCAAATAACACTGGCATATTAAATGGCAAATAACACTGGCATATTATTGGGAAAATTAGCAGGGGCATATTAAATGGCAAATAACACTGGCATATTATTTGGCAAATTAGCTGGGGCATATTAAATGGCAAATAACACTGGCATATTATTGAGCACATTGGCTGGGGCTTATTAATGGAAAATAACACTGGCATATTATTGGGCAAATTGGCAGGGGCATATTAAATGGCAAATAATACTGGCTTAATATTGGGTAAATTGGCTGGGGCACATTAAATGGCAGAATAACACTGGCATATTATTGGGCAAATTGGCTGGGGAATATTAATGTGACATATAATTGGCATATTATTGGCAAATTAACTGGGGCATATTAATGGGATATAACACTGGCATATTAATTGGCAAATTTACTGGGGCATATTAATGGGACATAACACTGGCATATTATTGGCAAATTTACTGGGGCATACTAAATGGCAAATAACACTGGCTTATTATTGGGCAAATTGGCAGGGGCATATTAATGGGACATTACACTGGCATATTATTGGGAAAATTGGCTGTGGGATATTAAATGGCAAATAACACTGGCATATTATTGGCAAATTTACTGGGGCATACTAAATGGCAAATCACTCTGGCATATTATTGGGCAAATTGGCTGTGGGATATTAAATGGCAAATAACACTGGCATATTAGTTGCAAATTTACTGGGGCATACTAAATGGCAATTAACACTGGCATATTATTGGGCACATTTACTGGGGCATACTAAATGGCAAATAACACTGGAATATTATTGGGCAAATTTACTGGGGCATACTAAATGGTAAATAACACTGGCATATTATTGGGCAAATTAGCAGGGGCATATTAAATGGCAAGTAACACTGGCATATTATTAGGCAAATTAGAAGGGGCATATTAAATGGCAAATAACACTGGCATATTTGGCAAATTAGCTGGGGCATATTAAATGGCAAATAACACTGGCATATTATTGGGCAAATTGTCAGGGGCATATTAAATGGCAAATAATACTGGCTTTATATTGGGCAAATTGGCTGGGGCATATTAAATGGCAGAATAACACTGGCATATTATTGGGCAAATTGGCTGGGGAATATTAATGGCAAATTATACTGGCATAATATTGGGCAAATTGGCAGGGGCATATTCAGTGGCAAATATTGGCATATTGTTGGGCAAATTGGCTGTGGAATATTCATGACAAAATAATACTGGCATAATATTGGGCAAATTGTCAGGGCTGATTAAATGGCAAATACTAGCATATTATTTGGGGAAATTGGCTGTGACTTATTAATGGCAAATAATACTGGCATATTATTGGGCAAATTGGCAGGGGCATAATAATGGAAAATGATACTGGCATATTATTGGGCAAATTAGCTGGGGAATATTAATGGCAAATAATATTGGCAATGTGTATGTAATGGGGTGATGGAGGCATGTAAATTGTGTGATGGGGCATGTCCTTGGTGTGCAACGTGGGTTATGGGTCATGTCGTGGGTGTGCATCGTAGGTAAGGGGGTGGCCAAAATTTGTCTGCCTAGGGCAGCACAAAACCAAGATACACAACTGGGAACACTGTATATATCACATAAATACCCTATGTTTACTTGCATTGAGTTTGAAGTAAATTTTCAGCTTAAAAAATCTTGCCATTAGTCACAGGTGGAAAGTGGCAACATGTGTCTAATAGAATATAGAGAGAGTTTAGATAATTCTTAAATTATGAGTTGAAAGATATTCGGCTTGCTTTATAACAAAACATGCTAAAAATCCTTCATTACATCTTGCCAGGCACCACTGTAACCCCAGCAAGCTCAATGTGAAAGGAATTGAAAAACCCCGTACAATTCTGAAGAATCAACAACATTTACAAACAAAGAGAAGGAAAAGGAAAAATGTATTTTCTCTTTCACTCATCCAGTGTCCTAATAACGTTTATATTTTTTTGTCCAGATTTACATCCTTTACATATTTTTCACCAAATCCATCAAAATGCTATTTAATAATAAAAAAATGTAAAAACATATTAGTTATGGACATTTGCAATGTTAAATTATGTGGTCACTGAGGATGTTAAACATACTTTGGAAAACCATGTTTATACCTTATTTGTAGACATAATACTTACACTGAATGAAGTTGAGAAGAACCAGCATACTTGAGCAAATCTTCATGTTAAAACAACTGAAATATATCTGTGCTTTCAAGTTAAAAGAAATGTATTTAATGAACCATAATTACATGCATGCACACACACTTTGCCTTTTTAATTTAACATCTTTAAGGTAATTATGTATAGACATATAATGTTGATTTTCAAATCAACCAATGCTCTTTTTTTTGTCTAAATGGGAAGAGAACTTAATTCTGAGGCATAGGGCACGACCCCATTACATTAGTAATATAACAACATATAATACATGTTGTTCTCTGTAGCACGTACATGTCAAAGAAAGAGCACCTAAGATGTTAACTGGAGGTGGCACATAAAAAAGGACCTGTCTGCTGCCAACAGCACAGTTATGTCAATTACGACAAGTTGCGTAATTTTTCTATGGGGGTTATAATTTAATCTATTTATAGTAAAAAGTATTTCTGTCAGAAGAAACTAAAATTACCCAACTGGATCCCAACCTGTGTAAAACATATTCCACTTGGATATACAGGGAGTCTTGGGACGGAACACCACGCACATGCTTACGTAACATGTATGTTTGAGAGATAAAAATAAACTTATACTGTGGTTGTTGTTGTCAGGCAATGGATTACATTGTCACAATGGTTGCCAGGGAAACTAATGATTACAATGAAGAGTAGAATGTTACAGACATCACCATTCATTTCCTTCTTAGAAAAGCCTTCTTTACTGGCCAATTGCAAGAAGGTGGGCAAAGATTATTAAAATCATCTGCCAGTCATACAATAAACCTCCTAACCTGACCTGAAGTAGCATATTTTGAAATTCATTGTAAAACTGTAAAAATCACCAACCTTTTAATATGAGTTGTTTGCACAAAGTTGACTTAAATAGTTTTTTTTGTACGCTTTTCAATTACTGATAAATAACCAAATATTTCCTTAGTGCAAATTAAAAATGCAAACACATCCTTTTGTAATAATTTCACCCATGTCAGGGAATGCCACAGCTATTAACTGTACTAAAAAGGCTTCTAGCGCATGTAGTTAGTTTTAAAGTATGCTGCTAGGAGTAGTTGAGTTGAATATGGTAAATAAACTCTAATATAAGAGACCAGCAATATGGACACACCTGTAGTTAACTTGTATTGACAAAGGTAACATATTTGCTCATTCCAGCTGTATATTTTCATTAGAAGTGCTCAGTTTTACAAATGCATTAAACAAATAACCCTTTAAAGGGCAACTGTAGCAAAAACAAAAGAACTGTGTAACTGAAATATTACGTTGCGAGTATACATTTTAAGCGGAAATGTTTTAATGATAGAATATATATAATGTACCTTATTGAGCCCTCATTGCTCTGTATAGCTTTAATAGGGAGCGGAGATGTTGTTTACAATCTTAGGGCAGTTCTTCATTCACCTTGGTGCGCATGAAGGATCATCTGACCAATCTGACCCAAGATTCTAAACAACATGTCTGCCTCCTGTTAGCGGTAAATAGAGCAAAGAGGGCTCAATAAGGTATATTATTTATATTTTCATTAAAGCATTTCTTTGCAAACAATCTGCACTTGATGCAATATTTCAAGTAAACATTAGTTATTTTTTTTATACAGTTGTCCTTTAACCCCTTAGTGACAGAGTTCTATGCTGCATTTCATGTGCCTTGAAGACCAAAATTCCATTATTTTTGTCATACGTTTGCGGAACTGTGAATTTCTTTCTTTGTGTTCATTAGACCCACACAAATTATATATCATTTTTTAAAGGACGGATAGGCCTTTCATTTCATACTATTATTTTCATCATATGATAATCATATACAGGGCCGTCTTTAATAGTGATTGGACCCTGGGCAAGCATTTGCTTGGACCCCCTGGGCCCTGCCCCCTCCCCTGCATGCAATCACGCCATCCATCGCAATGTTACCTCCCCCCTCCCCACACACAAAAAACATACAAATAAGCACACACACAATTGGACTTTTCTTGCAGTGAGTATCTTTTATTGCATTGTATAAAATGTGTATATTACGTGTATAATTGCAGTGAATAAACTGTATATTTGGATACAAAATGTGTATATATGGCTGCAATATGTATACCATCTTACTATGCAACACTGCACTACAACTACTCATTACCTAAATGACAAAAATATACACAGATATTAGAGAGCACTTACATATGTTCATATATATTTATAAATATCTATACACATCTCAAACTCTCTCACTAGTTGCATTTATACTTATATAAACTTCTTAATATTATATTCAACTATTTTCATTTGTAATAAAAGTGTTATTGAAGAGAGGCATTTCTTGTTTTTATTCCCTTTTCTGCACCCACATTGCACCTAAAGGACTTAACACAGCCCCATAAAGTAGCCACAGCACTTGTCATGCACCTATATTGCACCCACAGCACTTGTCATGCAACTATATTGCACCCACAGCACTTGTCATGCACCTATATTGCACCTACAGCACTTGTCATGCACCTATATTGCACCAACAGCACATGGCTTGCACTCATATTGAACCCACACAATTTTGCATGCTACAGTGTAAATTTGCCTCACAGACCATACCACAGTTTTACTTTGTTCCACTGAACTGCCCATGCAGAAAAAAAGCCACAATGTCACTTTCCCCATAGTACGTTATTTTTCCCCACAGACATGCCACAGTCACTTTGTCAGTGCATATGCAACAGAAAGTTTGCCTGTTAAAATATGACACCATTTGTCCATTAAATATTCCACAGTCAATGTGCCCATCAATATGCCAGTATTATTTTGCCATTAATATGCAGTATTATTTTGCCATTAATATGCCAGACATATTTGCCATTAATATGCCAGTATTATTGTGCCATTCAGATACCAGAAATATTGTACAATTAAGATGCCCCAGCCAATTTGCCCATTAAGATACCAGTATTATTGTACCATTAAGATGCCATAATTGTTGTGCCATTCAGATGCCAGTAATATTGTGCCAGTCAGATGCCATTAATATTGTGCCAGTCAGATGCCATTAATATTGTGCCAGATACCTGTAATATTGTGCCAGTCAGATGCCTGTAATTCCTCTGAGAATAAGTTCCGGCATGTAGTGTTGCACTACATGAAAACTCAGGACGTATATATATACGTCAGGCCCGCGAGGATTTAAAAGGAATCTCTGCATTCAGTATGGCGCTGAGTGATTCTCGTGTATCCTGCCTTATTACCTTCCATTTACTACAGCCGATTTGGATTGTCTTTGTTTACTGCTACCTTGCCTGTGCCCCTGACCTCGGATTTCCTTTTGACTTCTCTCCTGTGCTTGTGCCCCCGACCTTTGGACCGGCTGACATTGCTTCTCTTTTGGCTTCCATTTTACCTGGCGTTTCCCTGGATTATTCTTCTCACACTGGCTTCTCAGGTATTCCTGAGACCCGTAGTGCTGCTTTCTAACGGTGCTGTATACTGCTACGCGTGCATACATATGAACTGTACTGTTACCGTTTACTACTGATTGGACTACTCTGAATTTTCCTCCAGTGAGTATAGGAGTTTACTCTCTGCCATATTCAAGTAAGACTATCTACCTTCAGTGTCAGTACCAATATCTCCTGCCAGGTGTGTTCCTCACAGCTATTCCTGTTATTGTGGCATATTTACCCTGCATATTGGTTTCCACCCCCTGTTAACCTCACATAATCACTCAGCCATTATGGAAACCGCAGGGCTTACAGAAGCAATTACGGCCCTTACCCAACAAGTATCGTCACTAACCCAAACAGTACAAGAACTACAGACCGGACAAAATCAGTTGCAACAACAACTACAACAATCAGAATTCCAGAACCTACAGTATCTGCTCCTTTGTCAGTCTCGGCATCTAGCAATCTGGAGGGGGCCACAGCTTTAGAGCCCCAAGTCCTCATGCCAGACAAATTCTCAGGGGACAGAAAGAAATACCGTACCTTTGTTACTGCATGTCAAATCCTGTTTAATTTAAAGCCACGTACTTATGCATCTGATTTTGTAAAACTACATACAGTGATATCTCTTCTTACTGAGGAACCTCAAATGTGGGCCCACCATTTGCCACACAGTAATAGTCCTCTACTGGAATCTTGGGGATCCTTCCGCCAAGCACTAGATTCACTGTATGAAGATCCTTTTAGAATCTCTTCAGCAACCAACACACTCCGTTCCCTCCGACAGGGAAAACGACCGGTAGAGGAATATATCACGGAGTTTCGCCGAGTCACCCTAGAAACCACATGGAACGAAGCGGCTCTACTAGACCAGTTTCGTCTGGGGTTATCCGATGCTCTTAAAGACGAATTGGCACGAGTGGGAGTACCCTCTTCCCTGGATACACTGACACGTATGGTGACACAAATTGACCGTAGATTACGAGAGAGAAGAGTGGAGCGTGGGGTACCATCTTATTCTATGAACCCAACTTCACCTCAGATCTTTTTTGATTCTACATCAACTATCCCTAACACAGAGGAGCCCATGCAAATCGGTCTTATTAGGGGACCTCTACCTGCTGAAGAAAAGGCTAGAAGGAGAGCCCAAAATTTGTGCCTCTATAGTGGGAGACCAGGCCATGTATATAAAGATTGCAGGATCAGATGACGCCCAACCCAGGGTAAGAATAATTCTGCAACATCTTCTACTGACACAGTTATTCCGCCCAACCTGATGCCTTACCTGTCTCTTTCCCTTTCCTTACAGTGGACTAAAGACCCCATACGATTATCAGCCATGGTTGATTCCGGTGCCAGCGGTTGCTTTTTGGACATAGAATTGGCCAAGACTCTATGCATTCCACTCGAAAAGAAAACTACACCTCTACAAATACAGTTAGTGGATGGAAGTCCATTAAAGACTGGTCCGGTCACTCACGAAACCATACCACTTATTGTTACTATTGGAGAAAGACAACAGGAGATTTTACAATTTAATATCGTACCTGCTCCAGTATTCTCATTGATTTTGGGGTTACCTTGGCTCCGAATTCATAATCCTATGATTAACTGGGAGACAGGCGCTCTAGTATTTTCTTCTAAGATGTGTACCTCAAAATGTCTTATCCGACCCTTGACATGTCTCACCAACAATCCCATACAGAAACTTCCATTGGCATATAAAATGTACCAAATGGTCTTTTTGAAAAGAAAAAAGCAGATATCCTGCCTCCACACCAAAGTTATGATTGCCCAATTGACTTACTTCCTGGGGCTCCCATACCCTTCGGATGGATATATCCCTTGGCGGAGCCTGAACTGTCCTCTCTGAAGGAATATATTGATGAAAATCTTGCTAAAGGTTTCATCAGACCTTCCACCTCTCCAGCAGGAGTTGGCATTTATTTTGTTAAGAAAAAAGACGGAGACCTAAGACCTTGTGTGGATTACAGAGAATTGAACAAAATTACCTGTGAGGAGAGGTATACTGGATGGAGACCAAGATGCAGGATTACACAATTCAGATAATAAATAGTATGAATGGAAAATGTAGGACTCCCACCTGGTATCAATCCACACTTGCAGGGGTTAAGATGCGGAATCTGTCATATTTGTAATCCACAGTGATGGAGGTTAAATGCAGGAATCAGGACACGGATACAATTCACAGCAGTAAGTAAAATCCGGAACAGACACGGAGACAATCCACAGTAGTAAAGTATAATCCACACTTGAAAGGGTTAACTGCAGGAATAGGATACGGATACAATCCACGACAGTAAGTATAATCCGGAACAGACACGGAGACAATTCACAGTAGTAAAGTATAATCCACACTTGCAAGGGTTAACTGCAGGAATAGGATACGGATACAATCCACGACAGTAAGTATAATCCGGAACAGACACGGAGACAATCCACAGTAGTAAGGTATAATCCACACTTGCAAGGGTTAACTGCAGGAACAGGATACGGATACAATCCACGGCAGTAAGTATAATCCACACTTGCAAGGGTTAAATACAGGAACAGAACACGGATACAATCCTCAGCAGTACAATAAACAGTCCAGGGTCAGGGGTATCAGAGAGACAGCAAAACGTAAGACAAGCCAGGGTCAGGTTACCAGAAAATCAGCACAACGATGAACAGTCCAGGTACAAGGGGCACAGGCAGGTAGAAGGGTGGTGAGAAATCCAAGGTCAGCAACAATAATAATAATCAGTAGAAAAATGCTAGGCTTCCGAAATACACGAGAATCACCAAGCACTGCTTGTTTGGTGATTCTGCCTTTTAAATCTTCCCGTGCCTCGCGGGTATGCGACGTGCGTGACGTCATCGGACACGCGCCTCAATGAAGAAACTGAAAGTGAAGGTGTGAACGCGCTAGCAAGCGCGTGAGACGGATCCTGGCTGTAAGGCAAGACACTGAACACAGGAGAGCTGCTGCGGGGAAGATCCTGACATAGCCTTTCCAGTGTATGAGGTACTGAAGTTGACCACGATGAAGACGAGAATCCAACACCTCCTCAACCTCGTATTCTTCCACCCCGTCAACTAAAACCGGATCAGGAGGTGATACCTGCCTCCCCGGGAAGGCATACGTACGGGTGATATTAAGAATATGTACAGAGGCAGAGGGAACGGTGCTAGAGATGGGAGCCCCAGGAAGCATGGAGGGGTGAAAGCCATAGTTGATAAGGAACGGTGATTTTCCAGTCGAGCTGTGGACGTGGTTATTATAAGCAAATTTTGCTAACGGTAAGTACTTGCTCCAGTCATCTTGAAGGTGTGTGGTGAAGCAACGCAAGTATTGCTCAAGTATCTGATTGGTTCGTTCAGTCTGACCATTACTTTGGGGGTGAAATGCCGTGGTGAGAGAACGATGGATATGTAATTCAGTACAGAAGGCCTTCCAGAAATGAGATGTAAATTGAGTCCCCCGGTCCGACACTATGTTTTCAGGTAGACTATGTAATTTAAAAATCTCTCTTATGAAGAGATCAGCAGTCTCCTTAGCCGACGGTAGGTGTGTGTAAGGAACGAAGTGTGCCATCTTGGTAAAGCGATCCACAATGACCATCAGTGTATTGCATTGTTGAGATAGGGGTAGATCCGTAATGAAGTCCATGGACACATCACTCCAAGGTCTAGTGGGTATCAGCAAGGGTTGAAGAAGCCCCGAGGGTTTATGGTGACTCTCCTTAGCACGGGCGCAAGTATCACAGGAAGCAACAAATCTCGTAACCTCTTCTTGTAGGTTAGGCCACCAAAAAGTTCTGGCAATGAGGTCTTTGGTCTGTCGGACACCACCGTGTCCTGCTGTAGGGGAAACATGAAAGAATTGTAGGACCTGCAGACGAACCTCAGGGGGAACATAAACTTTGTCTTGATAAAAATAAAGACCTTGTCGGTGCGTCAGTTGCTCAGGATGGGGTACATTAGGAGTGGAGGGATGGTTGCGAAGGGCATCCCAAATGGATCGTGTGGCATTTAAGAAATTTTCTGATTGAAGTATGGTACTTGACCTCTCACCTTGGACCTCATCGGATTCGGACATACGTGATAGAGCATCAGCTTTCAGATTACGGGATCCAGGACGATAAGTGATATGGAGTCGGAAGCGTGTGAAGAAGAGTGCCCATCTGGCTTGTCTAGGTTGTAACCTCCTAGCGGTACATAGATACTCTAGGTTCTTGTGGTCAGTAAAGACGGTAATTGGAAAAAGGGCACCCTCCAATAGATGTCGCCATTCCTCCAACGCGAGTTTTATCGCCAGTAGTTCCCTCTCGCCTACTGTAATAAAAAAGAAACTTACCCGCCGCCACAAGGTCCGTGCCTCCGCTGCCGCTGCCCCTGCAGGCAGGGTGGACGGACAGCGAAGGATCCATTCTGCATCTCAGCCCTCCAGGGCTGCAGACGCGCTCACCACTTCCCCTCGACGAACGCGCAACAAACCGAAACTGCGCGCATGCGCAGTACCGCTACACTCAGAAAATTAACATAGCCTTAAAGGGCTATACTTATACTTTTTTGGGGACCTATTAGGGGCGGGTTTTACCGCCCAAATTGTATTTAAACCTTCAGTTGCTACTCAGACCTTGCCTGAGATAGTTCCTTGTGGCTTGATCTAGCGTTTATTCTTGATTCTTGATTCTTCGGTTTTTGACTCCTGCTGTGATTTCTGACTCCTCCGTTTGCTGCCTGCCCCGATCCTTTTGCCTGTTTTTGACCTTGCCTCCTCCATACCGTCTTTGTACCGTTGCTCCTGTTGTGTTTGACCCGGCCTGCTGACTATCCGTTTATCCAGTATTTTCTGCGTATCCCTGCCTCAGTGTGCGGTTGCAATCAGTGTTCCAAGTCCTGGGTGGTCATTTACCTGAGGCTCAACCGTAGGGTATAATACCATTCAGGTGAATAGACACTGTCCTGCCTCCAAACCTGTTGCAGTAAGATACCAGGTCTTCGCATCGCGGATCCAGTCCTCAGATCCTACTCAGTCCGTAACAACTACATTGTAATTCCTCTCTGCAGGTGATAGCGTTTTGGAATAGAAGGCCACGGGATGTAATTGTTCATCCTCCTTGTGTCTTTGGGAAAGAATCGCCCCAACTGCTGAATCAGATGCATCCACCTCTAGTGTAAAGGCTCTGGTTGTATCTGGAAGGATTAAAATCGGAGCTGTGGTAAAACGAACTTTCAAGGAATTGAAGGCCTCTTGTGCTGTATCATTCCAGCGAAACGATCTGTTCTTAGAAGTCAAGGCGGTAATAGGTTGGATGACCTTAGAAAAGTTTCTGATGTACTTCCTATAGAAATTAGCAAAACCTACGAACAGTTGTACACTTTTCTTGTTAGTGGGTGTAGGCCAATCTTGTATAGCAGTGATCTTCTTAGGGTCCATCTGAATGTTGTTTGGAGATAAGATAAAACCCAGGAATTCCACTGATCTCGTCTCAAACTTACATTTCTCTAGCTTGGCGTATAGCTGATGTTGTCTCAGACAGGTGAGAACCGTTCGTATGTGATCTCTGTGTGTCTCTAATGATGGGGAATAGATGAGAATATCGTTGAGGTAGATGATAACAAATTGGTCCAGGATGTCATGAAAAACATCATTAACGAAATGTTGAAAGATGGCATGTGTGTTGCAAAGTCCAAATGGCATAACCTTGTATTCAAAGTGTCCGTAACGTGATCTGAAGGCAGTCTTCCATTCATCACCTTTCCTGATTCGTACCAGGTTATATGCACCTCGAAGATCGATCTTAGTGAAGAATTGCGCTGTACGCAGATGGTCCAATAATTCCGAAATAAGGGGTAGAGGGTAACGGTTCTTTGTGGTAATATTATTGAGTTCTCTGTAATCTATACATGGTCGTAATCCACCATCCTTCTTTTTGACAAAGAAAATACCCGCCCCCGCAGACGAAGTGGATGGTCTTATAAAACCTTTGGCTAGGTTATCCTCTATATAGTCTTTTAATGCGGTGAGTTCAGGTTCTGCGAGTGGGTAGATTCTTCCAAAAGGAATGTGTGCTCCTGGAAGAAGATCAATAGGACAGTCATAATCCCGGTGAGGTGGGAGTGAGTCTGCCTTTCTCTTCTCAAAAACGTCTTGGAATGGAGCGTAGACTGTGGGTAATGTAGAGGCGGAATCTGGTTCAGAAGTCAGACACAAGGTGTCTTTAATCAGACACTTGTTGGCACAGTGATTAGATGTAAATGCCAGGGTACCAGATCCCCAATTGATAACGGGATTATGCAAACAAAGCCATGGAAGCCCCAGTTTGATAGAGAAGATTGGTGCTGGTACGACGTCAAATTGAATGAGTTCTCAATGTCCTTTGCCAATCGCCATGAGCAGGGGGATAGTTTCATGTGTAATGGGACCTGTTTTCAAAGGGCTCCCATCTACCAGTTGGATGTGCATGGGTGACTTCTTCTGACGGGTAGGAATTGCGATGGCCTTGACCAGATCGGTGTCGATAAAACAACCGCTGGCTCCAGAATCTACCATCGCCATCATGGGAATAGGACCTTTAGTCCACTGCAAGGAAAGAGGAATGGAAAGATGAGGAGTCTTATCTGTAGATGACACCGTATTACTTTCAAGAGAAAAAGAAGCAGTCTTACCATCTGGGAATCGTCTTCGGGCACGACACTCTTTGTACATATGTCCCGGTTTGCCGCAGTATTGACAGAGATTCTGGTCTCTACGTCTGGTCTTTTCTTCTGTAGAGAGGGGACCTCGGACTAGACCAATCTGCATGGGCTCCTCTGTGTTTTGTGGAGTTGGGGTTCTGGACCCGTATAGGGGTGGACTGTAGGCAGTTCCTGCAGAGGTAGTAGTGTAGGACCGTTCGGCTCTTCGTTCGCGTAATCTGCGGTCCATCTGAGTGACTAGACGGGTAAGGTCATCCAACGAGGAGGGTATACCAACACAAGCTAATTCGTCCTTAAGGCCATCGGATAGCCCTAGACGGAACTGATCTAGTAATGCCGATTCATTCCAGGTTGTCTCTAATGCGAGTCTGCGGAATTCAGTAATATACTCCTCTACCGGTCTACGGCCTTGTCTCAGAGCACGAATGGCGCTAGTAGCTGAGGTTACTCTGAAAGGGTCTTCGTATAAAGAGTCCAGGGCTTGTCGGAAGGAACCCCAGGTGTCAAGGACCGGACGGTTGGTGTGAAAGAGATGATGAGCCCATAGTTGGGGTTCTTCTAAGAGGAGTGAAATTACAGTATGTATCTTCACGTAGTCAGAGGCATAAGTACGTGGACGGAGATTAAATAGGATTTGACAGGAAGTGATGAAAGTATGATACTTCTTTCTATCGCCTGTGAATTTCTCTGGCAAAACTACTTGTGGTTCAAGTGCGGCGGCCTGTTCCAGTAAAATAGGTGCTGGGGGGGGGGGGGGGGGGTGCATGAGCCGCCACTGCTGGTTCAGGGGCATTGCCCAGTTGATTTTGTAGATGTTGTACTTGTTGTTGGAGGTGTGCTTACCCGTCTGTAGGTCTTGCACTGACTGGTTGAGGGTAACTAATTGCTGAGTGAGGGCAGCAATAGCGTCTGTAAGACCCACGGCCTCCATGATGAAAAATGAGGGCTTGGTGATTATGTGAGGAGAGGTATACTGGATGGAGACAAGATGCAGGATTACACAGTTCAGATAATAAATAGTATGAATGGGAAACGTAGGAATCCCACCTGGTATCAATCCACACTTGCAGGGGTTAAGATGCCGGAATCTGTCGTATTTGTAATCCACAGTGATGGAGGTTAAATGCAGGAATCAGGACACGGATACAATTCACAGCAGTAAGTATAATCCGGAACAGACACGGAGACAATCCACAGTAGTAAGGTATAATCCACACTTGCAAGGGTTAACTGCAGGAACAGGATACGGATACAATCCACGGCAGTAAGTATAATCCACACTTGCAAGGGTTTAATACAGGAACAGAACACGGATACAATCCACAGCAGTACGATAAACAGTCCAGGGTCAGGGGTATCAGAGAGACAGCAAAACGTAAGACAAGCCAGGGTCAGGTTACCAGAAAATCAGCACAACGATGAACAGTCCAGGTACAAGGGGCACAGGCAGGTAGAAGGGTGGTGAGAAATCCAAGGTCAGCAACAATAATAATAATCAGTAGAAAAACGCTAGGCTTCCGAAATGCACGAGAATCACCAAGCACTGCTTGTTTGGTGATTCTGCCTTTTAAATCTTCACGCGCCTCGCGGGTATGCGACGTGCGTGACGTCATCGGACACGCGCCTCAATGAAGAAACTGAAAGTGAAGGTGTAACGCGCTAGCAAGCGCGTGAGACGGATCCTGGCTGTAAGGTAAGACACTGAACACAGGAGAGCTGCTGCGGGGAAGATCTTGACATTACCACCAAGAATCGCTACCCTCTGCCTTTAATCTCTGAACTACTGGATCATCTACTTACTGCACAGATATTTACTAAGATTGACCTTAGAGAAGCCTACAATTAAGTTAGAATAAAGGAGGGTGACGAATGGAAGACAGCTTTTATGTCACGTACAGCTGGTTCTTTCCCGTCTAAGACAACATAATCTTTATGCGAAGTTGGAGAAATGCATCTTTGATACACAGACTGTGGACTTCCTTGGTTTTGTACTTTCCCCCAATAATGTCCAAATGGACCCTAAGAAAGTATCTGCAATCCTACAGTGGCCTATCCCATCGGACAAAAAAGCCATACAACGCTTCGTGGGATTTGCAAATTTCTACCGAAAATTTATTCGAAACTTTTCTAAGGTGATTCAACCTATCACTTCACTCACCTCTAAGAAAAAGTCATTTCAATGGACCACGGCTGCCCAGGCTGCGTTTGCGTCTCTCAAACTCAAATTCACGCAAGCTCCCATTCTAATTTTACCCAACCCCGCTAAAGCATATACGTTGGAGGTCGATGCCTCCGACACCGCAGTCGGAGCTATTCTGTCACAACGTCACGAGAGTGATGACCTGCTGCACCCTGTGGCCTTCTTCTCACGATCATTAAATTCTGCTGAACGCAATTATGACGTGGGGGAACATGAGCTCTTAGCCATAAAATTGGCATTGGAGGAGTGGAGACACTTGCTGGAAGGGTCTGTTTTTCCCATTACCACGTATACTGATCATAAGAACCTGGAGTATTTACGTACTGCTAAGCGACTACAACCCCGACAAGCTAGATGGGCCTTATTTTTTACCCGCTTCCAACTACATATTACATATCGCCCAGGTTCTCGCAATGAAAAGGCTGATGCACTATCCAGAATGGCTGAAAGGGAAGAGCTACCTCCTGCAGAGAACACTACCATCCTACAACCAGAGCACTTCTTGGCAGTCACCCAAACCCTCTGGGAAACTCTCAAATCCCACTCTCGTTCACTTCCACCCTCTGAACACACTAATCTCGATTACCATCAAGAATTATATTTTCACAGAGATAAAGTTTTTGTGCCCCCCAAGACTCGTTTACAGGTCCTCCAAGCCTTTCATGATGGTATACAACAAACCAGAGATCTTATCCAACGAACATTTTGGTGGCTTTCATTACACAAGGATGTCTATGCGTTTGTGTCGTCTTGTGAGGTCTGTGATCGATCCAAAAACAAAAGAATGCTTTCATCTGGTCTACTTCAGCCGCTTCCTGTTCCCTCAAGACCATGGGGGGATATATCTATGGATTTTATTACAGACCTCCCTCGGTCCAAAGGATTCACCACCTTGATGGTGGTAGTGGATCGCTTCACCAAGACCGCACATTTCATTCCCTACAAGACCCTTCCCTCAGCTCAGGAGACTTGCGAACCTATTCATACAGAACATTTTTCGTCTTCATGGTCTTCCATAAAATATTGTATCAGATCGTGGGTCCCAATTTACCTCTAAATTCTGGAGGGCGTTTTGCGAAGGACTGCATATCCACCGATCACTGTCCACTGCCTTTCACCCTCAACGTAATGGCCAAACGGAACGTACGAACCAGACCCTGGAACAGTATTTACGTTGTTTTTCTTCGCACCTTCAGGATAATTGGGCGGACTATTTGCCTCTCGCCGAGTTCGCTTATAACAACCATATACACAGATCCATCCGGATGTCTCCATTCTTGGGTTGCTATGGTTATCATCCTTCAATGCTTCCAGGTTCCCCTGTATCCAGCACTGTTCCTTCTGCATCACTTCATGTCCACAATCTTGTCCAAAACTTCACAGTTGTACGCAATACGTTACGATGAGCTCTTTTCTGACCAGCTTAGATCTTCGGCTCCTGAGTAGAAGGTGGGGGATAAGCTATGGCTTTCCACCAGACATCTCAAACTGTCATGTCCTTCGAGGAAATTGGGCCCTAAACATCTTGGTCCCTTTTGTATCCTGGAATGTATTTCCCCTTTGGCCATGAAACTGGAACTTCCTCCCTCTATGAAAGTACACCCGGTGTTTCATGTATCCCTTCTGAAACCATGGATTACTGATCCCTTTCCCGATAGATCCATGGGACCCCCTGCTCCTGTTTTAGTGGATGGCGCAGAAGAGTACGAGGTGGAGATTTTGGACTCTCGTTTGATAAGAAGACAACTTCAGTATCTTGTTTATTGGAAGGGTTATGGCATTTCTGATAGGTCTTGGGAGCCTGCTATCATGGTTCATGCCGATGACCTGGTTCGTTCCTTCCATTCTCGCTTCCCAGATCGCCCTGGTCCTCAGTGTGCCCAGAGGTGCCGCCTTGGGGAGTAATGTCAGACTCCCCGAAGAAGTAACTCACCGGAATATCCTAGAATCCAGACAATCACAATTTCCTCCATTCTGGGCACAATACAATGCTCTTCTGCAAGAGTTTACTATCCCCTTGACAACGAGAAGAACACGCGACGCATACCGC
This sequence comes from Pelodytes ibericus, assembly GCA_036172795.1. Lineage (NCBI taxonomy): Eukaryota > Metazoa > Chordata > Amphibia > Anura > Pelodytidae > Pelodytes > Pelodytes ibericus. The sequence goes on from CM069861.1 coordinate 40,134,936, forward strand.
GTGGCGTCAGGCCGGCGAGGATTTAAAAGGAATCTCTGCATTCAGTATGGCGCTGAGTGATTCTCGTGTATCCTGCCTTATTACCTTCCATTTACTACAGCCGATTTGGATTGTCTTTGTTTACTGCTACCTTGCCTGTGCCCCGGACCTCGGATTTCCTTTTGACTTCTCTCCTGTGCTTGTGCCCCCGACCTTTGGACCGGCTGACGTTGCTTCTCTTCAGGCTTCCATTTTACCTGGCGTTTCCCCGGATTATTCTTCTCACACTGGCTTCTCAGGTATTCCTGAGACCCGTAGTGCTGCTTTCTAACGGTGCTGTATACTGCTACGCGTGCATACATATGAACTGTACTGTTACCGTTTAGTACTGATTGGACTACTCTGAATTTTCCTCCAGTGAGTATAGGAGTTTACTCTCTGCCATTTTCAAGTGAGACTATCTGCCTTCAGTGTCAGTACCAATATCTCCTGCCAGGTGTGTTCCTCACAGCTATTCCTGTTATTGTGGCATATTTACCCTGCATATTGGTTTCCACCCCGTTAACCTCACAGTATGTGAATGTGTATAAATGTGTGGGGTAAGTGTATGTGTGTGTATGAATGTGTATCTATGTGAGTGCATGTTAAGTGGGTGTGGGGTAAGTGTATGTATGTATGTGTGTTGAAATGTGTATGTGTGGTAAGTGTATGTATGTATGTGTGTTGAAATGTGTATGTGTGGTAAGTGTATGTATGCGAGTGTGTGTATAAATGTATGTATGTGTGTGTGTGTGTGTGGGGTAAGTGTGATTATGTGTGTGGGAAGGGGGGGGGGGGGTAAGTGTGACTGTGTATGCATGTGCGTGTTTGTAGTTAATTTGACCACTGCACATTAGTGTGAATTATATTTCACACACATGTATATAATTATATGGATTATTCTCCGAATGAATGAAAAATGAATGCAGCCCACGCACTCATTCATTTCACTCATACATTTCTAGCGAAGTGGCCCTTTCTAGAATAAACTTGGATACCCTTGCTTTAGTACATAATTATACTTTCTAACAATCAATAGTCACGACCATTATGCCATCGGTTTGGTAAATTACACGTATGTGTTGTTCATCGCTCCTTCCTTGAGCCTCTGTTGCTACTAAAATACTTTGTGTGTCTAGGTGAGTGAACTTGACACATTGTAACATCCTATAAAACTTTATTGAAACAACTTAGCCAGATCAGTCATCCCATGATGCTTGAAGTATATCGATCAGTGTCTCGGAAATCATAAGATTTGACTGGCCTTCCTTTTTTAGATTATATTAAAACTAGTTGGGATAGGTTTTCAATTCACAATATTTTAAATGGAGATTTAAGTTGCATCTTTAACAATGATCTAATTATTAATCACAAATGTTAAATGATTATAAAATAATAAAAACATGTTTTTCCCTTCATCTGTACTGCACAGTTGATTCTTGAAATATATTATGGATTAAATCAGTTTTCATTGTAACCTTGAGTGCAGGTATTTCTTTATGTATACAAATATATAGAGCATTCATTGCTTACCATCAGGGGGCAGACATCTTGTGTCAGATCTTTGTTCATCTGACCCAATAGTTTACGTTATTAAACAAAATGTCTTCCCCTTCTGATCAAGCTATACAAGCAAAGAAGGCTCAATAAGGTGCTTAATTTGTATTCTTGCATTAAAACATTTCCATTTAAAATGCCTACATATGATGCAATATTTCAAATAAACATAAATTTTGTGCTGCCAGTGTTCTTTAACAGGAACATACAACCATTGCACGCACACATGCTCTGCACCCTGAACTCAATATTTCTTCATGGGAGTTCACTCAGCTCCATGACGGAGACAGAAGACAATGCCAGGTATTTTATATTGAAACACTGAGTCCCAATCACTACAAAGCATTGTATGACCATAAATGAAACCCCATCAAATAACTGCAAAAATAAAAATTTAGTTTCAGAGACTTATGTTATTTAATAGCTCTAAATATTCAATCCACATCAGTTAGCAGAGGAAGATCAAACTTTATTGAAACTGCTTGCATACAAAATATATTGCACTATAACCAAACAAATGTCAACATAAAATCCAATCTGTTGTAGCTAATATGTACAGAGGATATTGTCCCAGGAGCATTACAAGGTTAGTCTACCTTGGTTAATTATCTACAGTATTTTAAACCAAAAACCGCGTACAGATTATGTGTGCAAGGAACCAATTTTTTTTTTGTGTGTTTTTGTTTTTCCAAATACTATACATTCCCAAATAAATAAACTAGAAATCAACATTAGTGTTTGGCAATACTTTTAAGACATTTCATATTTGTTAAATTGTGTGCAGTTTGTTGCCGTTGTATATATTCACTTGTATGCAAGAGCAGAAGTGGGAAAGGGTCAAAAATGATTTTCACAACATACATCAGAAAAAGGGGTTTAGCTGCACATCTCTGAACATTAAAAGGTCGATACTCAGAGAAGCAACTGTAACTTGCTAGTAGAGCAAACGGGGAAGCTGTCACACAGTTTTCCGCAGTGAGATTAATTTATATATATTAGGAATGATGAAAGTAAAATGTTCTGAAGCCCTCCTCTCTATGTACCACATGAAACTGTGGTGTGCCATTCAATGGCATACTTGCGTTTCCTTGTAAAATATTCTCATCATGGATACAAAACCCATCCAATGCCTGCATGGTATAAGGGCTTGTGAACTATGCTCTCTTTGAGAGTGGTGGTGGAAGGGTGGAGAGGAACGCAACTAAAAATAAATCACAACTGGAAACAATTGAACTTAAAAAAGGTATATTAAAAAAAAAAATAGAACAGTTTAGGCCAAATTAAAGACTTAATTAATTAGGTATTAATTTACCTTTCAGACTACAAAAAAAAAAAACATTAAATCTCGCGCAACATAAAAAAGTTCCTTAACAAACAGATCTATCAAGACATATTGTGTCCCCGTCATGACTATTCATTGCTAAACTTTCAGTGCAAAACCAAATTCCTACATTTTATTTCTGTATCCGCGGCTGATGTTTATGTATGTAAAATATAATGGAAAGCATGCAGTCTCCTAAAAAGTTCTAGTGACGAGATTTGCTACATATATTTTACACTTGGTATTGTGAACTCATCTTCCCTTGATTCCTGCATCCGAATAAATCCCCTACCTGCCAAGATATAAAAAAGGCACAGATCATACAACTTTTTTTTGCCAATGAAAATGACAGTTTGTTAAATTACACAAAATCTTAGGTCCCTCTAAGGTACTGGGCCAAAAAATGTGAAAGGACATAAGACATGATGCATAATAGGAAACATAAGCCCGGCTGAATTAACGCATTCAATAGTCAATCTGAAGATTGAAGTATAACCATGATTTTTTTTTTTTTTTTTAAATCAGCTGCCTGAGAATGGTACAACTGAACACAAGTATACCAACACACAGCTTAGTATTTTTTTCATTTATTTTCTCTTTTAAACAAAAAATACTTTTTAAGTCAAGTGCAATATGTACTTGAAAGCCTCAGAAGGTTTGATATTTAATGCAAAATGTTCCCAATGTCTGACGTTTGAAAACTGTTAACAGCCAAAGCTAACAAAATAAGGCTAACAGGAACTCTGTTTCATGGCCTGCATTGTCACCTATTTGTCTTTGGCCTAACAGGTATCTCTAATGCAGATGATTTTTAGGTTTTACATTTTATATTTGTTTAGACTGTGTAGGTTTTACTTTAGACATGTAAAGGTTAAGGTACTCCATTAACCATTTGCTGGCCGTCCACCGCTTCTGGTTTCTCCTTCTTTTGTATGCGATCTTTGCCGCCGCGCAAACGGTTGCCGTCGATGGATGCATTCTGCAAAGTTTTTGTATGTACACTTCTCTCGTTATTGCAGTCAATTCGGATCTGAAATAAAGTTAGTGTTTTACAACAAAGTTTGCAGATTAACTTTAAAATTAATAATCTACTTAGAGGTAAAAGAGGTTCCATTTTCCCCCTGCACCAGGCAGTGTTGGGTGCTTTAAGGCACCTTTCGCTGCTGATCAGTCGCAAGACATAGTCCGCTTATTCTTTTAGCACAAATGTTCAAAAAGTATGTGCTTCAATGCCCAGAATGTGCCACCCTCTTTACTTGCCTAAGGTTACAAAAACAAAAAACATACCTTAATGTACCTAATTAAAATCTAACAATCTAAAATATTTGTTAGTGTTTAAATTTTAGAGGTACTTTAAGGTATGCATGTTGAACTGGTGATCGCCCCTCCCCCCCACCAAAAAACCCCAACAACATACATTTGAATTAATAAATAGTATGTTTCAAATGCTGTTTGGGGACACTGTGTTCATAAATTTAAATATACTAAATACTGTATCAGGAAACCAAAATGTACAGTTTACATGTATATTCAGTGTTGCAAATTAAAATTTTAAGATACAGAACAAAGGTCGCAAATACATAGAAACATACTATCAGGGCCTTTACCAGGTCAGGTAGGAGTTTCAGGGCAGGGATAGAGGAGGTGTCTGGTTGCATGTTATTTATTGTGCAGGTTGAGAAAATAAGGACTGAAGGAGAGACAAAAGGGAATTTAGCAAAGAACTGCAGAATAGGAAAAGGGTTTGAGTAGGAACTGCAGACAATCCAAAGGTAGGGGTAGAGAGAGATACACAAAGGGTGAGGCCTTAGGTAAAGGTAACTAAGCAGGAACACCCTAGAGAGGGTGACTAAGGGGGAGGGGAAACAGCCCAGAGAGGGTGACTAAGGGGGGGGGGGGACGCTTGACCACAGCCCAGAGAGGGTGACTAAGGGGGGGGGGGGGGGGGGGGGCTTGATGACAGCCCAGAGAGGGTGACTAAGGGGGGGGGGGGGGGGGCTTGACGACAGCCCAGAGAGGGTGACTAAGGGGGGGGGGGCTTGACGACAGCCCAGAGAGGGTGACTAAGGGGGGGGGGGGATCAGCCCAGAGGGTCCCAGGAGATGCTGAAAAACATCCCCAGGCTGATTGAGCCACCCAGGTTCAGTTTCCCAGTTCCTGGACAGGGTCACAATTCAAATGAGCTTTAAGCAGAGGACCAGGCAGAAGCAGTCAGGCATCCAACTTCAATACAAAAGCACTGTCTGCAATACACTGCAGCTATTTAAGATGGGTGTTTTGCCAAAGGGAAAGAAATACAAGCAAGCACAGGTAGGGATTTTGTATATAAAACACAAAATGTAGGACTGTGGAATACATGAGTCAGAAGGTCAATGTAAAACCCAGACACATATATAGATGTATGCAATGCTGCTGAAATTAATATAAAATTGTATATTGGCTTAAAAAAAAAAACATTATGCCAACATTATGACATCCTGTTTGTGTGAAAGTAATTTTAAATGTAATAAATGAGGTAAGATTTTAGAAAAACTTTTTCAACTGACTTTTCAGAATTGGTCTTAAAATCGGAATACAACCTTAAAAATAGTCTCATCTCACTTTATAACTTTCTGAAAACAGTTTAGATCAAAACCAATAGGTCTGAGATCACCCATACATACAATGATGGCAATTACATTAAATTAATATGATTCTTCAGATAATAGTCATATGCAGAATATAGTTACCTGGAGAGAACCATCAGAAGTCCTTGCTTTCGCCTCTCTTGAATTGCGTTGTCTGTTGTCAGTTCGTGATTGGTCATCGTTAGCTGAAAGAAAAAGAAAATATATGTAATCTTGTTTATAAAAGTTCAAATATTTGCAACCAAGTTGTTATAGGTGTTTCAATGGATTGTTACATTACTGTACAATAATCCATTAGGAACAATTAATGGTCTATGCTGTTGCAATCTAGTTCTCAAGGACCTATTAGGACAAAATGTTCAGATGCTTTATGGGCGTTGTGGATACTAAATAAACCCGACATTAAGTGCTGCACTAATGCTTTCAATTAACAGAGACTATCAAGGTTGCATGGACTTCTGTATCTCTTAGAAACAAGCGAAATGTTAAAATGCCAATCTCTTGTTTGCAATCATTTTTACGTAGGATTAAAAACTAGATTTGCCAAGTTGACCAGGAAATGAGACAGGGAGCCTGGGTATTTCTGCACCAGTAGTTCAGTGATGGTAACCACAGAGGATTATGGATCTGCGCTTACATTGACACATATGGGATGCGCACAGATCTAGGATTCCTGTTGCTACACTAGACACAAGTGACAAACTCTCAGACAGCATGATATTTCAAGGAGTGGAAGGTCAATAGAAAGAAGAATAAAAATGTAAAAATCATCATATACACACACACAGTTGAATATCCCTTATCCAAAATGCGTGTGATCAAAAGTATTTTGGATAACTGATCATTTCAGAAAACAGATAATCTTCACCAACAAGATTTAGACCAATCAGCCATACATTATGACCACTGACAGGTGGTAAGCCGGCAGAGGCAGTGTGATGCTTTGGGAAATGTTCTGCTGGGAAAGCTTGGTTCCTGCCATTCACATGGATACTGTATTCCTGGATAGCAATGGCCTCTTAAAGCAATAAGTACGCCGTCCACAAACCAAAAATGGCTCGGGAATGGTTTGAGGGATACAACTGGCTCAAGGTGTTGACTTAGCCTCCAAACTCCCCAGATCTCAGTCCAATCTAGCATCTGTGGAATATGCTGGACAAACCAATCCAATCCATGTAGACCATACCTCGCAACTTAAAAGGATATGCTGCAAATATATTGGTGGCAGATACCACAGCACTTCTTCAGAGGACTAGTGATGTCCATGCTCAGACAGGTTAGGGCTGTTTTGGCTTCAAAAGGGGACCCACAGAATATTAGGCAGGTGGACATAATGGCTGATCAGTGTATTAAATCATCTCAGGACTCCTGAAATACAGTAGTATCAAGGCAAATACTGTACACTGCAAATAAATCTTACTGTGATGTTTGACATGATTAGGAACTTGTTGTTGGAAGGTAAGTTCTGCACACATGCCATTGAATTACCTTTTGTGGGTGTGGTGGAATCTTAGCATCCATGGAGAGGCTATATCACAGTTCAAGGTGGCTGGGTACTGAATAAACTGTTGTACGCTTGTATTTTACAGCTGTGTGGAAATTGCAACTTATGGCAAAATACAAAAAGTAATTTTGGATCTTCAATGATTGTGTGTTTTTTTTTTTTTTTAAAGACCTTAAAAACATATCTGACTTTGTAAACAAACAAACAAAAAATTACCCTTGAAGCCACCACGTCCCCTTAGCCCTTGTCCTCGTGCACCACCGCGTCTACGTCCATCTCCTCTCCGAAGATAATTATCCCTGTCATCTTCAGCTGGAGCCAGAGACCAATCACTCAGCTCGTCTCTATGGTCCGATTCAGTCTCTGAAGCATTCGATGCTTCAGAATTTGTACCTGCCACAAAATATTAAACAGCATATTTGTGCAGCTCATTAAGACTACTCTTAGATTAAATGCAGCAAACAATCAAGTGATTTCTTCTATTTGGTATATATAGAATACATAAACATATAATTCACAGGTATTTTAAAAACTGTGAAAGCTAAACCATTTAAAATGTTATAAAGAAGGCTTGGAACACACAACCATGTTCAGACAGATAGGGTAACACAGTGCCCAGTATAGATACATGGTCATTAAACATTTAAATATGTTAACCAGAATAGTTACATATTTGACAATATGTAATATGTAAATCAAATAAGTCATTGAAAAGGTGCTTAAAAGGGATATAGGCTACATTTTATAATACTACCTTTACAAACAGCACTCAACTTTTCTCTTTTTAAAAAAAATTCTATAGCGTGTACAGCGCTTTTCTATGTTGAAAATAATGGGAAGGAATAGACCATGTGTAGAGGCCTTCCTATGGCCGTGATTTAGCTTACATGGACACAGGCAACAAGAATTCTTTCCCTAGGAAATAACAACTGTAGAAAGTATTACAAAAATGGTACAAAAATACATGAATAAATCTATTCATGTAATTTTGTTAACGCTTTAATATGTTTTTTTTTTTTTTAAACATGGACTGTTCAAAAGTCCAAAAGTACATTTTGTGAATTGGTTTGAATTAGACATTACTACATTTTCGACAACCAAATAAAACATACCTGAGGCATAGCCAGTGCCCCGCCTGCTACGCCCTCGATTGTTGTATGGTCGACTGCCCCTTCCTATGCCACTACAATCTTCACTCATGTATCCCTTCTCTTTATCTGGACGATTAGGTGGAGGCCTTGAGCTAGCTCCAATTTGACGCAGTTGTTCATCAATCTGCAACCTTTCTAGACGTAGTTGGTCCACTTCCTGGTTAAACATACAAGTGAATATCTAGTTAATTGCCATACAATTGTGTATTATGTAGAGAATACTATTTTGCAGTCAATTGTTTAATAAAGCAAAATGAGTGACTGAATACCCTTTTCAACTGTTATTGTGACGTTGGAGTAAAATACATACAATCCTCAAAAGCTCTGCAAGTGAATATATGTCTTTTGCTACATGTCAATAAAATTACCTTTAAATAGTTAAGGTGATAATCCAGAAGAACAGTAGCATTAGTAATGCTATCCTTTGTTCCCACAAACACAAATGGAACCATTCCCTAGAAGAAAAAGAAAATTAAAAGAAAATTAAACAATCTATAGTGAGTTTTTAAAATGTTTATGTTGATAAATATATGATTGGTGTACATTAACCCCTTGACGACAAAGGACGTGCCAGGCACGTCCTGGGAGAAACTCCCTTAACGACAAAGGACGTGCCTGGCACGTCCTGCATTGAATGAAGCGGTTTTCGCGATCAACGATCGCGAAAACCGCTTTAACAGTGCTGGTCTATTGCCTCGACATCGAGGCAATAGCCAGCACCGAAATTTCTATTTTGGGACCCCCACGATCGCCCCACGGAGCGATCGTGGCGAGCCATATTGACGGAGCATGCTGCTCTGTCAATATGGCTAAGCCCTCTGCCGGTCTGAGCTTCGGAAGTGAAAGTAACTTCACTTCCGTCGCTCTAAATATGCTACTTGACTACCCCTAGTGGTAGTTTAGTAGCATTGCAATGGAAAAAATTTAAAATATCGTATTTATCGGCGTATAACACGCACTTTTTCTCCCTGAAAATAGGGAGAAAATGCTGTGTGCGTGTTATACGCCGAAAAAAAAAAAAAATCTAAAACTTACCTCGTTCCTGCTCTGTCCCCGGTGCTCTGAAGCTGCGTGGCTGTGAGGGAAGCGTTGAGCTTCTCTCCAGCCGCTGCGGTCAATAAAGTCTGTTTTTTTTAAAACAAACTTTATTGACCGCGCGGCTGAAGGGAAGCTCACAGCGCTTCCCTCACAGCCACGCAGCTTCAGAGCACCGGGGGACAGAGCAGCAAAGAGGTAAGTACTGGGGTCTGGGGAAGGGGGGGGGGGGAGGAGGGTGGCATAACGAGCATACTAAGGGGCAATATCCTGGCATATTGGGGGCAATATCATGGCATATTAAATGGCATATTGGGGGCAATATCATGGCATATTAAATGGCATATTGGGGGCAATATCATGGCATATTAAATGGCATATTGGGGCAATATCCTGGCATATTAAAATGGCATATTGGGGGCAATATCCGGCATATTAAAATGGCATATTGGGGGCAATATCCGGCATATTAAATGGCATATTGAGGGCAATATCCGGCATATTAAATGGCATATTGAGGCAATATCCGGCATATTAAAATGGCATATTGGGGGCAATATCCTGCATATTAAATGGCATATTGGGGGCAATATCCTGCATATTAAATGGCATATTGGGGGCAATATCCTGCATATTAAAATGGCATATTGGGGGCAATATCCTGCATATTAAATGGCATATTGGGGGCAATATCTGGCATATTAAAATGGCATTTTGGGCTTCAAAGTTTTTAATTTAAGTTCTTAAGTTTTTTTTCCTGAAATTTCCTTCTTAAAATTAGGTGCATGTTATACGCCGGCGCGTGTTATACGCCGGTAAATATTTAATTAATTAAAAACAGGTTATTTAGCTATATTAGCCTATAGGGTTAAAATTAAATATTTTTTAGCATAAGGGATAGGGTTAAAATTAAATTAAAGTTAAAAAATATTAAGGGATATAATAAGGATTAGAGTTGGGGTTAAATTTAGTGTTAGGGTTCAATTTTGGGTTCGGGTTGGGGTCAAAAGATCAATATAGGAAAAAACAAACAAAACACTATTTTTGTTTTTTTCCCCATAACTCGCAAAAAAATACCGAAAAATATGCAAACATGCATATTTTTGAACTCGGGAGAACATTTAGAAACTATTTAGACGGGGTCTTTTTTAATGATTTTATTTGTGTAAATTATATTTTAGGTCAAAGTTAGAAAAAGTGTTTTTTTTTTTTTTTTCATCATATTCGACTTTTTTTAGTAAATTATAAGATATGATGAAAATAATGGTATCTAATGAAAGCCCTTCTTATGACGATAAAAACAACATATAATTTGTGTGGGTACTGTATGTGAGAAAGAAAAAAATTACAGCTAAACACAAACACCCTAGAAATGTCAAAACAGCCATCGTCACCAAGGGAAAGTCAAGGGGAAAATGTCAAGGGGAAAAAGTCACTAAGGGGTTAATATTGCAAAACAGAATATTTTTAAAAAAGTACTCATTAGGAGACCTAATAGGGACACTGAAATAAGGAACAGAAGCATGGTTAGAAGAAACTTATATCGAAAGCTGCATTAGAGAGCTACAACTATTAGGCCAATTGCCAATTAACTGGACATAAGTGGAGGTATGGCAATTAGCACTTTGATAGGAGAGTTTTTAAAATTCCAATGAAGTCAAGTATCCCATATCACCGGATATCAGACAGTCTCAGACATTATGACATATGTGAAATAACGTCAAACTGCTTCAGCAAGTGGAGAAAAAAAAAGGCCAAAGTTCATTGACATAAGGCATAGATGGGCAGGAACATAACGCAAAATGAACATGTAAGTGTCATGCTCAGGAGCATCTTCATGGTGAGACAGAGAAGCACTGTGCATATGTGCTGTGATCAAATCTGAGACTGTTTACTAAATTTTAAAAAATGGTTTAGATTCAAAGCAGACTTATTTTATGCATAACTGAACATGCATAAAATACAGCACCCCCACCCCCCAAAATGTTTGGAGTCTACCTTTAAGATTTTACTGGGTATAAAACATGTAACAGGAGAAAAAAAACACACAAATATAAAATAAAAATGGACCTTCCCCAAATAGGACACCAAAACGAAAGTCAAATTATTCTTAAAATTAATGAAAAGAACTGAAAAGCCATAAAAACCAACACACACACTAAATATATTGAAATGTTATGGAACATATAGAAAATAAACATAATTAATGGAATAAATTAAAATCACAAACCTCCTCTTGGGAAATATTCTTATCATTTTCAGCTTCAATCCTTACTCGAACAACGCCGGATTTATCCACAATTTCTTGAATAAGCTTTCCATTTTTTCCAATCACTTTACCTAGGAAGATAAAAAAAAAAAAAAAAAAGGAAGAACTGACATTTTAAACCATACCGAGGAAAACCACATTGCAACAGGACAAAACATATATGGAGTGTTTTCTCTTTTGTAGAAATACAATCTATACACATGTATTTATATATAAATAGATCCATTATCAAGGATTAATAAAAAGTACAGAAGTAAGGTCTGAAAAGTCTATTCTTCATGAATATAATTATATATATAATTATATATATATATTATATTATATTTAATTAGGACAACCCTGGATTGCTCTCATTTGTTTACTACATTCATGCCTGAAACACTTTGTCTCCCTAAGTACATGGACTGCAAGGACCAACTACATAATATGTTATATTATATAAAGAATATGAATACAAGCCAAGAAATTCATTATAGGGAGTGATGATGATTTCCCCCACCCATCTGTATATATTTATATATATATTATATATTTTCTTAAAGCTCGTTTTATTTGAAATGTTGATGGCCTTTAAAACTGATTTTATTGGTGCTTACAAATATGTGATTGTATGTTCACATCTTCTTTTATCACTGTGACCTTTGCAGGGGGAAAGAGTTGCCGAGCACAAGTGCCTGGTTTTTTAAATGAATATGTCATGATTGGAGCGGTAAGTATAATGGCATAAAGCCTCCAAAAAATAGGTAGGTGAAAATGCATTTGAATGCGACTTAAAAATCTCTGGCTGTTACCTGGAGTACGATAAAGAACATGACTTAAGAATAAATCAGTTAAAGCACAATACTAGGAAACAAAAAGCATAAATGCTAGGAATTCATGTCTGTCAAAAAGATCCCTGAACCAATACTCTCCCTGCTTTTGTTTACATGCAAAAAGATCAGTGTAGAACTATGTTCTCTTGTACTGAGCATGTGTAGAACAAGTGAATTTAGAGGCTTGTTGCTACCTCCTGGTTTATTTTTGGAGTAGTGACTGGATGACCAGGATGTTTGTGTCAAGTCGCTACACGTGTGACATCTCTAGTAGAGAATAGGGACTAATTAAAAACTGGATCAAATAAATGCATATATTTTTTAAAAAGTTTCAGATTTAACATTGATATTTAGATGTCAATTTTGCTTCCAGGAGATTATATATATATATATATATATATATATATATATATATATATATATATAAAACACACACCTGAAAAATATAAAGTAGATTGCATTGACTCCATATGTTAAATATACAAGTAATTGTGAGAAATAGGTCATAGAGAACAAAAAAAATATAAAGTCTATATAATCCCTTAAAAGCCTAACTGGAAATGTACAGTAAAAAAAAAAATTAAGCAAAAAAATACCCGTACACACATTGTAAGAAAAACAAAAGAAACATTTCAGACACATAGTTGAAAACTACATACCTACTAAATTTCGAGGAACTTGTATCACATCTTCAGCAAATTCAAGGTAAGTCCTAGCTTTCTTTACAGCATCTTGGTCCTAGAAAAATAAAGAATAATGCTTAGTTAACGTATACATTTTACATACAAAACGGTTAATGAGAATGCCGTTCTTTAAAAAGGAGTTTTAAGTCTTACCTCGCCATAAATATGAAATGTACACGTGTCTTCATCTAAGTCAATTGCAGTCACGCCAGAAACCTTTCTGGCTTGCTGAATGTTAGCTCCATGAGTACCAATAGCAAGACCCATTAGATCTTCTCTAACAACAAACTGCTCATGAAATCGAGAAGCTAGCTGTCTTGAACTCTGCAAAACAGAATACAGTATACTGTCAATACAATCCTACACTGATGTATAAAAAGCACTCGCACAAGGATAATTTCATGAGGCGAAAGATAGCTAGGCAACAGAGATAATCCTATCACTTAAAGTATAAATAAAATATTTCTTATGTTACACCGTGGAGAACAAATAGAAAGCAAGGCATATCTTATGAAATGAAGTGCACACTGTTATGCATTTGTGACATCATCCTCATTCCTCGTATTGTAAATAATGGTAACTAAAATAAAGGACAGCAGCATTTCCTAAAATATTATTATTACATTTGTAATGACAACACCTTTATGTAGTTAAAATCATTTAATCTATCGCTGCTGTCAAGTTTTCCAGCAGGATATATATTAAAATATATGCTTAATTAATGCTGCCCCATTTGGAATATTGGCAAACCTCTTTATATTGTCAAAGAAGTTCTAATTCTATACACAATACAAAAAAAAAAAAAAAGAACGAAAGGAAATAGAAAAATATAGCATTAAGAGCAATAGTCCATGATAAGCAAATTAGAGGAGACATATTGTAAAACTAAAGGAGAGATCAAGAACAGGAACATTTAAAAATCTGAAACTACAATTTGTGCAGATTATTAGAGTAAGCTCAGAAACACTCATGAACTGTATTAAAAAGATCCATTTAAAGCTTTCTTTGAACAACCCATTCTTAAGGAAACATTTTAAAAATGGCAACATACTTCAAGCTGTTTACTGGCTTCTTCATTTCTCAACATCAGGGACAGCTTGGTACGAAGACTCCTGAAATGCATGTCACTTAACATGTTTGCCCTCTTTATGGTAACTTCATTGATGGACTGTGTAATAAAAAGTGGAGAGAGTAAGCATGTCAGTACAAAAATACTGCTTCCAGGGTAGATTGATGGCTACAATTCAAGTCTATAAAAAACATTTCCTAAAAAATAACCCAATCAAAATTTTGTAAATGTGAAGCAACAACTGTTCATATCAATACACACAAAAATATACAAAAAAAAAACAAAACAAAAAACAGGGTAGAAAGGTGTATCACAATATAGGCGTGTCCACAACCTAATATTTAGATGAATACATCTGTGCCCACCTTCTGATATAACTTAAGGACAAGACCAGTATTTAACATACCCATTGTCAGGAAGTGAATTCTGACAGTCTGCCTGACTGGGGTTCTTGGAGGGGCCTGAGAGCCAAACACCTCCCTGTAGATTATGGGCCCTGGCTTATGTGCCATAACTCTATACGTTAATACGGTTAGTTAGTTATATTCTGTTAGTATATTGGTTTATGTGTAATGTTTAATTCTGTGATTAGACCACTCTGAAGGATTATAATGTGTCAGTGACAATAACTGATAGTTTACTCCAACATCCATTGTTCTGTATTAACTGGTAAACTGATTATGTTGTGTACATTATGTGTCTTACTGTGTGTCTACTCATTGTATGGTAATTCCTATTTGGTTTGCAGTCTGAAAGTCTAATGTATTCCTAGCCTCAGTTAGTTGGAGAACTATGCTTAGTTCCATCCCCCCCCCCCCCCCCCTTTGTATACTAATGTCTGTGATGTCATGTTTATGTCTTATTATAAGTCTGTGTTGTTACACAAATAAAAGAGTTGTTCATTCTTGCTGTACCTAACTGCTAGTGGTCCTGTCTATTTGGGTACAAAAAGCAACTCAATATTTACACTCTGGTGACAATATAAAAATAAAATAAAACAAAGGTCTCCTTGTGCACTAGCAGAGTGAGACTCTTGACAACCAACAAATGCAAGCTCTGGGTAGGTTTGATTGGCCAAGAAAAGAAGGCGCACTCACCTGCCTTCTCATGAAAAGGAAAGCGACTAGCTTGTGCTTCTGTGCTAAAGAAGCCAATAGATTAACAAAATTTAAACAAATTTTGGCCCCTTTAAAAAGGGAAAATGGGCCAAGTATTATGATTGAACACCATAAACACCAAGTAAATTAGATGAGAAATAATTGATCATGGATTGGTTTGGTCATTTAAACATTTCTTATATTAATTGAGCACAGCATTTTGAGTAACATGCCCTATACCATACAAATGTATCAAGAGTAACTGCAAAATAAATGGGAAACACAAAGATAGCAATGACACATAAAACATAATAGAAAGCCATGCATATTATAAAACTGCATATGAATATGTGTAAACAACGACAGCACTTCCAATGAATATTTAGTTTAGTTTAGTTTACTCACTAAACTTGCAGTAAAAACGAGTGCGAAAATAACTCCTGTCCCTTTGTTTCGAAGAAGAATTTACAACAACGCCATGAAGACACCAGAAAAAGAAATGTTTCATACATACAATACAGATCTCTAATTACGACTCTCCTTACCAGAATGACAAGCTGGCAGTTTTCCGAATCGTAGGTTACAGAGAATGCTCCCACAGCCTTCTTGAAATCTTTATGTGCAGATTCTTTTGCACACCTAAATTTAAATATGGTAAAAAATATTTATAAAAAAAACAAAACAAAAAAATACATTTGCTGGTTTGCAGCGATATAAAAAACTTGAGGATGACAAGTTCAGATCCTGGTAGAGTAGCATGCTAAATATTAAGTGATGCTGATGTTACCATAATGGAACAGATGGATGCATATGTGTCTATTTTTGTGGCCATAATGTAATTCTTACTTTTATGGATTTGGAATAGAAGTTGTTGTTTTATATGTAGCGGTAAAAACTAAATAAAATTAAAAAAAAAAAAAGAATGAAAAAAACATTTTAATTAGATTTTTCTACTAGCAAATTTGCATGAAAAAAAAAAAAGTCCCCCACAGTTTTCAGCCAATTGGGATTCCATAATAATTAGGGCAGTGATGGCTAACCTCTGCAGTGCCAAGCTTAGCCATCCCTGTGGTAGGGCATGGCGTGCAAATGACCTTAGCTGCAAATGCCTTTACACATTAATTTAGTCCCTGGCAACAACCAAGTTGAGTGTCCCTAATCTGAAATGCTTGAGACCAGATTTTGGATAACTGAACAGTATCGCCAATAAGATATATTAAAGCCTCTCGGCACTGATGAAACACAGTATCAAGGCAAATACTGTACAGAGCAAATTACTCCCTTTTATTGCGATGTGAGGCATTGTTGAGAAGATGCTGTCAGCACATCAGGCCTGCACACGTGCCAATGTATAAGCCTTTGTGGGCCGGCTTAATTGGGGGAATCTGGGCATGCATGGCAATGCTATATTGCAGCTTAATAAACTGCTGTGCACTTGAATTCTGACAGGTGTGTTGAATTTGTAACTTGTGATGAAATGGGGGGGGGGGGGGGGGGGGTGTTAAACTAATTATTTTGGATAAGGGATACTCACAACCTGTACTTCACAGGGTTTCAAGTCATAAAACTAAAGAAATGACTATTCCGTTAAGAGAAATTTAAAAGGCAATGCTGGTACCAAACTTTCTCTTTCAAGAGTTCATAAAACGTAAAAAGGTATTTAAGTTTTCTACTGTATCCTGCATTGTTCAAAGCACACAAAAGATTTCAACCAGATGTGAGGTTTAGGAGGATGTGGCTGAATACTTGTCCAGATCAATGTGTTTAAGCAAATGGTATTGAATAAACGCTTACGTACTTAAATTTGCAAATAAACTGGTTACCATCAGGTTATTTATATCTGTGGATCTGCAAGAAGATGACTTTATCCACACATACTATTCTTATATTAATATTTCATTGTTTTAGGATGTAATTAATCTAGAGGACATCTAGATCTTTTATTTCCATTGTGAACTAGGTTTGCAAATTTATGGTGGTTCTATTAAACATGACTGATATCTAAGGAGATGCACTGGACTTGTATGAAACATGCTCCTGAACAGGTTTCCAACTGAATTCTGATGTTTTCATTATATAAAACAAAAAAAACAAAAAAACAGCATAAAGAATAGGAATAGCAGTAGTATAAATCTGGAGTCATTTACCAGTCTTTTTATGAAGATGTTCAAATCATATGTGAACAGTTTAAGAGAAGGAGAGATGTAAACAGATGGGGATAGATAGTTGTATTTATTAATTAACCTGTTCATTTTCTTTTCTCTTTTTACACACCCTCTATAGGAGCACATGCACCCCTTCTGTTTTGGTCTGTGCACTGTACATGTTTGATTACCTAAATTTCCACATATTCATAGTTACCCACAACACTATCATCTTATAGGTATTGCCTAACCCATCTCATGATAAGGACCTTAAAACCAAGCAGTCAAAACAATGTAGGAATATAACATAAGAACTCAGGGCATGGGTCCAGGTCTCAAGGAGTGATCTAATCATTAACCAGTTGTAAATGAAAGTCATATCTGCACATCTCACATTACAAAATGCAAGTGACCTTTAACATGATTGGATAAATGATAAGCAACAACATTACGGTGGAGCGCGAAGAAAAAGCTTGACGCGTTTCACATGGAACTGTGCTTAACAAGCTTGATACATTTCACACAGAATCTTACTTACTCTTATGATTGAACACCATTCCAAGAAAAATGCATCACTATTTTCCACTGCTATTTTACTGCTTATCATTTAAGCCCAATAAAGAGTTTATGGAGAGTAACTTCTACAAATGGAAGAAATGTTGAGGTTTTGGTGCAGTTTACTACAAATGATCTGTGTGGCAGAGCAAATAAGGAGAAAGTGGAAAATGGGTTTAGGATTTCAATACAAGAGAGAAAAAAAAATAAATAAAAGGGTCTACTATAGGAATTTTTGGACATACATTTGCCGCAAGTCTTCAGGTACTTCCAACTTGACCTTGTGGAAACTGTTTTTTGTTGCAGGCTTGTTGGGGTTAACAGAACGCAGCCGTTCAATAGTGACAATCTCATTGTAAGTCGCATCGCAGGCAGCATATTCTATAACATAAAACTGAGAAGACAAATGTATAATAACAACCTTGTTTTAGGAATAAAGCAGATCCAATAAAACCAAAACAAAACCTTTCTGCCTTTTAATTTAATTGAATATTTACTGTTCAATGCTTCTTGCTTTACGGCTCGCAGAGTATTAATCTACCAGTCAATTTGCTGAAGATGCTTCTGGCAGCAAAATCATTTCCTAACTTATCAAGGGATCATCTCTTTATAAATATCCAAGTAAATATAGTGATTAGATGTCAAAGAAAGAAAAACAGACATATTCCTACCTCACCCTTTATCATTCTAACTTTAGCAAGCCACCAGCAGCACGGCTCCTTTTCATTCGCCCTGGAATAGACCTGCAAAACATGGAAATAATCATACAATTCACAAAGTTAAAAAGAGTATGTGAGTGTCTCCAATTAGCAAAACAATAAAAGAAACTTACAATAGCTGATGTTCATCAATGCAATAAGCCATCATATGCAAGCAGCAATTCTGGCTCCAGAGAAAAGGGGGTGGACAGATTCCTTTACAAATATCTGACATTTACTGGGTTGTTTAGTTATATTATATATAAATTATAATTTCTCTTGGGCATCAAGAAGTGGACTTCCCTCATTTAAGTACACAGCACAGTTGGATTGACAATGTGTCTCCAGGAAATTTAGGAAGAAGCCTGGTTCAATAATAGTCAACCTTTGACCTGTGGACTAGTCATTTGCCTGGCTGGAAAATGTAGTCCACAACATCTGGAATACTAGTCTTGTTACCACCTTGGTGAAATTGTTAATAATTACACTGTAAGTCAAGTAAAGACTACATTTTTTTGTAGCAAAGTAATTTTGAATATATTTTCTAATATCCAACTTCAAAAAGATAAAATAATAAAATTACTTTATGATTTTTTTATAAAAAGAATTGGAAGCTTTCATTCCACATTCATTTTAACCTTGCTCCAGAAGCTTGGCTCATAAGTCCCTTTAAAAAAGCAAAATGTTATAATTATTATTATTTTTTATGATTTAATATATATTTTTAACCAACATGAAACTAAATAATTAGCAAAGTTAAGTATGAACACAAACTACTATATTATCATATTAGAGACTCAAGATTGCCACTGAATATTTAAGGCATGCAGGGGAGTAACCCAACATAAAATGACATAGGATCTTTAATGTAGGTTGCAATTATCGACGAATGGGATGTACCACCATTTAAACAACCACAAGATGAGCATGCCCGCTTTATTCCTAGTCTTTCAGAAGATATTTAGAAGGAATAAACCGAACAAAACGCAGGAAATAGAAGGCAGACACTTGCCATTCTATGAGGAACACATATTCCCATTATAAAATTACCATTTTTTTTTTTACATCAGGTTATTGAGTCAGTTAAACCAGGGCTTGACAAATTTATTTTATTCTAGGAGCCAGCAAAATTTTTTAGGAGCCAGACAATCACGCAAACATACACGCAATTCATAAACACACACACCAATCCACGTCACATATACACCCCACACACACCAACCCACGTCACATATACACCCCACACACACCAACCCACGTCACATATACAGCCCACACACACCAACCCACGTCACATATACAAACCCCACACACCAACCCACTTCACAAATACACACACACACTTCACATATACACCTCCCCCCACACCTCACATATACACCTCCCCCCACACTTCACATATATACACCTCCCCCCACACATATTCCCCCCCTTCACATATACACCTCCCCCCACACTTCACACATATATACCCCCCCTTCACATATACACCTCCCCCCACACTTCACATATATACCCCCCCACACTTCACATATATACCCCCCCTTCACATATACACCTCCCCCCACACTTCACATATATACCCCCCCTTCACATATACATCCCTCCCCCCCTTCACATATACACCTGCCCCCACACTTCACACATATATACCTCCCCTTCACATATACACCTCCCCCCACACTTCACATATATACCCCCCCTTCACATATACATCCCTCCCCCCCTTCACATATACACCTGCCCCCACACTTCACACATATATACCTCCCCTTCACATATACACCTCCCCCCCACACTTCACATATATACCCCCCCTTCACATATACATCCCTCCCCCCCACTTCACATATACAACTCAAACATACACAAGTTTTTTTTTTTCCCTTCTTAACTTCTGAGTGCTGGGTTGACAACCCAGCACTTAGCCGAAAGAGCCATGAAGATCGGCTGCGGCACGAATGTTTCCCCTCCCTGCTGCCTTACCTCATTGCTGGGGAGGGGTTACATTCGTGCCGCAGCCGATCCTCATGGCTCTTTCGGCTGAACACTCATACACACGTGTAGCGCGAGGGGGCGGAGCTTGCTGTCTGTCCCCTCGCGCTGCAAAAGACGGATGGCAGCGGCAAGGGGAACGGCACCCGGGCGCCAGGCTCCATTTCCAGGTCGCCATGGCGACCTGGCGCCCGGGGTTTGTCGAGCCCTGAGTTAAACAGTATACGGACAGGACAGGACAGGACAATAACACGGACAGCAATTATTTTTATTTTTTCTTGCGTGGAGTGCATGTTTGATCTGCAGATAAAATTGTTTATAATACTGGCATTCCTCACAACCTACCATGAAATCATCTTCGCCTTTCACCCTCAAAAACTAAAAAGAATAGATGGAAAAAAAAAAAAGAAGAAGTTTATTATGTTGAATATTTAGTACATTACAGGAATGAGGAAACAAGAAACAAACATTCTACTCAACACATGGGTTACTTACCTCTACTTCATCGCTTTCACTGATGTCCTTACTTGAGCTTGCAGGAGGTGGAAACCTTACATCATGGAATGGGATCTGTCGCTCCGGCTGCCAGCTGCAAACACATAATACAATTGCCCAATGCAGTTAAATACAACTTATAAGCACAATTCATCTGTATGGAGTTATGGCTACACAAGAAGGTGATGTTTCAGCTCTCTCTCATTTACCAGCAAAGACAATGTCTTGAGCAGTTATTAAAACAAACATATAATTATATTCTTACACGTTTCCTTATTTAACAATGGTTTTATTTACAAGTGCTCATCAGGATGTCTACCTAATTATAAAATAAATGAATTACACTTCACATTCACAAATATGTTTAGGAAAAATACTACTTCTTGATGTATGCACCCTTCTCGGTCCTAACCTCACTGTTAGATATATCAAACTATCACCTATTACAATGTGCTGCACCAACCACCATGCAACTGAAATGCAGCTCATACCACCTTTGTATTGAACTCATATTCACCTCCTTTTCCTCCCAAAAACCCTAAATCAGATGTTCAGATGAACACATTTTCACATAAGTGCTAATCAAACACTAACAACACTCCATATACCATATTAACTCCAATATAAGACAAGGTTTTTTCAGAGCAAATGCTCTGAAAAAGACCCCTCGTCTTGTATTCGAGGTCGTCTTATAGTCTGACCTCAAATCGAGGTCAGACTATAAGACTGGGATCCAGGTCCCCGGCAGAGCTGCAGGGGACCTGGACCCCCCTCGATAACAGCCGGTGGATGTCTGGGCGATAGCGCAGACATCCTCCGCTGCTGCCCGGCACGTCCGTCGGGACTTCTATGATGAAGCCGGATGGACCCGTGCAGACATCCTCCGGCTGCCCCCACTAGCGACCAGGGATATTTGGCAGCCGGGGGATGTCTGCCGGCTGTCCGTCATAATAGACGGAAGTGTCGCCAGCATGGAGGATGTCTGCACGTATAGTGCAGACATCCCCCGGCTGCCCCCACTGGCCACCAGGGAAGGAGAAACAAGGTTAGTGGGGGGGGGGGGGGGGGGAGCGAGAGAGACAAGGTGAGAGGGAGGGGGGAGAGAGACAAGGTGAGAGGGAGAGAGACAAGGTGAGAGGGAGAGAGACAAGGTGAGAGGGAGGGGGGAGAGAGAGAAAAGGAGTGAGGGAGGGAGGGGGGACATAGACAAGGTGAGAGAGAGGGAGGGGGGGAGAGAGAGAGAGAAAAGGAGTGAGGGAGGGGGGAGAGAGAGAAAAGGAGTGAGGGAGGGAGGTGGAAAGAGAGAGAAAAGTTTGGAGAGGCAGCATTGGCACATAAAAGGAAATAAAAACAAGAAATGCATTTGCTTAATATCATAATTTTTATTAAATATTAAAAAGCAATTTACATGTGAATATATAAAAGTTAAGCTTTTTTCCTATAGGGTAGTCTTATATTCAGGCTTTTATTTTTTTTCCTAAAGGAATATCTAAAGTTTGGAGGGTCATCTTATAATCAGAGTTGTCTTATATTCAAGCAAATATGGTAATACTTGTTTCTGATAACAGAATACCACCCTTTTACAGAAGGTTTAGTAATGCTTCCTCTGGCACAAAAAAGGTATAAAATAAGGATCCTACTAGTGTAGAAGTCAATAGGAGAGAGGTGAGATCTAAAGACCAATAGGGTGAAAGACAGACAGATGGCCAACAGGGCAAAGGAGAAACAATGGTAGTTGAAGATTCTAAGGGCATTTCGGCAATACCATAATAAAAGGGGTAAATGAGAAAAAGAATATAAATAATGTAAACCAGTAACAGGTCATCCACTTTGGTAAGTGATAGGGATCGACCGATTATCGGATTAACCGATATTATCGGCCGATATTCACAGTTTCCTAAACTATCGGTATCGGCATCTAACTTTACCGATAATGCCGATAATATTTGAATGAAGCAGTTTTCGCGATCAACGATCGCGAAAACCGCTTTAACAGTGCTGGTCTATTGCCTCGACATCGAGGCAATAGCCAGCACCGATATTTCTATTTTGGGACCCCCACGATCGCCCCACGGAGCGATCGTGGGGAGCCATATTGACGGAGCATGCTGCTCCGTCAATATGGCTAAGTCCTCTGCCGGTCTGCGCTTCGGAAGTGAAAGTAACTTCACTTCCGTCGCTCTGAATATGCTACTTGACTACCCCTAGTGGTAGTTTAGTAGCATTGCAATGGAAAATAATTAAAATACATATTTAATTAAATAAAAATAGGTTATTTAGCTATATTAGCCTATAGGGTTAAAATTAAATATTTTTTAGCATAAGGGATAGGGTTAAAATTAAATTAAAGTTAAAAAATATTAAGGGATATAATAAGGATTAGAGTTGGGGTTAAATTTAGTGTTAGGGTTAAATTTTGGGTTGGGGTTGGGGTCAAAAGATCAATATAGGAAAAAAACAATTTTTGAACTCGGGACAACATTTAGAAACTATTTAGCCAGGGTCTTTTTTAATGATTTTATTTGTGTAAATTATATTTTAGGTCAAAGTTAGAAAAAGTGGGTTTTTTTAAATTTTTCATCATATTTTATGATTTTTTTTGTAGTAAATTATAAGATATGATGAACATAATGGTATCTAATGAAAGCCCTTCTTATGACGATAAAAACAACATATAATTTGTGTGGGTACTGTATGTGAGAAAGCAAAAAATTACAGCTAAACACAAACACCCTAGAAATGTCAAAACAGCCATTGTCACCAAGGGAAAGTCAAGGTGAAAATGTCTTGTCACTAAGGGGTTAATTAAGCTGTTTTGATGCCTTGCTTATATTTACTGTAGTGTCCCTTTGATATAATTGCCTATGTCATTGCTGCTCATTTTACTAAGATTTAATCTAAGTATGGACTATGTGCAATTGAACATTGTTGTTCTTGTTACCTTTTGACTGATATTTATTTAAAAAAAAAAAAAAAAAAGTGGTCCAATTTGTTGTATTTGACCATATCACCATTGTTTTGCTGCATTATTTATTTTTATTTAGCAATGAAAATGATTTACAAAAAAAAGCTAAACGTTAACAATAAACATGTTCATTTAACAGCAGATTTGTGTAGAAATTGTTTTTTTTCCCAAAAAATTAAAATGCACGAAATATCGGTATAAGTTATCGGCTATCGGCCTGAAAGTTCACAGGTTATCGGTATCGGCTCTAAAAAAAAATCAATATCGGTCGATCCCTAGTAAGTGAGACTATGAAGCCAATAAGGCAGACACTTTAAGGCTCAAGTCAGTGATGTATCTTGGTTTTGTGTTGCCCTAGGCAGACAAAATTCGGGCACCCCCCGCCCACATTATGTCCCATAACCCCCCTCTACATGCCTCCATCACCTCATTGCAAGCCCTTATATTCCCCCCCCCCCCCTCGACTTACACTGGTCCCTGATGGCTAGTGGCAAACAGGATGGTGTCCTAACAATGCTGTCTGTTCAGCTCCCCTGCTGAGTGCAGATAGGTTACGTGACCTGCCGCGTGTCTGACGTCAGAGAGCCGGGTTATGTGACCTGTCAGCACTTCCCCATAAGACGGAGGTTTCTTTGTGTGGTCTGTCCGGCTCCCCTATGCTGCCTGCTTTTAGGCATAGCGGTGGGGAGGGGAGATCTTCTGATCTCCCCAGCCACTGTCTTTGCCGGCAAGCAAGGTTATTTGTTTTTTTTCCTCTCTTAAATAAGGTTTTTTTTTTTTTTTTTAAATTGTGCTGCCCCTCAGAGGCATACAAGGCAAGTGCCGCCCTAGGAATAGGTAGCAGACTCTGTGGAATTGCCTCTTTTGCAGTATGGAAAAAATGATCCTGGTTATGGGGCCTTCTAATGTGCAAGTGAGCACTCTGAGGCCCAGCAGATATGTATAGCTCAGCCCCATGCATCTCTTGGGAGAAAACCAGAAGGCTTCTGTCGTGGTTTTAATTTAATAAATGAGAGAACCATTTTTAGCCAACATGGAAACGTAAAAACTGAATCATTTTATCAATAAGAAATAGTTTCAGACACCATGCAGTTCAGATTTTCATAAAGGCACGCTTGTAGTTTAGCACATTACGGTGAATAACCATATGAATAAAAACACAGGAAAGAAAGATGGAAAGATGGAAAGATACTTACAATACAGGTTGAGTATCCCTTATCCAAAGATAATCTGAAATTACCCAAAATCCGAAAAAAAAAAAAAAAAAGTGTTTTTGACAAGGATCAGTTTAGATAAGGGATACTCGCCTTCATGGAGCCCCTTTGTTCCTACCTTCCGGGTACCGTACTGTGGAACAGAGTACTCATGGGATATGTAGTTCCCACAACATTGCGAGGGGAGGGAAGGACTACAATCATTTTGGCAGCAGAGTGGAGCAGGTAATTTCAGCAGCTCCACTCCTATAAATGTTCTACATTACTTGTATTCAATGTGAGCAAGTAGAACATTTATAGAGCTGGTGCTGCCAAAATGATCCGTTAACCGAAAGTATCAGTTATTCGAAATGCAGCCGGACCCAAGAATTTCGGATAAAGGATACTCAGCATGTATTAAACATCCCACTATATTTGGGTTCAACTTGTAAAAGAAACCAATTACTTACTTATTTTCAAAAGCAACAGTTATGGAATCCTCATGCACATCTTTTACAAAGGCCTAGGGGAGATGGAAACAAAAACAGTTAAGGATATTATATTGTGGTAAACAGTTATTTGAAACATGGTTTATAATGTGACTGAAGCAAATAAAACAAAACAATATGTGCATTGTGCTAGCAGACCGGAAAGTGAACACATAGATTAATTGTAACATAGGCTATAAAATGTGCAGGGGTGTGGGGGGAAAAAATAAATAAAAAAAAACTTGTCCAGGGACTAAAGCAGTAGCCCAATCTAACATAGAAGAATAGAATGTGTCGGCAGATAAAAACCATTCGGTCCATCTAGTCTGCCCAATTTTTTTGGGAGTACTTTTATTACTCCCTCGTTCCCGGTCTTATAGCCTAGGATAGCCTTGTGTCTATCCCACACATGCTTAAAATCCTTGACTGTGTTTACCTCTACCACTTCTGCTGGCAGGCTATTCCATACATCCACTACCCTCTCAGTAAAGTAATACTTCCTGATATTACTTTTAAATCGTTGCCCCTCTAATTTAAGACTATGTCCTCTAGTTGTGGTAGTTTTTCTTCTTTTAAATATACTCTCTTCCTTTACTGCGTTGATTCCCTTTATGTATTTAAATGTTTCTATCATATCCCCCCTGTTACGTCTTTCCTCCAAGCTATACATGTTAAGATGCTTTAACCTTTCCTGGTAAGTTTTATCGTTCAACCCGTGAACCAGTCTACTTGTCCCAATACAAAAAAAAAAAAAAATGATTTAAAAGTACTTAAATATGGTCTTCATTGACAATCTAGGAGACAGACCTAACAATACTTTAATGCAATAAACAAATGCAAGTAGGAAGTGAGTGCAAACAGATTTCCAAATGAGGATTGTACCTTATTTTAATGAACGCAGTCATTTACCCACGCAAGTGCACATTTACCCTGCAGTCATTTACCCACGCAAGCGCACATTTACCCTGCAGTCATTTACCCATACAAGCGCACATTTACCCTGCAGTCATTTACCCAGGCAAACGCACATTTACCCCCGCAGTCATTTACCCATACAGTCATATACCCATGCAAGCGCACATTTACCCATACAGTCAAATGTCCATGCAGATGCAAATTTAGACACGCAGTCATATACCCATGCAGGCGCACATTTACCCATATAGTAATATACCCAGGCAAGTGCACATTTGCCCATATAGTCATATACCCAGGCAAGTGCACATTTGCCCATATAGTCATATACCCTGGCAAGTGCACATTTACCCATAATCATATACCCAGGCAAGTGCACATTTACCCATAGTCATATACCCAGGCAAGTGCACATTTACCCATAGTCATATACCCAGGCAAGTGCACATTTACCCATACAGTCATATACCCAGGCAAGGGCTCATTTACCCATACAGTCATATACCCATGCAAGCGCACATTTACCCATACAGTCATATACCCATGCAAGCGCACATTTACCCATACAGTCATATACCCAGGCAAGGGCTCATTTACCCATACAGTCATATACCCATGCAAGCGCACACTTACCCATACAGTCATATACCCATGCAAGCGCACATTTACCCATACAGTCATATACCCATGCAAGCGCACATTTACCCATACAGTCATATACCCATGCAAGCGCACATTTACCCATACAGTCATATACCCAGGCAAGGGCTCATTTACCCATACAGTCATATACCCATGCAAGCGCACATTTACCCATACAGTCATATACCCAGGCAAGGGCTCATTTACCCATACAGTCATATACCCATGCAAGCGCACATTTACCCATACATGTGCACAGTCACCTTTCAGGAAATCATGCATTGTTATATTATAAAGGGACACGATTAAAGGGACATTCACCTCTTTGAATTACCTAGTGAGAAAACTGTCTCATCCAGTAGCATCCAGTATATTATGTTTTTATTTAACCCTAACCCCAGGTTTAGGTTAGCATGAACCCTAACTCTAGGATTAGAACACAAAAAGGGGTTTTATTACTTTTATGTAATGTAGCTGTATTTTATATTTATATATTTTAGTTGCATTTACATTTATTTTTTCATTTTATTTTCACTTAACCCTAACATAAATGGGCTTTAAGGCTAGGGTTAAGAGGAAAAAAAAAATATATATATTATGTTATTTATTTATTTAATGACTTTTTTTTATATTGTACCCTCATTTTTTAATGAACACATACAGGGATGCGCGATGGCCAGGAGATGCGTGCGGGCATACCATGATCACGGTACGACTGATTTGGCTGAGTGCCTCAGTACCA
Organism: Pelodytes ibericus; assembly: GCA_036172795.1. Taxonomy (NCBI): domain Eukaryota; kingdom Metazoa; phylum Chordata; class Amphibia; order Anura; family Pelodytidae; genus Pelodytes; species Pelodytes ibericus. The sequence goes on from CM069861.1 coordinate 40,162,911, forward strand.
AGACACTTAGCCATGTCTGCTATAGCTCCCCTGAAAACAACCAATCACAGCAATAGGGTGTTTAAAGCTGTCAAAGCAAGGGCCTGCTTTGACAGCTATAGTCTCTCCCTGCTCAACAGCTATTGTGGGGCAGGGAGAGACTAGGGATATCAATAGTAATCTGCCCAGGGTCCCCCAAAAGGTTTAAAAAAACACTAATTAAAAAAATATATATATATTTTTAACTGTTTATGGCAACAAAGTGTGTGGTTCAATGTGGAAATTACACTTAAAGCTCTTAATTTGCATATCAAGTCACAGGTACAGTCAGAAACAGGAGACATCACAGAAACATTTAAAAACACATTTCTCTTAATTTATGCATTTTCTTGCAATTTTGCAATAGCAATTTTGATTACTTTTTGTATTTTCTACATTCACAGTATTTAATTATAGGATCAGTTTAAGTGCAATATGTCCCAAACAAGAGGGTAAGGGGTATTACAAGAATGGAATTGGAAGGATATGAGTGAAGATTGTAAAACAGTAGGTTAAAATCTAACATGAGAATTGGCAGGGTATGCACTTACTGAATGAGGATTACAATCCCACCCCTGCCCAATCAGGCCAGTTCCGCTTTTGTAGACTTTAAAATCACCCCCCCCCCCCCCCCAAAAAAAAAAAGTATTGCTATTGCAGTGAAACATCAGGTGTTTACCTCTTCCTTCAAAATATCTTAAGTAAAGGGTACTCATTTTGAGAAATGTAGAACAGGAACACTCAAGCAAAACCAGGAATTGGAAGGAAATGTATGGAGGCAAAACCCTTGGTAATTTATTTGAAAATATAGCATAATGGAGGGGGTTGTACAAAAGAGGAAGAAACGCTAAATGCGTTCAGATCTAAAACTTCATACTAGGAGTAAGGAACTAGTGTAGGTCTGAAACCACCGCGTGGGCAGTACAAAAGTGGAAGAACCAGCTAACCCATTTCAGACCAAAACTAGATCCTCGCATAGGACTAAGATTCGATTTGAAAAGCGTTACGCGATTCTTCCACTTTTGTACTACCCTCTCAGTTATGCCACTTTTTGAAATAAGCAAGGATTTTGCAGACTTTTCCCTCCCTTTTTTTTTTTTTTACGGCGAATGCATAGAATACATTATGCATGTAATGTTTTTTTTTTTTAAATAATATAATGTAAGATTTTCAAGTCTACTCTAGATCATATTTTTTCCAATATAGGTTTAACGCTTTTTCCAGTATTAACCTAAAATAACATTAGGATAACTCATTACTTTGGTGCAACTTAGAAGTGCACCCTAATAAGGGTGTTAAATAAATGTACTAAAGCTACACAAGATCCACATACATACTGCTACTGTAATGCCCTTCCAAGAACAGAAAGGACTTGATTTAAGAAGAGATTGTAAATGGGAGGGTTAAAAAGTGAGACTTGAGACAGAGGATGCATTAATGGACTAGACAGGGGATGCAGAGGCTGGATGAGGATTATCTTCCAGGCTCTTCTAGTCTAATGATGGCTTTTATAGACTACATTTCTCACGATAGGTAGCCATCCTATTAGAGACTAACTGACCATTTTGGAAACAAACCACAGCACGGTCAGTGCCAAATACTACCAAACAGTGTCTAAGGATGCTGGGCCAGCCAGGTCTGTCTGTACATGGACAGTACTAGGTACTGGCAGGTGGCACTGATGCTACATGCAGACAGGACTGTGTTATGAATGGAGGAGGGAGGGGAGCTTTGCAAGTCATTATCCGCGGACACACAGGCCCATGCATATTCCTGGGCCAGGAGGTCGGTGTTCCTCTGGTCACATTAATAGTATTACAGGTGAGTTAGGGTGCGATGGCTGCAGAAATTACAGGCCTCACCTTGTAAAAGGCTCCATTGGAGCCCCGCACCTCTACCACCAGCTCCTCCATGTTGCTGGTCGCGATGCCTCGCTCACAGGCAGCGGATAAGGCGGCTCCCCGGGCCTCTTTCTCTCTTGTCAATGGCTGGAGCCCAGCATGAGGTTCCTCGCTGCCTCCTCCTTTTCCTCCCGGGAAATGAAACCGAAACGGGCCCCCGCCTGGCAAGGATTCCCCTCACCCGCCTCGAATGTAAACATTAAAAACCCGGTCACGTGACGCAGGCCGCGGCTTCGATCACGCCCATTCAAGCATACACAGCAGCCGGTGCAGCCTAACCTGACGGCTTCCCTTTCGCTCAATGGCGTCACCACATATTAGCAACTCCTTGTGGCCAATGGGCAGTAGAATGATCGTAGCAACGACCAATCAACTGAGCGGTCGCGCTACTTATTTATTTATTTTTGAAGCCGAACCTTTAGTGGGGGGGACGGCGAAGTTAGACTTGGGAAAGGCGGGCACTTGAGGGAGGGGGTTGCCATGGAGGCGAAGGAGCAGACGGGGAGTGGCTGAAGAGCGCGTCTGGTGGCGGGAGTTGAACGCGAGGAACGGGGAGCAGGGGGAGACTTGGGTCTGTTAGCTGTGGATGCTGCAGACTCCTCTATACTTCCACATATAGAATTGCAGATTACCACCACCATCTCTCATGTCTACATACGTTTCTTCTCGTTTACTTGAAGACTGCATTTATTCAGTGCAAATGTACAGTAACGAGTTAACTTACCTGCAGATTGTGTCTGCGGAATTACAAACAAATGCATAGCTTTACTCATATACCATGATTTTAATTTCGGTGCTGTCTCCTCTTAATGACGCTGTTAATAGGGGACCAGACCGCAAGATAGTGCTCATTGCAACTACACGGGAGGAATAATTCTTGTGAATATGTTCAAACAAGGATCTGTTCAAAAGTAGAGACATATGCACTTCTCTGGGATTGTTCAGTAAATTATTATATTATTTAAACCCTTAGTGACAAGACATTCTGACCTTGACTTTCCCTTGGTGACAAGGGCTGTTTTGACATTCCTGGGGTGTTTGTGTTTAGCTGTAATTTTCTTCTCTCTCTCACATACTGTACCGACACAATTTATATGTTGTTTTTAATCATCCTAAGAAGAGTTTTTTTTCCTATATTGACCTTTTGAACCAAACCCTAAATTTAACCCCAACTCTAACCATTATGCCAACCCTTAATAAATTTTAATTAAATTTTAAACCTAACAGCTATTCTAACCCTAATCCTAGATTTAAGCTAATTTTCTTATTTTCTTTTTCAATGTTGCTGACTGCCTCTGGGGGCAGTCCAGCAACATATTCAGAGCGATGGAAGTGAATTTTTTTTTCACTTCCGAAGCTCTGACGACAAGAGGGCACAGCCATATTGCAGGATCCTGCACTGTGGAGCGATCGTGGGAGCCCCAGAGCCCGAATTTCAGTGCTGGCTATTGCCTCGACATTGTGGCAATAGACCAGCACCGTCAGAGCGGTTTTTCGCAATCGTTTGTGAAAACCGCTCTTTTCACCACGGACATCCCCCGGCTGTCCTCACTAGCCACCAGGGAGGCTACGTTGGGGGGAGAGAGACAGACAACATTGGGGGGACAGCGGGGGTGAGAGACAGACAACGCTGGGGGGGAGCATTGGGTAAGTCCGGGGGGTAGGGGCAGCATTGGCACATAAAAGGTAAATAAAAACAAGAAATGCATTTGTTTAATATAAATTTTATTAAATATTAAAAAGCAATTTACATGTGAATATATATACAACTTAAACTTTTTTCCTATAGGGTAGTCTTATATTCAGGCTTTTTTCCTAAAGGAATATCCATAGTTTGCGGGGTTGTCTTATAACCAAGCAAATACGGTACTTTCAATGGGAAGTGTGAGATTTACAAATCAAGTCACAGGTGATGCCATAAATAGGAAATATCATAGACACATACAAACATTTTTTTTTCTTAACCCCTTAGTGACAAGACATTTTCACCTTGACTTTCCCTTGGTGACAATGGCTGTTTTGACATTTCTGGGGTGTTTGTGTTTAACTGCAATTTTCTTCTTTCTCAGATACTGTACCCATACAAATTATATGTTGTTTTTATCGTCATAAGAAGGGCTTTCATTAGATACCATTATGTTCATCATATCTTATAATTTACTACAAAAAAAATCATAAAAATATGATGAAAATTTAAAACAATACAATCATTAAAAAAGACCCCATCTAAATAGTTTCTAAATGTTGTCCTGAGTTCAGAAATATGCATGCATTCCATATTTTTTGGCCAGTTATGGGGCAAAAAACTAAAATAGTGTTTTTTGTTTTTTTCCCGATATTGACCTTTTGACCCCAACCCGAACCCAAAATGTAACCTTAACACTAAATTTAACCCCAACTCTAACCCTTATGCTATCCCTTAATATATTTTAATTTAATTTTAACCCTATCCCTTATGCTTAAAATTATTTCATTTTAACCCTATAGGCTAATCTAACTATATAACCAGTTTTTAGTTAATTAAATATTTTTTTTTACATTTTTTCCATTGCTATGCTACTTAACTACCACTAGGGGCAGTCAAGTAGCATATTCAGAGCGACGGAAGTGAAGTTACTTTCACTTTCGAATCTCAGACCTCCAGAGGGCATAGCCATATTGACGGAGCATAGTGGCCTCATCTGATAGCGGGGATCCCGCTGCAACTCCCTGCGATGAGCTGTTTAATGCTGGACTTTCTATGCTGTGCTACTAGGCAGTAAAAAGAAGGACGTCAAAGAACGTCTAGCAAGGGGTTAAGCAACATCTCAGGATTTGGGATGAATTCCTGCAGAATTGTAATGGTAGGTGTTTTTGGCATCTGATGAATTACAGCTTTTCACAGATGCAGCTGGGTCTTCTGGAACTGGGATATTTTGGAAATGCAGATGGTGTGCACAGTAATAGCCTGCTCATTGGTTTTAAGTAGGTTTGACAAGCATTGAAATTGTGGCTGCAGTTTTTATGTGGGGTGAGGAGCTGAAGGTGTGGGAACTCCGGAGCCCATACCAGGCCGGGGTCCCTTACCTCATGCAGCTCCGCCTGGAGCCTCAGACGCCCATCGGGGATCAGCACTGTTGCGGAGTAGGCTGCATCCCCGGCCTCCAGTACTTCGCATCCCGTGTTCAGCGGGTGCCTCTGTGGTTTGCAAAGGGATGATAGTATAGATGTAATGTACATGTCCCCCACCGGGTCTCCATGGGGCATCTTCCAGGGAGAAGGCGTGGCCACCTGGCGGGGTGCCGCTTCTCCCCCCGATGGTGCCATGCGTCTCTGTCTGCCCTCTCTTCTTCACTCCCTGCGTTGGGAGCTGGAGTTTGTGGTGGGGAAAGCGGCGCTTCCATCCTCTATGGCCACACCTCCTCTATTAACGCCTTCCGGGGCGGCCCACATGGGGGGCGGGCCTACAGACCTGACACCAAGTGGCAGTATAAAAACCCCTGTCTCCCTGATGGCGTTGCTCAGATATTCGCAGTGCTTGCCATTTCTCCTGAGTGTCTCTGCTAGCCTGTTTGCTGTCCTATTTTGATCCTGAATATTGACCCCTGCTTGTGACCCCTACTATTGCTCCTTTTGTCTGCTGTGTGGAATATTGACCCCTACTACTCCTTTTGTCTACTGCCTGGATTATTGACCCCTGCTTGTGACGACGACTACTACTACTCCTTTTGTCTGCTGCCTGGAATATTGACCTCTGCTTGTGACCTCCACTATACTCTTCCTCTCTACCACTGGTGAGCACCCCCCTATATATATATATTCCTGTTTCTGTTTTATTTGATCTGCGTCCTGATCCTCCTACATACTGGGCTTCCTCACCTTGATCCCCACAAGGCCTTACAATAGATTTGGGGGATGCAGTTTTTGTTTTCCTGGCTAGGTAAAAAACTGATCAGGAGGGTAAGGGAAAGGAGATTACATTGGGATCAGTACGCCCTCTATTAGTGGTGCTTGCTTTCTTGTTAAAGAGGCCGTTGTTAGATGGCCCTTTATTCATCTGGGTGGCTATTCTTTGACTGTTTTAATTATGTTTTCAGTCAATAAATTGATTTTAAGTATATTGGGTTTTGGTGATTTGTAAATATTCATCATCACATTAATTTCGTATTGGGGCAGCAACTGAAGCTACTAGGTTAGGTTTAAGCCTAACTTTGTTAAAACCGGGCAGACTCCAAGATATCTTAATTTAGATGGGAGATGGGATTCTAATAGATTAAGAATCTATGTCAGGCCTCAGCTAATTTAATCTTCCAAGATGTGAATTTGTTTTTTTTCTAATCTTGTTGCATCTATTTTAATAATGTCATAAACGAGTTTAAAATAAATTATGTGTCCATGTCTTTTTATTTATATGCATATTTTTTGTGTGTTACTAATTAATCATTCTTTCGTTCAGGATCTCTTCAGCCAACTGTGGTATGGATTGTGGGTCATTCTTGTTTTTCGGGGCTCCGAAGAGAGTGTAAGAAAGACATGGTGTTAAGCTTGGTTTGAATACAAAAAGAATGAAAGTATTATGGTGCGGGGTCAGGGGTTTGTGGTAGTCTCAATTGTTTGGCCAAATAAAACAATGCTTTGATATGTTACCCTAAAGTTGTTTTAATACATCTTGGGAATAATGATATAGGTAAGGTTAAAGGGACTATCAAGTCACCCTTTTAACTTTGGTGCAAGTTGAAGGCATCAAGGGTAGACTAGGCTTTCACTTTTCTTTTTTTTGCTTCTTACGTTTGTAAGTGCACCATCCAGTGTCTGTCCTCGGTACTGCAGAAAGTGGAAATGTTTTTGCATTTGGAAGATCTGGACAATAGGGGAAGAAGGAACAATCTCCTCCATCGGTGATGCACTCCGGTAAACCTTCATCTCCACGAGAGGAACTCTCCTGCCACCGACATGGCAGAAGCACTGGACGATGCTATTATAGATATGGTTTTGTATTTTCTTGGATTGCCAACACTATTTTGTTAAATCCAATAACTTTTTGTATATTTATTTGGTGAACTGTAATTTAAATATTTTTTTTTGGCATACTTACAGTTTTAAAATGTGTTAAAATCGGAGTAGCCTTTCATTCAAACACGTTTGTGTGTGTGTGTGTGTGTGTGTATATATTACCTCTAGTTTTTATTACACTTGGTATTTTACAGTATTGCACTATTATTGTATTTTTATTATTTAAGGTTCCTGCGCCATTCTGTTTTTCTCTGTGGGTGGCACATAAGGCAGTTGTTAGAGGAGCTTTCATCAAACATGGCTCAAGGCTCAAAAAACGTAACCAACAAAAGTATATAGCTTTGTTATCCAATATAGCTAAGCTGGAGACCAAGAACAAATCACTTTCTGACCCTGTCACTGTCTCTGAATTATCTGTACTTCGCCAGAAATTGGATCTCCATTTAAATCAAAAGACACACTAAATCCTTCAAAAACCTAAAATAAAAACATATTTTATGAAAATAGTAACAAGTGCGGGAGTCTGCTGGCCCATGCCTTACGACAGAAGAGAAGGCGTTCTCATGTTTCCAAAATCACTGACAGCATTGGCACCCATATTTTAACCCAAGACATAGTCATTCAAACGATACTATGCATGGTTGTACAATCTTTCTTCTTCTGATGACTTTGAAAACCCTACTGGACTTCAGCCACTTTTCAGCCACTTTGGACTTCTATATTAGGAAACACTTAACTGTTAAAATTGATCCACAATACGCCAAGGTGCTCGAGAATTTGAAAATGCCATCAAACACACTGCATCCAACAAGGCACCAGGCCCTGACGGATTTTCTTTGCAGTATTTTAAAACATAATCAGCTGTTACCCCCACACTTTCTTAAGACATTCAATTCCCTGATTGAAGGTGGTTTGTTACATCCTTCTACCCTAGAGATTATAATTACTGTTATCCCTAAACACGGAAAAGACCCTACATTATTAGTTATCGGCCTATCTCACTTCTAAATATAGACTTAAAATTATTTGCTAAAATTCGGGCCCTTTGTCTGCAACCTTTCCTGCCCTATCTTATACAAAGTAACCAAGCTGGTTTCGTCCCTCATAGAGAAGCCAAAGATAATACAGTTAAAATGTTAAATTTGATTCATTTAGCCGCTACTTCAAATAAGCAAATCTTTTTACTGGCAAAAGACACTGAAAAGGCTTTTGATCGAGTCCAATGGTCCTTTCTTCATGCAACTCTACATAGGTTTGGTCTAGGCCCTCACATGCTTCGGTGGATAATGTATCTTTATTCACAACCTACAGCTAAAATTAGAGTGACTGGATCCAATTCTTCCTCATTCAGGATTACAAATTGTACGCGCCAAGGTTGCCCACTCTCTCTGCTTTTGTTTATTTTGACTGTTGAGCCCTTCCTCACAGCTAATAGATAAAATGATCAGATCACAAATTTAACTGTAAATGGTCATCATTATGAACTAGCCAGTTACACAGATGACCTTCTCTTAATCGTCTCCAACCCCACTTTGACCCTACCCAGTATATTTGATGAATATGCCCATTACAACCATCTATCTAACCTAAAAATCAACATCACTAAATGTGAAATCCTAAACTTGTCTGTCCCAGATGTGACAGCCACAATTCTTCAATCCTCATTTCCTTTTCCGGTGGTGCCCATCTAAATTAAGATATCTTATTATGTCTATTTTATCAGACATATATAAGTACAACTTTGCCCCTTTATTACATAAAATTCAAACTGATTTGTATTCCTGGCACCCGCCTTACATAACCTGGACTGGTAGGATTCAAGTTTTAAAAATGAACATATTACCACATATTCTATACCTTCTTCAATGCTTACCAATTGCTTTACCTCCTTCCTTTTTTGCCCGTGCTAAAACGTACTTTATTAAATTTGTATAGAATAAACAGAAGGCGAGTGTCAGGCTTTCATTTTTACTTTTGTTTATTTTTACTCGCGATCGCGTCATTAGGCCACACCCCCTTAATTAGACCACACACCCGTCAGGCCACGCCCCTTTCGATGACGGGGTCTGCAACAGACACAAATCACTGAGTATTGTCTTTAGCAGCTGTTGTTCCTGACTCCTTAGCTCCAAGCTACCTTAGAGTATCTTGCTACTTTCATTTTTGATTACATGTTGCTGACCTGGATATCCTCGACCATTCTGATTTCTCCAATCCTGACCTTTGGCTTCCTGAATCGAATTGTGTACTTCTCCAATCCTCTGAATACGGACCGTCCCTGTTATCCTGCATTTTTCTCTATCACCTAATCGCAAGTACCTTCCATATCTTCAATCAAGTGTTCCATCATATTTTTTACTTTATACTTCAATCAAGTTACATATATTTTTCCATATTACTTCAAACCATTTATTTTTTCTCTGCAATCAATATCAGTCAGTTTTTCTTCTTTTTGCTGCTAAACTTTAATACAAGAATTGCTTAAACGATATACCTTGTGTGGATTGTCATTTATTTCTGCAGTTGAGTTTCCAAATATTCTTAAAGTCACAGCTACCCTGAAACCGAGAATCAGTTATGATATTCTGATTCTGCTGAAAAATAAAAGTGGCCTAGATTTATCCCATATTCATGGATACTAGGAGGCTATACATCTCCAACGTATTATTGAATGGTCACAATCTTCTCTTGACAAACAATGGATTTCTCTGGAATTTTCTTTTAGTAAACACTCCTTACATTATTGGATATGGTACCCCCTTCGTTGTAGACCCTCCTGCCCACTTGCTCACCCCACTATTAATCCCACTCTAGATATCTGGCATAAAATATATAGGACACTAACTTTCCCTAACTAATAACCCTGCTTTACCCTCAGGTCCTGATATATTCAAACTGTCGGCCATACCAAACTCCCGTCTTCTACATATTCTTGTAGGTGGTGTCTTGATTGATCTCAAATCTTTATGTGAACATGAAAATGTTACTGCATTTCACTTATTCAAATATAGCCAATTGAAGCATTTTTATTCATCAATTACTAAACGGGGTCAGGTTCACCGATCCAATACATCCTTTGAACAATTGTGTGTTGTGACTCCACCACCCTCAGACCTCATATCTAGGTTGTATGAAATGTTAATCATACCTCTTACTGTATCTTTTCCATATTATACCAGATACTGGGAATCTGCTCTTAATACAGTGATTTCGCCAGCCCATATTTATTATTATATGCATATTTATATCCTATTCATAAATGTTTATTTATAGATTATAAATATATATACAATGATCATATTACTATATGAGTATGAATGTAATGTCTTATTTATAGGTATGTAATTATAATGTAAACTCAATATCATATTTCCTCATATTACCGTATTTGCTCGAATATAAGACGACCCTGATTATAAGACGACCCCCCCAAACTTCCTTTAGGAAAAAACTAAAAGCCTGAATATAAGACTACCCTATAGGAAAAAAAAGTTTAACTTGTATATATTCACATGTAAATTGCTTTTTAATATTTAATAAAAATTATGATATTAAACAAATTTTATTTCCTTTTATGTGCCAATGCTGCCTCTCTCTCCCCCTCCCCCCAGTGTTATCTCTCTCCCCCTCCCTCCCACATTGTCTATCCCTCCCCCCAAACTTTTCTCTCTCTCTCCCCCAAACTTTTCTCTCTCTCTCCCCCAAACTTTTCTCTCTCGCTCCACCTCCCTCCCTTCTTTTCTCTCTCTCCCCCTCCCTCTCACCTTGTCTCTCTCCCCCCTCCACCTCACCTTGTCTCTCCCCCCTCCCAAATATCCCTGGTGGCTAGTGGGAGCAGCGGAGGATGTCTGCACGCATCGCACAGACATCCACCGGCTGTTAGCAAGGGGGATCCAGGTCCCCTGCAGCTCTGCGGGGGACCTGGATCCCTGTATTATAGTCTGACCTCGATTTGAGGTCAGACTATAAGACGACCTTGAATATAAGACGAGGGATCTTTTTCAGAGCATTTGCTCTGAAAAAGACCTTGTCTTATATTCAAGCAAATACAGTATATGTTATTTATATATGTACCGTATTTGCTCGATTATAAGACAAGGTTTTGTCAAATTGAGGTCAGATTATAAGACATGGATCCAGGTCCCCAGCATAGCTGCAGGGGACCTGGATCCCCCTCTCTAGCAGCAGGGGATGTCTGCGCGATGAGCGCAGACTCCCCTGCTTCCGCCCGGCACGACCGCCGGGGCTACTATGAAGAAACCGGGAACTTCCGCTTTCGTCACAGAAGTCCCGGCGAGCGTGCCGGGCGGCAGCAGGGGAGTCTGCGCTCGTCGCGTAGACATCCTCTGCTGCCTCACTAGGCACCAGGGAGAATCGGGCAGACATCCCCCGGCTGCCCCCACTAGCCACCAGGGTTTCTATTCACATGTTAGGGGGAGGAAGGGGGCAGGGAGACAGGGGGAGGGAGGGGGCAGGGAGACAGGGGGAGGGAGGAGGCAGGGAGACAGGGGGAGGGAGGGGGCAGAGAGACAGGGGGAGGGATGGGGGCAGAGAGATGGGGGCAGAACAACAAGAGGAGAGAGGGGGAAGAGACAGAGCAACAAGGGGAGGGGGGAAGAGACAGAGCAACAAGGGGAGGGGGCAGAGAGCAACAAGGGGAGGGGGCAGAGAGAAACAAGGGGGGGGCAGAGAGAAACAAGGGGGGGAGTCAAAGGGAGGGGGAGAGAGACAAAGCTGGGGGCAAAGGAAAGAGAGAGGCAGCATTGGCACATAAAAAGGAAATAAAAACAAGAAATGCATTTTTTGATATAATTTTTTTTATTAAAAAAGCAATTTACATGTGAATATATACAAATTTAACTTTTTTCCTATAGGGTAGTCTTATATTCAGGCTTTTAGTTTTTTTCCTAAAGGAATATCCAAAGTTTGGGGGGTCGTCTTATAATCAGGGTCGTCTTATAGTCGAGCAAATACGGTATATCTTATTTATATATGTTTATTTATATCTTCTTATCAATATTTATGTAATTATATATACTATACAGTGAAATCAATAATAAAAAAAAATATGTTCTGACAAATTCTAAATGTAAGCTGATTTAAAGCTACCAATTCAGGATGTTTTTATCGTCTATTGCCAGTTTCCCAGTTGCATTATTTTTAATCAGCAGTGAAATATTTGTTTGGTGGACTTTGAATTGGTAATGTATGCTGTCTATTTTTGGTTGGCGTAAATAGATGGGATGATGCTTGGTTTGGCCGCAATATGACCTCAAATCATAACTGCATCACGATTGGAATTAGAATACATATTAAAATTAAAGAAATGTAATTGTCCTGGTAAAATACTTTCTAAAAAATTGAATATATAGATTAATCCATAAAAAAATAAAGTATAGTTCATTGTATTTAAGCAGTGAAAATCGGGAGCGTGTCCGAGTCACTGAGAGCAAGGGGGTGTCTGGGAGATGTCAGTAATAGGGAGCATGCTCAGTAGTCATTCTCATTACCATTAACGGGAATGAATATGATTGGTTGAAGCAGAATTTTTTTTTAAAATCATCACATTTTTGGAATGTAAAAGTGGGTGTTCCTGATTGCTTCAAAAGCCTCAAGATCTGCAAACTGCTTTTAAATGTAAGTTTATCATTTTTTAAGTTATTAAAATGATAAAATATGCATATTTTCAGTACTTTAATTTGCATTAAGACTTGGAATATGCTTTTTGGGCACCAGACATTCCCTTTAAGTCTGTTCATTTATTGTATAATATGAAACATGATTTTGTGGTTTTGTTCCCATTGTTTTCAGATGTCACATTCAAATGGTCAGAAATAGTATCCAGGATTATTTGGGCTAAAAATGTGAAACTTAGGCCTTTGGCGCAAGTTGCGAGAAAGCTGAATAGGTCCATGCACAAATTTATGCCGATGTCGGGTTTGTGTTATGGTTTTAAATGTTAACCCCAACCCTACAATAAAGATCATGGCTTTTCTTCAGCATTAAGTCTTGTGTGTTTTTATTGACTAGTCACATTTTAAATATTTATTGGTCATACAAATCCCAGTTATCTGTTTTTTTTGTTCCCTTAAATGTGTCCTCCCTGCCTGCTGCTTTACCTCAGTGCAGGGGAGGGGGACATTTGTGTTGCTACAGTGTCTGTGCCTCTAGAGACACAGACCATCTTGATTAGTCTTCTTCCCGAGTGCCGGGATATCACGTGAATCCTGGAACCAGAGCGTGTTTCATGTTATGTAATTTGCAGGTAATAAATACTTGTGCACCATATGGATTGAAACATTATGAAATGTTGCACTCAAAAATTGGCTGCTATTTGTGCACCCGGTAAAACTGATTCAAGGTTTAAGTGCTGTTCCTCATTCGTTAATGATGTACAATATTTCTTCATGGAAATTCCGATGCTCATTAAAGCAGAAATTTGAATACAGGTTAAATTAAATGATTATGACATTATCATTCTTCTAAAGTTTAAAAAGACTCTGTTAGCCCAAACTTGGCTTATACTGTACATGTAGACTAGAGAATCCAAAAATAAATTTGTGCTATCAGAATTTCACAAATATACATAGATTACAACAAAAATATGTCTCCTGTTTAACACCACCAGTGTCTTGATATGCAACTAGTTTTTAATGGGAAATATGTAATTTGCTTATCCAGCCAGATGATGATGTCATAAGAAGGAGACACATTAAAAACATATATTTCTCTTTTTATGCATTTCCTTGCAATTTCATTAACACAATGTATGGATAATTTTTCAGCACTTTTTTATTTTTAACATTCACAGTATATGCAATGTTTGGGCTGACAGAGTCTCTTTAAACACTGGAACCTAATAAAATCAAGAGAGAAATGTGAATTTCAAGTTGGTGTGTATATATATAAAAAAAACCAAAGTTATAACAATTAAAAAGAGTAACTTTGGGGGGGCGTGTTCAATGGCTGATGTTAGTGAAAGTGTGAGTGAAGAGCACCGGTGGCTTCAGCCTTAAACATGTTACAACAGAATTTTAGACCACCAATGATGGGAACAAACACCCAAAAATGGAACCCAACTGGCTCTGTCATAGAAGAGTGGAAATCAAACTCTTAAGTCCTTTTTCTCACCGTCTCAACCAGAAAAGTCCTCAAACATGCTGGATCAGTTTCCCGCGCTTCAGAACTCTTGCTCCATGCCATGAACACCAACTTGAACATCTGAACTAGACATAAGACATAAAACAATATTTGCTAAACATTCCACTGAAAAAAGACCTAGCTGACAGCCACACAGCTATCTTGAAGGAACTATCAGCTGATAGTCAATCTGATCTTAAAATGATAGATACCCGTCTCACTGTCAAGCAATACGCAACCTAGAGGAACAAACATGGCTACAAACCTCCAAACTCACTAACATGATGTTACACCCGGAGCACTTGCGTATACAGAGCATACCCGAACAAGACGGGAATGAGGACGTTTATGAGATCATTCAAACACTGTTTAATGCTATCATGGACACTGAAGATCAATTGCCTGTCCTGCTTAGCAGAGCTCACTGCGCCCCAGAAACTTTGCCAACAAAGCACCTTCACCATCAAAGAGAATCTTATGCAAGAAACTCGGAAGAGAGCTGACCGCTTAAAAGACTGCAAGATTAAGATCTTACAAGACCTGTCCCGCTACATACTCTCCCCACTGACTAAATCCCTTAACCACTCTACTTCAAAGCAGAAAGATCCCTTACTCGTGGGAATTCCCCCTCAGCCTCTGTGTGAGAAGCAATGGCACTACTTTTTATCTGAGATCAAAGGACGACCTACCCAGCTTCCTATACACTCTGAACCTGCCAGAGAGAGATTTCCCAGACTGGCTAGAAGATCAAGCTCCTAGCCATTCTGGGACACAGACAACCCTTCCAGACGAGATCAGCGACCATCCAGACCGACTGGGCATAGCTGACAGCCAGTACACAAAACTCTCCTCCAAACCATGGAACTCGGCTGTTATCACCCATGAATATGTTTTGTAGTGACTTATCTCCACCTTCTGTCTACCTAGTGCCACAGTTTGCCTTCTTCCCACAAACACCTCACACTGGTCCATAAACACCAGACCTCTAACCTCTCCTGAACATCCTAAAGAGGCATTGACCTCCAGCCTGCCCTAACGACTTTTTATCTAAACAGAAGAATGACTCTATATAAAACTCTGCCATCCATACCTTCTGATATTGACTCACTGCTCCAAACCACCCAAGATTCTACACCATTCCAGCCAAACATGCTACAGAACTGCAGTGTTCTATATACGGGGACTTATTATGAGATGCATCATCGAACCTCTCCCAACCCTCCTTATCCCTGGTTTTGTGAGTATAATGCCACACCACATAGAGACCCATTTGTTACTCATCTGTTCCTCCATATACCTTGGACTCTCAAACCCTCCTCTATGCACTGAGACAAAAAAATCGATTTGTACCCCTGTTACAGACATTACTGATTATATGTTTAAAAATGGCATTAATACCCACCCCTCTTGCACACTTCTTATAGATTGGTATACTCTGATATACATTTTATTATATATCTGTAATGATATACCTCAAAATTAGTTTACCATGCTATCCACTACACAGGCTAAAGCAGGCCCCTATCCATTCCCATCCTGCACGCCACTCCCTAGAACAGTGATGGCGAACCTATGGCACGCGGGGCCCTTTCTGTGGGCACGCGGCCATAGGTCGCCGGGAGGTGGGAGGCGGCTGGACCTGGTCGAAATTAATGCAGAGTTAATTAAACAGCAGGCGCCTACTCTGCTTCCACTCCCGAGGACATGGAGGCAGCCGGCAAGGGGAGGGATCTGAGAACCAGATCCTTCCGCGAGAAGGCTGTGGGGAGCGTTGCCGCGCGTTCCCATGATTATTAAAAAAAAAAATCTACCTGCGTAGGTCTGTGTGTGTACTCAGCGGTCTGCGTGTGTGTGTACTCAGAGGTCTGTGTGTGTGTGTGTACTCAGAGGTCTGTGTGTGGACTCAGAGGTCTGTGTGTGTGTGTGTACTCAGCAGACAGTGTGTACTCGGCATTCTGTGTGTGTGTGTATTCAGCAGCGTGCATGTGTGTGTTTCAGCAGATTGTGTGTGTATTCAGCAGAGTGTGTGTACTCAGCAGTCTGTGTATTCAGCGGACTGTGTGTGTGTGTATTCAGTGGACTGTGTGTGTGTATTCAGCGGACTGTGTGTGTGTGTATTCAGCGGACTGTGTGTGTGTGTATTCAATGGACTGTGTGTGTGTGTATTCAGCAGACTGTGTGTGTGTGTATTCAATGCACTGTGTGTGTGTGTATTCAATGCACTGTGTGTGTGTGTATTCAGCAGACTGTGTGTGTGTGTATTCAGCAGACTGTGTGTGTGTGTATTCAGCGGACTGTGTGTGTGTGTGTGTATTCAGCGGACTGTGTGTGTGTGTATTCAATGGACTGTGTGTGTGTGTATTCAGCAGACTGTGTGTGTGTGTATTCAATGGACTGTGTGTGTGTGTATTCAGCGGACTGTGTGTGTGTGTATTCAGCGGACTGTGTGTGTGTGTATTCAATGGACTGAGTGTGTGTGTATTCAGCAGTGTGTGTATTCAGCAGACTGCTGAGTACACACACAGGCAGCTGAGTACACACACACAGACAGCTGATTACACATACACAGACATATCCCCTTGTACGCATCTTTGGCACAGTTTACATGCAGTTTTGGTGCAGCTGGATGGACAGAAACCTGATGAAAAATGCATGTCCATTGACATACATAGAAAGCTGCACCAAAACTGGATTTAAGACGGATGGAATTCTGATGTAAACTGTGCCAAAGCAGCATGTAAGATGCATGCAACCTGCAGGTGGATAGGTGGGAATAGGTCCTTAATAAGGTAAAGCACCACCGAACACCAGTGTTTTTTTTATTTTCTAGAATTTATGATTTTTCAATAAAAAAACTGTATCATTGAACTCTCTGTTGTTTTGTTCTTCTTTTAAAACAACAGATGTTAATTAGTTCAGACAACTGTTAGAGATGTTTTTTCTAAACTTAAACCTCAGTATTCAGGATTAATTGCTGTGTTGGCACTTTGAGGAATAAAATTTGGCATGTATTGTGGTTTGGGCACTCGGGCTCAAAAAGGTTCGCCATCACTGCCCTAGAACATATACTACCTAATCTGACATTATGTTCCCAGAGACCACTCATCCAATTGTTGCGTTCCCCCACATGCACAACTTCACACCCAGTTATATTTTGTTATCCAGTCTCACCACATACGGCTACAGAGACAACTGAATTTCCATGAACTCTTTATGTTTAAATAATGCGTTTTTACCCAATGTTTATGTATAAAAATTAATGTTTCTGATACAGTTTACCCTGACTTGTATGCTGTTATGCAATATTGTACTGTGTAATCCCTACAATAAACTAACTTAAAAAAAAAGGAATGATTCTGTCACACCGTCATTTGTTAAGTGTGGCTTTTTTTTGCTAATAAGGTTAGCATTGGGTCTAGTGCATTCAGTAATTTTCTATCTTCAACAGTAACCTTTTTGACATTATTGTTTTTAGTTTCTTTAGATTGTTTCACTTTTTTAATTCATGATACCCAGAACAAAGGAGCAAAGTATTCTTTTATTCTTTTAATTAGGCCTCACATAATAGAAGGTCCCTGGTGGTAATTTTCGGGTTCTTTTTTCCAGCTTGCAAAGGCAGCCTCATATCTTAGTCTCAATTATTTGCTACACGTTTCATCTTGTCATTAATGTGTCGTGGCTAATTTTTCTGGAAAATCAGAACTCTGTGCAAGAAATTAAGTGTTTAATATTAATGTAGTTAAAGGCTTTACTAAAATATAATAATGAATTATTTCTAGAAAATTGGAAAAAGTAATTGCAAAATCCTGTTAGAAAATGTTTAATGGTTACTTTCAGCTTTTGTTAAGTATTATGATCACATAAGTGAAAAAAAGAACATAAAGATAACTACATTAAGTTAGATAGCACTATGCTTTCCTTTCCTCTTAACCTCTTTTATTGATGACCCTGTGTTGGGAAGATAACAGTTCTATTAGTCTGTAGACATTCCAATCTAATGCTATTAAAAAAATAGCAGTTTGAAACTCAATTTTGGCTTATTAAAACTAAATGGAATGTTATTACCCACAATTTATGCTTTCCCTTTTATGCGATGCTCGCCAAATCTGAACAGTTTAGATTGGGGGCAGACGTATTTAACTTAATGAGGCAATAAAACTGAACCAATGGGCTTTTCAGCAAGGATAGAGACCGCCGAGGGCCACTAGTTGTTCCTCAATGTTTTAATCCAGGCATGAGATACCAAGAATCCATGCTTCATTACCAGACTGTTATGAGAACATTGAGTGTCTTTGGTCCTCAATGGGTTGAACACAAGTTAAATTATCTGGACCATTCTTATATCATTCGAATATTGCTTTTTGTACTTCTCTGTAAACTTTCACACTGTTTACATATTTATCTGAGTACATTGTTGTATATAAGAAAGGTAACTTGCTGAAGCTCTGTAGTAGAATGGAGGACCTTCTTTACAGATGGTCCATAAAGGGCAGCTGCATGAGGGCAAATAGCCCCTAACTGCTGTATTTTGTCCCAATTTCTTCATAAAGGATGCTGGTCTCCTAATTTGTGCCCTTCAGACAAATGTGTAGGTATGCCACCCCTAGCCTTGATTATATCACTTATATCACATGCACCATACTTATGAATGGAACCTACCAGCCACAGTTTGGAGGTAGACTGGTCTGCGGCTGGAGAGATTGGGGATGGGAGGCATGGAGACCTGTGCTGAGTTGGTGGGAGTGAACTGGTAAAGGTTACTGAGGTTGTAGCAAAGTTAAAGAGGTGTCAAGATAATGTAGTGAATGGGGTTTTCAGAGGGTTTGGAGGGTCACTTGTAGGGGGGTTAATTTATTAGGTGGGGTTTAATATATTGGGGAGTGTACGTTTGTAAGCGCTGACAGGTCAGCGCTGAACTGTCAGTGCTTACATAGCCGTGATGAAGCAGCTGCGTTCATCTTTACCGCTGACAGTTCTGCATTCAAACTGACGTGTTCTATGATGTGTTTGTTTAATGCTACAGGAATGTTAAATGAGTGGATAAACACATATATACAGTCACTCTGTGCTGATCAGAAGGTTTGTGCAGTTCCCATCCTGTATGTAGGGTTGCCACCTGGCCGGTATTTTACCAGCACAACCAGTAATCCAACCTTTGGAGCCTGTGCCCGTGTAACAAACATACTGGCAATGCAAATGCCGGTATTTTTTTTGCTGGGAGACTTTACAAATGTGTGTGACAGACTGTAGGTGAAGGGCGTGTATTTGGGGGGATGCAGTCTTCTATCACTGAGGATCACTAATTTGTCTATTTGACAAATTTATATTTTTTGCAAATACACAAATTGATTTATAGATTTATCCACTTTTTTCTGTATTTCGATTTTTACTTGTTGGTGTATAAATATACAAAAATATAATATTTTGTTGCGCTCCTCCTGCATACTTTATTCACTTTTTGTCTAGTGGAAATCTTTTTCACCAGGAAGAGAGCTGCATACTCTAATACCCTGAATTTCTTTGTAGCGCTAAAGTACACTTTTCTGTTAGCAGGCTAAACACTGTAAAGGAGAGGACTGTTCCAAGAGCTGATTTGGACTAAATGTACATTATTTCCAGGACTTTATGGATGCTGATCTCTGTCATTTTTTCTCCTGTGCTGTGTCTTAACTCTGTCACACACATCCATATATCTTTTTCAGTATTTGCATTTAGCAAAATGGACTTTGTATTTAAGTGCATTTACAGTTATTGCTAACAAGCCCTGTAGGGAGTTAAAGCTGCTAATGATATAGCAGCACTTTGTTATTCTATGTTATAGTTTGTTAGCTGTACCGGTTACATACCTGAACACATGTAATACTGCCAGCGACAAAGCACTGTCTCACACACACACACACACAAGTAGGTATTCTTCAACACATTTTAAGGAAACTGATTTTCTGTATTTAAGAGCTTTTAGGAGGCTGTTAAAAGTATGGTTAGCAAAAGTATGGATATGTATTTGAATGATGTATTGTTTTGTTCGTTCTAATGCTAATTTTTATATGAAAATATAATAAAGAAATATTATAATTAAAAAAGAAAAAAAAAAAAAAAAAAAAAGTATGGTTAGCAAAGTTTACAGGCTCCGTATTGTCAGACACAGCAGATCCCTCCTTTAAACAGAGGTAAAATACCGAAGTGCATTTAACACTGCTAGTGATTTATCTCTTATCTTTCACACTCAGGAAGCCACTTCTCTGGTTTTTTTTAGGGATATTAGATTGATATGTTGTGCTTGCCTTATCATGATTGATATGACCTTAACCTGCTGATCACACTGCATGCAGAGCGGTATATAAGGATCTCAGCTTTCTGACAGCTCCTTTATCTGTACCGGTGTCCAGTACCAGCAGTAACCCTCCAGTGAACAGCCTTATACAAATTACATCCCTTGTCTTCTTTCATGGAGACTGCAGCAAATGACTATATAAAACATAGGTTCACCTTCTCTTATTCTTATCCTACATTTCAGTTCTAACCAGTTTACACAGTATTATACACTGTCCTATATACAGTTTGACACAAGCAGCTTTTCAGCTCACTAGCAAGCCACAAGATGTGATTTACATGATAGTTCAACACTAAAAAGGAAACAAGTTACCTTTTCGAAGTTGTTTCACATTAATTTGTAGCAAATATTGTAACCATTCTTCTGTACTCTGGCCCCTGCAAATCTCTCTCTCTATCCAAAGCTCACTGAATGACAGTGTGAAACCTATGCTACATGCAGGCTCAATAGTAGTTTAAGTGAAATCAGAAACTATATATAAAGTAGAACCATTGAGTCCCCCAGTTTTAAATAAAATATAGGTATTTTTCATCTCCTCAGAAACTCCTTAGACACAGCTGATCATTTATTATAAATAAACAATTTTTTTAAACCTGTGAAATCTGCCCGTTTGATTTGAAGACATATAATCCAAGTCACTAATCTGGTATAAGTGATTGTTTAAGGGATCACATTTCATGTCAGAGGCATTGATCATCCCCACATTCAAAATAAATACACAGCCAAGGTGTTATCATTTTTTTATCCTTTATTGTTCCTTTTTTTCCCATGTCACTTCAGCACATATTATATATTTTTAATAATTTTATTGTCTTAACCAATTGAATAAGTTATATTTTACAAAGAGGTAGCGCCTATTCTACTAACTGATATGGGAGAAAGACATAAAGTGCTATCAGGAGTTATCTGTGATATTGGTTTATGTGCTTGAGGAAATCCAAAATGAATTGCGTGCCAGGCACTGGGTGCCTGTACTGTCTGAAGCTCAAACTGATAGGGACATTAAGTGGAACCGCCCCTTTTGGACACACCCTTTGTTGTCCCACCCTTTTGTGGCACCGCCCACAAGTATGGCCGGTATTTTTTTGAGGAAAAGGTGGCAACCCTACCTGTATGAAAACCCCATAAATTGTCTTTTGCATTACATCACAGGCTCACTAACCTGTGTTCTTCAGTCTGGGACTATGAAGTACTTGGAGTCCTCTCTAAAAGTGATATTAATAGTAAGGAGCATGGCATGTGAAACACCCCCCCCAAGAAGCCCCAGGTAGCTAAATAAATCTCAAGGGCAATTACATTGGTTTCATCTCTTACAGACATTGAAGAATTTTTATTTATTTTTAAGTGGGTACTGTAATGCCATAAAATGTTTATAAATTAATTTTTGACTCACTACCACACATTCAGAGACAATATATTTGTCTCTGGAATTAGAGAAAAAAATCAGATGGCCTCTTCTTTGTTTCTTACAGGCCTACAGAAGGATCATTGCCGAATCAAGCAACTATTGAGAATGCATGTGTATAGTATACATGAATGCTCTACTGCTTTTCCCACAGTTGCTGAGTTTTGGATCTGAACCCCTGATTTGTTTCACTGATCCCTTCAAAATGTAAATATGTTACTTCCCCTTTAAATATCCAATGGCGTATGTTATCAGCATGTGTAAAAAGTACAAGCTTTGACAAAAAGGGTTTTAAATCCTTTTTAGAATTAAAAATATAATTATTATTAATTATGATTATACATGCATGTTGACATGTTTTTAGTCAAGGGAGAAGCCCAGCCAAGTTGTTTCATTATACAGAGATCAAAAAAAGTTAGCACATGTAGTCCTCCCCAAAAATCTGTTGTGATTCTCAGCCATTTGTGTCCACCATACACCAAAAAACATTGTGCACAGAAAATGCATGCAAACTACATACGACAGACTCGGGAATAGTGTTTCAAGGTGGAGCTTTGCGCTAAGTAATAACTGGGAAGGTGGAATAAAAGAATAGGCAAGTTAGTTGTTCACAAAATGTCATCCTCTTCTGATACAAAGGTAAATTGGTGTCTTATACTCCGAGGTGATTTTCCATCCTCTGTCCGTGGTGCTGAAAAGTGATAGTACTTGTAGCAGTCTGTCATAAAAATATTACACTGTAAATTTAGAGAATACAAAATCAAATGAAATGTTAATTAACTACTATCAATGAGAAATGTAGAATTTGCATCAAATCAAATTCATTTACATGTTTTTCTCTTAATTTATTTACTTTCAATTCTGCTCACACAAAGTATAGATAAGTTTTGACCATTTTATTTATCGACATTACAGTACAAGCAATGTTTAGGGGACAGGGTCCCTTTAAAACAAAATTGACCAATCCCCTTCTTGAGGCAGAGCGTGTAATTACTGTGAATTTACTGAGCTGTGAATGACTGCAAGATGGCCGCTGGATGGTGGAAATAACAATGAAAGATACTCTTTTATCTGACTGCAATCTGTGTACAGTTTCTCTTGCTTATAAAATGATTACCGTAAGTTAAAAATTTTGTTAAAGCATTTCTGCCTTTCCCCCCAAAAAAAATTACTAGATGGGCACATACACATAATGCTCTGGTCTTAGAATGAGGAGTCAAAGAGTAACATTGTTCATAGTATACTTCATGCCAATATGAGGAAAAATATCATTGTACACAACAGCCGATAAGACAATAGGATTTGACTCCAATAACAATAAAATACCATTCCAGTGTTAAACACAAGGGGGCATATTACAACCATTAATGCATTAATGCAAAAATTCGAACTAAACTGAAACTTAACCTACATTAATCTAGCCATTGTTACTTGCCAAAAATGTCAGACAGAAAAGTTAAAAACAAAAGTACTAATTTCAAATCAATGCGACTGTTCATGTGAGCAGACTGTGAATGAAAGAATGAGTGAAGGCAGGGTCTACGTCCAATGAAGCAGAATATAATAATATTTCAGGGTCTAGTTATTAAGCCTAATGACATACTGGAAAGCAGGAGATGAAGATCACGTTAAATGGCAACCAAAATAAAATTAACCCCCTCAAGGGAAAAAAGATGGTTCACACCGTTATCACACCAGGACCCAACATTATCCAGGTTTTTATGGAAACAAACATTATTTTCAAGAAGGAACTGAATTCTATAGAATCTAACAAATGGTTTTAAAATTGCATGCTTCTTTTTGGGGTTTTTTCCTCTCTTTTATAAGGACTCTATCACCTAAGCAGTGTTTATACTGTTAATGTTGGGAGTAAAATCAAAAAGATTAAAAATGGACTTTACAATGGTATATTCCAATTGGCTTGATATGCAAATTATAGGGTCTAATCAATAATAAAAAAAAATTGAATTGCAGGGAACTGAGATGAGAATTTCAAATTGAGCTGTATTGGAGAATGTTTGCAACTCTGCTACATTGGCCTAATGTTTAAAATTCCCATCTCAATTTCCTGCAGGTCTATCTTTATGGAGTAGACCCTTATGTAATTATCATTGAAAAGGCATTCACTTGCATATCCAGTCACAGGTGATGTTAGAAACAGACACTTGGCATTTGCTTGTAATTGTAATTCTGATAAAACAATGAATAGATCATTTTTGCTCATTTTGTATTCTTTACGCTCTAACTTCAAAATGACCTACCTTTTTTTTTCATTCATATTAAAGTTGAACAATTATAAAAATGCATTTATTCATTATAATTCGAATTCCTATATTCTAAATATGTTTTATTTTACTTTATCTCTCGGCATTTGACTTGAGCCTAGCAGGAATAACAGCAACATTTTAGGTGTATTCAGTGTGCCCTGATCTGGCTATTCAGTATTGCTGAGTTCTGAGGGCTGAAACTGCCCAAAATCGGAGAACAGAGGCACAAGATGCATACCTCTAATTGTAAAGAAACATAATGAAACAAACTAACAATACATGCACAGAAGAGCACAATGGAATGTCAGACATGAAACAGGAATTGGTCAGACCCAGGAAAAACTAGTCAGAACAGAAATGAAGGAAGGAACACAGACGCCAACAGAGAACCAAACAGGAATACGCAAAACAAAGGCATGGATCAAGAAAGGAACAAGGGAAGGCTCGATAAATGGTAGCTTTACAGACTAAAACCTCACAATAGACAGTTTTCACTTTGGGCCTTTTTAAACAAATTACCTGGGTTCAGTTTTTCCACCTAAAAATGAAGTAGTACAGAATACTTTTGTACTATATTAAGTCAAACTTGCTACTATATCAATATTCACAGTATTACTATAAGTGTAGATTGTAAGCTAAGTTCCCATTAACATCAGTGTTGACTCAACTCAGGTGAAGCTGCATATGACACGCATTATCAGCGCTAGGTATCTCACTTACCTAAAGAGAGCTGTGCATAGCAACAAATACCCATAATATCAAGTTCATACTGTTCTAAGCTTTGCAGCAGTGAAGCGGAGTTCGCCATCTATCACAAGGCACTCATTTAAAATGACCTGCACATAATAACAGGAACATCCATTTGCAGTGTCTACTCATTAAAGGGATATTTCCAAAAAATGTACCTGCTCTACTTTCTGTTTAATTCTATGAAACATTTTCTCAAACACTCCAGCATAAGTATAATGCATACCAACCAAACCTGAACCGTCTGAAGAAGCCTGATGACTAGTGTTGAGCGAACACGAACCGCACTATTCGGGTTCGTACCGAACTTTATGGTTTTGGGCCCCCGGACCCGAACACGGACATTTCACTGTATGTCCGTGTTGGAGTTTGGGGTTCGGCGATTACATTGTATGTAATGCTATTGGCTTTCTATAAACCGAAATAGAGTCCCCATTCATAAGAAATTCTTATGAATGGGGACTCTTTTTCGGTTTATAGAAAGCCAATAGCATTACATACAATGTAATCTTTCAGTTTATAGACTTTCGGTTTATAGAATAGCAATAGCATTACATGTATTCCATAAACCGAAAGCCTATAAACCGAATGTCTTTCGGTTTATAGACTTTTGGTTTATGGAATACATGTAATGCTATTGGCTTTCTATAAACCGAAATAGAGTCCCCATTCATACGAATAGGTTAATTGACCTATTCGTATAAATGGAGACTCTATTTTGGTTTATAGAATAGCAATAGCATTACATGTATTACATCTGAGAGTCAAATAGAACCGTCAAATACTGTGCTTACAGCGCACTTTGAAAATTCTAATAGTTTTGGGAGGTAAATAGTACATTTGCGTCTTGCGGTGCACTTCATATCTGAGAGTCAAATAGAACCGTCAAATACTGTGCTTACGGCGCACTTTGAAAAATGTTAATAGTTTTGGGTGGTAAATAGTAAATTTGCGTCTTGCAGTGCACTTCATATCTGAGAGTCAAATAGAACCGTCAAATACTGTGCTTACAGCGCACTTTGAAAAATTCTGGCTACCTCCTCCTCCTCCAGCGCCTCTTCCACCTACACCGCCACGGTCACCGCCTCCTCAACCTATGGGTCACTTAGTATAAACTAAAAGAGAATACCCTGCACTCCAACCCTCTCTCAAATGGATAATTCTGTTAATCCTCCTGGCAGCCATGCTTTAGATTTAGATTTATGTTCTTCCAAAGCTAAAATCAAAGATTCCATCTAGTGCTATTTTATGGCTCAGCTGTATTTTTAATTTGTATGTATTTTATGTTATTTGAATTTATTTCCCTACCCATATTTGTTTGCAGGGCACTTGTCCTACTCTTACCCATATTTTACTTCCCTTTGCAGCCCTCTAGCCCTTTCCAGGACTTTTTTAGAGGCATTTTAGTGGCCAAAAGTTCATGTCCCCATTGACTTCAATGGGGTTCGTGTTCGGGGTCAAGTTCGGGGTCAAGTTCGAGCCCGAACCCGGACTTTTTTCCGAAGTTCGGCCGAACCCGCCAAAACCGAACATCCAGGTGTCCGCTCAACTCTACTGATGACGAAACGCGTCAGTGTTCTAGGTTTTAGCCAATATTGGTTTATTATTATTCTTTTAACTGGTGTTCAATTCTAATATGTGTATTATCCATATTATATGTTATAATTCTTATCATTTAACGATTATACCGGCACATATCTATCTAGTAAGACTGAAATTAAATTGATTTTAAATCTGGATACATTATTACAAAGAGGACTAAACGAAGACTTTGAATTGAACCACTGTTTATAACTTTAACATGTTTTGCTTCATATATATCCTAATTTGTATTTATTTTTTAACTATGTGCCTTTCTATTCAAGCAAAAGCCAAGGAAGAGCCTATTATATTATGTTTCTACTTGTCAAATTAAACGAGTCTTTAATAATATCAATGTACTTCACACATATTAACGTGTGTGTTTCTTACATATGTATGGTTATATATATTTATCCGGAAATATTATTTTTATATTTTAGATTATATATTTTTTAGTTTTTATTTATTAATTTCTTTTCTTTTTTTTGGACATACAGTCCATGTATTGTTCTTTTAGGTGTAAACATCAGTTTTGAAACCCACTGTTTGAGCTTTATGTGTGAATTACTGTCAAGAATAATAGTAACTCTATTTGAGCATATTGTATAATCTTTTCTATGCAACGGGGTATTTTATGTTTAAATGTACTATCTGGATATTCTGTTATAATTTATCTTTTTTTATTATATACATGTATCTCTGCTGCCTTTTGTACTTTTATTTGTAATTTTAGGATGTGTATATGGATATTATATTGTAAAAAGAAAGCTGGCACATCAAACATCCAATACGCTGTAATGTATTGTGTAAACCAAAATATCAAACACATAAAAAACTGTGGAGAGTGAGCACTTGACCCGTTTCAAGTCCAAAGACGCTTAATCTGTTTTTACATTTTCCTGTTTTTACTGTTCCCGCCCTGTCAGTGGATGCTTTGGATCAACTCTTCCTGCATTTTAATCTGACTTGCCAGCAAGTTTGGAGCTCGACCTGCCCAAGGGTAATTTCTTTTTTCTATATGGATATTATATTCCTTTGTGGAGACCTTTTATTGCCAGCGGGAGGGGAGTGGATTTATAAGGACTGCATACCCCTCTATATGTCACCATTGAATTAGTCGTTTTTGACAAAACGTGTCTGATATGTGACGTCAGGGGGGACGGACGAGGAAGTACACAGGATAGGTTACTATTTTTATATTATATATACTGAGTCACACACGGGTTTAATTTCTGTATTTTTTATTTACATGTGGTTTGTCCTGAGAAATCCAGCCTTTGTTTTCTGATAAGTAGTTTTGATTTATTACTTATATCACAGTATTATAGTACTGCTACACTTTTTATTTATTGCACAACACTCTTTTATATTAAGCTTAAATAGATTAACTGGTTACATTCAGTAGAAAGGCAGGTTTAAGATGTTTAGCAGAATTAATATTTCATTTTGCTACTGCCAGTTCCTTTTATGTATGGTTGGTTTATTTGAGCTGTTGCATGACTCACAGATAAAATACACTTGTCTTCTTGAGACATAGATCCCAGAGTGTCATATTTTATTCACTTTAGTAATAATGTAGTTATTACTTCATCAATGACAAATGTCAAACTTAGAAACTGTAAATGGAAAGTCATAAACAATGTCTTAAAGAAAACAACAATTTGGGGGATGTTGTAAATACTCATGGATCTGAGATAATTGAAAATTTGTTGCCTACTCACTGAAGGTGATTGTGTTGCCTTGGGAAACATGTTTCTTACTATAATATTTGTATTAGAGCATTACTTTGGCTACTAGGGACACAGATGACTTGATGTAGCATATGACTGCTTCCTTTTTGTGTAGTTTTAATCTTCTGAGATACCTGCAGGCTTTCTGCTGTTTTCTAAAAACACTGACCTTTATGAAAGATCCAAATTGTTTGTATGGCAGTCATTGCTGGTCACAACTTGCACTATTGCAAAAATCACACCTTTGAACATTTTCTGTTTTTCAAAATGACAAAGTTTTATATATCTATATATATTGCATTGTTTTTTATATTTGTCATGACCCACACTTTCTATAAGCTACTACACATTGATTATTATAGCTTATTCTTTACATATGTCTTGTTATTTTAGCAAATGACAGAAGTTTAGTGTATACAAGTGTGTGACAAAGTAGCTTAACACAGGGCTTGACAAACCGCCATATCACCATGACAACCAGGAAATCAGTGTATAATTATGCCCTGATGGTGCCCTCGCCGTTGGGATAAATCTTTTAAAAAATGGTGCACGGGGAGCAGAGTGTGTGCATGTATGTATGTGACTGACTGTGTGTGTATGTATGTATGTGACTGACTGACGGTATGTATATGACTCACTGTATGTGTATGTATGTGACTGATTGTGTGTGTATGTATGTGACTGACTGTATGCATGTGACGGTGTGAACGTATGTGACTGACTGTGTTTGTGTGTATGTATGTGACTGACTGTGTGTGTGTATGTGACTGACTGCATGTATGTGACTGCATGTGATTGTCTGCATGAGGTTTGTGTGATTGTATGCAGGGGCGTACCTAGAGCATTTGGCACCCGGGGCGGACCCCGAGTGTTGCACCCCCCCCCCCCCCCCCAATAAAAATGCAAGAAAACACCCACAATTTTTTCAATGTTTGAAAATTTTACAATTATAGTTACCAGGAATAGTGTGCCAGTCAGATACCAGTAATATTGTGCCAGTCAGAGCCCAGTAATAGTGTGCCACTCAGAGCCCAGTAAGTGTGCCAGTCAGAGCCCAGTAGTAGTGTGCCACTCAGAGCCCAGTAATATAGTGCCACTCAGAACCCAGTAATATAGTGCCAGTCAGAGCCCAGTAATAGTGTGCCACTCAGAGCCCAGTAATAGCGTGCCAGTCAGAGCCCAGTTATATAGTGCCACTCAGAACCCAGTAATATTGTGCCAGTCAGATACCAGGAATATTGTGCCAGTCAGAGCCAGTATTATTGTTTGTGCTAGTCAGAGCCCAGTAATATAGTGCCAGTCAGTGCCCAGTAATAGTGTGCCACTCAGAGCCCAGGAATATTGTGCCAGTCAGATGCCCAGTAAGATTGTGCCAATCAGTGCCCAGGAATATTATGCCAGTCAGATGCCAAGTAATTTTGTGCCAGTCAGTGCACAGGAATATTATGCCAGTCAGATGCCCAGGAATATTGTGCCAGTCAGTGCCCAGGAATATTATGCCAGTCAGATGCCCAGGAATATTGTGCCAGTCAGTGCCCAGTAATAGTGTGCCAGTCAGAGCCCAGTAATAGTGTGCCAGTCAGATACCAGGAATATTGTAACAGTCAGAGCCCAGTAATAGAGTGCCAGTCAGTGCCCAGGAATATTGTGTCAGTCAGTGCCCAGTAATAGTGTGCCACTCAGAGCCCAGGAATAGTGTGCCAGTCAAATGCCCAGTAATATTGTGCCAGTCAGTGCCCATGAATATTATGCCAGTCAGATGCCAAGTAATTTTGTGCCAGTCAGTGCCCAGGAATATTGTGCCAGTCAGTGCCCAGTAATAGTGTGCCAGTAAGAGCCCAGTAATAGTGTGCCAGTCAGATACCAGGAATATTGTAACAGTCAGAGCCCAGTAATATAGTGCCAGCCAGAGCCCAGTAATATAGTGCCAGTCAGAGCCCAGTAATATAGTGCCAGCCAGAGCCCAGTAATATAGTGCCACTCAGAACCCAGTAATATAGTGCCAGTCAGAGCCCAGTAATAGTGTGCCACTCAGAGCCCAGTAATAGCGTGCCAGTCAGAGCCCAGTTATATAGTGCCACTCAGAACCCAGTAATGTGCCAGCCAGAGCCCAGTAATATAGTGCCAGCCAGAACCCAGTAATATAGTGCCAGCCAGAGCCCAGTAAGTGTGCCAGTCAGAGCCCAGTAATATAGTGCCACTCAGAACCCAGTAATATAGTGCCACTCAGAACCCAGTAATATAGTGCCAGTCAGAGCCCAGTAATAGTGTGCCACTCAGAGCCCAGTAATAGCGTGCCAGTCAGAGCCCAGTTATATAGTGCCACTCAGAACCCAGTAATGTGCCAGCCAGAGCCCAGTAATATAGTGCCAGTCAGAACCCAGTAATATAGTGCCAGCCAGAACCCAGTAATATAGTGCCAGCCAGAGCCCAGTAATATTGTGCCAGTCAGAGCCCAGTAATATAGCGCCAGCCAGAGCCCAGTAATATAGCGCCAGCCAGAGCCCAGTAATATTGTGCCAGTCAGAACCCAGTAATATAGCGCCAGCCAGAACCCAGTAATATAGCGCCAGCCAGAACCCAGTAATATAGTGCCAGCCAGAGCCCAGTAATATTGTGCCAGTCAGAGCCCAGTAATATAGCGCCAGCCAGAGCCCAGTAATATAGCGCCAGCCAGAGCCCAGTAATATTGTGCCAGTCAGAACCCAGTAATATAGCGCCAGCCAGAACCCAGTAATATAGCGCCAGCCAGAACCCAGTAATATAGTGCCAGTCAGAACCCAGTAATATAGTGCCAGTCAGAACCCAGTAATATAGTGCCAGCCAGAACCCAGTAATATAGTGCCAGCCAGAGCCCAGTAATATTATGCCAGTCAGAGCCCAGTAATATAGTGCCAGCCAGAGCCCAGTAATATAGTGCCAGCCAGAACCCAGTAATATAGTGCCAGCCAGAGCCCAGTAATATAGTGCCAGTCAGAACCCAGTAATATAGTGCCAGCCAGAACCCAGTAATATAGTGCCAGCCAGAGCCCAGTAATATAGTGCCAGCCAGAACCCAGTAATATAGTGCCAGTCAGAGCCCAGTAATATAGTGCCAGCCAGAGCCCAGTAATATAGTGCCAGCCAGAGCCCAGTAATATAGTGCCAGCCAGAACCCAGTAATATAGCGCCAGCCAGAACCCAGTAATATAGTGCCAGTCAGAGCCCAGTAATATAGTGCCAGCCAGAACCCAGTAATATAGCGCCAGCCAGAGCCCAGTAATATTGTGCCAGTCAGAACCCAGTAATATAGTGCCAGCCAGAGCCCAGTAATATTGTGCCAGTCAGAACCCAGTAATATAGTGCCAGCCAGAACCCAGTAATATAGCGCCAGCCAGAGCCCAGTAATATTGTGCCAGTCAGAACCCAGTAATATAGTGCCAGCCAGAGCCCAGTAATATAGTGCCAGCCAGAACCCAGTAATATAGTGCCAGCCAGAACCCAGTAATATTGTGTCAGTCAGAGCCCAGTAATATAGTGCCAGCCTGAGCCCAGTAATATAGTGCCAGCCAGAGCCCAGTAATATAGTGCCAGCCAGAACCCAGTAATATAGTGCCAGCCAGAACCCAGTAATATAGCGCCAGCCAGAACCCAGTAATATAGCGCCAGCCAGAGCCCAGTAATATTGTGCCAGTCAGAACCCAGTAATATAGTGCCAGCCAGAGCCCAGTAATATAGTGCCAGCCAGAACCCAGTAATATAGTGCCAGCCAGAACCCAGTAATATTGTGTCAGTCAGAGCCCAGTAATATAGTGCCAGCCAGAGCCCAGTAATATAGTGCCAGCCAGAGCCCAGTAATATAGTGCCAGCCAGAACCCAGTAATATAGTGCCAGCCAGAACCCAGTAATATAGTGCCTGCCAGAACCCAGTAATATAGCGCCAGCCAGAACCCAGTAATATAGCGCCAGCCAGAGCCCAGTAATATTGTGCCAGTCAGAACCCAGTAATATAGTGCCAGCCAGAGCCCAGTAATATTGTGCCAGTCAGAACCCAGTAATATAGTGCCAGCCAGAACCCAGTAATATAGCGCCAGCCAGAGCCCAGTAATATTGTGCCAGTCAGAACCCAGTAATATAGTGCCAGCCAGAACCCAGTAATATTGTGTCAGTCAGAGCCCAGTAATATAGTGCCAGCCAGAACCCAGTAATATTGTGTCAGTCAGAGCCCAGTAATATAGTGCCAGCCAGAGCCCAGTAATATAGTGCCAGCCAGAGCCCAGTAATATAGTGCCAGCCAGAGCCCAGTAATATAGTGCCAGTCAGAGCCCAGTAATATAGTGCCAGCCAGAACCCAGTAATATTGTGTCAGTCAGAGTCCAGTAATATAGTGCCAGCCAGAACCCAGTAATATAGTGCCAGCCAGAACCCAGTAATATTGTGTCAGTCAGAGCCCAGTAATATAGCGCCAGCCAGAACCCAGTAATATAGCGCCAGTCAGAACCCAGTAATATAGTGCCAATCCACCCCCCCCCCAATCACTTACCAAATCGCTGCTTCTCCCGGACGGACGACTCCTCCGTGCAGTCTTCTCTTCTCCCTCCTGCACGGAGGAGGGAAACACAGTCGCCGGATGTGACGTATTGTCACATCCGGTCGCTGTGATTTTTTTTTTTTTTCACCCGGCGGCCGCATCCAGAGGATTCGGCCGCCTGAAAAAAAAAAAAAAAAAAAAAAAGGTAAGCAGCGCGGGGGGTGCCGGCAGCACCGGTGGCACCCCCCTAGTCAGTGGCACCCGGGGCGGGCCGCCCCCCCCGCCCCCCCCTCGGGACGCCACTGATTGTATGTACATTCTCTGGCTCCTAAATTTTTTTGTTCGCTCCTAACACCTGGTTAAGTTTGTCAAGCCCTGGCTTAACAGAAAGGGCCGGTAGACTTGCCAAGAGAACCACTTTTTAAATGCATAGTAAAGCCTAGCATTCATGTCTTCTGTCCTCCTACTTCCTTCAATAAAGACGTTTTTGCATTTTTACTTGGACTCTCTGTTTCGATCTCCTGGTGTCTGCTGGTGATAATCCTTGAAATTATATGGATTGGGTCCAACAGGTGTTTTACAATACACAGGTACTGAAGTGGTCACTCTACTGTTTTATATATGGGAGTTAAGACTCTTGCTATATGTTTTGTCTATAAAATATAACATATATTCATTTACTAAAATATTAGTCTTCTTCCCCACAACAACAAAAACAAAAGTGCAGAGATGTACTCCTGTAACACAAATATTTACAATAATCACAAAAAGAACAGTCATTTCCTGAGAATACTGAATTCTCTCAAGCCAATCCAAGTTTTATTTTCAATATCACAGCTGCTAGTACCACATTTATTTTAGAAGAACAGTAACTGAGCAGAGTTAACTTTACAAACAATTCTTTAGATTTCTAGGTGAAATCTTCTTGAATTTTCATGAAATATATTATTCCTTTAGCCATGACATGTTTCTTAACACATAAGGCAGCGTAACATGCCACACACCAGCAGGCAGGAAAGGAAGACACAAGTTATGACAGCCTCTTGTTCTCCCTTTTGTGCCACAGGCATGGCAAAGTCCAGTTATGAACACATACAGTCTGTCAGCCACTAGTGTGGCAAAGGGAATTTATAAGCACACAGTATGCCAACCACAGGCGTGTAATAATCAGGTTCATAAAACAGTCTGCCATTGCAATTTCCAGTTGATAACACACAGTCTGCCAGTCATAGACATGACAATTTCCAGTTCATAACACATAGTATGCCAGCCACAGGCAAGGCAAAATCCAGTTGATAACACACAGTCTGCCAGCCACAGGCATTATAAAAGTGAGCTATCAGAACAGAGCTGGCCTGTCACTGGCATGTCAAAGGCCAGTTATCAGTGCACAGCATTCCAGCCACAGGCGTACTATCCAGCTAATAACACACAGTCATAGTCAAGGCAAAGATCAGTTAATAACAAAGTCTTCCAGCAACATTCTTGTCCATTCTAGATAATAACAGTCTGTCAGCCATTGGCATGATAGAAGCCAGTTATAAGAACGTGTTCGGAGGCAAATCAGGCCTTTGCGGGTAGCTTGACATCCAGGTACCAATGTACCACTATCGCAATCTGAATTTACAGTTCGGAGGCACCATTCTGCCGCTGATAATTATATTTTCAACTTAATTTATAATCAAACTATACATTTTCAAATAGAGATCTCTTTCTGGATGTAAATAAAATGATTGGCATCTGTCTCTCTGCTAGTGCAGAGAGAAACCCTTGTTTTCGAAGGGGATCAACAGGGGGGACCTTCAAAGTGTCAAATAGATTTGCAGACCCCGGCCAAGCAAAATGGGGACAAATATTATGTAAATTGGTAGTCGACTTAAATATAACATATTGGGCTTGCAAACAGTATTTTCTTTCTCCTTTCCAAGTTGAAGTGGAATTCACTTATGTAGTTACAGTTATAAATTACGATTAAAAAAATAAATAAATAACCAAGGACTATTGGTTTGACCTCAAACCACACACACATATTAAACCATTTTTACAAAATCCGACAATGCAAACTCATGATGTTCTGAAATGTCCCTTGGTGTAACCTTTGTTTTATGTGTTTTCCCTCATAAAAGTGACTGATTGTATCTTGTGTAGGATTTTCAAGCACCTTTTTCCAATTTATATCTGTGACAGTGTCCTCCCTGGAGGTGGTAAAAATAGATCTCCGTGATACCAAGTGCCTGAATGCAAATTTCAGGCAATGATCTCTCAGTAACGCTGCACAGGGATACACGTCTCATTTTATTTGTGTGCTTTTGCCGGAAATTGTTAATTGCTGTTAGGTTAATGAGCACAATGTGCATTTATACATTATATACAAATATGATCAAGCTTGGCAAAACATTTGGCATTGTTTAGATGTTGGCACTTGCTTTTTCCAGGATGCTCATCTTAACCTATATTTGATAAAATCTATGTCTTGTTAAATGTAACACAGTTTTCTGCAGCTATGATATTACCACGGCAGATGCTTGTCAGTATAGGAACACATAATATTCAATGTGTACATCACTTTTAGTACAACAGGCAAACGTCCAGTCTAATTTATGAAACAGCAGTTCTCACAGAGAGTTCATAATTGAATACACCATTGCCATTGAAATTTTAAGCTCTATTATAGATGTTAATCCAAAATGTCGTCTGACTGTTAAGCTACTTTGCGTTATAGGTATACAATAAAAATAATTGCTTGAAAATGCAGAATGCAATATAATGGTAAAAAACATAAAACAGAGTTGTTTTAGCCAATTATTGCAGCCACTGCACATTGCATTGCACTACGCACAGAAGTATTGAGTTAAAACTGTTTATGTCTAGCAGACATACACAGCTTGAATGCAAGTAAATGAGCTCCAGACTGTACCGGGTAACCTGGAGCTCAATGATGCTGTGTGACATCACATGGTGTCACGTAACTTTGCCCCCACAGGCTCCGCCCCCTTCATATCCTGGACATGAACTGCAAAATATAAAGTTCACAAGTATGTTGTCATGAAATATATAAAATCTGGTATGAAGCGAAGTATAAACTCCTTATACATTTATGTTTAAAAGAAGGCACAAAAGGTGTTTTCTTGTGTTTCTCATAGTTGTATTCTTGGCTGTAAAATTCTATCTGGTAAAGGCCCTTTTGTAAACCAAGACACAGAATAAAGAACATAATTGAATAATGTGATTTAAGTGCTCTAATGGACATATAATTAATGCAGCAACCAATCTCAACGTTATACCTCATAAATACACCACTAGTAATATAAACAGTATGAAACAACAAGTGAGGGTGCACACATTAGACTGTCTAGTGCCCAGAATGCATTTTCCAAATATTAATGTATATTAATGTGATTTCAAAGTACTTTAATATGCATTTCTTGCATTTTGCATTGCGTAAAATATAAAATACTTACAGTTAGATTAAATTGTGAAATTACAGCAGTTTGCAAGAAGCCAGGACTGGCTTTCACTAGCTGACCAGGCAGTCACTAGCTGAGTCATTTGCTCTTTTTGCTGCAGGAACCAATGAGAATAATTTCATCCAAAAGAATGGAATATTCTGTCTCTCTAGTGATGTCATCAGACAATGTGTTGTACTGTTAAGAGATCCTGCTGTGTACAAGAGCAAGGTCACTCAGAGCCCACATAATGTTCAATAATTCAATTGGTAGAGCACAGGAAGTGACTAAATTAAATAAATCTTTATATCCTCAGTGTCTATATAATCAGTGCTGCCGCACCTACAGTAAACATGCAGAATTATCACTGGGGAGTGCTTGAGTCAAATATTAAAAATGTGATTTATGCAGAATGCCTGCATCAAATTACACTGGAAAAAAACCTGTGCATTGTACAAGCAGTAATCTTCATCTTGCACCAAAGTGAGTTTGAGGACTAGACTGTCCCTTTAATAAATACATATCTTCTAAGTTAAAAAAAGGATGACAAGATTTTTTTAAACTAATTTTTGCAAAATGGCCCATTAAATTGTTTTTGCCCCTGAGAGCATGGAGGAAAGAGACACATAGGAAGTATGAGATGAGAGCATGGAGGAAAGACACACATAGTGAGTATGAGGTGAGAGCATGGAGGAAAGAGACACATAGGAAGTATGAGATGAGAGCATGGAGGAAAGAGACACATAGGAAGTATGAGATGAGAGCATGGAGGAAAGAGACACATAGTGAGTATGAGGTGAGAGCATGGAGGAAAGAGACACATAGGAAGTATGAGATGAGAGCATGGAGGAAAGAGACACATAGTGAGTATGAGGTGAGAGCATGGAGGAAAGAGACACATAGTGAGTATGAGGTGAGAGCATGGAGGAAAGAGACACATAGTGAGTATGAGGTGAGAGCATGGAGGAAAGAGACACATAGTGAGTATGAGGTGAGAGCATGGAGGAAAGAGACACATAGTGAGTATGAGGTGAGAGCATGGAGGAAAGAGACACATAGTGAGTATGAGGTGAGAGCATGGAGGAAAGAGACACATAGGAAGTATGAGATGAGAGCATGGAGGAAAGAGACACATAGGAAGTATGAGATGAGAGCATGGAGGAAAGAGACACATATGGAGTATGAGGTGAGAGCATGGAGGAAAGAGACACATAGGAAGTATGAGATGAGAGCATGGAGGAAAGAGACACATAGTGAGTATGAGGTGAGAGCATGGAGGAAAGAGACACATAGGAAGTATGAGATGAGAGCATGGAGGAAAGAGACACATAGGAAGTATGAGATGAGAGCATGGAGGAAAGAGACACATATGGAGTATGAGGTGAGAGCATGGAGGAAAGAGACACATAGGAAGTATGAGATGAGAGCATGGAGGAAAGAGACACATAGTGAGTATGAGGTGAGAGCATGGAGGAAAGAGACACATAGTGAGTATGAGGTGAGAGCATGGAGGAAAGAGACACATAGGGAGTATGAGGTGAGAGCATGGAGGAAAGAGACACATAGGAAGTATGAGATGAGAGCATGGAGGAAAGAGACACATAGGAAGTATGAGATGAGAGCATGGAGGAAAGAGACACATATGGAGTATGAGGTGAGAGCATGGAGGAAAGCGACACATAGTGAGTATGAGGTAGAGAGATAGGCATGGAGCTGTCGGATTATTAATAACCATAAAAATATGAATATGAGTTATTAATTATGAATCATAAAAAAATATGAAAATTGATGATTCATATATATGGGTCCGACTAAAAATACCCATATCAAGAATTCGTTATGTATGTGAGAGTTTGGATGACGTTTTTACAAAAGTAAATACAATGCCACAATTATTAATAAAATAATACTGAATTTATTGAATATAGAATAAAGATCAAACGGTAAGCAAAATAGCATAACAACAAAATACAATATCAATAGATGTTAATCATAATTCAAATGTATGACTTATAACATAAGTAAGTAGGACAAAACATGAATTATGCAGCTCTGTGCCTATATCAACATGCATGTAGAATAATTTACTATGCAGTACGTTTCTGACCATAAGATGGCCATGCATTTTATTTAGATACAACCTACATTGATTATGATTAGTATTTAAAATGGTTAATGATAGTACGCCATAATTACCTACAAATTACCAGCATATACTCTGCTTAGGTAAGGTAATACTACTAAATCATATCACTACTCAAGGTGGCTATTTCTTAATCTGCTCGGTAAATGATAATGTATGTATTCCAGCTAGACTTTAAGAATGAGAATCTTAGAAAATCTCTGGAGATTAGATATGACTTATTTGGGTAAATAGCTAGACTATAAGAACTTGTTTTTCTTTGGTTTTTACTATATATTGGGGCTGATGTGTACTGTAGTCATTGCAGCCGCCCAGTGATGGGAGTGAGCGC
This sequence comes from Pelodytes ibericus, assembly GCA_036172795.1. NCBI lineage: Eukaryota > Metazoa > Chordata > Amphibia > Anura > Pelodytidae > Pelodytes > Pelodytes ibericus. The sequence goes on from CM069861.1 coordinate 40,201,456, forward strand.
AGGACTTTTCTTTCTGCATTTGTATCCATTTTTGTATTACTCAGCCTTGTTACAATGCAGCCGCCCATCCCATGTGTTCCCTATTAAGTAAGGGTTAATAATGTATAGGGGTGTATATAAAAAACACCCCTTTCTGTCTCATTAGAGAATTTTGCCAGAGGCTCAAAGAAGCAAGGTGAATGGTTAGAGTTAGGACCCACCTAGGGGGGTCTGCCTTGACGTTGGCAGGTGGGCTCATCCTCTCATGGCCATTGGAGGTAACTAAAAAACCTCCATTTGTTTAAAAATACATAGGGATAAAGGAGAGAGCGCAGGTAACTTGTTTTTCTTTGGTTTTTACTATAAGAACTTATGGTTCTTGGTAATATCTCTAGGATATTCCTCTGGCTTCCTTCTGCAGAAAGGATGACAGATAAACACCAGGCTAAAACATATAGATCCCAGAAATCGTGGGATTTAAGTTAAATTTACCCAAATATATATGCTAATGACATCCATAAAAATGAGATTATGCTAGAAACAAATTACCACATTTATACATTACCGGCAGAGGTTGGTTTGCAGTTGAGACTCCTTCCATTGAAGAATTGAGTGATGGGAGTTACTCCTGGGACTTAGCTCAATACTATGGGTATGGAGATTTCTATTGTTATAATGAACATGTGCTATTAAAAGCCTCATATTCCTGAGTTCTCCCCAGAAGGAGAGAGACTCAGCCCATTTCTAAAACATAATTTCTAAAACATTTCCCATCTCTCACCCCACTAGTGGCAGCTCTCCCCGAATCAGTCCCCCCAGGTCTCTCAGGTATCTCCTCTCCCTTTCTACACCTCCAGTACCAACTTATCAACCAAACCTTATCTCAGACTCACACCCTGTTTCTGTAACTTCTAGCCAATTGAATGGATTGGTGTGTTAATGTAAATGAGATGATGTCATGGTTTATAGCTACACCTGGATTGTGAGTATAATATAAGACAATATATGTTTAAATGTCTAAAAGTGTTAATACAATTTGAAATTAGAGTAAATATGTATCATATTCTTATTCTTATCATTGCACATTAAATAAAAATGTATAATAAAATATATACCACACTAATAAAAAAAAAAACAATATTCTAATTAATATGTAGGATTAATAATACTTTACATTTTTATTAGTGAAGGTGTGATATAATTATATATTTTATTGGGTGATTTTAATCAACTAGGTCTATTTATAATAACCCCTATTAGATTCTACAAATCAAAAATCCCAATAATCTCAGTGTGTCTGTGTCTGTCAGTTTCTGCCAGTTTGGGTGGGCTAGCAAGTTGCAGAGAAGCCCCCCTTCTCCTCTAGTATGTACACAGCTGTGTCTGCATCAGTACAATGAGATGTAATAAACCTTGCACAACAATGGCCACCTTATCTGTTCCGGTGATACTATGAACTTATCAGTAAAATATTTGGTTACAGATAACAGAGTTAGGAATGTGGAAGACTTTCCTTTTATCCTCAGGGACACAGAATAAGATTTTAACACACAGAAGGATGTCCAAAAACTGTCACAAAATGGAGGCTGCTTGCATCCATCTTGTTATACTTTGCTTCTGCTTTATTCATATGTACCAGTCTCGAGATTACTGATCAATACCTCTGACAGAGCTCATGGAGGTGAGAGCATGGAGGAAAGTGACACATAGGGAATATGGGTGAGAGAGACACATGATGTTATCAGGAGAGAGACACATATGGAGTTATGGGGAGGTAGACATACATATGGGAGGTAGACATCAGGAGAAACAGACAAAAATGGGAGGATTGGAAGAAAAAGACAGACATGGAGAGGATAGGCACAGAGAGGCACATAAAGGCATGGGGGAGAGTGTATGGGACAGGATGAGCATGGGGGAAAGACAAAAGTTATAATCTGATGCTGTGGTTGAAATCTGGAGCAGTGGGTGCTATATCTGGTGCAGTGGGTGCTCTATAGAGCGGCAAGTGCAGTCTGGTACTGTAGGAAGTACTGTGGGTGCAATTTGATGCTGTGAATGAAATCTGGAGCAGTCGGTGCAGATTGGTGTAGTGGGTATTATATCTGGTACTATGGGTACAATCTGGTATACTGATGGTGTGCCTTGACCATGTTAGTGCCTGGCTCACTGTGCCTTGAGATGAAAGAGCTTGAGAATCAAAGCACTATATAATTGCGCTGTGTGCAGGGTTCTTGCACTTCCAGGGTGCATACCACATGCCGAGCACCAGTGAAAGCCATGCATAAAAAAATTAGGCACCTTTCAGCACCTGCAAAGTGTTGGATGACTAGCGTCAGACTGTTTGACGTAGGTATAGTGTCCTGCACACGAAAGTGTTAGGATGTAAAAAAAATAAATAGCTGTTATATATGTGGCAAATTACATTTTGGAAAGCTTCCTGACATGTGTGTGCACATATATATATCCCCTATTTACTTCCAACTGGTGTGAAACTCCATGGGGTTTATTCATAAAAGAGGGAATTGAGATGGGAATATCAAACATAAGACCAAAATAGCAGATTTTGAAGCATAACTGAATGGGAGATTTTTTCCAACTTGGCTAATTTGTGTTTAAGTTTTAGTCTCGATCGCCTTCAGTACGCTCTATCATGAATAAACCCCTGCATGTTTTTTTATGCAATATGGGACACATACTTGCTACTAAAATCCAGTGCTACAGAGCTCTTATTAAAGAATACGTAGTTGCTTCTTGCTGATTGTATTATATTTTTAGCTAATACTGAATAGGCGAGACTATCAGACTGTTGTTAGAAATTGTAGCCAAATATAATTGCTAATTATAGAAGGATATTTTAGCAATGGTTAAGCAGTTATAGATATATCTGTTCAAAAATGGGAAAGAATATATATTAAACACAGTGATTTTTTATAGATTGTGTTAATTTCACTTTTTTGTACTGATATACAAAAACATATCTGAGAACAATAGTTGAATGATAACACTGTTTTTTTGTTGTTGTTTCATGTTCTGGTAAATACCAGTTAGCTGTGGAAAATGTATTTTGATCTACTTTTTAAATACATGTTGTATTTTAAAATGCTATGGTTGCTTCTTGATTCACTCTTGGATAGGAACTGAGGCATACATAACACTGTCTTTTCTAAATTGTGATGAAAGAAATATACAAACAGAGATGGTAAATAACCATTCTGTGATTGATGTGAAGTATTCACCCTTTCCAAATACTACCTGTCATGGTACCTGTCACAAAGTGTGTACAGGGCAAAGGCCCTGGGTAGTGATAGGGTTTTGGGGCTTTGGGAACAGGGGACACAATTAAAGGCCCCATAGAGCAAGTCAATAGTAAATCCAGAGGACAGGTAACAACCAGGAGCAAGAGGGCAGTGATTTGTCCGTTGGGGATTGTATAACCCCTTCCAGCCCCAGGGGAGCCTAGGGCATGCAGGCTTCTGTGACACATAGCTCCTTTGAAGAGGGGTTGTCCTTGACCCTATGAGGGTCCATAGTCCACATGGAGGCGTTTGGCCCTCAGGGCCCTCCAAGTGCCTCAGTCATGCCAGACGGTCATGATTCACTTTATATAGCAACAAAAATGAAAGACCAGCACTCGGTTGTAAAGTGATGAATTTTTAATCACACATAAGCAGCGTTTCAATCCTTGCAGATCTTTCTCAAGAGGCTTGAGAAAGATCTGCAAGGATTGAAACGTTGCCTATGTGTGATTAAAAATTCATCACTTTACAACCGAGTGCTGGTCTTTCACTTTTGTTGCTATTTGAAGATTTGGGAGACATCTTAAAGTCCGTGCACCGGGACTTATATCTTGTGCGGATCTGGGACTATTTTCTATTTATGATTCACTTTATGACAGGTACCGTGATACTACCTGTTAGCGACCTTCGAGGGGTTACCAGCCCACAGGACAGACTGCTAAAGCAACGCCCACTCCAAATTGAGTGTGTTTAAATCTTGTCAGTGCTAATAATAGTTAACTTAGCCATGGATTTCGTACATGATGGGTGTGCGAATATATATGTGTGTGCAGAACTTTTTTCCAGTATCCCCAGTAGCACAGTTTTTCAGTTTTTTATAGATTAGAAGGAAAAAAACATTAAGGAATTCACCTTAAAACCCTGTAGGTAAGCTGAGAATGGGCTAGTGACACTTTAGCACAGATTTTGTAACAAGATATTTACATACTAATAATCAATAAAATTGTATGATGATGAGAAAAACACTCTGTGGTTATATATCCAGCAAAACATTAACACAGCAGTATAACATCAGACAATGCAGTCAAAAAGGAAACATTAGTTCAAGAATCCTACAGCGTATGGGGGAAGATACAGATCGTTTTGGAGATGGTAGCACATACTAAATGTTTAGAAACATAATCTGCTGTGTCAGGATTTTAACAGGCGATCAATCTATTTAATTATCTATTCCCAAAGACAACTCATTTTGATGCCAGGGGCAAAAAGTTTGACTTTTCCATCAGGCAAACAATATTACAGGATTAAGTCTACATTTTTCCTAAACTGTTCAGCTGGGCATTCGTCCAAGGAGTAAGGACATCTAAGACCTTCACTTTACAGATGTCTGCAAAAGACAAAGTACTTAATAGAGCTCAATAACTGCTCCACAAATTACCACAATTCATTTGGAAAGCCATCAGCCCTGCCATGTACAAAGGAATAGAAGTATCTCTCTCTTATTGGGGATGTTACAGATACTCATTCACAGCAGACATGTGTGATAGCTGCTTTTTTTCCATCTCCCATAGTGTTGCAAAGATATGAAGTGTTCACTTTATTTAAGAAATCCATTTATGTTATCCAAATTGACTTCTGCTGTCAGTCACCACTGACAAGTGAATGATGCTTTTCATCCAATATTTTTAAGGTGAAATGGTATAGAAAACAGTTGCCAAGAAAACGGATCAATTCCACCACGGAGTGTTTTAATCAGCGAATAGAAGTAAATCCATCTCTTGCTTGTGGCTCCGGAACAATTAAATGAATAGGTTCTACACTGGCGGCTGGGTAATAGAAACCTGAGTCTACCAGTGTATCAAAAGATAAAGGCATTTATATCTGAATGCATTGTTGTCTCCATAGGAGATGGTGTTTATGTTGTGTCTCTTGTATACAATTGGGAGCTTTGTTTTCCCATCCATAAAAGCCACATGTCCTATTGTGAAGCCTATAAAATCCATTAATTGCATCATAGAGAATGTGTAGGATGCTAGGTACCCATGTTTATTTTTTTTTCTCAGATTAGAATTATCAGTTATATGTAACAATAAGAAGGAGTAACAAATGTAACCAGCTAAATGACGTGTGTTGATTCATTACATAAAAATGTGTACAGTACATCAATAAATAAAACAATATAGAATATCAATGTTATTTATGTATACAAGAAATGAATGAATGCAGTCTAATGTAAAATTGCTAACACTCACCATCCAGAATAGGTATGAGCTTATATCAAAAAATATTTGAACACTAGGCCTATTAGTCATACTGTATACTTGTACTTTGTAATCTGCTCATTGAGATGCAGAAATTCACCTGCTCATGTTTTATTTTTTAGTGAATTTGTACTGTGAAAAGACATGCAACCATCATTGAATACCTGCCGACATCCCAAGACTTGCACCCAGTACACACCAATGGTGGAGCCAAAAGGGGGCAGGGCTATGTGATGTCATGCGACAGAGACCAGTTCTCTAGAGCTCACTGCTTCATGTTCAGGCCATGCATGTCTCATAGACATACACATCTTAAACACACTAAGCACTGATTGTGACCATGCCAGGACAGACCCAAATTTGATGGGATAGGAACCCCCAAAAAATTGGCCAGTCCTGTCAAATTTGGGACAATAGGCAACTATATTTTTAGTAATTCAATCAATAGTGCCTCAATCTACATCGTGCTTAAAACTTACCCATAAACACTAAACAGTATCGACAGCCTCATCTGGTTTCAATAAAGAGAGAATTGCAGGGAATAGAGATGGGAATTCCAAATTTAAGGCCAAAGTAGATGAGTTAGCTCCATTCAGCTGAATTGAAAAATCTGTCCAACTCAACTACTTTGGCTTAAGTTTGAAATTGCCATCTCAATTCCCTGCAATTCTCTCTTTATTCAGTTGACCTATAGGGCTTTATTAACAACAATCTAATTATAATGCTGCTGTCAAACTGCTGTTCATTTTGAAGAGCTCTTCAAGATCAAGATGGGCCCTGGTGCAGAATCAATTTCTGGGCCCCACACTAAATTTAACCTATCATGGACCACCTTCTGAACCTCCTATTTTTCTGGGCCTGTTAAAGGTTACCTTTTAAAGGTCCTTACAATGAGTCAGCTAGAACCCACTAGTAATTCTGTCCGTCTAGATACAGTTTACCCCAACTCATCTCTGTTATCGTCTCTTCTGCCTTTGTCTGACAATTTTTTTCACTTGATCCCTCTTGTTTTTAGGCACTGCGCTCTCTGCCTTATGTATTGAGTTTTTTTTTTTAACTTACTAATCATGGGTATTCATGTTTTATAAGTTACTGAGTATATAAACTATTGCAGATGTTCTGCTTTAGTGAGTACTGGAATAGTGTCTATTTCATTGTTTGATTTTCTTTGCTACTGGGATGGTGAGATTCTTCGGTGGACATGAGTATGTTTCAGTGGACAGAACAACTGATTGTAGCACTGAGAATAAATCTGTGGTTTTTTTTTAGCAGCAACTTGTGTTTTGTCTGCTCCCAAGATGACGATCTGCATTATGATGTATTGCCACCAGAGGGCAGCCAAAGACAATGTATAGATGCTGCTTAATCTGAAGGTCACTCGGTGTGAGGAAATGCTTATATGCTCCCATAGGGCTTAATTATATTTTAAAATTTCAGTCTAGGTCGTACATTACACAACAATTTAGTAGCAGTATTATAAAAAGGCCATTACCAGAAACTATAGACTAGTCTGAGATTAATGTGGCATTCTGCAGAGTTAAAGTACTAGAATTCTGTGACCTGTAGTAACAGCTGAAATTCTTCATAGTACATCTCAGTGCAGTGCAAGGTCAATGTAACCTCAATTTCACTTTGATAAGTCCAATAATATACTTTTTTTAGGTGAATATTTTTTAGGCGGTATATTTAATTCACAGTGTGAATTCCAATCAGCTAACATCCCATGCCTATCAATCTCGGTATGTAGCCATTCCAATTGGTACAAACTCAGTTAACCCCTTCACTGCCACAGAAAACACCATCAGTGGTATTTTTCTATAAGTGAGGAGGTGCACACAAAAAAGAGGGATGCAACATTATGATAAAAAAAAAAAAAAAAAACCTTTTTTTGCACATAGTCAAACCAAGCATTTAACAACAGATAAACACTGCCATTTATAATTAAAGAAGTATTATTAGTCACAAAAATGAAATACATTATGGTTAAAAAAACACATCACGATATGAAGTAAGAATGATACCCCCAACATTTCAGTGTAAAAGCCTTTTTCAAGGTTGCTTTACCTTCTAGCAAATAAAAATGTCTTATATATAGAATGAAACTCTGATGATGTAATCCTGCAGTAATGGTGTGTTCTGATGTAATGATGTCACAATACACATATAATTAATGGCATCGTGTGTATGTGCATGCTGTTACTAAGTAACCAAAATATGCAGTTAAACCAAACATTGTGAAAATGCATGTACACATATTATACATATAGGTCCAGTAAACATGTCAATACAATCATACCTGCCTTAGTGTAGAAGACATACTGATATAGATATATCACACTATAAGAAAATATCTTATAAAACAGATACAAAATGTGCTAAGCCTGTATAAAAACTACCACAACAAGAGGACATAGTCTTAAATTAGTGAGGCAAAGCTTTAAAAATAATATCAGGAAGAGGGTAGTAGATGCATGGAATAGCCTTGCAGCGGTAGAGAGAAACACATTGAATACATGTAAGCACGAATGGGATACAAATAATGCTATCAAAGGTATAAGATAAGGACTAATAAAAGCATTTAGAAAACTGGACAGACTAGATGGGCCATATGGTTCTTATCAGCCTACACAATCTATGTTTCTAAATACATAGGTTTTAAGTGTATTCATGTCCGAGATAAACGTGCAACATACAGTATAGGAAATGAGATGCAACACATACATAATATTTGGAATGGAATTATACTGAGCACATATTTACGCCAGTAATTAGAAAACGTTAATAAAAGTTACCTAACATGTCAATTCAAATATGGAAGCACAATATAATTTATGAATACAAAGATGTCTCCCAGTATCTGCAATAATAAAATTCATGTAATAAAAACAAGCAAATACAGCTTTGGAGATAAGGGAAAAACATGTATATACACGTGAAAAGTGTACACTATACAGAACATTCCACAGTCTAAGTTTATTTTCAGATCCAAAGGACTGTATTCAGGGAAGTAACAAAATAATATTAAAATAACCTGCAATCATCCAAATAAATTTATGTAACCACTCACCTAAAATGTATAAATTACAGGAAAACAGATGAACCCCCTTCCTCATTCTACCCCTCAGACTTAAAGTCTGAATTTGTAGATCCAATATAATTTTCTTCTCTTCAGGAAATGTTCCCTGATACATAGTAAAACCAAAGCACAAGGACATTTAACCAGATAAACTGTCAATCTGATTTTCTTGTCTATGTATTATTGAATATTATACTCATTAGGGTTATGTATAAAGTTAAGTTGTAGGTCAGAGTTCTAAAAGTGGTCCTGTTACCATGGAATATAATTGCATGTTCTTGTTGATTAGATCACTTTTAGAACTTTGCCCCAGAAATGATCTTTATATGTAACCCTCAATGGGGTAAATTCTATGTCCCACAAAAACTAGCGTTTCAAACTACTGTGCAATCATTTTTTTCAACTAAAACAGGGACCACAGAAATACTCTGTATTAAAGCACTGGTATTGTGGTAAAGGAATTTCAGCATTTTGCATAAAACACTGTTACTCCCCTCAAGGAGACCTAGGCACTTGCCTTGTTTGCCTCGCACTAAATACAGCTTTGCTGATTTGTTATATAATGGGGGCCATTGAATCAACCCTATTATATCTCCATGGATGTGTAAACAAACATAAAACAGTTTTAGAAGTGGACCTGTCACTATGTAAACCGATAGAATGTTCATGTTGATTAGATCGTTTCTCCACTGTTGCAATTTACGCATCAACCACATTTGTGCATACCCTCTATGCCATCATATATCAGCATATTTAGAGGCTCTCTTTTGTACCCAATAAGAAATCCTTCAAATGTTCATCTTGAATATAAGACATCAGTAGTCATTAAATAAAAAAAAGATGTCCCATCATCTTATGTGTTTGTAAAATATAGCAATATTAATCTATTATATGTCATGCCTGAGGTGTTTTGACACAATATGTAGTAATGCAAGGGATTCTGTTTGATCACAGTTTTGGAGTATGGCACCATTATTAATGTAATATTGCAACTATTTTTATTTGGTCTGCCTTCTATATATTACACTTTACAACATATTTTATTATTTTTAGAGTGCTTTTTTATTGTAATGTTTTACTTCAGATTTATGGTCGTGCACATTAATTTTATATTCAGACCCCGGCAATAGAGGTTTTTATAATCATTTTATTATATTTTCAATTTAAGCAGATGGCTTAACCATTAACTGCTGGGAGACTAAACAGTATAAATGAAGGGGCTTGATGTGCTAGGCAAGAAAATTCTGAAAGTTTGTACTGTTTGAACTCCAGACAAGACATTTCCTTGTAAAATGCTAAAATATATGCATAACATTTTCTACACTCTGACAAAATGAGAGGTATTTTATGTAGTGCTTTGTTTTCATGGCACAGAGGAAGTACCATCAATTTAATTCTTCAGTCTAAAACAAAATTGCAAAAGCATTATTTCCCCAAGGTTGCTAAAACCTGCCCTCTCCACAGTAGTGTCAATTTTAATAACTTAATTTCTGTACATAATCAAGATTATGGTGGGAAAAAAAACAGATGCCCGTTGAAGCCCGATTAAGGGTCCCTGGATATACCTGCATTTTACTTTCGTTTTTATTTACTGTTAAAGCATTGTTTTTACTTGCTTTTTATCCATTATATGCTGCTGCGAAAAGGGACTCCTCTACCTCATTGACTGTGTGGCGCCCACTGTGTCATGGATACTTGAGAACCTTAACCCCTTCGCGACCTTATGACGAGTTAACTCGTCATGCAGTCTAGCCAGCGGTGTGCTCCGTGCGCACCGCCAGCCAGTCTGCAACGGGTCCAGGACTAAACCTCACACCCGAGGCAAAGCTCCTGGACCCGATTGGTGGATTTCCGGGCATGTGATCGTGGTGATTGAGTGATCACCGCGATAACATGCAAATTAGATGCAAAGTCAATGTGTTCACACACTGACTTTGCCTCTAATTCGCTCTCTGTGCTTCACGTTCTTATAGTGAAGCACAGAGAGTGACCTGTAAATAAAAATAAATAAATAAAGAACGTTGTATGAGAGGGAAAAAAAATGAACCCTTTCAGTGCTGATCACAGTTTGTAACTGTGATCAGTTTCCTTCCACTTTATGGCCCTCATTTATTTATTTTTTTTTACAAATTTTTTAATTTTTGCAATTTCTAAAGTTTTTTTTATTAAATAAAGGTCATTTTAATATATTTATTTAATAAAATGTAACCCCTGCATGCCTGTTGCGTGATTTTTATGGATCTGACATCGCACTCTTCAGAGTCTTTTTTGTTTAGGGGGGTTTGGGAACCAATATTTTTCTTTTTTATTAGTTAGTTATTTAGGGGGGATAAGTGGGTTAGTGTTGCACTAGTTGTGTAGCTTATTATTGGGAAAATAATGGGGAAAACCTTTTTTTTTCCCAAAAATGTCCTCTTTTATATGTATTTTTTAATACTAAAATGTAAATAATTTTTATATATAGGGTATCAAAAGAAAGCTCTAACTGTCCTTTAAAAAACAACATATAACTTGTATGGGTGCGTTAAATAAGAGAGAGGAAAATTATGTTTCAAAAACCGCATATTAAAAATTGAAAAACGCTCTGGTCCTTGGCCTTGGAAAATCCCTGGTCCTTAAAGGGTTAATGTAAGCAGTCACTATTATTTATTAAAAGCTGTACTATTTCTTACACTAATCATAATTGTGGGTATCTTTCTCGTATATTTGAGTGGTATGGGAAGAGGACTGGAAACTGCAAGATACCTGCAACTGTACACAGATTTCTGTGTGAAATCCTGCTTATATTAGAAAAGTTTGTGAGTGCATCTCTTTGGGGGGGAGCATATTAATCTCCCCTACTTCAATTTTTATCACTACACTATATTCACCAAAAGGTGTTTTACATTAATATTTTCTACTTCAGTATACCTTACAGCGCACTTTTTGTATTATTTTGTTTTGAATCAAGATAATGGACCTGAGTCAATGAGACAAAAATCATTAATTACTGTGTTTTAACTAAAAAAAAATCCCTATTGCGGTCTATGGAATTCAATATCATGAGATCAATTAACTAAGGTCATTGGGGTCAATAGAAACAGCTGCAAACCCCTTTTCTGCTATAAGTAAAAATTGTGTTGCGTTTTCAAGTTCTCTTAAAGGTTATGACTCTTTGGAACAGAAGTAATGTTAAAGGGCATTAGAGGGATAACAAGGACATAGTAAGGGCTCAACAAATATTCTGGGTAGCAGAAAAGTCATTGGAACATACAAGATTTAACAAGAATTGGGCAGACTAGATGGACCAAATGGTTCTTATCTGCCGACACATTCTATGTTTCTATGTTTCTAAGAAGAAGATGGCTTCAAACAATGGCGTGTGGCCAATACAAGGGGCTATATTGCTCTAAACAGGGTAAGAATGAAGAAGAAGATATAAAAGATACATGATGCTAAAAATAATAGTTGAAAGGAGGGCTAAAAATGATGTGTGGTGTTAAAGGTAAAGATAAGAGAGGAACAATATGGAAATGATAAAGAGGTAAAGAGAACTTAGGTAGAAATGGATGGAAAAAGCTTGCTCTATATTCATTTCTGGCCTGAATATGTTTCCTAGGAAAACTTGATACACAAGCACATGCTAGATGAAGAATTTAAGTCCCCTTGTATTGATAGTGTTAAAGCAGATCCTTCACTTGCATATGCAATCCTAGTTATTATCTTGCCTCTCAGATCAATCATAAAGTACTTGGGGATTGGTCTGTCTTTCTGAAGTATTCTGCATGCTTTTTTCTGTTTGGATTCTTCAATTAACACGTTTGCCTAATCCTTTGATTGTCCCTTTCTGTTTCTGTATAGTAATGGCACTCAAACATTGCTAAGACTTTCATTGTTGCCCAGCTCATAATTTTAACCACTTTGCCCTACATTCTGGTCAAGGACAAGAATCATGAAAGGAGGTAAAACATGCAAAGGGATTTAAAAAAAAAAAAACAGAATGTCCATAAAATAATGGAGGCTGAAAAACTATCTGAAAATATTTAAGGTAAAAAAATGGTAGCCTAAAAATGAAAGGGAAAGCACAGATAACAAGAGGAAGATCTAAAAGTTGTGAGGTGGAGAGAAAAATGAAAATAGATCGGTGTCTTGAGTGGAAGCCTTGTTTTTCTCTAACCAAAAATGGAAAAATCTTTCTTTTATCTTAAAATAACACTCACTGGTGAATATTGTAGAATACTGTGCTTTTTGAGGCATTTTTCTCAATTTAAATTTATAGCACATACATTCTTTTTCAATTCAGTTTTTCAAAAGGATGCATCAATGTTCTCAGGCTCCCTACTGAGTACATTGTAGCTAAAGTTTCATTAAGTTCAAATATAAACATAGAATGTGATTCACTCTAGCCTTGAATTGATCACTGTAAAATGTATTTTAGCTGTGCTGTTATTAAAGTGTGTGCCAAATTTAAGAAAATGTATGTTAGAGATGTGTTCATATGATTTTACAATTCCAAGGCTTCATGTTCAAAAAGAGTTGGTGTAAAATATTTTATGAGGCAATCCTTCCAAAGTTCCAGTGTCTTGGGACATAAATCTGTCCCTGACTGTGTGATGAATCAGGATAACCACACCTGCCAACATTTCGGAATTGTCTGCACTTCATCAAAGCACTACTCCATAGCAAAACTGTTTCACTGGGTTTGTGTGTCCTAATGTGAGTGGATGATACCTGACTGCTGTTACAGTGTCTACTATTATTATTACATATAAATACTAGGTGATACTAAAACTTAAAAAGGATTTATTGTCAGGCATTAGGGATACACTGAAAAAACTTCACATAGTATTAGCACCACATCCTGGCCTTGGTCTAGACATTTTTGTTTGTAGGGGTTACTCAGGAATAGAACAGGATCAATAGCCACACTCAGGCAGGTACCGGTGTATGACTAGGCTTAGGCAGGTACCAGACTAGCTATACTTAGGCAGGTGCCAGTCGGGGGTTATACTTGGCAGGTACCAGTCTTATGGCTATACTAAGGCAGGCGCTGCTCTGGGGACAATAAGGGAAATGTTGACACTTTGTGGGAGCACCACTGTGTTGCCGAGGTAGAGAGGGATGCCACTTTGTGGGGGATACCACTATGTGGCCAAGCTAAATAGGAATGCCACTCTGTGGCCAAGCTAGAGAGGCAACAAGGTAAAGGTATGCAAAACAAAAGCAGGAGCTAGCATAGGTAATAAGCAAAACCGGAGAATAAAGCAAAAGCAGGAGCGAGCATAGAAAATAAATAAGCTAGCAAAGCAAAGGGATACTGAAATCACTGGAACAGCTTGGATGAGTGTACAAACTGGGTGAGGCCTCACATGCTCTCTCCCCTTCTTCGCTTGCTGAGTTCTTGAGAGATAAAGTCCATATATTCAAGTATTAACAGACACCAACTGAAACTAAGTATAATGCTTTTTGTAGGCTAAAAATCAGTATCAGACATTTAATTTATGCAATTTTCTATAACCATTTTTTGGGATGGTAAATTCAGTGCCCAGCTGATTCTCTTCTCCATCCTCAATTGCCACATCAATTGATTTGTAAGGTAAGCAGATAGAAAGGCATGACTCTTTCTCCATTCTCTAGTGATAATCTTTGCAGCAGCCAGACAATATATGGTAAGATAAGATTGTTCCCTGTTCATTTTGGGCCAGTTTAAGTTAAGCAAACCTGAGGTCGGATGCTGAGCCAAATTAATATGGTCAGCAATTTTAAACAACTGAAACACCATAGACCATAACCACTTAACTCTATGACATCCCCACCAAATATGAAGATATGTTACTTCTCCCCTGCCACAGCCGCAACATGTGGCAGGAAAGGATGTAAACATAATTACTAGCATTTTTGGGACCATATACCATTTATTCACATTTTTAAATGGTTTTCTACAAGGTTTAGGTCATTGATAGCTTTATTAACTTTTTTCCAAGTCATCAACCAGTCTGAGGGGGAAATCGTTACATGTAGGTTTTTTCCCATCTGTCAATTACAGGACACCTTTCGGGAAAAGTATAGTTTAATTTGGTCAGCTCTAAACATTTAGAGAGTACTTTTAGTGAATTTTTGGTCGAAATTAAATTTCTTGGTCTTTGGGGCCTGTCCATAAGTGAGTGGAAATTAATCCTTTTACCCTTAAAAATTTGAAAACTCAGTATTCGGTAGGTGAAACCTCTCCACTAACTGAGGGAAGGATCTTATTTTCCGTTTACTTTTAAATACATAATAGTCTCAATTCCTGCCCTTTTCCAGTTTTTTTTAATACTAAAGCTGCGTTATTTTGCTCCAGTACTTCTATTCATCCAAAGACAGGGATTTTATTTTTTTAGTTGTAGATTTTTCTTAATTTTCATCCAGAGTGGAATGATCTGGTCTAGGCCACAGTTTTGATTTTTGACTAATCTCTTGCACTCATTATGATCTATGCCCCATATTTGTCTGGAAAGATCTTTAATTTGTCAGGCTTCTGCCTCAACTCTATACCAAGCCTATTTTTTCATATAGCACAACTGTAATTTATGCATATGTTATAAAATGGAGGCTGTGTAGAACTTCTTAATAATAGGGAAACCCAATCCTCCCTGTTTAACTTTGCTGCTCAATAATTGTATGCTAATTATTGGTCTTTTTCCTCTCCATATGAAGTTTGCTAAACTAGATTATATCAACTCCAACCAACTAGGCGGTATTTTCATGGGTATCATTCTAAACATAAACACCCACTTGAGGACTAAATATGAGTTCAAGAGATCCTGCCCACCAATTTTCTTTTGTTCTTCTAGACTTTATTCCCCCATTATATATTACATTATACAGAGGCGGTGAAAGCGGACATCCCAGTTGTGTTCCGTTGCCCAGGCCAAACCAGTCTGAACACAGATGCATTCCATCAATTCTTGCTGCAGGACAAATGTATAAAGCACCAGTGGCAGCCAGCATCTACCCTCAAATGCCATAAGCCTTCAAGGTCTGGAACATATAGCCCACCTGACCCTGTCGAAGGCCTTCTCGGCACACCCCCCTCTGCCAGCCCGATCAATAAGATCGACCAACCTCCTAGTGTTATTACATGCTGATCTTCCAGGAACAAAGCCAATATGGTTGGGATCATATTAGGTTGTGCCATAGGTTAAAATTGTGCCAAACACATACAAAAGAGACATCAACAAAGACAATTTTAAACTTGATGAAATATTGCTAAGCAGTGTGGAACTTAATATGAATGGTTCTTACTAGTGCCTAGCCAAATCCATTTTTTCCTCTTATAAAATGGTGCATGATCTGCCTAAATTAGTCTTAAATTAGAGGGGCAACGATTTAAAAGTAATATCAGGAAGTATTACTTTACTGAGAGGGTAGTGGATGTATGGAATAGCCTGCCAGCAGAAGTGGTAGAGGTAAACACAGTCAAGGATTTTAAGCATGCGTGGGATAGACACAAGGCTATCCTAGCTATAAGACCGGGAACGGGGGACTAATAAAAGTACTCAAAAAAAAAAAAATTGGGCAGACTAGATGGACCGAATGGTTCTTATCTGCCGACACATTCTATGTTTCTATGTTTCTAATTAGGAATAAGGTCTTGGTTTGCTATTTACTTATTTACTCATGATTGTTTAGTGCAATAAGCTGTCCTCAGGCTGCAATATAAAAGGGATATCTATTTGCAGCAGTCACTAAACAAATTTGTCTTGTATTAGATTAAATGGCAGATGCACCCGGTTAAACTGCTAATCAGTTTGTAGCTCTGCCAACTTGCTATCTGGTCCTCCATCTATGTTGCATATATTACCCTCTCCATGGCTCAAATTATTGTACACTTTAAAATATCTAATACTATGCTACACTTACAGACACATGTAACATTTCCTATCTGCAGAGGCGTCACTAGGGTTTGTGTCACCCGATGTGGTAACTCATAGTGTCACCCCTCTTGATTTCCTCCAATACCATGCCAAACAGATTCCTTAGTAATGCCAGTAGATGGCGCATTAAATATGCCATACAGGAGCCCTACAAATGATGCCACATACAGGATCCCCATTAGTAATGCCACACACAGGAGCCCCATAAATATGCCACACACAAGAGCCCCAAGTATCATGCCCCACATAGGAGCCCCATTATTTATGCCATACACAAGAGCCCCATAATTACCCCTCACACAGGAGCCCATTAATTATGCCGTACACAGGAGCCCTAAGTATTATTCCCCACACAGGAGCCCCATTAGTAATGCCATACACAAGAGCCCCATAAATATGCCACACACAGTAGCCCCATAAATATGCCACACACAATAGCCCCATAATTATGTCACATACAGGACCTCTATTAATTATGCCACACACGTGAGCCCCTTAATTATGCCAAAAATGGGGGCCCAATAAATATGCCACACACAGGATCCCCATTAATTATGCAACACACGGGAGCCCTTTGAGGAGACAGTGGGCCAAATTCATCTATTGTACAATTATAAAACAATAAATATATATATTTATACACACACACACATATCACAAGCATATTTATACACACAGCAATCATATATACACAGACCTGCCACAGTGTCACTTTCCTCCATAGTACATGTTATTTTTCCCCACAGAACATTCCACAGCTTCACTTTGCCAATTAAAATAAGCCACTGTCAGGTACCGATTAACATGCCACAGTCACGTTGTCATTAACATATGCAACAGCCAGTTTTCCTATTTAAATACGCCACAATTTGCCCATTAATATGCCAGTGTTATTTGCCCATTAATATGCCACAGCCAATGTGCCTATTCATATATCATATGTCAATCACAGTGTACATTACATGCCACTCTCCTCTCCCCTTCCCCAGTACTCATCTCCTAGAGGTGTCACCCGGTGCTGTCCGCACCCCCCGCACCTCCCTTGTGAAGCCACTGCCTATCTGTAAAGTACTATCTATCCTTGAGACAGATCTTACATGTTACATTAACTACACGTGTGTGAGCTATGTGTGTAGTGCAATTTCACATCTGGCCTATGATGTATGAGTATTTTAAATGCACTTACCTTTCCTTCACCACATTTACTGACCCACCAACTTTGTTGACATAATCCACGACCTCCTTCCATATGTCATTCCTCCTCTTCTAGCTTGTCTTTTTTTGGATGCTGACCCTGACCAGTGCCATGTTCTATTCTGCTAAAAACCTTCATCTGCAACCAGTGTCCAGTATGCTTGAAATTATAACAATATGCCAAACATCCCCTAACCTGCACTGCAATTCTTAATAGGCTCTGCAAGCCTCAAAGAGGCACAATTTAGTCCCAACCCCCATTATACACAGCAGCCCTCTCTTAAAGTTGACCTTTGGAACAGTGAAGTAGCTTCACTTACAGAGGACATTTAATTTCCACTTTTCTTTAGTGGGGATGACATTACACTATAGATTAATATCACAAGTCCTTTGGGCATTATGTTGATCTAGAACTGTGTGCTTCCCATGGTGCAATAATGTTGACTAGTTGGCATATTGACATTTGCCTTTAAGATGAACATCAAATGCTAATGACTACTGTCATGTGCATTATGAGCACATGACAATGCTGATGCCAGTGTTGACACACACCATTTCATGGTACATCTAAGTCAGGTATCAGGCTGATCCAAGCTTGTATAATCTGTATCAAGTCTCTCCCTGTTTCCCTCTTTGCTACGTCCCTTGCTTGCTATGTCCCTTATACTCCTTTTAGTTCCCTCTTTGCTGTCCTCTCTTCTGTTATAATTTATGCTGCCCCTGCCACATGGCGTGCACGTTCATACTCGCCAACGATTGCACCCGTGGGCATGCTGAGCACCCCTTTTTATAACATATATTAAACTATGTAACTACCTGGGGGTAGGATTAACTGCCCTTTAAATAGTTACCACGCACTACCACTCATTGCTCAGTTGTTGGTGTTTTTTTGCTCCTGATTGTCCCCCTTATTGTTCGTGACCCAGCTTTGTTTGAACTCCCCATGATTCTCTGGATCCCTTGACTTAGAATTGTTATATCACTCCCCTCTGAACTCTGGGTCCCTGAATGTCAGCTTAGATCCTGATTTTCTGGCTCCCTCTGACCAATGGCTTAGTTTGGACTACTCTCTATGTTGGCACCCCAGTACTTTGCTGCTGTCCTGATCCAGTGTCCCATGAACAACTTCTCTACTTTCTTCCTGCCAGTGAAAATCCTGTATAGTGCTTCAAGAGTTCTGAACCCTCTGCTGGCCAAAGTCTGGTATTACCCCCCAAGAGTACTCTGATCGCCATCTGCTGCTATATTATCAGAGAATTGCTCTATTGGCCATCTGTTGGTAAAAAACTGGTACTACACTCAAGATTCTCCTGCTTGCAATTTTGTAGCAAATCTCCAGTACAGTATCAATGACAGCTCCACCTATTGTATCCTGTTCCTGATTCTACACTAAACAGTAGATGATCGCAGAAATTATTCAGCACCACAGCTCCAATCTTCCACCAATCTTTCTCTGGACACTCATGCCAATGCCACATACCTGAAGACCAGTGCCTTTAGGTCTTGCCAGTTGTGTGATGTTATAGTATGGGCAGTATTTCTGCATCTGGGCTCCACATCTTAGTATGCCCTCCTAACAGTCCTGCTTATAGCTGTTTCAGTTCCGATTTGATTGCTTTCCAGTTCTTGCCTAAGGCCCCTATCCTAGTCCTGTTCCTACTCTTGCCTTAGTCCTGAATCCTGCCATTACCTTTGCCCTGTTTCAGTTCTGTTTTCATTCCATATGAGTGTGGTTAAGCTGCACCAGGCCCTGTGACTCCGTTCCTGCACATCAATATCCTGTATACCATGTATGATTGCTCTTGGCCCTCTGTCACCTGGTCCCTGTCCCTGAAACCAGGGCGTGAGTACCCAGAATCTGGGATTTATCAAATACAAATACACCCATGTATAATGCAACAAATATGTAAAAAATATATAATGGTAACCATTAATAAATAATAATAATAATAATTTTGTGACTATTTAAAAGTTGTTAATTTGCATATACAACCCCAGATTTGTCATAGGTAGTGGGCCCCATAAAAAGGTTAAACCCACATTTATTTTTATATATTTGCTAACAATTCTGATAGCATAATGTAAAGTTAATTTTATTTTTGTCAACTGTGAAGGCTGTTTAGGTAACAGTCCGTTTTTAACATATGGAGTTCCCTGTGTGCTGGTTTTGCTATATGCATATCTTAAAAGGATGTCTAAAAAAGGTCAGTAAAATAATTTCAGTTCATTATATTCTTTGATTGTGATTTATGTGTCTGTATCACTTTATGCCATCACAACTTCATAAGAGACCAATTCTTGAAGCAGATGTGATCCTGTGGTTCAGATCTACTGCAACCCTGTCGGAGGCTTTCTTTTAATTTGGGAGTTTATTTGCTCCCATGGATACTTTTATAGCAGCTCAAAATTTCATTATATCACTGCAGCGTTTAAATGTTTCCACTTGCCATGATATTATTTAAGAAACTGTACATTATTTAACCCTTTGTATAAGAGATGGATGCTTTGCTACATAAGGCTTGATACTTGAAGGGTTACACAGAAGCAAACTAATGCTGGTCTTTCTCCTGGAGAAAAACTGAAATCAATAAGATCTGCACATATAATTGCAAATTATGCACAACTTGTGTAGGTTAGTAAAAAGTTTTTGTAGAGTCAAATAATACTCATATGCATGATCAGTTGTCTTTCAGGATAGAAAGGTCTGATCTGCACTTTAGGCTTTCCGAGGTGATAAGGAAGCTAATGATCCTTGCCTCTCTTATTGAATCCACAGCAGAGATAGTTACAGAACAACTGCAGGAGAATCCATTACGATACATCAAAGAACTAGAAGCAGCATCACCTGGAGGTCAAACGATAATAAAGAGGTTGAAATGCTGTTCAACATTGGCATTACACATGGTAGGAGATATTGATAGGAAAAAAAGGCAGATGGCAAAGAATACAGAAGGTCGATGGGAAAAGAGGAGAAAGAAGTCGTTTACAGCATAGCACCTTCTGGAAGGGACAATAAATAGTGTTGTTAGAATATTCTGCTGTGAAAACACTAGAGATCGATTGTTCTTGCATAACACAGTGAGCACAGAAGTTCCCTGTTTTTATGCAGCTGATATATCAGTAATGATACACTGAAGGGCGGCAATTTTTCAGCATGACCTTAACCAAGTTCAAGATTGGAAAACATTCTGGTGCGTTTACTGAATTAATTATAAATGTAGGAGTTTAAAGAGGTTCGATTACATTTCACAGATTAAATCAAGAGCTTTATATGCCGTTACTGCGCTGCTTTGCATATTTTATCTTTTTCACAGTGTCCTAATAACTGGAAGCTCTTATGAACCAAGCATTTTATATATTGATAACAAACTTAAGCATTCTAGCTGCTGTGGACCATGACTCCCATAATGCTAAGCCAACCCGAATGCCTGTTGCTTTCCTGAACTCAGAAGAGTTGTAGTCATTAGCAGCAGGAGTTCTGACAAACATGAATTATGCATAGTTTAGTTAACACATTGTAATGTGCCATTGGGTATGTTGATGCTTTAGAGGTATAGTTAGTATAACATATTAGATAGGGGTGGGTAGGCACACCCAGTTCCACTTTGGATCACTTTTGCAATGTTTCTGGTACTTTGTGCTTTTAGGCAGAGATGTAGCCAGATGTTTTTTTGTTTTTTTTTAATTAGCTTTTTACATTTTTCCTTAAAATATAAAAAACAACTATTTTTAAAACTACTGGTTGAAAATTTATATTTATATTGACATTATATAAGACCTTGCATATATTATAATGTCAAATTATATGACTAGTTACACCTGTTCCAAAGCAGCTTTGTTGCAGTAAGCGTCCAACACTCATTTTTACTTAAGGGGCTGAGGGTATTTGACTAGCCCTCAGGCCTATTCTTTTTTAGCTGGTTGGAAGCATTTGCCCAGTCTCCCACCTCATTCTTATTTAAGGGGGCAGGGGTTGTTCAGTCCCTGGCCCCAATAGTATTTAGAGCTGCCTTATCAGCAGCATACAACCCTGCCAGCTGTTATAGCGTTTCATGCGGTTCCATGTTAGGGATATGTTTTTTTTTCCGCGAGTGTGGTAATGATTGAGGACAATGAATCACCTTTTCACATTAATCTACCACAAAATACTTTGTATTTTTTACTTGACGCACTACATTTTAATCTACCCCATTACCTATTACACATTTGAGTGTTCCAAATACATCTTTGGAGCATAGCTATATCCCATGTCCCAGCTCTATTTCACCTGTTCACACCACTCCGTAACCACTCTAAAAATAGTTCATTCCGCTTGCGCGGCCCTTAAGCCAGTCACCACAGTAAAGAGCAAAACCAATGGTCTACCATTATGAGGGTCAGATATTAACATGGTTGTTTCTTGTACAAGTCATGGCGTGCACTTGCATAATGTGCAAATGTAACAAAAGATGCAATTTTTGTTCTGCATTCCTGTACTGAATTCAGAAAAAAAAAATAGGGAAAATGAAACTTTTTGAAGGCACTATATGCAGAAAATATGTAAAATAAAAAAAGAACTTGTACGGCCTTGCAAGCTGCCTTTTTATGAGTGAAATGGAAGATTTGCTAAACATATTTAATGTTCCAGTGAATCCTATAAAATGCATTAGATGTGTAGGTAATTTAACACAGTTGCATTGATAGTATGGAACATTTCCATAGGTCTTTTTATCTGTTTGAACACCGACTTCCTGATCAATTACTCTCACTGCATTTAAAGTGGAAACTAAAGCCGCTTCATGTCAAATTGATCATGTGCTGCCTAATAATCCATTGCAAGTGTACACGCTTAACTAGGTTTCTGTGTATTCCATTATAGCAGCTGAGTATGCAAATGGTGCAGTGCTGTTATTGTAGCCATGAAGGGGTTATGCAGTTAATGTGTTTTGCTTTCTGAACTCAGTTGCTGAGTATTACAAAAATTAATGAGTACTGTATTTTAAGGGCGAGCTTGATAAAGTGATTTAAATAGATTTCACCCATTTACAGAACTTCATTTCCTGTGCCGTTCGGTTCCAATTTAGATAATTGAGCAGGTTAATGTGTCTTCTATTAATGCAATCACTCATAGCTTTCAGCTATAGCTTTCTCCTAGCGTCGGAAATTCACAATTTTAGGACACATTTTGCTGATAAAAAGAGTTATGTTTCTTTTTTCCAGTAACGCAGTCTAAATCAGATGAAGAATGGCATTACAGTTACAAGAGAACCACAGATTAATACAAAGATGTGGGTGGAAAATAATGATGCCAGCTGACTTGAAATCTCCACCTGCACTTGGCAGAATTGATGCGGAAATTTCAAGGCTGCTCTACTTAAACCTTTTACAATACATTAGCGGTATGCTGTAGCTTAAGTGGACACGCTCATGCTGGTTCATACAGTCCTTCTGCTGTGATAAACTCTCACTATAGGCCCTGCTGATATGGGCATAATTTATGAGCTAAATGTGTAAAAATACAACTGCTGAACAAGCTACATGTGTAACAGAGATAGAATCTTGCTGTATGGCCAGATAGGGACATACAACCTTTACTATAATGAGCTGTGAGGTTCACGCTAGCACATTCAATCCAGTTGAATCACACGGCACCATGGAGGGGGATGGGACACCATCGCGGCTGCATCCGCTTCACCGCTTCACCGCCGTCACTTCACCACACAACAGCTCGTCGCGGGATATTTCATCGCGGGACATTTCATCGCTAAAGGTGAGTTTTAATGTGCTAGAGTTAGAAGATAGAGTGTTAAAATTAGAATTTTAGTATTGGGGTTTAGGGTGGTTAGAATTAGGGTTTAGGGGGTTAGAATTAGTTTTTATGTTTCGGGGTTAATTATTTTAGTATTAGGGTTTAGGGGGTTAATTTTAGTATTAGGGTTCGGGGGTTAGTATTAGGGTTTAGGGGGTTAGTATTAGGGTTCTGGGGTTAGTATTAGGGTTCTGGGGTTAGTATTAGGGTTTAGGGGTTAGTATTAGGGTTTGGGGGTTAGTTTTAGAGTTTAGGGGGTTAGTATTAGGGTTTGGGGATTAGTATTAGAGTTTGGGGGTTAATTTTAGTATTGGGGTTTGGGGGATAATTTTAGTATTAGGGTTTGGGGTGGCACTTTGGGGGGATTCATTTATTATATATTAGGGGAGTATTTTATTTTAACTTATACGTTTGTAAGAGCTGACAGTTCAGCACAGAACTGTCAGCTCTTACATAGCCGCGTCCGCGATAAAGCGGCCGCGTTATTCTTCATTGCTGACAGTTCAGCATTCTAACTGCAGCGCTGAACTGTCAGCGATGAGGTCGCTTGTCTGAAGTGTCCTAGACCCCCTCTGAGCATGTAACGCTACTGATCATGTTCAGCTACTGATCATGTTCAGCAACATAACTAATAACATTAATAGAAACAATAAAAGAGCTTGTACCATACACCAGCTGTAACAGTGTAAACGACACAAAATAAAAGTAAATTCAAAAACCAAAAAGTTAAAGAGCGCACTTAGTGAAACTGATAATAAAAAAGGAACTGAACAACCTTTTAAATAAATGTGGGGATATATTCAGATCATAATCTCAAATGCAAAAAAATACACCTATAATAAAATATATATTATAGTGTATTATGCTCCAAACTTGTAACGTATATACACTTACCACTGTGGTATTGCACTCACAAAAGTTGAGGAGAGATCAGGCCCTTTTCAGGTCTAGTAGACCAAATGAACTGTTATGGAGCTCTTCCAGAACTACAAAGACTCAAATCACTGCTGCGGGAATTCATTGCAAGATTCAGTGACTGTAAGGTGCTCAACCTTTGGGTGTTGTGTATGTTAGAAAAAGGCAAGTAGACTTGCTCATTTTTTATCTGGAATTTCAGGACAGTAGGATGGAAATTTTAGAAGGTAACAGTCTGACAGCAAAATGCACTAGAAGGAGACTCAACAATGAAAAGTTGGGAAACACTTGCTACATAATGTTCAGAAAATCTAAATTCCTTCTACACTCATTTATTTAAAAGGTTGTTCAATTCTTTTGTAATAACATTAATTATCACATCATTAAACCATCACTTCTTAAGAAAATCTAGTAACATAAATTGCAGATCTAGGGCCTTATTTATCAAGACAAAACTGGTGCTATTTCAGGAAAAAGTGCTAAAAGAGCAGCAATAAAAATGGAAACCAATGAAATGCTATATCAGTTTGCTCCAAGTTTAGCTCTTTTTTTTTTTCAAATAGCAGAGGAAATGTAGATATCTTAACATGACTTTATCTGTCGTTCTGGAATTTTTCTTTGACGTGCAGACCATTTAAGCATATGACTTAGCCTTCAAGTTACTATTCAACACTCTATCAAAAGATACATTGCTCTGGTTCTTTCAGGACATGTCTTCTATTCATTTAAAGAATTGTTCCAACCTCTGATCAAAGTGTGTAAGTTCTTGGTTGCATTTGTTCACTCATAGGACCATTTGGTGATCAAGTATTGACCTTGTCTTTGATTCTCACTTTGTTTCCATTTTTGCAATTCAAGTAGAGGTTTAGCTCTTGAGACAAAGTGTATCTTCTGTCTCTCTTTCTGATTCTCTTTAACCACTTAAGAACAAGAGTTTTTTGGACTGTTGCTCCTATAGGACAGAGGTTGTTTTTCACTCCTGCGGTGTTTGTGTTTAGCTGTCCTTTCCTTCTTTGTTATTTATCATACCAATTATATATTGTTATTATTGGAATAAGAAGTACTTTCTTTAAATACTATTATTTTTGATCTTATCATATACTCTCTCTCTCTCTCTCTCTCTCTCTCTCTCTCTCTCTCTCTCTCTCTCTCTCTCTCTCATGTCCAAATGGCATAAAATGCCATGATGTCATGGAACGCCACTTGTTCCTTAAGGGGTTAAACCACTCAACTTTTTCACCTTAGATCTTTCTTCATGACTTCCCAAAAGAAGTTGTGCAGGTGGGAAATCACATTCAAGTGGTATGCTGTGATATGCTAGCAGTCACAAACATTTTGACAATTCCAACAGATTTTTCAAACAACCTATTCAACAGTGGAAAATATGGACTAGATGTTGTTTTAGTACAACGTCCCACTCTTTGGCAAACTTTCTGATGTTGACATTCGCAAATTTTGAGCCACCGTCAGTAAATGCTTCGTGAGATATTCTCTAGAGTATGCTCAATAAAGAGGGAACTGCAGAGAACTGAGATGGAAATTTAAAACTTTAGGCCAATGTAGCAGAGTTATAAAAAATCTCAAATGCAAGCGAATGGGAGAATTTTTCCAATCCAGGCGAATAAGATCATTTTTTTAAATGGAGCTACTTTGGCCTTATGTTTGAAATTCCCATCTCAATTCCCTGCAGTTCTCTCTTTATTGAGCAGACCATTCTGTCTAGCAAAGACTGATATGCCACATAGACCCATTTCTTCTTTTCTGGCTAAATAAGTATAAATTTAGGATCTTAAATATTAAGAATCCGGTGATTAAACATGTATTTCAATTCATTGGGCCAATTAAAAACAAATTTTTTTCTTGATTCACAAATAACTCCTCGGGCCTTCATAGTAACTATGAAACTTTTTATAAAATACTTAAATTTAGATAACTGGCACAGGGCAAGGATTATAACAATAGGGAATTTATTTAATGGTTCTTGTATTATACCTTTTCCAGATGTGCAATCCCGCTTCGATCTGTCACCTAAGGACATTTTTACATATATCCGCATTATTCCTACATCTGGAATATTAGAATAAAATCTGACTCTCCACTAGCGAAAGTGAAGTATGGCACCCACCTAAACATTTTATTTCTCTCTGTGAGAGTATTTGTACAATATTGTCACCCTGCCAGTGGGGGACAATCTAGTCTATCTCAATACACAGAAATGTAAATGAAACAACAGGACAATTTATCGAATGCTTGGCCACATTACATGTTATGTTTTTGTTAGTAATTTCACCAAGTTGTTATAAAATCCTTTCTTTTAATTGTCAGACTGTACGTCCAACATACTACGTTGCACATGGGCATTGCAGCAGACATACCACATAAGGAGTATTACAATTGATGAAGTGACCAATTGTGAAATCTTTCTGTGTAACAGTACTCATTAATGATAAAGTGCATCTCGGTTGTTTTTTTACACATTTATGCAAGACCTGCATTTATATAAGCCATTAGGTTTGTTACTTAAACTGTTAACAGGGGTATCCTTCTTAATACTCGGTAGAGTACTAGGGGCAACCTATTGTTTAATGTTATCTGCTTTTCTGAAAATCACACAACATCTTAATAGCATAACTATAGGAACTGAATTTGGGTTGGTACATCATTGCATTCTGACATATTTAGCCCCCTCACCCTCCTAAAACCCCTAAATCAAATGTGCTGGAGAAAACTCTATCTGCCAATGTGCAGCACAGAGTACAGAGTACATTAGTGCTAATCCCACACTGCTGCACATTTGATTGCCATAACGGTGGTACTGAAAGGGTTAAAAAAATATACTCTTATCAGTTATCAGCCTCTGCACAGGCAGCGGTAACATGAAATAAGAGGAGGGAGTAAAACAGAAACAGACCTATCCAAGGTAAAGGAAGTCAAGGTGAATGGGAGAGAGAACAGTAGGATTAAAGGATGGATCTAAGGGAAGCCAATAAGGCGAAAGACAGACAGTTAGTGGGCAGTGGAGTTAATTAAATCAATGGTAGTAGGAGTGAAGGCGCTAAGGGAACTTGGGCAATACCATAATGAAAGGGGTTTAGTTGTGAATGAGGGAAAGAATAAAATAAATATAATTTAAATCAAATATCATTCACCCTGGTAAGTGAGAATATGAAGAAAACAACCCAGAAACAAAATGGCAAGTAGCAGATGAGTGGATCTTGCAGTGTGCCTGGACACAGGGCAGCTGCCCTTTTTGCTCAGTGGTAAAAACAGACCAAACCATTCTGACACGGGGAGTATAGAATTAAATAAAAGATTTTTTTTTTTAATTCCCTGTTTGCCAGGTTTTTTGTATGACCTCTATGTCTAGTTAATCTAACCTAAACAGCCTGCTTTCCCTCCCTTGCTGCAGGTCCAATTTCCAGAGGGGGACCCAGAACTTATCCCAGAAACCTAAGACATTTCCCATCACCCACATTGCACACCCAGGACATGCCCTACCACCCACATCAGTATCCCAGGACATGTCCCATCACCAACATTGCATAGCCAGCACCCATATTTTAGACCCAGGACTGTCACTTACCCCAGTACTCCTGGGGTACTTAACCCCTTTGCGACAATGGATGTGCCAGGCATGTCCTGTAGTGGAATGAGCGGTTTTCGCGATCAATGATCATGAAAACCACTCTGACGGTGCTGCTCTAGTGCCTCGCTGTAAAGGCAATAGGCAGCACTGAAATTTAGAATCTGAAGCTTAGGGTTCGGGTTAGGGCCAAAAGGTCACTGTAAGAACCCCCACCCCCCCCCACACACACACACACACTATTTTTGTTTTTTGCCCTATTAACTCACAGAAACCTGCAGAAAAACATAGAAACACTCATATTTATGAACTCAGGACAAAATTTAGAAACTATTTAGATGGGGTATTTTTCGATGATTGTATTTGTGTACATTATTTTTTAGGTCAAAGTTAGAAAATGTTTGTTTTTTTAATCATATTTTATGATTTAAAAAAAAATAACTTATAAGATATGATGAACATAATGGTATCCAATGAAAGCCCCTCTTATGACAATAAAAACAACAATAATAATGTGTGTGGGTACAGTATGTGAGAAAGAAGAAAATTACAGCAAACACCCCAGAAATGTCAAAACAGCCCTTGTCACCAAGAGAAAGACAAGGTCAAATGGTCATGTCACTAAGGGGTTATGCAGGCACACAGGATATATGGGGTTAAAGTAGCAGGAGTTTGTGATTATGCAAAGGGACAGACCACTTAGTTCCTGCACTGGACCACCGGAATCTTTTTTAAAGTATCATTCTGTAATGAGAGCGTGATGCTATTCCATGATGGTCACCTTCACACTGAAAATATCTTCAGATGGTAATCATAGTTACATTTAAATTAACTTTGTGTTGTATCTGACTAAGAAAAATCATGTCTATGTACAAAGGGTTTCAGAGACAATGCTAAAGAGGAGAAATTGATGCTTGTAGTTTACTAACCAAAAAGTAATGTACATAATTGCAAATAGTGGAGAAAAAATGAACAGGTCAAGCTTACACACAGATCCAGTATTAATTTCACAGTGCAGACTTCAGGGCTGGTTGCCAGGCAACCTTACACAGAGAGTTCCCACAGCTGAATCTCAGCTGCATGTGCCTTATCCAATGCATGGGAATCTATGTAGATGCAATGATGCAACATAAGTGTGTGAATATTCCTTTCTTTTCTGAAAAAATCAAGGAGATTCAGTGTTTATCTTTTATCTAAAAAAAAAAACCTCAGTTTTATTTATGTAAAAAGCTAATTCTTTTAAAACCCTTTTAAACAATGTCCCTAGCATGTACTCTACAAATCATATTGCTCTGAAATATAACACAGATTTTCCGGATCTATTTCACAGAGCTCACAATCAAGTCTTTAATTAGACATACAAATACAAAGAATAATCTTTTGAAGGGCATGCTTTCTGTTAAAGTCTAGTCTGAGAAACTTACCATCTATGTGCAACCCAGCAATATATGCATCATTTAACGCTAAAAGAGGGATTCAATCTTAAAAAGAAATAATTTCCATCTTCAAGCCTTTACCTAATACCATTTGTTATGGTACACATTGCTGGAACAAGCAAGTTACCTGAAATTCTCAGCAAGTTCTGTATTCTCTCTTCTACTCCAGCATTGGCATCTTGTGTAACTACTTCTTTGTCCTTCCTCTTCCCATTGTCCACCTGCTAGTAAACTGCCATATTCTTAATTGTTCACATTTTCATATACTGTTACATTCATGTTCACTCCTATTTTTCCTTCATTCTTACTCCAGTCGCATTTTTTTAATTTTTTTTACACACGTTATTGAAGCCGCGTGGCTGGAGGGGAGCGCAGGACGCTTCCCTCACAGCCGTGGACCTGCAGAGCACCGGGAGACAGCAGCAAGGAGGTAAGTACTGATGAAGGGGGAAGGAGGGTGGCACTTAACGAGCATACTGATGGTAAAATCCTGGCATATTGAGGAGCAAAATCCTGTCATATTGAGGGGCAAAATCCTGGCATATTAATTGGTAAAATCCTGGTATATTGGCAAACGAATGGCATATTGAGGGGCAACATCCTGGCATATAAATTGGCAAATTCCTGGCATATTGAGGGGTAAAATCCTGGCATATTGAGGGGGAAAATCCTGGCATATTAATTGGTAAAATCCTGGCATATTGAGGGGCAAAATCCTGGCATATTAACTGGCAAAATCCCGGCATATTGACAAACGAATGGCATATTGAGGGTCAAAATACTGGCATATTAACTGGCAAAAGAATGGCAAACTGAGGGGCAAAATACTGGCATATTAAATGGCAAAAGAATGGCATATTGAGGGGCAAAAGAATGGCATACTAAATGGCAAAAGAATGGCATATTGAATGGCAAAATACTGGCATATTAAATGGCAAAAGAATGACATATTGAGGGCAAAATACTGACTTATTGAGTGGCAAAATATTGACTTATTGAGTGGCAAAATATTACTGGCAAATTGACCAACTGCTCCGAACCACCCTACATATTACACCAAGTCATGAAACCGAGTTGCAGACCTCAAAGTGCCAACACTGCATACACACATATACTCAAACACACACAGTTTGTGCAAACACATACATATACAGGTTAAGTATCCCTTGTCTGAAATGCTCGGGACAGGCAGTATTTCAGATAACGGATATGTATGGATGATAGATCATTTCGGCAAAACATGCCCTAATAATAATAATGATCTACATTACCATTACATACATGTTCACATGTATTTAGGTAATATAGATAATTTCCTGCAGTGGAGTTGGTGAACTTACCTGCTCCACGGTGCTGCCAAGAGGATCTGTCTGTCACTTGTAGTCTCCCCCTCCCGTCATAGCGTTCTGGGAATTTCCCATAAGTGCTGGTTTCTCATTTATAGTGCCCGGGAGGGCGGAGAAGAGGAGCTTCACCACTGCATGACAGGAATGCAGACACACACACACATATATATATATATATATATATATATATACTCACACACACACACACATATATGCTCTCACAGACAAGCACACACACTCATATATATATTAGACATGTGCATTCGTTTTCGGATGAATGCATTTTCGTCCGAAAATAGCATTTTCGTTCATTCATCCGAAAAACGAATAACGAAAATGCTAAGCTAACGAAAGCCGAATGAACGAATGATTAATAAACAAAAATCATTCGTTCATTCGTCCATTCGTAGTACTATTGGCATACTATAAGCTGAAATAGAGTCGGTATATAGAATACAATAGCATAGTACACTTCATTCCATAAACCGACATAATGAACGACTTTCGGTTTATGGAATGCATGTAAGTCTATTGGCATTCTATAAACCGACTCTACTTCGGTTTATAGTAATGCCAATACTATAGCACGAATGGACGAATGATTTTCGTTTATATTAAACCATTCGTTCATTCGTTCAACTTCTTAGCTTTCTATAAACCGAAACAGAGTCCCTATTCATAAATTTTTATGAATGGGAACTCTAGTTCGGTTTATAGAAAGCCCATAGTATTACATGTATTCCATAAGCCGAAAGTCTATAAACCGAACGTTCGGTTTATAGACTTTCGGCTTATGGAATACATGTAATCCTATTGCTATTCTATAAACCGAACGTTCGGTTTATAGACAGTGCTGTATTTACCGCGAGGCATCCTAGGTGGATGCCTATGGCGGCAAATTTTGGGGGGGGCGGCCCCCAGCACTAAAAAAAAAAAAAAAAAATCCGGCCCTTTAAAAAAAAATAAAAAGACCACGCTTGCAGGCAGAGATGGAGGTGAGAGGGGATCGGAAGATCCCCCCTCACCATCGCTCTGCCTGCCAGGCTGCACGGGGAGCCGAACAGGCAGCACAGAGAAACCTCCGTGCTGCCTGTTCGGCTCCCCGTGCAGTGTGACACGGAAGTGCCGACAGTCATGTGACGTCAGCGCGCCCGGTCACGTGACCTGTCGGCACAATAGCCGGGAAGCCGAACAGGCAGCATGGAGGGACCATGCTGCATGCCACTAGCCACCAGGGAAAGGTAAGTGCTGATGGGAGAGAGAGTGTGTGTGTGTGTGTGTGTGTGTGTGAGACTGAGTATGATGGGAGTCAGAGTGTGTGTGATGGGAGACAGTGTGTGTGACTGAGTGTGATGGGAGTCAGAGTGTGTGTGATGGGAGACAGTGTGTGTGACTGAGTGTGATGGGAGTCAGAGTGTGTGTGATGGGAGACAGTGTGTGTGACTGAGTGTGATGGGAGTCAGAGTGTGTGTGATGGGAGACAGTGTGTGTGACTGAGTGTGATGGGAGTCAGAGTGTGTGTGATGAGAGACAGTGTGTGTGACTGAGTGTTATGGGAATCAGAGTGTGTGTGATGGGAGACAGTGTGTGTGACTGAGTGTGATGGGAGTCAGAGTGTGTGTGATGGGAGACAGTGTGTGTGACTGAGTGTGATGGGAGTCAGAGTGTGTGTGATGGGAGACAGTGTGTGTGACTGATCTATGTAATTCTATGTATTCTATAAACCGAAAGTCTATAAACCGAACTACCTTCGGTTTATAGACTTTCTGCTTATAGAAAACGTATAGTAGTAGTGCCTTTCTATGAACCCATTCATAAGAATTATGAATGGGTTCATAGAAAGGCAATACTACTATACGTTTTCTATAAGCCGAAAGTCTATAAACCGAAGGTCGTTCGGTTTATAGACTTTCGGCTTATAGAATAGCAATAGGATTACATGTATTCCATAAACCGAAAGCCTATAAACCGAAACGTTTGGTTTATAGACTTTCGTCATTTAGAATGCATGTAATAGTACTATTGGCTTTCTCTACACAGAGTCTCCATTCATAAAATTTAATAATGGAGACTCTGTCTCTGTGTAGAGAAAGCCAATAGTACTATTACATGCATTCCAAATGACGAAAGTCTATAAACCGAACGTTGTTCGGTTTATAGATTTTCGGTTTATGTTTAAGTCAATTCATTTATTAGTTCAATTGAAACGAATGTAACGAAACGAAAATGATGAACGAATTTCGTCCGAAACGAATGTAGTAATGAACGAAATTCGTTTTAGACGAAATAAATATCATTTTAGTCCGAATGAACGAAAACAAAACGAAAATTTTCGTTTTGCACATATCTAATATATATACTCACACACACACACAAATATATACTCACAGACACACAGTTCAAGCACACACACAGCCAGGTTCACCCCTGATCACGGTTGTCTGCTCCATCCAAATTCTGCAGAGGAACAGTCAGCAGTGGGTAAAAGAACAGCACCACAGTATTTCACTATGTTATCTTCTTGTTCCCCCGATATTCAAGTGCATGCGTGAAGCAGGTAGAAGCGTTCAAGTCGGAATTAGAAATTGAAAACCCGCTAAGATGCAAAATTGTTATACATATCAAATTACATTGTTTGAAGCCTGAGGCACAGGCTATGTCACTTTGACTGATTAGACAATGCTTATTATAAAATATAATTACAATCTGGCCAGTTGGTAGCTATGTCAACCTGTGTTTCCTATCTATTTCTAAACCTTAACACCAGTCAATTAATCTAGATGGTTGGGTTTACTTAACAATGACATTTAATGCTTGCATGTCACACAGATTTGTAGATTTCGTCTTTTAGCCATGTCTTCAATCTTCTGATGTGATTACCATTAGCATTTAGCATGTAATTAATAATGAAAATGTCACTGAAGAAATGCTTTCATGTGTTTTCTTGACCAGTACTTAAAGAGAACTACTTAACACCATTATCTAAAAACAACCATAGCAAGCTAATAAGTCACACTTCATTTAACTGGATTATGAATAAAACTCATATGGGTCTATTCATTAAAAATCAAACCAGTCTTGGTGCTTGAGCTATTCACTAAAATTAATTCCCCCCCTCTCCCCCACATGACAAAGCCAACTAGGGCTCATCTCAAACTTGCCTTCATTGAATTCAAGAAAAAGTGAAGGGAGTTTCATTTGGAAGGTAAGATCTCCAAATCACCTTATCCAACTCATTATCTGTAAAGGTGGCGTGTTGCACAAGAATGATTACGGCAATGGTAAAATCTTTACTGCATCTGGTAACATAAAGGGTGTTCTTTACCTGGTGCGGTAAAATTACCATCTGTGAAGTCTCTTGTTAATGACATCACCTGTGGCTTTATATGCAAGTGACCTGGTTTTCAATGAGAAATGTGTAATTTGCATATAAAGCCACAGGTGATGTCATAAACAGGAGACTCCACAGACACATTTAAAACACATTTTGTCTCCTAATTTAGGAAGTTGCTTGCAATTTTGCTAACATAATGTATAGATTATTTTCAATCATTTTTTATTCTCTACATACACTGAAAAAACAATTACATAAGTAATGTTAGCACAATTTAAACAAGGAGATAATAATGTCAGGGATGTTATGGTTAATCATCTACCGGATA
The DNA here is from genome assembly GCA_036172795.1 of Pelodytes ibericus. Taxonomy (NCBI): domain Eukaryota; kingdom Metazoa; phylum Chordata; class Amphibia; order Anura; family Pelodytidae; genus Pelodytes; species Pelodytes ibericus. The sequence goes on from CM069861.1 coordinate 40,235,830, forward strand.
TAGAGTGCCACTTTCTTAATAGCTCACAGGTTCAGGTTTTTTTTTTCCAGTCAAATAAATTAGTGTAAAATATCCTAGCTGTGATTAAACCAATTAGATGAAATAATTGTCTGATGTAAAAATGCTGATAAAAGATGCTCATTAAAACAAAATGCGCTGTTCTATTTATATACTGTTTTTACATTGTTTGATTAACCATTGTTCCACTGTTTAAAATTCAGACAGTAATAGCATAATATGATGTAGACAGTTGCAGACAGGCCATAGGGTTGTTGAGAGGTCAACATATTAACATTATGGTGACTTTTGTTTTTAGACAAATAGTACCAGTCGAATTGTGAGTGCCTAATTATCTTTAGAGACAAAATAATGAAATCTCCCCGAGAATGGACAGCGCTAATATAGCCATCCCTACTTGGTGAGGTGTGGTTTTCACTCCCTTTGTCTCCATAAGAAATGCTGAGGGGCCCAGACATGGGATCCTGGCTCACTGCATCTAGAGAGATACCAGCTGTACCACACTGACAAGGCCTATAGTAGGCCGAAACATACGTCTGTGGTTGCTGTGTTCCTCGTGCAGAAAAGGCTTGCCATGCATTTTGGGTCTCAACTGGCCTTATGGGTGCGATTATACTGAAATGTTTAAGGAGAGGTCTCTGTAACGGTCACAGTTAGGGAAATCTGGTTGTTGCCTCTCCCAACTTGGTACCATACTAAAGGACAGGCTATTTTAGCGCTGTCCTTTCTTGGTGAGATCTATCTCAATAAATATTTATGTTTCCAACTCTATAGATTTCTATACTATGTGCATAGCTGGCAAAAGACCAGAATTTGCCAGGACTGTCCCATTTTTTTGGATCTTGTCCTATGAAATGTCATTGCATTGTCATGCAATATTGTGTGATGTCATGTGGCATCACGTAACCTTACTGACTTTAAGCTCAGCCCGCCACATCACAGGAGTCAGCTCAAGAAAGATGACAGGTATGTGTGTGATATGTGCACTTCTAAAAAAACTGATACAAGTAAAGAGTCTCAACTCTGCACCAGAGCGGAAAAAAAAGATGAGAAAATCTAAATTTTAGGATAAGTTCTATAAACACCATGCTAGTAATTCAATTTAATACGAGTAAAAGTGCAAGCTCTTAAACAGGATAAATCATGAAGGGAAACAGAAAATGATAAAATGTATATAACTTGATAGTACAATTTCTTAAAATAAAGTTTCCTAACTAACGAATGGTTAATTAAAAATAATCCACCTAGGATCAGGAGGTTATATAAAAATCACATAAAATCATTATGGAATCACTAAGGCAGATTGCAGGAGGTTCTGCATCCTTCTGCACCTTTTAATAAACAAACCTCTAAAGAAGCCTTTGCGTCAGATTTTTGCTGCAAGTTCTTCAATCTGATGCAAATGTGAAAAAATACATAGATAGCTCCTCGTATGATGGAATTTACACTGATGTAGGCATTAGTAATTGCATAATATTTGAATGTGATTTTTAAATAACTCCATTATCCTAAATGGGTTATACTTTATATTTAGATGGAAAAAAAAATCTTTCTATTATTTTTACCTTTGATCCTTTTCTTTCTCGATACTCACAAGTGAATTACAACTAAAATGGTAATTTGTAAAGGAAAATGAAATGATTATGCACAGCAAAGAGTTCATTTGCAAATGAAGTCATGCGTGATGTCATAGACATGAAACACCACAGACCTGTTTAAAACATAATTTTCTCCTAATTTATGTGTTTACTAATTCTGCTTATACAATGAAAAACATAGTTTTACTTCTCTACATTCACCTTATAAGTAATGTTGAGGTTGACAGCATCCATTTAAGGGGACTATTTTGAGAATCCAAGATTTAGAGAAATTGTCAATATTTCTGAGCAGTCCTTTGATACTATGCTTTGATACACCTATGATTAAGCGTGTATTTCACGCGAAACGCGTTAGGCTGCCTTCCTGTGAACTCTATCATCCGTGGATTTATCCTTTTTTGTCTGTTCTGGAACACTTTTTTCACTATTAAAGCATCTCATTTTACATCTACCCGGTGAGTGGAGTGCACAGTTGTCTTCTCATTTCATGTCTGATTTTAGCACCTGATCAGTGCTGTGGAGCACCCACCACCTCAAGCATATTTGTCATAAGTGTTTGGAGCCGGTATAGCTGCTTATACTTATGAAATTACAGTCCTTTGATACTGCTTATATTTTGTGCATCGTTAAAGTAGGTAATATTTTTCAATTTCTTCATATTTTATGAAAATGACATGGAATATTATCAATGATGAAATAAGTCTAATTTTCATCACCTGTATCAAACGTTTTGAAGATCTTCATCGCCCTTTTTTTTATCATTGGAATATAATTCTTGTCACTCTAATGAAATAAAGTCTTGTGCTGCTCTTTAGTCTTTGAAGTAAAAGCCTTTTGATGTTGAAGTTCAATGCCACCTTTAGAAGAAACTAAACCCTCCATACCAACATATAACCAGGCAGCACCATTCCAAAGTGATTCCCATGTCTCTTTGAGATCTGGCAGCGCTGATTGGCGTGGAGCATCTGTGATGCCCAATACACCTCCAGTTAGTGTATATGGATGTACTTATTTTTACTTCAAAGACCACTTTTGTGGCCGTGTACAGCAGGAACTGCTTGCTCTGCTGCCATGGAGCAAGGCTCAAAATGGCAGTGCCCCTAGTGTTTGCTTTTGTGTCTGTGGTGTCTTGTGTTTATGACATTACCTGTTGCTTGAAGTGCCAGTCAAGCCACAGATGATGTCATAAGCTGGGGACATCACAACCACCTTTAAAACACATTTATCTCCTAATTTACACATTTCCTTACATTCCTGCTAACACAATATATATACCATTTATGATTTTTTTTTATTCTTAATATTCACAGTATAAACAGTGTTCAAGTGACACAGTACCTTTAGGGTTACCATCTTTTAATAAAAAAGACTTAAGATTTGGTCTCAAATTTTTTACCAGCCTGCTAGTAAAGTACCAGCCGGGTGGCATCCTTAAGTACCTGTCTGTTGATTATCACTGCTTGTTAAGGTAGAATGTTAATAATTTTAAATAATGTAGAAACTGCCCCAAAGGGTTTGACTGTTGACGAGGACAATGTTTTTTCATGAAGTGGTAGCTTTTAAACTCAAACTGTTGAGTTCATATTGCAGGTATAATCAGTGAGCTGATACTCTATATTTAAATACAATATAACCAATTTAAAATAGAAATATTATTTCTTGTAATGAAGAGGCCATAAATAATACCATTATTTGTATTGGTATCCTTGAATGTCTCTTGAGAAAAAAAAAAGGTAAGGGTTTAACAAGTTTCTGATGATTTCATCAGTTGAATTTAACAGGCCATTTGGGTTAATTAACACGAATCAGCAAAAAACATTGATTGTTAAGTTTGCAGCTTATAAGCAATGAATACATGCTGTGCTTTTAGTAGTCATTCAACTTTCCTTTTTTGTTATAACAATAAGGTGAACGTTTGAAAGATCCCTTAATAAAAGGAGAAACCTTATTTATTCATTAAATAAATGGCCACTTTATTGACTGTGTATTTATCTGATCTAATTGAACTTTAGTTTTACAGACTAATGGGTCTACTCAGGTAGCTCTGATTTTCTGAGTCAAAATCGTTGCCCCAAAGCCGGGATACATTGAGAGCATTTTAGTGGGGATGGAACACCCGAATTTTGTGCTATTTCGGCAGCTCTGATGTATGTATTTGGAATTCTTATACCAATATCTTCTGAAATGAAAAAGCAAACACACTGCAAAAAGCAAAAATGAGAAATACCAATAAGCACCCAAAATCATACCAAAATAAAGCTAACCGCCCATAGAAAATAGGCCCAGATTAAAGAAATATATACAAATTCTTGGTGCAATCAACTGAAACTCAATCACTATTGAGAAATGTGTGCATAAATATAGAGCACATGTCAAGACCATCATTTTAGAGCAGAATTAGAAGCCAGTAGGCAACAAAAATAAAATAATTTGAAAAAACATCAGGCAATGGCAAGTCAAAAGACAGAGCAGGGTGGGGACCAGGACAGTGGTAATAGGAGAGGGGGTAGTCAAGCCCCAAGAGGTATCAGAAGAGTTTTTCAGTGGAGGAGAACCAGGCATTGGTGCACAAGCTGTGCCAAAATTACAACCGGACAATAGGAATATCAGTAAAGAGCCAGAGGAGGGAGAATTAGCTCTGGCAAGAGTTTGTGGACATAATCAACATAGTTTATGGGAGTAACAGGACTGAGGAGGTGGTGAAAAAAAGGTGGTGATTGCCAAGTAACCCCAGCTAGCCTATGGCCATGGGGGGCCCCAGCTGGCCACTAGCCACCAAGTAGTCCCAGCCAGCCACTGGCCACCAGGTAACCCTAGACAGCCACTGACCATCAGGGTGCCTCAGCCAGCCACTAACCCAGTTATGAATGACCCCTACTACTGGGTAGGGACCCTGGGACTGAGGGACTTCATGGGTTGAGGCGACAATTGACACAGCCTTGCCTGGCCATTAGTATTGAACAAGCATTGATGTGTTAAGATATGTCTTAACACTGTTCTCTCACTTGGCTCCTAGCATCTGCTGCTGTGGCCCCTCAACCTACATTATCATCAAGATCTGTCTTGCTTCTCCTCTGACTGTCTGACTCAGACTGTTCTGCTGGCCTTAATGTTAGCTTCCTCTTCACCTGGTAGGTAAAACGTACTAATACATGGACATGCATGTGCATGTCACCAATAGAAGAAAATGTTCATGAGAGAGGGGACTGCATGGAATTGTGATGGAGCTCCCAAGTTATGGCCAAAATTGCCAAACTGAAGCATTCTCAATACCAGCAGCTCTCCACAATAAGAATAACTAAGCTACTATGACCTTGGGAATTCCATTCTCTATTTCATGCAATTCCTGCTTGCATGAATGAAGCCAAGTGAAAATTGTTGTGAAATCTTCTGCACCCAATGGTATCCACTGAACAATACCAATACATTCTTCTTTATCTCCAACAGACCTATCTATACCACCTCTCAGACAAGGTTCCTCCCACCAACATGATGATGTGCAGTACTATGGCAGATACACATATACACCACATAATTATTGTCAGATGTTGGATGACATCTAAATATTTGCACACTACAGTGATAGTAATATGTAATCTCTCATAGGTAAATTTCAAGATTAGTATGCAATGATCTTTTGTAAATAGCTATAATAGCTGCAAATAATTAGATTGTTCAGGATTTAGTTCAGGATTTAGATCACCATGCATATGAACTATACATTAATGTGATACATATAGTCAATATTACAATATCCTAAACATCTTCTTTTCATACAGATACATATGTGGGGGTGACGGCCATCCACTCCACCCATGACAGTGGGTACCAGAGGTTGTAATAAGCAAGCATATCAGCAGCCCATCCACAACATTTTGTTCTTTCCCCATTATGGCATTCAATGCTTCTGTCCATTGTCTGATTGCTAGTACTCAGCATGATGTGGCACATGGGCAATCAAGAACAGTTCTATGCCCATATGGTGGAGATGCTTTATCAGATCACTGGTAACTTAGCTGCATGAGATGCAGAGCAGGTGTGGATGACATATTTTACAAGCACAATAAATTGGCTCTGAAATGTGCTAGATTATAGCATAATCTGCAGCAATAATTATCAGGCAAGAGAAGCATACATTCATATTTCAGCTAATTTAAAACATGGACAAAATAAACATTATTCACTCTTTAAAGAGAAATCTGCATCACAATTAATCTCTATTCCAATTGTACCTTTTCTTTGTTTTCTTTGCTCATTCCTCTGTCAACTATTATCTCAAGTATGCAAAGCATGCCATCCTTTTGTGTTCACATATATTAGAAAATGTCATACACTATTAAAATGACTTTGAAATGTGTGATCTTTAATAAACAAAACAATAATAATATCCTTTCTGCTTCATGTTCAGATCATTTTATTTTCAGTTATATAATTTATTATGTGGCTTATCCTTTCATAAAACTTTTTTTAAATGATTCCTCTTGGGGGTGCTGTGCAACTGTAAATGAAGGAACAAACACACCAGATGCTGTAAAATATCCTTTTGTATAGACAGCAAAATAAATTAAGTATTGGCATTTTTTTTCCTAAACAGGTTTAATATTTTTATAAACTTTTTTATAAAAAAAATCTTTGAGGACCTAAAGAATAAGCACCAAACCACAGATGATGGGATGCCAATGTTACGCACAAACTCTGTATCAGAGTTTGAACCCAATGCTTTTATTGCCAGTGAATAAGCTCAGGTAAAATATAGGAAACTGAAAATGTTACAAGATTTTTATGAGCATTTGCTTATAGGGCTAGACTGTCTAAAACTTGCATTGTTATCAGCCATACCATTATTTTATTGTCTCAAATAGGAAAAATCACACATCTTTAAAGCACATTTGAAAAATACACTGTTTGTCGATAAGAGCCATAAGGGGTTAAGGGAAAACTATGGTGCAAAGTGGTAAAAGTGGAGTAATTTGCAGGAAGTAGTAAAAATACCAAACTCCATCCTTTGTCATTAAAATACCTTTGTATATTCTGCTCATAGTATAAATGAGGGAAGTTAGGTAAAGGAAAAGGCAGAGTGCTGTCGACGGTGCTGTAAGCAAGATCAAATGTAATGCACATTAGATATAGTGCAACAAGCAAGTACCCTAGAAGGGATTAAAGAGAGAGAGAGCAACATCTGATGCCATATTCCTTGTTGGTATTTACTGAGTCTGGCAGGTTATATTCTCATCTATTTGTTGCATATATAACATTAAGCTGTGGTATACATTTGCAAAATTAACTCCTCTTGCATAGAGTGCAGTATAAATAATGTTTTAGACATAGACAACAATGTGGCTGCACATGTTTAAATGGCTGCCACACATGGAGAAGTTGTACGGGTGTATGTGTAGAGAACTGGAGCTGTGCAAAGAATATGAGCTGGAGAGTGGAGAGTGGGCAAGCAGCACATTGCAGCAATTAACATGTACAACCAAATGCTCCATGTTGCAGTATATTTATATATCTATATGGCCCACACGCTATTAAACACTATTACACTGGCAGAGCGGTAGTTTATATATGGTAGCAAATGTACATAGGTGTGTACAAATCAACAAGTACATGTATGGATAGTTAGATGGATAGATGTGTAAAGGTAGTTGTACATGTGTAATTAGATTAACATGTACAGATGATGATTGATTGTAAACCAATTGCAATGGTTTACTCATATCTTTCAGATACTCCAATATCAAGAGGCAGGTTAAGAGGAAGCTAACCAGGGCAGCCGCCACAACACACCCTGGTGGCGGCTCTCCTGAGCCGGCTGACCAGATGGACTTGAAGGAGGAGTTAAGCAGCCCACGGGGGACTGAAGCCATCGTGGGGGTTAAGAGAGAACAGGAAATAGCTGTTTGCAAATATGGAAAATTCATTTATGGAGTCGGAATGTGATTTTATATGTATTAACACTGTTCTCTGACTTTACTTTTAGTATCTCCTGCTTTTTCCCCTCAACCCCCAGAAACAACTGACTCCTGCACTGCTGCCCTTGGTGGCAGCTTTACCTTCATCTGCCTCCGGTAAGTAAAACACACACATACATAACAGACAGGGGTTTATCATGAAAGATTTGGAATTGCTTGAAATATTCATATTTCATACAATTCCCTTTTTTTTTATAAATGTATTCCAATGTAAATGTTAATGTGATATGTTCTGCAGCCAATTGTATACATATTTTTATACCTCTCCAAATAATAATGCGATCGCACTCACGGGTCTTTTTCCAATATCACCACATTTTTAATTGCATAAGGTAGCGACGTTTCGGGCAGACTAGCTATCCTTTGTTAAACACTACAAAATTTACAACAACCGACATATAAATACATACAGCCATTAAAACTTACCAGCTGCAGCTGTTCACGCCCTGCGTCTCCCACCCGGAAAGTGTGTAGTCAGACATCACATCCGGTATAGCCAGAAACCATCCTTAAGCTTGAAGTGTTTACAGGTCAACATGGTGATAAGTTTGCCTAAACCAACAACATATATATGTGCCCGCCCACCTTTGTCTATTGCTGGTCCGTCTCACTACCACTAATACAGTTAAAACATGTCCCTCTCTTGGGACTGTTCACCAGGGAGCCTGTTCAACCTGAATATCTACTTTTTCAATGCTCCACCTCTCGGCCACCTCTCTTAAACACCACATATTTGTGTACATGAGATTAAAGGTTGTCAAACCACCACTTAGCACCCAATCAGCATACTGCTGAGAAAGCAGCTGCTCAAGTGTACAATCAATTAGTGCTGCTGGCATTTCTGGGGTACTCATCCCCATTGGTATGCTAGTCATGTTAAAGAGCTCCCTCTCTCAAACACCACTTATTTGTTCACATAAAGTTAAAAGTTGTCCAACCACCACATTACATCCAGTCAACCAGCCACTACAAAAAAAGCTGCTACTCATGTGCAAAGACAATTAGTGCTACCAAGGACATAATTGGAGTACTTTTCCCTGTGGGTTTGCTAGTCCTGTTGGCAAACTGCAGCTATGTGTAAGAATGTGCATAATTCGTCAACATAATTCTAGGACTGGGGCAATAAAAAAGAGTTCAATAGCAACTGTTCATTCAGGCATCAAGGGGTGACCATATCAAGAGTGTATATCCATTGGATAGTAGAAGTCTTGCCCTATCTCTACCTCTAAACAGTGGTTGAACATGATCAATTGCCATAAACCTACGCTGCGATAGAGAATGCTGTTGATCCAAAAAAATGTTTAGCCACTGGCTTATCAGTAGATTTATCATGATGGCCTCAGATTCGGTCTCTCAATGTCATTGTAGTTTTGCCTACATACGATAACCTGCATGGCCAGGTGATCATATAAATGACATAATCTGTCAAACATGAAATTATATGCTTGATTCTATATCAAAATCCTGTATGTGGATGAGAGAAATGTGTTACTGAGGTCATATGGGAACAGGTTACACACCCAAGACATCAGAAGCATCTCCATTGTTGAAACTATTGTGTGGTGTCATAACAGTGTACTGGATCCGATCTGCCCAATCTATCTGTCAGGCCCGGAGACCTACACTTACCCCGCACCAAGGGTCCAACCCCAGGGCAGCACCTAGAACCCCTGGGTCCGCTCGCGGTGTGATCTTGCGGTGCGATCTTGCGGCTGCGAAGTAGGCCGTATACCTGGTCTCAAGTTGGGGAAGCACCACACTTGCTTCACTCCTTTCTTACTTGTTGAGCTAGTTGGTGTACTTCCTTAGTGTCCTTCGCTACTACCTGCTGTGCATATTTGTCTCCCTGGTTTTGACCCCTGGCTTTCCTCTAACGTTTATCCTCCTGTCTTCTACCCTTGGACCTTGGCCTGCCTCCTCATTTATGATCCTCAGCTGCCTGCCTCAACCTTTGGACTGTACCTCGACTACTCTTTTGCCTCACCCTTCATTGACCTTACAGGGCTGCCTGCTCTACACTCCACCATTCCTCGGTACACGACAGTATCTCTGAGGTTTCTACCCCGGTTGTAGCAGAACATTGGGGGAATCTTCAATGTTCTAAGTAATGCTTTGTCTTCCGCAATCAAGTTCCAGTTCTTGGTAATAATCTTCTTCACTACTCCTGATGCTACATGAAATCTTGTTGGGAACAATATTCTGTTGTCGGTTTGTGTGTTCCTTTGTTCCACTGTTTCTTGTGTGGCTTTATCCAAGGCTGCTTGTATCGGGATGATAGCCTCTTTGTCTGAATCTGGTTGCTGTTTCATTTAACTGATAATATAATTTAGTGGGGTCTGAATTATTCCAGATCACTCGTAAAAATTGGGAACATGGCAGTGATTTCTTCACTGTTGCTGGATGAAAACTGGTAGCATAGAGAAGTGAGTTTCTATCTGTACTTTTCCTGTACAGGGTGTAACCTAAAGATCGATTAGTCCTACAGACCTCGACATCCAAAAATTGTATCTGTTGTTTGTCACACTGCATCATGAACCGAATCGGCAGTAGTAACGAGTTCAAAGCTGCTACCATGTTGTTCAGTGTTGCTTCCCCCGCTGTCCAGACAAAGAAGACATCCTCCACAAATCTGCAGTATACACATATGTGTTCTATATATACAGGTAATATCTGTTTGGTCTGATATTCAAACATATACATGTTGGATTATGTTGGTGCCCGAAGTAACCGCCTTCTAAATAAAATATTTTTTCTCAAATTTAAATAAAATATTTGACAGGCATAGCATCAACATCTGCATTGTGAATTCTATTGGCGGGACTTTATACCTTGATGATTGTGATAAAAGAGTTCTCATTGCTTCGACCCCTTGTTCTTGTGGAATTACTGTGTAAAAGCTTGAGATGTCCATTGTGACCAATAAAATATCCGTGTCAGGTAGCATAATTGACTTAATCTTCTGTATGAAGTCAGGAGTGTCTCATAAGCAAGTAGATAGGTGATTTGCTGTGTTCTTAAACAGATGATCTAGCCATTTCGCAATAGACTCAAACAGACTACCTCTAGCTGACACTATGGATCATCCTGTCGGTATAGTGGGTTGTTTTTAGAGTTTCGGCAGAGTGCACAAGACTGGACAGTTTGGGAATTTTTGATGTAAAAACTCATAGGTGTTGGTGTCAATATAAGCTGCCGTCTTGGACATATCCAGTAGTCGAACCACATCCACTTCCATCTTGGTGTTTGGGTCTGTAGTTGTTTGACAGTATGTTGCTGTATCATCTAGCTGTCTTAAAATTTCTTGGCGATAATCAGAGTAGTTTTGAATTACTATTGCCCCTCCCTTATCAGCAGGAAAAATTTATATTGTGGTATATTTAGCAAGTGTCTGTAGAGCATTTGTTTAATCCCTTGTGAGATTGAATCTCTGTGCTGGTGATACCCCGGTTACTGCCTTAATTTTTCTACTGAAAGCAAATGCTTTCAGCGAGACACTCTTTGGATATGGGTCAAACTGTCTTTTCAATTTGAACCCCCCTGGTGGATTCTCTTGTTCATTCCTAAAAAATCCTTTCAGTCTTAATGATCTATTAAATTTGTATGGTTCAATCTCTTGTTCAAATGGGTTTGCCAATTTCATGGGTACAAAAGACTGCCCTTTGGTTAATAAGCTTTTCTTCTCTGGTGATAGTGGTTTGACAAATTAAATATGGCCATTAGTGTCTCTGTAGCTGCAGTTTGCCTCTTATACGGGTGTAACTTGCCACTCTGGCTGCTTCTGATGTGAGGCCTCCTTTTCGATCGTGTTGCGTTGCTAAGGTCTGCCTTTCGGAAGTTTCTTATTGATCTAAAAAAGACGCAGGTTGATTTAATCCACTCCATCCTATGCTCTCTGCATCCGAGGCAGACTATCCAGATGACACGTCAATAGTATTCACTAAGGGTTTCTTAATCCATTCGCGTCGGGGGCCTTTTTATCCATTGTCATTGTTCTGAGCACTTAACCAGCGATATACATTGTGGTGGATGTAATCATTATTAACTTGAGACATCTTTTGGCGATTGAATCTAAATATTTCAATTTTGTACTTGGTTACCTCATCATGTAATTTGACCATTAACTCATTCGCCGACGCAGTATACCGGATGTGAAGTCTAACTACACACTTCCAGGGGAGGGACATGGGGAGTGAACAGCTGCGGCTGGTAAGTTTTAATGGTTGTATGTATTTATATGTTGGTTATTGTAAATTTTGTAGTGCTTGACAAAGGACAGCTAGTCTGCCTGAAACATCGCTACCTTATGCAATTAAAAATTTGGTGTGACTGGCAAAAGACCAGTGAGTATGATCGCATTATTGTTTGTAGAGGTACATAGTGAACCGTACACACCGCAGGCATCTGATGGATTAACCCTATCAATTTGGAGTGCTGATACGTTGGGAAAATGTGTGTGTGTGTATATATATATATATATATATATATATATATATATATATATATATACATATATATACATATATATATATATATATATATATATACACATTATATATATATATATATATATATATATATATATATATATATATATATATACAGGGAGTGCAGAATTATTAGGCAAATGAGTATTTTGACCACATCATCCTCTTTATGCATGTTGTCTTACTCCAAGCTGTATAGGCTCGAAAGCCTACTACCAATTACGCATATTAGGTGATGTGCATCTCTGTAATGAGAAGGGGTGTGGTCTAATGACATCAACACCCTATATCAGGTGTGCATAATTATTAGGCAACTTCCTTTCCTGTGGCAAAATGGGTCAAAAGAAGGACTTGACAGGCTCAGAAAAGTCAAAAATAGTGAGATATCTTGCAGAGGGATGCAGCACTCTTAAAATTGCAAAGCTTCTGAAGCGTGATCATCGAACAATCAAGCGTTTCATTCAAAATAGTCAACAGGGTCGCAAGAAGTGTGTGGAAAAACCAAGGCGCAAAATAACTGCCCATGAACTGAGAAAAGTCAAGCGTGCAGCTGCCACGATGCCACTTGCCACCAGTTTGGCCATATTTCAGAGCTGCAACATCACTGGAGTGCCCAAAAGCACAAGGTGTGCAATACTCAGAGACATGGCCAAGGTAAGAAAGGCTGAAAGACGACCACCACTGAACAAGACACACAAGCTGAAACGTCAAGACTGGGCCAAGAAATATCTCAAGACTGATTTTTCTAAGGTTTTATGGACTGATGAAATGAGAGTGAGTCTTGATGGGCCAGATGGATGGGCCAGTGGCTGGATTGGTAAAAGGCAGAGAGCTCCAGTCCGACTCAGACGCCAGCAAGGTGGAGGTGGAGTACTGGTTTGGGCTGGTATCATCAAAGATGAGCTTGTGGGGCCTTTTCGGGTTGAGGATGGAGTCAAGCTCAACTCCCAGTCCTACTGCCAGTTCCTGGAAGACACCTTCTTCAAGCAGTGGTACAGGAAGAAGTCTGCATCCTTCAAGAAAAACATGATTTTCATGCAGGACAATGCTCCATCACACGCGTTCAAGTACTCCACAGCGTGGCTGGCAAGAAAGGGTATAAAAGAAGAAAATCTAATGACATGGCCTCCTTGTTCACCTGATCTGAACCCCATTGAGAACCTGTGGTCCATCATCAAATGTGAGATTTACAAGGAGGGAAAACAGTACACCTCTCTGAACAGTGTCTGGGAGGCTGTGGTTGCTGCTGCACGCAATGTTGATGGTGAACAGATCAAAACACTGACAGAATCCATGGATGGCAGGCTTTTGAGTGTCCTTGCAAAGAAAGGTGGCTATATTGGTCACTGATTTGTTTTTGTTTTGTTTTTGAATGTCAGAAATGTATATTTGTGAATGTTGAGATGTTATATTGGTTTCACTGGTAAAAATAAATAATTGAAATGGGTATATATTTGTTTTTTGTTAAGTTGCCTAATAATTATGCACAGTAATAGTCACCTGCACACACAGATATCCCCCTAAAATAGCTAAAACTAAAAACAAACTAAAAACTACTTCCAAAAATATTCAGCTTTGATATTAATGAGTTTGTTGGGTTCATTGAGAACATGGTTGTTGTTCAATAATAAAATTAATCCTCAAAAATACAACTTGCCTAATAATTCTGCACTCCCTGTATATATACACATCTTGGTACACCTTCCCTTTTAATCTGGTAACACATTGGTGTCTGTGCTGCACGTGTATTTTGCTGCATGGCACTTTTTTTTAGGTGTTTTTTGACATAGATCATCTTTTGATCAAATATTGAAATTAAGGATTTTTCTTTCAGAAATGACATTAGGGCATATATGTAGGCATGTTCATGTGAAAAAAAGCATTTTAAAATATTTTGAAGTGTACTTTAGAGGGCTTTAACGCTCAATTCTCCAGCTATTACAGCAATCTGGAGAATTATAATTAAATATTATTATTATTATATATTCAATGCCTGTATAGCCAGGTGACTCAAGCTCAAGCACCTTAATGACAGCAGTACCATATGGTTTTAAACAGAAAGCTTAGCTTTCTTTTCAGCACATGCATCCATCTTCAGTTTGACATTTGGTAATTTTCTCTCCTTCCTATGTTTCTAACACACTAATTACTCATTAGATTCATTTACATGCACATAACATTTTAAACAATGATGGTTTATTATATATAATCTTTACCACCAGGTTATTTAAACTTAGCCTATAATTTGATTATGCACAGAGGCATATCTCTTATATGAGATGGTTAAGACCATTCACTGTATGGAATTTTACAAGCGTGGGGATTCTATGTCTTTCAGAGCTTGCAGTGTAATTAATCATTACGTACTTGATTCTTTTTTATTCCTAAATATCATACCAATGGAGATTTCAGACATATTTTCAAATATGTGCAGTTTTGCATACCTAATTAGTCATGTGTCCAGTCGTCTGGTGCTGATGAGAGGCATACTTCCTTCATACGACACAGTCATACGGAATACTTATGATGTAAATGACAGATCTGTGAGGTTCTGGCTTGCTGACTCTCAACAGTGAATTAACCCTTAGGTAGGTGAAGTCCCAGGTGGCTGGATCCAGTGGTGCCTATAATTAAAAGACACTAAGCGGCTTGGAATGTGTTGGGCATTTAGCTGCATGCTTCTCCCTCTGTGTACACATAACATTGTGCACACATAACGTAACTCTTATTTTCTTCTGAAGGAAATCAACACCCTTAATTGCTCATTTTATTCAATAATGTGTTTGAGAGCTCATTAACAAATGTATAGATCAATATTAAAGAAAGAGGGGTCTATCATCTGTATTCACTAGTTTAGCCATTAATGTGCCAGATGAGTGACATTCAATAGTACGTATTTGCCTGCTGCCATTTAAAGTATTACATTTGTTTTAGATGCAACATAGGGATTTAGACTTCTCTCCTTTTTCTGTTCTTGTACTCTGTAGGTCTCCACTTTTGTTGCATCTGCATGCAACTGACATGACCTGGGTGTGCAAGGATGGAAACCAAAACAGAAAAGTGGCCTCTTTCTGGTCAGGGATAAGACCACATTGTTAATATTCATTTCATGAGGCTACTGCTACCTGTACAGGGTGATACTTAGAGAAATGTTCAGGTTAGAGTCACTGTGTGAATTATTAGCTTTGTTTTATCTCAGCTGACCTTGGATCTTTAACCCCTGCCACCCCAAAAACTGAATATTTCTCTTGGTAAGTATTTGGAAGTGTCTCATTGTTTTTTTTTACCATCTTCTGTACCTACAAATCTGGGTGTGTTTGAAGCTTGAACTTAATAGACTAAATGTACTTTTTTTCATACCTAATTAACTATGTATTTTGACACAAAACTAACTAGCTTTAAGAGGAAATGAAACATACGATTGTGCAAAATTCCGCAGATGTTCATAACTAATCTTTGCATCGCTCTGTGGCAGTAAGAAGAGCCTGTTGCAGGACCGGCTCTCTCCATCACTGGTGTGTGCGCACGTCAATGACTAACGTTGCTCAGTAATTAGTGCTGCCAGTCACAGAGCTACAGCTCCATTACATGGCAGCCTGGAAGTCTTAAAGAGACTTCCAAAACAAAGTGTCATCATTTTTGAACAGTGCTCCCTAGGAGCTTCGTTCAAAAGTAGTTTTAATCAGACTGCCGTGAACTTCTATGTGATAAAGTCTTTGTAGAAGTATTGGTTCCTCTTTAAAAATAAAATCTAGATGAATAGAAAATAGGAATATTTCTCATTTATATTTTGCATGTTTAGCTACTGGCAATTTACAGGGGCTGTATAACCACATTATTCTGACAAACATGTTGCAACTGTTTAGTGCTGTATTGAAGTTGTTCAAGCAACAGGGCAGTGACCCTGAAATTACTAATATTGTTAAGTAAAGTAACTGATCTATGTACATAAAATGCATCAGGACACCCATTAATCATGTAAGCAAAGTGCCTTCCTGAATAGCAGCCAAAAGAAACAATCTTATTTTTTCCTCCAAGGACTGTATAGTTTCTTGTTTGAAAGTACAAGGCAATCTCCACAAAATCGTTATCTTAAAAAAAATTAATAAACAAAACTACAATAGTTTTTGTATTAAAAGCAAATGCCTTTGTAACTTTTGGTGTTATGTAAGCTATGAAAGCTGCTATTCTGCTTTGTTTGCAATATGCTCATAATGTGTTGCTTAGAACATAGTGTGACATACCTTGAAAACATTTCATAGAACATCCGTAACAATATTAATAGTATTCCAAGATTCAGTAAAGCAACGTATTTGATTTGCAACTATGGGGGTCATGTACTAAACAAGTGCAGTGGGGAAAACGTAGGTAAAACATGAGTAAGGAGCAATTTGCGACCATTTGTAACATTTTGCGCTTGTTTTTCCTTATTTGCGCCTCTTACGTTTATTTTTATTTAGCGTGCATTTTTCCGGTTGCGCTAATAAATTGCTATTCGATTTGAGCATGCTAAAGAGTTTTGCAAATATTTTGTGAAAAATAATTCTTATTTGTGTGTGAAAATGACACCAGCTTTTAGCAAGTGCCATCAAAAGTGGTAGAAAAAATATTCACAAAATTGCCTGTTTTTATTCACAATTGTGCCTGTTTTTATTAGCAATTTGCACGCATGTACTGTTTGAGTGTTAAATGTTTAGTATACTGCAATAGGAGCAAAGCGCAAAAAATTGTTTTGCACATAAAATATATTTGCGTTTTTTAAGTACATGCCCCTCTATATCTGTAACATTCAGCAATCTACTAAAGATCCCATTCATATACTCTGGTATAGGGACGACTGATCTATTCAGGGTTGTTTATGATAAACTAATGCTACCCTGTAGTCTTCATTTTAGCCAATGCAACCCTGAAAAAGGCAGTGTAGTCACCAAGCTACTGTATCCTTATCAATGCTAAGACGTTACAGTAATGTGATCAGTAATTCATTTATTAAAACATATAATCAAATTTGTAGCAACTTTTACATTGGAAAAAGTACAAGCCATGGGCTACCAATATTGCTGTTTCAATACTCTCTCTCGTGTTACACTTGGGTGACACCTTAATAACATTGTATGGTGATTAATTTATATATTTAAATTAAAGGTTTGGGCCTCCATTTGTTGCTATAGGTTTAATACATTTGTTAATATTTAACGTGATTTTATGTCTATATTGGTTTTAGACAGTTTCAAAAGTATTAGTAGGAATTAGGAAAAAATCAGTGTGCTAAGTGCCTCAGAATGTATTCCAATCTGAAAATTGATTGTTGAGTTTTAGTGCAAACTATTAAAAAAAAGTGACCTAGTTTTGTAAAATACTCTTCTGAATATGTAAAATACTTATGTGGTTGGCTGACAGCTCCTGAGCCGGTCACATATTTTATTAACTTTTTCTGTCTTGAGCAGTCAGTTGGAATAAGTTTAAATAGGTTCACTGAATAGAGGGAATTGTGATTAGCAAGAAAATATACTTGAGATTAAATGTTACAAGAGCTCTAGTGATTTAAGATCAACTTTAAGTGCAATAGAAAATGGGCAAGAACACATTAGAATATATTATAGGTTCGATCAGGGAATTAGTGTTAAAGAGACACTAATGATAAATACGTTGCTCATTAAAAAAGAAAAAAAAAGAAAAATAAATTGGATATTATTTCTTAAATTGTTGTATTGGTTTTAAATAGTATAGTACAACATGCACATCATGTTAATCTTTTAAATAAGACTGGGCATAAGATATGTGTTATACAAGTTACAGAACATATAAATACCACTTCTGACAAAATGTTCTGACCAAAGTATGACAATAAAACTGTCCTGAGTGATTTAACAAATGTTTTAATTACTTTTATACCAAAGGTAGAGAGGATACACATTTCGTTTTTCGAAATTTATACATGAAGGTGATAACTTGTATTCTGACAGGATCAAAAGGTTTTTTGCTCGATCTAATATTTCCAAAATAGGTTAACATTCTGCTTTTTCTCAAGGCCTAGATGACATTTTATGAAATGCTCAAGCCATTGAAAGAAGGAAGTCATTCCTTCCTGGTCTTCTTGAGATAAATATTTGGTTCTATCAAATGCATTGAAAGGATGACTTTCAAAATAAGGATTTTACATTTAGGATTGTGTTAAATAGAAATTATTTAAGGGAAGCAGACGAATAAAGTACTTTATTGAACCTTCTTTGCTCCAGAGCATCAGGAGGCTCGCATGTTTCGAATCTTGAGTCAGAGCTTCATTCATCTTTGGTTAGATGAAGGAAGATCTGACCTAAAACTTCTTTTTAGAGCTGTGTGGACTCATTAAGTTATCTTAATTGCATTTTCTCATTAAAGAGGGTCTACTTAAGCCATCTGTGCTTGATTCAATCTTTAAATTAAACAGGAGTACATTTTCGGGATGTTACACAGGTTATACACATGATTCTTATTTGAGCATTTCATAATTATCCAGTTTCAAAAGGCATTTTTCGAGCAATCCATAAAAATACCGGATGTTAAACAACAAAAATGCACTTGACAGTGGTTTGAACTTTCACTTCCATTTTACTTAGTGGATATGAGATCTTTATTACATTGAATTAACTCATTAAATTGAGAGACATGTGAAAGCCATGTCAAGAGCAATCATAAGTTTTGTCTCTATGCGGATGATCTCTTGTTTACTCATAGTCAGTCTAGACATTGATATCCATGCTAAAAATATTCCATTAATTGAGTGATCTGATATTCAGTTGAAACAAACTCTGGGACCTTAGCACTGAATTGTGTGTTAAGTAGAAATATATCTGAAGGATAATACATTGGCATAATTAAAGTGATACTAAATTGGAGCACATTTGTTTTATATGCAGTCTAAAAGGGGGAGTGAAATTGCATATGGTGTTAATTTTGTCATTTTCATGTATTTTTCTAGTTGGTGATTATCGCTCATGTTTCCTATGGTTTAAATATTATTAGAAGGGATGCTAGCAAACTACCTTCTACCATATTTTCCTAATAATTAGGATCTCAATCTGTAGTAGCACCTCTCTGTCAACTTTCACAAACACCTGCACCAGACAATCTGCAGTGCATTCTGGGGGTTAAAATTAAGATCTCTTTGTTATGTATAGCACTATCAGAGGCAGACATGTAGTTTGCCATCGTGCTTCATCTGACCCAATATGCTGAACAACATGTCCGATTCCTTATAGTGCTATACAGAGTAAGGGCTCAATAAGGTACTTTATTTACATTCTTTCATTAATGCATTTCTATTTAAAATGTCTAGACTTAATATAATCTTTTGATTAAACAGAAGTGAATTGTTTGCCGACAGTTGTCTAGGAGGTTCTCAGACAGTGATTGTAGCATACTTACTTGAACTATGGTGAGTAAATTACAAAACCTTGCCCACCTTTTTTCTTAGAGTGTTTTTAGAGTTTTTAAAATATAATACAGGCAATGGTCGAAGACAAGGTTGTTCAAGGCCACACACCATATAATTAAAATTTGTTTTTCAAGTACAATGTACAAGCTTTATATCTGGAATAAAAGTCATGTCTGATTTGACAATATGTTGTTTTAAAATGTCCTGTCTTCTTCCTATAATAAAATATATTGTAGCCAATAAAAACATAAAGCATTATGAGAGGCTAAGAGAATATAAAAATGGTAATAGGATTCTCTTGAATAAAGAGCAAGCTATTGTGATTCATAATGATAGAACAAAAAACGGTTTTCCATTATGGTCAACAAGATAAATATTCAAAAAGCCATGATAGTAGAGATTTAGTAGGTATAGTGCGAAAGCAGAAGGAGTGAACACATATTATGAAAATTGGCAGAACTCTCTGTTAGGAAGGCAAATTCATGACAGCTTTTGTAAAGGGTCACTTTACTCAAGGACAACTGTTTAACTAGACATAATTGGTTTTGGTGAATAGGCATACTATTTCTGCAAATAGATTACTAGCAATCCTTTCTAAAGGATAATACATTTTATACTAAACCTACAACTAGATTAATTTTTAAAAAGGGTTAAACCCCTTGATAAATTTAGTTGATTGACTAGTGGGTAGTATAATAGTATAGAGCAGTGGCTCCCGACCCAGTCCTCATGCCCCCCCCCCCCCCCCCTCCCAACAGTTCAGGATTTAGGGATTAGCAAGCTTCGTTTAAAAAAATAAATAAAACTCACTTTTAGTTTTATTTGAACACAAAGGGGTAATCACTAAATTCCGGAGTATTAGATGGGTATGTGGACTGGTTTGGGAACTAGTACAGAGAATAAGAGAGAAAGAAGCACACTGCGCCTAGATGTGATGGCAATAGCAGCAACAAAATCTACCAGTGTCTCACTCCTGGTAACAAACAAAACTTAGTTTCACGGCCATTGCAAAATACAAAAAACATTGGAGGGGGGGTGATGGTTTTAAAGAATTAGGTAAATTGGAGATGCAGTGGGACTATGAGTTAAAAACACTATCTCCAAATGGCCTGAATACTGATTTTGATCTTTTTAATTTTCTTTAAGGGTCTTATCTACTAAAAAAAAGTTTTTTTAATTTGGAATATGCATTAGCGAATAAGTGCAATTTTGGGGACATATTGCAATCCACATGGCACCCTTATGTATATACATGACACTGGGCATGGTATTATTTAATTAGTTTTTAGATGTTGTATATTTATTATTAGATTTACTCTGTATGTTTTTACTTTAAATAATGCCCAGTTCTTGAATTTGATGTACATTTATTATCATGATGCAGCATAATCATTTAGTTTATTATTTATTTAAAATCCTCGCGTGTGAGACACTGTTGAAAAGGTTAAAATAAGCCAGCTGCTGAAAGGAAGAAAGTACAGACGCGTCTGATTGGATGAGACGCCCACTAGAGACGCTTCACGGATGACGTCATCATGCGCGACGCCTGGGAGTCATGTGTAGCAGGAGACTTAAAAAGGGAAGTGACAGAAGAGAGAGGACACTTGAAAAAACCCTATCGTTTGGGCGAAACGCGTTGTGGAGGAGAGGAGACCTTTTGGGACTGGCTTTGTGTACATTCATGCTGAATCCTGTGATATGGAATGTAAGATTTTTATGTACCTTTTTTTATATTAAATTTATTCACACTAAAAAACCTCCTCTTCACTCTCTCTTACTGTTACCAGGAGACCTGCTGGATCATTAACCCCTTGTGGGCTCCCTGGAAGCTGTACAGACTGAGCAGAACTCTGCTCAGTAAAATATGAGTGTGTTCTCCCTTATTTATGAATATTGGCACTTTTTTTTTTAATTACTACAATATATTATTATTGTTTTCTGTTTTATCCCTTCTGATTCAAATTGAGCTGATTACGCCACATTTAAGGGTAATACCTGATTTTTACTTTATTGTGTGTGTATTAGAGTGTTGGGCTACAGCGCACTTTTTCATGTGTTTGTTTAGTACAGAGAATGTATACGGCTTTGTGCAAATGTACATAGGAAGAAAGGTTCTTATAGTAGTACCCAGTTTTGGGTTGCTCAGTTTTAAGGGTAGTATGGGCAGCTAATGTAATAGGGTTACCAAACAATTACTTCATGGAAAGTATTTTGTTAGCCAGTTTGAAACATATGAAGGGTTCATTTCTCTTTCGTCACCCACAGAGTGATATTTGAAACAAAAAAAAACTATTTTTTGTGGGGGTATCAAGAATTACATTTTAAAACTTTTCATCCGCCATGATTACAAAATATTCTAAGTACTTTCCTATTGTATTTGTAAAAAATGAAATGAAAGTATACATTTACAAACTACGGTATTTATTGTCTATTGTTAGATTGAGAATTCTGTGACTGAGGGAAAGTATTCTAAATCAAGAAAATGCTATCATTCAGACATGTGATTGATTCTTGCAGCTTAGTGAATATGACAAGCTGTGTGATTCTTCCCTGCTATGAGCTATAAAGCAAAACATCTCATAAAACAAGAGGGGCAAAGAATCTTGATCAAGATTATAAACATGCATTAGAAATAGAAAAGGTTCTTAAAGACACAGTACATTAGTTACCCATACCCACTTGTGGAGGTTAAAGAACCCAAGTGAATGGGGTAAATAAACTACTTGTCTTCAACACCAGAAAAGGGATTGCATACCTTCATATAACCTAATCAAGTATTTTATTCTCCCATGTGTATTCAGAATCATTCATTGATATATAGTTAAGTGAACTTTAACCCTTCACAGGGAACAATCAGATCCTCTGTATTAGACCTGATAACTCAATTTTAGGACCAACCCGGTAAACATTGCAACTTAACTGCAAAAGTTCGCTAACCAAATAACATACAAATTTCTCCCTATTTCTCTTTCTGTATAATGTAATATTTTCTCAAGTGACTGTTGATTTTTTATTCTTGTCAAGATGTGTAACTGACTATTATCCCTTGATTCAATAAAAAGATACAAAGTAAAAAAGAAATAGAAAAGGTTCTACTACTTTTATCATGCCTCAAAGATGATATTACTCACAAATGTTTCTGCAGGATCCACAATTTTTTTTGCCATAAGCATATACATAATAATACCTTAAATAAGGTATTAGCAGCGAAAATTATTATTTTTTTATAGCTTCAAATAAATGCACCTGGGACTATTTGCTATTTAAATAAGTTTGTTCCAGGATACTCTCGTACCATTGGTACAATTCATAAAATGAAGTGATGTGGGCTGGGATGTTAGTTACGTAATTATATTATTAAGACGAGTTGACAGAGCTGTCTTGAAAATTCTTCTTTGAACCAAAACCAAAAAGTATGTAGTAGAGTCAATGATGAAAATATGAGTACCCATTGCACTGGAGAACTCTAAAGCCTACAACATTTAATATTAGCTGTGTTTGCACACACGTTACATTGTGAAAAACAGAAAAAGTAGTGTTTATACCTCTATGCATGCTCATGGTGCAGTTCAGGGTTTTTCATGGGCCTTGACTTTGCCATTTTAATGGATTTACAAGTGCTAAAGGCATACCCAGGTGTGATTATTTAAGGGGATCATATAAACTAGTTAGCAAAGCTAGTGCCAAACCTAGATACAAGATGCCCCACCTTTGGATAAGGCATTTGTAATGTGCAATCGTTGTACTGAGTGTTCATATTTTTAGGGGTTGTACAACATTTTGTTACAAAACAGTGCACAAGATATGTTACACCTAGGCAACTTGCACTAGAACCATAGATTAGAAGTTTGTGTACTTGGTATTGAATAAGAGGTGCTATATTTTAGATATAAGATAAGGGGGGAAGAGAAATAATAGATGGAAAATGTGGCTCCGGATTAAATATAGGAAGATTTTTAATCTACAAATAAAGGAATTATTTCTTATTCACGAAAACCAGAGCTTCACAGTTATATAGTAAAGCATTCCTTAAAAAATTACAAAATATAAAGACCCTAAAAAAACAAATTAATGGACTCAACTCTGACAGACACTTTGCTCTTCACTGACTCAGCACAGATCTCGCTAACCCATTATGTATGACAAATGATTAATCTGTAACAGACTGACGCAATATTTCAAGTTCTACTTTATATTTATCAATGAGTTCTAACATTATAAGGACAAAACTAATGTTATGTTCATAAAAAGCTCTCCTAAAATTCCCGAGCCATCATTCACACATTGGCAATACATTTAGCAGAATGGCTTCAGGCTTTCACAGGACAATACATCCTTTTATAAATGAAGACTAGAGAGCCTGTCACCATATATGTGTGCATATTTTCAACAGTTGTTATCTTGAAGGAAGTGGTGATTTGTAGAAAAGCGAAAGGCTTTTAAAGCACAAAAAATATTTTGTTAAACTCAGTAATCATACAAGTGATACTAGATGAGAAAAGAATACCTTTTACTAAAAGCATATTTCCATGATTTGCTAGCATTTATACTTAAATAAAACATTTTATAACATTACTAGAAAAAAAAATCACATATGAATATAATGTAATAAAAATAAAACAAAGACTAAAAGTGAAATGCGTCTGAAGATTAGACAGTTCCTATCTTTATTTTAAAGGCAATGATAGGTGCTCTATTATTCCATTTGAACCATTTATTTCTGGATCTGTTAGTGCTGCCAAGTGATGCTGGTGTTAAATGTGCCTACTTGCTCCTGGATTGTTCCAAAATCAGTGGCATTAATGCTCGTAGGAAAACATGGGGAAAAAGGAACAGATATTCTGTTGGATCTCAACCTCGACAAAAATATGTGACGTCCGGAGGCCTCGCTTTTTTTTGCAGGGACCCACAGGGTGTCTGTGAGAGTGTTCCTGGGTACCGATCACCTTGTGATCGGTGGCCAGGAACCAATCGTAACGTTTTGGTGTTTGCATCGTTTGGGACCCAAGCACCTTGCGTCACGAAAGGGTTAAATCCATTAACATTATTCAGCAGGTAAAAACATGGTGTTTAGGCCTCAGTGCAGGGATTCCTGTCTGTGTTTTGCACACCTCTAGTGTACTGTCTCTGATGTCATTCCAGGTGCACAGTTACTCTCCCCAGTAAGGGTTCCGTCATGAAAAACACCAAAAGATGCTAGGAATTCTGGCTCCACTCAAGCCTGAAGGACCAAAACAGCTTCTCTTCTCTGGTAATAGGTGGAGCCTCTGCAGGTATCAAAAGGATGAATATAAATGAGATATTGTCATTTATTACAATGGATATTGACTCACGGAAGGGAGATATTATTCTGTCTTTTTACAGGTCCGTGGTAAGAAATGCAGTTCAATTCTGGGCGTCTTGTCTGAAAAAAGACTTTATGGAACTATAGAAAGTGGAGAGGATCCTATTAACCCATTTACACTGGATGATGCTTTGGTCCCTAATGACCAAAGCTCCAAACCAGTGTCTTTGTTCACCTGGCCCAAAATACATAGTGATCAGGTGCCAGGGAGACACAAACAAAGACCCAATAAGGGGGCCGCGATGA
Source organism: Pelodytes ibericus (assembly GCA_036172795.1). NCBI lineage: Eukaryota > Metazoa > Chordata > Amphibia > Anura > Pelodytidae > Pelodytes > Pelodytes ibericus. The sequence continues at coordinate 40,260,909 of CM069861.1, forward strand.
GCTGTTAAATGTAGGATGTTCTTTGCAATCCTACAAGCCTTTAGGCAACTAAAAAGTAGGATGGCATAGGAAGTCCTACAAGCTGGAAAGGGTTAAACTAATAAAGGGAATGGAAAGTTTTAGTTATAAAGATAAACTAAAAAAGTTAAATTTATACAGGCTAGAGGAATTGCATCTTAGAGGGCATAGGATAATGGTATAAAAATATATACAGGGCCCATACAAACAGCTCTCTAAATACTTGTAATTTAACAAACTGTCAAGAGGACAAGAAGACACCCGCTAAGAATTAAAGAAAGGAGATTTGGTCTATGACAGTGGAAGGGTTTCTTTAAGGTAAGCACAATGAAGGTATGGAATTCACTGACTGAAGAGGTAATGTTATTAAATACGTTAGATGCCTTTAAAAAGGGCCTGATTAATTTTTTAACAAAGCATAACATAGAAGTCTATACATATAAGTATAGGCATTGATATATATTTAGTTCTTGTTGATCCATGGAGAAATCTGATTGGTATTTGGAGTCGAGAAGGAATTTATCCCTACTAAAAGCAGAATCTGAATTTGCAGAAATAAGGTTTTTTTTTCCCTTTGGATCAACAGCAGTAAACAAGCAATAGGAAAAGAGGAAAACTTGCCGCAAGTCTTTTTTTAACCTAAGCTACATATGTTACTATGCTATTTGACTTATTTTGCGTGTAAGCAGGTGTAAAAAAAGAAACAATAAAAAAAAAACTAAAATGATTTATCCTAGTGTCAAATAACAGGTGGTAAATAAGGTCTGCCACACACATACTATGTTAACTATTAAAATTAATATTGCCTTTTTGTTTGATTCTATTCTACTATACAAAGAATCAATAACGTCCGCACTTAACCGTTACTGAGCAAATTCAGCTTGTCATTGGCTTTACTTTCTAGTTTCCTCAAGACACACCACAAATAGACGCATTGTCTGAATTGTAATTTTGCAGCTATTAAATACATTTGCTCTATAAAAGTACATTTTACTAAACAATAGCCATTTACGAGTTTCTGTTATGTTTGTCGAGAAAGAGATCTGTGCAGAGAAATTCTACATCAAATATTTATTTTTCTTTCTTTCTTTTTTTTAAACAGAAGTTTGAACTTTAATATGCACTTAAAAGCCTGCATTGAATACAGAGATGTTGATATTGTGTTGTGTGCAGAGGGGAAAAAAAACGACGGATCAAATTCAGATTCTTTTAGAAAGACAGCTTGAAACAGAAGGAAGACAAGAGGGAGTTTCAAACCCCAAACCAGTTCCTCTCATCCTGCTGTTTCTAGAATTGCATCCCCAGCAAACTGTATGCACACTGAGGTATAACCACGGTGATACCGTTTTGCAATCGCTTTTTCAGTTAGCAACCTATCTTGTGTTTGAACATGAAAAAAAAAAACGCTTTGTTTCATGTGCTTCTTTTTTGAAACTGTGCAAAAATATTCCTTCCCTGGAGAATGACAGTTGTGCTATGAAATGCAAGCTAGAGAGGGCAGAGTTACAAAATCATCATTTGATGAGAAGGGAAAAAGCCAGTTGGAATAAAACAAGACTTTTTAACCTCCTGATAAAATCCATCAGGACAATTGGACAGCCATTAAAAACTTGGAACAGTACCAAAAAAAGTCCAAGGCACCTAGTTAGCTCACTTGTGGCCTCTGCCAAATATTGAAGGACAGTTTGCTCTGATAGTCTAGAAAATGAGCACCAGAGAGTATTGCAAAATCTAAAAATGTCATATTTTGTTTTATACTTTACAGTGACCTAAACATTAAACAGTTATCAGTACAAGCCTTGTAGGAATGTAAGACCATTGTCAGAAAAATGCATTTTTTTTTTTTAGATTATTAAAATATAAATTTAATTTAGAAAAGAGTGTTCATCAAATGGTAACCCTTTCATTCACTGGACCTAGCCTAACTTTTAATGTTCACTGTAGTTTATTATTCTATTATTTTTTAGTATATGACAAATTGTTAAGATGCTGTTTGCTTAGGGCTGTATACATTCAGACAACAATGCTGGTGTAAGTGTGCGGATTACGAGCTTTATACCTGACAAAGAAACAGTCTGAACTTCCAGGGAGAGTGCCCCAAAGCCAAATGTTAGCTTATTCTACCAGTTTACCACTATCTCTGGGGTTTGCACATTTTTTAAAAGTGATGCTTCCCCTTTTAAGAAGTTGATTATTACATATATTATAAGCATATATTTTATCCTTAAGGTTAAATGTTTTATTTAAAAAGATTGGATCAACTGAACATTGTTTTAACTGCATATAGAGCATAACAAATTATTGAAAATGATGTATTCATTGGCAAAACTGCAAATGCCTATATTAGGCGAAAAATGTGTTTTAAATGTGTCTGTGGAGTCTGCTGTTTATGACTTCACCTGTGGCAATGTATGCAAATGAACTGCTTTCCAGTGGGAAATGTGTAATTTGCATACCGTGCCACAGGTTATGTCATAAAAAGGAGACTCCACAGACACATTTAAAACACATTTTTATTCTAATTTAGGAATTTGTTGCAGTTTTGCTAATACAATGTTAAGATAATTTTCAATATGTTTCAATCATTTGTAAGCTCTACATTCATAGTAAAAACTATTTTTGGGTGATACAGATCCTTTAAGAGACTTCTTTAATTCATTTTTAAATCTTAAACAGCAGCAAATAGTTGTTACATGCATTGCACTGAGTATCTTATGGGGTCAACTTTATTCATTTATTGGAAAATAAAGTTATGATTTAATTAATTGCAATTTTGCAGAATATTATAGTGGGAATTCTATTCTATTAACTCTATCTAATTTGTGGGCTTCTTCCATTTTCAATACCACTCAAGCCTGTATAGCCTGTTATGTAGGCTTACTTGTTACGATAAGTACTTATAGGGTTTGTTTTGGGTTTTCTTTCCAAATTTCACCTATATTTTCTGGTATCCTGCCTTTTTCAGGAACTCTGAAATCCCATGCACAAAATCACTCAGTGGATTATGCATTTTTTAAGAGAGGGTGGGGACTTATGTCTCTCTGCCTTGGAGCGACTTGGATAAAAATATGGTCATGTGCACGGTGGTGACTGATTTTAGTACCGGAGAAACTCATTGGAGCAGATGGAGTCAAGCTTCTTGCACACATGCTACCTGAAGCATTGACATTCATATAGTCCCAGTGATCTGACTTTCTCTGAACCAGTGACATCATAAGTGGGTTGAAAGCAGAAAGGTCTACTTGTATCTCTTCTGGATAGTGAAGCACAGCAGCCTGGGAATCAGCAAACATGTTTTAGTTCAGTAAATTAGGGGCTCAAAAACATATTTGCCACACACATACCACTCCTGATCTCAAATTAATAGAAGGGAACATAAAATGATTCCAGTATGGAAGACCTAGGTGATTTGTTTTTAGGTTTTATTTTGCCATAAAATAGTCCCTTCTTCCCTGGGGCCATATGTGGAATTGATCCATGCTCCGAACTCTGCTACAATCCTGTTGAACCTTGGCAAATTTGTTAAAGTGGGTTTTTCCCTTAAGTTGGACTCTTTACTCTAGATTTATATCGGCTCAGAGAAGCTTAGATACCAGTGGGAGAACATTTTGGCCAATATGCACACAGCATCAGAGAATCAGACTAACTGCATTAATGAGACTGTTCCTAGCTTGGAGGGAAAGGAAAATAACAGAAGTAAAATTGATTCTTCCATTTAATTCCATAAAATGATGTCCTCAGTCAGGATAGAGAATTGCAGTCCCATTATCACACTAAAGTAAAGATTGCCATGCATACCAGACATCGAGAACCCCCAGAAGTGTGAATGCCTTCTGACACCTCCAGAGGATGACTGCAATTTATATCTGATTATACCACTACTGACTGATCAAAGAATTCAGGCCTGGAATCAGATCTAATTTGCTTTCCATTCTTAATGATATGTACTTGCACTTTGGGAAAATGTTTTCCTATTAATTTAGTAAATTCATTATCATGCCTGATGAAGAGACCTAAAGTCTTGAAAGCTTGCACTTTGTCGGATTATTAATAACCATAAAAAATATGAATATGAGTTATTAATTATGAATCATAAAAAATATGAAAATTGATGATTCAAATATATGGGTCCGACTAAAAATACCCATATCAAGAATTCGTTATGTATGTGAGAGTTTGGATGACGTTTTTACAAAGTAAATACAATGCAACAATTATTAATAAAATAATAATGAATTTATTGAATATAGAATAAAGATCAAACGGTAAGCAAAATAGCATAACAACAAAATACAGTATCAATAGATGTTAATCATAATTCACATGTATGACTTATAACATAAGTAAGTAGGACAAAACATTAATTATGCAGCTCTGTACCTATATCAACATACATGTAGAATAATTTACTATGCAGTACGTTTCTGACCATAAGATGGCCTTGCATTTTATGTAGATACAACCTACATTGATAATGATTAGTATTTAACATGGTTAATGATAGTACACCATAATTACCTACAAATTACCAACATATACTCTGCTTAGGTAAGGTAATATTACTAAATCATATAACTACTCAAAGGGGCTATTTCTTAATCTGCTCGGTAAATGATAATGTATGTATTCCAGCTAGACTTTAAGAATGAGAATCTTAGATAATCTCTGGAGATTAGATATGACATATTTGGGTAAATAGCTAGACTATAAGAACTTATGGTTCTTTGTAATATCTCTAGGATATTCCTCTGGCTTCCTTCTGCAGAAAGGATGACAGATAAACACCAGGCTAAAACATATAGATCCCAGAAATTGGGGGAATTAAGTTAAATTTACCCAAATATATATGCCAATGACATCCATAAAAATGAGATTATGCTAGAAACAAATTACCACATTTATACATTACCGGCAGAGGTTGTTTTGCAGTTGAGACTCCTTCCATTGAAGAATTGAGTGATGGGAGTTACTCCTGGGACTTAGCTCAATACTATGGGTATGGAGATTTCTATTGTTATAATGAACATGTGCTATTAAAAGCCTCATATTCCTGAGTTCTCCCCAGAAGGAGAGAGACTCAGCCCATTTCTAAAACATTCCCATTTCTCACCCTACTAGTGGCAGCTCTCCCAAAATCAGTCTCCCCCCGCTCTTTTCAGGTATCTCCGGTCTTTTTCTACACCTCCAGTACCAATTTATCAACCAAACCTTATCTCAGACTCACACCCTGTTTCTGTAACTTCTAGCCAATTGAATGGATGGGTGTATTTAATTTAAATGAGATGATGTCATGGTTTATAGCTACACCTGGATTGTGAGTATAATATAAAACAATATATGTTTAAATGTCTAAAAGTGTTAATACAATTTGAAATTAGAGTAAATATGTATCATATTCTTATTCTTATCATTGCACATTAAATAAAAATGTATAATAAAATATATACCACACTAATAAAACAATAAAAACAATATTCTAATTAATATGTAGGATTAATAATACTTTACATTTTTATTAGTGAAGGTGTGATATAATTATATATTTTATTGGGTGATTTGATTCAACCAGGTCTATTTATAATAACCATTATTAGATTCTACAAATCAAAAATCCCAATAATCTCAGTGTGTCTGTGTCGGTCAGTTTCTGCCAGTTTGGGTGGGCTAGCAAGTTGCAGAGAAGCCCCCCTTCTCCTCTAGTATGTACACAGCTGTGTCTGCATCAGTACAATGAGATGTAATAAACCTTGCACAACAATGGCCACCTTATCTGTTCCGGTGATACTAGATAACAGAGTTAGGAATGTGGAGGACTTTCTTTCAGCTTCAGGGACACAGAATAAGATTTGAACACACAGAAGGATGTCCAAAAACTGACACAAAATGGAGGCTGCTGGCATCCATCTTGTTATCCTTTTCTTCTGCTTTATTCATATGTACCAGTCCCAAGATTACTGTTCAATACCTCTGACAACTTGAAACCTACTCAGTTAGCCAAGAAAGGTATCAACTTGTCTCTACTTGTCTCAAAAAATAAGTTCACAAACAACTCTTACTCCTGCAGAATCTGAGTTAAAGAATAATTTTTTAGCAGCAGTAAAAATTGAAGTAATGTGACTATGCCTTTGAATTATTTTATTGAAGTTGTCTATCTATCGTTGGCCAATGAGTAATGTGCTCTTACTAGAAGTGGCTACATGGAATAGCCTTCCATCATACGTGGTAAAATTGAATTCACAAAGTTGATTTGAATGTTCCTGGTAAAAAAATTATCATAGTGGCAACCATAAATCCCAGTGGACTAAGGCTCATTCATGCTTGCGAGGCTTTATCTGAGCTGCCCACGTTCTCAGGAACTCACTTATGCAGAGCATCCAGCTCTCTTCCTCATTTTCAATCTTCAAGAAGTCTCTCAAAACTCATATATTTAAAGAAGATCACTGCTCACCCACTACAACACTCATTAATTAACCTCGGGCCAAACCCACCTAGCTCCCACTGTCCCCAAATACTGTTAGGAATAAGTAAGCTTACTGTTTATCCCTGTAGAACACCTATTAATTAATATCTGGCTATACCTACCTAGCTCCCACTGTCCTCAAATACTGTTATAACCACCACCTTCTCCTTTTCACTCACCTTATGTGTCTCTTGTCCCCGATTCCCTCCCGAGTGTAAGCTTGTGAACAGTGCTCTCTACCTTGTGTTTCAGTCTGTCTCTGTTTGTCTAATGTAGTATATAGTTCCCTCCTGTGTTCTGTACCAAGTACTACATTAAATTGCATATAATTAAATGTTAATGTTATTAGCATGGGTGTAAGACAAATCCATTTTGAATTTGATAAGCAAGGGTCACAGTTTATGGGCCAAGAAGTTCTTATCTTACCTGCTATCAAATTATAGTTAGCCCTGTTGCAATGCAATGTTTTTCTAAAGTAGTAAGATATCTTTTTCTACCAGAAACAAGCTCTGAATGAACAAATAGGGACATATTTTCACTTATAAATAATTATAATACGGCATGATATTTTAGTTGGATAATCTGCAGCAAAATCTGTTTCTAGTATGCAGTTCTACTTCTTAAATTTGGATGTTAATTAGATTATGCTGGCTATGCACCTGGTTTAATAAAATGAAAATGCAAATTAATGTCTATCGTACCTATTGCTGCTCCAGAAATCTAACCATTACCATATAAAAGATACAGTACCAAGACGACCTATGCAGAGTGTTTATTACTCTGCTAAACTACACACATCCAATGCTTAAAATAACCGGATTAATAAAAACATGTAATTACACATTCATTCATCCCAGTGAAAAGTAATGCTTTGTAAGTGTTATTTCAATTACAGAAAATATTACACTAACTTAAAACTGTACAAAAATTATTATGTTTGTTTGTGATACCAATTATTCCTTTTGTTATAAAACATATGAAGGTTAATTAGGAACATATCATTATCATGAATTATCATAATCCTACATATATAAACAGAGAGACATAAAATAAAATGGTTCTTCAAAGCTGGAATAAATGTATGTCTCCTTTTAGCAGTTGCTGAATGTGTTTATTTATATTAAAGGGGAAGTACACCATAAATTGATTTTTGCTGCTACCAGCTAGTAGGGCTACCCAGTTTTCTATCCAGCAATTTACATACTGGTAAAAACCTTGAAATCTCCTCTGTTCTGAGGAGTCTATGAAAATACCAGTGGAATATGAAAAAAATATAATGTTAACCGTGGTTTACCCAATGCTACAATCGTAATACTAAAAAGTTCAGCTTAGTTAACTGTTATGTATAAGTATCAAGTTAAGTACAACCACCTAAACATTACACCATTGATTGCAATGAAAGATTGCACCATGTTTTCATATTTTAACCCTTTAGTACCTTAACCCCTTCGCGACAATGGATGTGTCAGGCACAACCAGCCAGGAACTCCGTTCCCAACAATGGACGTGCCTGACACGTCCTTCTTTGAAATTAGCGTTTTTTGTGATCAACGATCGCGAAAACCACTCTGACGGTGCTACTCTATTCGAGGCAATAGTCAGCACAGCTCTTGGGCACCCACGATAGCTCAACGGAGCGACCGAGGGCGCCATATTGCAGGAGCTCTTACGACGCTCTGAATATGTTACTTGATATCTTCCTAGAGGCAGTCAGCAAACTTGCAATGAAAAAAAAAGACTTAATTAGCTTAAATCTAGGGTTAGGGTTAGGGTTAGAATAGTAGCTAGGGTTACAATTAAATTAGGCTTAGCATAAACATAGAAACATAAAATGTGTTGGCAGATAAGAACCATTCGGTCCATCTAGTCTGCCCAATTTTCGAAATACTTTTATTAGTCCCCAGTTCCCTATCTTATATCTGGGATAGCCTTGTGCCTATCCCATGCATGCTTAAAATCCTTGACTGTGTTTACCTCTACCACTTCCGCTCGAAGGCTTTTCCATACATCCACTACCCTCTCAGTAAAGTAATACTTCCTGATATTACTTTTAAATTGTTGCCCCTCTAATTTTAGACTATGTTCTTTAGTTGTGGTAGTTTTTCTTCTTTTAAATATACTCTCTTCCTTTACTGTGTTGATTCCCTTTATGTATTTAAATGTTTCTATCATATCCCCGCTGTTACTTCTTTCCTCCAAGCTATACATGTTAGGATGCTTTAACCTTTCCTGGTAAAAGGAATAGGGTTACAATTAAATTAAAATGAAAATATATTAAGGGTTAGAATAAGGGTTAGAGTTGAGGTTAAATTTAGGGTTAGGGTTAAATTTAGGATTTAAGGTTCGGATCAAAAGGTCAATATAGAAAAAAACAAAAACACTACTAAACAGCAGAAACACATGGAATCAAGCATATTTCTGAACTTGGGATAACATTTAGAAACTATTTAGATGGTTTTTTTTTAATGATTGTATTTGTGTAAATTATATTTTAGGTTAAAGTTAGAAAAAGTGTTTTTTTTCTATTTTTTCATCATTATTTATGATTTTTTAGTAGTAAATTCTAAGATATGATGAACATAATGGTATCTAATGAATACCTTTCTTATGACAATAAAAACATATAATTTGTGTGAGTACAATATGTTAGAAAGAAGAAAATGACAGCTAAACACAAACACCCCAGACATGTAAAAACAGCCCTTGTCACCAAGGGAAAGTCAAGGTCAAAATGTCTTGTCACTAAGGGGTTAATGAGCCCTCTTTGCTCAGTAAAGCTCTACCGGGGGCAGATATATTGTGTCAGATCTTCATGCAACTGACCAAAGATTCTAAATAACATGTTCACTATCTGATCTAGCTATAGAGGTGCAAGAAGTGCAATGACAAACCCTCATGTGTGCAGTGAAAAGTTCTGTCGGTGTAGTTGGCAAATCATGTGGGTGCAGAATGGGGACAGTTGACAAGTCATGTGGGTGCAGTGGCAAGTCAGACGAGTGCAGTAGAGTTGCATGACAAGTCCTTGTCATGGTACTATATTTGTATTCTTGGCATTGGTGAAATATGTGTGCAATAGCTTACTGGGTTGCCTTATAGTTAGGCCATTTCTTTTGTTTTTCACTCGTTAAGATCTAAGTTTAGGGTTTTACCGTATAATTAGAATCACCTTTGTGCAAATACAGTAGTAGACTTTCTGAGAACTGACAGTAAGACCAAGGTCAAATCCAGCCCAAAACTAGTGGGCCTCATGTAAGGTACTCCTCAGAAGTGCCTGACTGTTTCAGTTAGGCACAAGTCCTGGGTGATAAGATAGTCACCAGCAGTTACAATCAACAGAACAGCAACAAATTGCATCAAACACGGCTGTCCAGCATCTTAAAATTGGTATGTGCATATTAGTGTCATTATATCTACAGTGTAGTTAAAGGTTATTGGAAATGGAATGATCATCTGCATGAGTCTTTGGATCAGGCCTAACTTAGGGAAGAAATGGCCAGCAAGGCTACATTTTTGCTGCATTCTGTGCATTTTCTAAGCATGTAAAATACACTCTTGTTGTTTTCTATATTAGCATGTAAGCAATATTTCTTTAGGACTCAGCTGGAAACTTTCCTGCTACCATGACAAGCAAAAAACTTGGCAATTCTGGATTCTAAATTCTAAAATAATCTAATTTTACAGAACTTTTCTGGTTCACTGTGTCACCTGTTTAATATTTAATCTGGGCCAGGGGCTCTGTGTGCACTCTGCAGTATATAATTATCATATATATCGATTAAACAGCAAAGTGTTAGATTGTTTGCTGCTGGATGTTTTTTCTACTGTTAATTCTAATGGAAAGCGGAAAAAAATCATATACAAATTGGGAGCAGTAAAAAATGGAACACCTGCATTTTGTTTTGTATCTTCATAACCTTGAAGACGCAGTAACTTCTATAACAATAATTAAAACATACTGTGCCATGCTAGGACTCATTACATGTTGTACTATGCTAGGATACATTATATGGTGTATACTGATGGACAACATGCTTAAAAAAATGAATTAACTGTGCAAATATGTAGTTGTACCATGCCAGAATACATTACATATTGTGCCATGCTAGGATAGCTTACATGTTTTACCATGCTACGATACATTAATGGGACTGTATCACCTAAATATTATTTTTATTGTGTATGTAGAGAAATGATTGAAAATGGTCTAAACCGAGCCTAATGTGATTTAATTTTGTTCGTGGAGTCTCCTGTTTATGACATCACCTGTGGCTTGATATGCAAATGACAAATTTCCCATTGAAAATCAGTTAATTTGCACACATTTAAAAAATTCAAAACATATTTAGACAATTACATGTAATTTGCTACCCCAATATTTAGATCACTTTTAATCATTTTTTATTCTCTACATTCAAAGTATAAACAATGTTTAGCTGATTTACTGAGCTAGTATGGATTAGGCAGACTAATCACTTGCATGACAGTTTAAATGAAGCATTGATAAAAACCCAATCAAACTATAGATATTCAGATTCTTCTTGTTCTTTCAACCTAATTCTCACTCACAAATGTCTTTCATTTTGGATATTGTTTTAAAGAGTCAGCGAGATGCACTTCGCACTGTGGGAATAAACCTAAGGACATTTCTGGTGGTTTATTTATTGAACCTCTACTATAATTATCTTATACAATATTTTGGGAAAATTTATATTATATTAAACATAAAGCACCATTCGTTTCTGAAGCACTGTAGGAACATACAAATAATAGGCAAAGTAACCAAGTAGATGTACTTAAATGGTGAGGACACCTTACAGTCTTTGTATTCTCAAAAAGAGTTGCTAATGATCTACTCTCAGTTAATTTGTCAACTATGTTACAACGTAAAAAAGAGAAAAAAAAGATTGAATAGTCTAGATTAAAAAGCAGTAACCAGTTATATCAAGGAACGAAGATAAGCTTGGTCATCCTTTCTTAATGGAATTATAACATTTTATGTCCCTAATTTTCAACTTCTTTGGTGATGAAGGTCAAACTTTTTTTACAGGTACTTGTTTCCAATGTTGAAAAATAAAAACGATATTGAACCATACATCCAATATACATCTTGATATTTAAGAATGCTGGTAATAAGAATAACATAGTCACAAAATGAAAAAACAAACTGATTTAAAATCTTTATTGTGTTCCAATGACATCTTTGTATTGTAAGCCAACCAGAACAAAGCAGACAACAGAATTCAAATTATGGTCGCTGACCAGAAAATGTGCCAATTATAATAAGTTAATGGCAATCAACATCTCCTTGATGCTGCAAAAGTATAGGACTAATATAAGTAAAAATAATCAAATGCCATAATATATATTATAACATTTCTAAATGTGTACTTTTACATAAGCTGAACTTCAGTTCAAATATCGATTCAATGAAATTACGCAACAATAAGCTTTTATACACAATCTAGCTAATACCTTTACACATGTTAGTTTTTGCTTTCCTGGAAGTTTGCCCATCTTGTTTCTACCCTCATTTCTTCTGAACTATTAATGTATTCCTTTAAAAGAAAGGATTGGAAAGAGAGAGGCTTCAAAGGGAATATTGTTTCATTTCATGACATTATTGGTCTGGTAGGTTCTTTAAAAATAAAATTCTTAGAACTGTAAAAATATCATTCTGTTCAGGTACCAAATACTGTTCCTTTTTTCATCTGCACAGCTTCTGTTTATAATGCTGATATCCTGCACTAGGAAAAATGTGTTGTTTTTATTTCAGTCTTATGGGAGTGAACAATAGAATTCAGCTGTGAGGAGATGTTTGCTCTGAGAAAGAGAAAATGAAATCAGTAGAGAAAATATTTTCATGCATCAGTAACCTTTACTGTATTATATACACATTTACAAGTGATTTAGCAATTTTATTTATTTTCTTCTGGTCCAAAGTATAGTATATAATTATTTTTCTCTCACTGCATATCTTTACAAATTGTGATTTTGCACTTTGGCATTTTCAATGTTTTTCTGTGGTTTTTTTTTTTGGCATTTAATAGTTTAATGTAATAACTAAAACATATTCTCTTTTGCTATTATATATGTTAATTAAAATTATTTTTAATTGAGGTATAATTTTTAGGTATGGAGGGCGTAATCTGGTTGCTGATGGAGTTAACTGTACTCTGAGAGAGGTCCGAACCTGACACTCGCCATCTGGTGTTTTCCAGTAAACATGAGAGAAAATGGGGAATAATAATAATCCCCATTTGAAGCATTAGGGGGTAAGCCAAAGCAGTCTGTACTGACTATAAAGATTATTTTAATCCCTCGCTGAACCAGATGATGGATGAGCCATGGCAAAAAAATGGTGGCAACTCACGACCGTCTGCAAAGCACTGAAGCCAGCAAACAGCACAGAGTGGTCATACTCCCAACACTGGGAAATACACTGTGGACTAAAAGAGTCACGGGCAAAGTTTCCCACTAAACAGGACGTGATTAAAATTGTGTAACAGGGAAAAATACTATCTACCAAGAGCTCCAGGAAATCAACACTGGATATCCACAGTAACCTGCAATGACTATTCAACTTCATCTTACAGAGATTTGCAGTGGGATCCCACCTGAGTAGCCTCAGTCTGACGGGTAAAATGTAGCCGGTGCTCAAAGCAAACTTCCGGGTTCGGGCACGCCTCTGTGATGTCACACATGACGTTCGGAGGTCTTGCAATCTTTTGGCAGGGACCCACAGGGTCTGATCGGGTCTCTGCCATAGTGTTCCTGGCTACCGATCAACTTGTGATCGGTGCCTAGGCACATATCGTGATGTTTTGGTGCTTGCGTTGTCTGGGACACAAGCACAAGGTATCATGAAAGGGTTAGGTACAAATGGGAGTATCCTTTCAGTCTTATAGTCACACATTCAGAGAATCAACACATTCTGAAGAACACAGAGGAGCAATGAAGTTCGTCCAAACACTTGGCCTACAGCCAACTAAGGTACCAGATTGGACAATAGCATCTGCAGCAAAGTCACAGCAGGTGACAGACATGAAGGGAGGTGCAGGGGTTACAGAGGTGCCATGGTTGGTTAAAAGGCAATCTTGTTTATAAGGCAAGTTGTCCAGCAAGTAATATATATTGCTCAATATATATATTGAATTCAAGCCAATATATTTTTTTTTTTTCAAATAACTACTTCTGATCACATTAGTAAACCTGCATTTTATGCTTTCTTTTCTTAGTGTATTAAAGAGTAAATTCTATTTATAAGAGGCTCACATTGTATTAAGCAACTGCCTTAGTAAATAAACCCATCGGTTTCATGTCCTTTTAGTAAGAAATACATAGCATTTAGTAATGGATTTAGTCATTAATAAGTGTGACCTTTTCTGTTACCTAGTGTGAGAAAATTAATCTAATTGTGCCATTTAGATCACATTTTTTTTAAACATTTCCAGTGCTATTAATAATATTCATTCTACCGTGCCAGGTAATATGTTTGTTTGAATTACAAGAATAATGGTATAAATATTCATCTAAAAGTTAAATATTTATTTTGAACAATTATACAAAACTATAATTCATGCTTCATTATTATACTATTGAGTTTATTGTTTAATCAGAATGTCTGATGCAGAATGAAATGTGTCCCAATCCTATGTTATGCAAATAATGTTCTAAAGAATGGCAAAATATGAACTGGACAAGTTTCATAGTCATGTAGAGGGTTTTTGCTCTTAAAAATGAAATGAAATACTTATCAGGGATGTTCAAAATATCTGTGCAAGGATACCCATGTCCATAGCAATATCTGTAAAAGTTCATCGAATGTTATTACATTTTCTATCATCCGCTTACCGCTTAGAAGATCCGCTTACCTCTCTGTTGTATCCACCCAGGGATCTCCTGCTGTCTCTCAGCTCCCATGGTGCATGTTTCCTTCTTCTTTAGGGTAACAGGCACATTGCAAAGATTATCACCCCTTCATGCACTGATAACTGGAAACTCTGAGGAAAGTCCACAACAGCTCACAAATACTGTGATATAGAAGAAAATAGTCTGACTGTTCTGTAAGGTGGTTCTGATACCCATGGGCCTATGGTTCTTCTACTATCATACAGACAAAGAGGTGAAACTTCTTCAGCCAACCCGCCCATTAGCCTGCTGAATCCTATCCCCATATTTCTGAAGGTGGGCCCTACAATGTTAACTTACTCACACTTAGTCAGGAACAATAACATCTAACAATAACAATCACAATAACATTCCTTGACTCCCCTTTATATGCTCTAGGACAGAAGGAAGCCAACTCACAAAGCAAATAAATACTGTATGTCAATTGTCCAACTCAGGAATTAGAGTAAATTTAATTCATAGATTATTGAGAGGGCTACCCTTGTATATATGTCACCTAATGTCACAGCCAGTGCACTTATGAACTGAGACATTTTTTCTTCCAAATGTATTTCCACAGAGGAAAAAAAATTGTACAAATTGTGATTCAGTAACCTAGCAAACCCTTCTTTTTCAGTGTCAAATTGACAGATTGACAACATTTTTTTTAACATGAACCTTTCAGGTTTCTTGTAGATACTAAAGACGGAAACATATTAAAGTGGTCAAATAAATCCCATCTTCTCAAAAAAGGAAGAAGAAAATCAATATATATATCAATGAAGGCTTTTTCGTACACAGTGTTTGGAACATGACAAGAAAATAAACCTGGATGAACGTCATATGCAGACAATGTTATTTCTATGTAAATATTTGTTGTTTGTACTTTATTCTGCTTATCCTCAATATGTGAAAATAGAATGGATTAACACTCATGTTTTATGCAGCATTCACCAAAGTGGAAACCAATTACCAGACTTTTTTTCTGGTGCATGGAATTTGTGCACTTTTTCTAAGATAACTGTATATACATATATGTTATATATATATATATATATATATATATATATATATATATATATATATATATATATATATATGTATGTATGTATTATAGATCAGAGCTCAACATACCTTATGCATCTCTCTGTTTATTTGAGTTGATAACAACCTTGCACTAAACATTTTGTTAAGTGAAACATAGAATGTGTCTGCAAATAAGTACCATTCTACCCATCTAGTCGGCCCAATTTTCTGAATGCTTTCATTTGTCTCTCGACTTATTTTATATCTAAGATAGCCTTAAGTCTATCCCATGCATGCTTGAACTCCTTCACTGTGTTAACCTCAACAACTTTTGCTAGAAGCCTATTCTATGCATACACCACCCTCTAAGTAAAGCCATACCTCCTGACATTACATTTAAGCCTTTGTCCGTCTAAGTTAAGACTACGTCCTCTTGTTGTGATAGTTTTTCTTCTTATATGCGCACTCCTCCTTTATTGTGTTGATTCCCTTTATGCATTTAAATGTTTCAATCATATACCCTCTGTCATGTTTTTCTACTAAGCTATACACATTAAGATCCTTTACTGGTACATTTTATCCTGTAATCCATGAACAAGTTTAGTAGCCTTCCTCTGAACTCTCTCCAAAGTATCAATATCCTTCTGGAGATACGGTCTCCAGTACTGCATACAATACTCCAAGTGAGGTCACACCAGTGCTCTGTACAATAGCACTTCCACTATTTTCTATTGCTAATGCTGGAAATTAAGTTACCTGTGTATCATACTCTGCAAACTTTGTTACCATAGAAACATGCACAAAATTAAGTTTGATAATCCCTTGTTAGTTCCCTTTTTCATAAATAAATGGGAAAAGGGAATTGAGATGGGAATTACAAAAAAAGTGTAGCCGAGTCAGAAATATTCTCCAATTCAACTACACTTCAAACAGCTATCTTGGCCTTCATTTTGCAATAACCTTGTCAATTCCCTCTTTCATGAATAAAGGCCTATGTTTAATAATATAATGTACATCCTGTAGCCATATTAGGGACAGTGTAGTCAGTGACCTCTTCATGTATCAAAATCACAACTAGAGGTACATTTACATTTTAAAAGACATTATTTTACAAGATATAATGCATGGGCTTTTGAGATGCACATCAGCCCGTGAGCTAAGGGTGTGAATATTGAAACATTGAAAAGTCATTGTGGATAAGGAAAATATCTAAGCAAGCAATATAATTCTGTCCACTTGGAGAAAACGATCACCTCTGATATTCCTGGAATGCAACATGCTTTCAAGTCAGCGAGCTTAACCAACTTACAGCCACCAATTTGAGCACCCTAAATTATTCTTCAAAATTAATCAAGTTGCCATGTAATTAAACTTGAGTTTGTTCCCAAAGGGTGATTAAAAAAGCCAACGTTTGAAACCTACAGATTAACAAAACCAAAGTGCGATCCCATACGGGAGTTTGCTACTAAGTAAAGTAGAAATATGCTTGAAAACGTTTTTGTTTGGGTTATTGCTCGGGAGTTACTCAACAGCTACTACTGAGCAAGTCCTGATCATCTTAAACTAACCTGGCAGACTGTTCACACGCAACTCAAGGATTTGTTTCTTGTTATTTGGTAAACTAAAAAAGCTGACGCCAAATTGAATCTTGGTTCATGAATAAATGTGTATCTTTATTTTCAGTGGACATGTTTTATCAGCTTCTTAAATAAGAAAATCATACAAAAGTATATTTTTATTTTAATATATGACAAAGCTATGGAATTCCAGAATATAGTGCATGTGTCACTCTGAAGAAATGTGTGTCTGGAAATTTAGCAAGGAAAGGGTAAAGTCACACAATTGCTCAATAAAATAAGGCTTATAATGGCTTTTTTCCTTCTCTGTTCTAAGGCTATTTGTATGCAGTAATATCATTATTCATTCCAAGTTCAATCGTGTAACTTGCCAAAGCAAATCAGTGTACAGCACATACTTTGCTGTGACATGGATCCATTTCTCCGGAAGGGCTAAAAACTGTCACATACTTCACACATGACAGGTGGTGTTCTCTTTAAAAAAAAAAAACAGTATGATCTTTCCAGAAGGAATATGGCTTCATGTTGGACTGCTGTCATCCAGACGTCAATAACATTTTAATGCCCTTAAAATACCAATGCCCTTAAAACTGCATTATCCTATTTATGGTGTCCATTGACATTACTTTGGCACATCCTTGTCACCATTTTGCTTTGCATTCTGGAGGGCATTGTATATATTGATTGTACATAGACTATGTTACTGAAACATAACGTGTACTACAAAATATGATCTAATACAAATGTAGAAACATAAGATGCAGTAGATAAGAATATGTCTGCCCGCAATGAGATGTGTCATTTATTTGTTCTTTAGGATTAACTTCATAGATATCCTGGACATTCTTGACTACTACTTATTTCATACAGATATAAAGCATTAAACCCATCTTGGTTAGACAAGAATGATTCTCTGACACAAAATGCAGCCAATCTGATTTCTCAGCTTCCTGAAATACAAGAAAAAGCTGTGCCATCTAGTGCTTACCTAGGTGGTATATTGTTATCTGTGGAACCTGGGTGAGGGGTTCCAACTCCTTTTGAGAGCTAGGGAAGGAGATGCTATGAAACCGCACATTTTGCAATGTGACCACCTCTGGTCAGCAACAATGTCATAGTTGCTTTCTTAACCACCTCTCCCAAATAAAAAATAGATTTACTCCAAGAATAAACTCCTCTCTGCCACCTCTTTTTATTCTAAAGATGAAACGTGTGGTTACCACACAATTTACACGCATAGCACATAAAGCTGTTGGACATATTTTTTTAACAATTAATAGAATCTTTAGTCTCTATAGTAGAGTCTTTCTACTTTTCCAGAAGCAAAAGCACTGCCTAGAATGGCGTTTTCCTCTCAGTTCCATTCCTTAAAAACCTGTGAACTCAAGCTTTATTCTGATTGGCTTATATAAAATGTGTCCTCACAGCTACAGTAAGATGGAGTCCCTTACCCATAGTAAAATGGATAACCACAACTATCAGCTGCACAGATAATATTTTATCCTCTCCTTTATTTGATTATTGACTGATAACAAGCAGAGTTGAGCAAAAAAATTAAGATACACATGCACATCAGTGATGTAGAGAACAGTCTTCAATTTAACAGCACAAAATATGGGCATTTATGTGAATTACTATTTGATGTTTCATGAACATTCATGATGAGGAAGCCAAGGTCAAAATGTGTTGAAGGCAGGTAAGATTGTGGTCATGTAAGGTATGCACATTATATGGACTGTAGGGGCCTCTGGAATTATGCAATGGATGAGACTCCATCTTGTTTTGTGTCTGTCATCTTTTCTGTCTGCTACCATTTTGTCTGACAGCCATTTTGTGTTCATGATGCATGTCTTGTTTTTTTAAGAATGCTGCTGACAACTCAGTCCTTGAGAATTTCAAACACTGGAACAATAAGCTTGTCTTTGTCATGCATGTATTGGTTTTAAAGATAACAACTTGCTCCATTGAACTCACCTTCCTTTAACCCCTTAGTGACAGAGTGCTATGCTGCATTTAATGTACCTTGAAGACCAGAATTCCATTATTTTTGTCATATGTGTGCTGAACTGGGAATTTCTTTCTTTGTGTTCAGTCCACTGACACAAATTATAAATCATTGTTTAAAGGGCGGATAGGGCTTTCATTTGATACTATTATTTTCATCATATGATATAATTTACTATTAAAAAATATAAAATATGATGAAAATATGCCATAAAAAACACTTTTTCTAACTTTGACCTGATTTTTTTTAAACAATTACAAATGGCAAAAAAGACCAGTCTATATATTTCTAATATTTGTCCTGAGTTTAGAAATACCAATGTATCTATGTTTGTCTATGTTTTATTTCTTCTACAGTGACCTTTTGACCCCAACCCTAACCCTAAATTTACCCTAACCCCAAATCTACCCCCACCCCTTAATCTAACCCTTGTACTAACCTGAACCCCCCTGTAACTCTAATTATAACCCTAATTATAACCCTAACCCTAGATCTAGGGTTAGTAAATATAGGGTTAGCTTTTTCCTTTTATTTATTTATTTTTCTAACTGTAATGTTGCTGACTGCCTCTAGGGGCAGTCAAGCAACAGTTTCAGAGTGCCGGAAGAGAGTTTTTTTCTCACTTCCGTCACTCTCTGCTGGGCATGCTGTATTGGAGGAACATGCTTCTCCAGTACAGCACCCACGATCACCGGGTGATCACGGTGCCCTGAGGGGCAGAGAAGGTGTTGCATGATGCCTCGATCAAGGCATCATTGCAACACTTTTCACACTTAGGCAGGGAAAGTTGATAACTGCCTATGTGTGTTTAAAATGCATGCGATCACATTTGCAGTGTTCGTATGCATGCGGAGGCACTCTCAGAGGCTGCTTCGGATCCAATCAGCCAATGGCTGGCCTGGATGGTCTGACAGATTCAAAAGCATTACTTCCAGTATAGTTGTCAATGCTCTTATAAATGGTCCACAACACCTCAGCATAAGTGCCTAATGCAATTATGATGCATCAGCAAATTAACTACATATGGTTGTCTACAATAGTCAATTAACAGAGTCAGCCAATCAGATGCCTCTGTAAGGTATTTGAAACCCCTAGCCCTACGGGGCTAAGATTTCAGCATGCATCCATCCTCAGCAGATGAGTGCTGTTGAGTGCTTTCTTTACCAGTTCATTTTATTAGAAATATTTTTCTGGATGGCATTTTTCCCTGGAGATGAGGATTTGAGGGTGTTGCTGATATTCACTGGACATTTATTAAGGCTATTAGGGTCATCCCATGCACCCATTTATTACACAGTGGGGCTGTGTGAGCAGCCCCTGGCCCAATGTATTTACACAAACTCAACCACCTTAAACCAAAACTTGAACAATATTTACATAGTTTTATAATTAAATCCTTGGTTTCCAATTTACCAGCAAAAATACAATACAGTTAGGATGTAACCTAGAAAGTAATCATGATATGCTGTTTCAATAGACATTGCATCTTTTTTGTTAGTCACTCCTATTAATTAGAGATTTGGAACAAGTGTTTAATGTTGAACATCTAAATAGTCATTTCAAGCTGGAAAGTTAATAAGCAAGAACTATCTTGGAATATGTTCTCATAAAGCACAAAATATAAAAAAAGTAATTCAAATAATTTTTTTTATTGAGGAGGATTGAAGTCAGTATAACAAAATTAATTAATTAATTAATTAATTTTTAATGCCATATTTTGACTTTTTCTTTGACTTACAGTTCTAATTTTGTAAAATAAAATAAACCATTGTTTACCTGTGTGAATCTGGATTGTTTTCTTAAAACCTCGCTATTTAACATTTGTGGGAACATTAAGCATTCAAACGTTTTAAAGTGTATTTTTTTCATGATGTAGCTGCTCTGTTATTTTGTGGGTCCAGATTCAATTCCCCAGTTTTAAAGATATTGTAGCTTTTCTAAATATATAATTAGCTAGCTACAGGAGTTGTTACATGTCAAAGTCCAGGTGCGTGAGTGGAATCTGGTGAAGGGTTTGAGAAGAACTATGCTATATACCACAGTTTGTATTACCATCCGTGTCTGGTTAGGGCATCAGTCACCTTGCACCGGACTGATGCCCTAACCAGACACGGATGGTAATACATAGTTCTTCTCAAACCTGTCCTCAAAACTCGTCTAATGGTCCAGCATTTATGGATAACCCAGTTGTGTTTAAATAAGAATATGTATAACACCTGGTATGGTTCCTCAATGGTTAGGGAACTACACCAGATGTTTTATATATATATATATATATATATATATATATATATTCGTATTTAAACCACAACTGAGTAATCCCTAAATCCTGGGCCATTGGGGGTCTTGAGGAGAGGTTTGAAAAGCACTGACATAGAGGATAGTTAGAGTTATAGAGATATAGCACTGATAGTATTGAAAGGGCAAAGGGCATTCAGCTCATGTCCTAACTGGATACAACTGTAGAAACTTACTTAGTTCCCAAATTACTACTTCCAGTATAGTTGTCAACACAATAGGTGGTGCACAACACCTCAGCAGAAATGCCTAATGCAATTATAATGCATCAACAAATTAAGTTTGATTACATATGGCTGTCTGCAATAGTCAATTGTATTCTCTTTATATTCACAAACCTACAAAGTGGAAAAGATACCCATGTGAGATGTCAGTTGGGATTTAGGAAATATAAAAGAAAACTTTCTCCGTTGCTCATTTTGTTTTATGATTCTACCCATTGTCATGCGATCAGGACATGGAACACTTTGTTAGACACATCTGTTCTTCTTGTGGAATTACCATATGCTTGGAGGAGCACTTTGAAGTTTACTGATGCATGTTTTCAATTTATTTCATCCAGTGATGCTTCAAAATTATATGGACACTATCAGTACTAGGTCACAAGTGATGATTAAGATGCAAAGTACACAGAAGTGAAATGACAAAGATGATGCATGTAGTACATTATTTGGTATATGAGAAGCTATTCTTGTTATATTATTCTGTCCAATGCACACAAATAAATAAATAAACACACATATTTATGTATATATATATATATATATATATATAAAATCTTTGGTTCACTGCACTCTGCTGACTTCCAAAAATAAATAAAAAAATAAAAAACCTATATATATTTACATACACAAACTCACAGGGACTATTGCAAAAACTGTTGATTTAATCTTTTAAAATGTTATGTCATGTATTGACATTTCGGTTCAGAACAGCGACCTAAGAAAGAGCAGAATATTTATATACTTCCTTGTTTAAGGGCAGCTGCAGTTAAAATATATATTTAAAGTATGTGTAAAATATAATGGAAGTAAAAAAAAGTTCTGCAAAAACATTTTTTTGCCATCAAAACTTTATTTTTTTTATAAGATTTAAATAATTTTTATCTCCTGTGCTGTATTTAATTTGGAAATAGTTTTATGTATAATTCTAAAGGCAATTTAAAAAAAAAAAAAACATGCTCTTTAATTAACAGATGAGTGCCATGATGGCAAACAGCTCACATGCTGAGAATAGTTATACACTTGTAAATAAGTAGTGAATATTTTAATTAGATTAAATTATGGAAATTTTACCCTACCAGGAATAAGTTCTCCAGTGCAAAAATTTCAATTATATCTGCAACTCCTGTCAAGCTTAATGCAAATTGCTTCTTTTTACCTTGCAAAAGTTACACCTCTTCAGAGACGGATGAGACATGCATTTGGCTATTCTTATCATTTAATGACACTCAGACAATACCACTAAAGAATAATTGGCATCGTCAGTACAGATAAGTCTCAAATGTATTCCTAAAATATTAGGGATCTGAATAAATCATTATTTTCCCGTACATATCACATACAGTGCATTGCAATTTAACATTTAGAAATCACTGCCATGTATTGTGACATTGTTATTTTCAACAACAAAAAAGAAAATATATTGTTTAATTCATATTTAAATTTTGGATGAAATATATTTTTCTGTAACAAATAGCTTTTGATTTATAATATAAACCGCCTCAGTGGCGTACTATAAACAAGAATGTGTCCAGTGCAGGAGAAACAAACACAGCTTGACGCATCTGCTAATAAGGAAATCATTTTGACACAGTTAAAGGACAAGGCTTCTATATTTTGTCAAACAGAGAATAAATCCTGTCAAGGTGACCTTATTGTTTTATTTAATTTCTTCTTTTTTTGTACCATTCTTTGAAATGTTAGTGAAAGGACATTAATCCATCAGTTAGTTATGATTAAAGATTCAACTATTAATCTTAACAAACTAAAATATGGTGCATTAGGAATTCCAGAAATTACATAGGTAACAGGAAAAGATGGAAAAACAAAGGAACAGTTGTCAAAAGTAAATGGCGGTAATGTGGCTTCTGAACTCACTTTAATGAATAGCTGAAATAATAATGACCAGATTGGCATTTGACAGCAGTTAACTTGACTGGTGGTGTTCATAAGTAAAAGTGGCAAGTTCAACTATAGTGCCCCCTTCTTGTGAGGCAGCGCCCTGTGCATCACTGGGGAGCAGCGGGCAGTACCAACTCTGTGAGTTAAATGCACACAGAGCTCAGACAGTGCTGTTTGCGCTTCTTGTGGACAGTCGTGCTCTAAATAATCACTATACGAGGGAAGTGACTGACAACATTCATGGGAGGGAAAGAGGACAGACAATATACTGGGGAGGGGGAAAGACAGACAACATACATGGGAGCGAGAGGACAGACAACATACATAGGATGGGGAAGACAGACAACATACATGGGGGGAGAAAACAGACATGGGTGCAGAGAGGAGAGAGACAGTTATGTGAAAGTAGAGGAGAGAGAACAACATGGAAAGAGAGAGGAGATAATTGGAAGGGAGAGGAGAGAAACCGACATGAGGACAGAGAGGAGAGGGACATGAGGAGGGACTGGAGACAGACAGGGGGACACATTAAGAAATTACATTTTTATTTTATTTAACAAGAAACAAAAAAACTGCTGGCTTGAATGTTTGTGACTGTCTGTGTGCGACTGTCTCTGTGTGTATGCTTGAGATTCTCTCTGTGTATGATTGTCTCTCTGTATGTGTGAGACTGTCTTTCCGTGTGTAACTGTGTGGAAGCGACTGTGTAATTGTGTGTGTTTATGCGTGACTGGTGTGCTGTTGTCTGGCTGGTATAAGCAGGTGGGGTATGGGATGGGGAAAAGGGAGGAGCCAAGAGACAGCAACCTGGGGGTTTATCTAGGGTGGCAAAAATCCTTGCACCAGCACTGGCCACAGACCCTAGTAAATGTCCACCATGAGTTGGATTTCCACCCTGCTGGTATTTAACCTGGAGGACTTGGCTTGGTGCCAATGTTAATTCTATGGTGACAGTAGCATGACTGGTATTTTTAAAAGAAAGGTATCAACCATAACTATGAGCAATATTGGTGCTTTCCCTTGTTACTATGTCAGGTAGTTTTAATACATGATACTTTTAATTCTTGAATCTCTATTAAAATATAATTTGATTAATTTGCACTTTCATCTATTGTACCTGTTGGTTTTAATATTCTGCATTTTCTAGCAGGCTTGCTTGAATGTGAATTATTATAAATATAATCAAAAATTAACTTGCAAAAAAGGTGGCAACCTTACATGCAGCTTAAAGCCTTACATGAATTACTGGCCTAAAATGACTGTGACCACAGTACAAACGTGACCAAGGGTAAGAAATTCTTATGGGTCTATAATATCCTGCTTACACTACCACAAGATGACGAGCTTTCAGTAAGTTTTAAAGGCATAATATAAACATGTTTAAAGGGACCCTGTCACATTGTTTATTCTGTGAATGCATACAATTCACTTTGTGGATTCATATGCCAACTGATATGCACATTACATGTTAAACTTTTAAAGGTAGTTTATTTACATATCAAGCCAAAGGCAATGTCATAAAGAGGAGACACCACAGACCCATTTAAAACACAGTTTTTTTCACTTACATTATGCATGTGCTTACAATTCTATTAACACAATTTGTAGATCATTTTGAGGTATTTTTGTATTCTGTACATTCACAATATAGACAGTGTTTAGGGGACAGAGTCCCTTTAATTCATAAAAGGATTCAAGCTACAAACTATTCATTCCTTTTTACTCATTTCCTTTTAGCGAAAGCATGCTAAGTTTTGTATCGATTAGGCATTTAATACTAACTGGAGAAGGATGTTAGAAAATGTGAATTTTCACTTATTTATCCATTCTTTGAAATTCAAAGCTATCACATTTTTTTTAATCAGTATTTACTTCCAAGTTCCAGTAAGTGCTTTCTTTCAAGCACAGTGGAAACATGGTGCCTCTGTTCCTTTAAATTAATTTCTAGATCAAAACTAGGACTTGCTGTGTCGTATTAAGTAATAAGAAGATGCTCAGCACTTCAAATCAATGTATTTAAACATATATCTTGTCATTTTGATTCTCGTGCATCAGAACTCTTTTAGAAATATTTGCTTCAAGCTGGGGAAAGTGTCATAGCTGGCTTATTTCAACAGAAGAATAACCATTTCTGACATTTTGTCTTAAGTGTCACACATATGAAATCCCTATACAAGCAGCCGCTTCAATCCTGTTTAACTGCAAATCTGCATGCACCTGAAGCTAGAAGCAATCCTTAAGCTATATTTATAATGCACTGTACATCTGTTGCAAGTGAGCACATTATAAACAATATCAATACAGAAACAATGCACTAGTGTAATTGCTTAATTAAAAAAAAAAGAAAGACTACCTTACACATCTCCCCGGTTAATATGCATCTTTCACACCCTATGCTGTTATAAAACTAATCATTATAAATTCAAATTAATTTTGACTTTATGGGCTCTCCACAAAGTATCCAAGACTAAGGGCAATATTAGAAAAATTAGGAAGGCCTTGACGACTGGAAACCTGACACAAAGGTGACCTGTTTGCTCCTCTGAATATTGTAGAGCTAATTAAACTCAGCATTTCTAAAAACAAAGTGCTGGGGAGAGAGAGAGAGCAGTCAGTTGCTATCATTGCATTTGTCACCAGGGATTATGATTATACCAATAGCTGAGAGGCTGTTTTGAAGGAAAAGAAGAATTCCGCTTCTTGGCAAGCTATAAGCAAAATGAATTAGTAAATGAGGGATTTTAATAACAGATATCATAAACACTTGTTTATAATTATATATTTTAAGACACACAGATGTATACACAGCAAAAGAGGCTCAACACCAAAAGGATATTACTGAATTAATATGAACAGGAAAATACTTTACTTTGTAGAAGTATACTTGTGTCAGACTTCCTCTCAGACTGTACACCTACTATAGTTCCGTTTTTTACCACTTTATTAATTTTCCTCAATCATCACTTGCTTCCCCATTACTTCAAGGTTATTGATATTTGGCTCCACCCCTTTTTTGCATTATGCAATCATCCCTTGCCATAAAAGGAGACCACACCCAGAGACTGATGCTGAGTTATTTGTAAACAGTCTCTGTTTAGTGCCGGCTTAGCTTTAACCCCTTCCCGACCTTATGACGAGTTAACTCGTCATAAGAGCCGGACCATTAGCGACCTTATGACGAGTTAACTCGTCATGCAGTCTAGCCGGCGGTGCGCTCCGTGGGCACCGCCAGCTAGTCTGCAACGGGTCCAGGACTAAGCCTCGCACCCGAGGCAAAGCTCCTGGACCCGATCGGTCAGTTTCCGGGCATGTGATCGCGGTGATTGAGTGATCACCGCGATAACATGCAAATTAGATGGCACACACTGACTTTGCCTTTAATTCACTCCCTGTGCTTCACATTCTTATAGTGAAGAACAGAGAGTGACCTGTAAGTAAAAATAAATTAATTACATACACATAGGTTTAAAAAAAAATTAACCTTTTCATTGCTGATCACAGTTTTTAACTGTATTTAATTACAATTTATAAAGTTTTTTTAAATAAATAAAGGTAATTTTAATATATTTATTTAATAAAAGTTAACCCCTGCATGCCTGTTGCATGATTTTTACTGATCTGACATCGCACTCTTCAGAGTTTTATTTCTGTCTTTTATGTTATGGGGGGTTTGGGAACCAATATTTTTCTTTTTTATTAGTTTATAAGTGGGTTAGTGTTGCACTAGTTATGTAGCTTATTATTGGGAAAATAATGGGGAAAAACTTTTTTTTCCTCCAAAATTTCCTCTTTTATATGTATTTTTTAATACTAAAATGTAAATCATTTTTATGTATAGGGTATCAAAAGAAAGCTCTAACTGTCCTCTAAAAAACAACATATAACTTGTATGGGTACGTTAAATGAGAGAGAGGAAATTTATGTTTCAAAAACCGCGTATTAAAAATTGAAAAACGCTCTGGTCCTTAGCCCAGGAAAATCCCTGGTCCTTATGGTTAATCTACTGATTTACCTGTTGCTGAATCCTGCTTCCTTTTTGTACCACGCTGTAATCTATAACGAGCATACTGAGGGGCAAAATCCTGGCATATTGAGGGCAAACTCTTGGCAAATTGAGGGGCAGAAAACTGGCATATTAAATGGCATATTGGGGGGCAAACTCCTGGCATATTGAGGGGCTAAATCCTGGCATATTAAATGGCATATTGAGGGGCAAAATACTGGCATATTAAATGGAATATTGAGGGGCAAAATCCTGGAATATTGAGAGCAAAATACTGGCATATTAAATGGCATATTGGGGGGGGGGGGGCAAAACTCCTGGCATATTGAGGGGCAAAATCCTGGCATATTAAATGGCATATTGGGGGGCACAATCCTGGCATATTAAATGGCATATTGGGGGGCAAAATCCTGGCATATTGAGAGCAAAATACTGGCATATTGGGGGGCAAACTCCTGGCATATTAAATGGCATATTGGAGGGGCAAAATCCTGGCATATTGAGAGCAAAATCCTGGCATAAAAAATGGCATATTGGAGGGGCAAAATCCTGGCATATTAAATGGCATATTGAGAAGCAAAATCCTGGCATATTAAATGGCATATTGGGGGGCAGAATCCTGGCATATTAAATGGCATATTGGGGGCAAAATCCTGGCATATTGAGTGGCAAAATCCTAGCACATTAAATGGCTAAATAATGGCATATTGAGGGGCAAAATCATGGCATATTGGGGGGTGAAATCCTGGCATATTAAATGGCATATTGGGGGGCAATATCCTGGCACATTAAATGGCTAAAGAATGGTATATTGAGGAACAAAATCATGGCATATTAAATGGCATATTGGGGGCAAAATCCTGGCATATTAATTGGCATATTGGGGGGAAACATATGGCATATTGAATGGCTAAATCATGGCATATTGAGTGGCAAAATAATCCTGGCATATTGAATGGCTAAATCATGGCATATTGAGGGGTTAAATACTGGCATATTTTAATTGGCAAAGTGATGCTGTGGCATGGTCTGTGGGGCAAAATAACATGTACTATGAGGAAAGTGACACTGGCTATTTCTGTGAGGCAAAGTGACACTGTGGCATGCCAAATCGTGTAGGTGCAATATGAGTGCAAGCCAAGTGCAGTGGTTGCAATATAGGTGCATGGCAAGTTCTGTGGGTACTGTATGGTGCTGTGTTAAGTCCCTTAAGATGCAATGTGGGTGCAGAGGAAGGGAATAAAAAATAGGAATGCAATTTTTCAATAACTTTTTTTATTAAATAATTCAAATAAGTATAAATGCAACTAGTTATAGAGAGATGTCTGTGTTTATAGATATGTATTGTTTTTGAATTGTACAATTGTCACCTTGTGGAGCTCCTGTGTGTCGCATAATTAATGGCAGTCCCATGTGTGGCATATTTATTGGGCCCCATGTGTGGCATAATTAAGGGGCGCTTATGTGTGGCATAATTATGGGGTGCTTATGTGTGGCATAATTAAGGGGCGCCCGTGTGTGTGGCATAATTAATTGGGCTCCAAGGTGAGGCATAAATAATGGGGCTCTTGTGTGTCATAGTTATGGGCTCCTGTGTGTGGCATAGTTAAAGGGCTCCTGAGTGTCACATAATTTGTGGGGCTCCTGTATGTGGCATATTTAATGGGCCATCTGACTGGCATTACTAAGGAATCTGTTTGGCATGGTATTGGAGGAAATCCAGGTGGGGGGTGACACCATGAGTTACCACACCGGGTGACACCAACCCTAGTGACGCCTCTGGCTGCTGCTTCTGTGGGAAGTCATCTTAAAGAGACCACTACTTATTAATTCTGCGGTTGTGTTCCAAGAATTAAATTTCCTTCAGAGGAAACCTGACAATTTGTTATGTTCTTACATTATGTTCAATTTTATCACTATTGCTTCTTTTTAGTGGCACATGTACATGTAGGGAACAATAGAAAAAAAAACTATAGTGTAACACTGTGAATACAGGAATCAGTGTATGGTGGGGGATAATTACACTCACAAAAGTACATATAAAACTGGCACTTCAGATGTGTCTGGTCTTCTCTAGATAAGCTAAGATCCTCACTTTTATGGCTCATGCAAAAGACATTAAAATGCATACATAGTGTGACACATTATGGAAAAAAGTGCAGTGTGTGTATGCTATACTGATTGCACTCACAGACTAATGCTTAAAACAGGCTCATCAATATAAATCTTTTAATCGTCATAGTTCTAAAAAAGTTAAAAACAAACAGAACAACAATATAGTACCACTGACATAGATGTTTAAGGAAGAATGATTGCACTTACAAAACAAATGTGCAAATTTTGCAAATAAAGTAAAAGCAGCAAATCTTCAGACTCTAGGAATCATTGCCCAGCAGCAAAGTCCCAATGTCCCAAAAAAGAATCCTCTACACGTTTCTCCAGAATCCCAGCTTCCTCAGGAGTTGTTATAAAATTCAGCAGTCTTGCTTAGACAAAATGTCTAGATCCATGTCTAAAATGAATATAAAACATGGATTTGGACATTTTGTATAAGACCAGACAAAGTGTCAGGTAAGTAGCTGTGAAAAAACCAGAAGGTCCATTTGGTATAGTATAGTGCATAATGATATAGCGTTCAGGCCAGAGGGTTGAATTAACAGTATTTTGTTTCTTAAGGAAATTCGATGTATTATCAGTTGATTGCTGAAAATGCATATCGCCCCGGCATTGGTAACAAATTTGCATATTAACAAATTTGCATCAGAAACTGTTCCTGCCTCAAAATATGAAAGAGAGAAATAAAAATCAGATAAACCTCTAAACAAACCTTTTAATTAAAACCTTTTTTCTATAAGGTCATGACTAATAAAATATAAAAGACTATATATAATACCCATTAATTTGACATTTTTAATTTCTACATAGTTATAAGGGAATCACTGCAGTGTGACAAGAACAACAGGTCTATCCACTTCTATCACAGAGTGTGGAAACATGATCTATTGCATCATTTAAACGGATGCTACCACTTATATAAGAGATACCTGGATTACATGTGCGTTTTTTAAACAAACACAAATACAAGACATATGCCACTGTTTTTTCTTCTTCGATGTTTTAATTAATTGTATATAAAAGTCAAAACCCATCATTACTCATGATGCAACATTCTTCAAAATCTTCCAGCAAGTCTCACTTTACACCTGTGGCCAGAGCTTGCATGATGATGTCATAATCTGCTCTCTTACTGGCTCCTGTGTATCGCTAGTGGGCAGGACTAGGTGGCTGTGTCAACCTTTTTTACCTGCTTTTTAACACAAAGAAAGTAGACTGACCTGATCAAACAGGATCATAACTCCATTGCCTTGTGATGTAGTAGTTACATTACCCCCCCCCCCCCCCATTCAATGCAAGTCTATGATCAGAATTCTAACTTATAGACTGCATTCTGTGTCCCCAGCCCAAAAGTGAGATACTAGTGCTGTAAAGTCACTTTCATAAATAATTTATAAAATAAACTTGCATAACAAAAACAAAAGACATACCTGAAATCAACAATGCAAAATAAAACAAATAAACCCTTTTCATTTTTTTGGTGGGAGTGTCCCTTTACAGTATTCTGTGTAGTATAGACATAGGAGAGTGGGATTTTTGTGTTTTTTTTTTTTCAGTGGTCCTCCAGATAGCATGTCATTATAATACTTTCCCTTGTTGTGATTTAAATTCTAATAATTGCTAGATTTCCAGGATTCAGTTACTGACAATATTCTAAGTTAATCATCCATTTGCTAAAATATATGCTGTATTTCAGAATTTTGGATTATTGTATAAAGTGCTTTCATCTGCTACTCCAAAAGGCAGAGAAACACAACTACATTATACAGATGTTTCTTGTTGTAAAATATTAGGGTTTAATTCCAGGATTATTTATTACAAGCCTAGCAGCTGGCCTGTGTAATAGCATCTATTCCCACTCCATTTTCAATAATAATGGATATACTTATTAATGGAACATTACATATGAAATGTATAATAGATTTAGGTGCAATTGTTCTGTCATCTTTTGTAGAAGTGCAAGGGCGTCCAACACTCAGCACATGGGCCAATTGCGGCCTATCAGACTTAATTAGCCATATGCTCATTAACTCTTATAAATGTGTAATTTTTAAAAAAATAAAGTTGATTTAAGCTGTTTAACTGCTTTTGTACTACTGCTAAATAACCAAACATTTTTTTCTGGATAACAAGCTATTTTTCACTATTACTGTAAATTTAAAAACATTGACACAGCCCAATGAACACATGTATTTCATGCGGGTCACTTGAGAAAAATGTGGACAGCAATGTAATAGTGCATTTACAATTTTTATCTTTATGCACTGTGCTCCCATGTCTCCACTCTTATTCCATTTTTCATTGGGACTTATGCCCTGTTGAAACGGAGAAAAGAAAGGTAGAGACGATTATGTAAATATCCACCAATCAGATGGACAAAGAGGAGGAGCCAACGGAGATGCTATGTTAACATCCACCAATCAGGTGAACTAAGAGGAGGAGCAAACGGAGACCTGATGCTGTAAGGACATCAACCAATCAGATGGTGAAAGGGGAGGAGCTAACGGAGACCAGCCAGAGAAGAGACAAAGAGGAGTGACTGAAGAGAAACGTCACTTCAGAAGCGACTGGATAAAAGAAGACTGCTCTGATCACATGGGACACTTGAAAAAGCCTCGAGGAAGAGGGGAAACGCATTGTGAAGAGAAGGGGACTGCAGCTTATTTCAAGATATTGCTGTTAAGGACTTTTAAAGAAATTTTAATGTAAGATCTTACTATTGATTTTATTGCTGTCTATTAAAGTTTTTACACCTGTATTCCTACCTTCTCTCCCCATGTGATCATTCTATCGGGAACCACTGGATACATCATACCTGGCACAGCTGGGCTCCTTCAATGCCATTTTTCCTGAGCAGTTGATTGCTCAGGGACATGTGAGTGTGCAGTTTATATATTTTTTGCACTTTTTTGACACATTTAAAGAGATACTACACTATATTATTATCTCTTTTATTTTTCCCTTTGCATATTACTGGAGACAATTCGTCTTTCTAAAAAGGGTAATGTTTTAGTGAATAGAGTGGTTTTTAGCGCACAGGTTCACTTTATCTTGTTTTGTTTGCACATATCTGCTTTGTTCTGTAAACAAATGACTGTAATCCTTAAATATTACTTATAATTACTAAATACATACTAAAGTTATATATTTATAAAAATATATTTATTCAAAAACATTTAAATATCTGTATTCTGAAGGCCGAAACGTACGTCTGTGGTTGCTGTATTCTTCGTGTAGAGGAGACCTGCCAGGCTATTTGGATCTGAACTTCCCTTATGGGAGGGACCAGTCTGATATGCTAATGGAGAGGCTGTCTCTGTAATGGTGCAAGTGAGCAAAAAACGGTGATTCCTCTCCTGAGTAGGTTACATCCTATAGGACTGGCTATTTCAGCTTTTGCCCGTTCTTGCTGATAGAGATCCCACACCTTTGTTTTTTGTCTACTCAATAAAGAAAAAATTGCAGTGAATTGAGGCTAGAATCTAAAACTTAAGGCCAAAGTAGCTGAGTTGGAAAAATTCTCCATTTACCTACATTGCAAAATTTTTCAAAATCGGCTATATTGTCCTAAAGTTTAAAAATCCTCTCTCATTTCTGCAATTCTCTCTTTATTGAGTAGATCCTTAAGGATAATTAGCAGCTTCTACCGAAAATAACATTTCAAAGTGTTTTCCAAAAAGGCTACAATAAAAGTATCCCAAATGGTAATGATACCTTCAATGTGGGCATATAAACATGACACAGGAACCTGTTCAGAGCGCAATCTACAGGCGTATTAAACCTGGGTTGCCTGGTCAACCAGTTTAACATTTACATATTCACCTGAAGAACATATGATACATGTTTTTCCAGATTAATTCATCAAAGAGGAGACACCATTTAAGGTCTAGGACTGTTCCTTGCAACCGGTTCAGTGCAACCACGTTGGCCTTGAACTGTTAGCGCCAACAAATACTAACCCTAGTAAACCCCCTAGTAACCTAACCCTTCTAATCCTAAAACTAACACCTATCCCTAATACTAACTCTAAAACTAACATGTGCCCCCTAAAACATACCTGTGGCTTGATGATTCATCCACATGGAACTGTCAAGCATTATAAGTGCTGCGATGAAGTAGCTCCAAAGAACAGTCCCATTTGCCCATTTCAACTATCTTGATTAAGCAATTAATTTCCCTCCGAAACCATCTGAAATAGATGTTCTGCACAGCAGCATGTAAAAGTTATGTGTTTATAAATAAAATCGCCCATTATACAGCTGTATTCCTGAATGCTAACAAGTTAATTGTAAGAAAACAATTCAAAAAGTATAGCTAAGTAGGATGACTGAGGAAAACTGTACCTTGTACCTTAAACTGGCCATTTAGCTGTGGTCCTATATTTATATTGAGGAAACTGACTAGGCTACTAAACATACTGAAGTTTAATCTGTGTAGTGTCTGCTGTTGACCTCAGTCAAAGTCATAATTGGAAGAAAAAAAAATCTTTCTGATTATCAGCAAAGGAACACATTGTTCTACTGGGTGATATATCTAAAAGCACTGACTACATAAATTTTGCTTTCAAAGGAGTAATAGCATGCAGATTCAATTTGTGTGTTATTTTTGTAAATTGAAATGATCAAAGTCATAATGTTTGAACTGGTTGCAAAAACTATTGTGCAGCTCTTATTGTATATAATATGATATTTTCTTTGGAAAAGGTATTTATTAAGTCCCTACCATGTAAATTATTTTGTGATGAAAATAAAAATAAAAAGTATTGAAAATATTCAATACACATAATGAAAAGAACTGAAAAAAAAAAATGTTTTTGTCAGTTCTTGTCTTTTATAAAGCCTTAATTGAAATTCCTTTTTTTCGAATGACTACTTTAATGCTGAACCATAATTCACCAGACATGTAGCACTGAAAAGTTGTAATGCACTGCCTAGAATTTTTAATAAACAATTCAATGAGAACTTTTTTCGCTTTGTGATACATGAAGTAGCTTTATAAACATTACCAAAAAGTAGGTTATGTCCTTAGATTTCCCATCAGTGCTGTTTATATGGGTTTGATTTACCAATTTGCAGTTAGGAGGTTTCAAATTTATTGTGAAGAATGAAAGGCAATTTATTTCTATTTACAAATTTTGTTTCCTTTCTTAATTATCATGCCTTACTTTTAGAGCCCCGACAATTTCCTCAACCTTCTGGAAAATAAAATGTTTTCCCAATTTGTAATACTGTTTGTTAGTCACAATAAAAACATTAGCTAGTATTTGCTTCCTTTATATAAATGCCAGTATTTAGTATCTGTAACCCTTTAAGGACTGGAGCTTTTCCTGTGCCAATGAGTCAATTTTTCCATTTTGATATGTGGGTGTTTTTTTTTTTATATATTATTCAAAAATACATACAAAAGGGGGAACATTTTCCCAAAAATATTGTGCAAAACTAGTACAACACTAACACTGAACCACTTATCCCAACTAACTAGTTTATAAAAAGAAAACTATAGGTTCCTGGACCCAAAAAAACAAACAAACAGAATGTACTGGTCAGAACAATCATAACCACATAAAGGGCATGCAGGGGTTAACTGTAATTGAATGAATATATTAGAATAATATTACAGTTTTCCATAAATATATTAATGATATTTAGAAAGATTATGAGAAAAAAACTAGGAAGGAAACTGATCACAGTAACACACTGTGATCAGCAAGGGATGGAAAGGGTTAACTTTTTTTCACAATCAGAAATTAGGGACAACACAGTCAGTTATGCTTA
Source organism: Pelodytes ibericus (assembly GCA_036172795.1). Lineage (NCBI taxonomy): Eukaryota > Metazoa > Chordata > Amphibia > Anura > Pelodytidae > Pelodytes > Pelodytes ibericus. The sequence goes on from CM069861.1 coordinate 40,296,195, forward strand.
CAGAAGTATCACTTTATTCCAAAACACATCCTGGCCTTTAGGCCTAAGAAAGTGAAAAAAAAACCCAGTGTGTGATAGGGTCTAACTGTAAAGTGCCCTCGTTGCTACAAAGGAAAAAATAACAAAAGAATCAGGTGTAAATCCACCTTGGGGGAGTAAACTAAAGATATAAAAAATAAAGTATTACACAGAAACAAACAGTCCCAGACTTCCTGCAAAGTGTATGATATCACTTGAGTTATACTTTAAGGTATTGTTTCTTTAAGATAGACAATGCAGTTTGTAGGTGAGTTATGGCTCTTGCTGTATATGGTGAGTAATCATCATATAGTGGTATTTTCACAAAAATTACTGGATTAATTCAACAACAAAAAATATGTATTTATACGCCGAGTTATTATGGCAGAGCAATATGGACAGGACTCACCAGATAAGAGCGGATCAATCTTGAGTCCAATTCAGGGGATATCCAAACAGAAAATAATGAGCGAGGTGTGAACGTTCAAGCCTCAGGAGACATAAATCTGCACGTCAAAATGCGGAAGTGCGGGGAACTATGCAGCAGTAGTCACATGTGGCGACAAAAAAGGGGTTAAAATTATCCAATTTTACTATTTAATAAGTATTCTATATATTAAGTTAACTGCTAATTACTTGAGTTACATTGTATTATTTAATTATCATTACTATGCAACATAACTCATAATTAATTGCATAAAAAAATATTTTAATCAATATACTTTTTTCACTTTTTAAAATTTATTTTTAACCCCTATTTATTTCAGTTTCAACATAATGGTGAAGTGACTTTCATTAACTTAACAGACACAATATGACCGACGTAGGAAAAAACGTATCTAATTCAGAGAGGAAAAATATAGTTTGGATTATACAATTTTCAAATAAAATAGAAAGGACACATACATTAACATAATTAATTCATTTTATTTTATGTGTAATTTAGTTTTTTCTGAAGCCATTATGAACGTAAGTATTTTTTAGTATACTTTTTTGCTATGCTTCATATTGTGATATGTTTCCCAGTGCATTTTAAATCTTTCTTTACTTTTTTTTTCACATATAACAAGATGTCTTATGACACATCTACAAAGGAATTGTTTAAATACAAACAGCACAAAATATAACAGACGAGATTACTGTCTCAGGACAGCATGGGTTAGCTGTCTTTACACAGAACATTTATAATATAATGTCTGCCTATGCAAAAGTACATTCAAGATCAGTCACGAACAGGCAAAATAAGTGCTCTAAGCATAGTTCCATAAAAGTGTAGAGTTGCAAAATTCTCCTTGGGTGGTAGACTAAAGGAGCACTTCAGCCATTTGAAGACTTGTTAGCCATTTTTCAAACATTTAATATAAAGTACAGTTTAGAATTCTCAGTTTGGATAAATTATAGATTAGAAATAAACTTTTGATACATCTCCTGTTATGTCTTCCACAGATTGTGCTTCCAGTTGTTTGAACACATCAGAATATAATTTAAGCTTATCTTCTTACCCAGGAGCCAAACTCTTGAAAAAGACTTACGCTTATGCCGCAGTTTGAAGGCATTCATAATAGTTTTCTTAAATATATGGTTATGCACAATTTCACTATGGAACAGCATGCTAGGGCTTTCAGTCGGAAATCAATTTCTATCCACTTCACTAACGTACCATTTACACAATTTTGGAGAAACTCACAATAGTTTTAAGAATACCTTTTGAAAGGTTGGCAACGTATGTAATGTGCCGGAAAGTGTTTTTTCTACAAGGTAAGTAGCAAAAAACAAAAAAGAAAAGTAATTTATCAAAGTGTATCCTTATGTTGCATTTAGTGGTTCTGTCCTCAATAAAACAGTTACTCTTTTTGTCAAAGGACAAGTGTTTTTATATTTTCAATATATTAAAAATACAATATTGATCAAGTGAAATGAATAGTGTATTTTTTAATAGACAACAAAAGTAAAAAGCTGTATATGTTTTAGGTTATAGAAAACAGGGATAACCCAAGTACATGTCAAGAAAAAAGAGAGACTGTGTGCTACCCAAAACTGATTTAAAACCTAACTTTTAATTGTGATCTGAAAAAATAAAATAATTAGCAGCAAAGCAAATGTGATTTAGCAACCATGTAATCCAATCAATTGAAACCATTGTATTGAGTTCACACTTTTTGTAAAACTCGGACTTTAGTGTATAGATCCCACAGTCTTTGCAGTGCACAGCCACTTATACACAAGATAAATACATTCAGCTTCCTTGTTACTTGTACTGAGCACCTACCTGCTGGGTGACTGTATACAATGCTTACCACTAAAGCATTAATTTATCACATTAATATCTAACTGCTTAAAGGGACTGTATCATCAAACCATCGTTTTTTTATTGAAAATGTACAGAATAAAAAAAAATTGAAAATGATCTATCCATTGTGTTAGCAAACTGCCTAAATTAGAACAATTTGTTTTAAATGTGTCTATTGTGTCTCCTGTTTATGACATCACCTGTGGCTTAAAATGCTGATTACACATTTCCCATTTCCCATTGAAAGACAGTTTATTTGCATATCAAACCACTGGTAATGTCCTTAACAGGAGACTCCATAGACACATTTAAAATGCCCTTTCCTCCTCATTTAGGCATTTGCATGCAATTTACTAACACAATGTATAGACAATTTTCTTATTAATTTTTTTTTATTCTCTACATTCACAGTAAACACAATGTTTAGGTGATACAGTCCCTTTAAGACATATTGTACAAAGTCTTCCCGGAAGCCTTGGTGATAGTTTGAATCAACAAATAATCAGCATGTTCTACTCAGTGCCCACTAAATATCACTGGAATTTTTTGTTTATTCCATGTTTATACATACTATTTCTAGACAAACAATGGAGTATTTTTAAACATAAGTTATCTTATCATCAGACATTGATTTGTAAAATTGTACTTTATATTACTTTTTGTTTTGAAAAAGTATTTGGTAATATTTTCAGTTGTAACCAAACATTCATTTTCTGTGATTATAGTATCTCTTAGGAACATTTAGATTGGTATACTCATTAGGCAGACATAACGGTAGTTTAGTCTTCTGGCAAGGACACAATCAAGGCTACCTAGCATTGCACTACTTTTTGAAATCACAGATATCAGCAGTACTGGACAGTTGTATAACAGCTGGTGCAACACAGCTAGTCTTTTTATCTTTGGCTCAGAGAATAAGAATTTGGAGCTTATCCAGTCTGCCTGTTCGTCTGACAGCAGATACCCAGGATTGGAGCTAAGTGAAAGACTTGTTTTGCTGAAACATGTTCATCCTGTGCCAACAATTTGTTTTGTGATTGTGGGTTTGCTTGTCTGAAAAAATGGCCATAAAATACAACATATAAAATATAAATATACAATAATATAACATAATCATAAAAAGACACATTTCACTACTGCATTGGGCTACCAAAGATGCATCATTTAGATTGACCCTATTGGTACCTTGATATTCAAACAATATTTTGTTACTCAACATTGACTTCCTCTTCTTGATTATCTTCTTCATTCACAGCATCTTTCTCAAAGCCAATTCATACTGAAGCTATAGTAAAGAACAAGATCATCTTATCTAGTTATACAAATTCTGCAACATTTTAAACTAGGCAGGCACTGAATCCCCTAATGCCAGGCTCTGGATCCAGGACCAAGTAGTCGACAGTTTGACCTGTAGACACAAACATTCAGTTCTGAATGAAAGCTTGAGCTGGTTTCAGAAGAGCATGATGTGTTCACATCCACAAAACCCATATGTATGTTAGCATGTGCAAAATGTATCACCAGTTTGTATGTGCACTGATACCTAGGCATATTACATTATAGAAGTGTATACACAGACTTGCAATTTTTGAGTATAGGCTGAAATAACCTTTTTGTATAGTTTATGAAGAAGACTTTTTTTTTTTTTTTGGTGCAAGAAAACACTAAACATCAATTACTGGAAAAAAAAAAACCCTTGGCATTTTCAGACCATTATCTCTAACTACAATGCTTATCTGAATTCATTAGGACAAGGCAAAAGAGTTGACATAGTGAAATAATAATAATGTATGTCATTTATCAATTCAAAGACAAACATTTTTGGAGCCAATGCTGATTTGATTCATGCTAAAATCTCTGTAGGAAGTCACAAGTTATATATATATATATATATATATATATATATATATATATATATATATATATATTTAAGCTTGATGAAGATATGCAATGCTGTATTTAATTTACATGATGTTGATTTGATATGTCAGATGAATGGGAATGGCGTAGCTTTCGTCCTGTCTCTAGACAGGACCAACAGAAGGAAACAGCAGGACAATAGTTTTTTAAATCCACACATGATTTAACTTGTATATCAGCTTCTTACTACTTACAGAAGTAATATCTTTAGAATTCAAAATGGTACGCTGTCATTAACAAATGCAAATGTATTGTAAATACTTTTAAATGGACCATGATTGACAAGGTACCCTTCAAAATTTGATTCAATTTAATTTATTTTAAATAACATTTTTTTTATTGTTTTACAAAGTAAATTGAAAGTGAGTGTTCCCAATCAATAATGCAAGGTTCCATTACAGCAGAAAATCTTATGCTGTACCAGATGCAGCATATGATACAATGAAGAGTAAGCATGGTAACACAAAATACAGGAGATAGGATGAACCTCTTCGACCATGATACTGCCCGATAGAAGGCCATGACCTTGGATGAGTTTGCAGGCAAATCCGCTCCGCCTGACCCACATTTGGGGCAGGAATCTGTTGCCCTAACACCCGATGAACAAACGTTGGGGGGGGGGGGGGGTAGTAAGCATAATGCAAAATTTTCCGGTGCATTTCCTGGTATGTGGGATAGGGGACAAGTTGAAATGATTTAAGAAAGTGGGCAGCCAGTGTCTGTGTGTCTAAGTCTGGGAACCATGATTGCCATCTTCCCAAACCAGCTCTGAGGTGTGGTTTATGATACATTGAATGTGGAACTGAGAGAGTGCTTTCATGTTATATTAAGTTAAAAATGTATCAAGGTAATTGTCCCAATCTGTGTCACTTAGCTGAGATAAAACTTGTTTAGTATAACTTCTAGCTTGCAGATAATGAAAGACTGTGAATTCGATCTTGGGGAATTTTAACATGCACTGTTCTCTGGTTCAGATTTGTTTGGTTTCAGCATTGACCATGTCATAGATAAAACAGACACCTCTGGATTGCCAAAGCTTAGACCTCCTTGAAAGAATGGGTAGTTTACCCAGCCTAACCACAATGAGCATCTCCAAGTGGTATTTTGCCTGATTCTAACTAATTTCATTCGTTAATTGTCGAGAAGAGCAGGGGATTTTGTTTAACATGATGAGGGATGTTGTGGAAGGGTATGTGCAATAGGTTAGCTAATCAGTACATTTTTGTTCTAGGTCAACATTTGTAAATTGGGGTAGGGGGGAGACCCAGTCCAATGCATGTCTATATAGGGCCGCCAAGTTATAGTCCTTTAGGTTCAGTATGTTACATCCAAAATTATATTTTGTTGGAGTTTGGTAAGCGCTATTCTGGGCCTCCTCCCTCCCCATAGGAAATCCAGAAAATGATAATTGAGGAGTGTTTCATATTTTTTACTTAAAATTACTGGCAAGATCTGGAGGGAATACAACAGGCGCGTACAGCTGACTATTTTAAGCAGGGCTGCTCTGCCCAGCAGTGTGATATGTAATGGTTTCCTATTTTTGACCTCCGTAATGATATTTTGCATTTTTTTTTTAATGTTGCAGGAATATAAAGTACTAATGTCTTTAGGGATGGCTACGCCAAGATATTCAATAGAGCTAGTGTTCCAATGTGGCATGTGTTTTGGGTTTCTCCTTTTCCCTAAATTCAGGGGTTTGGATTTAGAAAGGTTAATTTGAAAACTGGTTATGTATTCAATACGTTTAAGAAATTAAAGAGTAGGAGGTTATCCTCGAAGGTGGTGACTTTAATTTCTTCCTGGCCCACCTTAATTCCTTTAAAATCTGACATGGAATGAAGAGCACAAAGTATGGTGTCTAGGGCTATATTGAATAAGATTGGGGACAAAGGACATCCCTGCCTAACTCCCCTGTACATTGTTACTGGGGAGGAGTCATAATTATTAGCGGTGATGCGTGTAATCGGGTGTTCGTATTGATTTCTAATGAAATTTAGGAAATGGAGGCCAAAGTACCGGAATTTAAGGATTCTACAGAGATGCGGCCACGTCACCTGATGGAAGGCTTTTTGGGCGTCTAAACTCACAAGGTTAGTATCAGAATTTCTATTGAGGTTGGAAGCAGTGAGAGTGCTGCCCAGATGCTCATGACCGCTATGTTCTCTATGTTCATTGGTGAGACGTGACAATTTTGCTTGTTGTAAGAGATTAACTCTGTCAGCAAAGTCATCAGGCACTTTTTAGTATAACGGAGTGTAGAAAGTGTGGAAGATCTTATTGATATCATCTGGGTCAGTGGTTATGTGACCCTGCACATTTTTGATGATTGGGATATTGTGTTTCAATTTAATTTATAATTTTATTGACAAGATCATTAGTAAAAATAAAGATTCAATTGAAATCTTATCTGATTGTCTGCAAAACACTCTGGGTAACTATGTCTCAGCCCCATCCCCTCACAGGTTTCACTCTCCTACAGTCTTCCACAGTGACTCAGGGTAAAAACTCTGTAGATACCTACAAGGGTATATAATGCATATGTCATGTGTTGGTAAGGTAGCCAGAAACGCTGTTTTGGTTTAAGTTTTATGTTTATTTGCTCAAAGTATTCAACTGGAGGTTCAATTCTACAGGAAGCATATATAACATCTTAACAAAGAGATAGTTACCATCCTGGTGACCAGAAAACAGGACACACACCTGTGTCCCTTGCTATTGCACCTACACCACCTGTTTGCATCCATTCCGCACACAGGACTTTCCCCCCAGCACCTACTCCACTTAGAGAACTTGCCACCAGCACCCATTGCACTCACACAACTATCCCCCAGCCCTTAGCACCTATTACGCTCACAGTACTTGCCCTAGCACCTATTGGCCTCACAGGACTTATCCCAGCACCCATTGCACTCACAATACTTCTCCCAGCACCAGTTGCACTAACAGGACTTGATCCCAGCATCAATTGCACTCAGATGACTTGCCCCAGCATGTATTGCCCATTTGTTTCGATAACCTGTCTATTTAAAGAGTGGCAGGGTAGGTCAATGCAGAAGGAGAGGAGTGGAAGAGGCAGTGGAGCCTGAGATATATGATGGGTTTTTCCTTGACAGATACTGGGCACAGAAGTGTTGTCTGTATATGTCCAGCTTGTTCACCACAGAAGTAAAAAAAAAAAAAAAAATTAATTACAGAAGAACCTGAAAAAAATGCATAATTAAATGAAGAAAGCAAAACACATGCATTACAACAAGAATGATCATATTACAGTATATATCAGTTATATCTTATTATGCCATAAAATAAATGACAAACAACAATACAGTGTAGTGCCACATAAATGATGCATGATTCCTCCATCCTAATGTATCCCTTTAGCTTTCCTAACCAGTTTTCCCAGGATATTAATCTTCTACTTCTACAAAACTTGCTCCAGCAACCATTGCAGTCACAGGATCCCCCATTTTGTAAAATTAAAAAAGAAACAAAAAAAAAACAGACGGACATTTAAGTCCGCAAAAAGAGGACATGTCTAGGGAAAAGAGGACAGATGGTAACCCTAGGGTGTCAAAGACTGAACATTAACTGCCAATTCTGGAACAGGCTTATAGAACTAAAACATGGGGCACACAGTGATACAGCATCTCGCTTATACACATTCTGGAACAGGAAGAGACTGTACTACAAGACTATAAGTACTACAAGACGGGAAGAGGATCAGTGCTAATTAACCCTTTCAATTTCTGAGGGAGCTATGTATAAATGAAAATGTATTCTGTAAAAAAAACAAAAAACTATATCATTTCTGTGGTGCAATAATACATTCACACATGATAATTCTTTTTATTTTGGAACTATGAACTGCTTTTGTTAATAATGAAAATACTGAAACTAATTACATTTTCAGTGCGGCATATTCTTTTAACTGTAGTAGTAATCTATCCACATTTCTAACAACCCCTTTTATAATAGTATTCTCACAGTAGATACAAGAATCATTAACTTTTACACCTTTCATTTCTTTTTTATAATATTTTCTATGCATCTCAATTCTCAAGAAGCAAGGCAAACAGAATATGCAAATAACAATGTTTCTGTTATAAAACAGCACGCAATAAAGTGAATGTTTTTTTTTTTATGAAATTGCCCATGTCTAATGAAATGTAAAAGATTTAAAAACAGATGAAAAAAAACATAATTACAAACATTGTATTCTTTTTAAGATGAAAGCCTTTCTTATTAGACCATTTAAGACAACACATCTTCATAAATCATTGTTACAAATTGTATGACTAAGATGAATGTCTGGTCAAATAACAAATTGTCAGTGTGATGTGAGCTATGATGCCCGATAGTTATTTATTTGTACTGAAAACATTTAAATTTAATATATTAGTATTTCCTTTAAAGAGGCATTCCAACTTGTTTAACCCTTGCTTCCTTCAAGGAAGCAAGGGTTAAATAAAAGCATGTCCCGGGACATGTATCTTAATATGTAGATGCAGGTTTACTAACTGCTGTGTCTCACATGCGAGACACAGCAGTTCCTGTCAGCACGCACACAGCCAATCAGAGCAGGGGCTCACCCCACTCTGACAGCCAAATGCGAGGGTCTCTTGCTGCTAGCGCAGAGAGAGACCCTCATTTTTGCATGGAATTAGCAGGTGGAACCTAGTTAATGTCCCCCCTGCTGATCCTATGCAAAAACTAGGGTCTCTCTCTGCGCTAGCATGGCAGCTGTCGGTCAGAGAATAAACTGGCGTGTACTATCAAAAGTACATATCAGTTTATCCTCAAACTAGGGACACCTAACTTTTCACTTATGCTTATATATTAGAAGCACAATTAAAAAAAAAACATTTAGTGTCCCTTTAAAGTGATATAAACGGCTACAAAAGAAATATTGTTGCAATTTGATTTTATTAGGTATAAGTTTAGTAATAATTAAAGCAAGTTCTTTTTTACAGACATCAGAACATTGAATTATTTCTGGCTTTACCTGAGTTATGCTTAAAAATCTATCCGGCCTGGCGATTTACCTCTTTTAGGTGGAGGCCTAAGGTGTCAAGGTGGGTACTGTTTAGCGGTAAGTCTGGCCAAGTGTGTAATTAATTAATCATTTTTGAGGAAGTCATTGGAGAACAAGTGGTTAACTAGGCCCATGGCATATTAGTGACTGAGTTCTATGCTGAATTTGATATGCCTTGAAGACCAGAATTCCATTATTTTTGCCATACACTTGCTTAACTGTGATTTCTTTCTTCGTGTTCAGTACACCCATACAAATGATATATCTTTTTTAAAGGACTAATGGGGATGTTCTTTTGATTCTATTATTTTCATTATGACATTATTTACTATTAAAAAAATATAAAATATGCCAAAAAAACGCCTTTTCTCACTTTGACCTGATTTTTTTTAAAATATACTTTCAGGAGTGTTAAGGGGTTAAGGGCCCTCCAGAATATTTTTGGGTCATTCTGGACAATAACTATTTTACCATTCCTGCTCTGTTTGTGTTTAGCGGTAATTTTCGTCTTTGTCATTTGCTGTACCCACACAAATTATACATTGATTTTATCAGGCAAAAAGCCTTTATTTAGATACCAATATTTTGATCATATCATTTAATATGTTCTAAAAAATTCATAAAATATGGTAAAAAAATTCAGACTTTTTTTTTGACAAATCTTTTACCCATCTACAAAAGATAATGAAAAAAATTCTAAATATATTCTACTATTTCTCCTGAGTTTAGAAATGCCCCATGTTTTTTTCTGCAATTTTTGCAAGTTATATGGCAGTAAATAGTGGCACATTGTTATTTCAACACAATTGTTTTTTCAAAGTTAGAGATAGGGACATTGGAACATTGATATCTATCATCAATCCCTGAATCACCTCCCAAATGTATATATTTTTCAAATATAAGCGTGGGTTATTTTGACACTTTTCGTGCAGCCATTTTATCACCAAATTTTGCAGTTTTAAAAAGTTTTAGTGATTTTTTTTCACACAGATTGCAATTCAGGTATATATTTAATTAAAAACTCAAGGGTTATGGCCAAACAATACCCAATATGTATTTAGCAACATCTCCTGAGTACAGTGATACCACCAATACATATGTGTGTCAGCTTTGGGGGGCTAAAATATTTGAGAGGTAAGCTTCTCGGTTTTCCAGCTTGGACTTTTGACATAAGACAAACTCTGTTCATGTCCCATTTTGAAAATTTTGAAGCCAGACAATGCATTTTACCCCATCAAACAATATACTTCTTTTTTTTTTTTTTTTACAGTAGACACCACAGGGTATTTCAAATGGTGGTATTTTAACACTTTCCAGGCACTAATTCTACCACCAGCCTTCGTCAAACTTTTGGGTCATAATTTTTTGTGTGTTTTTTCACACACAATGTACTTCATACTTTAATTCACAGATCCTGTTATTGGTCACTGCCAAACAGCAACACAATATGTGCTCAACAACATCTACTGAGTACAGGGATATGACCCATGCATGGGTTTTGTCTGTTTGTTAAGGGGCTAAAAGGCCATATTTTCTAGCTTTGCATCTGACATTTAGCCAAGCTAAGTGTCCTATTTGGGACATGTTTGAAGTTGGCCAAAATATGGCCTAACATGAACTCCTAGCTGGTGTAACAAAAAAATAAAAGAGATCAGAGAGCAAAAAAGTGCTTCTGTGGCCAGATCAAAATGTAAGCAGGGATCTATGGTACATAAGTGGTTAAGGGCTCTCAGAGCCTTAATGGTCTATTACTTTCTAGCAATGAAATTGATTATATCACGTAACTGGAAGGTTAATTCAAAAATGTTATGGCCAGAAGTAGAGAAACAGATTCAAGAATTCAGTTTGTTGGAGAATGTTTTTTTTTTTTCCATTCACATTCAATAATGGAAATTCCATTCCATTTGGACAAATGGACCCCTTGGATAGATTATTATAAAAAAGATCTTGGTCCTTCTCACTGACTATTGGCTTTCCGCTTGCTGGTAATTATTAAGGTAGGGACTGTGCACACGTCCTCGCGTGGCTGCAATTGGTGCAGCTCTGTCATGTCTTGTATTGTTGGGTAATTTTGTATGTGTTTGATAACCCCAGAGGGGAGAGCGGAAAGACAGATAATTTTTGTTTTCCTAGTTGCTTTTTCTTTTTTTGTACGATTATATGAAAAGAACACAAGGATGATGGAAAGCACATTAAAGGGAGAAATAAGCAATCCTAAAACACATGTGTCTTACAGTCTGAGTGTCAAAAAAAATAAAAAAAATATGTAAGCAGGGATCTATGACACATAAGGGGTTAATGGCTCTCAGAAGAGCCTTTGTTGTACTATAATAAATTACAATAAAAAATGTTACCACTAACAAAATGCGCAGACAGCAAAAATTCTGCTGCTGTGCAAGATTGCTACTTATGTAGTGACCAATGGCTGGGAAAGGGTTAATTGCTTTTATAAAAGCAACTAACTAAACTAACAACCACTATAGAGATCTGTCTCTCTCCGTCACTAAAACACAAGTGAGGCAAAGGAGACAGATCTACACTTGTCAAAGGTAATGTTACTAATATTGCCTTTGACTATGACTGGTGAGAGCTCATCTCAGCACTCTCCAGCTATGTCAACACACTAATCGGGTGTGCTGATATCTAGCAATGCCCCCAAGAGCAACGGAAGTGAATAAACATAACTTACATTGCTCTTGCCACTATTAGTGTGGTGTGCCCTTCTATCAGACAGCAAGTGGTTGCTCAGGAGAGTGATCACCACTGGAAGCATTTCAGCAACACTGTTAGAGCTTAGGAAGTGAACACATGTGTGCAGCTTGTGCCACCGTTGGTTGCATTCTTTGCTCTTTTGTATGTATGATGTGCCAGGCACGTCAATTGTCACAAACTGTAAGGATAGAATGATAAATCTTCTATCAATTTACCCTGAATTTTAAGTAATTTTTTAAATGAATTCCAAGTAACCATGATGTACAAGATTTCTTCTAGAAGTATTTATTATTCCACCATTTCGCTAAATGTTTTTGTCATATGTAATGACAGATCTTCAAAAAGAGTACTATAGAATAGGTTGGCGTATCCATAAGAACCAGGTGTCTTGCTCTTCTTCAGATTATTTATGGACATCCTAATCTCTTCTATTTTGTATGGTTTGCTTAACTCCTTCAAATCCTCTGATGACAGTTTCCGTAAAGTTGTATTACGGAAATTTCATCTGTTAATCTAATTTTTTGGGGATATTACACAAATTGTGATAAAAATCATTGAAAGTCATTCCTATCTCGTCTGATGTTCACTGCTCTCCTCTCTGATTAGAATCTTATGTAGATAATGTGATGATATTCTAAGTTTTTAGTAGACATGTGCATTCGTTTTCGGTTTATAGACTTTCGTAATTTATGAATGGAGGCTCTGTCTCTGTTTAGAGAAAGCCAATAGTACTATTACATGTATTCCAAATGACGAAAATCTATAAACGTAACGTTGTTCGGTTTAAGTCAATTGATTTGAAAATAATGAACAAATTTCGTCCGAAACAAATGTAGTAATGAACGAAATTCGTTTTAGACTAAATAAATATAATTTTCGTCCGAATGAACGAAAACGAAACGAAAATTTTCGTTTTGCACATGTCTAGTTTTTAGTGGCTTGTTCTATAAGCAACTCATTAATTTGATGTTTTACCTTATTTCATCTGTTGGAGGGGGGGGGGGGGGTTACTCATTCACTTTCTTGTACAACAGTATCCATAAATCTGCTAGTCAGGCAACGTTGGTCTTTTTATTTATTGATCCCATTTTTATTTGGTGTTACCTGACCACTGCTTTACACGTGCACCATATGATTGGCTGATACAGATGTGCTCAAAAGTTTGCATACTCTGGCCGAAATTATGAAATTTTGGCATTGATTTTGAAAATATGACTCATCATGACAAAAAAAATATTGTATTAAAGGATAGTGAACATATGGAGCTAATTATTATCACTTAGTTGTTTGGCTCCTTTTTAAATCATAATGATAACAGTAATCACCCAAATGGCCCTGATCAAAAAGTTTACATACCCTTGAATGTTTGGCCTTGTTACAGATACACAAGGTGACACATAGGCCAAATGGCAATTAAAGGTTAATTGCCCACACCTTTGTTTTTTTAAATTGCAATTAGTGTCTGTGTATAAATAATCAATGCATTTGTTAGCTATCACATTGATGCACTAAGCAGGCTAGAGACTGAGCCATGGGGAGCAGAAAAGAACTGTCAAAAGACCTGTGTAACAAGGTAATGGAACTTTATAAATATGGAAAAGGATATAAAAAGATATCCAAAGCCTTGAAAATGTCAGTCAGTACTGTTAAATCACTTATTTAGAAGTGGAAAATTCGGGGATCTCTTGATACCAAGCCAAGGTCAGGTAGATCAAAAAAGATTTAAGCCACAACTTCGAGAAGAATTGTTCGGAAAATAAAAACCCACAGGTAACCTTAGGAGAAATACAAGCTACTATGGAAAAAGAAGGTGTGGCTTATTCAAAAAGCACAATACAACGATACTTGAACAAAAATGAGCTGCATGGTCAAGTTGCCAGAAAGAAGCCTTTCACTTCACCCATGCGGCAAAAAAGCATGGTTGACCCTCCATGGGATACAGCAGAAAAAAGTGAAGGTTCTGGAGTGGCCCTTATAGTCTCCTGACCGTAATATCATCAATCCACTCTGGGGAGATCTCAAATGTGCAGTTCATGCAAGACGACCCAAGATTTTGCATGACCTGTAGGCAATTTTGGGAAGACGAATGGGCAGCTATACCACCTGCAAGAATTTGGGGACTTATAGACAACTGTTAGAAAAGACTGCATGCTGTCATTGATGCTAAAGGGGACAATACACAGTATTAAGAACTAAGGATATGCAACTTTTAAAAAATCCCATTTATCCTGGACTTAATTTAAACAGCTCCAGTCTGATAATAACTCATTTACACATGATCTTATTTTAGTATTTTTTGTGTGTGTAACTTTTGTTTTTGTGTGACAGCCTCACTGCTCTTATATTAAACCACACTGACTGGTGATCACTAGATCCTAAACTTTAACCTACAGTAATGTCTGATACCAAATCTCCATTTTTGAACACTAACTCTAATATGGCCTCCTTTTCGAGTTGGCTCCTCAACTACTTGCTTTAGAGTTAATCCCAGTAGGGAATTTAGAATATGTGTACTCCTGGTGCAAGCAGTTAATTTGGATTTTCAGCTCACATCAGGAAGATTGAAATCACCCATGATAGCAGATTATCTAACTCTTCTTTTTGTCCAGGGGGCCTATAAATCACACCTACATGAGTTACTGTACTGTAATGGACATAGTAGACCCACTGCCCATTGTATGAAATCCTCTCCTTAGCCACCGATTAAAGCTCAGCATCCACCCAGCAAGCCTTTCTGGACCCTTGCTCTTTGTACCCAAATAGCAGACAGGAGACCACTAGCAGTTAGGTACAGCATGAATGAACAACCACTTTATTTGTGAAACAACACAGACTTATAAAAATACATAAACATGACGTCACAGACATTAGTATACAATGGGGGTGATGAAACTAAGCATAGTTCTCCAACTAACTGGGGCTAGGAATACATCATACTTTCAGGCAGCAAACAAAATAGGAATTACCATACAGTGAGTAGACCTAATTACAAAATACACAGTAAGACACATAATGAACACAACATAATCAGTTGAACAGTAAATCCAGTTAACACAGAACAATGGATGTTGGTGTAAACTATCAATTATTGTCAATGACACATTATAATCCTTCAGAGTGGTCTATTCACAGAATTATACATTACACATAAACAAATATACTAACAGAATCTGACATACTATCAATATTAAAGTGTTTACTTATAGCACATAAGCCAGGTCCCATAATCTGTAGGGAAGTTTTTGACCCTCAGGCCCCTCCAAGAACCCCAGTCATGCAGGCTGTCAGGATTCACTTTGTGACATGTACGATTACCAAATTCTAACGTAACCCAAACGGACTCTGTTAGCTTCACTAACTTCTATTAATTTTTGGTTTAACAAGTATGTGTGCCCTTTCTATGAAATTTGATTTAACGTCCAGTTTTATTCCCAATTCTTTCAGATAAGATCTCAAAAATTCCTCCAATTTATCCTACAAGACTGTTTCAGGGATATTATGGAATCAGAGATTATTGCACTTTGATATGTCCTCCATTTCTGTAACTTTAGATTACTGGATAACACTTTTCTGTTGCAGATTCTTTACTGAATAAGTGAGCTGTTATAACTTCCAAATAGTCAAACTTATCTTCTGTTGCTTGTACTCTGTGGCCAATATCTAATATGTCTTTTTTAAGATCTTTCCTGTTTTTTTAATTTATTGTTTGATACGTTCTGCCTGGGAATCAAGACAATTTTTTAATTATTCTGACGAAATGGTCATTGATTCTCCATGGATACTTTCAGCATTCAATAGTTCTTTCTCACCTCTCTATTTTCAAGACTTGTAACAAGTGATTCATTCCTATTTTTGTCTGCTTTGGGATACAAATAAATTGCAGAAACTTTTTTCTTCTCTTTGCACTCTCTTATTCTCTTTCTGGAAGTTTATTTTGTTCTTGACCTCGTCGGTCAGCCATCTTAATTTTTTTTAACATTTTCTCTTGTTTTTCTCCACTTCCTTCCTTTTTCTCTCTCGCACTCTTACTTCTTGTTCCTTCACTCTATCTTTACCTCTTTAAATCCACTGCCCTAGCCACTGACAACTTGCATTATTTATCAGACATCAGAAATAACAGGCTTATAGTTCAGTGATCATCAGGTGTTATTTTATAAAATAATGAGTTAACAATTATACTTTACAAGCCCTTCAATTTATCAGTTCTATTATTAGCGGAAATATGCTCTTGGAACTCAAAATTGATGTCCTGCTCCCTAAATTGATAGCACAGACTGTTGCTAGATTCAGGAAGGCCAAGGGGACTTTAGTAAAACATAACTATTCAATTATATATAACATTATTATCTTGACTATCTTCTTATGTCCAACCACCAGGGCAATCAATGTAAAATCATCTCCAAACAGCTCTTCTGTGGAGCAAAGCGCTTTATAATACACAACTTTAAGGGATTTAGTTGCTGATGCCCGCAAACAGGATTACTGCATTTAGAGGACAGAGAGTTTTCCTCTAAACAACCATTACAAGTATTCATTAGTTTCCCTTTGTTTTTGAGGAATGTTCCATTTTCTTTACATAGACCAAGCATTAGATATTATGGCAATCTGAAGTTTAAATCTGACGAATGGGACCCCCTTACTATAGCATGGTTTCTAAAGTTTTCAGGCACTAAAGAGTGGAATCGCCAAACAGTTATATCATATAGCTACTTTAGATGGAAGATTTAAAGCAATGAATATCAATTATTATTTGGTTTGACTCATGATACTGTTGAACAACTGGATTTGTTTTCCCAAGTTCTCCAGGATGATCAGCACATTGATGAAAGGAAGGCAAGGGAGTAGACAATTCTCTCTGTGAACACTGTCAGCCCCTCCTCTGGCTATCCTCTGACTTTCATCCAGGAACTGTCCTCCGATGCTTTAAGTGCTCTGTGAGACTAATTGTAAGAGGTGGAGGTGGGTAGGGCAGGAAGATTATCCACGATTGTGGCAGACATCAAATGAAGAGATGCCACTTTCAGCTTCATGGCGGGAATTCACAGGTTCCGCAGGCTGTATCTACATGCGTCACTACATCATGAAGCCCAGTTTCTTAATGTGCACTTTATTTTCTCACTCCTAAGCACAATATAAAGGAATAATATTGCACAGTATTTACAAAACCTATGAAAAATACAGGTTATCTAAATTTTTAAAGATTTTGGTAGCCTACCTGAGGTAGCATGAAAGAGGGAGTAACCTTAATTACATTACAAAGTATATAACATGTCTTCCTCTGTAGTCATCCCATAGGACCTAGATGTCCAACTGAGGCTCCCAAAAGTTAAACAAGATACTCTGGTGTTATTGAAGGCTGTTTTGGTACTGTGGGGTTTGTAGTCATCAGCAGCTGGAGCAAGACAGTTGGACACCTAGGCTGTAAGTTATGAAGGGTGATAATGTGGGTGATGGTAGTAATGAACAGACACAGGGGCGGGCTGGGCCGGGGGGCAGGGTGGCAATTGCCCCCCAGGCTGCCCTAAGCTTTTGGAAAACACGGCCGCTGGGCCAGTGTTTAAAAAAAAAAAACAAAAAAAAAACACGCTTGCAGGCAGAGACTGAGAAGGGATCGGAAGATCCCCCCTCACCATCGCTCTGCCTGCAAAGCTGCACGGGGAGCCGAACAGGCAGCACAGAAAAACCTCCGTGCTGCCTGTTCGGCTCCCCGTGCAGTGTGCCGACACGGAAGTGCCGACAGTCACGTGATCGGCGCTCTGACGTCAGAGGCGCGCCGATCACGTGACCTGTCGGCACAACCGCCGGGAGGCCGAACAGGCAGCATGGAGGGACCATGCTGCCTGCCACTAGCCACCAGGTAAGTCCTTCTGCCACTAGCCACCAGGGAAGTCCTGCCACTAGCCACCAGGGAAAAGGTAAGGGGGGGGGGGGGGCATATTATTGGGCAAATT
Organism: Pelodytes ibericus; assembly: GCA_036172795.1. Taxonomy (NCBI): domain Eukaryota; kingdom Metazoa; phylum Chordata; class Amphibia; order Anura; family Pelodytidae; genus Pelodytes; species Pelodytes ibericus. Next base: position 40,314,115 of record CM069861.1, read on the forward strand.
GGCTGGGGCATATTACATGGCAAATAAGACTGGCATATTATTGGGCAAATTGGCTGGGGAATATTACATGGCAAATAAGAGTGGCATATTATTGGGCAAATTGGCTGGGGAATATTACATGGATAATAAGACTGGCATATTATTGGGCAAATTGGCTGGGGCATATTACATGGCAAATAAGACTGGCATATTATTGGGCAAATTGGCTGGGGCATATTACATGGCAAATAAGACTGGCATATTATTGGGCAAATTGGCAGGGGCATATTACATGGCAAATAAGACTGGCATATTATTGGGCAAATTGGCTGGGGCATATTACATGGCAAATAAGACTAGAATATTATTGGGCAAATTGGCTGGGGCATATTACATGGCAAATAAGACTGGCATATTATTGGGCAAATTGGCTGGGGAATATTACATGGCAGAATAACACTGGCATATTATTGGACAAATCGTCTGGGGAATATTAAATGGCAGAATAAGACTGGCATATTATTGGGCAAAATAGCTGGGGAATATTAAATGGCAATTAACACTGGCATATTGGGCAAATTAGCAGGGGCATATTAAATTGCAGATAACCTTGGAATATTATTGGGCAAATTTAATGAGTCATATTAAATTGCAGAATAACACTGGCATATTATGGGACAAATTGGCTGGGGAATATTAATGGCAAATAATATTGGAAATGTGTATGTAATGGGGTGATGGAGGCATGTAAATGTGGTGATGGGGCATGTCCTGGTGTGCAACGTGGGTTATGGGTCATGTCGTAGGTGTGCAACGTGGGTAGGGGGGGGTGCCCAAATTTTGGGATATTGGGTGTCTAAATCCTGGCATATTGAGGGGCATAATCCTGGCATATTGAGGGGAAAATCCTAGCATATTGAGGGGGCATCATCTTGGCATATTGAGGGGAAAATCATGGCATATTGGGTGTCTAAATCCTGGCATATTGAGGGGCATAATCCTGGCATATTTAGGGGAAAATCCTGGCATATTGAGGGGGCATCATCTTGGCATATTGAGGAGAAAATCCTGGCATATTGAGGGGCATAATCCTGGCATATTGAGGGGCATAATCCTGGCATACTGAGGGGCATAATCCTGGCATTTTGTAAGGGAAAATTCTAGCATATTAAATGTCAAATCCTGGCATATTGTGGGGGAAAATCCTGGCAATATTCGTTATAAAACAAGGAAAAGATGGCCGTTGATGGGGAGGCGATTCGATGGTGCAATGGGCCACTTGACTGGATTTGCCCCCCAGGCCTAAGGCTGCCAGCCCTCCCCTGAACAGACACATAATACATACCAGGTTAGATATTTGATATGTTTGACACAGTAATGTGCTTACTCCTAAGTGTCTGTCATCCTCTCATCTATGATAGTAATTATGTGTGGACTGCAATAAATGGATGGATTTTATTTCATGAAGGATTCTTCATTATTTACTGGCGTTGTTTTGAGTGTTCATTCCTAACATAGATGCAAGATCAAGTCTATTATGTTTTAGAACCCAGGCAAATACAGAGCTATTTACATAAGTGAGTGTGAGTTAGCACCAAACCCTGCTTTTTTATGTGATGGTGGTACCATTGTTAGCTCAAAATAATCTATATAGTGATAATTCTGCAATATCAGAAAGTACAGTAAAAACCACAATAAAGAAAAAAAAATCTAACATTATTATAGATGGATCTTTATAATACTGTGTTACTTTTACATTATATTTTTAGTGCGTACCACAGGCAACTGAAGGAGTTAATCTGTCTGTATTCTTTGTATGAACCTATGCAATTGATGTGTCTAGTGATGTCATAAATACCCGTGTCATTGAAATTAATGTTCTATGTCTACCTTGTGTCAGACTTGGGCACAGATTCATGCTTAATAGGAGTTTGACCTTTATACTATGCTTCTCACTGATATTCAGACATTTTAAGAGATTTTACCTTTTTAGCAATTCAGAAGTGAAAGGTTAAGTTAAAACTGTAGGCACAATCCTTCACCCATCCGCCCCCGACCTCTTATTTGTAAACCCATAATTACCCTCCAGATTTTCTTCTGTACCCAATCTGATCACATCCTCCACCCTCCTTACTCTCTCCTCCCTACCTCCTCCCCCACCCCCATACCTTCATTGTTCTATTTTGTCTTATGTAAAACAAATAAAATATAATTTAAAAAAAAAAACTGTATGCCATGTAAAATACCTTAGTGAGCGCAGTTTACCCACTGGATCATAATAATAAATCTGTGTAGTATAAGAGTAAACCAATTACCACATTTTCTTTCAAATACTGGAATGTCAACGCTCTCCATATTTATTCCTTTGAAGGCCATTCCAGATCTGCATTATAATATTCTCTGTCAGTACAGGGGTAAGAAAAATAATTTGTTTGTTTAATATTATACTTGATTGGCACGGTGTAACTGGTAACCTTAATATAACACTTTTCTACCATTATTTCCACTATAAGAGTCTGAGGAAGAAAGTATTGCATTGAGATAATTTATTTTTTTTATGCGCCTAGAAATCCTCCTGTCACCTGTAATTATCACTCCACAGTCGCCACAGTCTATACTGACTGACATATCTTCTGTGATGGAAAGCTAGGAAGTCATGTGACCCCGGTGATCTGACTGAAGAATGTCCGGAAGTGTTTGACAATGCACAAACATCCTCCAACACTGCCCTTCACTGGACACCAGGGAGATTGGGAGGCAGAGATAGTACAGGCGAGCAGTTTTGGGACAGTGGTGCCACCGGAAAACTGTTTGGGAACATATGCGGCACTGGAAAGATGTTTGTACAAGAGCAAGGGATGGAGAGCACAACTCGAAAACCGCGTATTTAGTACAGTTTGCTGTTGACGTAATATAAGTGATATATAATATATATAATTATCAGAAAACAACCAAACATTGCTAATCTCTCTTAAATATCTTTGTATTTTGCATCCCACACAAGACCCATTAATATTGATGTATGTGGACACACGATAGGTGTTTTTTTTTTTCAAATATAGAGAGATTAACATTTTTGGTTATGCACTGATATTTCTATGGATTGTGTATACATTTTGATCACTTCAGCAGCACACTGTATTAACCCCTTAACGACAGGTGACGTGCCAGGCACGTCACGGCAAATCGAGGACTTGCCGACAGGTGACGTGCCTGGCACGTCATGCACTAAATGGAGTAAAGAAAGCGACCAGCCTAGGTAGAGGCATTGTGCAACACCCCCCAAATGTGCAGGGGCGCGCTACGATCACTCCACGGAGTGATCCTAGCAGCCATTTAAAAATGGCTGCGCCCGCTGCACACATGTGCTTAGAAAGCGAACGATCGTTCGCTTTCTAAGCATCTCCGGTGTTGTTAAAGTGCCTCGCCAGCGAGGCACTTAACAACACCATGCTGCTCCCCAGAGCCGATGGTGGTCGCTCTCCTGAGCGACCCCATCGGCTCAGTAGAAGGGAACGCTGCCTGTACAGGCAGCGTTTCCCTTCTAATGGCAAGAGCATCGGAAGTGAAAGTATTTCACTTCCGAAGCTCTAGGGGGAGCCAATCGATGCCGGCACAGCAGATCTATGTGATCTGTGTGCAGGCATGTATGGTAAGTGCTCTGATGAGCACTTACCATACTGTCAAAGGCAATATTACTAAATATTGCCTTTGACAAGTATTGATCTGCCTCCCTCACCTTACTACTTTTAGTAAGGGAGAGAGACAGATCAGATCAAGTAAAAAAATAAAATAAAATAATAAAAAAAATATTTAATAAAATTTTAAACACCAAGGGCTTTTATAAAAGCCATTTAACCCCTTCCCTGCCATTGATCGCTGTGTACGCAGTGATCATACACAGCAGCACATTTTTTGCTGTCTGTGCATTTTTTAGGGGTTATTTTTTTTTACTGTAATTCATTAAGAGATTAACCCCTTTCTTGCCGTAGATCACTGCCTAATCAGCGATATGACGCAAATGCAGCAATCTTGCTGCAGAAGCATTTTTAATTTTTTTAAAACTTTTTTATTACACCCGTCACGTGTTAATTATACCCGCTAGGGGACTACGTTTAACGTAAAAAAAATTTTTTTTAGCTGTCTGAGCGCATGTATAGCGATCAGTAACAGCTGATAAGTGACAATGGCGGGTTGGCGTTTGCTCAGATGAGCATCACCATTCGTCTGGTTAGATCAATATGTGTAAATATTTGATCTGACCCGTGTAGATCTGCCTCCCTCTCACTTGAGTTTTAGTGAGGGAGACAGAGCTGTATAATGTAAGTTTTTAATTATAATATATTTAATAGAATTGAGACCCAAAGGCTTTTATAAAAGCCGTTTCCAGTATTTAACCCCTTCCCTGCAATTGATCGCTGTGTACGCAGTGATCTTACACAGCAGCACATTTTTTGCTGTCGTGCATTTTTTTAGGGGTTATTTTTTTTTACTTTGATTTATTACAGTATATCAAAGGCTCTTTTAAGAGCTATTAACCCGTTCCTTGCCGTATATCACTTCCTAAGCAGCACATATGGTCACTGCCTAAGCAGTGCATATGGTCACTGCCTAAGCAGCGCATATGGAGCAATCTAGTCGCCGAAGGATTTTTTTTTGCTATCAGCATTTTTTTTGTCAGACTCACTAGGGGTTAATTATACCCACTAGGGGATTACGTGTATTCCTTTTGAAGCTGTCTGAACGCGTGTATAGCGATCAGTAACAGCCGATCAGTGGCAAAGGTGGTTTGGTGATTTCTCAGATGAGCATCACCATTCGTCTGGTTCGTAAATATTGTTCTGACCCATATGGATCTGCCTCCCTCTCCTCACTTGAGTTTTAGTGAGGGAAAGAGACAGATGTGTATAACATAATTTTTAAATTGTAATAAATTAAATAAAATGTTAATAAATTGTGAGTCCCAAGGACTTTTATAAAAGCCATACCTTTTGTATAGTGTAGTGTATTAACCCCTTCCCTGCCACTGATCACTGCACAGCAGAACATTTTTTCTTGTCTGTGCATTTTTAGGGGTTAATTTTTTTTGTACAGTACTACAAAGGCTCTTATAAGAGCTATTAACCCCTTCCTTGCTCTACATGTTCAAATTCCAAGTTTGAAAATCAAAAAGCGCACCTCTCAAATGTAGCCTTTCAACCCCTAACAAAGCTGACAAAGCTATGCATGGGTGGTATCCCTGTGCTCGGGAGATGTTGCTGAACATATATTGTGGTATTGTTTGTCAGTGACACATACCGAAATATGTGAATTTGTGTCTAAAGTGCAATGTATGTGAAAAAAAACCACAAAAAAATTACTACCACAAAGTTTGACAAAGGCTGGTGGTAGAATTAGTGCATGGAAAGTGTAAAAATACCACCATTTGAGATAGCCTAAGGTGTCTTCTTTTAAAAAATATATGGGTTGATGGGGTAAAATACACTAGCTGGCTTCAAATATGTCCCAAATGGGACATGGGTGCAGGCTGTCTGCATGTAAAAATTTCAAGTTGGAAAACAAAAAACTGCACCTCACAAATTTGGCATTTTAGCCCCCAAACAACCAAACAAACCTATGCATGGGTGGTATCCCTGTACTCAGGAGAAATAGTAGAATCTATTTAGCATGTTTTTTCGTTCGCTATTGTCGATGAGGAGAAGTTGTTTCAAATAAAAACAAAGAAATTTGTGTATTTTTTTTTTCACCATATTTTATTATTTTTTTTAATAATATGATAAGATATGATCAAAAAGATGGCATCCATAGAAAGCCCTTCTTGTCCCGATAAAAACAATATATAATATGTGTGGGTACAGCAAATGACAAAGAAGAAAATTACTGCTAAACACAAACAGCACAGAAATGTTAAAATAGGCATTGTCCAGAAAGGACAAAAATGTTTCAAAGGCTCTGTCCTTAAGGGGTTAAATATGCTGTTTTGGGATTGTGTATCCCATTGCCTTGTTTTGTATGGATATTTGAAGTCTGACCATTTTTTGGGTGGATATATATATGACACTGGAAAGCTGTTTGGGCAGATAGAGGCCACTGACAAGTTGTTTGGAGACATAGATGACACTGACAAACTATTTGGGGTCAAAGATCGCAATGCAAATTGTAAATTCTTTAAAATGTGGGGTGCTAAACATAGGCTCTGCCAGTGTCCCGGGGAGGAGCACAGGGGGCGTGGACAAGGCTGCAGCAAAATTAGGTTTTGCATAGGGTGCACAAAATCGTTGCACCAACCCTACTCCTAAGCCACGCTTAGCAGCATGCCTTATTTGGGGTGGAATGTTGGGGGTATGTCAAATCTTTAACCACTTAAAACACCACATAGCTTGGTACTGGGCTGTATTTACTTCTTATTACTAGGTCTAGGAGGCATGACATTTTGTGCATGCATGTTAGGGATCATGGAAAATGGAAAAAAGCTGCACTATTCACAAATATTGTTTTCCAAGACAAAAAAAACATTTTTTTTTTTACATTTTCTACTTAAAAAGGCAAATATTCAATTATCCTTAAACATTAGGTATAGAATATTGGTGACAGGGCAATAGCATTGCTTTATTTTGGGTTTTATTCCCAACACTGCAAAGGTATAGAATGTTGTACTCTCTATGAAAATAAAGAAGATCTTGAATCACTATTTGGTTCAGTGCAGAGCTTTTGGATGGAAAATATTTTACCTGCACTTTAAACAGAGATTGTGAAGACGAAATGAAACTGCCATAACAATCTTTACATTTGCAAGGTCATCCCCATCTTCCCTCTAAATCTATGACACAACTGTTACCTCAGGTAACCTAAAAAAGCAACATGTGCTTGGTAATCAAATGTACAGAGTACTCCATAAAGAACACAATATCAGATTGTCAAGGCTCAGTAAGATGTGTTCTTTCAAAACGATAAATATTCTTCATTGACCATAAATCATTTAAGGAAATAGAATTGTGGAAAATATCAGTAAATCTATAAAGTGCAGTTCAGCACATAATACCCACAATTCCAGTAGTACATCTGGAATTTTAAGGTAATATTTAAATGGACTACAGATGCATATCCTAAAATGTTTCATGCATAAAGCACTTATTTCTATTCTCCAAAGATTTCATTACTGTTATTTACTGCACTAAACCAGTCTCCCTGAAGTTATCTTTTCTTGTTTGCAGAATAAAGTCAGTATTTACCTTGGCCTTGTATACATTGTTGCTATAGTATGAGATGAAGGGTTTCTCTGGGGCTGCAGGAGGATTTGTAGTGGTGCAGTGAGAATGGTCTAGAGTACATTCTTTCTTGTTAAAATCTTTAATGTTACATAAGGGAAGGGGTAAGGAGGCTAGAAAGGCACACATACATACCTTCCAACAGTTCTGCTATTGCTGGTTCAGTCCTGTTTTTTCAGCACTGGGCATGTCATTGTATGATTGCCATTTCTGTACAGTGGAGAACACTGTGCACAAATGCTTTATAAATCTTGTAGTACAGCAGGCCAGAATAAAGATTTTGCCTGAGCTGGGGAGGAGGGATCACACTGTCATGATGTCATGCAGCATTGTGTGACATTGTGAATCCCTGCAGTAGCTGTGTATGCCATCCCAGTGTCTAGATTAAGGGCTTTAATTATGAAATAAGGGAACTGCATGAAACTGACGAGGGGGTTGTAATAATAGGAGTTTAAAGTATCTCTTAATTTGCGAATTTGTCCAATTTTGCCTTCTTTGGCCTGAAGTGTGCAATTCCCTTTTTCATGAATAGGCAGTGCAGTCCCCCCATAAATGCTAGTTGGCTGAGAGTGATAGGCAGTGCAGTCCTCCATAAATGCTAGCTGGCTAAGAGTGATTGGGAATGCTGTCCCCCATAAATGCTAGCTGACTGAATGTGATAGGCAGTGCAGTCCTCCCATAAATGTCAGTTGGCAGAGAGTGATAGGCAGTGCAGTCCTCCCATAAATGCCAGCGGGCTGAGAGTGATAGGTAGTGCAGTAACCCCCATAAATTCCAGCTGGCTGAGAGTGATAGGCAGTGCAGTCCCCCATAAATGCCAGCTGGCTGAGAGTGATAGGCAGTGCAGTGCTCCCCCCATGAATGCCAGCTGCCTGAGAGTGCTAGGCAGTGCAGTCCCCCCATAAATGCTAGCTGGTTGAGAGTGCTAGGTAGTGCAGTCCCCCATAAATGCCAGCTGGCTGAGAGTGCTAGGCAGTGCAGCCCCCCCATAAATAAGTACCACATCATTCCCATCACTCCACTCACTCCACATCACAACACATCACTCACTTTACATCACATTACTCACTTTACATCACATCACTCACTCCACATCACATCACATCACTTCTCCTCCTGCTGGGGCTTGGAGAGGTAGGGTAGGGGAGCTCTTCTCTATCCTGCCTCTTATCCACTCGGGGCTAACCATGTGACAAGCCCTGAACTAAACATTCAGGGCTTTCACATTGAGACTCTGGGCTTCATCCCCCTTAGCCCACCCCTAGCGATACCACTGACAAAGACAATGACCCCCATCATTAACAAGACAAACACATCATAAAGTTACCAAATTTAACCAATAACCAATGTAGGGGTGCACTGAGATAACCCTACATCCCCAGGTCCTGAGTCACAGGCCAGCTCAGAACCTACCATATCACATTTTCCAAACAAATATTTAAATCTCTAATAATAAATAAATTCCACCCCCTCAGTTTTGTTGTATTGTTCCCTTGACTTCTGGGGAAACATGGTAATTTGCAAATTGGCTGTGGCATATTAACGGGCAAATCGGCTGTGGCATATTAATGGGCATACTGGCTGTGACACATTAATGGGCAAACTGGCTGTGGCATATAAATGGGAAAACTAAGAGTGTTACATTTTAATGGGAAAGCTAACAATGTCACATCTCCATCAGCAAACAAACAGTGGTATATTTTATGGACAAACTCACAGTGCCATATTTTATTGGGCACATGGCTTGGAATTATTGAAATGAACAAACTGGAGGGGGTGACAGAGACAGACAGTGGAAGTGGAAGAGAGAGCGACAAACAGTGGAGGGGAGGAGAGTGGTGGGGGGCAGAGAGATACAGACAGTGGAGGGGGAGAGAGAGCGAGACATACAGTAGAGGGTGTGGAAGAGAGAGCAAGACAGACAGTGGAGGTGGAGGATGAGAGAGACAGACAGACAGTGGAGGAGAGAGAGAGGTGTGTGTGTGTGTGTGTGTGTGTGTATATATATATATATATATATATATACACATATATATTTGTTGTTTTATAATTGTACAATAGATGAATGTGTGTAGCATAATTAAGGGGCTCCTGTGTGTGGCACAATTAATGGGGCTCCTCTGTGTGGCATAATTAATGAGGCTCGTGTGTGTGGCATAATTAATTGGGATCCTGTGTGTGGCATAATTAATGGGGATCCTGTGTGTGGCAAAATTTATGGGGCATCTGTATGGCTTATTTAATAGGCCATCTGACTGAAATTAATAAGGAATCTTCTTTGGTATTAGAAAAAATCCAGGGGGGTGACAACATGAGTTACCACACCGGGTGACACCAACACTAGTGACTCCTCTGTACATGGTAATATGTATATATGTGCATGGGTGTTATATAGATAGATAGCATTATATAAGCAATTGCAAATGTGTGCATGAAGAACCGTTCTGCAGATTCTTATCTTCAAAAGTAACATAGATAGAAATAACAGGATGACAGTACCAATTATAGCTAGATATTATTTAGTCATCAATCACTCTGGGGTTCAGTAGGGAAAACTCACCAGCTTTATTTTGCCTGACCTCCTTTCAGATTAGCTTTGTGGTTGGTCCAATGGCTTTATTTTGTATTCCTTCTAAGGCAGAAGGCAGAAGTGACTATTTCCTCCACTATCTGCCTTTTGAAATACAAACATCTGCTCTTTCCTATTGCGAAATATAACTCAAAGGTAAAAAAATAAATAAACTCTAGGGCCTGCCATCAAAATGAATTAAAGTGGGTGAGTGAAAGGCATCATCTGCTGTTTTGGACCATGGGGTGAGAGAATGTCAGTGTTGCTTTACTATCAGATCTTTGCAAGTTCTATATTTTCATCATGGCAGAAATGTTTTTTTCTGGTGCATTCCTTGCTCTCCTTCCATTTTATCCCCATAATTAATAGTTGGCTTTCATTTCAGTTATCGTTCAATCCCAGAAATACACTGCTGGAAAATAATGATCACCATGAAGTTAAAAAGTGGTTTCACGTTGATATACTTTTTTCACACTATATTGGTTCCCTAACATTTTGATCCATAGTAGTCAGTGATAAAAACAATGTAGCTTATTGCTTGTATCTGAAAATGGCATTTTCTGCTGAATTTGGACAAGAATCATAAGATGACTAAAATATTTCTATTACGTGTAAGCTCACTCAATAAAAAAATCTACATCAATATGGCACATTTATAGAAATAGTATTATTATGGACAAAAATGCTGGTAGTGCATGAAGCAAAAAAAAGGATTGCTGACTGACCATTCTTTTGCAAGAACCACACTTAATATTTAAAACTCTTTTTCATTGGTCCTGGATCTCACATACAGAGGATTACTAATTTCTGAAGAGGTTATTTATGGCTTTTCAGATGAGGTCTTAGTCCCTCTCTATGAACATGTGCATCTATGGCTGATTAACCCCTTAGTGACATGACGTTTTTGGCTTGTCTGATGCTTGGTGACATGGGCTGTTTTAACATTTCTTCGGTGTTTGTGTTTTGCTGTATTTTATTTCTTTCTCATTTAGTGTACCCACACAAACTAAATCATCATAAGAAGGGCTTTATTTTGATACCATTGTTTGCATATAAGCATATAACTTGTTATAAAAAAAAATAATAAAATATAGCAACAAAATTAAATATTTTTTTTCTGACTTTTATTTGAAAAATGGTTTACTCATCTACAAGAGTCAACAACAAAACACTGCTAAATAGTTTCTAATATTTGTCCTGAGTTCCGAAATAGCCCATGTTTTATGTTGTTGTGCTTTTTTATTCATGTTACAGGGCCAAAACTATAAGTAGTGCAAAGCTATTTCTAAATCCTTTTTTTTTCTTCAAAATTAGCGATAGTGACATTTTAACACTGATATCTGTACTAAATCCATAAATGACCATCCACATGTACATATGTTTCAAAACTAGACAACTCAGGGCATTTAACTTGGGGTATTTTGACACTTTTCATGTAGCCATTTTACCACCAACCTTTGCAAATGTTTGCAGAAAAAAAAAATTGTGATTTGTCACACAGATTGCAATTGAGGTAAATATTTCCTGAAAATGTGAAGGGGTATTGCCAAATAAAATCTCAATATGTGTTCAGCAACATCTCCTGCATACAGGGATACCAACCATGCATAGGTTGATTTGGGTGTTAAAAAGCTACATTTGAGAGGTGCGCTTTTTGGTTTTCAACTTAGAATTTTGACATACAGAAAACCTGCGCCCATATCCCATTTGGGACATGTTTGAAGCCAGACAGTGTATTTTACCTCACAAACCATATATTTTTGAAAACTAAACACTCTTGGGTATTTGAAATGGTAGTATTTTTACACTTTCCATACAGTAATTTTTTTCACATACATTGTACTTCAGGTATGAATCATTGTGTCATTGCCTATGTGTCATTGCCAAATAATACCTCAATATGTGTTCAGCAACATCTCCTGAGTACAGGTGGTATACCCATGCATAGGTTTATTGGTTTGTTTTGGGGCTAAAAGGCAACGTTTGTGATGTGCGCATTTCCAACTTGGAATTTTGACATGTAGCCAGCCTGTGCCCATGTTCCATTTGGAACATTATTGACATCCTAAGGTATTTCAAATGGTGGTATTTTAATACTGTATATATACTCATTCTAACACCAGCCTCTGTCAAAGTTTGTGGCTAGTAAATTTGTGGAGTTTTGTTTCGACATACATTGTAATTCAGGCATGAATTCACAGATTCTGGCCACTGCCAAACAACACCCCAATATGTGTTCAACAAAATCTCCTGTGTACAGTGATACCATCCATGTATAGGTTTGTTGGGTTGTTTGGGGGGTAAAAGGCAACATTTGGGAGGTGCGCATCTCAGTGTTCCAACTTGTAATTTTGACATGTAGTCAACCTGCGTCCATGTCCTATATGGGATATATCTTTGAAGCCAGCCAATGTAATTTACCACCACCAAACCAAATATTTTTTAAAAGTAGACACCCATGACTCCTTGTGGCAAGGGCTCAGCAGCCACTGATACATCACTAGATGATGTATCAAAAAGCTGACAGGGTCAAAATCGCAGCCGCCTCAGAATCAGTGCCTTGGCAGTGATTTATGGCCATAACATGGCCTCTGTGATTGAAGAACACAGGAAGCAGCTACCTCCTGCTTCCTGGGCTCTTGCACTTAGAAGGGCAGTACCATCTTGGTCACACACTGACCAAGATCATGCTTCTTTTTTAGTGTTGCTGATTGCGTCAAATTGTGAGGGCGTTTTTTTTTTGTTTTTGTTGTTGTATTGCACGATGCTTCCATTTTAGCGCTGAAAGCAAACATCACTTTCAGTGCTCGTTATGGTGCAGGACAGACTAGGTCTGTCCTGTGTTAGTAACCCCTCACCACATAGGACCGGACCTAGTGCGTCTTGTGTTGGCAAGGGGTTAAAGGCTCTTCTGCCTGATTAAACCTGCCATTTGAACAGACCTATCATCAAAAGATAACCCCATTAATATTTTCAGTAGTGAATACTAGGGGACTGCCATTTGAGAGAAAAGCAGCTCTCCCCAAGGGTGTAAAAATTATGGTTGCAGTGGTCGCAACAACCATTCTAAGGGGCCTGGCAAGTATGCCACCCATTTAGGGGGCAAAGTTCAGTTACAAACTTAAGCCCAAATCAGTTGTAAAAACTATTCCATTCAGGTGTACACTCTATGTGGGCTTACTTTTCCAATTCTTTTCTCAGTTTCCTGCAATTCCCACTCTCATGAATAAAGCCCCAAAAAGCTTTTATTTCAGTGTTCAGCCTCACAAATTTAGCTTCCAAATTATTTGTAAAAGGAACTTTACCCCCTAAATATATTCATAGATATGCATGGGCAGGATTTTTTTACTGGAGCACAATCATGAGATGTGTATTCCACAGCAGCTGTAGTACCAATTCATAAACATTTAATAACCTTTAGTAACATTTAACACACTGTTTGTTGAGTGCTCTCTTTCCCATGATGCTTAACATACTGGGAAATACAGTCTTCCGGTGGTTTTGCATGAACCATGGTAACATACACTATAAGTGGTTCCAGTACTGTGGTATACTTCCCACACAGAGTGTACATTATAATGATACTTAGGCCGTAAGTGCCAGCTAAACTGTGAAATATGTCACACCCAGTCTCTTCTAAAGTTTGCAGGCAGAGCCACTGGCTGGGGAGATCAGAAGATCTGGTCGTACTGGAGGTTCAGTGGAGGGGTGGAGAGGCGGATCCCACTGGATGTGACGCAATGTGCTTCACTGGGGAGTAGCGGGCAGCATAAGCTCTGTGTGCTAAACAAACGCAGAGCTCAGACAGTGCTGCTCACTCTCCCCATGCATAATGATTCAGGGCTGTGGAAATATGATGCCCTGTTATAATGCAAGCAGCAATGACTGAGCTCTGCATGTGTTTAACACACAGAGCTGTTGCTGCCCGCTGCTCTCCAGTGAAGTACACAACTTCAAGTAAGAATAGGAGGGGAGGGAGAGCTATGGGTGGAGGAGGAGGAGAGAGAACAGATATGGGGGGAAGAGGGGGAGAGAGAATAGATATGGGGGAAGAGGGGGAGAGAGAACATATATTAGTGGAGGAGGGGGAGAGATAACTGATATGGGGAAGAGGGGGAGAGAGAGAACAGATATGGGGGAAGGAGGGGGAGAGAACAGATATTGAGGAGGATGAGGAGAAAGTACTATATGGGGAGAGGTAAAGAGATATGGGGATGAGAAAGAGATATAATAGATATCAGGGGGAGGAGAGATAACATATATGGGGGAAGAGATGATAGATATGGGGAAGATAACATATATGGGGAGGGGAAAAGCGATAACAACAGAGTTGGGGAAGAACAGACATGGTGGTTGGGAGAGGAGACACATACTTGGGAAGGGAGAGGAAAGCGAGAGACATGGGAAGACAGGAGAGTGAGAGACATGGGAAGGGAGAGGAGAGAGACAAACATGGGAAGGGAGATGAGAGAGACAGGCACAAGGGTAAAGAGGAGGGGCCGCCACTGGGGAGGTCCGCAGATGGCGCCCAAACACTTAAAGCCAGACCTGATAGCAAGGTACCTATATCATAATATATCATCATCTTACCTCTTACACTATGATGCTCCAGCCAGCATGCAGCTGAAGTGTAACATTGCCACCTTTGCATTTCACTCTGCCCTCTGCAGCCCCCTCACGTTCCTAAAACCCCTAAATCAAAAGTGCAAGAAACAAACTCTCCCTGCCAATGTGCAGCACAGAGAACATTAGTGCTAATCAAACACCGCAGCACATTGCACACTAGTGCTAATCACAAAGTAACCATGCTCCATATTTTATTTGTTTTTAATAGAAGTATATCATTCTTTGATTGCATAGTGTTATGATTAAGCATGGAAACACGTAAGGTGGCCTTCCTCCCACAGTCTGTGTTTTGTATCCGGTCTGTTCATGCACTTAAATAAAGCACTTCCTATTGGCATTTATCAGAGAGTGGAGTGCACACTTTTCTTCCTTTCATGGATCTACACGCTGGATCGGCGCTGTGAAGCACCCGCCCTCTTGACAAAAATCAGTAAGTGGAGCCGGCTTACATCATGTGGTGTTTGTTGTACAAAGTCTCACACAGTGTTTCAAGTCCTATTGACTGCTGGTCGTCATTGATTTAAGCATCACCTAGGCTTTATCAGCTGCGTAAGGTGTTACTATTCTATCTTCCCTCTACATTTAGCTCTCTCTTTTTGTGAATCTATTCCTGGAACAATAATTATATTGAACATACACAACAATATGGAAGTACATACCGCAGTTTGGGAAGCACTGCAAGTTTTGCAATCTGTCAGTTGAATAACAGATTTCCAATACTGGAGTTTTCACTTTGCCCTGGAAATATTTTTCTAAATGTTTCTTGTATTTCTATTATTTATTTTTCAGCAAGGAAAATATAATTTATTTAATAAAAAACCTACTTGCACTGGAAGGATATCAAAATAAAGTAAGAAATACTAGATGGAATAATATATAGCACTAATGTTAGCAATGGTTGCCCTGGGAATGAAAGGAATAGTTAATACATCACATAAAGTTTGCCTGCTTTGTAGAGTAAATGCTGAGATCCAGCATTAGGCAGGTGGTTGTACTTTCAGAGAAGAGCTTTGTATTCTATTTACTCAGAACCAGATTATGTGCATCCTATTTATTCTGCCTATTGAGTCTGACCTTCGCAGTTCAACATAATGTCCTCTAGTTCTCAAGCAGAATGTCATGAATATGTCTAAGCAATTTGCTTTACTCTTCAAGTTTGCTGTGTTTCCTTCACAGGTTTACTAACTCGTTATATTATGTATTGTACTGGGAACATCTTTTTGTGACTCTCCAATAAACCTGAGGTACCGATTTCTAGTTAAATACTGCACACACACACACACACACACACACACACACACACACACACACACAACACATGTTAAAAATAATACTATCTGATCATGCATTGTCCATTGTCCATTCTTTAAGGACAACTACCTTTTTTTTTTACTTGTGCCAATTTAGAAGCACAATTGAAAATTCCAGTGTCCTTAGTATGAGGATAAATTGGCATGTCATTTTGTTAGTACATGCCAGTTTATTCCCTGGGAAACAGGTAGCCTGATCTAGTCAGCTAGTGCAGAGTGAGACTATTATCTTTATATGGGGATCAACAGGAAGAACCTTAATTAGGCAGAGCTCTAATTAATCCAACGTGTATCTTTAGAGAAGGGACATTATAATTTGTAACCCCTGCTTGTTCCAAGGAAGCAAGGGATAAACAAAGTTTAGTGTCACTTTAATATGCATTTATTATATTTTTTTCCAAGTCAGAATGGCCCTTTAAAATTATATTTGATACCCACAGATTTTGTATTTTTTGCTATCTCTTCTATTAGGATGGTGATAGTAAATTTCACTGGCCAGTTACTCATTGGAATTGCAGTTAATTAGATTGTCTCCTTGCCAAAAACACTAAACTTTTCTCAGACAGTCATTTGTATTCAATGTAACCATTACATCTGTATTGGCACGTCTTCACATTACTGCCAGATCTTGTAATTTACTGAACATGTTTTACAGATCTTCTGTCTATGAGGACATTGTTTTTACAATTTTGTGTAATTGGTTATGCCAGTATATTGGCTTTACCTGACAAAAATGGGAGATAAATCAGGACAAAAACAGAAAGCTTAGTTAGACTCACCAATATTGGAGATGTAATGCAGCAGTGTATGATGAAAGTGAGCGGCCCATAGCAAGGAAGGAAGAAATGTTAAATTTCCATTGTGGAGAATGCAATCCACGCAGCTGGAGTGCTAATCCAATGATGTCTAATCATGACACTCTAACTGTGTAAACCACATACCTTTGACATCATATTTGGTGACTGAGCATCATGGAAAGTGTAGTCTGCTATGTGGCCTAAATTACCCATTGGGGTGGATTCTATACACCTTGATCTGTCCAGAATTTGGGCCAATTCACCAATGATACCATCATTGCATTACACCCACCAATGCCCATGTACCAGCTTTGTCCACACAATATTTGTAAGGGCAATGGAGGCAGAGGTTGCCACTGCAACTGGACCGACCACCCTTGGAGGCTAAGGAAATTACTGCAACCCCTGCTCTTACAAGTGATGTGTGAACAAAGCTGTAAGTAGAGGATGTATTGCACTAGTGCTATCATTGGTGCTTAGTGTGTAGAGAGTCACGTGGCAATCTTACCACTATGGTATGGTGGTTTTTATTCACAACATTGCCTTGTGCACTAAAATCTAAAATATGTTACTGTATGTTATATGAATATGTCGTAAATCCCTAACTTTTATTACGGTTACTATCTAGCATATGGGATACGTGTGTTGGTTTTCATTTAACATCTTAATTAAATGCAATTTGTATTACGTGACATACGTATTTATTTATGTATCACTTTATATTATTGTATTTATATGTCATAAGGGTTGACTCAGGTAGCTCAGATTTTCTTTGAGAAAATTAGAACTAATCGCATCACTTTTCTTCTCCAAAGGGCAGGGTGCCCTGGAATGGGTTTGCCCTGAGAGAGGCTTTATAAGTAACATTGTATTAGAACATAATCAGGTAAAAAAAAACAGGAAAGCATAGTTTACATTTTTAGACTTGTAGGATAAAACAAAAGTAGATATGATACTTTTACTTTGTCTGCTAATTTTTACTACAAGATTTTAGCTTTTAAGAACTTTGGAGTCCTTTGTTCATGGAGTGCCGGATGTGCCACAAATTGTTTCTTAAATTAGGTGAAGGTTGAGTTTGGAGGTGAGCACCAGTTTAATTCTTTTAACAATTTGCAATTATGAAGTCTCTGGCTGAAGCTCCCACCACACTTGAACTTTTAATGCACCAATATAGCAGGAGAGAATACATATTCTAGTAATTGGTATTGATAGCTTTTTAGCACCTGCCGTAGGGGGCATCAACGATAACTGATGTACTAGTTAGAGGACCCTTACCCTTGTCTGCCATTTCTTACATTTTTGTATGACTATAATACATATTATGTATTAAAGGTACTGTCTAGTGCCCAAAATGCATGTTCCAAATATTAATGCATATTAATGTGCTTTCAAAGAACTTTAAAATGCATGTTTTACATTTTGCATTGCTTAAAATATAGAATACTTAAAGCTAGATGAAATTATGAAATTACAGCAGTTTGCAAGAAGCCAAGACATCAGACAATGTGTTGCACTGTTAAGAGATCCTACTGTGTACAAGAACAAGGTCACTCAGAGTCCACACAATATAATACATTTGATGAGCACAGGAATTGACTAAATGAAACACAACTTGATATCCTAAGTGTCTAAATAATCAGTGCTGCCACACCTGCAGTATAAATGCAGAGTAATCCCTAGGGAGGGCTTGAGTCAAATATTAAAAATGTGATTTATGCAGAATGCCTGCATCAAATCCCAATAGATAAAAGCCTGTGCACTATACAAGCAGTAATCTTCATCTTCTGTGACTGTTGTTCCAGCAAAATGTTTATCCTGTGTGCTACTCCATCTCTGCTGTTTGATTCCATCTAGCTTAGTATTGTTTGTGGACTTGTTCATGCTGTGACAGAACCCTCCAGCAATGGGGTTCTTGGAGAGACCTAATAGCTCGACTACTCACTATTGATTATGGACCCTGGCATTAGAAAAGTTTTAGATTTACATTGATTGTGTGAGTGTGTCACAGGGGAGTATTGTCACGGTAACTGGACTGCAGTTCTAAGAGTGCTCCAAATAAACTTGTATTTGTTATATTTCATGTATAAAGCTGTACAAGCTCTTTGTGACTCATCCATTGTTCTCTGTTGATTAGTTTTACTGTTGAGTGATTATGTCCATTGTATGATTTTACCAATGTAATGACTGGACCTAGTGGGGAACTACAGTGGCCTCCCCCTAGTATTGTATGCTAATTCCCTGGTATCATCTAGTGACTTAAGAGCAGATCATGCTAAAGCTCTTGTAAGGGCTTACTAATCACAGCACTGGTTCCGTCTAGTGGTTTGGATTATTGCCACAATAGGCTGCTCTTTTGCTCTGAGCAAGGAAGGGTAGATTTTAATGGAGGTACTCAGTTGGAGTACTGAGGGTTCCATTACCTTGGTGGCAGAGGTGGGAGTGCTTCCTAGTTTACAGGACAGTCCAAAACACCACTGGGATCTATCTCCAGGAGTGAATAAGTGTAGCTTGAGAATGGGCATGCCAAGCTACATGGATCTTATGGAACGGAGCTACACAGCTATGCTGGAGCCAACGAGTTTCCTGCAGGAGGTGCTATAGCATTTGACCCAGTCGGATGGAGGTGATTTCTGCAATTTTAACAGGGGTGCATCATCTCAAAAGTGTGGCCCTTGAATGGCGGGCACAAAGGCTGTTTGACCGTGTTCAAATTCATGCTCCAGAGATTCCGGATTTAACTGAATGGGCTGTGGAGGATGTCAACCTGGGAGGGGAGGACAAGACTGCGGTATCCACACCCGGGTCAGCGGTATGCCAGGCATCTGGCAAAGAGCCAGTGTCAGAGCTGTTAGACTTCAGTCAACAGCCTGAGCCACAGAAGGTGGCACAGAACCAGCAGAAGAGATGGCATCAGGGCAGAGTACTGCTAGTCTATCATATCAGAGGAATACAAAGTTTTAATTAATTTTGCTATATATGGTGTAAACTCAGGAGGGGTGTATAAGGTTGCAGTCTCCACACCCGGTTCACAAGGATGCTGTGCAACGGGACAAGATCCAATACTAAAGCTGGATGACCTTGCTCAGCAGCCTGTACCAGAGATGGCTGATTCTGTGTATCTGATGAGCTTTACTTCCAAGAGGGGATGCAGTTTGCTCCTTTGCCCAACAGCAGAGCATTCAGCAGAGAGAAGGTGCAGATGGCAGCTCTCCCCAGCAGCTGTGTGAGTATCTGGGAAGACACAGCACAGTTTACCTCCCCAAAGGAATGAGTCCCTGGGAAGGAATGCATGTGGCTCATCTTCCCAGGCAAAGATGGAGGATTTCCCGGGTGTTGTGGATGAGTCTTCTTTCTCCACCAGCACCTCACCAGTAGAAGCACTGGCAGCAGGGCAGGGTACCACAAGACTCTAACCTCACCTTGTTGAAGGGGCCCCTGCCACCCTACTAGTGGCTAAAAAGACTCCAGGGAGAAGATGCAGTTGGCACATCTCCCAGTGATTATTTCCATTGTACACCTTTACCTATTTAATGACTGAATCTAGTGGGGAAATACAGTGGCTTTCCCTAGCATTGTATGCTAATCCCCTGTTAATATAATTATGTCTGTATATATATGTGCTGTTCCTGTAATAAATTGCCATTCTAATTTAACTCTAACACTGGTATCGTCTAGTGACTTTAGAGCAGATAACACTAAAGCTCTTGCAAGGGCTAACTATTCACAGCACTGGTTCAGAGTATTGCCACAATAGGCTGTTCTTGGAAGAGCAGCTCTGAGAAAGGAAGCAGAGTTTTTAATGGAGGTACTCAGTCGGAGTACCGACGGTTCCATTACATATGCGCACTGTTGTTTCTGCACTCTGTAAGAGGGGGTCCAATCTATGATCCATATGGTCCTGCCTATGTATGTTTTTATTTACCCACAGATTAAAGCCTGTTTTTACTGCCAGACATTATTCTGAAGCTCCATTATTTACATCCGTTTGTGAGTGAAACACTTACCTTTCACACATTGTCACATATATACATGTATACTGTATCACACAATTAGTGTTCTGTATTTATATGGTTAACAAGGTTCAACTAGTTACTGTGCCTTCCTTATTCCCCCCCCCCATTTAATCACCACACCCTCCATCTCCTTTGTGATGTTACTGATTTATATAGTACATTTGTATACTAGTATGTCACAGTTTTTCTGTGATTTTAATTGCTTTCTTTTCTGTAAAGTGACAGATTCCATTTACTAGGTACTTCTATATTGAATCATTTGTACTTGTCACTTAAATTTTTAATTTTAGTACCTTTTGTTTCTCACACATATATTGGTGCTAATAAAACAAAATCAGCGCTAACACAAGGAAAACACTCTCATGGATAGAGTGAACAGCTTCACCTAAACAAGGGGGCTTACTTCACAAATCCATAGTAAAAAATATTAGAAAAAAGTGAAAGACAATATACTTATGTTGTTCTTCAAATATGATTTCTCTCTTGTACATAGAAACAAATGATAACAAATATAGTGTAGTATATTCAATTAATGTACAGAGAAACAAACTTGGTATTGCACTCACATGTACCAGAGCAAAAATACTTACTCAGGTAGGAAGAGCTCCTTCCTTGTATATGAAGCCCACAGCGAATGACAGGAAAGGCCTTACCCAGACAAATATGCCTCTGCTGGGGGTGTCACCTAGTGTGGTCAGCACCCCCCGCACCCCCTTGTGATGCCATTGGTTTTATGTATGCTCCTATTTTGTTGCTATTGCACAATGATGGGTAGTATAATCTCATAGGAAAAAATGGCATATTGAATTATACAAAGTGGAGACAGAAAAGAGGCTCCCACAACCTTTTTTGTCTTTTTAGAATTATACAAAGTGTTGAGTTTACCAACATTGGTCTGTGGTATAGATTGGGTTGCCACTCAGCAGGTTTGAGGCTAAAGTTAAGTCTATGGAGGCAATAGCATGGCTTTTTTATAAACTTTTTCCCTATAGTGTATGACTGTTATTAGCATTTGCTTCATGATCCGTTTTCTATCAACTTAGTAAGGAAGGGCTGACAACTTGTGGCCTGTGGACAAAAAAATGTAGTGGCTCATAATGCAATTTTACCAGACCACCCATTATCATCAGAGATAGGCAAAACACATATGTTGACAGATTGCTGGGAAGAAAGAATAAAAATAAATAAAAATAAATAAAAAAGGGCTATGCATTTATAGTGTTCCAGCCCTAGCCAAATGTGTCAGGCTATTGTTTATCTTTCTCGCTCTATGCATATGACCTTACATTTTTAGATGTGTGTACAAAAAATAAGCCCATATTCAACTATCATCAAAGTATGCTAAAATATACTACATTTAACTATTTTACTAATCCCAAAAGTAGAATTGTCTTTAGCAATGGAGTTGATTACTCCTCTGTTTGGATATGTGCTTTTCAAAGACATGTGGAACATATATCTTAATATAGACTTGCAAAAAACATGCCATCTTATGGGAAATATCATTTGGGGAAAGAGAAACATAAATAAGCGGCCATACTGAATGCACTAGTTTCATGCTTTTAAATTGTCATACATATGAATGAATGTGTGCATATTTTCTATGTGCTGCATTTGTTCCTGGCCTATTGTGATTTTGAATACTAAAAAAAGTCTTTCAAATCGGTTATGTAATATTATGGAATATTATTTTCAGCTTTTGAAAACCTGAAAGCAGGAGAAAGTGGAGAAATCTATGTTTGTATGTTTGAAATATATATCATATGAAGTAATCATATATAGAGTTTTGGAAGGGAATGCTAATTAGCGCTGATGTTTTAAGATGTAGTTTAAGATTAACTAGACAACATATATTTAGACAGAATTAGAAATACAACTGGGGCTACTTACTAACGTTCAAATTAGTCTCAAGGTGGTCGAGTTGGGATGTTAAAAATGAGATTCCGTCCCAAGTTGACCACCAAAACAAATAAAACAAACTTACCCTCTCTCTCCTCTACCTTTGACAAAGTCAAACTCGGTTTCCCATCTTGACCTCAACCTTAATTGAATGCAAGAAAACTATTCATTAAAAGTGAAGGGAATTTGATTAGGGAGGCCAGTTGGACTTTGAAGTCACTTCACCTTGTGCATCACCTCTAAAAAAAAAGTGATTCTTTTGCCCCTAAATAAATAATAATGCTAGCCTATTCAAACTAGCCTATTCCTCTAGATTACCCAGGTTCGTTTTTTGTTTTTTTTGGGGGGGGGGAGTGACATCTTAATCATAATAATAAAAAAACACACTTTCAGTGCTTTGAGAGTGATAAGTGATCATTACTGCCCACCCCCTGGCACACAAAGGATGCCAAGTAAAAATGTAAATAACATATTTTAGGTGAGCTGGGGACACTTTCAGGAAGGGCCAGGGAACTTTAGCCAGCTAACGGCCCCATATTATAAGTAACATTGTATTAGGATATAATCCAGTAAAGAAAGGGGAAAAAAGGTGAACATTCTAGACATGTAGGATAAAATAAAAAAGTAGCAATACCACATTCAAATTAGACCAGGTAAGATAGACCTATTGACAATCAATTAATGTGTGTCATGTGGAAGGCAGTTACTTAAAAATATGCAGCAGGATGAAGTGAGAAGCAGTGTACACTTACCCTGTTTGACCTACAGTACACCTGTCTGATTTTAACCAATATATCTAAAAATGATATCTAGATTTTACCTTATTACCCGATTATACTATAAGAGCAGAATAACCCAGGGTAGGAAGGGCACATTTCAGTCTGCAAAACAATTTTGCAATTATGCAACATTTTGCAATTTCATCAGCCCAAACACAAATGTACAGGCAGGACAGATATACAGATAGATAAGGTACACAGATTGATAGACAGAGATGGGCAGGCAGGGCAGCTATACGTACAGATAAAGTTAATTGTATGGTTCTAAACTACTATCTACAGTAAGTCATCACCAGAGAAACAGGATATTCCATGCATTTGAATGGCATTATTCTCATTGGTTCCTGCAGCACCCAAAAAAGAGGAAACTGACTTCTATTCAGGTAGTGTGGGCAGTCCTGGTTTCATGCAAACTGCTGTAATTTCACAAATTCAGCTGTACATTTTTTACTATATAAAGTACTTTGAAAGCACATTAATATGCATTAACATTTGGAAGATGCATTTTGGGCACTAGATAGTCCCTTTAAAGGAGTGGTGTATCATATAGGGGTCAACCCTGGTACTGAGGCATTTTTTTGGGTTGGGGGATGGATAGATATACCACAATATGCTCTCAAACGTTAACCTTTTTTAAAGATAAATATATAAAAAAGAAAGAAATTACAATAAAAATAAAATTGAGTAAGCGAAAAAAAACCACGAACATTTGTTATAAAAACTGAGTGATTTAATATACACAATGCAATAGTTGTAGACAGTTCTCATTTGAGACATTCCAGGTTATTGGTCTTGGTAACTTCACACTGGAAAAGGTTAAATACCACTGAAACCCTCTCCAGGAGCAAAACTGAATGGATATATAGGATGTTAACTAATAAAAAAGGTGGCCTTAATTAGTGGTGTATCTTGGTTTTGTGCTGCCCTAGGCAGAAAAAATTCAGGCACCCCCCTACCCACACGCACGACATGCCCCATAACCCACACCCCCCCATTACATTCCTCCATCACCCCCATTACATGCCTCCATCAACCCCATCACCCCATTACATTCCTCCATCACCCCCATTAAATGCCTCCATTAACCCCATCACCCCCATTACATGCCTCCATCACCCCCATTATATGCCTGCATCACCCTCATTACATGCCGCATCGCCTCCATGACATGCCCCATTGCCCCATTACATACCCCATTGCCCCCATTACATGCCCCATCGCCCTCATCACATGCCCCATTGCCCCATAACATGCCCCATCGCCCCCATTACATACCTCCATTGCCCCCATTATATACCTACATTAACCCCATTATATGCCTACATTACCTCCATTGTATGCCCCCTCTCCCTAGGACTTACCTTGATCTGATCCATGGTGGCTAGTGGCAGGCATCATGGTGTGCTACCATGCTGCCTGTTCAGCTCCCGCAGTGAGTGTGGATAGGTCATCACTCTGCCCCCCCCCCCCCCCCCCCAAGAAAAAACGTTTTAGAGATCAGGCTGCCCGTTCTTTTTTTTCTTAGGTTTTATTTTCAGTGCTGCTGCCGCCCAAAATTTGCCACCCTAGGCATCCGCCTAGGATGCCTCACTGTAAATACCGCACTGGCCTTAATGCACACCGTGATATTTTGGCCTTTTTGGGAAGGTTATATCTAATATATAAGCCATATGATTCCTGTTCGTAATTTGGGCTCTCTTTCTCTTCACTCTTTTATAATAAAATTTTAGACACATACATACATAATCTCTTCCTCTTCCCCACAGGATATTGTGGTTGTATTTATATTAAATGAATACAATTTTAATGATCTATGCTATAATATGTATGGTGTAAATATAAAAGACATATTTGTATTTTTATAGTTCATCTTTTTATGTCTTATGTCTTTTATGATTTCTTGCATTATTATGGTAATTATAATGGTTATTGTATCTTTATGGGTGGATGCCCACTCTGGACTATGTAAAGGTAGGAGCGTGAAGGGGCATTTAAGCCTCGTTCCCTCCATTCATCATTGTCATGGTATCAGCAATAATTTTGACACTAAGGTGTTTGGGCTCCTCCCCCTTTCTTATAAAGTAGTGTCTAATGACAACAGATTTGCATTGTGTGTGTATATGGTGTGACAAACCACCTCTTTTACATATAGGATTTTGCCACCGATCTTGCAATAAACCACAGCCTTCTAGGGTATACAAAGTCCAGCACACATTCAGTTCGGTTTTCCTTTTCTTTATTCGGTAGGAAAAGAGCTGCTTCAAATAATAATAAACAAAAACAAAATTCCTTGCTCTTACTTGAGCTCTTACTAGACAGAAATTACTATCTATAATTGGGTGGCTTTCCCACTTACCAATTTCTTCAAAAAACAAAAACAGCTTTGCAATAAACAGAAGTATTGTTCTCTCTGTCTCAGCTCTCCTAGCTGACCTTTTTTTTCTTCCCCCCTTGTAGCAGGCTGATCTCTTCTTTTAAAGGCCTGTCTGCTAATTGACCAGCTACAGGTGAGTGCCAATTAGGAAACTCTGTAGTTAAATCTAAATCCTGGTCTGTTACACAGCAACTAGTGCTGTTGGAGCATTGGCCCACCCTGCTCTCCAAATACTCCACCCCAGGGACCCATACCGTGGTTTGCAGAGCATCAGCAAGGTATATTGCAAACTTTAACATCCCTCCCTGGGGCATTTAACTGAAAATTCTCAGGTTGCTGTTTAGCAAATCAGGCCTGATGTATCTTCCATCAACCACGATTCCACTTTTTCGCTCACAATGGGTAGTTCCTATTACAATCATGACTTCATGAAATAGTACACCTTGAAGGAGTTCTTTATTTCAAACTTTTAGGATTAATTTTACTTGTGCCCTGAAGAAACCAGGTCCAATACAGGTAATACACT
Organism: Pelodytes ibericus; assembly: GCA_036172795.1. Classification (NCBI taxonomy): domain Eukaryota; kingdom Metazoa; phylum Chordata; class Amphibia; order Anura; family Pelodytidae; genus Pelodytes; species Pelodytes ibericus. Next base: position 40,340,255 of record CM069861.1, read on the forward strand.
TAGGTTGCGCAGGTGTGGTCATGGACTGGATATGGACCTTGCTATGAGCATCTTTGCACTTCATTAGTTTATAGTGCCACCTTACATTGTAAGTGTATTTCTGGCAACTGATTAAGAAGGGGGGTGGAACGTCATGAAGTAGGACGCACGCTACGTTTGGAGCGGTGGATGCTGCGAGGCAACAAGCGCTGATATGGTGAGGTCCAGCTGAGAGCTCTACAACCGTCGACAGATGACTGATCTGCGAAACTGCCGGATTGAAGCTTTACCCCTACATCGATCTCCTCTCCCAAACCATTGCAGGAAGTGAAATCAAGACCATAACCGCATTAAGTTACGGTCACGTGAGTAAACGGGGATTTCCCCCGATGTCCTCAAATGCCCAAAGCGTTTAAAATACCATCAGGTACAATATATTCACGCAGCCTGTGAGGGATGCTTGTCTGGAGGGGCTAAGTCTGTGATAAACCTATTCAATTACTTCTACACTTATAACTTTACTGAATATCAGGACTCTGATTATACACCTATGTCAAGACTGTAAAAACTAAAAACACCTATAGCTATAGGTATTTCTGTGCCTGTATATTCCAAAGGAATCACAAATGAGAGGATACCTGACTAATACTAGCATAAAATTGCAACATAACTCTAGTAATAAAATCTGCCAGGAACAATCCTTGATAAAGGTCACAGCTGACTTAGAACTAATTTGTATATCTGTAATATAAATCTCAGACAATAGGCTATATATGATTGAGTACTAACTTTAAATCTGTTGTATAAACTTGCATTATAAATCTCTGACAAGAAATCTCTGGTAAGGGGATACACCTGGCTGAGCTACACTTGATTAAGTATTAACTTTAATCTTGCAAAACAACTTTAACCTGTAATATAAATCTCTGATAAGAGGATACACCTGACTTATGCACTAACTTTAATTCACATTATAAGTGTGTGAATTAAGTCAGCTAGAACAAATTTCTAACAAGAGTTTACAAACTAAAGGCTTGACCCAAAACTACAAATGGCTTCTAAAAAAACTGCAGAGCTAAAAGGCTCAAAAAAAAAGCCGGAAAAAAGGTTATCAAACTATTTTTCACCTCAAGCAGAGAAACAGTCTAAAGCTAAATCTATGCAGGATTCAAGCAACGTCCTGATGGATGACTATGAAGGTGAGCCCCCAAGTGAAGTACAGGGGGCTCAGGTTTATGATCACGATCAACCTATACTTACACAAGATATGCTAAATCAAGCATTGGAAGTCCAGTTTGTTAGAATCAGGGAAGTGATTGATAAAAGCTCGGAAGAGTTAAAAAAAGATATAACCCTAGAATTAAACAAACTGGGAGAGCGCATTCAAAAAGTAGAGGACCAGTTTATACATATAGATTTTCAGTTGCAAGAACAAAAAGAACACGATAAACAGCTAGAATCAAAAGTTATAAAACTGGAAGAAAAACTGGCCGATATTGAGGATCGGGCAAGGAGATGCAACCTAAGAATAAAAGGTATACCAGAAAAAATAACCCAACCTATGTTAGAACAATACTTGATAGATCTGTTTGTATATCTGGGTTTGGAAAAAAGGGAAGGTGTCCACACACTAGAAAGGTTTCATCGTACGTTTAAATAAAAAAATCCTTCGGACAATACACCCAGAGATGTAATAGTCTGTTTTCACAGTTATAGAGATAAGACTAAGATTCAAAAAGGATTCTCACAAAAATACCATACAGGAACAGATTATGCAATCCTGAAAATTTTCCCGGATATCTCATTTTATACTAGAAATCTGAGGAAACCCTTTAGATCTCAAACAGAAATATTACGCAAGCAAGAGATCAGATATACATGGAAGTTTCCATCAGGGATCTACTTATTACACGAGAGTAATCGATTAAATTTTGATAACCCTCAACTGCTTCAGGAGTGGATAAATCAAAGAGAACCCCATGAGCAAGTATCAAAATAAAGATAATGAAGTAATTGAGAGGATCAAAGAAATCCCCCATAAGAAACAAGTAGGGAAGATTACAACTAAGCAGGGTAAATATAGGAAAGATGGTTGGAGGCTAAGCAGGGCCAAGGACAAGTAATCATTTTATAAATAAAACAAATAGAAGGGGGTATAGAGGGAAATATTTTTTTTTTCTCTTTTCTCTCTCTCTCTCCTTCTCTTCGCCTCCTCAGAGAGCTGCAAGAGTAGTTTAAGAAAGTAATAACTATAATAACTATATACAAAACAAGGGACAAGAGGGGTAATACCCAGTATAGATCATCTAAGAAATACAGATCGTTAAAAGAATATTTAAGACGTATATCTCACAAAATAATCCACAAATTTATAGATTAAAATAAAAGAATAAAGATATTAACGCAATATGAAGCGATAGAGACATAAGCTGAAGGACATAGCACTTATAGGGAGATAAGGTTGAGATAGAACATAATATAATTCTGTGAGGGATATGGGAAGTTTAAATAATTATAATAATTATATACATAATATTTTAGAAAAGGGGAAATACTCACTTTAGAATATATAGTTTGTTAATTGAATACACAAGGAATACATCTAATATAAATAATTAACACGATTTCACAGCTTAAGATAAAAGAAAAATGCTACTAAAATTTAATAAAGAGAGATAGATACACTATTTTAAGGAGATAGCACTTAGAGGAAATAAATTTAAGATAGAATATAGCAGAATATTTAAAAAGTAAAATTTACAACTAATTCACTAAATATAAATAAAGAACAAACATATTAAGAGCTCACTTGAAAGGATGGATAATACGACAAAATAAGTAATTAATATAACGAAATGTATTAATAATACAATAATGAAACTATAAACTATAAGAAGCACAATAACAAACAGTTTACTTCATAAGAGAAGAGGCCTAAAGGAGGTGAGGTAGTGGGGATGGTAAGGGATGGTAAAGAGTAAAATTAATAGCATAATCATTTGGGTAAAAGGGGTAAAATAAACAGAATAGGGTATGATTTAAGACTTGCTATTTACCCCTCCCCGTTCCGATTCCATCTGGTGCTGCGTTTTTTTTTAGTTTTTTTTCCCCCTTTCTTCTATACCCAACTCGAAATTCCATACTAAAGATATGATGAAAGATACAAACTGATTGCTCGTTGCCAAACAGCTGGAACCTTTTGTGGATAAGTATCACCCACAATATGGTACCAAATTTTTTTTTTTACGATGGGAGCCTTCCGGTATAGGAAAGGAATACTCGTCTTCGGGTGGGAGCCAGTCACTTCCCAAAATAAAAGAGGGGGAGGTGCGAATTTTTGTAATATATGTTTGTCATGTTATATATGTATGTGCCACGGTCGCTGGGGACGGGGGGAGGTAGGGAGAAGAAATAGTCCAAATGCTCTAGATGACGATTAGGTTCGCATCTTTAAATGCACAAGGGATTAATTCCCCTCAGAAAAGGAAGATAATATTCCAATTCCTGAAAGAACAGAATATCTCAGTCTGTGTCCTTCAGGAAACACACTGGAGAGACAATGATTATCTAAGAGCAAAGAATAAAATGTATCCAATAATGATTCAAGCATCAATGCCATTTAAAAGGAAAAGGGGAGTCGCCATTCTTTTCTCCAATAATCTCAATATTAAAGTAAAACATGAGATATGCGATAAGGAGGGAAGATATATAATTATAATTGTGGAAATTAATAATTCCCTATATACAATAGCTAATATCTATGCACCAAATCAAGCCCCTACGACATTCATTTGCTCCATCTGCAAAAAACTCAGTAGAGTTGCTCAAGGTCAATTGATAATGCTAGGAGACTTCAACTGCGTGATGGATCCCCATGAAGACATCAGTAGACAAAAAGACAAGAATGAAAATAAGAATAATCTGAATAATTCTAGAAGACTAAGAGAACTTATGACACATTATGAACTTGTGGACACGTGGAGGATTCTCCATCCAGCAGAAAAATACTTCACATGCTTTTCCAAATCCCACATTGTATATTCGCGAATAGATCATATTATGGTAGACAGAAGGAATGTAAATAAGATATTAAAAATTAATATCAAAGAATTTACATGCTCTGACCATAATGCATTGATCTTGGATTGGAAGGATTCTTACAGAGTTCCTAGGAGCGACTGGAAACTTCAGCAATACCTTCTGAAAAAAACGGAAAATAGAGACTTGATTAGAAAGATGACTGAAAATTATTTTATAGAAAACGCTGGTACTGAAGTAAACCCAGCAATGGTTTGGAGCGCCTATAAAAGTGTCATAAGGGGCCACTTAATCAGCTTGGAAATAAAAGAAAAAAGAGCAAGGGGGCTGCCCCTAAATCAATTATATCTAGATCTTGATATATTGTCCTCTCAAAACAAAATAAACCCGAATTTACAAACATCAGAGACAATAGCTAAAATCGAAAGAGATATTAATGAAAGGTTGATGGAGGAAGCGAGAAGAGGAATTGAACGACTACAAAGGTCTTGGTATTATTATGGTAATAAAGCATAAAAGATGATGTCTAATAGACTAAGAAAAGATAGATTAAAAAAAGTAATAACAAAAATCAAACAAGCGGACAATCTTATCTTATGCCCTGATAAAATCGCTGAAGCCTTTAAGGATTTTTATAAAGATCTATATAATCTTCCAAAACTTGAACAAGTAGATAGCATAAAGGAATATTTACATAAATTATGTCTCCCTAAAATTAATAAAGATCAATTAAGTCTATTGAACGAGCCCATTCGTACAGAAGAGGTTGAGAAGTCCATAAATAAATTAAAAAGAGCAAAAGCACCAGGCCCGGATGGGTTCGATAACGGGTTTTATAGTACAGTAAAAGATCTGATACTAACGGACTTAACCAAAGCCTTTAATGAATTTAAAAAAGGGATACCCCAAGAGCTACTTAGGGCTTTTATAATTCCGATCCCCAAGCCCGACAAAGATATAGAACTTATAAAGAACTATAGACCAATAGCCCTAATGAATACTGATTTGAAGGTATACTCATCGGGCCTGTCGGACAGACTGAAAAACATTCTTCCTCAGATTGTACATAGAGACCAAACAGGCTTTTTACCTGAGCGCTCCTCTATAAATAATATCAAGAGGCTGGTGGGCATCTCTCAGATGTCAAAGATGGAGCGAATCCCCATGCTGACCCTGTCATTGGATGCAGAGAAGGCCTTTGACAGGGTCAGCTGGGTTTTTATGAGGCTGGTGCTTCAGTCGTTCGGGTTTGGGGGGTGAGTTTCTTTCAAATGTAATGGCATTGTACGAGGGACCATCTGCACAGATCAAAGGTGTAGGCTTTAAATCAGGCTGGTTTAATATACAAAATGGAGTAAGACAGGGCTGCCCGCTCTCCCCCCTGTTATATCTATTAACCATGGAACCTCTGGCATTGGCAATACGTGCCAATGCAGGGATCGGAGGAATGAATACAGGGGGAGAAGAGTTTAAGATAAGTCTTTATGCAGATGACGTCATACTGACGTTAACTGATCCATCCAACTCAATGAAAGAAGTGATGAAGGAGATTCAAACGTACTCCGCCCATTCAGGATACAAATTAAACTGGGATAAATCCACGGCCATAGCCACTAATATCCCGTTAAACAAAAAAACGGATCTAATACAGAAATATGGATTCCTATGGGCTAAACAACACTTAAACTATCTGGGTATTAAAATCTGTTCCGATCCAGACCAACTGGTTCAGATAAATTTTCTTCCCCTCCTAAAGGAGACAACCAAAAAACTCAAATCGTGGAAAACAATGGGATTTTCATGGTGGGGTCGCATAAACATCATAAAGTCTTACATTTTACCTAAATGGACATATCTATTTAAAATGCTAAATTTGGAGATCCCAAAACATTGGATACAGATGGCACAGTCGGCTCTAAATAAATTTATCTGGCAGAACTCCCGCCCAAGGATAAGATTAACTACAATGGCATTGACAGTAAAAGAAGGGGGTTTGGGAGTCCCAATCCTGGAGGACTACTCAAAGGCAAGCCGAATTGCTCAAGCAATATATACTCAACAAAACAAATCCAAACAGGAAAGCTGGTATAAAATAGAGCAACATTTATCTAACACCATAGATCTTGGTGGACTGTTTTGGAAGATGAAGAAATTAGCAGGATCTAAACCTAAAAAATAAGAAAAACCGAGAGGCTTAATACTTCAAGATCTAATAAAAAGATGGCAAATGTTAAAGAACTCCTTGGACATCAAAAACCTGATACTATCTGAACTTCCCTTAAAATTAATAGCCACAAACATACAAGACCTAAACATAAAAACTTGGACGAATCATGGCTTCCATAACATAGAAGACCTATTTACTCCATTGGGCCCTAAAACATTCGCACAGATTATTGAAGAGACAGGAATCCCAAATAAGGAGATATATTCATATGTCAGAATAAAGCATTTTATGAATAAATATGTCAGGAAATCGGAAAATAATTTAGAAAAAGAGCTGGTCCGAGCCATGACTCAATACAATATGAAAAACATGATCTCCAAATGCATGTCATTAATTAGACAAACTAAAATTAAGACTGAAAACATCAACAAAGACAAATGGAGTAAATATACCAATAAACATATAACACAAGATGAATGGCTATCCGCCATGAAAACAACATACAAAGCGGTACACTGCTTGAATCTAAAAGAAACATATTTTAAACTTTTAAATCGGTGGTATATGGTTCCTTCCCGATTAGCTAAAATATCAAGAAACAAACCAGACAACTGCAGGCGCTGTCAAAATCAGGGAGCAGATTTTAATCATATATTCTGGAGCTGCGAGGAAATTAACAAAATGTGGAAAATGCTGGGGTCAAAAATAAAAGAACTAACTGGCAAAGAGTTACAGTTGGACCCTAGAGTATATTTACTACATATAAACATTCAACAAATAACTAACCCGCAGAGAGGAATCATAATCCATTTGTTATTGGCAGCTAAACTGCTGATAGCAAGAAAATGGAATACCCTAGAAACGCCTAAATGGTTTGAAATAAAAAATCAAGTCTTATTTCAACTAAATATGGAACAGGGTATTGGATACCAATTCAACTCATCCGATAATCGTAATACAAAATTGGTCGAATGGATAAGTAAACTAAAAACATTGGAATAAAGGAATGCATAGATACTGAGAAATCTAGAAAGGAAGAATAAAGAAACTGAAATTGGTGCTCCCCCCCCCCCCCCCCTCCCCAGCGACTTAAATACAAATGTCTATATGTAAGTCTGTCTTGTCGGTTATATATCCCGGATATGGTTTAACTGTAGATGACTTGGATGGTCCAAATATAAGAGACCATCTAGCCACCTGTAATTTGAGAATTCAATTCAACTAAAATATATGGCGGAATTTATGTTGTTAATGTAATTTATAAATAATAAAATATTAAATGTATAAAGGAAAAATCAGAGGACTGATTAACGTAATTATACTAAAACCAAGGAAAAACATGACACAGGGATGAACTGAGATATCATAAGGAATTTTCTAGGCTAACTCCTGTGAATTACAGTCTGAGTGTTAAAGAAAAAAAAAAAAATAAGAAAAAAAAAAAAGTGTATTTCTGGCCGGGGGCATCTGCCTAATCTATAATATTGTGCCATTGGTGTTCAGTTATTTCTTTTACAACCACTGAGATATTTCTATTAAATAAAATTGGTTTTATATCTGATGAGCCCTCTTTTCATGTATATTGCACATAATCATACAGGAGAGTGGTCACACAAATATCCTTGAGGCTATATCTGGTCAAGGAGCCACCAGTTGAGCATCGCTTAATATTCCATAATGAAAGAACTAGCAGCCAATTATGCACTAGTAGCCAAATATGTAAAAGAAACCTTCATTTATCTCACATAACTACAAGCAAATTTTGAAACACATGGACAACTCTTTTTCTAGTCTAATGTAATAACCTGGAGTAGAGTAGACGAAAAGACATCACACGGGTAATGGGACTTGGGTACAAATGTTTAATCGATGAATAGGTATAAAAGGAGATACATAAAAAGTGGGGTGCAGAAGAAGAACACTTAACGCGTTTCACTTCATAGGTGATGCTTAATTAAGTAATGGAATAACCTCCATATTTAAACTGTATTTTTTATTATTAAATCTGTAGAGAACAAACATCACCTTTTTAACCATTAAACAGTATCCTTTGCTTTGGCATATGACATGACAAATGTGCCATTTTCAAGAATATTTCAATGTTTGAAGATTGTAATACAATATTTTGTTTGGTAAAAGCCTTTTGATTATATACATCTATCAAATATTAGCATTACTAGAAATACAAGTAAAGCATCTGCAATGTTCTGAAGGTGACCTGTAATTATTAATGGACATTACTGCTGAACACAATAAGCTAAGTAAATAAGCTAAGTACTCAATATGCAGAATGGTGCCTCTGAAGTCTGGACTGATTCAGGACATCATTGCCTCTGAATATGTTCGCAATTCGGACATCATAGCCAATTTCATGCCAATACCTGCTGAAATAAAAAGCAGGCAAAACATGCACAAAACACACTGAGCCAAAGTGGTAACCTCCATCCTCCCCATAGACTTCCAAAATAAAAAATAAAAAAAAACAGAAAAATAAAATATATTTAAAAAAAAAGAATAGCCACCCAAAATTCTCCCAGTCCCCTGTATTACACATGGAGTCAAGGCAAGGAGTTTACGCCCTAGCAATAATCAGGGCTTGAAATTGGCCAAATAGTGTTAAGCCCCAGGCCCCCCCAATATTGTAAAATGCATCTACCCCATATACAAATAATTAAACCCCCTCAGGCTCAAGAGGCTGTAAAAATGCCTCTGTACTCCACAATAAAATTAATAAAAAAAACACCTCTTAGGTCCAGAAATAAGCCAAGTACCTTTAGAAACCCCCTATAAATTAGACTGTAGCTAATGAATATTCTTCTTTTATCCTGCACTGCGAGGTGTAGGGTAGTGTGTCTTCTTACTCTCTTGCCGGTTTTCACTTTCAATCATCGACTCACTAGGGTCCCTTCAGGATCCTACAATTCCCCCTGCAGGAAAACACCTCTTTAGGTGTAAAAGTAGACAGAGAAACAATTCCTTGAGCAGGATGTACAAAAGGATTTATGGTAACACGAAAATTAAAACCCATACATTGTAAAGGTAGTGTATAGACTTATAACCAGGTATCTGGTTTCTTATTAAGGCACTTCTCTGGTTTCAAACACTACCGCAAGTGCTTGTCTTTTGTTCCCTTTATTGCGGGTTAGTTTAATATATTTATTGTTTCCTGGCATAAAATATTGACTTAATTTTATTTATTTTTTACTTTTTTTCCTTGCTAAAATATTTTGTTTTGTTGACATGAGGTTAGAACTGAAACCTTTTATTTACCTGCTGATGCTTGAGAACTACATCTTGAAGTTGTTTCTAAATATGACTAATGTTATGATGGGCAGAGATGATGTAACTCTATGGCGAGGAGGTGGAGCTACAGCCAGGGGGATGACTGCAACAGAGATCTGGCTGTTTGCGAAAAACCAGGCTGATTGACGAAAATAATATGGAAAATACAAGATTACTATTTGAGCTGGCTAAATATGGGAGAGAGAGAAAAAGGGAAAAAATGCATGGAAGCTTTCATCTATCCCCCAGTCTCCATGATCCATATGAAGACAAACTAACGCTTCTGAAAGGAACAGACAGGAGAGGGGAGAGGCCAAGGACCAGACACACACAGCAAACAACCCACAAGATAAGTACTTTTTTGTCTGTATTTTTCGTATGCAAAGGTCACCAGTGAGTTGTGAGAACAGTTTAATGGTCCCTACAAGCCCCAACCTGATTATTACTCGGATAAAGGGTTACTAAGAGCGAACAATAAGAGGACAGCAAGAAAACATCTTAAAGGGGAAATTGCCTAAACTGACAGAACAAGAGAGATCGAGATTCCGAACAACTGCATGATTACATTAAGGCAAAAATACCTAAAATTCAGTGAAGAAATGCATGACAGAGATAGAGAGGTATAGCTCAGTCTCCAACTATAATCTGAATGTATGCAAAAGAGTTACACAATATAGACATGTGAAGGAAAAAGATATAGAAAGAATACAAGAATCATTTAATTTCAGTATCTCAACAAAAGAGTTTGGATACTTGGGAATTAAGATTCCTTGAAATATAAATAAAATAATGGAAACAAACCTCATGAATTTGCTCAGGCAAACTATAGACTGATGAAAGAATGAAAGAATGTAGAGGTGTCATGGTGGGGAAGGATAAATGTGGTAAAAAGCTATCTGCTATCAAAATGGTCTTACCTCTTACAAATGATCCCTCTGTGGATCCCTACACCATGGTTAGATATGATCCAGCCAGTTTCAATAACTCTGGAGGGATAGGAAGCCACGTATAACACTACAAACAATGTCAGAGAGCCTCCCGAGACGTGGAACAAACTACCCGGTGATTAAAAACCAATATGAGGCCAATATCCTCTATCATATATACAAAATTCAAGTTGACTCCTCCAGGGAAGAAGGATGGAACAGGATAGAAAGAAATATCTCCAAAGTAAAAGACCTAGGATATATATTATGGAACACAACAGAGAAAAGAGGTTCATACAGGTTTGAGGACCAATGTATGATTAAGGAACAGATCCTAAAGGAATGGTCCACTATCAAAAAAATGGATCTACAAAACAAGATTATAAGAACACTTCAATTGAGATAATTGAACATAATATAAAGAACATATCATTGCAAGAGTGGGAGAGAAAAATTATAGTCAAAATCAATGATCTAATAAACACAGATGGTCTGAAATCATTTACACATCTCAAACAAGAATATGGCTTATAATACGCAACAACTTTTAACTAATTACGGGTTAAACATTTTATACAGAAGCACTTAGTTAAAAATGAAGAACCACAGTTAAATTGTTTCTCAAGTATTAAAATAAAAAAAATTGTATCTAGATGCCTAAAGATAATAAAAGAGAAATATGCAGATAAAAAAATAAAAGCAGTTAGACGGGAAGAGAGATTACAAATCCAGATCACAGATAAAGAGTGGTTTTGAATATCCCAAAATATGGCCAATCTGGTATATGACCTCTTTGATAGAGACAACATTTAAAGAATTAAACAACTGCTATCTGAATCCCACTAGATTAGCAAATATGTATCTCCAAACCTCGAGAATATGTTTGAATTGTGGAGTAGGAGAAGTCAAATTCATAGAGCAGCACAAGTAAAAATGGTAAACAGTCCAAGTAAATCCTTATTAGATATTGGATGGCCTGGGCTGAACCAGATCCAACAGATTATGGTGACACACACAATCATGGCCTGTAAGTTACTTATAGCTAACGGTTGGAAAAAAAATGGAAAAAGGCGTTTGCCAGATAGGGGGTTGTATGGAGGGAATGTATGAAAATAGTGGAGGAATAGAATTAGACAACCTGAAAAGGGAAACAAGGAAAAAATGTATGTACATAAAACTAGTGTTGATCTAAACAGGGCATGAAAACAGAAGATAAATGTTTGTAACTATGTGAACAAGGTTTAAAAATAAAAATAAAAAAAGAAATGAAGGAACTGAAAAAACTACTTTAGTACCTTTAATTTAATGGCCACTAATATAAATTCAAAATAATTTTCTGTAATACAGAAAAGGAGATAGAAAAGTGAGAAATGTATTACAGGTTATAGAGTCAAGAGCAAGAGTTGAAGTTAACTTAGATTTGTTTTGATATGAAGTGCTTGCGTCCTGAAATAACATACTGTGCCCACACTAAGAGCCTTGACAGCACAACATGTTTTCCCAGAATTACTAGTTAATAATTCACTATGAGAGGTAGGCAATATAATATTGCAGTCTGCAGATGGGATCATACTATTTTGCTTTATTTTTGGTATATAAATTTAGACAGAGGTAAAAATAAATACTAATTAAACACAGCAGTAAAAAATAAATATAAAAATTGATATTCTCAAGTTTCTTACTAATCATTTTAAATTAATTTTTTATACCAAAAATTGGGGCGAGCAAGGTTTTAATAAGTTTTCTTCCATAAGGCTATTTTGTAATTAAAATAAACAAAATATAATAGGGAATATTCATGCTAATAAAAGAGCTTTTGAAGTCTGTGACAGCAATTACGCTTCCATTGAATAGTTAAGATGGTTTTTGAAACATCAATATTCCTAATATTTGGACATAATTATACAAAATAATTGAAATGCAAAAAAAAAAGATTAATGTTCTATTATGCTATTAAGTTCCAAGCCTAAAAATTATCAAACATGATCTACTCTACATGAAAGATAAATAACATATTATAAAGAATCCCATCTGTTAAGATTAACAGAAAATCAATTTTCTGCCATGGTATGTATAGCTAATTTTTGGACATTAGCCATTATTAATTCTGAATTCAAGATGTACTATAATGTTGCTGTAATATGTCTGAAAACATTCACAGCAGAAGGGGAAAAAAAAATCATATTTCAGTTTCATTTTAGTATTGGTCATTGGGTACTTTTGGATCTAATTTCTAATTCTGGCCTGACCATTATTTTTGTTCTTTAGAGATTCTTTTAGTTAAAATGTAGTGCTAATAGACTAGAGCAAGGTGTATGTGGTGCCCATATTAAAAAAGGTATTAAATTCTCCGCCAGGCAATTATAGGCCAATGAGCTTGACATATGTAGTGGGAAAATTATTTTAAGGGTTGCTAAAGGTATGCATTTAAGAAAACTTCTTGAATCAGAATATAATTAGTATACGTCAACATGGTTTTGTGAAAGATAGATCTTGTCAAATCAACTTAATAATATTTTATGAAGAAGTAAAGAATAGATCGTGTGGCAAATGATGTGATCTATTTATACCTTGATAAAACATTTGATATGGTTCCATGTAAACATTTACTATAAAAATTGCCATAGATAGGACTGGGGGCAATTGTATAAGCTTGGAATGAAAATCGGATAAATGCATAGAGTTGTTGTAAATGAAAAATCCTCAAACTGGACCAAGGTATTAAGTGGAATACCTCAGGGGTCTGTTTTAGGCCTCTTCTTTTTAATTTTTTTTTATTAATAATCTCCCAAGTTGTGTTGAGGGTCATGTCTCAGTATTTGCTGATAATACAAAATTAGGCAAAGTAATGCAGTCTAACCTTGATGTTTCATCTTTGCAGGAAGGTTTACACAAAGTGGGGAATGGGGCAAGCAATCTTAGTACACATAAAAGGCAGCTTTTAACTGATTTCATTTATTGAAGTCAAAGAGTTATTCAAACCCTATACACTTATGTAAAAAAGTATTTGCCTTCTAAACCTAATAACTGGTTGTGCCACCTAAACAGCAGCCAAAAAAACTTGAATTTGGACAGCCTTATAACCGGCATATATTATATAGTGCACTGGAGTGACCGAAATTCACGCAATGCAATACGTAAAATCACTGTGCGACTATACATATTATCATAACATGATTTTTAAAAATGTTAAACATTTTAAGTTATTTTAAAAGCACCTAGTTTAATTGAGAAAATATTGTACATTTAGTCACAATATATGGCCATAGCTTGATCATCCCACTTCTGCGCCAAAATACTCCAAACTTGGTGAGTCCTATTTCTATAGTTTACTTACATGGAACTGAATCTCTCTGACAAGATAGATATAAAGAAACCCTGTGAGTGGGTGGGGTGCACTCCCAGATCCTGGTCAGGCTTTATACAAAAAAAAAAACTTGAGAGTAATTCCAAGCAGATTCTGACCTGCTCAAGCCCCAAGTAACAGTGGAGTGAGTAAGATTAACTTCCAGGTGCTGTAGCACAGAAAAGGGGTCTACTCACAGTAGAGGCAAAAAAAACTGCAACCAAATGTTTGCAGTAATTGGCAATGAGTCTCATACATACTCTTCTTAGCATAATTGTTTTAATTCAGCCACAATGGTGGATTTTTGAGCATGAACGTATGTCCCAAGTTTTCTACATTTGTAGGTAATGGCTCTCACCGTAGTTAGTTGGAGTCCCAGAGCATTAGAGATTACTTTGTAATCCTTTCCTGACCAATAGATGTCAATGACTTTGTTTCTCCTCTGTCCATGAATTTCTTTAGATTGTTTCATCATGTGCTGCTTTTTGAGACCTTTTAGCCTATTTCACATTGCCAGACAGGTTCTACTTAAGTGATGCTTAGATCCAAAAGAGCAGTCAGTATTCATGCCTCTGTGTCTAGTTGAAATGATCCCAATTATCAAGTAAATTTAGATTTGGTAAAATTACTTTTTCACAGAGGGTCAAGTAATGTTAGATACATGGAATCATCATTTAAAAACTACATTTTGTGTTTAGTTGGGTTATCTTAGTCTAAAACTAAAATTAGTTTGAGTTTCGAAAACATTTGACAAATGTGACAAATAGGCAAAAATAGAAGAAGTAGGGGGCACATGATCCATGATCATATGGAATAATAAGAAATCAGGTCTCCTTTGCTAAGTTTTAAGGTTTAAATGGACACTAAATTATTATTTTTTACACGGGATCAGCAGAGGGCACTTTACTGAACAGACCTCAATCAAATATGCAGGGCGAGCATCACTCTGATTGGTAGCCTTCCAACATGATTGGTGCCAGCTCTGAAGCAGAGCTAAGAGTAGACCTGCAAGCATCTGTAACGTTAAATTTTGAGCCTACTCATTTTTAAGCCTTTCTTCTTCTAAGGAAGTTAGAGTTAAAACAATTATATTTTGTATTTGTTTGTCTCCATTTATATTGTATTGTAAATTGAAACAACTCTCTGAAATAACATAATATTACATTGTTTTATTCTTGTTTCCAGTAACAATGATTGAATGTGCCCTGAGTAGGTTTAATTATTGTCAAGTGGATTAGCCTATCTAAACCTTTTCTATTGTAATTTTCTTATTCTCAGAACTAATAATGTCATGTAATTAATATTTCATTTAAACCAAGCACACTTGTTCATATATTTTCTTATTACTGTTGATTTATGTTTTATATTGTATTATATTTTCATTTGTAATTATAAATACATAAACTAGTCTTTTCCTTTTATGCATTGAGAATGCCGCTGATCAACAGAGAAAGCATTGTCCCTCCAGTTGCTAAACTGAAACTCTCATGATGTTTTGGCTGGCATGAAGGTCATTAAGGGCCCCAAGTTGTTCTAAGTATTTTTTTTTTTCATTTGGTGTCTTACCCAATGGTATTCTAAACTTTAACTTTCACTGTACTCCCCATGTCTTGATTTTGGAGTCAAGACCCCAAAAAACGGGTGCAGTATATGTTACACAAGTTACATTGGGAGTCATGCACAAATGCTCCCACACTGTAAAGTGTCAAGAGAAGTTAAAAAAAAAAAAAGCGCAGTTTCTGTTTGTTAAAACGGTCAATGCGCCATTTCATGAATCCCAATACTTTGAGAAGGATCGCCTCCAAACACTGTTTGATGGAGATTTTGCCAACACAAATCAGGCAATTTTCAGCTCTTGAACTTTTATACATTGGCTGCGTCAGGGCAATGAGCATCGCACAACCAAAACAATGTTACCGGTGGAATAATCACAGACTCCCAAAAATGTATCGTAAGTCTGCTTTATACATAGGTACACATATCAGTAGCACCTTTATTTGGCTCCATCTGTGTGTGCACTATGTTTTTACATGACCCCCATTGTGTTTAAAAAATGTATGTCCTTATGCATCTCCAAATTACTGTAATGCTGATTTAAGAAGTCTAATAGTAAATTAATGTCTGTGCAACATACATAGTTTAAATGCTCACAAATTGAGCTCATGGGGCTCCAGATCTGGTACATGGATCTCAATTTCATGGGGTTATGCAACATCATATAACCATGCGCCTTTTGGCTCTGCCATAGTACATCCCATAATCTGGTCCAAGGATGTTGGCATATATGTATGATATAGCTGAGACAGCAGGCGGGCACAAGCTGAGTGTCCCTTATCCAAAGATACAAAAAACAAAATTACCCAAAATCGGAATTTTCGAATGTGGGTCAGTTTGGAAAAGAGATACTCAACTTCCTGGAATCTGGTGGTGAAGCTTCTTTGTTTCAACCTCCCAGGCACCGAAAAAAAAGTGCAGCCTGCGCTGGAAATGATCATGTAGATCATTTCTAATGCTGGTTCTGCCGAAGTGATCTGTTAACCGTAAGTATCCATTATCCAAAATAATGCCAGTCCCAAACATTTTGGCTAAGGGATACCCAACCTGTAATAGCAGTTCACCAATAAAGGAGGACATGTGTGCTGTTCTAAATCTCCCTCTCCTAGAAGAATGAAAGAGCTATGCATGTTCACATGCTATAGTCTGCATATTCCAATGTTTCTGATCCTAAATGCCGACTAGAAACTGAACATATTTTAAAAAATGTATCTTACCCACTGTGAGCAAACTGTGTTTAAAATTACATTGTATAAACTGATGCCATAACTTGATTTCCTTTCTTAAAAAGAGGACAAAACGTTCATTTTAAATTCAACCTTTGTAATAAAATGTTCTAGTTGCACAGACTTTCACATTTAATGATTCAGTAGAGATGAAGAAAGTACAAGAAATATAAACTTGTTAAACATTCCAAAGCTTCTTTTAACTAAATCAAAAATCTGCAAGCTTGAGAGCGTCTCTGATAATACTCCCTTTTTGATGACCTTTTGAATATATACTCAGGAAAAAATGCTGCAGACTTAATAACCATTCCTTCTTATTAGCATTTATTTTGACCTCAAGGCAAATTTTGCAGTCTACTGGGGAAATCAGTTCCTGTTAATTAGTTCTTTTTGGTAGAAGTCCAAGGAAAATGACAAATTTCACCTTGTTACAGATGTCTTTTGATAATCCATGTAAGATTCTTGTAAAACCAAAATTTTAGCAATACCATAAAATGCACTGCCATATTATCCAGCTGTGTTACTGAACCACAGTATTTGACATGACAGATGGGAGACCAATTGATTAAGTGGACTCCTAAACATTGTTTATACTGTGACTGCAGAGAATAAAAAATATCAAACCTTAAGTTATTTTGGAATTACTTGCATAATAAAGCATCTATTTTTGCAAGGGTCCAGAGTGCCAACTACTGTCATCATTCTGTGTCAGTCAACACCTGCTATCAGTGGATTGGTCTGAGCACCATGGTTCCAGCACATCAAGCAATAAGGTTCCTCCATTTGCAGCCATGTATTTATGGTTAATCTCTCTTGAGAAACTCTGCATTTGTCTAGCCTGCTGTGAAACGTGATTAATTTGCTTATTTCATCACTCTCTCAACATCTTAAAATTACAGTAATGGTGATTTAGAAAGACTTTACTACATTAAAGTTGTTTTTGTCATGCTTTACTCACTTTTTTAACCCCTCTAACATGTCTAATGGACACTCTTGTTCCTTAGTATCTTTAAAGGACAACTGTCATACAGAATTACATTTTCTTTTCAAAAAGTCAAAATATATATTCTATGTATCATTTTCCATTCCAGTTATGATTACTTACATGTAAAGGCCATGCCCATTGTCCTTTCTGAATATGTCTCATCCAACCAAACAGAGATAATATCTCTCAGCTAAGAGCATGTGCTTTGCATGCCTTCCAACTGTTCCACTTTGCACAGGGTAGTCACAGTTTTGATGCTCTGTCCCTATTTGTGTGGGACAATACCAAATTTGAGGCTCTGTTCCACTAGAGCTTAGTGGGATTTGGGACTGCAATCTGGCATTCCCAATATCATTATCTGTTGTCTGTCACTAGACCTCACAAGCTCCGCTGATCACGAATGGGAACCTAGTGTCAAAAGTCAATCAACATGCAGGCTCATCCAAGCTGTATCCAGGCATTACTGTATCCTTCTTGTTTTCTTGCTTTGCTCTCTTATTTATAATCTAGACTAAATGGACAGATTAGATGGACCGAATGGTTCTTATCTGCCGACACATTCTATATTTCTATGTTTCTATCTATGCTTGTTCCTGTTCTTTGTATCTTTGTGTTACCATTCTTAGTTTGGCCACATGGTGGCATTTCCTAGTTTGGCCTCAGAGCGGCAACTGCCCAGAATGGTACCTGCCCAATCTGGCCACACAGTGGCACCTGCCTAAGTTTAGCTATTGTCTGGCACCTGCTCAAGGCTATCCATAACTAGAACCTGCTCTGAACTGAGCTCTGTCAAAAGGGTGAACTGACCATATCATAGTAACTCCTTGTTATAGTTCAGCCTGTTATAGAATCCTGTTAATATGACAGGCTGAACTATAACAAGGAGTTACTGACAGGACATCCCGAATTCTGCTTTCAGTGGAGAAAAAAAAAATTCCTTCTTGACTCCAAATGATCAGATTTCTTCTTGGATCAACAAGCACTAAATAAATATATGTCTATACTAACATGCATAGTCATCTATGCTCTGGCTCAATAAAAATAACCCAGTGCACTTTTAAAGGCATCTAAGGTATTTGCTAGAAACACTTCTTCAGGCAGTGAATTCCATATCTTAATTGTCCTCACTGTAAAAAAAAAATCCCTTCAGCTGTCATATACTAAAGCTCCTTAGCTCAACCTCAAGTCTTAGCAGGTGACCTCTTGTCCTTTGTACCATTCTGTTATTGAACAGGTCTTTAGAAAGCCCTTTGTATGGGCCTGTACATATTTATATAACATTTATATATCCATCTAAGCCACCGTTTCTCTAACATGAACAGATTTAACTTTTCCAGCCTTTCTTCATTACTAAAACTTTCCATTCCCCTGATTAGTTTTGTAGCCCAACTCTGCACTTTTTCTAGTTTCATAATGTCTTTTTTTTAAAAAGGCACCCAGAATTGAACCACATATTTAAAGTGAGGTCTTATCATGGACCTATAAAGAGGCAGAATAATATCTATTAAATAAAAACTATTACCCCTCCTCAAATTACTCTCTTACCAAACATGTTTGTCCATTTAGTTCTTCTATTTGAAGTTCTTCTATCTGAACTTGACTTTGGGACCCCTACTGGCTAACATGGCCTTCAGTAACAGTCAAAACTGAATCATCCTGCATTACAGTTCAAAGTAAATACCTTCCTTATCCCCATGGAAATTATGTTAAACTTAACAATGGGGTGAGTGTCACTGCTGTATATGTTGCTGCCAACTTTGTGTGGGTGAGAAGTTTTTTTTA
Source organism: Pelodytes ibericus (assembly GCA_036172795.1). Taxonomy (NCBI): domain Eukaryota; kingdom Metazoa; phylum Chordata; class Amphibia; order Anura; family Pelodytidae; genus Pelodytes; species Pelodytes ibericus. The sequence goes on from CM069861.1 coordinate 40,359,540, forward strand.
TTTGTATTAACTGTGTAGCCGATTTCACCAGACCTGCAGCACTCTAACACCTGCTTGACATCATATAATACATTTATAGTATTTTTTTGTAGTATATTTGTTTTACAAGTACATGTGGTATTTTTGAAGAAATTTTTACTTCATGATGTAAGGAACAATTTGTGAGATCCTGAGTCTGGTTGAAAACCATATATTGTTGGAGTATGTAATTATGAGGAATGTCAACATCCATGATTAATTGCTGAGGAATTGGATTTATTTCCAAAAAACAATGTATTAACTAAGTAGATTGTGATATTGGACAATTGGCTCCAGTTACTAGTGGTTTACCTCTGTTTCTACTTAGTTTGTCTAAGCTTTATTTGTCACTGACCTCTAACCTTGGCAAGGAAATCACCTCTATAGGTAGCAGCTTGCAATTTTAATGCATCAACCCTTGGGTTTTGGAGTTAAGGGAAACGCTAGATAATATTATAGACCATCAAATGAAGAATAAAACAGTATTGGAACATAAGCACATCAAGACCACAGAAACTTAAGTCTGTTTAATAGCAAGTATATTAATAATAACAAACCAAGATGTGTCAAAACGCTTTAGCGCATACTCTCGGACAAAATGAGCAGCTGAGAGTAGAGATTATTAAAGTCTCAGGGATGTGTTGTAAATGCATAATTGTCATCTAAACATAATAATGTCATCTAAACATCGCAGTAAAATATTATTTAACTCAGACTGATTTCTATTTGAGGTAAGCCATGACAAAGGCTGGAAAGAACCGGCTTTTATGCGGTACGGTCGCGGTAGAGCGGTGTCTCATTTTACTAGTGTATGTCTGTTTCAGTGGACACCGAACAACAATTCTATCCACTTCCGGGTTCCGGGTAATCACAGAGGTTACGCCTCTCTGGGTGAGGGACGCGGGATCGTTCAGCTGCGGCTGGTGAGTAATTAAGTTTTGTGTATTTATGTGTTAGTTAGCCATTATGTTTAGATAATGTGCTGGATAAAGGGCCAGTTGGGAGCCCGAAACGTCGTTATTAATTAATGGTATATATATATGTGTGTGTAAAAAAAAAAAAGGTGCGATTGCCATTATACTTTTTTTTTTACTTCTTGTGGATATTTATACATAAACAGCATTGTAAATGCTCCCCATTAAAAATAGCATCCATACTTTATTTACATATATATATTTGAAATATGCAAATCATGTGCTGATTTGATCCTGGAGTGCAAGTTCAGGAATAGCATTTATTTGGAAACGTGTGGTAAAGTGCTTGCGTTTAGCATAAATCATAGTAAAACGTCTCTTGAGCCTGCTATTATATGCAGATAAAAAGAAGGCCTACGTTTTAGCATTTCTATATGTATCTAGATTAGCCGTTGAGAACAAATACATCATCTTTTGCTTAACTCGATGTAGGTGATTTTGCATGAATATTGTAGAACAATTTGTTCACCTTATTCCACATTTGTCAGATGCTTATCTGCAGGATGTTGAAATATGACATTACATCTAAACTTGAGACTTGCCTTCTCACAGCAATCATTCCTGGAAAGGTTACATTCATAATGAATGAAATGGTCAGCGTAGCAGGGAGGTTTAACATTATTTCAATCCAACATGTTCAAAGTTACAGCAGGGACAGCTAAAGTATGTCACAATATTAGGACATTTTACACTTTTAGTACAAAAGCACCTCTGAAATGGAAAGGATTTGTGGTTGAGTAATGATTAGTCATCTATCAAAAGAGCACTTTTTAAAATAAATATTCTGCATAATATTGTTTACAGGCATTTGACATAAAAAAGCACAAAGCATTAGAAAAAAGATTTGAATATAAAATAAAAATGACTGTTCTAATATACTTGAACTTGATGGACTTAGTTACATAGTTACCTAGTAATTTAGGTTGAAGAAAGACACTAAGTTCTAAAAAGGAAGTATTGCCAGATGGTAAAAGACACATTTGCATATAGTCAGGGTTTCTCTTCTGTTTTTTTTTTTTAAATATAAACCCTTTCCTTTAGTGAGTTAACCAGCATGTATTAGCAAGCAGAGGTTTTCAACACTGTTGCCATGGTTACTCACCTGGCTGCTATTAGCCAGCCCCTTTGCTGCTCAGAGTAGGTATTTAAGCTGCTAGTCTCAGTAGATCATTTGCCCTTGCATTGTTTCCGGCCTTCAAGTGCAGTTCCTGGTTTCCTGTGATTTTGGTGTTCCTGACCCGGCTCAACTGACTTCTCTTCTGATTCTTGATTCCTGGCTTTGTTCCGGACTCAGCTGATCTCCATTTTCCTGACTCCAGCTTGTCTGAATACCTGCTTTGTTCCTGACCCCAGCTTCTTCCTGGATATTACTTTTGGAATATTTTTTGCTAATTATTATTAATAAAGGTTTTTTTGCATCTTACCTTCTGGTTCCTGAAACACATGTACATTTTACCAATCTAAGCCAAAATGCATTGTTAATGTAACTTGAAAAAGGAGCAGTAAACAATGTTTCCTTCATAAATTTACTATTTATATAGTATCTTTAAGATAAATTTAATTGGTCTGATAAGTGCTCTCAGGCAAGGCTAAACTACATTGGGATCTTAGACCAGTAGCTTAATATACAATCCAGTTTAATTTCCAGTCATCACTGCTCTGTGGAAATGTCAATGGGTCTACACATTAAAGTTCCAAAATTCCAATTGCTAATGAGGTCATGAAAAGGTTCACATGGTGTATATTGATGACTAGTTCTTGCACAAGATCCCAAGGAACAAATCCCTAATTACAAGGAGCTTAACAATTTCATTTTTTTTTATAAACTTAAGCAGCACAAATAGTAGAGAAATGGTTGCCCGTCCGGGAGAGGATTGGGAAAGAAGGAAAACAAAAAGAGGAGAAAGCAGAGACCATTGGTGTAGGTTGGGCTAGATATACAAACCAAGAGAAAATAAAATGGAATTGAAAGTATTGAAAAACTAACAAAATCAGTTATTTATATTTTATGGAACCAGAGAACATTATGGAATGCAGAGGAGTGCAGAGGAGGGCTACAAAACTAATACAGTGAAAGGAAGGTTTTAATTATGAAGAAAGGCTGGAAAATATACATTTGTACATGCTAGAGAAACAGCGGCTTAGAGGGCATATGATAATGCTATATAAATACCGTATTTGCTCGATTATAAGACGACCCTGATTATAAGACGACCCCCCAAACTTTGGATATTCCTTTAAGAAAAAAACTAAAAGCCTGAATATTAGACTACCCTATAGGAAAAAAGTTAAACTTGTATATATTCACATGTAAATTGCTTTTTTAATAAAAAATTATATCAAAAAAATGCATTTGTTTGTATTTCCTTTTATGTGCCAATTCTGCCTCTCTTTCCCTTGCCCCCAGCTTTCTCTCTCCCCCTCCCTTTGATTTCCCCCTCTCCTCTGTCTCTCCCCCCCCTTGTTTCTCTCTGCTCCCCCTCCCTCTGTCTCTTCCCCCCCTTGTAGCTCTCTTCCCCCTCCCTTCCCTTGTTGTTCTGTCTCCCCCCCTCCCACCCCCTGTCTCTGCCCCCCTCCCTCCCCCTGTCTCTGCCTCTGCCCCCTCCCTCCCCTGTCTCTGTCTCTGCCCCCTCCCTCCCCTGTCTCTCTTCCCCCCTCCCTTCCCTTGTTGCTCTGTCTCCCCCCGTCCCTCCCCCTGTCTCTGCCCCCCTCCCTCCCCCTGTCTCTGCCTCTGCCCCCTCCCTCCCCTGTCTCTGTCTCTGCCCCCTCCCTCCCCTGTCTCTCTTCCCCCTCCCTCCCCCTCACCTGGAAGTTGATCCCTAGTGGCTAGTGGGGGCAGCCGGGGGATGTCTGCACAATACGTGCAGACATCCTCCATGCTGCCCGACATGGCACTCTATTATGGCGGACAGCTGGTACTCTATTATGACGGAAAGCGGAAGTACCCCGGCTTCTTCTGCTGGGGACCTGGATCCATGTCTTATAATCTGACCTCAGTTTGAGGTCAGATTATAAGAAGACCTCGATTATAAGACGAGGGGTAGTTTTTTTTCAAAAAACCTTGTCTTATAATCGAGCAAATACGGCATGTACAGGGCTCATTCAAAGGGTTTTCTAAAGACCTGTTCATTAACAGAACAGAACAAAGGACAAGAGGTCACTCGCTTAGACTTGAAGAAAGGACATTTTTTACAGTAAGGACAATTAAGGTATGGAATTCATTGCCTGAAGAGGTGGTTCTAGCGAATACGTTAGATGCCTTTAAAAGTGGCCAGGATACTTTTTTTAAATGAGCTGGAGCATAGAGGGAAATGCATGTATAGAATATATAGATTGTATAATTTTTTTTCCCCCACTGAAAGCAGATATCAAAATTGCTGAAATAAGGTTTTTTTTATTTGCCTTTTTTTGGATCAGCAATGGCAAACATGGAATAGGAAAAGGGTTGAACTTGATGGAGCAAGTTTTTTGTCAAGCTAAACTACTATGTAACTATGTATGTGTCACGACAGCACCGTCACACTGCCACTCACTCCCTCCTTACCTGCTCAGAACTCCCCGGAGCTCTGTCTCACTGCCTTCTGGGTTTTCTGCAGGGACTCCCAGCAAGACACACAAGCTTCATTAGCAGGCCTCTCATGACTAACCCTAGGTTACTGTTCTGCACATTCTACTGTTCTACTTTTGGCTTCCTGCCCTTACTCACCTTAAAGGGCCAGGTTTAAACAATAATTTTTCTGTGATTCTCATTGGTTGATTGTTTGGTAGGAGGGCTATTTAAACCTCATTTGTGCACTTGTTCCTTGCCTGAAATAATGCTCCAAGCCGTTTCTAGCGTAAGCATCCTGCCTGTTGACTCCTGTTGCTGATATTGCCTGTCTTATTGCCTATGAATAAGCGTGTGTTCACGCGAAACGCGTAAGACATATTGCTGTATCCCATATCTTGTCTCTGTTTTTGTGGATTTTATATGGAGTTTTAATCGGATCCTTCTAATACATATTCATCTATTTTTCACCGCATTGGGACTGTATACGCCTTTGTTCGCTACTTTCTTCCGCCTATCTTGACCCTTCGCCTGTCTCCTGACTTCGAGACTCCAGCCTTGATTCCTGATAGTTGACCATTCTCCTGCCTTGTCCTCCTGTATCTTCGCTTCGGCATTTTTCCTCCATGTCAGTTTTATTCCTGGTTACGTTTCAGTATCCTAGTAAGTGTCAGAGTGCAAAAGTCCTGGGGGAAGGAAACCTGAGGCTCAACCGTAGGGTGGAATTCCTTCAGGCAGAATAATTCTGTTCACTTGCCTGGGTTCGTTACGTAGACCATTCCTATTTATGCACAGTGGTTCCAGCTCTGCATCACCCTTACAGTATGACCTCTAAATGACACAGTTCTAAACTTGCAAAGTACCACAGGGATCTCAAACATCTCAAACATTTGTGTCCACATGTCTGGATTATTATTATGCACTTTTTTGATTATTGTGCTGTAAAATATCATCACTGCATAACAAATACAGCAGCCAGGCTATCAAGTAGCATAACTACAGACATTTAAAACATATTTTAACACTGAGATCATTCAGGAGGTTCAACTGACTTAATGGAACTCAAATTCAGAGTTTTCATAAATGCACAAATTATGGTGAATAAACATTATACAGGATTAGAGTTGAGCGGACACCTGGATGTTCGGGTTCGAGAAGTTCGAGCGAACTTCGGAAAAAGTCTGGGTCCGTGCTTGAACTTGACCCCGAACACGGACCCCATTGAAGTCAATGGGGAGACGGACTGAAAATAGAATCCCCATTCAATTGACCTATTCTTATGAATGGGGACTCTATTTCGGTTTATAGAATAGCAATTGCATTACATGTATTACATCTGAGAGTCAAATAGAACCTTCAAATACTGTGCTTACAGCGCGCTTTGAAAAATTCTAATAATTTTGGGTGGTAAATAGTACATTTGCATCTTGCGGTGCACTTCATATCTGAGAGTCAAATAGAACCGTCAAATACTGTGCTTACAGCGCACTTTGAAAAATTCTAATAGTTTTGGGTGGTAAAATGTACTGAAGTACTGAAAGTCTATAAACCGAAAGACATTCGGTTTATAGACTTTCGTTTTATAGAATACATGTAATGTTATTGCTATTCTATAAAAAGAAAGTCTAAAAACCGAATGTCGTTCGGTTTATAGACTTTCGGTTTATAGAATAGCCAATAGCATTACAGGTATTCTATAAACCGAAAGTCTATAAACCAAATGTCTTTTGGTTTATAGACTTTCGGCTTATAGAATACATGCAGTGCTATTGGCTATTTTATAAACCGAAAGTCAATAAACCGAATGACTTTCGGTTTAACCCCTTAATGCATATGGACGTATATATACGTCCTGAAAAGCATGGTCCTTAAGGACCATGAGGACGTATATATACGTCCTCCTTTTTCATGTAGTGTTGCGCTCCTTAGCGCAACACTACATGCCTGCAGCTACTCTCAGAGGCTGCTTCGGATCCTAAGCAGCCTCTGAGAGGGCTTTCAGCCCCCCCCTCACCCCCCCGCGCGCATATGATCACCGCGAATGTGATCGTATGCGCGCTAACACACATAGGCAGTGAAAGCTCATCACTGCCTATGTGTGTAAAGTGTTGCAATGATGCCTCGATGGAGGCATCATGCAACACATTCTGTCCCCCCCTGGACACCGCGATCACCGGGTGATCGCGGGTGTGTGCTGTATCGGAGGAGCATGCTCCTCCGATACAGCGTGCCCAGAGGAGAGCGACGGAAGAGAAAAAAAAAAATCTCTTCCATCGCTCTGAAACCGCTACTTGACTGCCTAGAGGCAGTTAAGTATAATACAGTTAAAAATAGAAAAATAATTAAATAAATAAAATAAATAAATGGAAAAAAGTTAACCCTAGATCTACTGTACCTAGATCTAGGGTTAGGGTCATAAATAGGGTCATAATTAGTGTTACAGGGGGGTTCGGATGATTACAACGGTTAGATTAAGGGGTGGGGTAGTTTTAGGGTAAATTTAGAGTTGGGATAAATTTAGGGTTGGGGTTAAAAAGTCACTGTAGAAGAAAATGATTAGAAAACAAAAAAAACACTAAAATAGTTTACTGCCTTATTACTTGAAATAAAACATAGACAAACAAGGAAACATTGGTATTACTAAACTCATGGCATATTTTCATCATATTTTATATTTTTTTAATAGTAAATGATATCATATGAAGAAAATAATAGTATCAAATGAAAGCCCTATCTGTCCTTTAAAAAATGATATATAATGTGTGTGGGTGTACTGAACACAAAGAAAGAAATTCACAGTTCAGTAAACGTATGACAAAAATAATGGAATTCTCGTCTTCAAGGCACATCAAATGCAACATAGCACTCGGTCACTAAGGGGTTAAAGACTTTCGGTTTATAGCCGAACCTTGAACTCCAACACGGACATACAGTGAAATGTCCGGGTTCGGGTTCGTGGCACGGACACCGTAATGTCCGGTACGAACCCGAATAGTGCGGTCCGGGTTCGCTCAACACTATACAGGATGTAAAAGGCTCTGCGGGGGCTTTGGTAGAAAAGTTCTAGATAGTAGAGGGAGATTTTAAACTAAAAAAGAAAAGGACTTTAAATAAGGCACAGTATAGCAATAGGAATCTTGCAGCTCAGGTGGGTTAATCTGGAAATACAGATAATAGAGAGAAGTCTCTAACCATATTGGATAAAAATCAAATTAACAAATGAAATCACAAATGGAGCCTGGCATTGGCATTAATTGTATGCTTGCAAATGCCAGAAGTTTAATTAGTAAAATAGTGAAAATTGGTTCTGACTTGATTGGCATGATATTAGCAACAGGTGTGTGTGTGTACAGCCACTGTTCATACTGATAATCCTGTAGGTTCTATTGTTTTATATAGTTAATTTCATGGCATCTTGCCCCAAGCTAGACTCTGAAAGGTTTGCACATTGACTTAACAACAGTGGTCAAAATAATACAGCTGCAAATGTGTCCTACCTCTCCCTCCAAACTTCTTATGTAAAGTTGAACATTCAGCTTTCTCTGATGATTTTTTTGTAAGCCATTTATTGAGAAAACAAATGCAGGTTCCAGACATAAGACTATATGCAGAAGCTTCTTTTTTAATGAAAGAACACAGGAAAACATGTTTGACTTTACTCTAACATTTTGTCATATTGTCAGGGGAGGGCTGGCAAGGAAAGCCAAAAGGCAATTGTTGGTGACCTGATTTTCTATGCCCCAGTCTTTTGATCTTTCTATCCCAACTGTCTAATCTGCCTATAAACCTCTGAACCACCATAAATAAATGATACACATCTTCCATGATGGTTTTACCATAAAACATGAAGCACACCACTAAAAATTTGGACCACCCTAATATAAAGTAAGATATCAGGGTTTGCACTATTAGAATTCTGAATATAGCACTTATTTACACAAAAATATGTCTGCAGTGCCTCTTCATTAGTCATCGCCAGCACAAAAGGCAAAGGGCTGGCCTAGATTTGCTGGAAACATTTTGCACCTCTAAGTGTTCATTAACTTTCAAATAAACATCAAACATTTGAAACCTGTCTTGTCAATCCAGTTCCGTGCAATATAGTACTTTTTTACATTAAAGGATGTCTACAGCATCTTGTATTGAGGTGTCAAGTTATACTTTTGTGTAAATAATTGCTATAGTGGGGGAATTGGGGACACTTCACTTGTACTTCAAGCATAGTAGCCCAAGTGATATGTTTAGTGAACCTAGTATTATGATAAACTAGTGTTTAGTTTTAATGATATATGTCAGTTTATCTTATGCCCAGCAGCTGCCATTTTCCCCTGAGCTGTGTAAAACAGAACCATGTAAAAATGAGCAGAGCGAGACTATTGTAACCCTGATTAGGGGTAAGCAGTGAGTCCCCATGCTGAATGACTGTGTGTGCGGTAACAGCAAGATTACTCTGGAGAAGGGTCCCTCATTTTTTAACCCTTGCTTCTTCTAAGCAAGAACCCTTGCATCTTCTTTTTTTTTGTCTCAGATGTGAAAACCCTGATTTCTTACTTGGATCTGAAAAGGGAGTTGGATCACCACCAATCACTTAGAACTGAGGTTTAATTGAGGTAGCAGCCCTGTAGCCAGCGCACATCCCCTGTTATCTACAACCTCAATAAAAACTTCTGTTAATAAAGTTGATAATTTCCAAGAGATTTTATGATCAGAATTGAATACTATTAAGTATGACACACACACATATTTTATCTGGGAATCAGTTCATTTGTCATAATTCAGAAATGCAAAATAAATAATTTATCATTGTTACTTAACATTCCTAAGTAATGGAGACTGAATAAATTCCTGCCAGTCACCAAGAACAATAATTAATTCTTTCTTTGCAAGCAGAAGTCTGCTATTTTGAATACTAAATGACTTCATCGTAGATGATGATATATAATCAGGTTTTTATCAATTTACCTCAACTTGGCATTTTCTGGGCAAGTGTCTGCATGTCAAGTTATATTTGTGGCTTGGTTTTTTTCCCCTCCATTTTCGAACTGGAAATTAAGGACAGGGTTTAGACACTTAATTTAATTCTATTAGCTTTTATGAAACAAACTATATATATTTTGTCCATTTAGTGCTAGAGTGTTCTGTATACGTTGATTTGTCCTTTGGTATTCAAATGAGAACATTATTTTAGGCAAACCACTGTCCTGTTCATCTATGCAGGACAGAGAGAAGTAAGATGCAATAAAACGTATTGCTTTAATTCATGTGAAGATGGACATTTTGTAATTCCACTTCTCCTCCACTTACAGTACGCTCCGAACTTTCATGAGTGTCAAGGACTTCTCGACAGCTAAACTGTGTATTGTCCATTGTAATTCTTCAATATAATAGGTTTAAAATGAAAAGGTAAAATAAGAAAAGGCATTGTTAGTATATAGTGACTGTCTGAGGATCTGGACGCTTGAGTGAATTCACTAATCAATAAACTGTACTGTGGAAAATGGAATTGTAAAAAGTAAGAAATAATGGAAAGATAGGCAGCTTGAAGATATTTTTAAACTCAGTACTTAATCCCTGTTTTTGTAGTTTCCTTGTAAATCCCAAACAAAAAGAAATTCCCCCAAAGAAAGGAGAAATGGGCCCGGGCTCCTGATGTAGGCTCAGTGTGCTGGGGAGAATTACCTTGCCATACTTGATCCGTTAGGTGCTTCAGCCATAGCCACTCATCAACAGTGCTGAAGTGTACAAAAAGAATTCCACAGGGAATAAAAGCGCTGGCACTAAAAAGTGATTTATTTGAGCAAAAATGCAGGGACAGAAACACTTGACGCGTTTTGAGTCTACTGATTCTTAATCATAAGTCAATAAGTTCATAAGTTATGATTAAGAGTCAGTTGACCTTGAACCAGAGTGCCAGCACTATTGTTCCCTGTGGAATTCTCCTTGTAAATCCACCACAGCTTTGATTATTACACGAAAGCAGCTACCACTGTCCAAGCCTCACCCTTACCCACAGCCTCTTTCTGCCCACAATATGTATTTATTTGGTAACAATATATAAAACCCCATCTACTGCATACTATTTGCTCTTACCCAACCAGGCACCAGTGCCTGTATTATACAGTGTTTAAAGACAACTGTCTGCAAAAGAATAAGTTATGTTTAATCAAAAGATTGTAGAAAATGTATGGATTTTAACTAGAAAATGCTTCGATAAAAGCGTATAAATAAACTACCTTATTGAGATATCTTTGTGTGTACAGCTCTAGCTTTAATATATGTTTAGAATCTGACCCATCTAACACAAGATGTCTGCCATTATATAGTGCTATGCAAGGAAAGATAACTCAATATATATTTGTATTCTTTGACTAAAGCATTTCTGGTTAAAATCCCTATATTTGATGGAATCTTCTAAATAAACATAATTACATTTTTTGCAGACAGATGTCCCTTAAAACAAGGTGCTCTGTGATACCAGACTACTATAGGGCAGGCCTATCTACACTCACTCATCTTCTGTGGCTGAGACTAGTGTCTCATTTGTCTGGTTACAGCTCAGCATTCAGGTATTGAATTGTTAATATACAGCGTACATTATAGCATTAAACTTTGTGATAGTATATTTTTTCCATACACTTATATTGCTTTGTCAGGCTCACTGATATGGTCCTTTCCTTTCTAGAACAATACAAAATAGCTGTTCCCTGTGATGACGTCTTATTGGAAGCAATGTTTGATTTATTAAACTGCAGAGTAGAAAGAGCTTACTTTGAGTAGTCAATCATTACATCACATAATTGTGGCTTAGAACCTATAACTGGTTCAGGTCAATGCTCAAAGATATTTTTTTCTTCTAGCCATTTTATGAAGCCTGGCCCAGATGCAAGTATTTAATAATTGATTAGTCCTAATCACTTTGTTGCATTTTCATTTAACAATTCTATAAAAGGACAATTTTTATGAATATTATTTTTATTTAATAATTTATACTCTAACACTAGCACGGAGAACACTTGCACATTGAATCAAATTGATAAAATTAAGAAATAATAACTAGTTTAGAAAGATAGTGAATTTACCAAACGTGCCTAATCCCTGTTTTTGTACTTTCCTTATTAATTCACCACAGCTACGATTAATTTAAGAATAAACGTGTGCAATGCCCTGTGCTGTAGAAAATATGAGAGAGGTACAATCCATCAAACTAAGGTAATAGTATGAATTATGGGAGAGATTCCAACAGAAAATTGCTAGTATTTAAAAATGTTATTAAACATCTCCAATAATGAATTAAACTGTAGTAAATGCACATAAAAAACAATAAAAAGTAAGTAAAATCAAGTTAATAGTAAACAAATGAACATGTAGATTATCCTGTATTTTCACCTTCTTATCTACTGAACCTTTAAGCATTATTGTCAAGAGGATCCATCTGTTATTGGGACTTTGCTCTGCAATAGATCATCTCATCGATTTACAGTGTAAGATGCTTTTTGCACATTCAATTTCCTTCATGGATGTTATCTTATGGTATTATTTTTCCATCATTTCTAGCCTATTTCTCTATTTCATGTCATATTATCTTCTTATGTTTTTTATATATATTAGAGACAAAAGTATTTTTCTATATTGTTTTTTTTCATGTGTAATTTCACACTTTTACTATGGATATAGTGCGTTATGTGCGCTTTTTGTCTTTGTTGAAGAGAAGTTGGGAGGTAAAACCAACTTTCGAGGTGGAGCTGTTCACTTGTTTCCACATAAGTGTTTGCTTTCTATTAGCTCTGGTTTTCTTTGGAGTGTCATTTATCTTTTAAAACATGATAGCATTTCATCTTCCATTCAAATGAAGCATGTTACATTTACAGCAAGTGTCCTCTGGATTCCTTTTTGTGTTATAGCATTTGAAAAAGTATTATAATAAAAATGTGTGCAACTTTAGTGCTCATATTTAAATAATTATTTAATATTAATGGGGTTACATTAATTGGAATAAAACCAAAACATTTTTGATGAATGGAAATGTTTCCTTTTTAAAATCAGCCATGGTCGTCTTGAACATGGGGGAAAAGTGCAAGCTCCCTGAGAATATATATTCTACAGGGGAAGAAAAGGTCTGCTCAAGGGATAATCCGGCTCCACTTGTGGCTGTAAAGAATTTTCTCGTGAACACTGGATTAAGGGTGCTTCGTCAGGCTTAGAGGCAGCAACATCAAAGCAAAAGAACGAAAACGCATACACTCCTTGTTCCAGTAAAAAAGTGGATCATTTATTAAATAAGGATCCAAGAAAAAGTATAAGTCAGCAGGAATACATGTGTGGGGAAAAAAGGAACGGACTCGCCTTACGCTTTTCGCGTGTAATCATGCTTAATCATAGGTTTGTGAGAGAGTGAATAATGTTTTCTTAAATCAAATGCTTCAAAAAATGAGTGAAAAGGTTAAATCAATTATGGTAATTAGATCACCTAACAAACAAGTTCTGTGCACATACTTTCCATATAAACGACCAAAAAGTAATTGTGCTGCAATACAAACAAACAAGGAAGAGGCTTTTTATGCCACAGTGTGTATATAATAATAATAAATATATATATGATAAACAGTTACAGGAAAGAAGGTGAAAAAATCGTGTAAATATATTAGTGAATGTAAATGTGCCAATTTGGTATATCTTTTATACGCAGTCACCATGAGGAACATAACCAAAAATTCTCGGATTAAAAGAATGCTCAGTATTGTGCAAGACTCCTTAAAATCAATAACACTAAGTTTTTTTAATGATAAAATATGGAGAGAGCCTTTATATTCTGATTAGGAGTAGCATGTTCCTAATAAAATAACTCCTAAAAACGCACATGTCATACCTATACCTAAATTTCGATAAATGCTTCACTGTCATTCATGCACGGATAGTGTCATGTTCTTAAGTAAATAATATAATTATTCTATATCTCTATCTAATACATGTGTCTAATATGACATGACCGTCTTGTAATTTTATTTTAGTGGGTCTTTAATCATTATACTATATACATTTATTTTTACCAATTATCCTTCTACTACTTTTTTTTATTCCAATAGCCAGGATGAGTTTAAGAGTTATTTATATTGCTCAAAAGTATTTATCTACGTATATACCATTAGGAACATGCTACTCCTAATGTTACTTTTTTACTGGAACAAGGAGTTCATGCGTTTTCGTTCTTTTGCATATTCTACTGGGGCACATGACGCTACTACAGCCACATGCTTTTCACTGTATTATTTACCCAGTTACCTCCAGCAGAAGTGCGGTATGCAGTTGCCAGGCATGTTATGTGATCTCTCCTATCTGGTTTGTGACTGGGTGGGTGGAAACAGTACTGCAGAGTTGTGTGTGAGTAGTGGGAACAAGTTCTTACCTAATGGCCTATCATGCCAACTAACCAACCGGACATGAACAAAATTTAAGTCCCATGTGTTTGTATGAATTTTGGGAGAAATTAAAAAAAATATACAGGGAAAGCCTTGGTCATCAGGAGAACACAAGGGAACATCAAGCAGTGGCCTGCCAAAATGTGGTTTGGTGTAATTGTTGTATTAATACATTTAAATATTTCTAACTGTGTTGTTGAGGTAATCCTTATTTTAATCCTATTGTGATTTGTTTTCATGAGTAACCTTGGGATCCAAACTATAATTTGTTAAACGGATACCAACTGATAGCATGTCTGGTATTAGTTTAGATATTGTATTTAAGAATCCTTGTTTTCCAATACATAGACACAGATGATCTCAAGGTTATTGAAGAAGAAGACACCACACCCAATGGCTCCATTAGCAATAGTAGGACCCAGAGACTGAAAATGTATCACAGGTTTAGTAGAAGCACCAGCAGACTTCCTGACTTCCAGACATGAACAATAGGAGCAGGAAGAAATCAGTTCAAGAGCATGTCTGTTTTAAAGCAAGGAGGACCCTGTAACTTCTGGAGATGATTATACATGAACAAGAAGTCCCTGACCTTTTCAATACAGACAATGTAATAGTTTGCCATTATGATGATATTCAAATGTTCTGTTGCACAAACTAGTCCTTTTTTTATTTTGGTTTAACATGTATCTTATAGAATCAAACATATTTACCAGTAGATTTATGTTACATTACCAGATTGTCACATTTCAGTTGAATATTGATTTTTTTTCCCTTTTGGTCTCGTCTTCGCTCCTCTCTTTGATAACATTCTGCCCTATCTCCCACATTAGATATTGTGTCCTTGGGTGAGCCCCCTAGGAAATAGGTCGATAGTAGTGTTGCGCGAACGGGTTCGTACCGAACATTACGGTTTTTGGACCCCGGACCCGAACACGGACATTCCACTGTATGTTCGTGTTGGAGTTCGGGGTTCGGCGATTACATTTTATGTAATGCTATTGGCTTTCTATAAACCGAAATAGAGTCCCCATTCATAAGAAATTATTATGAATGGGGACTCTATTTTGGTTTATAGAAAGCCAATAGCATTACATGTATTCCATAAATCGAAAGTCTATAAACCGAAAGACATTCGGTTTATAGACATTCGGTTTATAGAATACATGTAATGCTATTGCTATTCTATAAACCGAAAGTCTATAAACCGAAAGACATTCGGATTATAGACTTTCGGTTTATAGAATAGCAATAGCATTACATGTATTACATAAACCGAAAGTCTATAACCCAAAAGACATTCGGTTTATAGACTTTCAGTTTATGGAATACATGTAATGCTATTGCTATTCTAAAAACGGAAATAGAGTCCCAATTCATACGAATAGGTCAATCGACCTATTCATATGAATGGGGACTCTATTTTAGTTTATAGAATAGCAATAGCATTACATGTATTACATCTGAGAGTCATATAGAACCGTCAAATACTGTGCTTACAGCGCACTTTGAAAAATTCTAATAGTTTTGGGTGGTAAAAAGTACATTTGCATCTTGCGGGGAACTTCATATCTGAGAGTCAAATAGAACAGTCCAATACTGTGCTTACAGCGCACTTTGAAAAATTCTGGCTACCTCCTCCTCCTCCAGCGCCGCTTCCACGTACACCGCCACGGTCACCGCCTCCTCAACCTATGGGTCACTTAGTATAAACTGAAAGAGAATACCCTGCACTCCAGCCCTCTCTCAAATGGATAATTCTGTTGATCCTCCTGGCAGCCATGCTTTAGATTTAGATTTATGTTCTTCCAAAACTAAAATCAAAGATTCCATCTAGTGCTATTTTATGGCTCAGCTGTATTTTTAATTTGTATGTATTTTATGTTATTTGAAGTTATTTCCCTATCCACATTTGTTTGCAAGGCACTTGTCCTACTCTTACCCCCATTTTACTTCCTTTTGCAGCCTTCTAGCCCTTTCCAGGAATTTTTTAGAGGCATTTTAGTGCCCAAAAGTTCGGGTCCCCATTGACTTCAAAGGGGTTCGGGGTCAAGTTTGAACCCGAACCCGGACTTTTTTCCGAAGTTTGGCAGAACCCGCCGTACATCCAGGTGTCCGCTCAACTCTAGTCGATAGACCTTCTTGTGTGATGCACTGTATTGTAGTATTGTATGGGGAAACAGTGCACATGCTGATGCTCTTATAGGGTATAACGGTTTGGCTTTTTTGTCAATTGTTTGAATGTTGTTGGTAGCTGTTATGTATTTGTCCAATTTGATACAAAGTGGAAAGGTCTGTGGCGGAAGGAGAAAAAAATCAGAGAGTAGCTTAAAAACTAAATTCCCCCAGCAAAAATTAATTATTTGTAAAGCTACTTAGAAAACAAATAATTGAAGTGTGCATGATACAAGAAACACACTGGATAAAAAAAGATCAAGATAAAATGAGATTTCATGTATATAAGATAATTGCTGAAGCTGGTTTTGAAAAAGATAAAAAGAGGCGTGTTTCAATATTATTTTTTAACTCCTAACCTTTAGATAGCCTGTACATGGAAAATGACTCAGAGGCAAGATATAATATATGTGTTGGCACAATAAACCAACAAATGGTTACACTTGTCAATGTGTATGCCCCAGCTAATGAGCAAATGTGCACACTAAATAAGATAGCAGACACAGTTGATAGGGTCAAAAAAAAATCTTGTCATATGGAGAGGAGATTTCACTATGGTCCTGGAGCCTAATTTGGATAAAAGTATTCCCAAAGGAATGGCCATTTCATGAGGGGTCTAAAATATGCACAACACTTCAGGATGTTTATTAAAAAAAAATCGTACAGGATGTTTGGCATGTGCAGCACCCAGACAATAGGGAATATACTCACTCATGGGTCAGGTGCACATAATTCCTATTCCTGGGTAGATTTGGTTTTAATGGACTTTAACGCTCTAAAAAAGGTCAGTAAGGTCAGAATTGGGGCAATATCCTGGTCAAATCATAACACTATATTTTGGAATATAAAGGATGGGATGGATAGGCAAACAAGTTAAACATGGAGACTGAATAATGAATTATTAAGATTGGAAAATATATTAGGGAAAGACAAACCTTTTTTTTAATGAAACTGTAACCTCAGATCAACACCTGATTGAATTGGGAGCCAGAGCCAAATGAAAATGTGGATTACCTATAACGAGTTTGTATATAGCACTCGCAAAAGAGATAATAAGGAAAACCCTTCAGATCAAGCAGCTATAATAACTAGGCTTAAAAATTCATCTTAAACTCTTGGAAAATGTCAAAAGAAGCTTAAGTAAACTTAATCAGCTTTATTATACTAAAGGAAACCAAGCGAATGCGATCCTGACAGCTAAATTAGAGAAAATGTGGGCCTCACAGATGATTTCTTAAATTATAAACAAAAAGAATACCCTATACTCACCAAAAGAAATAGGGAAAGCATGTGGTGATTTCTACAAATCAGTGGATAATCTAAACACTCCAAAAGAGTCAGATTCAAGAATATTTAAATAAATGTGGACTACCCACCTTAACGGAAGAGCAAATCCAAATTAAACTCCCCTTTAGTGAATATGAAATCTGCATGGCTATAGATAACATTTAAAAAAAAATAAGGCCCCAGGTCCTGATAGTTTCTCTGGATTATTTTATAAGCCAGAGGAATTAACCCCCGAAATGCTCCAAGCTAACATCATGCCTATACTCAAGCCTAATAAGGATAGTACCCAGATAGGGAATAACTGCCCGATATCCTTGATCAATGGTGATATCAAAATTTAATCAGCTGTTAATGCTGAAAGATTAAGACCAATAATACCATCGCTGGTTAAGGATGAGCAAGTAGAATTTGTGACAGGAAGCAGGGCCTCAAACAATATTTGATTGTAATAAGACCCCAGCAAGTTTCATGTCACTGGACGCGGAAAAAGCGTTTGAACGTGTTAAATGTTAGTTTTTGTTTCAAACTTTAAGTACATTTTTTTTTTAGAGGCTGGATGCATCAAGTAATAGCAGCTCTCTATTCTCAACCCTCAGCAAGAATTATCAGTTCATGCATAGTTTCCCCATGATTCAATATCAACAATGGGGCACGTCAAGGATGCCCCTTGTTACCTATCTTATATATCCTTACATTAGAACCCTTCGCTTAATCCGGTGAAAAATTTGTGGTAGGTTTATTAACAAAGGAACCGACACAGGATACAAAAAATATATATGATGCAGGAATTCAAGACAGTGGAGGAAAATATCGCCTTACGCTTTTCGTGCCTACTGGCACTGAATCATAGCTTATGATTCAGTGCCGGTAGGCACGAAACGCGTAAGGCGATATTTTCCTCCACTGTCTTATATTCCTGCATCATATATATTTTTTGTATCCTGTGTCGGTTCCTTTGTTAGTAAACCTACCACAAATTTTTCACTGGACCAAAGAGTGCAAGCATCTTCGTTCCATTTTTTTCACTATTATCCTGCTGCCTTCACAGCCTGACGAAGCACCTACATACTGAAGTCTCTCACAAGAGGATTACTTACATCTATTGGTAGAGCCAGCTTATCCCTATGGGAAGCCTTTTCCCCTTAGCTTAATCCACAAGAATGAACTCTAATGGGCAAAAGACTGTATTGACTGTCTGGGTAGAAAAATTCCAGCAAATATACAAGATCTGACAAAAGTAAACTATGAACCATTAATGGCCCAGATGAATAACATGCTGAACGAATGGAGAGGCCTTGAAGTTTCATAGTGGAGACGTATAAATGTGATTAAATAATATGCACTTCTCAAATAGAACTATCTGTTCTGAACAATCTCGATAAGTTTAACAGGAATACAACTGAAAGAGATCCAAAACAGTTTCTTGTGGCAAATGTGCATAAAAAAAAAAAAAATTCCCACGCCCCCAGGCCCGTTTACTTACCTCCTTTCTTGCTTCTGTGAGGGTCTGTGGCTGTGAGGGAAGCGTTGTGCGCTCCCCTCCAGCCGCGCGGAACAATAAAGTTTGTTTAAAGGTTTTTTTTCAACAAACTTTATTGAAGCCGCGCGGCTGGAAGGGAGCGCACAACGCTTCCCTCACAGCCACGGACCTGCACCGGGAGACAGCTGCAAGGAGGTAAGTACTGGCCTGGGAAAGGGAGGAGGAGGGTGGCATAACGAGCATACTGAGTGGCATTATCCTGTCATATTGAGAGTCAAAATCCTGACTTATTAAATGGCAATACACTGGCATATTAATTTTCAATACCCTGGCATATTAAGTGGCATTATCCTGGCATATTAATTGGCAGTATCCTGGCATATTAAGTGGCTATACCCTGGCATATTAATTGGCAATATCCTGGCATATTAAGTGGCAATACCCTGGCATATTAATTGGCAATATCCTGGCATATTAAGTGGCAATATCCTGGCATATTAAGTGGCAATACCCTGGCATATTAATTGGCAATATCCTGGCATATTAAGTGGCTATACCCTGGCATATTAATTGGCTATATCCTGGCATATTATTTGGCAATACCTTGGCATATTAATTGCCAATATCCTGGCATATTAAATAACTATATCCTGGCATATTAAATGGCAAGATCCTGGCATATTAAGTGGCAATAGAGTGGCAAAATCCTGGCATATTGAGGGGCTAAATATTGGCATATTAAATGGCATATTAAGTGGCAAAATAGTGTGTCTCAGGTTATGTGTGTCACTGTGTGTGTGTAAGTGGTAAGGGTGTGTGTAAGTGTGTCACTTTCTTTTTTTTTTTTTTCAAAAAAAAAAAAGTGTGTCACTTTCTGTGTAAGGGTGTCTGTAAGTGTGTCACTGTGTCAGTGTAAGGGTGTGTGTGTGTAAGGGTGTAAGTGTGTCACTGTGTCTGTGTAAGGGTATTTGTGTAAGTGGTAAGTGTGTCTCTGTGTGTGAATGAAAGGGTGTCTCTGTGTTTAAGGGTTTCAATGTGTGTTAGGGTGTCAATGTGTGACAAATTTAGAGCATGCGAGTTGAATATTTAGATTGAGTATTTATTTTCCACACTATACATTATACTTTTATATATATATATATATATATATATATATATATATATATATATATATATAAAATGTATGGAGGGTTGGTAGTGTGGCAGGCGTGGCCAGTCAGAGGAGGGGCACCAAAATGCACCTTCGCCTGTGTAGATGAAAATCCTGGCACCGGCCCTGACTTTCGGGAAGCAGCCGGGAGAGATGTGGACCCGGCTTGTCTTCACAGCCACCGGAAGTAACGCTGGTGGCTGTATTTCCTGCACTCACAGTGCGTGCAGGAAACATTTTGGAGCAGACGGCCGAGCAGCATACAGGTAAGTACTGGGAGGGGGGGGGGGATGCTGCTGCACATAACTAGCAAATAACGCTGGCTAATGGGCAATATAAGTAGCAAATGGGCAGAATAATACTGGCAAATGAGCAAAATATTAGTGGCAAATGGGCAGAATGATACTGGCAAATGGGCAGAATATGAGTGGCAAATGGGCAGAATGATACTGCCAAATAGGCAGAATATGAGTGGCAAATGGGCAGAATATGAGTGGCAAATGGGCAGAATAACACTGGCAAATGGGCAAAATAACACTGGCAAATGGGCAAAATAACACTGGCAAATGGGCCGAATAACATTGGGAAATGGGCAGAATAACACAGGGAAATGGGCAAAATATGAGTGGCAAATGGGCAGAATAATACTAGGAAATGGGCAAAATATGAGTGGCAAATGGGCAAAATATGAGATTACATATAAGTGGCAAATGGGCAGAATGATACTGGCAAATGGGCAATATAAGTGGCAAATGGGCAATATAAGTGGCAAATGGGCAGAATGATACTGTCAAATGGGCAGAATATAGGTGGCAAATGGGCAGAATATGAGTGGCAAATGGGCAGAGTAACACTGGCAAATGGGCAAAATATGAGTGGCAAATGGGCAGAATAACACTGGCAAATGGGCAAAAGAATACTGGGAAATGGGGAAAATATGAGTGGCAAATGGGTAAAATATGAGCGGCATATGGGCAAAATATGAGTGGCAAATGGGCAGAATAATACTGGCAAATGGGAAATATAAGTGGCAAATGGGCAGAATGAAACTGGCAAATGGGCAAAATATAAGTGGCAAATGGGCAGAATAATACTGGCAAATGTGCAATATAAGTGGCAAATGGGCAGAATGATACTCGAAAATGGGCAATATAAGTGGCAAATGGGCAGAATGATACTGGCAAATGGGCAATATAAGTGGCAAATGGACAGAATGATACTGGCAAATGGGCAACATAAGTGGCAAATGGGCAGAATAATACTGGCAAATGGGCAATATAAGTGGCAAATGGGCAGAATAATACTGGCAAATGGGCAAAATATGAGTGGCAAATGGGCAGAATGATACTGGCAAATGGGAAGAATAACACTGGAAAATGGGCAGAATGATACTGGCAAATGGGCAATATAAGTGGCAAATGGGCATAATGATACTGGCAAATGGGCAATATAAGTGGCAAATGGGCAAAATGATACTGGCAAATTGGCAATATAAGTCTCAAATGGGCAGAATAATACTGCAAATGGGCAATATAAGTGGCAAATGGGCAGAATAATACTGGCAAATAGGAAAAATTTGAGTGGCAAATGGGCAGAAGGATACTGGCAAATGGGAATAACACCGGCAAATGGGCTAAATATGAGTGGCAAATTGGCAGAATAACACTGGCAAATGGGCAGAATGATACTGGCAAATGGGCAGAATAACACTGGCAAATGGGCAAAATATGAGTGGCAAATGGGCAGAATAACACTGGCAAATGGGCAGAATAACAATGGCAAATGGGCAAAATATGAGTGGCAAATGGGCAAAATAACACTGGCAAATAGGCAGAGTAATACTGGAAAATGGGCAAAATATGAGTGGCAAATGGCCAGAATATGAGTGGCATATGTGAAAAATATGAGTGGCAAATGGGCAAAATATGAGTGGCATATGGGCAGAATAATACTGCCAAATGGGAAGAATAACACTGGAAAATGGGCAAAATATGAGTGGCAAATGGGCAGAATAACACTGGCAAATGGGCAGAATATGAGTGGCAAATGGGCAAAATATGAGTGGTAAATGGGTAGAATAATACTGGCAAATGGGCAAAATATGAGGGGCAAATGAGCAGAATAACACTGGAAATGGGCAAAATATGAGTGGCAAATGGGCAAAATATGAGTGGCACATGGGCAGAATAATACTGGGAAATGGACAAAATATGAGTGGTAAATTGGCAAAATAACACTGGAAAATGGGCAAAATAACACTGGCACATGGGCAAAATATGACTAATAAATGATGGGCAAAATAATATTGGCTGTGGCATATTTATGGGCAGGTTAATAGTGGCATATTAATGGACAGGCTAATTGTAGCATAATGGACAAATTGGCTGTGGCATATTAATGAGAAAAAAATAAGAAATTAACAATTTTTCAATAACATTTTTATTACATATGAAAATAGTTGAATATAATATTTAAAAGTTCATATAAGTATACATGAAGCTAGTTATATACATATATTTGGGGTCCACCTCAAGCTTTTGAAAAGGCTGGAAATATTTTAATTTTTTTTGTGGTCAGAAAAAGTAATATTACTTTACTGAGAGGGTTGTGGATGAATGGAATAGTTTTCCTTAAGAAATTGTAGAGGTTAATACATTAAGGAGTTTAAGCATGC
The DNA here is from genome assembly GCA_036172795.1 of Pelodytes ibericus. Taxonomy (NCBI): domain Eukaryota; kingdom Metazoa; phylum Chordata; class Amphibia; order Anura; family Pelodytidae; genus Pelodytes; species Pelodytes ibericus. Next base: position 40,382,258 of record CM069861.1, read on the forward strand.
ATGGGATTGGTATAAGGCTATCCTAGAAATAAGATAAGGCCAGGGACTAATGAAAGTATTACATTACTGAGAGGGTAGTGGATGTATAGAATAGTCTTCCAGTAGAAGTGGTAGAGGTTAATACAGTGAAGGAGTTTAAGCATGCATGGGACAGGTATAAGGCCATCCTAGATATAAGATAAGGCCAGGGACTAATGAAAGTATTACTTTACTGAGAGGGTAGGGGATACATGGAATAGCCTTCCAGTAGAAGTGGTAGAGGTTAATACAGTGAAGGTGTTTAAGCATGCCTGGGATAGGCATAAAGCTACCATAGATATAAGACAAGACCAGGCACAAAACAGAACAGTTGGGAGGCATGTAAGTGGCATTTCTGGGGTCGGGGGGCCCCAGGGCAATTTTTTTACCGGGGCCCGGTGGTTTCTAGTTACGCCTCTGGGGAGATATTTAACTATTTAAGGGTCAAGAGCTATATCTCCAGTTATGTATACAAAACCGATCTTGAAATTGATGGTCTCAATATTCTGTATAACAAAAAGTTATATTCTCGAAGATCAAGAACATACCTCAGGTGAACTGATCTCCCCCTAGGTGGGGAAATAACACTCACAGATTGGTTAAAGTATAAGATTTTAACAATATGGTACCTAGTCCCAAAACAAACCAACAATATGTACCCTGAGAACTTCTCCAAGTGCTGGCGATGTAATGACGCAGCAGGGGACTATATGGTGGTCCTGCCCTGTACTCAGAATATTCTGGAAAATGGTTTTTAATATAGTTCAGGAAATTACAGGGATTATTATGGAATTTCACCCAGGAGTAGCTTTATTACATCTAGGTTGCCCCAAAATGGAAATAAAAGACAAGTATATAATTCTGCAATTCCTGTTCGTAGCCAAAATTAATATAGCGAGAATATGGAAGAAATGGGAGATCCCCAACTTGTTCAAACTAAATAAACAGATATCCTATCAATTTGAAATGGAGAAAGGAACATCTGCATCTTCTCTAAATATAGGGATATAATAGACATGATTGAAACAACAAGATGACCAAGAGATACCCTGGGGAACAGATATTTAAAACATAGATGTATGAGTAGACTACATCTAAAACTGGCTACCTAGCTGCGCTTCTCTGCCTCCCAGACCCCACTAGGTTTATAATTTAGCACTTAAAATTGATTTTAAAACTTATAATGCACTTTATGTATGTTTTGTCATTGTTGTTTGATATTGTATTATGAATTGTATAAAGGAAAGCATTACATGTTGAGCAAAATAACAGAAGTAATATTGATGTTTGATAAAAAGAAAAATGTTTAATAAAAAAATAAGAGAATAATAATGAATATATGAAATTAAAATAATGAAACCTGTAAGAATTTTTTTTATATAACCATGGAAAAGATGTCATCTTAAAACTGTATTTTGTACCTTTAGATACCACAGTATAATTTATTTGAAATGTCACAAACTGCCCTTTTAAAATGTGAATGTGAAATAAATCTGTTTATTGTGACAAAAAATAAACCTAATTATAAAAAATCACAGGGATTCCACAAGCAGCTGAAAATTATATAATGCTTAGAAACAATCGACAATGGGCTTTAAAAACATGTTGTTGCAAAATCCAAAATGTGACTGCAGAAATATATTCTATAAGTGCTTTTTGTTTTAATAGTTCTACTTCAATGAGAATTGCAGCAATAATTCTTACATTGATAATGAGTTTCCACAACATTTCAGAATAGCTTAATCTTTCATACTTATATGAAAAACATAAATTGCTACTCCATAACCATTCCAGCTTCATAATTACATGTACAATATTATATAGATATATTGCTGGATGTCACAGACTTACAATTATTTTTCAAGCAGAAAAAACTATAAAATCTCATAGTATAGATGCCCGGAAGTACATGATGAGTGCCCCAGAAATGTATTCTCTCAACCATCAACAAGTTCCACTTTTGAGGCTGGTAGGCAAAGCCACTGAGATTTCAGACAGCAAGGCTTTTGCACAAGCCCTAATCAGTTCTCAAACTAAAACCAATAACAATATTATATTGATTACAAAATTGGGTGACCACATTTTATTTCTGCAATTTATGGACACTTATTTGACAAGTATGTTGGGGATGAGATTACACAAAGAGGCATATATAATATACATAAAAATCCTGACTAGGGTATAGTCAATGTTTGGGATAATGTTCCCAAAAAAACTCTAATAATGACAAAAAAAAAAATTGTTGGGAAAACAACAAATTATATATTTGCCACAAGACCTTGCCCCTTACTGATATACAGTTGCCAATGATGCCAAATATTAGATACATCCTGTAAAGGCAAATGCTTGAAATTACAGTATAACATAAATAAAACTAATACAAAAGGAAATGCATACTGAGATGCTCATCCCACATGGTTTGGGCTACCAACCTGTTCAGAGCCACCAACCACATAACCAACCAACTTGATGTTAGCTCTAGCTAGCTGTGGCAATCAAGGTAGGTGAATCTTTTAAAAAAAGTTGTTTGATCCCTTTTTTCCTTCTTTCTTTCTTTCCATCTCTTTTTTTTTATTATCTTCAAACATTTTATTATTTATATATATCCATATAGTACAAAATTGATACAAAAACATTTTCTAGCAAGTAGTGAATACACTATACACAAGTCTCTAGTTACTATTCAGAAAAATATGCTTTCTTTTGTTTCCATCTCTTTCAAACCCTGAATGCAGAGCAACCTCATCTCACTAAGTATAACAAATCATACCTCGAGCCTTACAGCCCATGGCCCACAGGTACCACATAGAACATGAACACAATAAAAATGAAAAAAATTAATTAAAAACAAAACAAAATAAAGCACACGAGAGAGAGAGAGAGAGAGAGAGAGGGCAGGTCACTCCCTCCTTTATCCTATATAAGGGCAACATCTACATTGTTCTATTCTCTGTAGGCCATTAGTCAGACGCACCCTGTGAATATTATTGTTGTTCTCATTTGTCTATCCACTCTGACCACATTTAGGCCTTTTCTTTATCTTTTATATTCCAAAGACAAATACCCCTTTCCATCTTACACTGGGTGATAATTTAGTTCATAAGTTTCCTTCTACTCGGGTCTTTAGATGACCTCCAATTTCTAGTGATCTCTAGTTTTGTTTCCAGTAGAACATGTGTCACTAAAGGTCTAAAGGTAATCTGCTCCTCAATCCCCCAACCTTAAATGTAACAATCCCAGCTCAGGACTTGGCATAACCCTCTTGTTGCTTAATCTGTTCAGAAGTTCAAAACAATATTCCCAAAATTGCTTGATCCTTTCGCATTTCCACAATATATGTAAAATGTCTCCATTCGGCTCCCCACATCACTAGCATTTATCTGTTAGTGTCTAATACATTCTTGCCAACAGTTTAGGTACCAGATAGCATCGATTGGCTATTTTGTATTGTGTTTCTCTCAGATTCAGGCATCTTACATACTTATAGGTCCGGTTGAGAGCCTCCTGCCATGTTTCATTTGTTATACTCAGCTGAAGGTCCCTTTCCTAATTACCTATTGCCGGGCTTAGATCTTCTTTTTTATTCCATGTCATAATTTTAGAACATTTTGCAACAAGATGATTGTTCGTATCTCGATTTAATACTTTTTCTAACATTTTATTGTGTCAGACTCCGGCAATGGTAAGCAGGATTTTAGGAAATGCTTTATCCTGCATATACGGAAATACATTTTTGTAATGCACTTGGAACTCTTCTCATAGCTTTGCAAAGGTTTTTATTGCCTTTACCTCCATCAGATCTTCCAGTTTTCTAATGCCCCTTGCTATCCATCTTGATAGGTTGATATATTTAATATTTATTCCTATTGATTGTAATTTACTTGTCTTACTTAATTGTTTGGCCAAGCCAATCCTTTTTTTTAAATTTCGTCCAAACGCTAAGTATATGTCTCAACACCAGGGATTGATTTGCTTTCTCATACTCTTTCTTGCCGCTTTGACTAACCACCCATAGTGGAGCAGCTATGTCTTTACAGCTTGTAATTTCCCTAGATGATGCCACCTTTCTAGCTCACATCTGGGATTTTGGGAAATTATTACGTGAGCCAGCATACATGCTGAGTGCTCTTTGATTATATCCGGTATCCATAGGCCCCCAACCTTTAGATATCTAGTTGTGACACTGTGTTTAACCTTTGCCTTCTTAACAAGCCATATAAATCTAGAGAATGACTCCTGTAACAATTTCAACCAACTCACTGGGAAGTCAAACGGAATCAATCTAAAAATATATCTCCATTTCGGGAGCACATACGCTGTTATGACATTAATTCTGCCCCATCAGGAGACTTCTTTGTTTTTCCAGTCTATTAGGTTTTTATTAATCTGGTTAATTAATGGTATATAGTTTAACACTGGGATCCCCGATATGTCTGTGCTTATTTTGAGGCCAAGGTATGAGATAACTTTAACCCACGTGAACCCATACTTTTCTTTAATCTCATTCCTCAGTTCCCCAGAAACATTTAATGCCAGGGCTGTGGTTTTCTCCCTATTTAGGCAATAGTTAGACACCCAGCTAAAGTCCTCTATCTCTTTGACTGACTGGTAGGGATTTTGCAGGGTTTTCAATTGTTAGAAGGACATCATCCGCAAATAAATTGATCTTCACCCTTCCTTGTGCAGTAACTATTTAATTTTGCTGTTATCCCTTATAGAGCATGCCAGGGGTTCTACCATCAAGATGTACAGTATCAGTGATAGCGGGCATCCCTGTTTGGTACCATTTAATATCTTAAATTCTTTTGAGAGAAAGCCCATTCCCCTTATCCTAGCTGATATTTCCGAATACAGTGCCAGTGCGTAATCAAGGAAGCAACCTCATATCACCATGCTACCAAGAGTTTGTTTTATAAATTTCCAGTTTAAAAGATCAGACACATTTTCCACGTCTAGTGCTAATGCGACCATAGATGTATTTCTTTTCTTGCCCAAATCCAGAGCATCTATTACTCTTCTAATGTTGTTTACTGAAGAACGTCCCGGTACAAATCCTACTTGATCTAAGTGAACTAACTGGGGGATCACTTTCTTAATCCTGCCTGCTAGGACTGCTGCATAGATCAGCAATGATATAGGGCAAAAGTTTGGTACTCTAGCTATATCTTTGTCTTGTTTTGGAATTGGGACCATGTTAGCTTTTAACATTTCTGCTGGTATTTTCTTTGTGTCTGCAAAACTATCAAATGTGAGCACACGCCAGGAGGAAGCCTATTAACAGGCGAAATGCGTAGCGTGACCACCACTGTTGCTTTTATACAGAATTTTTATCCTGCTTTTAACTCATTGTATGCTGTTTACTACTTGCTGTTTTTGCACATCCAGATTGTAAGAGCTGAGAGGATTTTTTGCTAAAGAGATTCCTTATGCTGTTCCACCTGCTTCTGAGATGTAAGATACTACTATATTACATTAAATTTTGTAAGTCTTTTACACTCATTATATGCCTTTGGTCTTTTCCTCTATATATATGTGAGCGTTTGACTGAAAGAAAGGAAGACTCCACAAGTTTATAGAAGAGCTTTGATCATCTGCTGGTTTTGTGAGTGGAATCATCTACCTCCAAATACCACACTAATGGATAACAGAATTATGCTATGATCTATGTGCTTTTTTCTGTTTTGTTTTCTTATATATATACTGTATACATACTGAGGATAATCTGCAAGGTGTACAGCAACACCATCATTCCTCAGGCAAATATTATACTTACTTTTATTTGCACTAAGGGTTCACTTAGCGCACCTACCACTCCTATTTTTTGGGTCATTTTTGTCTATCAAATGTGGTCGTCAGCTGTTTACCTAACTGGTTTTTCAGCACTTTATAGAACAGAGCGTGGAAGCCATCGGTCCTGGTGATTTGTTTGGTTTCAGTTTATTTATTACATTCAAGACTTCATCTTCTCTAATTGGTGCATTTGAGCCTTCCCTTTGTTCTGGTGTTATCTTACAAAGCTTCTTAGAGTCTAGGTATTGCTGGATTTCTGGTATAGAGGCTGTGTCCGGTAAGATATACAGATTACTGTATAAGTCCTGAAAGGTTCGTCCAATCTCATCTGGAGACAGAATTAGTTTACATATATACTGATCCTTTCACTCGACATATTAACCTCAGAATATACCCTGGTGCTTGCCAAGGCAAAAGGTGAAGTTAAATGTGTGTGTGTGACTGTTTATGTGACTGACTGTGTGTACAGTATGTGTAAATATATGTGTGTGACTGTGTGTCTACACAAGAGAGTTGAGAAGCAACTCTTGATTGGCTGAGACACAAATTGCAAATCTGCAGCACAGAGAGCACTCATTCCAGCACTTTGCATTGTCCTGGAATGAGGTTGACATAAAGTCTAATTACATGAATCTCCAGGGCATTACGGAACACTTGGTCTCGAGGGTAACCAAATTGTATTTCTGCCATTCAGGGGCATAGTATATCACAGATAAGATTATACCAGCACCAAGCCCCATGGTACTAGGGGGGCCATTGGCATTTTGGGCAGCCCATGTCCCCATTTAATGTTTGGGCGGTTTAAGGGAATTTTGCCCAACACTGCCCCATGAATCATTAGGTAGCTTACAATGGATCCATCTAGAATGTACACAATTAATCTTTGACCAAACCCACCTAGTGCCGACCATCCACATTACTGTTACTACAACTATATTCCCTCTGTTCTCTTCACTCCCTTATGTATTTCATGTACCCCATTCCCTCTAGATTGTAAGCTTGCGAGCAGGGCTCTCTACTTCATGTACCAGTCTGTTCTAGTTTGTCTAACTTAATATATGGTTCCCGTCTATGCTCTGGATCATGCACTATGTGAATTGTTGGTGCTAAAGAAATAAATGGTAATGTAATGTAACGACTGTGCTTAGAAGCTAAGATGAAATATGTGGTTCAGCTTATAACATAGAGGAGCATGGGGATATTAAGCTATCCTCTGGTCATACACATTGGCAGCGTGCTATGCTGCAAGCCAACAAACACCATGGAAGTGCCTATTTGGACACCAAGAAACCCTATTAACACCCCAGGTATCCTGCTTTCCTTATTTTTACTGTTTATACATGTGTACATATATTTATAATGTGGTGCAAATTTTCTATTTTTGCCTAGGGCACAAAGGGATTTAGCTACGGCTGTGTCCTAGTCCGTAAAACTTTCGTTCTTTTAATCCAATTGTCATGCCTGCCTGTCAATCTCTATATGCTGTCTGCAAGCAAATCCGTCATGCAAGTCTATAGGCACTACTCAGTATAGACTGAACAGGCCTGAAATGAGACCAGTTTGGCCAAAGTAGCCAAATTTCAAAAACATCCAAAATTCCATTACTCAGTATACACAATTTCAGTTCGCTTTTCGACCATATTCAGTTCTGGGATTTTGGCCCTGTGAATCCTATGGATTGGCTGACTAAATGCCCCTAGACCCCATATAATAAAAATATTTCCCCCTGTGGTTTGGGGTCTGACCAAATCAGGAGAAGAAAACGAAGTTAAGAGGTAAGTCAGCAGAGGCTCCAGAGAAACAATGAAGAAATTGCCAGACACAGAATATGCTGCAAAACATGATTTACTTAGACATAAAGCAGCTTACAGACAATGCAGTGCTCCTACTCGGTGAAAAAACGAAAAGCCTACGAGTTTCGCGCCAAAAGCATGGCGCTTTCTCAAGGCATAACCATCTGGAGGTGTGTCCTCCTATTTAAACATTTAAAGTGCTAATGTGATTAAAATCTTAAAGTGAACCCTTAAAGGTGCAGATACAATTAAATAGACACAATACTGGAAACAGGACATAAGCAAATTGTAAGATATATAATATATTATAAACATCCTGCACTAGAGGAGAGAATTTTAATTTTAATTGATATATGAAAAGTAAGACTAACTGCTTATTAGGAGATGCCCGCATGTTTAAATAGGAGGACACACCTCCAGATGGTTATGTTTTTGTCTGACCAAATCACCCAGTTTTCTTGTAAAAATATGAACAACCCAATCCCTCTAATGGGTCTGGGGGCTTGGCAAAGGCCCACAGACCCAATAAACTCAGTTAATTAAAAAGAAATCACTACCTACCACCCACCACTACCTAGCCGGGATAGGGGGGAAGAATAAAAAAAGAGGACTGTTTAAAAAAAGAACACACTTGCACCCAAAGGTACAGAGAGGAAAAACATATTTGATCCCCTGCTGATTTTAAACGTTTGCCCACTGACAAAGAAATGATCAGTCTATAATTTAATTGGTAGGTGTATTTTAACAGTGAGAGAATAATAACAACAACAAAAAAATTCAAAAAAGCATGTCAAAAAAGTTATAATTTGATTTGCATGTCAATGAGGGAAATATGTATTTGACAAATTCAACTTAGTACTTGTTGGAAATCACAGAGGTCAGATGTTTCTTGTTGCTGGCCACCAAGTTTGTCCACATATCATGAGGGATTTTGTCCCACTCCTCTTTGCAGATCCTCTCCAAGTCACAAAGGTTTTGAGGCTGACGACTGGCAACTCAAACCTTCAGCTCCCTCCGCAGATTTTCTATGGGATTAAGGTCTAGAGACTGGCTAGGCCACTCCAGGACCTTAATGTGCTTCTTCTTGAGCCACTCCTTTGATGCATTGGTTGTGTGTTATGGGTCATTTTCATACTGGAACACCCATCCACAACCCATTTTCAATGCCCTGGTTGAGGAAAGGAGGTTCTCACCGAAGATTTGACGGTACATGGCACCGTTATTGTCTCTATGATGCAGTGCAGTTGTCCTGTCCCCTTAGCTAACCCCACTCCCCAAAGCATAATGTTTCCACCTCCATGTGTGACGGTGGGAGGGTGTTCTTTGGGTCATAGGCAGCATTCCTCCTCCTCCAAAGAAGGTGAGTTGAGTTGATGCCAAAGAGCTTGATTTTGGTCTCATCTGCCCACAACACTTTCACCCAGTTCTCCTCTGAATCATTCAGATGGTCATTGGCAAACTTCAGACAGGCCTGTACATGTGCTTTCTTGAGCAGGGGGGCCTTGCAGGCGCTGCAGGATTTCAGTCCTTCACTCCCTTTAAGAGAGTGCTCCTAATCTCAGCTCGTTACCTGTATAAAAGACACCTGGGAGCCAGAAATCTTGCTGATTGATAGGGGATCAAATATTTATTTCACTCATTGACATGCAAATCAATTTTTGACATGCATTTTTCTGGATTTTTTTGTTTTTTGTTATTCTGTCTCTCACTGTTAAAATACACCTACCATTAAATTTATAGATTGATCATTTCTTTGTCAGTGGGCAAATGTTCAAATCAGCAGGGTATCAAATACATTTTACCTCACTGTAAATCTTTGATCACGTTCATGGCCATGCCCCTGGTGTCCCTCATTGCCTGGGCTAAATGCTGGGAGATATAGATTTACTGATTTTATTTTTATTAAAACTGAGTTTACTGTGTAGCACAAGATGCAGCTAGTAGATATCGCTCATGTGCATTAGTGTACTTGCATTACAGGGCCATCACATAACATTTTATATATTTCCACTGTCGACTTTTATTGCAGAATACTTTGAACTTCACCTCAAGTTCCCTTTTTACTTTCTTTCTTTTTTTTTCTCTCTAGAAAAGTGCTTATGAGTTATTTAGCAAGAGTCAGTGAAACATCTTGTGCTGACACCTTTGAACACTATTGCAAAGAAAAAGTTCTGATCCAACCCTGAGTTAATTTGCTAACTGTCTATGGCTATCTATCTATCTTACATATTATAAAGGCAGTGATGAAGTACTGTGCAGAAGGTATTTAGAACGCAGCATGTTTCTGAATGTGTATCCCTTGGCTTCATCTGCGGTTTAATTACTTACCTCTGCTGGTATACGAGGACAGCACATTTATATTGCAGCTGTAACTTGTGGATTACAGACCTTAAATCCCACTAAAACCACTTCATCTTCCTATGAAAATTTGCTTAAGGTATGATCTGGTCCATGTGCAGGTTTATATTATTGGTGAGCCTCATAGTGATTTGCTTGGCATACAGTTATGTTTAGTGAGGGAGCCAGAATAGGACAGATCTGACCCTTACCCTTCTGGTTATATCAGAGATGTTCAGTAACACAGAAGTTTAACAATTTCAGAGTCACACCTGTGGCCAATGTAATAATCTGTTGTGGTCTATAACTCTTATGGATACTGACTCTTGTTAGAGAGTCTGTTAACATATAACAGTAGGTCCTTCATACTGCGTCTCTTTTTCCTTTTGTTGAAAGAGATATTAATGCTCCAGGTTAAGCCTAGTTTATGAAACATAGCACCTTTAACCCCTTTGTGACGCAAGCACCAAAACGTCACGATTTGTTCCTAGCCACCGAACACAAGGTTGATTGGTAGCCAGGAACACTATGGCAGAGACCCGATCAGGGTCTTAATAGACCCTGTGTGTCCCTGCCAAAAGATTGCGAGACCTCCGGATGTCATGGATGCATGCCCGAACTTCGATTTCGTGAAATGTAGCTGGTGCTCACTTTGAGCACCGGCTACATTTTCCCTGTCAGACTGAGAGGCCTCATCTGACAGGTAGAATCCTGCTGCAGGGACCCGAGCACAGCTCATAGCTGGGAGCCGTGATGAGCTGTTAAACACTGGATGTACTATGCAGTCCTAGCGTCTTTTAGGCACTGTAAAATCAGGATGTCATAATATGTCCGAGCATCGGGAAGGGGTTAAAGCATACATGTAAACATAATAGGGCATGCATTTGCTGTACAGAGACCACTGTTTACATTTTGGCAGTATCCTGATTTAATGAAGGAGACCAAGAACTTTCTCTCTGCTCTGTTATTGATGTAAACATTGTCTGTCCTGGGCATGTAGGGAAAAACAACTATACAATAGGTTAGCAGTATTACAAGCAGATGCATTAATTAATTGAAAAAATAGGGTTTTTTATGTGCAAATGAACTCGTTTCAATAGCAAAAAGTAATATGATGAATTCATCACAAAGTTATGGGCACAAGCAACGAGAGGGAACAAGAAAAAAGGCTATATCAACCAAAACAGTTCAGTAAACAAATAGCATTAATGTCTAAAAATATGGTTTAGGTCCCACTCCTTGTTCATACCCGTAGGATACCTAGTCTGTAACCTAAAGATCCAATACATCTCCTGCTTATTGAGTGCTTTTTGTTTGTTACTTCCCCGTACTGGGCTTAGAATTTTCTCTATAGCCTGAAATTCAAAATACTTTTTATCCCCACTACAGCAGGCTTGAAAATGTTTATTTACAGTAAAGGTCTTGTCATTTGTAGAAATATCATTTAAATGCTCTCTCATTCTTTCCTTAAGAGGTCTCGTGGTCCTACCGTCCATCAAAAGTAAAGTAATTGTGATTCAAAAGAAACTGTATAGAGTCCAGTAAGAAATATGGATATAGTCTCATTATATTCTAATATTCCTCATGCCAAGGGTTTGGAAGCAATATCTTATTTTCTTAAGTTTTATTCGGACTTCCCATCTGACTTACAAGATTTCTTACTGGAAGCAAATTGAATCGCTTCCTATTGCTCTGTGTGTGTTGCTGACATGCCTCGCAAGTTGAGGCAGTCAAAAGAAAAATGAAAATGTAGCCCCAGATCTTCGGCCTCAAGAAGCATGGCCAAAATGGTTTTGAAATAGCATTGCACTGCTTATACGTATTGCCCTGTAACCTGAAGAAGAAAAGCATAAAAACATTGGGTATTTCTAAACTCAGGACAAATGTTAGAATCTATTTAGCAGGGCTTTTTTGTTCGCTTTTGTAGATGAGTTTACGATTTTTCAAATAAAAGTCAGAAGAAACTTATAACGTATTTTATTTTATTTATTTTTTTACATAAAATTATATGATATGATCAAAATAATGGCATCCTTATGCCGAAAAAAAAAATATATATAATTACTTTAGGTATGCTAAATGAGAGGGAACAAAATTACAGTTAAACACCTCAGAAATGTTAAAACAGCCATTGTAACCAACGGAAAGGCAAGGCTTAAAAGTTTTGTCACTAAGGGGTTACGTTTATACCAAATGTGCACATACATTTTTCCTATTTGAATTTTGTAATGCGCCAGAAAATTTGTGAATAAATGTTTCACCATAAAGATTGGCTTCCTCAGAGGCAAATGCTTGAATAGGAATAAGAAGTTACAGTTCCTGTCAGAAAGATAATACACAAATGCTAAGTGGTGTTATTATTACAGTAAAACTGAGAATCTGAAAGGGGCTGTATCACCTAAACTTTGTTTTTACTGTGAATGAAGAAAACATGATTCAAAATAATATTTGCGCCATTAGCACAATTACCAGAAACTGAATAAATCAGAAGAAACATGTTGCAAATGTATCTGTAGAGTCCATAGTTTATGACAACACCTGCGACATGGAAATTACACATTTCCCATTGAAAACTAGTTAATGTGCATATCAAGCCATAGGTGATATCATAGGGGACATGTTTTTCTAATTTAGGCATTTGCTTGGAATTTTGTTAACACAATGTATAGAACATTTCCACTCATGTTCTATTGTCTACATTCTAAGTAAAATCAAAATAGGGATCTTCACTTTAAAATATTCCATACTGGGTGACAGATAACAAATAAACATATTTGTGGATAAAATATAGGAACATTATAGGTTATGTATATAAAAAAAGACACAGGAACAACACCTCACAGAGGTGCTCTAAGAGGGCCTTGTTGTCACCCCCCCAACATAATATTGGGTCCCTCCATGTGCCCCCCAACTGGAATGGCATGCTGCTAGTGAGCACTGATGCCTATGCTCTCCCTTGTGGTGCAGGTTTAAAAAAACAAAAAAACATAGTTCTATTGGAGGAGGATGTGGCTCTGTAAATAGCATCCCTCCCTCCTAAGGACGCCCTGCATGAGGGAGGTGCCAGGAGATCCTGCTCCTGGAACATGGACATCACCAGTAAGCAGCCATCTGACTACTGCACATGGCAGATGAGGTTTTTTAAAATGTTTCAATTAAGCACCTGACTGTGACAGCACAATGTGATGAAGCATAATGTTATCTGCTGTGACATATATTTAATATTTTCATACTGCATACTTTCATAGCCACCTAGTTGTAGCATATTGATAATGTAACAATTTCTTTGCAGTGCCTAATCTGTAAAATTTAAATATGATAAGTGACACATTTGTGTTGACTAGAGTTGAGTGGACACCTGGATGTTCGGGTTCAACAGGTTCGGCCGAACTTCGGAAAAAAGTCTGGGTTCGGGCTCGAACTTGACCCTGAACTTGACCCCGAACCCAAACCCCATTGAAGTCAATGGGGTCACGAACTTTTGGGCACTAAAATGCCTCTAAGAAAGTCCTGGAAAGGGCTAGAGGGCTGTAAAAGGAATTAAAATGTGGGTAAGAGTAGGACAAGTGCCTTGCAAACAAATTTGGATAGGGAAATAACTTCAAGAAACATAAAATACACACAAATTAAAAATACAGCTGAGCCATAAAATAGCACTAGATGGAATCTTTGATTTTAGCTTTGGAAGAACATAAATCTAAATCTAAAGCATGGCTGCCAGGAGGATCAACAGAATTATCCATTTGAGAGAGGGTTGGAGTGCAGGGTATTCTCTTTCAGTTTATACTAAGTGACCCATAGGTTGAGGAGGCGGTGACCTCCTGTACGAAATTCGGTTTATAGACTTTCGGTTTTTAGAATACATGTAATGCTATTGGCTATTCTATAAACCGAAATAGAGTCCCCATTCATACGAATAGGTCAATTTACCAATTGTCTATTCGGTTTATAGACTTTCGGTTTATGGAATACATGTAATGCTATTGCTATTCTATAAACCAAAAGTCTATGAACCGAATGACTTTCGGTTGATAGACTTTCGGTTTATAGCCGAACCTCGAACTCCAACCCGAACATACAGTGAAATGTTCGGGTTCGGGTTCATGGCACGGACACCGTAATGTTCGGTACGAACCCGAACAGTGCGGTTTGGGTTCGCTCAACACTAGTGTTGACACATTTAAAACTGATTTATTTATTTCACTGGTTTATTACAATAAACAAAAACAATAGAAATGCTGCAACAATAAATATATAATAATAACAACAGTTTTAATACACAAATGGTATTTTTGAAACTAACATTTTGCTTTTTTATTAAATTATGTTTCCATTACAAACAAATAAATTGCAAGCAACCATAGTGCTTGTATCACTAGCTTTAAATATAGTGCTTTAAATATAGTGCATTTAAAAAGACACTGCATTTGAATGTAGCTGTTGGTAAACTATATTAACTATTACATATTATAGCTTTATCTAACAGATGACTGCCTACATCATAAGGAAACACAAAACCAGAAGTCACATGGAGCATATATGAAAGAGCCAAGAAAAAAAATGCTTTCCACTGCTGTATTACTTGCACAATGGCAGCCATCTGTCATGAGTCAACCCAAATGCAGGATCACCGTCTTTATCTAGGCATTTCTGTATTCTTTCTTGGTTTGCTTGTTTGTTTATGTTTTATGCTGGTTCCTGTCCTCTCTTTAATTTCTTGTATATTTTTTTACCTTCCCTACTTTGGTTATATAGTGGCACCTTTCCCAGTTTGGCCACAAAGCGGCACATGCCCAGTTTGGCCACAGAGGGGTACTTGCCTAAGTCTACCTATTGTATGGCACCAGTCTAAGTTTAGCCACAGACTGGCACTTGCCCATGTATTGCCCTAGACCAGTACCTGCCCAAATCTAGCTATTGTCTGACACTTGTAAAAGCCTAGCCATAGACTAGCAGCTGCCCTGCCCTGAACCCTGTTAATGGGATGATCTGAGTACCTTTAGTGGGATGCCCTGTCTTGGTATTCCTTTAATGGGATGCCCAGTCTTAGAGTCCCTGTCTTAGTGCCCCATAGGGGGAATGCCCTATAATTGTTCTGCCCTGTTATACTTTTTCCGTTCCTTAAAGCACTGTTAGGAGCATTTTGAGATTCCTGTTAAAAGATTATCCCTGTTCTTTGCTTCTTTGTTCCTTTGCTCTCTTGTTCTGATCCCTGACACAGGATAATGCAATCAGGACAGTGGGATTGCAATCCTAAATCCCGCTGTAACTGCCGAACAAGCTCTCTGCCATTTGTTGTTTGTATTTCCTTCCTCTGCACCCACAAAGAATCTTAAGGACTTGACACAACACCATATTGTACTCACAGCACTTGCCATGCATCTATATTGCACCTTCAACATTAAGCATGCACCCATATTGCACCCATACGATTTTGCAATCCACAGTGTTAGTTTGCCACACAGAACATACCACTATGTTATTTTGCACCACAGAACATGCCACAGAGTCACTTTGACAATTAAAATATACTACAGTCAGGTGCCCATTAACATATACCACTTCGGTTTGCCTATTGAAATATGCTAAAAAAAAGGGGGCTGAAGAAAAATATAACACTCCTTCCTCACCTCCACCCTCCTCACCCACTCACATGGCTGCTACTGTTTTATGTATCCGGCCATATTTTTTCACTTTTCACCTCAAGCCTTACCTCCTGCACACAGCGTGCAGAAGATTAATAGCCACAGCAAGGCAGGAGCTGCATCGACAGCTCCACTACAAGCATCTCTGGATGTGGCCAGATAAATAGCTTTCTGTAAGTTGGGACTTATCACCTTGGGTATCACCTTTTATGATTTCTTTATTACAAGCATCCTTTGACTGGCACAAAACATGTGTTAAATGTCTTCCCACTTATTGTAAGGATCGGTACAAAGTTGGAACCGTTGTGCAGAATAAGATATTGGTATTTGCAAAAGACCAAGGCAAAAGAACAGAATCATTTTTCCTGAAGGAAATCCACGTTATGGTTTAGCCGCAGGATTTATTCCCCCAGGACGTTTGAACTCTGTCAATTACTAGGTTACCGAAGAGTAACCAAACCAACAGGAGACTGGACAGGAGACTTAGGATCAAGGCGAAGGTACAGAAGGAACAGGCAGGAGAAGAGTCAAACAGGCAAGGATCGAGGCTGGCAGCAAACAATCGTAGTGAAGGCAGGCAAACAGGTCAGGACAGGTGGCAAACAGACGTGGTCAGGACTTCGGCAACAAAATATCAACAAAAGTACTCAAGAACGCTAGCAAAAAGCACAAGACACTATCACAGGCACGGTTCAATACACAAATTAGTGTTTATATGGTGAAGGAAGTGATTGAATGGCCAATAGTAACTTTTTGGGAGAAACAGAGTTTTTATTACTGTCCCTTTAAATGGCCGTGAGTCCAGAGCGTTGCCGCTGGAACAACCAGCTTCGGAGAGCGTTGAATAGGTGAGTGGGTTGAAGGTGGGATGTGTCCTGCAGCTCGACGGCGCTGCTGTGACGCTTATTGTCGGTGAAGCTCTACGCTGATCTTCCTTTTGCCACTTACTCATCGTCACCTTTCACAACAATGTCCCTTTTGACCATCACCTTGAAAATCAAAGAAGATGGGTTTGAGATTGGCCACTAGTCTCTTGGTGTTTCTGATGCTATTAACATTAATGAGGTCCCAAATGGCCTTATTCTGCAACATTCATACATTTTTCCAGCATAGATTTGACAAGGACAAAGTACATGTAAAGCCCCTGTGTTTCTAAGCCTCCTGAGTATCCTCTTTTGTCCCATACCCTCCCTTTCATTCTATTATATTCTGTAATATATAAATAGTCTGATACATCTCACCTATTAGTTCACCTTCCTATCCCTCTTTATAACACCACCCTTACAATCCATGCAATTACTATAACTAATTAATGAAGCAACCTAGCTCAAGGATTATGATAAATAAATGTATTTTGAATTGCTTATTTTGATATAGTGTATTACTGCTAAAACTTTTGGCCATGTGGATGCTCCATCATGTGCCTCCTGATAAGCTTTAACTTTGCAAATAAGCGAAAGGTGCCCTTTACAGCAAGCATTTTCTTTCCAAATGTTGCATTAATTATAAAGTTGCAACTGCATAGAGCTGTTGAAATGAGTGTGTTACTTATAACATTTTGTATATACTGCATAGAAAATTGCAGTGTACTTCTAGCACACTTACACATGGTTGGTAAGCATCATATCATACCGTTATAGTATTTGAGCATGTGTTAAACTTAACACACTGTTGCCATAGGAAACAGTCCAAATTGCTTCCAGCCTCCAGGTGGACAGGAGAGGAAGGATGGCATCTTAAAAATTTGTATATTTAAATACAGGTGCACCTGACTATAAGTGCATAGTTGCCAACATTGGCCATGTTTCCAGGGACACATGTTTGTTCCACGTGCTGCAGAAAAACCATTCAAAGTGCAGCCCGGCAGTATGTACGATGGATATACGTACAGAATCCAATTAATTAATCAGGGTGGAGAACTCATAGAACCTACCATAATTAATTGATTGGATTGTGCCTGTGCGTATTTGCATCCTACATACTGCCGGGCTGCACGTTGCATGCTCTGTCTGCAGCATGTGGAACACATATGTGTCCCAGGAAACATGGCTTTAGTGTTTTTGCATGTTAAATATTCACAAATGGCTCTCAGACAAGTAGCAATATAAGACTTCTCTTTACTTCAATTACACACATAATGACTATAACACAAGAGAGACTAACACAACATAACAAGTGCATAACTTCACTATGCTGCCATCTACTGGATGGTGGACTGCATAACACCCCAATACATAACACTCCTCCCCCCTAGATCTCAAAGTCTTTGAGATAACTGTTAGGGTTAATATTTCTTCTTGGGTGTCCCAAAACCATGTTTTGAGCTGCTTCACCTGGACCTTCAGTTGTGCCCATCCCTTCTTCCTCTGCTCTGTCAAATGGACGTGCGGTTCTTCAGTAACAAGTCATGGAGAACTGAGACCTGTATCATCCAGTGGTTCCACATCATTTGGAATCGCAGAAAACCCGGTATGACTGGGACCGGCAGCAGGCACAATCTCATCACTCCGTTCCCGAATCTGATCGACATGCCTTCGTAATATTCTACCATCAGGAATTTGTACTTTGTATGACAAAGGTCCTGTGGCCACAAGTAATTTTGTAGGTATCCATTTAGGCCCAGAAACATGGTTCCTGACATAGACAGCACTGTCAGGTGCAAATACTCTCACAGTAGAAGCATTATAGTTCTTATTGAATTGCAATTCTTTCTTTTCTTGTAAATCAGATGTCAAATCAGGATATAAACGATCCAGACAAGTTTTAAGACGCCGGTTCATAAGGATCTCTGCTGGACTACTACCAGTGCTTGAGCATGAAGTCACATGTTGTTGCAGAAGGAAATTTGCAAGTCTACGATTCCAATCTCCTTCAATAATTCTATTTAATGAGTCTTCAGTAATCTGAACCATATGCTCAGCTTGACCATTTTATGATGGGTGAAATGGTGCAATCGTAACATGTTGGATAAGATTACTTGCCATGAAAATGTTGAATTCTGATGAAGTAAATTGTGTTCCATTATCAGACACAATTGTATCTGGCAACCGATGTGTAACAAACAGCCTCCTTAGAATCTTTATGACTGTGACTGAGGTAGCAGATATAACTGGAACAACTTCTAACCATTTTGAAAAGGAGTCAACAACTAAAAAAAACATCTGTCCATGAAAAGGGCCAGCAAAATCTATATGTAAACGGGACCAAGGTGACCTAGTCACTTCCCAAGGATGTACTGAGGCTTTAGGTGGAGCATGACGAGTGGATTGACATGGTACACAGTTCTTCACCCACTTTATAATAACTTCATCTATTTTAGGCCACCACACATCACTTCTGGCTAAAGCTTTCATGCAAACTATTCCAGGAAATCCTTTATGGAGAGCATGCAATACGGAGAAGGCAAAGGTAATAGGCTTAATCCATCAGCATGTGTGATATCCTTGCCAGGATGATACTTGAACTCACAATCATAGGCATTCAGCATAAGGGACCACCTGAGCATGCGAGGTGAAATAATTTGAGGAGTGGGAGTATTGCTGGTGAACAGACCCAGTAAAGGTTTATGATTTGTTATAATAGTAAACCTCCGCCCATACAAATAGTCATGAAACTTTTTTACACTGGACACAATAGCTAAAGCCTCCTTGTCAATTTGGGCGTAATTCCTTTCTGTAGTAGATAAAGTCCTCAACCCCATTTCTCAAAGTGTGGCACAATACAACCCCTATGCCATACTGAGAAGCATCGCAGGTGAGGTTGAGTGGTTTCTCCAAATCATAGTGTACAAGTACACTATCAGAAGACAACAGTTTTTTTTGCAGAGCTGAAAGCAGCAGTATGAACGTCGGTCCACTTCCATGGAGCATCTTTATCTAGTAGACGATGCAGAGGTTCAGCAACAGTGGCTTTATCAGGCAGGAAAGAATAGTAAAATTAAGCAACACTAGGAAAGCTTGCAGTTCTTGTTTGTTTGTTGGAACCGGAGCTCTATGGATAGCTTCAACCATAGAATCAGTTGGATGTATGCCCTGTGCGTCAACTCGGTAATCAAGAAAATCCACGCTGCTTACACCAAAAACACACTTTTCTTTTTTAAGTTTTAGACCAGCATCAAGAAAACGTTTTCAAACAAGTTGTAGCTCTGCAGCCAATGGCTGTATAGAATCTGCTCCAATAAGAACATCATCAAAATAAGGCACTACACCTGGAAATCCAGATAAGAGGTCCTCCACTAAATTCTGGAATATGCCAGGAACAATGGAAACTCCAAACTGCAAACGTCTTGCTCGGAAAGCTCCTTTGTGTGGTATTATCGTTTGTGCATCAGCAGCCTCATCATACACAGGTAACTGCTTGCAGGCTTGAGCCATATCCAACTTGGCAAATACTTTTCCTTTTGCCAAAGTAGTAAGAATTTGATTAACAGCTGGAATTTGATAGGGATGCGCTTGCAATGTTTTGTTGATTGTACATTTGTAGTCAGCACAGATTCTGACATCCCCATTTGGTTTCATCACCGGAACTATGGGTGTACACCACTTTGGGTGTGTTACGTTTTCAAGTATACCTTGTTCCACAAGACATGTAATCTCAGCATCTATTTTTGGTCTGAGAGCGAATGCAATTCTGCGAGGCTTCATACAAATTGGGGGTACTGTTGAATCTAATACAAAAGAAACAGGAGGGCCTTTAAACATGCCAAGACCTTCTTCAAAAACTGCACTAAATTTATCAATCACATTCTGTAGAATATCGGTGGATATATTATTAACTCCAGTTAAGGAAATTCCTAAGGGTTCAAACCACTCTCTACCTAGCAAACTTGTTCTTTGTCCCTTAGTAATTATTAAACGTAAGTGTCCTCTGAATTTACCATATTTTACTGGTATAAAACAAGCCCCTTTAACAGCCACAGCCTGATGAATATCACAAGGTACTATTGAAGGAGAATTATGAGGCCATAACAATGAAAATGTCTCTTCTGAAATCAAAGAATATGCGCACCCGGAATCTACTTCCATTTTGCACGGAACATCTTGCAGCATAATTTCAGTGTAAACCTTAAGTCCGGATGGCGAATTTTCCACTTTATTCACATAGTCATTTAAGTAAAGACCTGTAGTCATTTCACTATCTGAAATGGTATGTGCAGTATTAACAGAGTGCGCTGCGGTTGGTATTGTATTCGCATTCTTATATTGAGTTTGAATTCCGCTGGCTTGTCTTTGGAAAACTGTCTGTATGTGACCTGTACGTTTACATGTGTGGCAAACTGCATTTCGAAAACGACATGTATTACGCTTGTGTTTTTCACCGCAACTATAACAAGTTCCTTTAAATGGAGCTGTGACATCAATGCATGTTGAAAAGTCCTTTGATTTAACATCAGTCTTCTTCACTAGATTTATTTCAGGTGAGGAGGATTGTATCTCTTTTGAATGGACATATGAAGCCTCATTTGCGAGCGCTTCCTCTTGTGCAATAATAAAAGTTAAATTCTGTCTTGCAAGAAGTCTCTTCTGCATGCTTCATCTTGCACTCCACACACAAGCCTGTCCCTTAACAAGGATTCTAAACTGCCACCAAAATTGCAATGTTCAGACAGCCTGCGCAGTTCTGCAATATATGCTGCAATGCTTTCATCTGGTTTCTGATTTCGTCTATTGAAATGAAAACGTCTCACTGTTTCAGATGGGGTGGGTGCTAAATGATTTTTTAACAGTGCCAGTATTTTTTCAAATGAGTAGTCTCGTGGTTTAGCAGGAGAAATCAGAATCAAAAGTCTTGGATCCAATAACACTCAGTAACACAGCTGAGAAAAGTTTTACTTCCTCACTCAGGCTGATTGTATTCCTTTATATATATATGCAGTGTCCATTTACTGACATCCCATCCTCGTCGCCAGTTTAGTGTATTTGCATGTTATATATTCACAAATGGCTCTCAGACAAGCAGCAATATAAGACTTCTCTTTACTTCAACTACACACATAATGACTATAACACAAGAGAGACTAACACAACATAACAAGTGCATAACTTCACTATGCTACCCTCTACTGGATGGTGGACTGCATAACACCCCAATACATAACAATGGCCGATGTTGGCAACTATGCTAGTGTGTGGCCCCTTAGTAACAGGGATCTGCATGCTATATGCCTGCCCATTTTGCATTCTCCGGCATAGCAGATGCCTCTTATTAGAGACCTGTTGCTAATCGTTCCAGCACGTTGGGCCATTCAGAGGTCGGGGTAGGTCTTGAACCCATAGCTCCACCCCCAGCTCTATAAACAGAAGTAAGGTAGCATGGAAAGAGCAGAGGGACTGCCATGGAGAGAAACCGTTATGAACATTTTCATAAGACTGCTCTATGTATGTCCTTGTGTTTTTTATCCCACTTCTATAGATGAAACAGAGGTTTTAATGGAATCTTATCCTCTTTGATGCCTACTTTATCTGGATGTTTGTGAGTGCGCTCCACATACACATTATCTAGCAGAGTGTATTTTAACTCTGTTGCACTATACAGTATATATATATTTGTTTTTTCATATTCCCTGTGTGACACTCTGTGCCCTCATTTCTTCACCAAATCTCTGCTAAGCTAGAATTACCTGGGTGAAACTTATGTAAACTGTACATTGGAGGTACCAGGTGTTAACTGTGAACTATAATTGTTATGGCCATCTCAGCCAAACATTTCAATGATGTTGGCTGAGCATCATGGGTAGTGTAGTCTACATGTAGGGGTGTATAAAGAAACTCAAGAGACAGAGTTTCATGTAATATAGGGAATGTAGTTTAACTTCTTCGCAACGTTAGACACAGAGGCGGCTCTCTAATTAGGCAAGTTAGGCTGCCTAACTCACCTAAGTTCCTTCGAGGTGACAGGGAAGCTTAACACTGCCTGCGTTAAGCCCCCTGTCACATTAACCTTCGGTGTCGGCACTTTAAAGGGCGGCATGATGCCTTCCTTGACATTCTGTTTTTTTTCCTTACTCTTTATTTGCGGATCAGATACACACACATAGTGTTTGTGTGTGCTAGTGTGTGTATCTGATCAGAATTTGAGCTTGCATGTGTGTGCTATACCAAGCAATTTTGAGTATAGATATTTGTAGAATAATTATGAGACACATAAAATTCAAGGAGTTGTGAATTTCTAATTGCTGGGATTTAAGGCTGGTTTTAAAATATGCTATTCACCAATGGTAAGACAAGGAAAAAAAAAAGTCACTAAGGGGTTAACAAAGCTAAATATTTAATATAGAATGCAGAAATAAAATACCAAATAAATAATAAATGTACAAAATTTACAAAAACTCGACAGAAATAATACCTATACCCGGTGGGGGGGGGGGGGGGGGGGGGAGGAGGCATGACGCCCCGGATGCCACTCATTAAAGGAGTGCAATAGACTTTATTAGACCTTGTCCACCCCAGTCAATGACACTCCTCCAATGCAGACCACTAGACATGCCGGTGCTGCTATCTTCAGTGGTAACCTCACCTCCACCCGCACCCATCTCCACCCGCACCTGGTACCTGGTCTGTCTGTGACTGTGTGTGTCATTAGACTCACACTTACATGTTTAGACTCACACTTACACACACAGACTCACACTTACACACATACATATAGTGTGTGAGTATGTGGGAGTCTGTGTGTGTAAGTGTGACTTTTGTGTGAGTCTCTGTGTGTAGGTTTACAAATTAGTGCAATAAATGTCCATTTGATTTAAGCGTTTATACATCTATACAGCTGAGGAAGTGGCTGAAACGCATCCTGTGGCATCCAGTGTATGAGTGTATCACAAAGTGGGTTACCTTTATATATATATATATATATATTTTCTTTCACAATAGCCCACATTATCCTGACATCTATAGGGAGGATAGAATTTACCACTTCAGTTCGGTGTGTTTAGGGTGCTCTCGGTTTTGGCACATACCGGTGTGGAATTGTCTATGATGTCAAATTTCTGACCAATTTCGAGGCACATCAGAGCATATAAGGTAGCTCACAATTTTTTTCCAATGTGTTCACGATATACCCCGAATCAGTCCTAACTTCAGAGGCATCATTTCAAGCAAAGATCAAGGCATACTGAGAAGTCTGTGAGTGGCTTTATATTTCACTTTGAAAATTACATTTATATTGAATTACATTTTTAAAAAATATATATAATGGAATCAAGCAAAGTGATATATATATATTTTTTTTTTTTTTTAACAGGTCATTTTTAAAATCTCTGTAGATTTATGTTGAATTATGTCTCAAATGACAGATGAATGTGTCTCTCATTCTGCTAATGGCAAACACATTACCTATTCTTTTGATATTATATTTTCAAGAAACAGAAAAAAATGAGACATCTTGTCTAGCTTTGTGAGAAATTGAAGAATATGAGTACACCTGGGATGGCTAATCTATAATAAATGATTATCCAGTTAAGCTATTATCTCTACTCAAACACCAGCATTATTGACAATGAATTTCACATAAGCCATTTCAGGAGTCAGGACATATTAACAGATTTAAAAGTGATGATGTTGATGTATTATGATTGCAAGCTAAAGATGCATGAAACAGTATTAGTTTGTGTAAATGATTTTGGACAAATGTGATTTACCTTCCAAATTAGCATTTAACACTTTGTTTACACATACAGTAGCAATATAATACAAAGTGTCATGCAGGGCTACATGTATTTTAATAATTGAATCAAGCACACTCAAGTGATTGACATTTTTAAACATCTGCCACATGAGTGTAATCAAGAGGAATAGTTTATGAACTGGGAATTAATACAGCTTTTGTGGGAATGCATGTATCCCAGCTCTTTAACTCACGGGCCAGTTGTTTGTCTTTGTGTGACTGTGAAGAGATATCACCTCTGTTGGTAATTTTCATGTCTCATATGATCTTCGATAACAAGGTTAGTCTTTTGTAAGGAAGTGATAAATATAGCACCAAAAGCAAAATAGTGTACTAAAAGTTGCACTATGTAAACAGTTAAGTAACCATTACAAGTTTTTGACAGCTGCACTTTATACAGAAATCCATCTAAGATACCTAATGTCATTTGTAATTGATTGTCTTTTAACTGACAAAAGGATGCACACAACATATATTGTTCAATACAGGATACAGACACTGATCATCCATAACATTTTGACCACTGACAGGTGGCAATGTGATGCTCTGGGCAATGTTTTTCTCGGAAACCTGCTGTCCTGCCATTCATGCGGATGTTACTTTAACATGTACCACCTACCTAAGCAGTGTTGCATACCATGAACACCCTTTCATGAAAGAGGTATTCCCTGAGGGCACTGGCCTCTTTAAGCAGGATAATGCATCATGTTACAAAGCAAAAATGGTTCAAGAATGGCTTGATGAACACAAGAAGAAGTTCTAGGTCTCCAAATTCTCCAGATCTTAATCGAATTGAGCATCTGTGGGCTGTGATAGAAAAACAAGTCTGATCCATGGAGGCCCCACCTTGTAACGTATAGGACTTAATGGATTTGCTGCTAATTAGAATAAGAACACAATAGCAACATAAACTAAAACCACTTGAAATGAAGTTTGATTTTAAATATTAATATATTCAAAATATATTATGACAAATATAAGTATTTATTTTTGATTAAAAAAAATCCAGGACAAATATGGCATATCTCTATTTATGATTAGCATTTTTGAATACTTATTTGTTGTTAGAAATTGAATCCAAGAATCCAAGATTCTTCACCATTGCATCTAGTAGAAGAAATTAGGTCCTCCAAAACCTTAACTGTCTCTAATTCTCTAACCCAAATTTTGTTTGTTCAAAAAGCTTGTTTATTTCCAGAATTTTGGAATCAAGATCTTAGCCACATTTAATAGTTGTAAATTGAGTGGCATTTTATATTTTTACCTTAATGCTTGGTGCAATATAAACGTATACATTCTGATAAAATAAGCAAATCTTTTATCAATGATCATCTTCGCATTTTTACAATTACAAACTGTAAAAATAACCCGTCTCTATAGTTTCTAATATTTGTCCTGAGTTTAGAAATTCCAATGTTTCTATGTATTCTGTTTTTTTTTCAAGTAATAGGGCAATAACCGATAATAGTGTTTTTTTGTTTCCTAACGATTTTCTCCTACAGTGAATTTTGACCCCAACTGTAACCCTAAATTAAACCCTAACCCTAAATATACCCCCACCCCTTAATTTAAGCTGTAATCATACCCCAATTGTAACCCTAACCCTAATTACAACCCTAACCCTATATCTAGGGTTAGTAGATCTAGGGTTAGCTTTTTCCTTTTATTTATTTATTTATTTTTCTGTCTGTAATGTTTCCCTAGGGCAGTCAAGCAACCGTTTTAGAGCCACAGAACATTTTTTTTATCACTTCCGTCGCTCTCCACAATGATCGCGGTGCCCTGGTGGGGCTGAGAAGGGTGTTACATGATGCCTTGATATTGAAAGCAGATCACTGCCTATTTGAGTTTAAACTCATGTGATCAGATTCAAGGTGATTGTATGCGCAGTCTCCGAGAGTGCTGATGGCACACTCGGAGGCTGCTTTGGATCCGAAGCAGCCTCTAAGAATAGCTGCCAGCTTGTATCAATTCGCTAAGGAGCACAACGCTACATTTAAACTCAGGACTCATATATACGTCCTCATGGTCCTTATATGTCCATGTGCATTAAGGGGTTAATGAGAAACTAGCTCCCATTTTATTATGAGGAGAGAATTTTATAACCCATGTGTCCTTCTACAATGTTTCAGTGTTTACAAACTTTAGTTTACAGACAAATTTATAGAATGTATCATGGAAAAAACTGCATCAATCCCTTGAAATGTTAATATTACTCTGGTTCAGCTGTGCATAGTGATACACTCAGGGGGCTTTCACTAATAGGTGAGTTAAGGTGAGATTAACTTTTCATCTTACCATTTTAATTGTACTTTGTGTAGAGACAAACTTGGCCAGCCTAAGCAAACTCACCAGGATTTCCCTTTCACAATGTATAGCTAAATTGGAGAGATTAAATATTCATCTCACCTCAAATCACCCCATCTCACTCAACTTACCTACAACTCACCTTTTAGTAAAGTATCCCCCTCAGAGATCGAAATAGTGTTGTGTCACCAGAGACAGATTCTCTCCACAAAGCAACAAGCTATCATTTTTAAAATCTTTGCCTTCATTCTTGCTTTTATTTTATTTTTTTATAAACAGACCAAAACAAATAAACATTTTAAAAGGTGAGGGTACAATCAAAAGAAATATGCTAGAAAGAGGAGGTATTTTTGATGACAATCAGACAATAATATGCACTGAAGAACTAGAACATGCAAAATACTGTAGTGGTTATGGAATTGGATGCAGAGGAAGATGAGAAGTGAAGAAAGAAACCAAAGGGAAAAGCTTTTTTAACTGTCATTCTCTTTACCATCAGAATATGTGATGATTAGAGTTGAGCGGACACCTGGATGTTCGGGTTCGGCGGGTTCGGCCGAACTTCGAAAAAAAAGTCCGGGTTCGTGCTCGAACTTGACCCTGAATTTGACCCCGAACCCCATTGAAGTCAATTGGGGCTAGAATTTTTGGACACTAAAATGCCTCTTAAAAAGTCCTGGAAAGGGCTAGCGAGCTGCAAAAGGAAGTAAAATGTTGGTACGAGTTGGACAAGTGCCCTGCAAACAAATGTGGATAGGGAAATAACTTAAAAAACATAAATACATAAAAATTTAAAATACATCTGAGCCATAAAATAGCACTTGATGGAATCTTTTATTTTAGCTTTGGAAGAACATAAATCACAATCTAAAGCATGGCTGCCAGGAGGATCAACAGAATTATCCATTTGAGAGAGGGTTGGAGTGCAGGGTGTTCTCTTTCATTGTTCAAACTAAGCTCAACTCCTGATGCATGGAGAAAAGGCCTTCACAAGCCTCTGCTATTGTGTACATAGTTTATACTAAGTGACCCATAGGTTGATGAAGCGGTGACTGTGACGGTGTAGGTGGAAGCGGAGGTGGAGGAGGAGGAGGTAGCCAACACTGTTTTTTATTTGTTTTGTTTGTTTGTTTTTAATTGTGGTAGACCCCAAAATATTGGGACATATAAAAAAAGAAAATAAGAATAAGTACACTTGAGTATAACAATGGCTGGGTGAGGCTGGTATAAATGTCTATTCTGCACAAGGTACAGACAAGTCTGGTGGGATCCATGCCTGGTTCATTTTAATAAATGTGAGCTTGTCCACGTTGGCTGTGGACAGGTGGCTGCGCTTGTCTGTGATAACGCCCCCTGCAGTTCTAAACACACGTTCAGACAACACACTGGCTGCAGGGCAGGCCAGCACCTCCAAGGCATAAAAGGCAAGCTCAGGCCATGTGCCCAATTTGGAGACCCAGAAGTTGAATGGGGCAAACCCATCAGTCAGTCCGTGTAGGCGTGTGCACATGTACTGTTCCACCATGTTGCTGAAATGCTGCCTCCTGCTAAGACATTCCATATCAGATGGTGGTGCTGGTTGTTGTGGCGTGCTGACAAAGCTTTTCCACATTTTGGCCATGCTAACCCTGCCTTCTGAGGTGCTGGCTGTGCCTCAGCTGCGTTGAGTACCTCTTACTCCTCCTCTGCTTTCGCCATGTGCTTCCATTGAGCCCCTGGTGTCAGTTGGGAATGCCCTCAGAAGCGCGTCTACCAGTGTGTGCTTGTAGTCACGCATCTTCGGATCACTCTCCAGTGAGGGAATTAAGGACAGCACGTTGTCCTTGTAACAGGGATCAAGCAGAGTGGCTACCCAGTAATTAGCACAGGTTAGAATGTGGGCAACTCGGCAGTCAGTGCGCAGGCACTGCAGCATGTAGTCGCTCATGTGTGCCAAGCAGCCCAGAGGCAAGGACAAGCTGTCCTCTGTGGGAGGTGTATCATCTGTGTCCTCTGTATCCCCCTAGCCACACTCCAGTGATGCCCATGAGCCGCGTTGGGTGCCACCCTGCTGTGAACATGGTTCCTCATCATCATCAACATCCTCCTCCTCCTCCAGAACTGTGCCCTGGCTGGACAATTGTGTACCTGGCTATGCTGGTGCAGGAACCCACCATCCAAGCCACTGAATGACTGGCCTGATAACCGTGGAAATGACCCCTCTTCCTCCTCCTCTTCCTCCTGTGCCACATCCTCTTCCATCATCGCCCGAATCGTTTTTTCAAGGAGACATAGAAGCGGGATAGTAAGGCTGAGAACGGCGTCATCAGCACTGGCCATATTGGTGGAGTACTCGAAACTGTGCAAAATGGCACACAGGTCTCGCATGGAGGCCCACTCACTGGTGGTGAAGTGGTGCTGTTCCGCAGTGTGACTGACCCGTACGTACTATCGCCTTCTGCTGCTCGCACAGTCTCTCCAGCATGTGCAAGGTGGAGTTCCACCTTGTGGGCACGTCGCATATGAGGCAGTGAGCGGGAAGACCTAATTTACGCTGCAGCGCAGACAGGCGAGCAGCGGCAGGGTGAGAACGCCAAAAGCACACCCAGATGGCCCGCACTTTCTGCAGCAGCTCTGATATATCTGGATAGTTTTTTAGGAATTTCTGCACCACCAAATTCAGCACATGCTCCAGGCAAGGGATGTGCGTCAAACCGGCTAGGCCCAGAGCTGCTACAAGATTTCGCCCATTACTGCACACCACCAGGCCGGGCTTGAGGCTCAGTGGCAACAACCACTCATCGGTCTGTTGTTCCATGCCTGTCCACAGTTCCTGCGCGCTGTGGGGTTTTTCCCCAAAACATATGAGTTTTAAAACAGCCTGCTGTCGTTTCCCGCTGGCTGTGCTGAAGTTGGTGGTGAAGGTGTTGCGCTGACCAGATGAGGAGGTGGTAGAGGAGGAGGAAGCGGAGGAGGAAGCGGAGTAGGAGGAGGAGGAGGCAACAGGAGGCAAAGAGAAATGCCCTGCAATCCTCGGTGGCGGAAGGACATGAGCCAAACTGCTATCTGCCTCAGGCCCAGCCGCCACTACATTTGCCCAGTGTGCAGTTAGGGAGATATAGAGTCCCTGCCCATGCATTACTGGTCCACGTATCTGTGGTTATGTGGACCTTGCCACAGATGGCGTTGCACAGTGCACACCTGATTTTGTCCGCCAATTGGTTGTGCAGGGAAGGGATGGCTCGCCTGGAAAAGTAGTGGTGGCTGGGAACCACGTACTGTGGGACAGCCACCACCATCAGGTTTTTAAAACTGTTCGTCTCAAACAGACGGAATGACAGCATTTCAAAGACCAGGAATTTTGACATTCAGGGCCAGGGATCGCAGGTGGGTAGGGCCATACTTCCTCTTTCTCTCCAGTGTTTTGGAGATGGACTGCTGAACGCTTCCATGGGACAGTGTGGAGATGCTTGGGGACGGTGGCAGACGTGGTGGCGTTGCTGCCACATCCTCTGTTTGCAGGGTGGCAGGTGCCACTGTGACTCCAGAGGTGGAGGAAGAGGCCGAGACAGCAGCAGAAGAGGGAGCAGGAGGAGCCTGAGACCTTTCTTGGTTTTTGAGGTGCTTACGGCACTTCAGCTCATGCTTTGCATGTAGATGCCGCGTCATGCAGGTTGTGCTCAGGTTTAACACGTTTATGCCTCGCTTCAGGTTCTGATTGCACAGCGTGCAAACCACTTGTGTCTTGTCGTTAGCACATTGTCTGAAGAACTGCCATGCCAGGGAACTCCTTGGAGAGCTGGCTTTGGTGTGCTCGGTCCCTGGGTGCAGTGGGCAGTAGCAGGCATACTGTCTAGGTGATGGCCGCTCCGCTTTTGCACCCTTCTCCCTCTTATGCTGTGCTGGTGCCTCTGTGTGACGATCGCTACTTCCTCCAAACTGGACATGTCACTCGCATGACCTTGATTCCATGTGGGGTCTAGGACCTCATCATCCTCCACATCATCTTCCACCCACTCCTCAACCTTGCCCTCCTTGCCGGTATGCACACTGTCAAAAGCCACAGCAGTTGGCACTTGTGTTTCGTCATCACATGTCTACATACTGACACATAAGTGGTTGTGCATCAGGGCACTCAATCTCTTCCACTTCTGGGGCAGGGCTAGGTGGGTGGCCCACGGAAACCCCGCCAGCAGAGTCATCAAAAAGCATAAGAGACTGCTGCATGACTTGTGGCTCAGACTGCTTGGCTGATTTGCAAGGAGGAGTAAGAAAGATGGCCATGGGCTGCAACTGAGCTTTCAGCAGGGGACCGGGTGGGAGACAATGTGAAGGAACTAGAGGCACTGTCAGCCACCCAATCTACTATCGCCTGTACTTGTTCTGCCCTCACCATTCTAAGAGCAGCATTCGTGCCTACCAAATAATGCTGAAGGTTCTGTCGCGTACTCGCACCTGAGGAAGGTGTTTCACTTGTGCGTGTAGCTGGCACAGATCGACCACATCCTCTCCTTGTAACAGGAGCTCCACCAACACCAGCAGCACCACGACCAGGGCCACGTCCCTTATTTGATGCTCTCCTCATTCTTTGCGTTCACCCACCAAAGTAACAAATGGTTTATGTCAGGTGACAATGTAACCGCCAATAGTCAACAATTTTTTTTTTTTTTTTTGTTTGTTTGTTTATTGGACTGCAAGAAATGCACTACAGGCCGCAAATGTACTATTTAGCACCCAAAACAATTAGAATTTTTAAAAGTGCGCTGTAAGCACAGTATTTGACAGTTTTAATTGACTGTCAGATATGAAGTTCAGGACGCAAATGTACTATTTAGCACCCAAAACTATTAGAATTTTTCAAAGTGCGCTGTAATCACAGTATTTGATGGTTCTATTTGACTCTCAGATATGAAGTGCACCGCAGGATGCAAATGTACTATTTAGCACAAAAAAGTGTGATTTTTTAAAACAACAATGTAACAGTAGTATTTATGGGTTTTATTAGTCTGCAAGAAATGCAGTAGGGTAATGTACTATTTAGCACCAAAAAAAATTGCAGTATTTAAAAATGCCTAGATGTTACCCACTGAGCTACCATAACAGGATTAAAGTCATGTGCCTAGCACACATGCAGTTGCAAGTGCACTGCACTCTCTGTGGCACTGGGCTCAGGGCAGGGTACAACAATGTAGTATAGCACCCACTAAAATAATCGCTGTAGTTTGAATAATTGCTATAGTTTGCAGATTCAAACCCAGAATTCTTTCCTATCTGTCCCTCACAGCTGCAGCATCCTCTCCCTACACTAATAAGAACTCATGTGACGTGCGGCACTACGTGACTCCAGCTTATAAATTGAGGCTGGGTCACATGCTGCACTGGCCAATCACAGCCATGCGATTAGAAGGCATGGCTGTGATGGCTTCTAAGGGCAAACGAGTCGAAGGCTTGTTGATTGGCTGCCCTGCAACCTTTCAAAACGCGCCATCAAATTGCTGAACACCGAAATCCAACCCGAACATACAGTGAAATGTCCGTGTTCGGGTCCAAAAACCGTAATGTTCGGTATGAACCCGAACTTTGCGTTTCTGGTTCGCTCAACTCCAGTGATGATATTTAGTTCTCAAATCTGTGAAGAATAATAGTATAGAAAGTAGTATGTTATTTGCATAGCCATGGGCTTTATTTTCTGCATCTTTGTTCCTGGGAACAAAAAAAAGAGATCTGTTGACTTTTCTTTATTATTATTATTATTTTTTTTTTTTAAAGTAAGCAGTTATCTAATGTACCAAGTGATTCTTCATTGAGTAGCGGGATGGTGAAAGGTAGATAAATAACAACTGACTGTCCATGATTCATCGCCTCTTTGGTAGGGAAAAACTGCATAATATGCGATTGCAAAACATGATTTCAACAAGAGTTACTTCATGAACTTGAGACAGAGGAAGTATGAAATAAAGTATATCTAATGCAAACCTCTTATCAATGACTTTGAATAAACATGTAAAAAAAACAGTAGTTAGATATGGGATCACTTTTTTAAACCACTTTAAAAGTCTAACTTCTGTTTTGTCATGATTGTTCTAGAATTTGCTGCACGTTTACATGGATGTAGAGATTAACTCAATTTCTATTCACATTTTTTCTCAAGGATTTGTTATTTGTCTTATTTTGTCTACAACCTCCTTCATTTGAACTTGAACTTAGTCTTAAAGTGTTTGCATTTACAATACCAGGAAATGAGGTAAGCTGGATGATTGAATAAAAACTGCATTCCATAAGCTTTGCTCTCAATTAAAGTGGAACTAAACTTTAATTTCAACATGTATAAGTTTAGAATTAGCATATTTAGTTTAAGCAATTTGTTAGATCCTTTTTAATTGGAGTTCCTCAGTTTACTTACCTTTAGTTTGTTTGCCATTACTTACACAGCAAGAATGGGCACCATCTTGGATTTCCTAGAGAAATGTTGTTACCACTGATTTTGCAGTAAGCGAGAGGTAAATTATGTTGCCTCTTCATGAACTACATTTTGCATGCTCACGCGCAAACTGAGAATTTTTGCCCATCTTAGAAATCACCATAGTCAACACAGGCAGTGTCGGCTATGCTATGTAGATGGAAAAAAACGACCCCAGTTGTGTCGGTGACACAAATGTTCCTGGGTCTGCTGCAAAGGATCAGGAAGAAAAGTAGGAGGGGCTGGGGGTTCTCCTGATGAAAAATTAATACCAGGTAAGTTTAAAGTAAAATTTATTGCTAGGTTTACTTTCGAGGGATGCTCTGGAAAGTGTGATTTGTATAACAAAAGTTTAACAACTCACTATTCAGTTACCATTGAGATATTGTGTTATGTGATATTTTTATTTTAATGCGTTCTTCCTACATCTGTATACTTATACTGTAAGGACCTCTTTGTATGTGTATGTCTACGTTAAGTTTTTTCCATCATTTTTATATCATATTTATTGGTATACAGAGTTTTGGCACACCTAGGTTTCTCTCCCTTATGTTACTTTGTCTTCTTTACTTTGTTTTCTCTATTACACATGTTGTGTGTGTGTGTGTTACTCCCTTTTATTACATCCCAGTAAAACTCCTAACTGTAATTTAGAAAAGACAATAAAAGCCTTTCTGACAAAACAAAATGATACCATTTGAAAACATTTGGAGTAAATTGTAGAAATAAAAATGACAAGTGGAAAATGGCATTTAGTTTTGTTTTGTTTTATCTAACGCCATTCAGTTCTTAATTCTGTCAATCTCATACCATATCTCATATTTCCTTTTGGCCAGGAATTTTTCTAACACTAAGTGTATGCACGGCATTTCTGAATGATAACAGTTATATTGTCTGAAATTCATCTCACCTAATGGAAATGCAAATTCGATAGCATTAATAAAATGAATGTGGAAAAACATTGTTTATGCATAAATCCTGATTAACATTTCCTCTTTGACTTATGAAAAAATAATTGAATCGGACCGTTCCTTCGAAAATGAAAAAGTGAGATTTTGCATGTGAACTGTAAAGTGATCCACATTATGCCTGATATAACTTCTCCTTCTTGTACAAGATTATTCAATTAAATCATAAAATACATTAATACTTGATGAACTAAGGAATAGAATTTGATTATACCATGGTGTGACCTAGAAAAGAATTAGGTCTATTTTATCAAGTACTGTACCATCTGAGATGAACTCAACCTGTTACACATATCATTAGCACATTAGTAATGTCAAAAGGTTTTTTAGAGTAATACCAGACCATTTTTTTCCTCCTACTTGGAGGCACTTTGAAATCTCCTGGGGACTTATTACAAGGGTAAGGATGTTCAATAGAAAGTAATGAAAGGTGAAGTTTCTTAGCACAGAACTTATAAGGATATTTAATGCTCACAATTATTCCATTAAGAATAATGAAGTTGCATTCAAATACTTCTGCATTCCCAATAGTATTTTGATAAGTGACCTAGATCATTACACAACAATGAGACTATTATAGGATACTACATTTAAAGTAAATAATAAAAACAAATTAAGAAACATTTTAGACAAAAAATAGATTTTTATCTGTAAATGTAATGCACTGTTAAATGTTACATTTTTAGTAAATATATAAAAATATATTATTTATATAAGCACCAGGATTTAACAAAATGAGAAATAAAACATTTTTGCAAATATATGTAAGGTGCTGCCAACCTGTTCTACAAAAGACTATAACAAAAATTCTAGAACACAGTAAAGATGAAGGAGATTGTCACTAAACAAACTTGTGCATTCATGGTATAGTAGGGTGACCACGAATAGTAGTATGCCTACAAATGAGTGCATCTAGCATGAAATGTATAATGTGTACAACTTAAAATAGATTTATTCCACCCTGATCCATTGCTGCGGGTGTTTTTGTGACTAAAAGCTATGTTCTTACAGAACATCGGGTTGACTGCTTTCATGAGGCCTGCTTGTCAGTAATGAAACGTATCATCTTTTTATGGCATCTTTGTGGCAGTTTATTACCATAATATAATTATTACAGCTTAGGTTCATGTTTCTTAATAAGCATGTACATTCATATATATTCTGCCCAAACTTTGCTAATTAATGCAGAGTAACGTCGGCCACCCTTAAACTGTCCATCTACATGTTCCATCTGTCTGGCAGGGTAAATGAAATGCAAGGCATTTTAATTAAATGGATGTATTGGTTGTTCATGATTTTAGTAAAATATGTCTTACCAAATATAATTGTCACATTAAATATTCATCCAGTGCTGCATTTGCTATAGTAAAGAACTAGTGGACTTGGAACACTACTTCTGGTCACAATGTTTTTGGCCAAGTCTAACCCCAACCAAACTGTTTTACAAGTTAGGGGGTAAGATGCCACCCCATCCATCATTATCTTTTCTCTTGTCCCCATCTTAAAACAAAATGAAATATTTGCCCACCCTCCTGATTGTTTACTTTTATTAGCTTGCTACGGGGGTCCAACAGGTGCAGGTGAATTAAAGGGAGATGAACCGTTCATCTCATCTACTCAATTATAAATTAAAATGGTGCTGGCCAAGAATAATGCATAGTTTAATCTTTATGCTGGTCCAACTCTGGTTTTATTGAAGCACAATGCATACTTAAACATGTAAGATGAAATGTTCATCTCACTTGAACTTACCTGCAACTCAACTTTTGGCAAATAGATCCCAGATTGCTGTGTGTGTTGTTTCTTACAGAAAGCACCATTTATTTTTATCTACATTTGTATTGAATGGCATCATATGACAAAAATAATGTAAGAATATTTTCCTCTTTTACTGATGTTATAGCCATGCTTTTATTGAGAACTAGTTTTTTTGGGTTGCTGCTCCTCAGTTTGGTGTATTTCAGTTTTAAAAGCATTTGTTGTGTATTTTCGTTGCTCCATCTTATACACATTCTGCACTCTCAGCCTGGAAAAAGAATGATGTTGAGCCTATGATTGGTCATTTCTAATGAAAATGACACCAGCTATAGTCTCTAATACATGTATTACAAAAACTACAGGTTTGAGTTCAGTGTGATATATGGTGTGTCAGTTTTTTTTTTAAATGCACTAACCTTTTCTTCACCACCTCCTCGGACCTGTTATTCCCACCAACTGCATAAAGAGCATCCACAATCTGCTTCCAGGGTTAATTTTTTCTCCTGTGCCTTGTCCTCTTTGCTGCTGCTCTTATCACACAGTTGTAATGTTGGCACAGCTTGTGTACCATGATGTGTTCTCCTCCGCTGAAAAACTCAGATGGTATCATGCTTGTTTGTCTCTTCAGTAGTTTCATTGCTCTGTTCTGTAGCAGTTTGCAATCATTGTTCAGCAAGTCAAACCTCTGTTTCCTCGATGGGTTCATTGCTTCGTCTTGTAGCAGCTCACAATCGTTGTTCTGCAAGTCCGGCTTCTACTCAAAACGTAGTTAACTCATAACTCAAAACTTACTTAACTCAGGGTAAGGAACACAGTGAGCAGATTAAAATTTCCTTGGTATATGAGTGATGTTTATACAGCAAACAAGGCTTCAGAAATATCTTTACACTTTAGGAGCCAAACAGACAACTTAGGAACCAGCCTAGTCATTTTTAGGACCCAGAGATATGCGATTTCCATAGTGGTCTGTGTAAAAGGCTTTACAATGTCAGGGCTTCTTGTCGTCTAGAGTTTTCAAGGCACTGTATTAAAAAAAAAAGTAAAAATTCAAACTTTTCCATTACTATGTTAGCTAGCTTTTGCAAAAGAAAAACTTGTGCTGCCCCACTTGCAAGAAATATGCTTCTTTTATTGAATCCTGAGGCATGCTGGGGTATCACCAAATCCCAAAAGCCGATAATAGGAATACAGAAAGCATAATTCTATAACAAGTGTTACAGACATATTTATTTGATGGGGATTGTAGCTGGTGAAGAGCAGGATTATTTTGGAATTCTCTGGTTGTATGAAGCAATCACTTTTTTCTAGTAATGTGACAATCCTAAGGTGTCCAGCTGCTTTAGTATATATTCATTATGGTAATTATGGTATACAAGGTGTATAAGACTTGAAGTCACAAACAATAACTAAAACTCAAGGGGGCATAAAAATACACATGCCTCAAGGTCGCTTCAAGGCCTCAGAGTGTGAGCTCCCTTCAACAGCAGGTCTGATTACACAGCTAGCTGTGCAGCTATTGCTGTAAATCCTGTGGTTGCCAATGAAACGCATAGCAGCTCACTTTTCTGACCTTCTAAGAAGCAATGTTGCATATTTCAATACTATTATTCATTTCTCTATTTCTTCCACAAAGAGGAAGACATGTCTAGATTATCTAATAACTATTTTATCTTATAATAAATACTTCATGGTGATAAAAATGAAGTGGAAAAAATAAATACTTCAGCACACAGTGCATGGACACTTACATAACAAGCATAACATACCCTTACAGTGACACACAGAAACAATAATGGGTGATGACTTATAGCTGGATCAATCTATCTGACGGAGATAGGTATACATACATATGCCCAGTTTGAGGTTAACTATTTAATATCCACAGATATAGAATAATAAAATCCACAGTATTAAAAAATACTCATGAGTACTCAAGTCCTGTTCTGTCAGCTCTCTGTTCTCCTCGGGGATAATCCGGACTTCCGAGTGTGATGTTACTGTCTCACTCAGTACGTTGGCTCACGAGGTAAACAAAGCAGCCAAAAGCGTTTGATCATAAAAACTGGCAGAAGAAGACAGCTTTAATTTACAGTTACATTGCACTGTATGGGAGATCATCGGCAGGTGGTTTGTGTCTGCCTTCACCTCTACTACTGGGGCATCTGCTGCTGCAGCTTTTATCATGCATGAAATACCCTAACAAAGGAAAGAAACAGAGGGACATTCGGATGATTGACAATTACGAATTACAGGAAGTGTATATAATCAATGAGGATTTCGAATGACAACATCCCCCTGAGGAAGTCTTGATTTCTTGTCCACATCATGGAGGGCCTCATTGGTTGGCATTGCATCATTGTCCACTGTCTAACTGAAAGGGTACTATCACATTTGAGAGTGCGCTAGGCAGTGGTGTAAATAGAAACAACTATGTCATGGTGGACAATGGTGCTACAATGCCAAGTATTATGACGGGAGAGAACATATGACATTACAGCTATTGGTGGTGAACATTAACAGGTAATGTGATGCCAACCTATACCTGGCATGACATAACTGGTATTGTTATACCACAAGAGATGTTATGGCCCTGTATGTACATATGTATTTGTGGCCATTCCCAAACTTTTATTGAGGTTACTAAGAGACATATGTGATTTTATTTTTATCGTTTTACAGGATGTGCTGATTGGCATAATAATTGCACCATTTATGCCATTAAAGCATATATTTAACAAAAATTACAATCAAGAATTTGTATGTTTGTGACATACAAAAAGCAATTACCTACTTGATTTAAAATATATATATATATTTTTTTTTTGTTTAAAATTTGTTTATTAGTTTAGTTTAGATCAAAACATAACAGCAATGTGCAGACCATGATTATCAGTCCATACAAATAGACTAAAAATAAAATTAAAAAATGAATTGAGTCTTCTCATGGTCTCCCAGAAGATTTGCAATTGAGTTGAATACAGCCACATTGCAGAGAACAAATAAAGATAATAACATCCATATAAAATACAGAGTCAACGATATAAGATCATATGAAATCATAGGGATCAGGGACATAAAAAAGTAAAGGGACAGGGCAGGTATGAAGGGAGGGGGGGGGGAGAGGTAGGAGGGCAGAGGAGAGGGAAGAGGAGCACCAGAGGAGTATGGACACCATTTGCGTTCTCAAGGCAGGCTAGGCCGATATATCAAGTTGGCCAAGGCTGTTCGGCTGCGGAGATATTGGCTTTGCATTCAGGGCTGTTGAGATACAGCATTCAATGCAACCATTTACTGCTATGTATGGCACCCTTGCCATTTCTGGTTTATCTTCAACCACTCTAATAGACTCCAAAGAGGCTAACCACTCCCAAAAAGTGTGTGTGTGTGTGTGTGTGTGGGGGGGGGGGGGGGTAGATTGTTTCCATTTTCTCAGGATCAACAGTTTAGCAGCATTAAGAAGGTGTATTGTAAGTGACCGTTTGTATGCCTCGATGGGATGTGGAGTATGGTGAAGCAGAAGGGTAAGGGTGGAATGAGGTATGGTTGAGTCACCTACTATTTTAATGGTTTTTAAGACTGCAGACCAGAAGGGCTGTAACATGGGGCAAGCCCACCAGAGGTGGAGCAAGTCTCCAGCGTGAAGGTGGCATCTCCAGCATCTATCAGACATGGAATTTTATGTAGGGTGACTGGTGTGAGATACCACCGAGTGAGTCTTTTGTATGCGTTATCCTGTATGTGGGTAGAGATAGAGCATTTATTCTCCAGAGTTACCATTTTATGCCATTAAGATGTAGTCAACTCAACCTTACATTCTCTCTACAATAATAGTAAGTAGAAGGGTTTATCGTGATCTGCAAGGTCCTTGAGGAGTCTGTAAACTGTGGAAACCAGTCTCTTTGGTTGTTCTTTTGACATACAGAATATCTCAAAACTTGTCGCCTCCGTAGGAGTTGTGTGTCGTGCACCCAGTGTAGTGGTATAGTGGAGTAGTTGGGTATATTTATATAGGTGCCCTGGTGTTGGTGGCTGAGGTGTCACTAAGTTGGCGAGTGGTTTAATAGAGCCCTCTAATATGTAACCTAATCTGGGGTATCTTATAGGGGTGTGGAACAGATCATTGAAAAAAGAATAGTTAAGTCCTGGGGGGAAATTAACATTGCCAATAAGTGATAACATTAATGAGGGAGAATTAATAAGGCTGGGACTAACAATACATTGTTTACAGATTTTAAGGGTTGGGGATACGGTAGGGTGATTTGGCTTCAACTAATCACATGCGACCCAGGTGGCCAGGGGTATTGGAGCATTTAAACCTCTGTGTTCAAGGGAAACCCAGAGCTTTTAGGCCGGTTGTGACCAGTCCAATCCTAGCCAAGTGACCTGATTTATAATATCTCTCAATGTCTGGAGACCAATACTTCCCAGACATTTAGGGTGGGTGAGGTGTTTGTAACTGATCCTTGGGTGTTTGTGGTTCCAAAAGAAGCGGGTGATCATGGATCTGAGTGCCTAAAAAAAGGACTTTGGGATGAATATGGGTATAGTTTGAATGGCACTTAGAAATTGGGGTAGGATATTCATCTTAATCACCG
This sequence comes from Pelodytes ibericus, assembly GCA_036172795.1. Taxonomy (NCBI): domain Eukaryota; kingdom Metazoa; phylum Chordata; class Amphibia; order Anura; family Pelodytidae; genus Pelodytes; species Pelodytes ibericus. The sequence continues at coordinate 40,422,572 of CM069861.1, forward strand.
TGGTTCTACCAAAACAAGGACGTCATTTAAGAGACCACCTAATTAAGTCAAGTTTACAAGCAGTCAGGAGAGACCCTAGATTAAAGTCAAACAAAGAGGTAAGATCCCTACTCAAGGAAATACCTAAATACTTAATAAAATGATCATTCCATCGAAATGGAAAAGAAGCCTTGAGAGGTACTAACATATTCAGTGGGAGAGATAGACTCAAAGCCTCAGATTTATTATAATTGATTTTAAAATTAGATAAGGAGCTGAATGTATCAAATTACTTCATAATATTAGGGAGGGATACAACAGGATTTGTGATAAAAAAAACAAAAGGTCGTCAGCATAAGCAGCAAGCTTATGGTGATGCGGGCCGACTGTCAACCCGGTAATGTCAGAATTGGAGCGCATGGCACATGCCAACAGTTCCAGGGTAAGTACGAAAAGGAGTGGAGATAAGGGACAGCCCTGTCTGGACCCATTTGACAGGGTGAGCTGGTCTGAGAGGGTACCATTAACCCGTACTTGGACCATAGGAGCCTGATACAAGGCTGAGATCCAGTGTAGCATGGAAGGTCCCAAGCTAGGAGAAAAGTCCAGCTCACCCTGTCAAAGGCCTTCTCCGCAACAGTCGAAAGTAGCATAGCTGGGGTATCATAAAGGTTATGATAAGATTAAGAATCTTAGTGGTATTATCCCGTGCTTCTCAGCCCGGGGCAAACCCGGCCTGGTAGGGGTGAACTAGAGAAGGGAGAAAATCTTTAACTCTATTACTGAGAATTTTAGCAAACAGCTTCAGGTCAACATTTAAAAGGGAGATTGGTCTGATGTTGGCACAAGACTCTGCATCTCGGCCTGGCTTCGGTATATCAGTAATATGGACTTCTTGGGCTTGCGGAGGTAAGAGGCCTCCATTCAAAAGTGAGTTAAAAGCAAGTAAAAAGGGGGTACTTAGAGAGTCTTGGAATAGCTTTTAATAAGAGATGGTAAACCCATCTGGGCCAAGGCTCTTACCCGTAGTGGATAGTTTAATAGCATCTATAAATTCTTCAGCTGATATTGGAGAGTCCAGGCTCACTGCATCTTGTGGGTCCAGTTTACGTGTCATGTGTGTGTCAAGATAGTCCCGTATTTAGAAGAAAGCATCTGGGACAGGGTTGACAGGGGCAAGTAAGTTATATAATGCTTCATAAAATATCCTGAAGGTGTCCGCTATTTTTGGGGTCAGACGTGTGTGAACTTCCTGTGCTGTCTTAATTTTAGGAATAAAACAAGTGGAGTGTCTTTCACATAAAGACCTAGCTAACATCCTCCCAGATTATCTTTAAACTAGTAAAGAAGACTTTTGACTTGGAGGTGTGAACGGAGGTCCCGATGGTTACATAAATCAGCCAATTTAACTTTCAGTTCCATCAGAGATTGGAAAAGTGAAGGATTCAGAGTCAACTTATAAGTCATCTCAATATTGGAGATCTCCATCAACAGCTGGGTCATTGAAGCTGAATGTAGTTTCTTCTTGTGAGAGCTGATGCTAATCAATTGGCCACGTACTACCAATTTATGTACTTCCCACACAATGGACAGTGGAGTATCGGGGGTTGCATTCACTTTAAAATTGTTTAACAAGCTAGTTTTAAGGGTTGAGACCGTTTCCGGGTCTTTAAAGAGGGATTCATCGAGTCTCCAGGAGTCTGGCATCTACATAAGGATGGGAGAGTAACAGTAATTTGGATAGGGGCACGGTCACTCCAGTTAATGTGGCCAATACTGGAGTGGGCTAATAAAGGGAGGTGTCTATGAGATAGGAATAAGTAATCAATTCTTCAGTAACGTGAATGTGGTGAGGAGTAGAACGTGTAGTCCTTTGTCATGTATCCTTGAGCTGAGCGGAGTGTAGTGCGCACTTTACCTGCTTGGATCGAGTCAAGGCGTGGATCGAGTGTAAGATTTAAGTCCCCACCCAGTATTACCAATCCAGAGACGAAGTCTTGTAGTTTATCTGTTAGGGCAGGGCTCGACAAACCCCAGGCACCAGGTCGCCATAGAGACCAGGAATTTAGACCTGGCGTCTGGGTGCCATCAGCCTCATGGTCCCCTTGCCGATGCCATCTGTTTTTTTTTCGGAGCGCGAGGAGGTAAAGTCTGTTCCATCCGCACAGACTGCAAGCTCCGCCCCTCGCGCAACGCATGTCTGAGTGCCGGGTGTCGTCACGTGACATCCTGGCACTCAGCAGGCAGATCGGCTGCAACACGAATGTCCCCCTCCCCTGCAGTGAGGTAAAGCAGCAGGGAGGGGGGACAAGTTAAGAAGAAAACAAGAAAAGACTGTGTGAGGTGGGTCTGTGTTTGTATATATGTGTATATATGCGTATATGTAAAGTAGGTGTGTGAAGTGTTTGTATATATGGGTATATGTAAAGTAGGTGTGTGTGAGGTGTTTGTATATATGGGTATATGTAAAGTAGGTGTGTGTGAGGTGTTTGTATATATGTGTATATGTAGAGTAGGTGTGTGTGAGGTGTTTGTTTATATGTGTATATGTAAAGTAGGCGTGTGTGTTTATCAATTGTGTGTATGTTTGCGTGATTGTCTGGCTCCTAAAATTTTTTGCTGGCTCCAAAAATCTAATTAAATTTGTCAAGCCCTGTGTTAGGGCAGTGATAAAAACATGTTGGTCAACATATAGGGTACATATAGGGTGGCTATCATCACCATATCTGTTCCTGTTGTCCCTTTCAAAACAGGGCCCTGCCTTCACTGTCCGACCATTGGTCCTGGACAGTGAAGGGAAGGCCCTTAGAAACAAAAACAGCAACCCCCTTATTTTTTTGAAATGGAGAATGTGAGTAATAAGCATGGGGAAAATGATAATTATGTAAGTTCGGCACCTTACGTCTAAAAAAATGAGTCTCTTGTACCAATTCAATGTCGGCACGGAATGCCTTCAGTTCTTGAAAAAGGCTAAAATTAAGGGTATTAAGCCCTTTCGCATTGATGAAGACTATCTTTATCTGAGCAGGTTTAGCCTTAGCCATATGGTGATGCATTATAAGTACAGAAGTGTATCTCCTCCGGCTCTCGAGAAAGGGAGAAAGGGTAGCAAAATCATAATCAGACAAAATCTACAGAGTGTCAGAACAACACTATGGGCAGTCATGCCGGATGGAGGATCAAGTGTACCATCTAGGGGTGTGCCGGAGCCTCCATAATTTACAGTGGCTTTGGGGAGTGTGGCAGATTGAAACAGCATCATAACCAAAACATGGGTTACAGTTTGCAGTAAAAGAGGGGCCCATAAAAAACAGCGGGCCAAATTGGAAGAGTAAAGTGGAAGTTGCCTCCAAGGAGGCACCATATACAAAGAGATAACTCACGTCTCATAACATAAAGACATTTTTCAATTCACAAATGAACATTTGAACCTGTAAAGGCAGATATGTCAGTGCAAAAAGAACTAGAATAGAAGTGTGTGTGTGTGGGGGGGGGGGGGGGTATAGTGGGTTTAAAATTAGCAATAATTAAATGTGAGTATCTATCTGACCAAGTTATCGGAAACCTAGATTATCTGGCTTGGGGTTATGTAGTTTAATAGGAAAACATGGCTAAAGGCCAATGGTAACTGTACATTCCCCACATTGAGTAAGGCCAGGTCAAGTGAAGATAAAGAGGACAATAAGGGTATTCAGGTATACAATCATCATTTACACAAATTTACAATAAACATCAGTAATATATAATATGGGAGTGTTAAACTGTTAATCCGTGCCCTATGAAGGGGGGAACATCACCCGTTTCAGTCCAGGATCAGCGAGTGAATTTCTTCATAAAAATATGATAAATAAAAAATAAAAAAGGGGGTGGGGGATGAGATAGTTAGTTCTCAATCACCAAACTGGATCTTCAATATAAAAAGGGGGTAGCTAAAAGTACTCCTCAAAATCAGGACCAGATGCACCAGGCCTCATGGTTAACAGTGGGGGAAGGCATCTTGGTCTCTGTTTGCTCTGTGCCCTAGGGATCCAAGGAAGGTTCTGCAGAGTTGAAAGTTCCAATGGGGTGGAGGTCCCTGTGATCTGGTGAGTGCTGAATTATCTCCATGAAAAGGTCAGTGAGCACTTGGGTGAGGTTTTCAGCCCCATCCACCTTAGGGAGACCTATAATCCGCAGATTACAGCATCTGCTCCTATTTTCCTGGTCAACCACCTGTTCTGATAGTAGAACCACCATGGATCTTTGTTCTGCGAGCTGGGATCAGTCATTAAGTGTCAGGTGGAGAGCTGACTGATCTTATCTCTAGTTGCTTTTTTTTCTTTGCAATTGCAATGTTTTTTCAGCCCTGTACGTATTTTAATTTTTTCAATCAATTTTTATTTGTCCTGGCACCAGTGTGCATTATATTTCATTTTGTTATTATTATTAATGTCTAAGAGAAGTTGACCCTTAAGGAGTCCTTTTCTTTAAAGTGAGATATCATCTGTGAAAGATGCTCTAAGAACCTTCCATGCACAGATTATGATGGCACATTGCCATATTTACAAGGCTTTGTGTGTATTTTCTGCTGTCTCTTAGTTTAATGTTCTTCTTGGTATATGTCACCTATGTGGTCTCCACTAGCATACTTAAAACCTTATTCTCATAGCATCATAGTAACATATTACAGGGATACTGTCAGCTAAAGAATATTTACAAGGTGCAACAGTGAACATTAAAGGATTTATACTGTGCATTGTATTAGCAGAACTTGAAGCAAATAAAAGATTACCTGAAATACATGTTTTAAGATATATCTTTCCTGAAATACCCTTGTGGCACCATATTAAAAAAAAAAACATTTTTTTTTTATAGTACATGCATTTACAAATGTTGTGTCATTTACAAGAAGCAGCACAGACACTTGCACGTTCTTTGCTTTGAAACCAACAGAGCTGCATTCAGTGGAAAGCTGATTATCTCAGCAGATTGTACACGGGTTACCAGATAATTCTGACTAAAATACAGGACTCCGCTAAAAACCTGGACCAAAAAAAAAAATTCCATAATGACACTGAAAACGCTGCAATTATCTATCTATCAAATATTTTTCATGGACAGAGGGCATAAATACAGAGAGGACATTAATACTGGACTGACCAGGTCACAATGGACAAACCTAGATGTTGCTCAAGGATGAATAAGAAGTACTGTATTATCACTTGTGTTAATATATAACTTGTTCTGTTTTATTTAAAAATGTAAATATATATAACCTCCTCCTTTTTCTTTCTCAGCAAAACTGTCTGCATGGGGATGGAGCTGTCATTTTACTTTCCCTGTCAATCTCACTTTTAACAGAGTCTACTGATCTCCAGCTGTAGCTTATATAATTTCCATAATTTTATGACGGGCAGAAGTGCATTGGGGGAATAAGCCCTCACAAAAAGTTCCAATCAGGCAGAAGGCTAATTAAAACATATATTCAATCGTGTGAAGTCTCATGTCAACCAATAGCAATAAGAGATCTACAGTGACATTGGAGTGTTATAAGACCATAAGTGAAATGTCTCATGTTCCTAGGATAAGAGTACTTGATTTTAAGGATACATGCCATTTTATCCTGTTAATGGCAGCCTCCATGCTTCACTGATCAATTTTAATTAATTATGGTGCTATGATGTATGCTTATATATTCAAATATGGCTTGGTCCTCTTCTTCAGCTGAGAAGTAAATTTAAGTCTAAACCTGTTGTGTGTCTATAAAGATATGTGCTGGATTTAAGTGGAGTGACACTATGTTTTTAACTTTTGGTTCTGCTAAAGAAACCAGAGTTTAGAAAAGAACTTTGTGCCACTTTAAGAATATTGATAATAGAGAATAATGCAATGGGTGATTTTAGGTTAGACTCTGCATCATTAAATTCAAAAATGAATCCCCCTCTTATTTATCACCACTTCATGTACAACACTGAATACTATTACTTTATTTAATACCCTCAGAGTTTAAGATTATTTTGATGAAGAAAAACAGCGATATAATTACTTATTGACAAACCTTGGATGAAGAAAAATGTATTATGCAATACAATTTATCAGGAGGTTTAATGGACCACATGCATTTCTCAGCAAATGAAAATAAATGAGTGTTTTGCAAATATGGCAATATTAATGGGTCCAATTAAGTTTGTTTACTGTTTTTGACATTCTGAAGCCTACTTTATATCCCGTATCTCTATTCAGTGGAGCTGATCTTCTCTAGGGAAGATAGCTTAAATAATTATTAGAACATTTACAAAGAGTAAAAAAAAGGAACAACCTTAGTCACCAAACCCAGTAATAAAAAAGGTAATCTTTTATCCAATTACATATCAATATAGTTACTTGTATAATCTCTGTGAGATTGAGCCACAGCATTCTCGGTAGAGTCATACGGTGTTTGAAGTTCACTGATTAATACATACATTGTTTAAACACAATGCTACTTGTGCACAGTGCAAAATTCAGTGCATAGGCTGCAATCATGCTAGGACAGCCCCGCATTTAATTGGTCAAGGAATTGTGCAAGCAAATCCAGGACTATTGGCATCTATGAATTCCTTCTTGACCAGGTTTCCTCTTGGTGCTTCGAGATTACGGTTTTCTTGATTTCATCAACACAACAAACAAACAACAATACTGCACTCCATAATCTTGGGTAAACAAGAAAACACTCCATAATCTTGGGTAAACAAGAAAACACTCCATAATCTTGGGTAAACAAGTAAACACTCCATAATCTTGGTTAAACAAGTAAACACTCCATAATCTTGGTTAAACAAGTAAACACTCCATAATCTTGGGTCAACAAGTAAACACTCCATAATCTTGGGTAAAACTATTCTTAATATACTTATTGAATAATTTGTGAGTTAGATATCCAATAAGTGTATGAAAAAAGCCCCATTTTGTTGTGAAAATGTCCCTCATGAGAGAAAATGTAACATGCACAGTGGGGTCATTGATGGCCACATTGGGCCCAAAAAAGTTGGTATGGCAATTAGGGAGGAGATATAGTCTGAATCTGAGGTCTGACTGAAAGGCAACTCTGTTTATAATCGGTCACTTTTTCAGAAGAATCTTTCTACAAATACATCACTTATAATCAATCAAATATGGTAATGTGTACAAATTTCTACATGTATTGCCAAACCTTATTAAAATACTGCAATAATAAAATATACATGCCACATCACGTTCCAAACAAGCAAACATTGGCTATTCCAAAAGGTTATTGTGACTAACACAATGCAACATTTCAGATGTCAACCGTCGTAACTTAACTTGTAAGAAATTCATCTCAGGCAGATATTTTCCAATTTAACGTCCAAAAACAAAATATGGCTGAAAAGTGGCTTCTCATTTGTCTGTAGTGAGTTTATTACATTCATACAATCCTACAACAACAGAAAAAAGCAACTGAAATGATATTAAATACATTAATCACAGTAATGTTCCGAGAACTTACCTTGTGTGATTGCCTTTCACTGCATCCCTGGAAGTAATTACTTCAAAAGGTCACTTTGCAACTAAAATCTCCATGACAAGGACACAAAATAACTGTATAGACAAGTGCTAGCAATGGTATCTTTTTAATAGGCAAATGAAATATATTTTGCTTTCAATGAAAACAGGCAGTGAAATCTCTTTTTTGTGTTGTTTAACTGTTGAATGAACTGTTGAGAGACTCTAATAATAAATGCATGATATACAATTAAAAGCAATTTCTGGAGTAGACTGATTAAAGGATACTGAATTAAATGTACGTGGTTTGTATACAGTGTGAGATCTTAGGTAACTGAACAGTTGCATTTTTTTATATATTGCATTACAATTCTCAGTGTGGCCAGCAGGGGTGTTTATTGTTAAATTATATTTCATTGTTTATTTGTAGAATAAAAACATTATCTTGGGTGGTACATTTTCTGTATTTTTTTCTGCATTTTGTTTCCTCAAAATATTGTTTCTCCTACCTCTGTGAAAGTAGTCAAACTAACCTGTTAACTTGTTGCCACCTTGTCTTTAAAAAAAAAAATCAGCCTTGCTATTGCCTCCATAGACATAAACACTTGTTAAAATACTATTCTAAATCCATGTTTTGTGTCTGCAGAGCTTGCAATCTAATGTCGGACAGAGCACCTTTTATTATGCAATGAAGTCATACCTTACTATTTAACCAGCGCTCTCTTTGTATTTTGATTTATTTCTACTTAAATGGCTGCCTGACAATATACTTTAGCTAAAAATGGAAAACCAGAAACTGAGCCTAACCATACATACCTGCAAAGCTGTTCATTTCATTGTTAATTAGCCATAAATCATATGTACTTTCTCAAAACTGCAGTTACCCCATTTTATTATTAAAAGCTACTGAGTTATCTGTGAAACTAGAGAAAATCTGATACACAATCAGTATTTTAATAAAGACACATAAACATTATTATATTTACTATAGTGTTACACCAATATGATCCAAAACATGTCTGAAACCAATCGAACCAAAGTGGTAGCTTCAAACGCCCCATTATATCCTATGGGAGATTTTACCCACAGAAAAAAATGCCCAAAAAAACCAAAAAAGAGTCTGAAATCCTACTGGGGAAAAAAAAAGAAATGCCCAAAGGAAATTGACACAAGTTCATGAAATCAACATAAATTATAGGTGCAATCAACTGAAACCCAATTGCCATTGAGAAATGTTTGCATAAGTAATCTGCACATGTCCATTTGAGAACACGACCATTTGAGAACAGGATTACTAGCAAGCAGGCAACTAAAATAACAAAAAAAAAAAAAGCAGAACAGTGGTCACAGGAGAGGGGAGAAGTCAAGACTCAAAATTTACCAGCAGAGTTTCTCAGCTAAGGAGAACACAATATTAATACACAACATTATAACAAGGTGATAGTAGCAGCTGCAAAAAAGACAAGCCAAAGGAGGGAGAATAAACTATATATCACACTGAACTGACACCTGTAGTTTATATAGCACATGTGATAATGGCTGCCACACATGAAGAAACTGCAAGGGTATGTGCAGAGAACTATAGTTGTGCAGAGCTGGATGAGTGGCCCAGCAGAACATTGAAGCAATTGACATGTACAAATGAATGCTGAAAGTAGCTAAGGGCAGCATGCAGCTAAGAGAAATTTAGCAACCGACAGATGTATATATGTAAATGGGATAACATGTACAGACGATTAATGATAATATACCAATAGAAATGTTCCACTGTTGTATTTCAGATATTCTGACATCAAGGGGCAGGTGAAGAGGAAGCTATCCAAGGCAGCCGCCGCTGCAAGAGGCACTGGCGATGAACCTCCAGAGCAGGCTGACTTGCTGGATTTCAAGATGGAGCTACTGCAGGCCATGGCCTGAGACAATCACTGTCGTGGAGGGTACTGTTGACACAGACTTGCCTGGTCTTGAGTAATGAACATTCATTGATATGTTATGTATGACAAATGATTTGTATTTACACTGTCCTCTCACTTTTCTCCTAACATCTGGCACTCAGGGTCATCTTTAATATTGATTGGATCCTGTCACCTCTCCCCCATTAACTGACCTGCAATCACAACCTCCAGTGCAATACATGCACTATATTACAAAAGTATATACATATTATAGAGCAATTACATGTGTTAAGGCCATTTGGCCTGTATTTGTGGAAGGGGCTGGAATTAATCCACTCCCCTATATAAGGTACACCTTACCTGTCTTCACACTGGTCAGGTCAGCGTCTGAATGAGTTCCGGTTCATCCAGTCGCCATTTTTGAATACTTCTGGGTCCCACGAGGTTTTCCTTGCTGACCGGTGTCCAGTGATACTTCTGCAGCTTCTTGGGATCTTCTGCTTGCCTACTATCGCCGCGGATCGCGTCCTAGGGACTACTAAACTGTAAGTAGACCTAACCGTCACGCCAGGCGACAGGGCCCACGGCATCAAATCCGGTTCAGGTCCTCACTTACTGTGCACGTTTCAGCTATTCCGGCTACTCGTTGTATTATGTCCGTCCGGGTTCAGCTGTTCGCTTCCACAGCTATTTCGGTCCATGTTCATGCCTTCAAAAACGTTCAGACACTCTTCGGTTGTTCTCGGGTGAATGGGTTACGAATAGCTCCCTGTTTACTTATATGAGGATTCACATGGTTTAGGATTCCATGCTGCCACCTTCTGGTCAGAAAAGATATTGCATTATTAAAATGTCATATTACTTTCCTGTACACCTATACAATCTCACCCAACTGCTAAAAAAAAAAAAAAAAACTGATCTTCCAATTCCATCTCACGGCCTTTACAGGCATATTCTAATAAAAAAAAAAAAATTTAATTAAATTTGTGTCACTTATACAATTTTTCCATACGGTTCGTCTTCAGTTGCAGGTACTCCTATTACCTATACGGATTACCAGTGTCGATAACCTATACTACCAGGTACGTACACCTGCTTACAGTAGATTCATTAAACTCCCCAACAGGATAGACAAGTACTGGCTCATAGGGTTATAGGGGCCAACAAGTTAATTCCCCCGGTTACTGCATTTATGCTTAGGATTAGTGGTCCCGCGAGGCCAACACCCCGCTTCAAACTCGGAAGCAAACACCCCTCGGGCCACACGTGAGCTAGCCGCCTCGCACGTTGCATAGAGAGGGCCTCATCTGTCACTCCCTTTCCTATTTTTCTGGTTACAATCACCGAGAGGCCGACATCCTGCCACAACGTTCGGTGGCCACGACAATCCCCTCGCGCCAACCATAGATAGAGCCTCTCAAGCCGCTTGGCAACTAGCAGGGCCTCACCTGTCACCAATAAACAATAAGCATAATCGTTTCGCCTCACGGCATAGCTAGTAGCCAGTACTATCCTAATAGGTTCATTTAATAATTCTATCTTTCCTTCATTTAAGTATGTCTCTTGAAGGTGATGAAGAGCTATTTCTTCATGCCACCCCAACTAGAGTCGAGACACCCTCTCGTAGAGGGGACATTGCCAGTCCGGCATCAATTAGATCCTGGACGATCCCGCGTATCACCAGGGAATTAAGGAGACGACAAATCCCTTACCCTGCCACAGCAAGGAAAGCTGAGCTATTCAAACTCCTTAACAATTCAATTGACAACACGGAAGCTGGGGAAGGCCCCAGCAACACCAGTTCAGGTGACATCCAGGCTATGCTGACCTCACTCATGACCTCTATGGGCAAGGTCAATGACAGACTGGCTAATCTCGAGGCGGTCACCACAGCCCTCACCGAGGCTGGTCTTCCCGATGCTGCTCAACAGGCTCCATCTGAACCACGGGCCGCGGGTATGGTTATCTCCTCAGATTATCAGGACGTTGACCCTGCATACACTATCCCAGCTCACATTAAGAGAGACATCTTGGAAGGCAAAGACGTCAACCAGGCTTCCCTGCTGATTGCCTCCCAGGATGTGGTGGAGAACAAAACCTATATGTACGATGACGTTTCTGTAGTGGTCAGATCTAAAGACGTTAGATTGAACCGTAAACTGACCATTCCAGAATTTGTGTTAGCCTTTGGTATTTTTAGAGACGTAATTTGTGAAGTATACCCTAATAGAAGGGAGGAATTTGATCGCTATATGCACAAGCTGGTGGACCTGGGGAACAAATATGGTGGATCTGCTTTTTATGATTACCATAGGTCTTGTTCCTCCAAAGTGTCTGGAGCTCTCTCTCAGTATGGTACCCGTATCAACTGGAGCAGACTTGATACAGAGCTGTTCTGTAGACACTTCGCTGGTCTCAAAACGCCGGCTTGTGCATCCTGCTCTTCTACCACTCACACTACCAATTTTTGTTCTCACGCGGCAGCCGACCCCCATCAGTCCCCTAGCACAAGTTACGCGGGTAGGACGGAGAGAAGCACCAGAGACAAACTAGGTCGTCCTATCATTTACTTTGGTAAATCACAAGTGTGCAATAATTTCAATGTGGGCATATGTAGTTTTAGTGCATGTAGGTTGTTGCATATTTGTTCACATTGTTTCTGGGCACATGCGCATATAATGTGTCCGAATAAAATGTTCCCTAAACAGTACCTTACGTCTGTTAACATCCATGCCTTTGCAGCACTTTTAACCAATCACCCTTCCAGACATATGGTACATTTTCTTTCTCTGAGGGGTTTCATACAGGCATCATACATATGCCCACGGGCCAACTGGAATGCCCTAATTTACAATCAGCACTACAAAACCCAGCAGCCATAGACAAACTCCTAGCCCAAGAACTGGCGGAAGGGTTCTTGTTCGGACCTTTCAAAACCCCTCCTTTCACGGCATGGCGCACAAATCCCATAGGGATAGTCACAGGGAAAACTTCTCTCAAACAAAGACTCATTATAGATCTGTCGGCCCCTCATACCTCATTTACACCGAGTCTGAACTCTCTTATTCCCTCCGAAGAGTTTTCCCTACAATATGCCACTGTGGACCATGCTATTACAGCCATTATGCGAGCGGGGATCGGTGCATGGCTAAGTAAGACAGACATTACCAATGCCTTCAAACTACTACCTATCCATCCCACACTATGGCACTTACATGGCATTATATGGGCAGAAAACTATTACTTTTTCTCCCGCTTAACTTTTGGGTCCAAAAGTAGCCCCAAAATCTTCGACATTTTTGCCGAAACACTTTGCTGGTTATTGCTTAATGTGTCTAGATGCCCCATAGTCATCCATTATCTGGAAGATTTCTTGCTTATTGAAGCAAACTCCCTTCCCCCCAGGAGTCTCAAAGCAACTATTGGTTTGTTTGACCACCTTGGAGTCCCTGTATCCACCAAGAAAACTGAAGGCCCCGATATGATTATTACATTCCTGGGTATACAACTAGACTCTGCCGCCATGCAAGCTAGTTTACCACAAGAGAAAATCACAAATATCCTTAACAGTATTAACCGTTACATGTTGCTGGGTAATTGCGACCGCAAGGAACTACAATCACTCATGGGTTCATTGAACTTTGCCATGCGCATCATTCCTCAGGGCGGGCTTTCATATCCAGACTTCTCTGTCTTTTTCAACGTTTCAAACACGACAACCATAGACTATCCTTGGATGAGCATGCCACGGCAGACCTATATATGTGGAGAGAATTCTTGACCAACTGGAATGGTAAAAGTTTGTTCCTACCAGAGTTGACTGACACATCTCCAACAATATGGTCTGAAGCGGCGTCTACCACGGGTTTCGCAGCAATCTTTGGGACCGAATGACTTTGGGGTAAGTGGCCTTAAGAAGTCTATGACTTGGAAGGCTTTTTTACGACCTCAGCTTTTTTTGAGATCTATCCCATTGTAGCAGCTGCCGTGGCGTGGGGACATTCATGGTCTGGCTTATCGGTCCGTTGCCACACAGACAACCAAGCAACATGTCACATCATTAACAAAGGCTGCTCATCGTCCCTAACAATTATGAGATTTCTCAGAAAGCTCACGTGGTTAGCTGCAAGTCACAATTTTTACTTGGTCTGCTTTTATATACCAGGCATTTCTAATGTAGCAGCTGACAGTCTGTCTCGTTACGATTTTCAGGCTTTTCAGCAAGCACTCCCGTCAGCTGCAATTACAGCCACAGCCGCCCCTCCGTTCCAGCAGCTAACCATGGACTAGAGAGAATTATGCATCATAGCAGGGTTCTGTCCAAACTTGCACTATCATCCAACACTCACAAAGCATACAACAGAACCTTCACACTCTTCACTAGATTCCTATCCGACCACGATATAACGCATCCTTTTGTCATGACATCTATTATAGCCTTTGCTTCTTTTTGCCACCTTACATTACACTTATCTTACAACACAATCAAATTATATCTGACAGGCATTCAACATCATATGCTCACTCTACAACCCAATACACATAGTTTCATGTCATCTTATCAGGTAAAGAATATACTTAGAGGTATTCAGAAATCCATCCCTCCACCGCTTCCACAGAGATTACCTATAGATAACACCCTCTTCCAGTTATTATCCGACCTATTAGACTCCAACCCTTTCCACTCTACCACCAATGCAACCATCAAAGCAGCCATGTACATAGCTTTCTACGGGTTCCTCAGGCCACGGGAATTCACTACTGTCACCACCACTCAAAACGACAGATGTCTGCTACGCACACACCTACGTAAACACATGGATCACTACATACTGTCTTTACCTCAGTCCAAAACAAGCCAACACGCACCTCCTGTGGAGATCACCTATTTTCCTACCCACACCAAATGGTGTCCAGTAACAACGCTGGATTCCTACCTTTCACTTATCTCATCAACACCATTGTTATACCTATTTTCACTCAAAGGCTCTGTACTCACTACCACTACTTTCATGCGCTACATTAGATCACTGTTAACCAGGCTAGGTCTTGACCCTTCACTCTACTCAGGTCACTCCTTCTGCATAGGGGCGGCTTCCACAGCTTCCAGCGCAAACATACCGGTGCATATCATTAAGTCATTAGGACGGTGGAAGTCATCCGCCTACACAGCCTACATACCTAAACCTACCCAAGAATTAAGAAAGGCGTTTAAAGAAATGTCTGGATAATTGTATGAATTGTATGAATTGTTGACTGTATTAAATCTTTGATTTTTCTATTTTTGCCCTCTTTATTTACAGGCCTACCGTATCGTCGGTATCGGCACACCACAACCGACTTTGCTCGTTCGTACTATCTTACGTTCTCACTTGAACCTACTCCATATACGGCTATATTGGCCCTTACACAAGTGTTAAGGCCATTTGGCCTGTATTTGTGGAAGGGGCTGGAATTAATCCACTCCCCTATATAAGGTACACCTTACCTGTCTTCACACCGGTCAGGTCAGCGTCTGAATGACCCTCCCACCCACTCCTCTTTTTCAACACTTTCCTTTTTCAATTCTTTCTTATTTTATTTCTTCTTGGCGGGCCCTCTTTATTTACAGGCCTACCGTATCGTCGGTATCGGCACACCACAACCGACTTCGTACTATCTTACGTTCTCACTTGAACCTACTCCATATACAGCTATATTGGCCCTTACACAAATGGTAGACAGCTGTATTTTAATGGTAATTGCTGCCTACCATATGTAAGTGCTCTCTAATATCCATGTATACTTTTGTAATATAGACATGGAGTACTTTTACAACAGCGCTGCATAATAAGAAGGTATATATTTTGCAGCCATATCTACATTTTGTTTCATATATATTTTATGCACTGCAACTGTGCACTTATTACACACATTTTATACACTGCAATAAAAATACAATTGTGTGTGTTTTTGGGGGGATTATGTATTTATATAATATATCTACGGTTGGTTTATATAATATTTATTTTATATATATATATATATATATATATATACACATATATATATATATATACATAAATATATATATATACATATATATATATATATATATATATATATATATATATATATACATATATATATATATATATAAATGTGTTTGTGCAGACACTTATAAACAGAGACAGACACACAGTCAGATAGACACACTTACACACACACAATCACACTTACACACACAGACAACCGTACACACAGTCAGATAGACACATTTAAACACACACAGGCACACTTACACACATAACCTTAACCCCTTAAATATGTTGTTTTGACACATCTGGGGTGTTTCTGTTTAGCTGTAATTTTCTTCTTTCTTACATACTGTACCCACACAAATGATATATATTGTTATCACCATGAGAAGGGATTTCATTAGATACCACTATGTTCATCATATCTTATAATTCACTACTAGTCTTGAGCGAACCTGAACCGCAAAGTTCGGGTTCGTACCGAACACTACGATTTTTGGGCGCCGGACCCGAACATGGACATTCCACTGTATGTCCGGGTTGGAGTTCGGAGTTCGGGGTTCGGCGATTGTCATGCACCCAGCCTGACTATCTCACAGCTGGCTCCAAATTCAAGTGGCTAGATAACTGCTTTACCTGTGATCTGTTTAAGCCTTCCATTGTTTAATTATGTCAGGCACCCAGTCTGACTATCTTGCTTCTGGCTCCAGATTAAAGTGGCTAGATACTGCTTTACTGGTGATGTGTTTAAGTTTTATTTTGTTTAATCAAGTGTTATCTGATTGCAGTTTGGTATATATGTGCTGTGTAAATCACAAATAAATGTTCTCTTTCTGCTGTTCAACTGATCAGTGTCCTGAGTGATTCTGTCCTAAACTTATAGCAGAGGTTCCAGAGGTGTATATCTGTTCCAGTGGTTCCAAGCAGAGTATTTTCCCATAATGAGCAGAGGGCCTACTACATCCGGTAGGCAGCTCGTTACATTGGTGGCAGCGCTTGGGATATCTCTGCACAGCTGTATTTGGAATCAGGGAACACCATGGCAGAAAGCTACAAACTTCTGACTGTTGCGGCTCTACAAGAGATGCACACTCACCCACCAGCTGAAGAAGTTTTTTTACGAAACGTGTCCTGAGGGGTGTCCTGTTTTTGTGTCTGTGCTTATAGTGTATATTTTATACATATGTTCTGTACCTGGCCAGGTGAACAACACTATACTAGCAGTGGGTAAGGTTGTACTACTATATATATTTTATATATTATTTTATTCTACTTTACCGCATATTGATATTACTTTTTGTGTTTTTTCTACTCTATTTGTTTTCTTATTATTATATTATTGTGGTACTAGACTCAACTATAGTCTTTTTACCTTATATACATGTATATTTTGTGACAATAAATCTTTTCTATTTTTATAAATTATGTCTTGTTCTTTTTGGGGTATATTTTAGCGCTGTCTCTCTTTCTATTAATCCTGTGCTTCTTTTTTGCAGTGGTCCAGTCCATTGCAGTTTAAGACTAGCTGCTATACCTTTTCCACATTTGTTAGTGGTTTGCCCCCCTCTCAATTTGGAGAGATATCCTTCCCTCCATACTTGTTCATATGTGAGGTTTTTATGTGTGTGGAGTTGATACGGGTTAGTGTGTTTCTTTATTCCCCCTTTATTTTCATTATATATTTATTATCACTGCCTTTTCATTTTTCACACATTCCTCCATTATTTCCCCTTCTTTTTTTATATTTAAGCGCTGTGCACTCTTCTTTTTCTTTTTTTCTTTCTACAAGATATACTGACCCGGAGAGGACAAGATACTGCAGGATTAAAGAAAAATGAGCTGATTGCTGTGCTGGTGGAGCTGGACCAGGCTGGAGAGGGCACCAGCGCTACCAACCCCCAGGAATATACCCCTGTTCCTATGCCGGCAGATATACCAGTCGAGCTGGATGTGATCTCCCTGAGGGTGAGGAATAGATTGGCGGTCTATGGCCCGGCACCCTCTGTAGACATTATTGACCGCATTATGCAAGCGGCGGTAAAAGAAAGGGAGCAGGAGCTGGCCAAGATGCTCAACCAGGATGCCAACCCAGCCGCAGGGAATACAGAGCTAAACCGTAACAACAGCTCCTCTGGCCTGCGTGTCACTCACCAATCTTTTAAAACCTTTGATGACACAGTGGGGGATATCGATGGATTTCTGCAAGATTTTGAGAGGCAGTGCCATTAACACAATCTGGAGGAGCGAGAGTGGATGCCAATCCTGGTGGGCAAACTGATGGGCAGAGTGGCGGAAGCTTACAGATCCATCCCAGATGATCTCAGTTGAAATTACCAGGAGGTGAGAAAAAGATTACTGGCCAGTTATGCCATTACCCCTG
Source organism: Pelodytes ibericus (assembly GCA_036172795.1). Taxonomy (NCBI): domain Eukaryota; kingdom Metazoa; phylum Chordata; class Amphibia; order Anura; family Pelodytidae; genus Pelodytes; species Pelodytes ibericus. The sequence goes on from CM069861.1 coordinate 40,440,325, forward strand.
ACACTGACTTCGATAAGCTCATCTTGGAGCTAAGGATACCTACTGTGAATGGGCGCATTGCATCAACAGGGCCGCCAGGAGCTGGATGCAAGGCAGTACTGCTATTACAGCCGAGGAAATATTGCAGCAAGTTCTCTTGGAACAATTTTTTCAGCATATTCCCGGAGATGTACGAGATTGGGTTCGGGACCGCGAGCCACCCATTCTAGAGGAAGCTGCCCAGCTGGCAGACAAGTTTGTGGACGTCCGTCGGCTAGCCCATCGAGGGGGAAATATACATACAGCCTCGTTGGGCACCCTTCCCTCCCTAGTGCAACGACCCCAACCCCAGGTGCCTGTCCCTCAACGGGTATGGCCAAATCCCCGAGCACCAGGATTCACCCCCTAGCCCGCCAGTACCTCACCAGGATGTTTCCAGTGCGGCCAGGTGGGGCACATCAAATGGTACTGTCCCACGCTGCACCCTACAGCCTGTGTCCGCACCTCCTCTGTGTTTCCTCCCCCGTTACCTCGGCAAGCACACTTTGTGAGTGTGCCCCAATAATATATTTCTGCAGAACCAAACTCTATGTACCAGGTCCCGGCATGCCCCCCTGCCCCAGTCTCAATCTTTGGTGACCAGGAGGAGATTTACACTGCTGAGGCTGCGCTGGCATCCCGATCAAGCCTGGACAATCGGGCACACCATTTACAAAAGGTGTCTGTAAATGGACAAGCAGTCGAGGGACTCATAGACACCGGTGCCACTCTCACCTTGGTACAACCTCATGTTGTCTATCAGGCCCGCCCGCTGGCACGCACCATGGATGTAAAAGTTGTCGGTGGTCAAATACACCAGATACCCATGGTCCTAGCCCACTTGGATTAGGGCAACGGACATGGGTACCACGAAGTAGGAGTCATGGCTGATTTACCCACAGATGTTTTGTTGGATAACGATCTAGGCTACCTGGAGAGCAAGTCTTTACCTACTCACTCAACCCTGAATAATACCCTTAAGGTGGCCGACCCCGGACACCTTCAGGGAGATGACTCTCGTAGACCCCACATTGAGCCGGTATAGGGAGAGAGCCAACACCGGGGAAGTAGGCCCCCATGGGGATCACGTAGTATGGCAAGACGGTCTCTTATACCGCTCTGCATTAGATAATCCCAAAGACCCCCGATCTGTCCCCATCCTCCAACTCGTAACCCCTGCCAACTATCGCCCCACTCTCCTGGGCATCCATGGTAGTCTTAGTACCTAAAAAGGATGGCACCACGCGCTTCTGTGTTGACTACCGGTGGTTGAACGATAAAACCACTACAGACGCCTACCCCATGCCCTGAGTGGATGATCTTTTGGACAGATTAGCTGGTGCTACCTGGGTGTCTAATCTTGATCTTAGCCGGGGCTACTGGCAGATTCCCCTAACTGAGGAAGCTCGACCCAAGTCGGCATTCATCACCCCGTTTGGCCTGTACCAGTTCAAGGTCATGCCTTTCGGGATGAAGAATGCCCCAGCCACCTTCCAACGGTTGGTAGATCAGCTCCTAGATGGGTTACAAGACTTTGCCTGTGCCTACCTAGATGATATTGCGATCTTTAGCCGAACTTGGGAAGTACACCTTCAGCACTTGGGAACTGTCCTTGACATAATTAACCAGGCAGGAATGACTATTCGCCCCGAGAAATGTCAGAGAGGGATGGGAGAAGTGCAGTACTTGGGACACCGGGTGGGTGGCGGGACGCAACGCCCAGAGCCTGCCAAGATTGAAGCTATAGTAAACTGGCCCACCCCACGCACTAAGAAATAGGTGCTAGCCTTCCTAGGTACTGCAGGGTACTATCGGAAATGTGTGCCTCACTATAGCGAAATTGCCAAACCCTTGACAGACCTGAACAAAAAATCCCTGCCCCGAGTTGTCCTGTCCTGTTGTCCCCAGCCTGTGAACAAGTGTTTGGGAAACTGAAAGAATCCCTCAGTGCAGCCCCTGTCCTGTCAGCCCCGAACTTTAACCATCGCTTTCTGGTAAACACAGATGCCTCCATGTATGGACTGGGAGCAGTGTTGAGCCAGATCAATGACCAGGGGGAGGAACATCAGGTCGCTTTCCAGAGTTGAAAGCTGCTGAACCGAGAGGTGGCGTATGCTGCAACCCTACCTCTACGGACGAGAATTTACTGTCCTCACCGACCACAACTCTCTGGTCTGGCTCAACAGGGTATCCGGGGATAATGGGCGCCTTCTGCGCTGGAGCTTAGCATTACAGCCTTTCAACTTTACCATCCAATACCGGGCAGGACGGGACAACAAGAATGCCGATGGATTATCCCGCAACTGGATGTTTGATGATACTGGATTAATTGCCCCTGGATTGTTCATGTGCCATTTATTTTTTATTATTGCCCTTGAATTTATTATGGAGCTCCAGGAGAGCCATCATCGGACTAGCCCGGGTAGGACCAGCGTGAGCTGGCTCTGTCCAGAAGGGGTGAGTTATGTCATGCACCCAGCCTGACTATCTCACAGCTGGCTCCAAATTCAAGTGGCTAGATAACTGCTTTACCTGTGATCTGTTTAAGCATTCCATTGTTTAATTATGTCAGGCACCCAGTCTGACTATCTTGCTTCTGGCTCCAGATTAAAGTGGCTAGATACTGCTTTACTGGTGATGTGTTTAAGTTTTATTTTGTTTAATCAAGTGTTATCTTATTGCAGTTTGGTATACATGTGCTGTGTTAATCACAAATAAATGTTCTCTTTCTGCTGTTCAACTGATCAGTGTCCTGAGTGATTCTGTCCTGAACTTATAGCAGAGGTTCCAGAGGTGTATATCCGTTCCAGTGGTTCCAAGCAGAGTATTTTCCCATAACGAGCAGAGGGCCTACTACATCCAGTAGGCAGCTCGTTACAGCGATAATATTGCCTTAAATTTAAAATTACTAGTTCAAAAAAACTTTCCCACACTGTGTAAAATGACACAGAGCACTCTGATTGGTTGGATTGAAATCCAACCAATCAGAGTGCTAGCCATTTTAAACAGAGTGGGAAAATTCAAAAGAACTTTCCCACGCTGTGTACAATGACACAGAGCACTCTGATTGGTTGGATTGAAATTCAACCAATCAGAGTGCTCTGAGCTTAATTAAAGCCTTCCCCCGCCCTGCAGAGCTCAGTCTGCACGAGGTCCTCCATGGGCGAAGTTGGATTTTTTTTTTTTTGCGCTCCTTTTTTTTTTTGCGGCTGGTATTATGGTTTTTTATTTGGCCTTTTTTGGGGCTGAAGAAAGAAAAAAGAAGAATGAAGAAAGAAGACCTCAAATGGTAAGTATACATTTTTTTTTTTACAGGTTAGCTTTTTGCCCACCCCCCTCACTATTATTAGGGTTAATAAAAGGTTAATTAAAGGTCTATGAATATTCGTTAGGGGCATATATATTGGCCAAGGTATATGTATCAATTAATTTACTTAAAATTAAAGTGAATATGCCAAATCTATCGCTTTCCTCCAGTATAGGTTCATACTTGAATTTCGCTATACAGATAATGGCCACCTCTCTCACCTTTTTTTCTGTTAAGTTTGAATGAAAGTCCACTGGATATTTTGAGAACTTACATAAATCTGAACCTCTGTGTGTCTCCTGGACAAAACACAGTGCTTTAAATAAAAGTCCTCTCTTCATAGGGGAGTTCAGCCCCTGAGCATTGATAGACGCACATTTAATGGGTTTTCTATTGTCCACCTGCTCCATGTCTCCCTCCACCATCTCTACGGGGAGATTCCCAGCCATCCCCCAAAAGGCTCCACAACAACAAACAACCATACACATAAACAATTCAACATTCAAAAAAATTCACTCGTCATTTTATAGATATTCCTATCAATGGCTACCCTGAAATAGTCTCAGGACCATACACTTGCTGGAGGCTCAGCACAGGTGGGAACTCACAAATGTTGCTAGTTTTTCAACATTATACAGGAAATCAGATACATCTTTCACTACTAGTCTTCTGCATAGCTTGAGTATAACCACAACCATGACCAAGAGGATTACTATCTGTTTGTATCTTAGTTGTTCATTTAATTGTAAACCTAACCATTATTCTAACCCTAAACCTAGATTTTAACTAATTAATTCCTTTTTTTCTTTCATTGCAATGTTGCTGACTGCCTCTGGGGGCAGTCTAGCAACAGCATCAGAACGACAGAAGTGACATCTTTTCCCTTCCGATGCTCTACCCTCAAGAGGGCAGCAGCCATATTGGAGGAGCATGCTGCTCTCCAATATGGCACCCGTGAATTGTTCTGTGGAGCGATCGTAAGTGCCCCGGAAGAAAAATGTCAGTGCTGCCTAATGCCTCGACATTGAGGCAATAGAGCATCATAGCCAGAGCAGTTTTAGTGATTGTTGATCTCACAGTCAGATTAACACACTTACACAGAGTCAGATATAAACACTTACACACACACAGACAACCTTAGACACAGTCAAATAGATGCACTTACACACACAGTCACACTTACACACACACAATCACATGTACACACACTCAGATAGACACCTCCAATTCCTGCATGTCCTCTTCTGAGCACCAGGATGTCACAGACATCCAGCGCTCTACCTGGATCAAAGCATGAGGGACGGAGATTTCTCGACCTGCACACACCACAAGGCACCCATCTGGCTGCTTGGTGGACGGCTTAATATTTTAGCACCAATATTATTAACACCAACCCAGAGGCGTCAATATGGTTGGTGTCACCCAGTGTAGTAACTTATGGTGTCATCCTCCTGGATTTCCTCCAATATCACTCTATCTCTCTCTCTCCCAGTGTTATTTGTCCATTAATATACCACAGTCAATTTGTCCATTATTATGCCAGCTTTAGATTTTCCATTAATATGCCAGTGTTACTGTGAATATTATATGACACCCCTAATTTGCCCATTACTATACCACAGCCAATTTGTCCATTAATATGCCAGTGTTATTTGTCCATTAATATGCCTCAGCCAAGTTGTCCATTAATATGCCAGCATTTAGTTTACCATTAATATGCCTTTTTTTTGGCCTTTAATATGCCAGTATTATTTTGGCCATTAATATGCCAAAGCCAATTTTCCAATTAATATGCCAGTATAATTTTGGCCATTAAAAGGCCAATATTAGTTTCCCATTAATATGCCATTATTATTTTGCCATTAATATCCCCATATTATTTTGCCATTAATATGCCAGTTTTATTTGTTCATTAATATGCTAGTATTGTTTTGCCCATTAATATCCCAGTATTATGTTGCCCATTAATATGCCAGTATTATGTTGCCATTAATATGCCAGTAATATGCCAGTTTTATTTTATTATGCGGAAGAAGCCTTTGGCGAAACGGCTGTAGGTTACGCGCCTCTTGAATCCTGTGGAGCTCGTGTGTATACAGTAACAGCTGGTGATTTTCAAACACTGAAGCGATTACTTCTTGAACATAATGTTCTCTTGGAGCAAACTTATAACGAGGATAGCGCAGTCTGGGAATTAATCTTCACCTACCGGTTTTCCTGAAGTTCCGTGACTGGAGAGCCGCGGCTAAGGTTTGAAGGCGGTTCGTATGTGTATTACTCCCCAGAGACTGTCTGCATAAACGTGCAAGTAATCGTGCAAGTATCCACCTTGGGCACACCATTTCATCAGTTAACCCTCATTTTAATGATTGTGCTTATCTCTATCTGGCTCTCTATCTGAGATTGTATGTTTAAAGGTGCAGATATCTGCTCTGGGAACAATACTATGTCGGCTTGCCCTCGCTTCAAAGACAGTGTTTGTTACCATCTGATTAATTAATTGTCCTGGACAATATGACAAATCTGACTTTTTGCACTGTTTACATATGTGTTCCTGACCAGCTTTATTGATATTTTATACTTTAAACCTATTTGAAGACTCTAGTGGAAGCTGTGTTCCCTGCTACATTTGCTTGCTACAGAGCCCTTGAGAATTTTACTTCCTTGGATCAACTCTTTGCTGCTAATGCTTATAGTTTGATTCTCTTTGCTGTGGACGCACAGCTGGTGATAGCCTATCTTTTTGTATATCTTTTAGTCCCACAGGGTTTGGTTTTGTTTGGTTTTGTTTTATTTACTTTTTTGATTTATGATTTATTCTATATTATTAATATATTCTTTTGACTTTTTTTGACTTATATTTCTGTATTTGTATTTGTTATGTATCACATGATCCCTATATAGGGTATTTTTTTCTTTAATTATTACATTTTTCTATATTTCGAAAAGTGTTGTATATTTTTGGGATATGTGCATGAGTGCTATTTAAACAGACCCTCTTTTGGAATTGCTGTCTCTCAGATTTCCTTTACTTTTTATTTTATTATGCCACAGCCAATTTGCCCATTAAAAGGCCAGCTTTGGGTTTTGTATTAATATGCTATTGTAACCGAGCTCATTCTATGCCACCCTCCTCCACCTTCCCCTGTACTCACCTCCTGGCTGCTCCGTTTACCCAGCTGTCTCCTCTGTGCTGTCTTCTTCCTTTCTGCACGGAGGAGGGAAATACAGCCACCGCATATGACCACAGCACTGTTCCTTGACCCGATGGTCAGGTTTCCGGCCATGTGATCGTGTGATCAATTAGCAGTGTTTTCATACATTGACTTTGCTCCAATTGCCTCCCTGTACGTCACATGCTGATACAGACAACAGCTAACCATTCCCATACCTTGCTGATCACAGTTTGTTATTGTGATCAGTTTTTTTCTTTATGGTCCTCATTTTGTTTTTTATCATACATTTTTGTTTTGCAATTTTTTTGCAACTGTATGAATTATATTATATTCAGGGTCATCTTTAATATTGATTGGACCCTGGGCAAGCATTTGCTTGGACCCCCTGGACCCTGCCCCCTCCCCTGCATGCAATCATGCACTCCATCGCAATGTTACCCCCCCCCCCCACACACACACACACAAAACACAAAAATAAGCACACACACAATTGGACTTTTATTGCAATGAGTATTTTTTATTGCATTGTATAAAATGTGTATATTAAGTGTATAATTGCAGTGTATAAACTGTATATACGGATCGAAATGTGTATGTATGGCTGCAATATGTATACCTTCTTACTATGCAGCACTGCAATACAACTACTCATTACCTAAATTACAAAAATATTCACAGATATTAGAGAGCACTTACATATGTTCATATATATTTATAAATATCTATACATATCTCACTCTCTCTCACTAGTTGTGATTATACTTATATGAACTTCTTTTTATTATATTCACCTACTTTCATATGTAATAAAAATATTATTGAAGAGTTGCATTTCTTGTTTTTATTCCCTTTTTCTGCACCCACATTGCACCTAAATGACTTAACACAGCCCCATAGAGTAGCCACAGGACTTGGCTTGCAATTATATTGCACCCACAGCACTTGTCATGCACCTTTATTACACCTACAGCACTTGGCTTGCACTTATATTGCGCCCACACAATTTGGCATGCCACAGTGTCAATTTGCCCCACAGAACATACCACAGTGTCACTTTGTCCCACTGAACTGCCCATGCAGAACAAGCCACATTTTCACTTCCCTACATAGTACATGTTATATTGCCCCCTAGAACATGCCACTCTCAGGTACCAATTAACATGCCACAGTAACTTTGTCATTAACATTTGCAACAGCCAGTTTGCCTGTTAAAATATGCCACAGACAATTTGTCCATCAATATGCCAGTATAATTTTGCCATTAATATTCTAGTATTATTTGCCCATTATTATGCCAGTATTATTGTGCCATTCAGATGCCAGTAATATTGTGCCATTCATATGTCAGTATCATTGTGCCATTAAGATGCCAGTATTATTTTGCCATTCAGATGCCAGTATTATTGTGCCATTCAGATGCCAGTAACATTGTGTCATTATGATGCCAGTATTATTGTTCCATTCAGATACCAGTAATATTGTGCCATTCAGACACCAGTATTATTGTGCCATTAAGATGCTAGTTTTATTGTGCCATTCAGATGCCAGTATTATTGTGCCATTAAGATGCCAGTAGTATTGTTCCATTCATATGCCAGTAATATTGTGCCATTCATATGGCAGTATTATTGTGCCATTAAGATGCCAGTAATATTGTTCCATTCAGATGCCAGTATTATTGTGCCCTTCAGATGCCAGTAATATTGTTCCATTCAGATGCCAGTATTATTGTGCCATTAAGATGCCAGTTATATTGTGCCATTCAGATGCTAGTAATATTGGGCCATTCAAATGCCAGTATTATTGTGCCATTCAGATTTCCCAGCCAATTTACCCATTAAGATGCCACAATTCTGCTTTCTATTAATATTTTAAAGTTACTATGCTCGTTATATAGCACCCTACTCCACCCTTCCCCATCAATATGCCAGTATAATTTTGCCATTAATATTCTAGTATTATTTGCTCATTAATATGTCAGTATTATTGTGCCATTCAGATGCCAGTAATATTGTGCCATTCATATGTCAGTATCATTGTGCCATTAAGATGCCAGTATTATTTTGCCATTCAGATGCCAGTATTATTGTGCCATTCAGATGCCAGTAACATTGTATCATTAAGATGCCAGTATTATTGTTCCATTCAGATACCAGTAATATTGTGCCATTCAGACACCAGTATTATTGTGCCATTAAGATGCTAGTTTTATTGTGCCATTCAGATGCCAGTATTATTGTTCCATTCAGATGCCAGTAATATTGTGCCATTCATATGCCAGTATTATTGTGCCATTAAGATGCCAGTAATATTGTTCCATTCAGATGCCAGTATTATTGTGCCCTTCAGATGCCAGTAATATTATTCCATTCAGATGCCAGTATTATTGTGCCATTAAGATGCCAGTTATATAGTGCCATTCAGATGCTAGTAATATTGGGCCATTCAAATGCCAGTATTATTGTGCCATCCAGATTTCCCAGCCAATTTACCCATTAAGATGCCACAATTCTGCTTTCTATTAATATTTTAAAGTTACTATGCTCGTTATATAGCACCCTACTCCACCCTTCCCCATCAATATGCCAGTATAATTTTGCCATTAATATTCTAGTATTATTTGCCCATTAATATGTCAGTATTATTGTGCCATTCAGATGCCAGTAATATTGTGCCATTCATATGTCAGTATCATTGTGCCATTAAGATGCCAGTATTATTTTGCCATTCAGATGCCAGTATTATTGTGCCATTCAGATGCCAGTAACATTGTGTCATTAAGATGCCAGTATTATTCTTCCATTCAGATACCAGTAATATTGTGCCATTCAGACACCAGTATTATTGTGCCATTAAGATGCTAGTTTTTTTTTTTTTCTTATTTTTTTTTTTTTGACACTCAGACTTCACCCTAGGTGTATCAATTACTCCAGTTTTTTCTTTTGTCATCCTTGTGTCCGTTTTTTTTTTTTTATATTATTTCCCCAGAATTCCCTTGTTGGCTGATTAATACTTCTTATTTCTAAATTAAATCCTTATCTTCTTTTAATCAGTCCGTGACAACCATAACATAAAACATGAAAAAAGACACGTGGACAAACATATACCTCATCCGTAACTATATGCCGTCCTCCATTACTCCTCTAAGTGCCACAAGCCTACTGGGTGTGATTCGGGTTTAGTGTTGTATAATTCCATAGTGGGCACCCACTGGCTATGTATATTGTCTAAATCTATGGGGGGAGGGTCATAACAACAGAAAAAAAAAAACAAACAAACAACAAAAAAAAAAAAAACCCCAGGTCGCAGTGGAGAACAGCACCCCTAATCAGCCCTTTTGCTTCCTCTATTACTAATTATTTGTATGGCGAAGTATCAATTTATTTTGATTTTCTTGATCCATCCTTCTATATCCACCCACTTCTTATCTGCTGCAACATTAGTCCATCTCATGCCTTTTTCCATTTTCAAATGGAATAAAATTAGGTTTTTCATCTGGGACCAGCCGGGGAGAGTCTCTTTTTTCCAATTTTTAGCAATTAGAAGTTTTGTGGCAGCTAAAAAATGAGTTATCATCATTGTTTCTTTTTTTGTCTTGTTTGGTAATCTGATATGCAGCAAAGCGAGGTCAGGGCTCATATCTAGTGAGATATTGAAGATTTCTTTCAATTTTTGGAAACAAGTATTCCATAGATACCTGACCCCTGTACAGTCCCACCAGATATGCATGTAATCCCCCGTTTTTTTATTACATCTCCAACATTTATTTGGAACTTGCTTATTCATTTTTGCTACTCTCGAGGGAACGAGATACCAGAAATTCATAAGTTTAAACTGGTTTTCCCTTATATTAATACAGTGTATATCTTTGTTGTAATTCCTGAGGGCTTGCAGCCAATCTTGCTCTGTAATCTCTGTGCCGAGAATATTTTCCCATTTCCCTCTTGTTTTATCTAGTTGATCTCCCTTCCCTTCCTTCCAAGCCTTATGTGCTTTAGTCATTACTTTGGTTACTTTGTTGCCCCCAAATATCGAATTCAGGTATCCATTCCGTCTTCCTGTATCTTTACTTAACGTTTTGGTTAGGAAGCTTTTAACCCTTAAGTAGTGAAATATCTCTTTAGTTGCTAGGTCGTAGTCTTGAACGAGTTTTGAGAATGTTTTTAGATCTCCTGTGTGGACAAGGTCTTTTATTTTATCGATGCCTGCCTTCCTCCAGTTATCTAAGTTTAAGTCTGGTATATTGTATTCTAAAATATTTATATCCAGCATTTCAATGATTTTTTCGTGGAGACCCAATTTCTTCTTAATGGAAAACCATACTGGTAATATATTATCGACTATGTAATTCTTGCCTCTAGTCCACCTGGGCATTCTACAAGCCCAGATGGCTGAGACCAATTCTCCTCCTTCAAATGTATGGTTTTCTCTCTTGTACCAGTTTTGTATTTTGGTGTTATGCAGTTGCATTGTGTATATATGGCCTATTATATTTGCCATATAGTAATCTTTTATATCTGGCATCCCCAGTCCACCTCTCTTTGTATTCTGTGACAGCCTATTTAATGCAATACGTGGCCTCTTGCCTTGCCATATGAATTTAGAGAAGGAGGTCTGTACCAAGGCTAGCCAACTCTCGGGTATTTCAAAAGGTAAGTGGCGGAATATATATAACCACTTTGGGAGGATGTAAGCTTTTATAACATTAATTCTCCCTGTCCATGAGATGACAATATTCTTCCAGCTTTTTAAAGTGGCATTTGTTTCTTTCAGTAATGTCAAGAAATTTGTGGGTAAGATATCCTCTACTTTTGGTGTAATTTTTAGTCCAAGGTAATTAATACTCTTACTTGCCCAACCAAAATGATAGCTGCTTTTTATATTTTTTTCTAGTTCTTTGCCGATATTAGTGGGCAAGATCCATGATTTATCTGAATTGAGTTTGTAGTTGGATAATTCCGAGTACTGGTCTATTACCTTCATTAGGGCTATCATGGACTGTTGGGGCTCCGTCAGTGTGAGTATGATGTCGTCAGCATATAAAGCAATCTTAGATTCTTCTTGCCCCATATGGCACCCTTTAATATCTGTACATGATCTTATCTTAATTGCCAATATCTCTATTGTCAATATATATAACATTGGTGATAGTGGGCAGCCCTTGCGTGTCCCATTGGATAATCGAAACCAGTCCGATCTAAAATTCTGCCCTATAATTCTTGCTGTTGGCCCAAGATAAAGAGATTTTATTGCACTCAACAAATATCCCTCGAGCCCGTAGGCAGACAGGACTTGGAACATAAAATCCCATTAACTCGGTCGAATGCTTTTTCTGCATCCACCGCAATAGTTAATACTGCTTTCTTTTCTAGATGTGACCAGTCTAGTATGTCTATTATCCTTCTGATGTTATTTATTGAGCTTCTTCCTGGAATAAATCCTATCTGATCCTTATGGATCAGTTCATCAATAATGGATCTCAATCTGGCTGCTATAATTGATGCGAAGATCTTTGCGTCGGTGTTGATCAGAGAAATAGGTCGATAGCTCTCTACTAGGGACGGATCCTTGTTCTGTTTATGGATCAGTATTATATTAGCTCTTAAAAATTCCTCTGGGGATTTCCCATTTTGTCCTATTTCATTGAAGGTTTTTGTTAGGTGCTCTATAATATTTTTTTCCACGATTTTGTAAAAAGCTGCACCGAATCCATCCGGACCTGGTGCTTTTTGTTTTTTCTGCTCTTGAATAGCTTTGGATACTTCTTGTTTTGTAAATGGTTTATTAAGTTGATCTTTCTTGGCTTTATCTATTCTCTGGATTGATGTATCTTCCAGATAGTCTAGTATCTGATCTACTCTTACTCTTGAATCTATATTGTATAGAGAGCTATAATATTTATTAAAAGTCGTTCCGATCTCTTGTGGGTTCCTAACAGTTACTCCATCAAACTTTATCTTTTCAATATGGCTTCTAGCTTGTTTCTTTTTTATTTGATTGTTTATAGCATTGCCTGCCTTATTGCTATTATGGTACCAGGTCTGGTTTAATCTCTCTAGGTTTCTGGTCACCTTCTGGATATTTATTTCGTTAATTTGATTCTTAATTAACTGAATTCTGTCTGCTCTCTCTTTTTGAGGTGATGCTTTGTTTTCTCTTTCTAGTTCATAATATATTCTATACAGGGTGGATACATCTTTCCCCCTCCTCTTGTTTTCTATGGTGCCTAGTTTTATCAAATGTCCACGGATTACCGATTTGTAGGCACACCATATAATTGCTGCTGAGCATTCTTTATTTTCTTGGAAATAGTATTCTGAAATTTGTCTAATGTATGTTATATTTTCTTCACTGCGCAATAAGTGCTCATTCAGGCGCCACTCTCTAATCTTTTCTTCTTCATTATTTACTTTCGATTCCCAGATTACAGCATTATGGTCCGACCATGGTATATCCTGGATCAGAATTTTATTTGTTTTATTAATTAGACCTATATTACCTAGTATTAGGTCAATCCTTGCGTATGAACAGTGAGCATAGGAGAAATGTGTATAGTCCTTTTCCTGGGGATGAAAAATCCTCCATATATCATACAAAACATTTCTTTTTAGGAGAGTAGCAAAGGAATCTGCCTTTCTTACCAAGTTTTTATCGATTTGGTTACCTCTCTGTATTTTTTTATCCAGTTCTATGTCTAATACACAGTTAAAGTCTCCAGTAATCATAATAGATCCCTTTGCAACCATTTCTATTCTGTTTATGACACTTTGTAAAAAGGAAATCTGTTTATCATTAGGAGCATATAAATTAACTAGTGTGTACCATGATTGTTCTATTTGGCAGACCAGGATTATGTATCTTGCGTTCACATCGCATTCTTGATATTCTATCTTTACTTGCAGACCTTTCTTGAACCATATAGCCACACCTCTATTTTTCCCGGTTTTTGAAGATGCACAAATTAATTTTGCAGTTTGTTTACCTATATATGGGGTCTTCTCTGTGTTTAACCAATGAGTTTCCTGCATACAGCATATATGTGCTTTTTCTTTTCTAATCAATTCAGCCAGTGCAGATCTTTTTTGGGGCTTATTTAAACCTTGGACATTGATTGAAATTAACTTCACCATCTCTATTTATCAATTTTTGGGCAATATGGGGCTGTTCTCCACTGCGACCCCAGAACAAACAGCATATGACACGGTACAATACAAACAACAAAAACCCTAAGTTCAGCATGCTGAACCTTTCTATCCCCATAGCTCCTGATGAACCTCTTCACCAAGAGCTTTCTGCTTCTTAATTGAAGCACAGAGTTATTCATTTCGCGTCAACCCATTAACGCGGTGGGGCTCTATCTAGTAGAGCACCATAGCTGAGAGGGCAAAAATTAGTTAGATTTTTTTCTCTTCTTTTTTTCTCTTTGAATCCCATCATATATATTTCTATAATCATATCCGGCAGTGGAGTTTGGGAAGGGGGAGGGGAAAAAAAAAAGAAAAAGAGAACAGGCCTCTGAATTGTCTAAATATGTTAGTGAAGTGTTCCTTAACTTCCTATTCTTCTTCCTGTGTAATATACAGATCATTTATTTATGTTATGTGGTATTACTCTTCTTATTATATATATTATACTAGTGTTGTGCATCTGATTTTATCTGAATTCCATAGTGCTTATATTAGTGCCAATATTGTTTATCCAATGTACACGCAAAAAGACAAAAGAAGAGAAGAAAGAAAAAAAAAAAAAAAAATCGGGCCTCTGAATTGTCTAAATATTTAGTAAAGTGTTCCTTAACTTCCTATTCTTCTTCCTATGTAATATACTAGATCATTTATTTATGTTATATGGTATTACTCTTCTTACTATGTGTATTATACTAATATTGTGCATCTGTTTTTATCTGAATTCCATAGTGCTTATATTAGTGCCAATATTGCTTATCCATTGTACACGCAGAAAGAGAGAGAAAAAAAAAAAAAAATCGGGCCTCTGAATTGTCTAAATATGTTAGTGAAGTGTTCCTTAACTTCCTATTCTTCTTCATATGTAATATACTAGATCATTTATTTAAATTATGTGGTATTACTTTTCTTAATATGTACATTGTGCTAGTGTTGTGCATCTAATTTTATCTGAATTCCATAGTGCTAGTGTTAGTGCCAATATTACTTATCCATTATGCAGTAAAGAGAGAAAAAAAAAAATAATACATTTTTCGCCCTTCTCCTGCATCCATTCCCCGCTGATAATATTATTTAATCTGATTTATTCTAATCCGTCAGTCTTCTTCGGAACCTTTTTTGACCCACTGCAGGGCTTTTTCCGGAGTATTAAAAACTAGTGTAGATCCTTCGTATTTTATGATTAAGGACACTGGGAACCCCCATCGGTAGCTTATATCCCTTTTCCTCAATTCTAATGTAGATTGTGCAAACTCCTTCCTTGCTTGCCTCGTCTTGTACGACAAGTCGGGTAGTGTTTGAATATTTGCATATTTCCCTTCTTTTATTGTTTTCTCTCTGTTCCTTTTCATGACCAGAGTCTTGGTCTTATATGACTGAAGACATACAATAACATCCCTGGGGGTTGACTCTGGTATTGCCTTGGGTCTGTTGACCAGATGGCATCTCTCTAGATTGCCATTTTCTTTAGTGAGATCAATCCCCAGGTATTCAAAGTATCTTTGGAGGTATTCTTCCAATTCTTCTGATTTTATTTCTTCTATTATCCCTCTAAATCTAATATTGTTCCTCCTTGTTCTGTCTTCCAGATCAGTAAGTTTCTTTTCTAGTTCTTCTACCTTATGTTCTAGCTCATCTTGCCTCTTAAAGTTAGCCGTGCAAGATTCCTGGGTGAGCTGTAATTTCTGTTCTATTTGTTGGACTCTACATCCTATTTCACTTATGTCTTGTTTGAGCTCTTTTGAACTACACTGAATTTCTTTTTTAATTTGTTCCAATTGGGAAGCCAAGCATAAATTCAGATATTCTGGTGTAATTCTTATCTGTTCGGTTTCTGAGGATGTGTCCAATGTGCTCCCACCAGTAGTTGAGTTGGGTGAGGAGTTGGGATTTATTTTTAAATTGGCCCCTCAGGTTTGTTTGACGATGGCCTCTGGGAACTGGGGGAAAAAAAACCTGCCACAGATTTATTTACCTTCGTCTCTTGTTCATTCGTCCCCCTTTTTTTGTGTTATTTTAGCATCCTTTTTGTTAGCCATTTTGGTATTATTTCCCCTTTTCCCTTTCTTTCTCTTTCCCTCCCTTTAGGGTATTGTACCAAGCAGCTGGGAGTATATGGGGTTGTTTATTAGACCAGACCGGTGTTTCTTATTACCCTTTCTCCTGTCTTACCAGGGGGCTTGCCAAAGCTAATTGTGTATCAAGTTTGCATAAGGTTCATGTATCTGCTTATCTGTACACTGGTTATATGGGGACTCCTAACAAATATAACCCTAGGAGTGGAAAAGTTCTAATACATATATCCTTCTTCCTATATTCCCTTTTATCCTTATGTCCTTCTACCTCTCTCACCTCCCCCTCTCCTCCCTTCCCCTTTCCTTCTAAATCCTTCCTTAAGTAGAGCTATTGACTTAGCTTTGTTGTAGCTTCTTTGGCAGTCCTCCGATGTCGGGGTTCCGTTCCTCCGGTCTAGATCTCCTTCCACGCTGAACGCTGAACGCTGAACGCCAAGTCTGGAGTCCTCCGTGTGTTCCCGCTTGGTCTTCCTCTATCTGCTTCCTTTTAGCAACCTCTCAGGTCCTACCGGGTCCTGTCGACGGATGATCGGTGAGCAATCAGGGATTCTCTATTCCATGCCTCTCAGCTTCCGCTGTACGTGCCGTCACGTCACACGTTCAGCTCCATCCCCTTAAGATGCTAGTTTTATTGTGCCATTCAGATGCCAGTATTATTGTGCCATTAAGATGCCAGTATTATTGTTCCATTCAGATGCCAGTAATATTGTGCCATTCATATGCCAGTATTATTGTGCCATTAAGATGCCAGTAATATTGTTCCATTCAGATGCCAGTATTATTGTGCCCTTCAGATGCCAGTAATATTGTTCCATTCAGATGCCAACGATATTGTGCCATTCATATGCCAGTATTATTGTGCCATTAAGATGCCAGTAATATTGTGCCATTAAGATGCCAGTACCATTGTGCCATTAAGATGCCAGTATTATTGTTTCATTCAGATGCCAGTAATATTGTTCCATTCAGATGCCAGTATTATTGTGCCATTCAGATGCCAGTAATATTGTTCCATTCAGATGCCAGTATTATTGTGCCCTTCAGATGCCAGTAATATTGTTCCATTCAGATGCCAGTATTATTGTGCCATTAAGATGCCAGTTATATTGTGCCATTCAGATGCTAGTAATATTGGGCCATTCAAATGCCAGTATTATTGTGCCATTCAGATTTCCCAGCCAATTTACCCATTAAGATGCCACAATTCTGCTTTCTATTAATATTTTAAAGTTACTATGCTCGTTATATAGCACCCTACTCCACCCTTCCCCAGTACTTACCGCCTGGCTGCTGCTTCGTGTCCCAGGACGTCTCCTCTGTGCAGTCTTTCTTCCTGCACGGAGGAGGGAAACACAGTCACCGGATATGACGTGATGGCATATCTGGTGTCAATGTTGTTTTTTTGGTCTGTTTATTTCTGGCAAAAAAAAAAACGTTCAGCAGCGCAATGCACTGTGAAGAGAGCAGGCGAGGGCTGGGGGCCAATGGGGCAGCTTCCTTGGGCCCCCAGGAGTAACTGGACACAGGGAAGCTGCCCTGTTTGCCCCGCATTAAAGACGGCCTTTATTATATTAATACATTCGTTTTATAGTTAACCTCTGCATGCTGTGGTTCTGATTGCTCAGATATTTTTAAGGGGTGGTGGGTCTGGAACCTATATTTTTTTTTTTTGTTAGCTAGTTACTTGGGATAAGTGGGTCAGTCTTAGTGTTGTACTACTTGTGTACAATATTATTGGGAAAATAGTAAAAAAAGTTGTTTTGTTTTTTTAAAATGTTCCCCCTTTTATATGTATTGTAGATTATTTATATGTATATAGTATCCAAAGAAATCTCTAACTGCCCTTTAAAAAAAACAACATATAACTTGTAAGGGCTATGTTTTAACAACATATAAGGTCGTTGGCCCAGGAACATCCCTGTACCTTATGGAGTTACAATAAGGAAAACTACCACAACAAGGGGGCATAGTCTTAATATAGTGGGGCACAGGTTTAAAAGTAATATAAGGAAATATTACACATTTTTATCGTTAACTCTGTAGAAAATGTCAAATAGCATCTGATCTGACCACTACCCAGGTGCAAGATGTCAAAAAAACAACAAAGGAAGACAATTACCAAGTACAGTTGGTAGAACACATGCTCATCCACCCTTATCCTCTCGTAATATACATGAACATTCAATTCATGTATTAAGGGTCCCTTTAAGGAAATGCTTATTCTATTAAGGGTCTATAAATCTGTATCCTTTTTATTTTGTTACCATTTATTAAAATATAAATAAGCTATGATAACATAAATATGTCATGTTTTTATGAAACTCCTATAAATAAACAACTCTGAAGTATCAAAGTCATTCTAGGATGAGCAACTGTAGTCAAAATACTTTTCTACTTTTTCATATCCGTGTCTGGTTTATTTAGTCTTCAACTTACCTTTCAAGTGCACTCCCTTGGTGTAATGATCATACTTTGATTTCTATCACTGCTAACAGGCATCTGAGTTTGTCCCTGACTTGTGTAATAGGCAATATGTTGCCTCTGGCATTTAAAAAGCAATGAAAGTAGACAGTACAGTAACACTTTCAAAACTTGAGAAAAACTTATTAAATCTTACAATATTGAAGTCATAGCCTTAAATGGCTCCTGAAATATGAAAATAAATAATATTTCAAAAATGTGCTGGCTTCGAACCTGTCAGTCTGTGCCAGTAATGCAAACCAATAGCATGCTGGCCACCTCTGGCATTCAGATAGCTCCTTGATGGCACTGAATGTGTGTCCTTCATTCCTGGAGACCATATACAATATTGCATATTTTGGTATTTAATGTGTACTGATGTGGAGAGGTTAAGCTGGTATAAATGTGGGAAAGGATCTGTCGTATATTAAGGGAATAGAAAGCAGATCACTGTGGAATTTGCTGTTGATAAGTGAAGGAATGGTTACTGAAATGATGACAAAAGGTGGAGCAGGATAACAAGACAGAGGAATAGAACTTTGATATCTTTAACCCCTTTGTGACAATGAATGTGTGAGTTACATCATTGGAAAATGTCCTGTTAACAACAATGGTCATGCCTGGCACACCCTGCAGATTTCGGTCACAGTATGTCCGCTGGCACACCATGAACATACTCGGATTTTAAATGTCATGGCGGAGTGTCATGTAGGCAGAGGCTCCCTTTGACACATCAGTTTGCTGTGGCAGCCAATTGCAGCAATCTGATTTGCATAGCTGTCAAAGCCAGTGCTTGCAGTACAGTTACACGGGGATAGTCACATGTGAGCAATTTAAATGCTTTGGCAAATCCTGCGTGTGCAATACAGTTATTCTGACAAGCCCTGTGGGTGTAATCTAGGAGGTTCAGTAGCAAGACCTGTGGGTACAAACTGGATTATCTGCAAGAGTTATGGATGCAATATGGGTGCTGAATAAAATCATAGATGCACTGGTAAGATCCATGGGAGCAATCTAGATGCTCTGGCAAGACCTGTGGCTGCAATCTAGGTCTCTGGTAAGAATTGTTGGTGCAAGTTGAGTGCTCTGGGAAGACCTGTGGGGCAATCTTGGTACATGGGTGCAATCTAGGTGTTATCACAAGACCTGTGGGTGTAATCTCTATCCTGGGTGTAGTCTGGGTGCTCTGGCAAGACATATGGGTATAATCTGGATGCTCTGGCAAGACCTCTGGGTGTAAGCTGGGTGCTTTGGCAAGACCTGTGGGTGCAATCATTGTACTGGGTCCAATCTTGGTGGTCTGAGAAGACATGTTTATGCAATATCTGTGCTCTGGGAAGAACTGTGGGTGCTCTAGTGAGACCTGTGTGTGCAATCTATATATATATATATATATATATATATATATATATATATATATATATATACACACACATCAGCTATAACATTATGACAACCTGCCTGAAATTGTGTAGGTCCCCATTTGCTACCGAAGCAGACCCGACCCTAAAGGTGTGCTGGTACCAAGACATTAGCATCAGATCCTTTGTCCAGCACATTCCACAGTTACTCATTTGGATTGAGATCTTGGGAATTTAGAGGCCAAGTCAACACTTTGAACTCAATGTTGGGCTTCTCAAACCATTTTTTCTTTGTGGCAGGGAATATTATTCTGCTGAAAGAGGCCAATTCCACCAGGGAGTACCATGAAAGGTTTTACATTATCTGCAACAATGCTCAAATGCTCAGGTAGAAGGTATGTTTCAAAATAACACCCACATGAAAGGCAGGACTAAGGTTTCACAGAAGAACATTTCCAAAAGCATCACACTGCCCCCACCGGCTTGCCACCTGCCAGTGGTCATAATGTTATGGCTGATCGATGTATATATTGCCATCCAGAAAGAAGAATTTACACTCACGGGTCTTATGAAAGTTCACATATTTATAAGTCCATCTTCCTGTGAATCTTCCAGTCAAGTGAAATATGATCTTGTTGTGTTTTGCACTTGTTTCCACACTGTATTGCGATATATGTAGAGAGCAATGAGGAGAAATTGGAACATCATTGTAAAGGATAAAACCATGCCTAAGATTTTACATCACTCTAAATAAGGAGTACCTCCGGAAGTGACCAACAAATATTCTACTAGAGTGACTTCTTCAAGAAGCAATGGACCATGTCAATGAAGTCCTATTGACATTCTCAGGAATCGATGATCTATGCTGGTTAAGTAATCTCTTTTAGTTATTTAGGACAGGATAGAGATCCACTCTGCAGGAGGGGTTCAGATACAGGACTCAAGATACTCAAGAAATGAGACTGGAACAGGTGAAGCTGGAGGGTCACTGGAACCAGCATGGATCTCAAGCAGACTCTAGGCCAGAACAGCTGACAACCTGAATATGCTGTTGACATGACTCCACTCCATTAACTCCTGGCCATTGCTTACAGCCATATGTCATGAACAGGGTCCAGGTGACATAGGACCCTGAGTGACCATATTCAGGAGTCTAGTCATTGCAGATAATGGAGCACAGGTCTGGTGCTGGGTAGGTGCACTCCTTAAAGGAGACATGTAAACAAAACCACAGGTACACTAGAACTCTGAGATGGAGGGTTTAGTTACACCATATTACCTTTAGATAATATGCTTGCCACCACCATCAAGGTACCTCACATTATAGCAAGTTCTTAACACTTAAACCTGCATAAAATAAACTCCAAGGAATGCAATAGGAAAACAGACATAAGCATAAAGAACATACCCCATAACAAGGATGAACAGGATTGCCTTCTAATGGGTTTCTGGAAATGTCAACCCCCTAGCACAGGGCTCAGGACAGGGCACACAAATACAAGAAAAAGGCAGGAGTGAACATACATCATTAACAAGAAGGCAAGGCAAGAAAGGATACCGAAATAACGGGATACAGCCTGGATGAGTCTGCACACTGGTTGATGGTGACACAAATTTGAGCAGCCAAAACACAGTATTATAATATAAACACACTAGTAAGATCAATAAAAGTACAAATACTAAAAAATTCTGAGCAAGAATATGAGATAAATGTAAGGAATACTGAAAAAATAATGAAAACATGATAATAATAAAAATAAAGATATTACATATATGAAAAAATAAGAAATAATAAACTTACAGACAATAGAAAAAAGAAATACAGGTTGAGAAATCCTTTATCCAAAATTACCCGTTATCCAAAACATTTTTGGGATTTTGCCACAAGTCAAAAATTCCACACACACTTGTCAAAATGCAAGGTTACAACAGTTTATTCAGTGCCCAGTCCCCTTAAGCTGCAATGTAGCCTTTCCATGCATGCTCAGATTCCTCCACACCCACAAGTAGTAATACAAGTACACATGTGCAGGCCTGATGCTCCAACGGCAGGTTCCCAACTGTCACGATCTGCCCCGCAGTCGCTCAACTGATTACCCACTGCTTGGCTTGCCCCCTCTTGTGATGTCACGCCGGCAACATTTAAAAGTACACCAAGCACCTAACTCTATGCTTGGTTATTCTCTTCAGTGAGCCTCCTAGCGTTTCATGTAAGTGACTGATTAGTGCCTGACATTGACCCAGGATTGTTCCTGACTGCTGATTCTTTGCCCGTGTCCTTATTACTTGGATTGTTTATCATGCTGATTATTTTCTGGTGCCCTTGATCTTGGACTGTCTATTGTTTTGCTGT
The DNA here is from genome assembly GCA_036172795.1 of Pelodytes ibericus. Taxonomy (NCBI): domain Eukaryota; kingdom Metazoa; phylum Chordata; class Amphibia; order Anura; family Pelodytidae; genus Pelodytes; species Pelodytes ibericus. The sequence goes on from CM069861.1 coordinate 40,462,259, forward strand.
TTGCCTGTGACCCTGACCCCGAATTCTAATTTTGTACCTTGGAATTTCTTATGCACACTGTGCACCATCGGCTAAGCCATGTTACCTGCTTCTGTGTGCCATACGCTAAGCTGTGCTACTGTTTTGAACATAACTGCTGCATAGACCTGCTAAGCTGTGTTACCAAGTGGATTACAAACAAGGTCTGTACCTCCCAGTGAGACAAATTTTTGCTATCAGACATTACTCTGGTGGTTGTTGTTATACTCCTTCATATTGGTCTCCTCCCTGTATGTCAACCCCTCACCCCCAACAATGTCTGATATCACAGTCACATCCCAGTACAAGTTATTTATTTGCTCTGTACAGTATTTGCATTGATACTACTGTATTTCATGAGAGCTTTGAGGCTTTAATACATATTATTGGTGAAAATTATCCATTATCCAGAATTACCCATCATCCAAAATACTTCTGGTCCCAAGCAGTTTGGATAAGGGATACTCAAGCTGTAATTAAAAACAATCAAAAATTAGCAGAATAACCAAAAACATCTATTTAAGCATAAATAAGTAGAACATATTAAATAATACATTGTTATGTCAGACCAGTGTGCTAGCATCTAACTGATCATAAAGACCATGGGGAGTCAGGGAGTCTATAAATCCATTTAGTCTCGGCACTCACCAGAATTCTCCTTCTTTCACCTACAGAGAGATGGGCTAGTTCTAGTCCCATAACATATAGACCTCCCACACCTATATGAAATAATTATAATGGGAGATCAATACCATATTTAATTTGCCCTTGAGAATATTATTTCTATGCTCCCTAAATTTGGTGTTACGCTGGAGACTTTTTCAAACTAGGATACTTTGGCTTTAAGTGTTCAATTCCCTTGACAGTCCCCTGCAATTCCCTGTTTCTATTTTGTTCTGTTGAATTTTATATGTTGCCTAAAATAAAAAGTATGTCTGGTTTAGTTTTAGTTCATCAGTGTTTTTCAGTGAAATACAAAACAAATAACATTCAATGAGTTAAACCAAACATGAGAATGTTATGTTAGATTCCAATTACTAGTAATATCTAAAAGCCCTTTTCAAGGGCTGAGATTCCATTTTTTGCATTAGAATACAAGTTTGTAATTGCACACTATAGTAGTTGAACGAACAAAAGAAAAATAAGAAAATAAGTGTCTGGAAATAAATTCATATTGATGACTACCAACCAGTCTAAGAAAGTTTGTTCAAATGAAACAGACTATGAAATAAGCCTGTCTGAGGCTTCTGTTTTTCTATTAATTCTATTTTATTATGTTTGGTGACCCAAGTTTGTCTGTTTTGTTTTCTTGCTAGATGAGCAAATGTCTGCAGAGTAAAGAAAACCAATGGCTTCAGATTGCCCTAGACCAGTGATGGTGAAACTTTTTGGGCCTGAGTGCCCCATTTCCAGCATGCAACCAAGTTCCAGACCTCAAAGTGACAACACCGCTTTATTTAACATACCCACATACATACTCTCACACATACACACAGAACATGTATACCCACACACATACTCTCACACATACACACAGCACATGTATACCCCCATACTACATACTTCACATGTATACAAACATACACATACATACAGCACATGTATACACATACTCACACATACATACAGCACATGTATACACACATACTTACACTTACATACAGCATATGTATACACACATACATACTCACACTAACAGAACATTCATACATGCATTATTACTCACACTTACATGCAGCACATGTATGCACACATACAGCACATGTATGCCCACATACTTCACATGTATACACACATACAGCCTATGTATACACACATACAGCATATGTATACATACATACAGCATAAGTATACACACACTCACACATACATACAGTGCATGTATACACACATACATACTCACACATACATACATCATATGTATACACACATACATACAGCATGTATACACACATGTATACACACTGCACATGTATTCCCACATACTCCATATTTCACATGCATGGAAACATACACATACATACAGCACATGGTCTTGTAAGGAAGTCTACATTGACCATCATGTTGGGTGTACCTTTAAGCAATGGTCTCTTTACTGATAATGTGTTCCCTCTTTCACATTAAGATATCTCCACTAAAAACATTTATTTATATAATTAAGAGATCATCAAGTTACTAAATGATATGATAAAATATGTGTTATACTCATCCCGGTTCATTTTAATAACCTCCCATGAATGTTAACGTGATCATAAATTAAGGGTTCACTCTGGTCCATAGAGATTTGTCTTTAAACAGAGCTATAAAAAAATGCACACCGTGGTAATGTCAAATTATTGGCTAACTGAAATGTGTGAATAACATCTGAGCATTTACATCATCCTTGAGAAACATAAATTATTTGAAAAATCAATTATGAGTTTATTTATAAAACACTTTGCTGGGAAATGAAACCTATAAAAGGAGCATTTATTTTCAAGTGGGCCTTTCAAAGCCCCAGTAGAAATTAAAGAATCACCATCTTGGTCATGCATCAGAAAGCACTTGAAAAGAAAAAGAATTCGCCAAGGTGAACTCCTAATATCACAAATGTGTCATGCTGCAAACATATCAGCCTGTAAATAAACAACTAATGTATAATATGTATCCAGAAACTGACTGTGAAGTATCATTCACATTGACCTAAATTTTTTCTGCTAGGCATTCCTAGAGGTCAAAGGAACTAGTGTTAACAACAACCTTCTCCCTTGTTTGAGGCACTTCCCTCATATTAGTGGAAACACTCAATTTCCTTCCAGGTGTTTGTTCATTCAAGCTCAGAATATAGAAAGCTAGAACAGCATCTGTCTGCATGTGTTTATTATAATAAATGCAAAATGGATTTTTCTTCCCAGCTACCCAATCCCTTTTGATCTTCCCAAACAATGTCAAAAGTTTACTACTGCCAAAACTCATTTTATTTGCAGGAAGGAACATTCTTCATCCCCATGGCTCTCCTGTGGTTATTATATAAAAACAATAAAATTTGGAGATTGCCCCTACATCAGGCTCTCTTTATTTCATATAGACAGTTATGATTTTTTTCTGTGAATAACAAATGCAAGATCTACGGTGGACCAAAAAAAGGGTTTATTTCTCTTAAAATATTGCTTTGCTTATTTACGTATTCTTGAGATTGTAACTTGGCTTTATGTGCAAAATCTTGATCTTGCTATGGTTACTTTTTAGTTTTCCACCAAGGTCACTCACCTACTTTCAATTAAGAACTTGGCAATAAATTAAAACTATTTGGTCCCTTTTTTGTCCTTTTCTTTTGTAGATGCTATTTTCACTTTGAAAAGTATGTCTTCTCTTGCTTTGATATTAACTACTCAAGCTGAGAGTCTGTCCTCTAAATTCACACAAATTCATAAAGAAGTTAAACTTCTCACCTTTGATTGACCCACATCCATCCTGTTATTGTATCACTTTAACCCCTTTGTGACGCATGGTGCTTGAGACACAGACGACGTAAGCACCAAAGCGTCATGATTCATTCCTCGACCACCATTCACAAGGTGATTGGTAGCCAGGAACACTATGGCAGATACCCGATCAGAGTCTTAAAAGAGACCCTGATCGTGGGTCCCTGCCAAAAGATTGCGATACCTTCGGACGTGTGACGTCATCGAGGAGCGTCTGAACCCGGAAATTCGGTTTAATGAAATGTAGCAGGTACTCTCTTTGGCCCACTGAACTGCCCCTGCAGAACATGCCACAGTGTCACTTTCCCCCATAGTTCCTGCTATTTTGCCTCAAAGAACATGCCACAGCATCACTTTGGCCACTGCCAATTTGCCCATGAATATGCCACTATTTTCCTGCCCATTTATATGCCACAGCCAATTTTCCCATTAATAAGCTGCAGTCAATTTGCAAACTAATAAACCACCACCCTCCTCCCCCCTTCCCCAGTACTCACCTGGCAGTCTCCTCCGTGCTTTATTTTGCCATTCATTTGCCAGTATTATTTTGCCAGTGTTAATTTGCCATTCATTTGCCAGTATTATTTTGCCATTAATTTTCCAGTGTAATTATGCTCTTCATTTGCCTGTATTATTTTGTCATTCATTTGCCAGTGTTATTTTGCTCTTTATTTGCCAGTGTTATTTTGCCATTGTTTATCGACTGAAACATTTATTTATTCTTGTCTATTAAACTTTTCTTTTTCTCGTTACATGGCATGTTTTAATGCAAGTCAATGTACCCTCTCTCACATCCCCTACTGTACAGTTTGACAGGGTCAAGGCACGCAGGATTTCTTCCCAACTGCCTCTACCCCGTCGTTCAGACTGCTGCAGACATCATGCAGGGAAGCTTTTTTTTTTTTTTAAAGATGTGTCTACACTTTTTTTTGCATGTGGAACTGTTCCCTATTTGCTGGGACTGTCCAGGCATAGTGAATTCGCCGGTACATACCCCCAAATTCTAGGATTGTCCCGGCAAAAACAGGGTATGCAGGAGAGACTAGAGAGATTAGAATATATGTTAATTCACATAAAGTGCATCACTTTCTCTGTTCCATATTCACACTCTTTTTCATACAGAGGGAGCGATACTTAATGTCATTTTTTATTCTTCCATTATTTATAACTATTTGTTTTAAGGGAACAGAGAAAAGAAGATGCTTTTCAGTTCAGGGTGGTCAAGGAGGGACTAGAACTAAAAAGTGGTAATCTCTCATAAAGGAACTTTAAAAATCCTAGAGCACAAAAATTGGAGATTTAGTCATACCATTTCATGCTTAGCCCACCACTGTGTCAGAGTACGTATTAATTGGTGAGTCCTACACTGAACACAATATATAGAGCAACTGTGTGTGTGTGTGAGGAATTACAGCTTGGTCAGGGTTTACATATTAAAAAAAAGATAATGGGGGAACAACCCTAAGCCAACATATTTAAAACAGCGTGCTGTATTATTATACACAATATATAGAAATAATAGCGCACAACCCAATTGCTAATCTCTCTTAAAGCCACTTTAAAAGCACCTGTCCAATGTAAAACAAAATATTTGAGATTTAATCACACCATATGGTTATTTTATGCTTAGCCCTCTACCGCATCAAAGTAATCTAAGGTTAGCAATGTTTTGGTTGTGCACTGGCTTTAGTCTCTACATTACCATTTTCTTGCATTTGATGACCTAATTTTTAAATTTGTGAGTTTTGCAAGGATTACTTGCACTTTTTATGTTTTATGCTATTTAATTACCGAGTGCCATAGAAACTATGGGTGCTTTACAAATGAGAGGTCATGCTGTGCTAAGACTCTAGAAATGAAGGATGATAATAATTTAATTACATATAATTTATATATACATTAATGGTTTCAAAAGATGTGGTAATGGGTATAAGCTCCCACTATTCAAAAAATGCCCTTATAGTGTCCAATAGCCCCTTTGCTACAAAGCCTGGAAAATGGGTAAAAGTGGTGTCTGGCAATTCAAAACCAGTTGCTATGGGTATGTCTGACTTCAGCAGGAAAAGCAGTCAACCTGTGATAAGTAAACTGATTAGAATCTGCCCTGCATTGCGACCATACTCACTCAAAGGAAAGGCTGGAGGAGTCAACCCATAGACAAAATCAGGAGTTTGAGTCCATAAGACAGTATGATTTTTAATGTCTTTCCAGCAACTCCTGTGATGCCCCAATTGGAAAGATCAACATTGTTTTTTACTTGGATCCATCAGTTACGTGGAGTGAGAGGTCCTGCTGCATGGGCAACAGCCCAGTCAATTTAATGAACATTTCCCATGGGTGCATATCCATCATCATTGAAACTAGCAGATGCCATCAAAAAAAAAAAAAAATTTCTCCTAGAATGGATGCAGAGAAACTCCTAAATATAAGTTTCAAATTCAAATAAAAATAAAAAATTTTGTAAAGAAACTTTGCACAAAATAAGGAAAATATGTTTAAACTGACAGAATGAAGAGACATAAAGCGTTATGGAAAACTTTTTAGAATGTCTTCCACCTCTTACGATAATAAGGACAAGTGACTTCTTCCTTATAGAACAATCTATGTAATTAGAATTTTATGCATTTCTTAATGCACTGAAAATACTAAAGAAATGGCCTGAGGATTAAAAGGAAATCAAAAACGAAAAAAAATGTTCTGCAAAAATGTTCATGCTATAAAATGTAACTAGCAAAATTAGGGAATAAATGTGTTTAGAAATGTCTTTTAGTTAAAGATACCAGACATTAACTGAAAGTACTGTAAAGGCCATATGGAGTAGAAGATATCAATTAAAACAAGAATTTCAAGAAGTACATTGCAACTTTGAATAAACAAATGCAGGCATCTATTTATTTTACATGGTGGTGTTAAAGGGACATTCTATGTAAATTAAAAGTAAGGCGAATTAACAATGGGGAACCAACATACATCTTGTAAATATCCAAAATAGTTGAGCTGGTATAATAAGTGAGTTGGAGATTTTTTTTAAATCAGGTGTATTGGCCTGATTTTTGCAGATGTATTGCCATTTTTGTCACTGGTTAGTGAATAGACCCCATGACCCAGTTTCTGCTACTTCCATCCTTTCTGATGTATGCAGTTGCAATCCACTGATGATTTTCAGATTTCAAACCATCTGCATGCCAGGTCCCTAAAATGTTGTCTGAAAGCCAGAAAATAAAAAATGTCAATCCTATTTGCTGGTCATTGGCGAAATGAAGGTGTCAGTCAAGTGAAATAGGATAGGGCAAGCCAAACACATTTAGAGCAAGGTATGGGTGTGGCTAAACATTACTTGTCCCACCCAAAACAAAGGCCTGGCCCAGCGGCCTTGATAATCTGAGACTTTTATTTTAACATTTAGTTTGGAGGAGAATATTTACCCCCCATGTCTATTCTAACAGATTGTGTTGTATTCTAAACCTGTTAGTGTTAAAACTATATTGAAATTTTGTGTTACAAATAGCACACAGTATTGTTTGCCTCATGTCAAAATGATCATCTGGGAGCTATTACACTGTACACTAGCAATGAGGCAAATGAATATGGAAAAATGTGCCGAGCTTACGCTGCTTTGCATATATCTCATTTTAGAAAAGGTTTGCTTCATCAGTTGTTTTCACATCATTACGACTTTGGAATCTTTCTGTCAGTGAGGTATAAAAAAAAGTCCTAGATTTTATGAACTTCTCATTAGCTATTAAACCTACCAATTTCACCTCTAAGCTCTTCACAGGCAGATTTGCTTCAAGGGACAAACCACATTTCTAAAGTAAGAATTTACTGCTACTGTTCTCTAAATCTTCCTAATGTTATAATGTTGCTATGTGAAATTGAATGAATATTAATAATGTATTATGATTACCATGATTTTACAGCTCATTTTATGTATTTTTCTGATTCTTAGCTCCCATGCACTTAGCACAAGCAGTAGAATTCTAGACTTCAGTTGAGTTCCAATGACTGTACTGCTGCCATGGTTCACGCACAGGGGCTGATGATCATAAGCAGTAGATTTTGTATAATGAATGACACTTTGTGTAGCGTCCTTGGATAACCATTCAAAATGATGAAATGCAAGTATTGTATGTGGAAATAAACTTACTTAAACCTTACTGGGACTTTTGTGTCCTTTATGAAAAGTTTCATTCTTGATGTCATCTTCTTGAATGAAAATTAATATTTTCATAAAAATAAATGTCCATTTTAGGAGGATCATCCACAGAATCTGGCTCTTGGAATCAGGATGGTTATAAAATGCAATCATTGGACTTGGCCAATACTGGACTTTTGTTAATGCTTATGTTCAGTGATGTACCTAGGGCAGGGTGAGGGGGGTGGTCCACCCTTAGTGCCATGATTTCAGGGAGTGCACTGGTTGGGATGGAGTCTGCCCATTCTGAGTTGCAGACCCTCCTGCTTATCTTAAAGAGATAAATGGGTAGTGTCACTACATGGTGTTGCCCACACATACTGAGACTTGGAATATGACACTCTGGTTCATCAGTATGCACTGGGATTGCCATGCAGCAGGGACTGAGGTCTGACTCTATGCCCATGTATCTCATTAAGGTAAACAGTGGGAGAGCGAGGCAATATGAGGCATCAAGGGAAAGGCAATATGAGGCATCAAGGGAAAGGCAATATGAGGCATCAAGGGAAAGGCAATATGAGGCATAAAGGGAAAGAGCAAACAAGAACATATGGAGAAGAGTGACAGACAAAAATGCATCAAGAGGGATTGGAGGGAGACAAAAGGGATGAGAGAGAGACAGACAAGGGATTAAAAAGGGGAGAGAGACAGACAGACAAGAGTGTATGTGAGAGAGACAGACCAGGAGAAGTAGAAGAGAAAGACATACATGAGATTGGGGAGAGACAGACAAAGGGAGCATTGCGACAGAGAGACAGAGAAGTGGGAAAGAGACAGATATTCTTTGGGAGATGAGGGAAAGCATCCCCTCGTGTTAGTGCCAGATAGACTGTATACTTAGGGAAGCTAGGTGGCACTCTGTGTATATCTCTGGCAAACTGTATTTAAAATATAGGGTTTTGGGATGTTTAAAGGAAACTGGGTTGTGGGTGGATGGATGTCAAAGATACAATGTGCCCCATGTGCGAAATACGATAGGTATGCCGCTGCTTATCTTGTAGTGCAGTTAAATGCTCTACTCATATGCTTTTTGTAGATATCTCCATGTTTCTTTTCTAACTTGACTTTCCTGTGGTTGGATGTTCTCAACCAATTAGGCAGGTGTTTAAAAACATGTTTGTTTCCAGCCCTTTTCTGGATAACTGTTTCTTTGTGACATGATCTAGGCACAGTTAATCCTGCATTAACTTACTTTAGTCTATCCTGTCCTTAGTTCATGTCCTTATTCTGAGCTTTGCCTTGCCTTAGCTTTGGTTATAGTCTCTTCAATTGATATATGCCAGCGGTGGCAAACCAATGGCATGCGTGCCACAACTGGCAAGCCGAGCCCTCGGTTGTGGCATGTGGTCAGGTTCACCACTCACCCCTTATCTGCTCCATCCGAGAGGAGCAGACATTAGTGGGTAAAAGACGGAAGCGGCCGGTCATCTTCTTCTTCTCCCGATAATCAGCGCATGAACACTATCTGTAGAAGCGTTCAAGTTGGAAAGCAATTTACTGTTTTCTTTCTGACTTGAACGTTTTTCCACATGGCGCATGCGCCCGATTATCGGGAGAAGGAGCAGATAACCAGCGGTACCTGCCTTTTACCCACTGATGTCTGCTCTATAGTCAAAGCACTTTGGTTGTATTGGCTCCGTTGAGCCACAGTACTCTACCAAAAGTCATGATTTGGTTGAAATTCTATACATGACAAACCAAAATTGAAATCTGTCCAGAAGCCATAAGTTGGGATACATCGCCCTGCAGAGATCCTGTATATGATGAGCCGAAATTAGAATTCTGCAAGAAATTCAGCAAGAAGCGTTTGGATACTTCACTAAGCGTTCCTCTTCATTTCAGATAGGTAGTCATTTCCACAACTGCTGTTAAAGCACTATATCGTTGGAGAATTTCTATGTCTTAATTAACTTTTTTACATTGTCCTGGGACTTTTTCTATGTTCATTTTAACTAATTAATGTGACATCCTGTCTTTTAAAATCACACCTGCCTCAAGTGTTTCTGTATCCAGGATTATGAGATCAATTTGATATATTTGGCACCTATATGAAGCTCCACATTATTAGAGTTGGAGTATCTTTTCATTTGTTAATGAAGTCTCTCAATAGTACAATCTACACTACATTTTTCGACATGTTTTTTCAGTGAAAGAGGTAAATCATAGTCGCCACACAGCTGCAGCTTGAGTCTAATTGCAGTTTTAAGCACCAACTGTTTTTGGGTTTTTTTGGGGGGGGGGTGGGGGGTCAGAAATTGGACAGACTATGTGGGCTGAAATGGTTCTCATCTTCCGTCACATTCTATGTTTCTATATTCAGATATTTCTATATTCAAAAAAACTAAATTAATGAAACTTTAAATATTGTCACACTCTATGCCCTTCCAATTTATTTATGAAGGTCATATGAAGAATTAGCAAGTGTGTAAACATGACAAACAGTCTGCTTCTTATCCCTTATGTGAAGATGTTATGTGAAAGGCTTGTCACAAACTAATACTGTTGATGATGTCAGTTTTAATAAACTATTTAAATGAAAAGAAGTCAGTTTGCTATCTGCTTGTCAGCAAAGATGTATAGGTACAAGTAAAACCCAGTCCTATCTTTCAAAATAATCAAAACTGGCAGATAGTCTATCTAGCATTTCAATGCCATGAAAAAAAAAACATGATCATGCTTTGTTTGATAAACCCATATCTATCCCATAATAGGACTCACATTTCCCATCTTCCCTGTCCTGGTATTTAGTTCCTAATATTTCTATATGTCACATGTATTCTCCCTCCTTTTAATCACTACATTTATATTCCCTATAACGTTTTCTCCAGTATAAACAGCTAATCCAACACTGCTGATGCTAATGTGAAATGCTAATACTTTCCTAAAGCTATGTATAGTTTAATACATACACATTGTTTGTACCATAAATGTAGACAGTTAGAAATGGTTTACACGTTGCATACCTCCAAACATTCTGTAGATGATGATGAATAATAATTCTGGGCCAGCGCAGAATGTGTTAACCTTTGGAGACCTTGACAGCTGGTTACTGTTGTGAGTCATGACATAGAGCTTTATTCCTAAAAGAGGGAACTGCAAGTAACTGACAAGGGGTTATGTAAGGCCAAAGTAGACGAGTTGGAACTATTCTCCAGTTCAGCTGAATTGATGAATTGTTCCAACTAGTCTACTTTGGCCTTAAGTATGTATAGTTAATTTTTTTAATTAAAGTCTCAGTATAGACAATATTTAGGTGATGAAGTCACTCCAGTTAATATTTTCTGTGGATGATGTGAAGCATGGACCATGGCGCATTCATATTTTAGCATTCATATTTGTGCATACTTTTTGCATATTTGTTCATGCAAAATAATGTACCGTATTTGCTTGAATATACGACAAGGTTTTTTTCAGAACAAATGCTCTGAAAAAGACCCCTCGTCTTATATTCAAGGTCGTCTTATAATATGACTTCAAATCGAGGTCAGATTATAAGACTGGTATCCAGCTCCCCCGCAGAGCTGCAGGGGACCTGGATCCCCCACGCTAAAAGCTGGTGGATGTCTGCGCGACACGCGCAGACATCTTCTACTGCCGCACGGCATGACCGCTGGGACTTCTATGATGAAGCCAAGTCCTTCGGGCTCCATCATAAAAGTCACGGTGGAAGTGCCAGGCAGCAGCGGAGGATGTCTGCGCGTATCGTGCAGACATCCTCCGGCTGCCTCCACTAGGCACAAGGGAGATTTCGGCAGCCAGGGGATGTCTGCAAGATAGTGCAGACATCTTCCATGCTGCCCGACACTTCTGTCTATTATGACAGACCGGCTGTCTGTCATAATGGACGGAAGTGTAGGGCAGCATGGAGGATGTGTGCACGTATCGTGCAGGGGGGGGAGAGAGAGAGAGAGAGAGAGAGAGAGACAAAGCTGGGGGTAGGGGAGAGAGAGGCAGTATTGGCACATAAAAGGAAATAAAAACAAATGCATTTTTTTAATATCATAATTTTTATTAAATATTAAAAAGCAATTTACATGTGAATATATACAAGTTGCACTTTTTTCCTATAGGGTAGTCTTATAATCAGGCTTTTAGTTTTTTTCCTAAAGAAATATTCAAAGTTTGGGGGGTCATTTTATAATCAGGGTCATCTTATATTCGAGCAAATACGGTAAATGCTCAATACTCTATGGGATTTATTCAGGTTGCTCAAACAATATGAAGCCCAGAATATCAGACCATTCAGGTATCACTGACGTGACCAGCAGTGGCATACCTACCACTGGTCCAGGGGTCGCAGCAGCGACCGGGCCCATAAAAAAATCACACGGAGATAGTCCCTAACGGGCAGCAGCCGTGTGATCCACATCCATCGGCTTTTCGTCACACCCAACAGAAACATCACTTCCGGTGGCTGTACTTCCGGCACGCAGCGTGAGTGCAGGAAACATTGCGGAGGAGACGGGGGTGCATCACACAGGTAAGTACGGGGGTGGGAATACCACTGGCAAAGGGGCACATAATGGGCAAACAACAGGCACATGGGCAAATAACTTGAAAATGGGCAAATAACTGGCACATGGGCAAATAACTGGTAAATAACAGGCAAATGGGCACATAACAGGCAAATGGGCACATAACTGACAAATGGGTGCATAGCTGGCAAATGGGCACATAACTGACAAATGGGCACATAACTGAAAAATGGGCAAAATAACACTCCTAAGGCTATCCTAGATATAAGATAAGGCCAGGGACTAATGAAAGTATTACTTTACTGAGAGGGTAGTGGATGCATGTAATAGTTTTCCAGCAGAAATGGTAGAGGTTAATACAGTGAAGGAGTTTAAGCATGCATGGGATAGGTATAAGGCTATCCTAGATATAAGATAAGGCCAGGGACTAATAAAAGTATTACTTTACTGAGAGGGTAGTGGATGCATGGAATAGCCTTCCAGTGGAAGTGGTAAAGGTTAATACAGTGAAGGAATTTAAACATGCATGGAATAGGTATACGGCTATCCTAGATATAAGAAAAGGCCAGGCCCAAAGCAGAACAGTTGGGAGGCATGTAAGTGGCATTTCTGGGGTGGAGTTGCATGGTGGGGTCGGGGGGCCCTGGGGCAATTTTTGCACCAGGGCCCTGTGGTTTCTAGTTACGCCTCTGGTGACCAGTAAATTGTCCATTATGGGTCCAATATGGGTTTAATAAAAAAACAAAATGATCAATGCATATTATTTTTTTAAAGTGTTAAATGTATTTATTTATATCAAACTCAAAGTAGTTCCTTAAAACTTTATCAGAACATTTGCCAACAGCAACATTGAATGCTTTACATGCTGTAAAGGCATGCTAATCACCGCACAACCAGTAATCCAATGAGGAGCTGTAATCATTAATACATACAGTAATACATACAGTTTTTCCCAAAATATTAGCGCCAGATAGACCATGTCTTAACTGAGACAATCGAGGTAAAAAAAAGCTTCATGCACATGGTAAAGTTAAACCAAACAATTCATGCATGCACAAAATGAACCACTCACATATGCAACCCATAGCAATGCTGGATCAAATTTAAAACACATTTCTTCTTTTTTTAAATATATATATATATATATATATATATATTATTCTGACCTGTACAAAAATAGAAAAAACATAAATCAGTGTGACAATAAAAGAAGATACATTGTATGATTAAAATTCTAAATCTCATCCTGTGCCTAACAGTAAGGAAATAAAATACAGAAAACTACATACAAAAAACAGACAAAACGAAACCTACTCTGGAATTTTCTTCTTTCTTTTTTTTTCCAGTGACTTATACTCTAATTTAAATTCGTTTTTGGTGTGGCCTCGTGGGCCTAATTGTGCACATCTCTGTCTGCCTTCGCCACACATTACAAACATTGTTAAACATAGTGGGCACCTCCACCCATAACACATATGTTAGGAAATTATGCACAAGCTGCACACCAATTACTAACACAATTATATGTGTGACATTAACAGAAACATCCATCATTCACACAGCAACCAATCCAAATGCAGCTTTGACACTACAGCTACATATAAAACTACACCTATACATACCTGCAAACAATTGAATGCTGGACCACAGTGATGACAATTAACCTGTGGCAGATACCCCTCATTGCACAGGATCAGCAGAGGCCAAATATTATGTACATACACATACCTAATACAATAATGTGCCACCTGTGTAATATGTCTATATTCACAGTACCTGCACCCCAGCAAGTGGCCACAACTGTCCCTCCACAACTACCAACAACAGCTGACTCACCTGGACCAATATGCAGACCTAGACACAGGCAGAGGGACAATAGTGTCAAAGGACCTGTGTAAACCTCCTTGGAATGGCATAGGAAGATGTCATGGAAAAATATAGGTTAACACCCCATAGTATAATTTCCCTCTCTGAGGTCCTGAGTGATGATATCATCCCTAGGGCCACAGAGAACCATGCTGTAACTGGGTTGCAGAAATTATTATGTAATACAACAAGTGAATCAGTGCACTATCCCAACACTTCACACACTTAGTTACCCTTTATATAGAGGCATGGTTTCCTCCACGTGTTATATAGAGGGGAAAACAAAGTAAAAATACAAAATAGTGAAGCATGTCATATACAAATAAAGTTGTGATAGTAAAAACAAAGTCAGACCACTCACATTTCCCTGAGCGCTATGCTCAGTAAAAAAGGCATCCAGAAGCCCACATAGGGGTATGGCAAATGGCACTTTCCCTCAATAGGTCTTCACTAAAATGCAATATGAAAGAAAGGTAAGGGGAAGGGCACCAGGCTTCAGTAAAAGACGTTTTAATAAAGTATAAAATCGAAAAGCAGAGATCTTACATTAAAAACAGTAGATTTCAGATGCAGGTAAAAGTCTCTTTATTTATTTATTTTTTATTTTTTATTCTAAACATACAAAATATAAATATGTGAAATACATTCACAATAGATAGAATGATACATATTCCAAAAATAGAAATACATTCACAATAGATAATGTAGTGCGTATTCTATCAATAAAAGATTGTCGCTATTCTTTCAGATTAGATTTATAATAAACCAATGACGTACCAATACAATTATACAACATGCATTACAACTACATTTACGCTACATCCACCGCCACAAGAGGATCCACACTGATAGAACCTAAGGAGTAGTGTACAATATATTTAAAGAAAATTTAAGCCATAAAGGGAAAGGGGAACCACCAATAATCTATTAATCTACTAATAAGTATCAGTTTTGTTGCATGCTCAGGATGAACTCCCTCTATGGTTGCCCAGCCATAAGTCCCATATATTTCTATATTCCTGGGTATTATTATCACCGAGGCATGATGCTCTCTCCATTGAGCCCTGGTAATTTATCTGCACTATAACTTCATTTATTGTTGGGGGGTTTTCACTCCTCCATTGCCTGGCTATACACAACTTAACTGCCATAAGTATGTGTACAGCCAGGACCATATGAGACTTAGGGATCGCTGGAAAATGCTAGTGAAAAAGAAACCCTGCCGGTGTTAAAACCGTTATATCAATTCCCAGGGCTCCAAAGATTTCTAATACCTGTCTTTTTAAAGAACCCAATGCACTACAGTCCCACCATATATGCATTAGAGTCCCTATATCTTACTTACATCTCCAACATTGATTAGCTGTTAAGGGCTGGAATTTGGATAGTTTTACAGGCACCATACAGTATACCATCTATGAAGGAGTTTTACAAATGTCTCTTGTATATTAATACAATGTATATGTTTCCTCACTATCTCAAAGGCTTTTTGCCACTGTATAATCGAAAACTGTGTCCCCATGTTAATCTCCCACTTGATGATGGTGGGCATTTTTTCTTCCCTCTTTGATTTCTTTAGAATACTCCTGACTTTCGCAGTTATCTTAGTTCGAGGGTTGATTAGAATACCATCCAATGGGCCCTCTTTGCTGATTATACTCTTTGTCAAGAAGGATTTTAAACGAATAAACGTATATATATCCGTGTTTTTCAAGCCATATTTGGATTGTAATTGGTCAAAGGAGCCTATCTCATCACTCTCATATAGGTTTCGTATATGCGTTATACCTGCTCCTATCCATTGTTGTATGTCTAGGTCTTGGATGGTATATCTTAAGACGGATAAATGGGGTGTTTCATGTTAAATGTTTACATCCATATAGCTCTTTTTTAATCGATTTTATAGAGTCAAAAATCTGATTTATTATGAGGTTGTCACAATTTAATTTTCTAAAGGCCTTTTTGTCCAACCAAAAAATTGTTAATGGATCAATGTTTTTAATATCGAGTCTTTCTTGGGTATAACACACTTTTTTTTCTACATTAGGACTACCCCAACGAAGACAATGTGAAAACTGAGCTGAGTCGTGTAAGCTAAATATATTGGGGAAAGAGAGGCCTCCTTCTGACAGGTTAGATGACATTATTTTCTGGGATATTCAAGGTTTGTTGCCCCCCCCCCCCCCCCCCATATGTAAGCCGAGAGAAGGTTATGAAACATATACAGGGTCTCATATGGGACCCGTATTGGGATCATGTGAAAAAGGTAATCAAGCTTCGGGATAATGTATGCTCTGACGATATTAATTTTTCCCATCCACGATACAAAAAGTTTCTTCCAATTTGCTATTAACCCCTTAATTTCTGAGAACAATCCCAGATAGTTCATTTGGATCCACTTATTTATATCTCCGCTTATCTGTATACCCAAATATGTAATAGTATTTTTCT
The DNA here is from genome assembly GCA_036172795.1 of Pelodytes ibericus. Lineage (NCBI taxonomy): Eukaryota > Metazoa > Chordata > Amphibia > Anura > Pelodytidae > Pelodytes > Pelodytes ibericus. The sequence goes on from CM069861.1 coordinate 40,478,728, forward strand.
CCCATTTAAAGTTGTACATCTTTTTTAGTTCTTCCTCCTGAGACTGGGAAAGATTACACGAAACTATTTGGGTCTTTGCCATATTATTTTTATAATTTGAATTTAGGCTATATTCCTTAATGATCTCGAAGAGCACAGGGATTGATTGAATAGGATTTTGTACAGTGAACATAATATCGTCAGCGAACAACGTTATCCTTTGTTCACATGATACCATGTGTCTACCTGAGATTGTTTGGGATTGCCTGATATTATCTGCTAGGGGTTCTATGGACAGGATATATAGCAGGGGAGCCAGCGGGTATCCCTGCTTTGTTCCATTTTTTATGTGGAACCAGCTTGAGCACATGCCTGAGCCTTGCACCCTTGCTGTGGGATCTGAGTATAAAGCCATAGATAGGTCTTTAAACAGTCCCCTCAACCCATACGCCTCCAAAGTCTCGGAGAGAAATAGCAAGTTAATTCTATCAAAGGCTTTTTCCGCATCGACAGAGAGGATAACCGCCTGGAGTCTATGTTTTTCAATTTGTTGCAAGATATTTCGCAGTTTTCTGATATTATCTCCCCCCGATCCACCCCCTATAAACCCCGACTGATCACGGTGTATCAGATCTGGTATCACCGTGGTCAGTCTTTCAGCCAATATTTTAGAAACATTTTTAATGTCCAGGTTTATGAGAGAGAGAGAGGCGGTAGTTGCTTATAAATTTAGGATCTTTTCTGGGCTTCGGTATGGGAGAGATTGAGGCTTGTAGAAGGTCCCTATCAAATTTTTTAGTGCTCCTTATTTCATTAAAGAGTTTCTCAAGTAAAGGGGCAATAGTTACTTCCAGATGTTTGTTGAACTGGGGTATAAACCCATTCGGGCCTGGTGATTTACCATTCTTCATGTTTTTTATAGATCTTAGTATTTCTAACCTATTTATTGGTTGGTTTAGTTTAGCCAGTTTTCCTGGATCGATTTGGGGGAGGCTGCATTTTGTGAGGAAGGATTGCATTTCCTGCATTGTAGGATTGACTGAGTCGATATTATATAACGAGGTATAGTAATTGGCAAACGCATTGCCTATTTGAGCGGGGGACAGAAGGGTTTTATCTCCCTCAATGATTTCTTTAATAGTATTAGTTTTTGAAATATTTTTTAATCTATTCGAGAGGGGCTTCCCTACATTATTGTTGCTACTGTACCATCTTTGTTTTAGGGACACAATCATCCTTTTTACATTCTTTTCCAGAAGACTTTGGATCTGCCCTTGTATTAAGGTTATTTGTCTGGCTAGAGGAAGAGATGGATTAGCTCTATTTGTTGTTTCCATTTTTGCGAGATTGATATATAAATCAGATAGACTCCTACCCTTAGCTTTCCTTTCTCTGGCCTCCATCTGAATCATATTGCCCCTCATAACGCATTTGAAGGCTGCCCATACATTTTGTGATGAAACTTGATCATTATCATTTAGTCGGGCATATTCTTCTGCCTGTGTTAAAAGAATGGCTTTATTTGTTTCTGGGATCAAAATTGATTTGTTCATTCTCCACTGGTGTTTATATGAATATTCCTGGTTTTCCCTGGTAGTCACTTTGATGGGGGCATGATCTGACCAGGTGATTTGTCCAATTTTGGACTCTTCGAAATTTTTTAGGTTTTGTAGGTCGGTTAAAAAAAATCTATTCTAGAATAGTTGTTGTGTACTCTAGAGAAATATGAGAAGTCTTTTTCTTTCGGATGCTGGACTCTCCATATGTCGAAAAGATTATACTGATTGCATAAGTCCGGCATCCATTTAACACTATTTACATAGCTTTTGTTTGACTTCCCTATCTTAAAGTTTGTTCTGTCTAGTTTTTCATTTAGTACAATATTCATGTCTCCACTTATCAGTAATGTCCCTTTTTTAAACTTATCTATACTCCTAAAAGTTTTTTTGAAAAAAGTTTGAGAAAATGTATTGGTGGCATAGATATTTGCCAATGTGTATATCCTATCATTTAACCTACACAGAATCAGAATATACCTCCCAGCCTTATCTGTTTCTTGATGTATTAGCTCGAATTTAACTCTTTTGGAGCATATGATGGCAACCCCTCTTTTTTTTTTCCAGCAGACTAGATCCGTATATTTTGGGAAACTTAGAGAATTTCCACAGGTCCAGAGCTTATCCTTTCCAATGAGTCTCCTGTACTAAACAAATATCAATTTTGTATTCTAGCATCATCCTATATAGCAGCCCTCTTTTACCGGGGAGTTCAGACCCCGAGCATTGATTGATACAAATCTAAGCAACATATTCGATCAATATTTCATTGGGTTCCCCCCACCCATCAGGCTCCATATCCGTCCCATCAGTGTGAATCCCCCGGCAGCAGGTACAACAAGCACAACATAACAAATACAAAAAACTTACATTACAACTACAACTATACATTCCTCACAAACTTTAGAAAATTAATTCTTAAAGGTGATTACCCTGAGAGACTAAAGAGAAAAAAAGATCCCAGGGACATTCTGCTGCTGGTGTACCGCCTGAGTGCCGCCCAACCACCTATCAAGTTTTATTTAGTTCTTTGTTTCGTTATCTTTGTGCCCTTTTTTCCCCCCTTGTTTTCCCCTTTACCATTTTATCATAAACTATTTCCACTTTGATCTACTCTTCTGGTCTGATGTACTCTACTCTGGGTTGGGAGAGACTGGACCTGTTATCTGCTCACTAGGGAGAGAGGGGGGGTCTAGTATAGAGTGTGGAGACATCAGTGATATAGTGGAACTGGGCTACACTAAACTAGGCCTTACCATGGCTACTATTTAGTTTCCCTAATATACTCAGCAGGTTAGTGGAATCTTCTATATCTAATTATGGGATTACAATAAATATATAGGTATATAGGAGGGAGCAGAGGATAACGACAGTATTTTACCATGTTTTCCAGATTTAATTTCATAGACAATATCAAGAGCTTAGATCCAGTGTACTAATTATTTCAAACACATTTTTTTAAATTTTTTTTATATGTTTTAAAATCATTTTGGATAATTAATCAATCAATCTGTGATTTAGTGAACCTTCTACGGTAAAATTATATTATATATATACATATTTTTCCCTTTCTCTCTGCCTATGTCTATCTGTCCAGCATTAGGCAGTTTATCTTTAATTCAGAGTTCAGAAATAAGTGTACAATTTCTAAATCATATTCTGATTAAAGTGTTACTAAATCGAGTCTTCCTAGTATCTTTTACTATATATAAATATTTTTTATGTGCCCGTTTATTCTAGTGTATATATTTCTTTTAAATAATTTCTTAGGTTTACTACTACGGGAGTTCTTGTGCTCATGTTCCCCTCCAATCTATTATTATACTGTTATCTTAAATATATTGTGCATAGGATCATATAACTTCAAGATCTATGGTAGAAAAATGTATTCTTTTTTTTTTTTCTCTCCCTTCTAGTCTTGTTTTTTTTTTTTTTGTTCTCATTAGATCACATCTTTCACCATTATTTCTCTTTATTTTACCCCCTTCATTTCCTTTTCAAAGTTCTCCCTCCTTTCTTTCCTTCTTATCAATCTGATGGTCATCGTTCTTTATTTGTTTTAATATTTAAATTCCATAGGTCCTTTCAATCCATACTATGAAATTCCTGTTCTTAATTCTTTTGGTTATTTTTTTTTCCTCTTTTTTTTTCCCTTTCTCCCCTACCCTTTCTGATGAAACATTCTTCCCTTTTTATATTGATTATAGGGTTCTATCTGTTTGTGAGGGTTCGAAAATTCCCATTGATTCAAATTCAGAGAGATCACCAACGGGATCATTCATCGGGATAGTTTTACCATTAAAGGTGATCAAAAGTTTAGTGGGGAAGCCCCATCTATATGGAATGTTTCTTGCTCTAAGTTGTTTTGTGACTTCCCTGAAACGTGTTCTGTTTTGCCTTGTGGCCAACGATAGATCCGGAAAAACAAAATATCTTTGAATTTCCCTTCTTTTGGGAGAGGAATTATTCTCATTTGTCTCAAAAGGGTATCCTTTATTGAGCAGTTTAAAAATCTAATGATAATATCCCTTGGGGCTTGCCCCTCTTGTCTTGAGGATCTAAAGATCCTATGCCATCTTTCGAAGAGTGAATGCATCTTGGGTCGTAGGATCTATATACAGAGCCATAAACTCCAATAGGTATTTTTCCATACCCTAACTTGTGACAGTTTCTGGAACCCCCTTTAATCTCAAATTATTACGCCGAGATCTATCTTCAAGTTCGTTAAGTTTGTCACTACAATCCTTCACTTGTTTTTCCAACCAGTCATTTTGTTTCTGGAGTGAGGATACCTCCTCCCTGATTTTCAGCACCTTCGTGCTTTGATCAGTTACCACTTTGCTCAGGGAGGAGATCTCCCCACTAAGCTCAACCATACTTTGTTTAATATCAATCTTGATTTTTTGGTAAAGCTCATCAATAAGTTTGGCTAAGGTCTGGTTAGTAACCCCTTCCATTGCACTAATGTGTGTTTCCCCTGGGGAGGGATCCTCTTGTGGAGAAGGATAAGGTCTACCAGAATGTGCTTTTGGTGAATAGTAAGTATTTATAGACTTATTCATCAGTTTTTTTCTACTTTTTTTGGAGGCATATTATTGTACAGACGGGGTCTAAAGGAGTTAGTGTATTCACCAATATCAGATATGTTCCAGATGTAAAGTGAAGTGAACAAATTTGTTAAATGATGTTTACCCCCTATAATAATCTGCAAACAAGAGGAATGGGGTGAGACCAGAAATAGACCCAAATGCTCTGGCAGCTTATGAATTGACCAATCTTTGAAAGCTTTAACATTATCGGTGGAGATAAATCTCGACGTCCAGATGATATGAAGAAAGTTGTTTAGATATTAAATCTTAGGTCTTGTCAAAAAGGTTTAGGGAGTTCTATTTTTGGGGAGGAGGTGTCCAATGTTACAGTTGGTGATACCTAAATCTCACTTCAGGTATCAGATCCTAAATTCGCATGACAACCCCAATGGGGAGAGTAATTATCAAACTCCCTTTTCTCTTAGCCCCTGTTAGGGGGATAACTATGTCCTGTGACCTGGAATGCTCCAGACAAACAATAGATATTTATCTTCAGACACACGGCATAGGGTCAAATTAGGCTAAACACAATCACCAATATAGATTTTCACTCTATCATGACCTTAATTAATTATATTCCCATAGAAAATCGAAATCAATCAGGCTAATTTCAGATTCTACTTTTAAACAAGATTCAGTGTATCATCGAAGTGTGTTGTTCCTACATACGACAGTAGGTCCCAACTAAGATTTAAAGCACCCAGGTCTATCAAAGGTCAAAGAGTTAGTTGCTGTGGGGAAATAGATGACTCAGTCCCACTAGGGTGGTTAGGGAAGTTAGCTCCTATAGAGGTGGGACCCTTGATTTAAGAAACAGGTATTTACAATTCAGCATTCGTAGTCATAAATATACATATATCTAGTTGTATATCTTTTCCCTTCAGATTTAAAGCAGATCGAATAGACAAGGACTTAGCCAACACCATCAATCATTAGAACCCTCAGAACATATGTTTGTCCGTGGTATAGAAAACAGACAATCTTCAGCACGATAAACAGTCCGGGATCAGGGGCAATAGAGAGACAGAAACGATAAACAAGCCAGGGTCAGAACCAGAGAATCAGCAAAACGATGAACAAGCCAGGGTCAGTACCAGAAAATCAGCAAAAACGGTGAACAGTCCAGAATCAGGGGCACAGGCAGACAGAAGAGTAGTCAGGTAAATCCAAGGGTCAGTAACGATAATCAGGAAAATAAACGCTAGGCTTCAGGAAGCACTGCTTGTCTGGTGATTCTGCCTTTTAAACCCTCCCGCGCCTCGCGGGTATGCGACGGGCGGGACGTCATCAGACGCGCGCCTCCTTGTAGGAGGATAAACTACCGGTGTGAACGCGCTGGCAAGCGCGTGAGACGGATCCTGGCTGCAATGCAAGGGGGTGTACTCAGGAGAGCTGCTGCAGGGAAGATGCTGACAGTTCCCCCTCCCAAGGCGAGACCCCCGGGCTCGCCACCGGCCTGGGCGATCAGGATGGTGAACATGAAAAGCTCGAACTAATTCATCCGAGTGAACTAGGTTGGCTGGTTCCGAAGATCTGTCGGCTGAGCTATAGCCTTTCCAATGGACGAGGTACTGAAGCCGGCCACGATAAAGACGAGAATCCAACACCTCCTCAACCTCGTATTCTTCGACCCCATCCACCAGAACCGGAGCAGGAGGGGATACTGTCCTCTCCGGGAAGGAATTGTCCACCCAAGGTTTGAGTAGAGATACGTGGAACACTGGATGTACCTTCATGGAGGGGGGTAAGCAAAGCCTCATGACCAAAGGAGATATGACCTTGGTGATGGGGAATGGTCCAACGAACCTGGGGCCCAATTTCTTTGTGGGACAAGAGAGTTTCAGGTGTTTAGTGGACAACCATACTTTGTCACCAGGTTTGTATAACGGAGCGTCGGATCGGTGACGGTCAGCAAAGTTCTTGTACCTTTGTTGGGATTGGAGAAGGGTATTACGTAGTAGAGTATACGTGCGGGTGATATTACAAACGTGTATGGAGACAGAAGGAACGGTGCTGGAGATGGGTGCTCCAGGAAGCATGGAGGGGTGAAAGCCATAGTTCACAAAGAACGGTGATCTCGCAGTAGAGCTGTGGATGTGGTTATTATAAGCGAATTCAGCTAGAGGCAAATAAGAACTCCAATCATCCTGGAGGTGTGTGGTGAAACACCTCAAGTATTGCTCTAGAGTCTGATTGGTTCGTTCCGTCTGACCGTTACTTTGGGGGTGAAACGCTGTAGAGAGAGAACGGTGAATATGCAATTCGGCACAGAAGGCTTTCCAAAAACAAGACGTAAATTGGGTCCCCCGGTCAGATACTATGTTTTCAGGTAGACCATTCAATTTAAAAACCTCACGTAAAAAGAGATCAGCAGTCTCCGTAGCCGAAGGTAGATGAGTGTAGGGAAGCGATCCACAACCTCCATCAATGTGTTGTATTGTTGAGACAGAGGTAGATCCGTAATGAAATCCATGGACACTTCACTCCAAGTTCTTGTAGGTATGGACAAAGGTTGGAGGAGACCCGAAGGTTTGTGATGGCTTCCTTTAGCACGGGTGCAGGTGTCGCAACTAGAAACAAACCTTCGTACCTCGTCTCGAATTAGATTTTTGGTTTGACGAACGCCACCATGCCCTGCTGTTGGAGAGTCGTGGAAGAACTGCAAGATCTGTAGACAAGCTTCGGGGGGTACATACACTTTATCTTGATAAAAGAATAATCCTTGTCGGTGTGTCAATTGTTCCGGAATGGGTACATCGGGACTTGAAGAATGAGTACGAATGGTATCCCAAATAGACTGTGTGGCATTTAAGAAATGTTCCGACTGGAGTATAGTACTTGATCTCTCTTCATGAATATCTTCGGAATTGGACATACGTGATAGAGCATTCGCTTTGAGATTGCGGGAACCTGGACGGTATGTGATATGGAGTTGGAAGCGTGTGAAGAAGAGTGCCCATCTCGCCTGTCTCGGTTGTAATCTCTTAGCAGTACGCAAATATTCGAGATTTTTATGATCTGTAAAGACGGTTATCGGGAAATGCGCACCCTCTAGCAAATGTCGCCACTCCTCCAACGCGAGTTTGATCGCTAGTAATTCTCTTACACCGACATTGTAATTTCTCTCTGCAGGTGATAGTGTTCTACAGAAAAAGGCGACGGGATGCAACTGTTCATCCTCTTTGTGACGTTGGGAAAGAATTGCCCCCACTGCAGTGTCAGAAGCGTCCACTTCCAGCGTGAAGGCTCTTGACGGATCCGGGAGAATTAAAATCGGGGCTGTGGTAAATCGAACCTTCAAGGAATTGAAAGCCTCTTGTGCTGTATTATTCCAGAAAAATGGTCTGTTTTTAGAAGTTAAGGCAGTAATAGGTTGTATGACCTTAGAAAAGTTCCTGATAAATTTCCTATAGAAATTTGCAAAGCCCACGAATCTATGTACACTTTTCCTATTAGTGGATGTGGGCCATTCCTGAATAGCATTGATCTTTTTTGGATCCATCTGAATGTTGTTCGGTGATAAAATAAAACCCAAAAACTCAACTGACCTTGTCTCAAATTTGCATTTCTCCAATTTTGCATATAGTTGGTGTTGTCTCAGACGTGCGAGGACAGTACGGACATGCTCTCTGTGTTTCTCCAGTGATGAGGAGTAAATGAGTATATCATCAAGGTAGATGACAACAAAACGGTCCAGGATGTCACGGAAAATATCATTAACGAAATGTTGGAAGGTGGCTGGTGCATTACACAGTCCGAATGGCATAACCTTATATTCAAAGTGTCCGTAATGTGATCGGAAGGCGGTTTTCCATTCATCTCCCTCTCTAATTCGTACCAAGTTATATGCACCTCGAAGATCAATCTTTGTGAAGACTTGAGCTGAATGGAGGTGGTCCAAGAGTTCCGAAATAAGAGGTAGAGGATAACGATTTTTTGTAGTAATATTATTGAGTTCCCGATAGTCAATGCATGGTCGTAATCCACCGTCTTTCTTCTTGACAAAGAAAATGCCAGCCCCAGCAGGTGAAGTGGATGGTTGTATAAAACCTTTGGCTAGATTTTCTTCCATGTATTCTTTTAATGAGGTGAGTTCAGGTTCGGCGTGATGGTAGATTCTTCCAAAAGGAATGGGTGCTCCGGGGAGAAGATCGATAGGACAATCATAATCCCTGTGAGGAGGGAGTACATCTGCCTTGTTCTTCTCAAATACGTCTTGGTACTGAGTGTATACTGTGGGTAACGTAGAGGAGGAATCGGGTTCTGCAATAAGACACAAAGTACCTTTGTCCAGACATGTGTCGGTACAGTGTTCAGAAGTAAACGCCAAGGTACCTGTTCACCAATTTATAACGGGATTATGTAACCGGAGCCATGGAAGCCCTAGAATGAGGGAGAAGATAGGTGCTGGTACAATATCGAATTGGATGAGCTCTTGATGTCCTTCGCCGATAGTCATGACTAAGGGAATGGTCTCATGAGTAACCGGACCTGTCTTCAACCGGCTACCATCTACGAGTTGGATATGCATTGGCGACTTCTTACGATGGGTAGGAATTGCGATGGCTTTGGCGAGATCGGTGTCGATAAAACATCCACTGGCTCCGGAATCCACCATCGCCATCAGGGAAATAGGTCCTTTAGTCCACTGTAGGGAGAGAGGGATGGAAAGATGAGGAGTCTTATCTGTAGACGTTACTGTATTTCTTTCGGTAGGATAAAAGGTGATCTTACCATTCGAAGATCGTCTACGGGCACGGCATTCCTTGTACATATGACCTGGTTTGCCGCAGTACAGACAGAGATTCAGATTCCTTCGTCTGGCCTTCTCTTCTGTAGAGAGGGGACCTCGAACTAGTCCGATCTGCATGGGTTCATCGGTGAATTGGGGAGTAGGAGTTCTGGTCTCGTAATGGTGGGGACTGTAAGCAGCTCCTGTAGATGGAGTATTGTAGGTTCGTTCCGCTTTTCGTTCCCATAGTCTGCGGTCTATCTGAGTGACTATACGAGTAAGATCATCCAATGAGGAGGGTATACCAACTCGTGCCAATTCGTCTTTAAGACCATCAGAAAGTCCTAAACGGAACTGATCAAGTAGTGCTGATTAATTCCAAGTCGTTTCTAAAACAATCCTGCGGAATTCGGTAATATACTCCTCTACTGGTCTACGGCTTTGTTTAAGGGAGCGAATTTAGAGGTAACTCTAAAAGGATCCTCATATAAGGAGTCCAGGGCTTGTCAAAAGGACCCCCAGGTGTCGAGGACTGGACTATTGGTGTGAAGGAGGTGGTGAGCCCATAATTGGGGTTCCTCCGTGAGAAGAGAAATCACGGTATGTATCTTCACGTAGGTTCGTGGACGGAGATTAAATTGAATTTGACACGAAGGGATGAAGGTACGGTACTTCTTTCTATCTCCAGTGAATTTCTCTGGTAGTACCACTTGTGGTTCGAGAGTGGTAGCTCCCTCTAGTAGCATGGGAGCCGGAGGAGGTGCATGAACCCCCACTGCTGGTTCAGGAGCATTACCCGGATGGGTCTGAAAATGTTGTACCTGCTGTTGCAGGTGGGCTTGGCCTGTTTGTAGGTCTTGCACTGATTGATTCAGTGTTACCAATTGCTGAGTAAAAGCAGCAATAGCTTCCGTAAGTCCTGCGGTCTCCATGATGAGGGAGGGCTTGGTGATTATGTGATGATATGGGAGCTGGATGGAGACCAATATGCAGGGCAACAATATATATAAAGGTATTAACGTAATAAATACGAGAGATGATCAACCTTGCACTGATATAAGGATATAATCTGTAGGGATCCGATAGCATATAGTCCACACCAACATAGGTTGTATACAGGTACAGTTTCCACTTGTAATCCGCAATTACAAAGGTGGTTAGATGAATATATATATCACTTGTAATCCACAGTAGCAAAGGTTGTTTGGAGGAAGATGTACACTTGTAATCCACACTGCAGGGGTACTTGGAGATGAATGAGGATAGCAATGGTCAAAGGAAAACAGACAATCTTCAGCACGATAAACAGTCCGGGATCAGGTGCAATAGAGAGACAGCAAAACGATAAACAAGCTAGGGTCAGAACCAGAGAATCAGCAAAACGATGAACAAACCAGGGTCAGTACCAGAAAATCAGCAAAAAGGGTGAACAGTCCAGAATCAGGGGCACAGGCAGACAGAAGAGTAGTCAGGTAAATCCAAGGGTCAGTGACGATAATCAGGAAAATAAACGCTAGGCTTCAGGAAACACGAGAATCACCAAGCACTGCTTGTCTGGTGATTCTGCCTTTTAAATCCTCCCGCGCCTCGCCGGTATGCGACTGGCGTGACGTCATCAGACGCGCGCCTCCGTGTAGCAGTATAAACTACCGGTGTGAACGCGCAGGCAAGCGCGTGAGATGGATCCTGGCTGCAATGCAAGGGGGTGTACTCAGGAGAGCTGCTGCGGGGAAGATCCTGACACTGACGAACACTCCTGCAGCACACACCCCTCACGTCTTACGTCATTACGTCACTGTAGGTAAAAGTCTCTTTAAAGTGCTCCGTGTCTTGTAGCAGCCAGGTCTCCTCACTGATGATGTATGTTTAACTAGAAGGGGAACACTAGTTTGGTTTGGTGCTGCTTTTACCACCACATAAGGCGGAGTATATTGTTTTTTTTTTTAAATTATTATGTGCCTTATCATTTTGGCAACTAGCACCGTAAGGGATTACCCAAGTCCAACTTCTCCAATGCAGCTGAATAGGTGATTTTTTTCAACTCAGCTATGTCTAGCCCCTTCCTCTCCTCTGTCCTCTCCTCTCTACCTCCTCTCCTGACCCTTTAATCACCACCGCCAGACAAAAAAGAAATGTGCCTGTCTCTCTCTCTCTCTCTCTTTCTCAGATGGAATGTCTTAGACAAAATTTGCTAATAATAATAATTTCTATTTAAACAATACAAACAAATTAACAGAATAACTAAATATACTGAGCAATCATTATTTTTCAGTAAACTGTCATCTCCAAAGTATAACAAATGTAAATAACTTGCTGTTTTGGATCATTGAATATACAGTATAAATTCAGTCTGTGAAAAATATAATCTGATAACGTATTGTAAATCATGCTATACATAGAATGTGTGGGTGGAATATATCATTACACCAAGATTTGACATGCTGAATATGCTTAAAGAGACATTTTTGAGTTTGAATCAATGTTCAAGTAGTATATAATCATTTATTTTGGTTTTGGTTATCATTTTTTAAATAATGTTATTTAGATGCAGTAGAATGTCCAATCGTAATTTTGAACTGTTTCCGAAAATTCTATTGTTCCATTAATCTATCAATTTAATTGTAGCAATGTGTCTGAAATCTGATCTTGTGAGTATACACAAAAGGGTATACAAGAGAAACATTTCATATTACCTGACACTTTGTCAAGCTAGTACATATAATGCAGACATAAAAATAGAGGCTAGAAAGGGAGAAATAACAACACATATGATAAGTGCTACAGTATTTCCTTTAGTCAAAGCTAATTCTTTACTTTTAGGCAATGTATAGTAGAAAGGTGCCTACTATTGAGCAAGAATAGATGGGTAGATTATGGTTACTTTAGATATCTGAGTAATAAATCATTAGCATTTTTCTGTTTTTACTGTTATCCACAATCGTTTTGTATATGCAGCCTGAGAACTGACTGATGAAACATAAAACAACAACATGTATTCAGATTTCTCATTTGTACACTATTTAAAATATGTCATGTTTTATTATTGTTTTTGGTGAAATTAAAGGACCATTTGAGGCTTAAAACAAATGATAAAATAAAGCTATTTTTATCTGTGAAACTTACTTTTCACAGGGTTTCTTCTAAGAATCCCCTTTTTCTTATTGTTCTCCGTATGTTTTGGGTGCCAATTAGAGATCTCCCACAGAGATGCATTTGGGTGCTGATGCCCCAAAAAACACATGTATGTTGCAGCAGTATGTGCATTGGCAGTCACAGGACCATGATGGGGAACACTGAGCTCCATGCTTCTGCTTGAACCACCCACCTGGGGCATTGTACACACACATGCTGTTACTTTCTCACATGCCCACTGCTTTTCCAGTTTTTTTCAATAGGTAACATTTGCAGTTCTTGGTTCACATCTGCAGTCATTGTGTGCTGAAGCATCATCTGACTTATAGAGAATGGAATACATGGGTCATGAAGTCAGGGTAGATCTCTGACAAGTGGTTTTTGAGTGGCATTCCTGTCATACATTTCAGCTTTGTGAATCTGGAGGCATACAAATCCAGTGCACTATGCACCTTCATTTTGGAGCTTTTTACAACTATGCTGCTTCATATTCATTAAGGTTAGGGTTAGGGACTTTTCCTTCTGACACATTAAAAAGTGTTGCAGTTTTTGTGACTAATGCACTTGTAAATTGAGCACCAGTTAATTAGAATCTTTGTTAGTTGCCTCATGTTGCTTTTAAAACTTACATAATAAAGTATTATTTGTCATATCTCTTTTAGATTACATAAATATATAAACTCCAGCATTGTGTTTATACGCATTTCCTACAACCTGTTACCTCTGATCCAATACCAGCACTTTACTTACTATCAGGGCCGGCCTTAAGTGTTCCGGCGCCCTGTGCGGGCTTCCCCCGTGGCGCCCCCCCCGTCTCTTTCGCCCCCCTATGTTTGTGTCTCTCTCCCTTCCCATGTTTGTCCCTTACCTCTTCCTTGCCATTTCTGTCTCTCTCCCTCTGTTCTGTCTCTTTCCCCCCGTCCCCTGTTCTGTCTCTCTCCCCCCGTCCCCTGTTCTGTCTCTCTCCCCCCCGTCCCCTGTTCTGTCTCTCTCCCCCCCGTCCCCTGTTCTGTCTCTCTCCCCCGTCCCCTGTTCTGTCTCTCCACCCCCGTCCCCTGTTCTGTCTCTCTCCCCCCCGTCCCCTGTTCTGTCTCTCTCCCCCCCGTCCCCTGTTCTGTCTCTCTCCCCCCCGTCCCCTGTTCTGTCTCTCTCCCCCCCGTCCCCTGTTCTGTCTCTCTCCCCCCCGTCCCCTGTTCTGTCTCTCTCCCCCCCGTCCCCTTTTCTGTCTCTCTCTCTCCCCCAGTTCTGTCTCTACCCCCTGCCCATTTTCTGTCTGTCTCTCTCCCACCCCTCCCCTGTTCTGTCTCTCCCCCCTCCCCCTGTTCTGTCTGTCTCTCTCCCCCCTAACCCCTGTTCTGTCTCTCTCCCCCCTCCCTTACCTTTGCCTGAAAAGGTGGATCCAGGGAGGGGGCGGAGCTAACCGGCACAGCGGTGTAGCTCCGCCCCCACCCGGGAAGCAGAGCAGAGTCTGCTTCACGGGGAGCCATGGGCAGCAAGAGAAGGTGCTGCTCGGGCTCCCCATGCTTAATGCAGGCATGGGGAGCCGAGCAGCACTATCTCATGCTGCCCGGGGCTCCCCGTGAAGCAGACTCTGCTCTGCTTCCCGTGGTGGAGGCGGAGCTACACCTCTCAGCCGGTTAGCTCCGCCCCCTCCCCGACCAAGCACTGCATGCCGAGCGGAGGGCTGGTGAGGGGGGATCTTTTTTCTATCTACCGGCCGTGCGGGCGGGCGCCCCCTGGGGTGTTGCGCCCTGTGCGCTCGCACAGGTCGCACACCCCTAAGGCCGGCCCTGCTTACTATACTACAATATAAAAAGAAAGTGGCTTGATCCTCAATTTCTTATAGAACACCACAATTAAGGAACCTCACGGACACCATTAGTTCTTTCATATTGAAACAATGCAACAATGGGCGTGGAACCAGGACATAATAATGAACACACAATACATATTGATGTATCCTTTCTGGTAAAATAAGTTATAAATAAATAAATGATAGTAATAAACAATAGCAATTCAGAAAAAAACAAAACAGTAAAAAAAATAGTATTTGCTTGGAGAAAGCCTTTAAACATCAAAAGGTCTCTGACTTGAGTACAAGGTCAAAGTGAACTTATTATATATAAAAAATAACTTTTATTAATTATCATTAAAATAAATTATATCAGACATTTAGATGCCACCTGAAACTAAGTGAGATTAAAAACAAAAGGACACTCCAAGCTAGTGTGACAGCAACAATACATAACCCCAGAATTCAGGGAAAATATTTATATTTATATAATTATAACTTGTGATTAAAATGTATATATATTAAAGATTTTAACCACTCCACTGATTTTGGTATCTTTTATGTGTCTCTTGAATTTGCCCTGATTGTTCAGGGTGATAGGTTGTTTAGATGACTTACTCTTGACAGAGGTTTACTTTACATGTAGCCCAACCTGCTGATTTGGTGCATAAAATATTAGACGACAGGAATTATTGTTTCTTTAACCTTATTTGCTTATAAATTCACTGGAATGGATGCTTCTACAGGAGCACACTTCTCAAACTAGAGTCATATTCAACAGCGTTACTGAGGTAGACAGTTACATACATTTCAGCATCAGGACCAAAGTCATGGTCCTAGTAGACGTCCATCCGGGGACACAGAGAAGTAAGTACTGGGGTAGGGGGGAGGAAAAATGAGCATAGCAACTTTAGCATGCTAATGGGCAAATTGGCTGGGGCATCCTAATGGCACAATATGACTGGCATCTGAATGGCACAATATTACTGGCATCTGAATGGCACAATATTCCTGGTATCCGAATGGCACAATATTACTGGCATCTGAATGGCACAATATGACTGGCTTCTGAATGGCACAATATTACTGGCATCTGAATGGCACAATATTCCTGGCATTTGAATGGCACAATATTCCTGGTATCTTAATGGCACAATATTACTGGAATCTGAATGGCACAATATTACTGGAATCTGAATGGCACACTATGACTGGCATCTGAATGGCACAATATGATTGGCATCTGAATGGCACAATATGACTGGCATCTGAATGGCACAATATTCCTGGTATCCGAATGGCACAATATTACTGGCATCTTAATGGCACAATATGACTGGCATCTGAATGGCACAATATTACTGGCATCTGAATGGCACAATATTCCTGGTATCTGAATGGCACAATATTACTGACATCTGAATGGCACAATATTCCTGGTATCTGAATGGCACAATATTCCTGGCATTTGAATGGCACAATATGTCTGGCATCTGAATGGCACAATATTACTGGCATTTGAACGGCACACTATGACTGGCATCTAAATGGCACAATATTACTGGCATCTGAATGGCACAATATTCCTGGTATCTTAATGGCACAATATTCCTGGCATTTGAATGGCACAATATGTCTGGCATCTGAATGGCACAATATTACTGGCATCTGAACGGCACACTATGACTGGCATCTGAATGGCACAATAATACGGGCATCTGAATGGCACAATATGACTGGCATCTGAATTGCACAATATGACTGGCATCTGAATGGCACAATATTACTGCCATCTGAATGGCCCAATAATACAGGCATCTGAATGGCACAATATTACTGGTATCTGAATGGCAAAATATTACTGGCATCTGAATGACACAATATTACTGGCACCTGAATGGCACAATAATTATTGCATCTGAATGGCACAATAATTATGGAATCTGAATGGCACAATAATTATAGCATCTGAATTGCACTCTATTACTGGCATCTGAATGCCACAATATTACTGGCAACTGAATGGCACACTAATTATAGCATCTGAATGGCACAATATTACTGGCATCTAAATGGCACACAAATTATAGCATCTGAATGGCACACTAATTATAGCATCTGAATGGCACAATAAGTATAGCATCTGAATGGCACAATATTACTGGCATCTTAATGGTGCAATAATACTGGCATCTGAATGGCACAATATGACTGGCATCTGAATGGCACAATAATTATGGCATCTGAATGGCACAATATGACTGGCATCTTAATAGCACAATAATACTAGCATCTTAATGGCACATTATTACTGGCATCTTGATGGGCAAATTATCTGGGGCATCTTAATGGCACAATAATACGGGCATCTTAATGGCACAATATTACTGGCATCTGAATGGCACAATAATACGGGCATCTTAATGGCACAATATTACTGGCATCTGAATGGCACAATATTACTGGCATATTAGGCAAATCGTCTTGCTTATTAACAGCAAAATAATACTGGCATATTATAATTGTGTGTGACATAATTTGTGGGGCTCCTATATGTGGCATATTTAATGGGCCATCTGAAATCCAAGGGGGTGACACCATGAGTTACCGCACCGGGTGACACCAACCCTAGTGATGCCTCTGTGTATATATAAAGCCTGACAGGCTTCTAAGCGTGCAAATTAAATTGTATAAATTATCATTTATGACAGATTGTTAGAGAGATTCAGTTCCATGTAAGTAACATAGAGATAGGACTCACCAAGTTTGGACTTCTTTGGAGTAGTGGTGGGCTAAGAAAAATATGACCATATATTGTGACTAAATCTCTAATATTTTTTCATCTAGGCTAGGTGCTTTTAAAATAATGTAAAATCATTTTAAAAAGTAAGAATATTATTAGAATAATATGTTCTATGGTTGCACAGTGAATTTATGTATTGCATTACTGTGGAGCAGATCAATTAGCCAGCTTGGGAATGGGTGTGTATTTGCGAGGGGGTTACACCTGCAGCGCTAGAAGAAATAGTGAATATTTTATTATAGTTTTTACATTATTTTTCATTACATTTTGCTTTGACTGTGGAGGTTCAATCAGAAATACGGCAGCAAAACTCTTTTTTAAGCAAGGTCACATATCTGGTCTCAAACCTTTAGTAGTAAGGCAGCAGGCAGAGGGAAACAGTGAGACAGTTTGCAAACATAAATATGCATGTATTTGTACTAGTTTGCAGGCCTCCTTTGTAAAGAGACATGTTGAGCCCTAAATTAAATGTGATCACTTGTGATGTCAATGACATCCTACATGTGTGTAATGGGCACCCACAGCATCTCAGCCAATCAAAGGGCTCACATAGAAATGCATGGGGTCCCCACTTTATAAGGGCAGGATAGCACGGACTTTGCAAGTGATCACATTTAGTTTAATGCCCTTTAATATTTCATTTTTGTGAATTTGCATTGTGTTGTAGAAAATGGTTTTGTAGCTTTTGAAAACATACAGTATTAATATAAGAAGACATTGCATGTGTTTTGTTCACAGCATGTAAGAGTATAGTAAACACTGGCATGGTGATTCAAACACAATAATATGTTTAAATAAGGTACAGACTATTAACACCAATATCTGAATATCCAACATCCATCACAGCAAATATAACACTGACATTATCCCTTGAATAACAGGAGAAACTCTTCACAGTTACTGCTCAATTTGTTGCATCCGGGATTGTAACAGTGCGTTCATTTAAATAGGAATCCAATTGGTAATGCTTGTAAAGCACAATATGGCATTTACTGTACATACCAGTTGTCAAATGAACATTCTAATGAAGGCAACATTGTCTTAGCAACAATTAGTATGTTGTATTGTTAGATGGGTCAGTTGGGGATGTAGCTAATTCATTTGGAATTTGATCTCAGAGAAACTTGCATTGGTTTCTGTAAATTGTGAGATTTGTCAATACAATCATTTAAAATGCACAGAAAAACCAAGTTCTCTTTTTTTCCATCTAGTTCATAATTGAGGATACACATTGTGATACTACATACAAATGCTAATTAAAATAAGTCTCATTTGCTAAATGGTTAGCTATAAAATATGTATCATCAAGCTATAAACAAGCTATATATGACAATTCTAGCTTTTATATTTTAATATTTTGCTCTTTAATACTTTCTGTCCATTAGGCTAATAACCATGGCCATTTGCCATTGTGTTTGTTTGTTTTTTGCTCCAAATACAAGCACTAAAGGAACAAGGAGGATCCTATCCAAAAAAATAAAAAATAAATATTAATAGCTGGTAAAGAGTTTGACATAGAAAGAACCTAGATTGAAATTGCAGGTAAATGGGGAACTGCACATTAATTGCAACCTTTCATCAGGGATGCTGCTAGTGGGCTAAATCTCCCATAAGTGTCATTAGTCCCAGGTTGAATGAGATTTATGGGAAAACATAATCAATCAACAGTCACAATTTGACACTGATGACATAAATCTTATTTCTTACACACACACACACGCACATATTTTTGGAGGCGGTTAAAACTTAATCATTGCCTCCCCCCCAAAAAAATCAAGATTTTTCCATTCTTAGATTTTTTCAAGGAACTTTTAAAAAAAAAAAAATCTATTTAAACAATGATAAACAATGAACAAAATAATCATAGTATAACATAAATTATATAAAAGTCACTGCAAGTAATGTTTTCAATGGAATCTCCATACTCGATGAATTATGTTGAAAGAAATAGTTTATTAAATGTTCCAATGCTTAGATTGAGAGCTCCAAATACATACATTAATATTTAATTACAGTGCCACAATTTCCACATACCTTAAACAAAACTATGCAGTGTGTGATGTCATTGTCAGACATGTCCACTGAATTTCCTACTATTTTCAATGAGGGAAACGCTAGACATAAGATTATCTGAAAGTACAATTGTCAGTGGGGTGGGAGAAATGGGAGCCAGTCTGCAAGTCCTGGTTGCGTAGCTCAAGTATAAACACACAGATGCATTTTCAACACTAAAAAAGTGTCTTGATCTATACAAAAAAGCACATATACCTGTATACATAAGTTACATTTAATTGCCTTTTTCTTTAGGTTACCCACGTTTTTAGGTGTGCTACCTTTATACAGAACCCGCACAGTCTCCGAATATGATTATACCAACAATTATATCACCAAAAAATGTACTGTGTATAATGCTATAGAAAAATTATATAGATCTTTCATTTTACCCTTATGTGAACAAAGTAAAAATGTTTGTCCATCTAACAATGAAAACATTTCCACATTCAAATCATACATTCCAGTTTGATTCATTCCAAACATTGGATTTTAATCTATCTTCGTCACTACCACTGAAAGTGTGCACATCAAGATAATTAAACACTAAAGAGGATAAAATAAAATAACTAAAAATAAACACAATTAAAATATATACTTGTATCCAGACACCAGCTTTTCGGGGTGATTCTACCATTCTTAGTTCTTTTTGTCTAATCTTGCTTTTTGGTGATTAATCATTACACCTAGTTAAACATTTAACTAAACCATTGATACGCTTTATCTGTCTTAGAACTGATAATTCACTTACATAAAAGTATTGTTCTCTTCTTGTGTATTTCTAAGTTATTGAGACTATGTGTGAGTCACTTTAACACATTCTAGAGAGCACTATCTATCCTCTAGGCAGATCACATTTTTTGTGTGGAATATATACTATTTATTTATAGTGTCTTTTATTTAACTTTTCTTCTATTTTAACTGTATTGCTTTCAGTAGTGCTAATTAAAATGGACAATAAAATGAGAACAACTTTGGTAAAAAAAAAAAAAAAATAGCATAATGGCCTTTATTTAATGACCTGAGTTATCACTTGTTACTGGGTTTTATCTTAGAATTTATTACTGCAGTCTATGGAATTTAATGACCAGAGATACATTTCTATACTGAGCTAATACAGTCCATGCGCAATTTTTGAAAAACAATTTCCTTCAATCCTAAATGAACTATTCAGTCTCGGGTTATATCAGCCAAATTATCTTCTCTTACAACTGAATTTTTCTTCATTATAATATGAAACTTGCAGTCTCTATTTTTATCTGCAAATTTGTTGAGGTTCTTGCTTGAAGCTCAGGCTTACATACATTTCTAGATATTTGGTAAAGCCTGTAATATTCTATGTGACAACTTGTCATGGAACTATATTGTCCATCATTTGTTCTTTCCAGAAATGCAAGATTGATTTGAGACACACAATAACAGCCTGTCTGTTATCAGTTATTTACATAGTAATTGAGGTTAGAAAACAAGATGTCAACCAAGTTCAACTTGTCACAATCCTACTTTGTATTGATGCTGATTCCCCCCCCCCCCCGCCCCCCTTGTCACCCTTGCCCCCCAGCCCCCCAGCCCCCATAAACATTCATTTTAAATCAAGTTTTTAAAGGTGTGTTGTATATTTTAAGTTAATGTGATACTTTACACTATGTTTTTATATAAATGTACCCGGTATTTTTTGAGGTTCCTTGCTGTTTATTTCTAAGTCTACTCAAGAAATAGAAAACAGGGAATTGAGAAGGGAATTTCAAACTTAAGGCCAAAGTAGTTGAGTTGGAAAAATTCTCCCTTTCAGCTGCATTGGAGAATGTTTCCAACTCGGCTGCATTGGCCTAATGTTAGAAATTCCCCTCTAAATTCCCTGCAATTCTCTATTTTTTGAGTAGTCTTTTCTATGTTTTTACAGCAAATAGCATCTTATGTGTATTTTAAACAATATAACTGCACACTCTCTGTATAAAGGTCACCAGTTTTTGTTTTGACTTGGTATAATAAAACAGCACCTCTCTGGATAGCATTGATTATTTAGGGGTTGTCTTCCCCCCAAAACTGGAGCAAATAGTAGATCTTAATTATACTAAATTAAAGAAGCAGGTAAGAACATTGTTAATAAAATGGAAGGGCCTCGAACCATCTTGGATGGGCAGGATTGCCATCCTGAAATCATATATAGTTCCAAAATTTCTGTATTTACTTCGGGCTATCCCCCTAAAAGTTCCCCGAATCCATCTTAGAGACCTGGAGCTCTTGTTTGCCACATTTGTATGGCCGGACGGTAGATCCAGGATCTCTAGGCAGATCCTAATGAGGGAAGTCGAGAAAGGAGGTCTGGGTTATCCGGACCCTTTTCAGATACATGAAATTGCTCAACTTGCCCATATAATAGCCTGGAATACCAATAGGCCAAGGCAACCACCCTGGTTAAATATCGAAATATATAAAGCCCATTGTTTAGATCCGTTTTTTCTTCTTTGGGTGACTCCTAAACAATTTCGGAAACTGGGCCCATCGGGACAGATAATTGGGAATCTTACTGCTTCCCTGTACAGCATGAGAAAAAGGTTCAAACTCCGGACCTCTTTATCTATGGCCTCCCCACTTGGAGTTATATCTTGGTACATAATGAACTTAGACCTAAGCATGTGGACCAATAAAGGGGTTAAAACAATTGGAGACTTATTTCTAGGTGACGACATAAACTCTTTCCCCAACCTACAGAGAATGTACAATCTAGGGGATACGGAACTATTTACTTACATTAGAGTAAGACACTTGATACGCTCAAATCCCCCGACAGTCCATGACCGTTGGGATGACTTTTTTAACTCCGTAACATCGAAGAGCGTATTCTCTAAAATAAAAAAACTAATAGTATATCATTCGAGGTATGAGAAACCAAACCCAATAATGTTGTGGGAAAGAGACCTAGAAATAACATACCCCAATCAAACGTGGTTTTCAGCATGGCAAATGACTAGGAAGGCAATTCACTGTATCAAATTACAAGAACAGTATTACAAGTTACTGCATCAGTGGTATATTGTTCCTACCCGATTGGCAAAATACAACACAAATACCAATAATCTGTGCTGGCGATGCCACTCAGAGACGGGATCACAAGCCCATATCTGGTGGCAATGCTCAACCCTTTCTCCTATTAAAACTCGAATGGCAGATATTATGCGAAGGATAGCAGGTAGAGAAGTATTTTTTACACCACAAACTTTCCTGTTCCATGTTGATTTCCCCGATTTAAAAAAACACCAGAAATATTTATTGATAAACATATTTTTAGCAACCAAACTTTGTATAGAGAGGGCATGGAAAAAATCGACTGCACCGCATTGGGGAGAAATAGCTGAGCAAATAGATTTCCAGGCGGGGGCAGAAAAGGTCTTCTTCGGAGCAAATAGCATGTTATATAGTCTGATCTGGTCACCATGGGAGTCAATCAAATATTAAGATATGGGGGAGTTGCGGTCCCTGCGCGCTGGGGGTGGAAGGATCCCCCCCTCCCGAGCCTCCCTGAAAATATTAACGCCTTTCCTCACGCGTGTATTTTGGAAAACAGCGATGATCATATTAGCGAGGGAAGACTGATCAATCCTGCATACAAAATTATACATGTTGTGATGTTTGTACGTCCTCTTTTATTTTTTTTGTCTGTGTGCTGTAAGTCCCCTTTGACATACCTAACAAAAAATTGTAAACAAATTTTAAGGAGACTAAGCAAAGTGAAAATGCACAAGGATGAGTTGAAAATACACGACTTATTGCTCACTTGATTATCTACGTATTCTTGATTCTGAGTGCGAAAAAAAAAACAGGCAGGCCAACAATATGGTAATCATTGAAGAAACATGTTAAGGCTCCTTTGCCCTTGCAGAAAACACATTTCTTTTGGCATGATAGGGGATAAGGCTCCAAATCACAAGGGCCAGGTTTCATGTTTAGCCATATGAACTTATTGCTAAACTGGATGACCTAAGTCAATGTTCAGAATCCAAGGCGGGTCCAAATAAGTGGTTGTTGTGGACCACTCATGTACTGGAATATTTTTCATATTCTGCTCAGGAAGGAGAGCAAATCTGTTGTTAAGTCTTATTATCCTTGTTTATAATTAGGGCACATGATGTGCCCCATGAATATATGAGACCCATGCCCTCAGATTAGCTGTGATTGGTCGTAGTGCTCCTCTGACTTGAGCAGAAGGTACGAGATATCTACAAAGAGGGCTATTTCATTATCAGTAAAAGCAAGTCAAGTTCTTCATTCTCGGTTAGTGGACAAATAATGGACCTGGAGGTGGTGGTTAAGTTATTTGTTTACTCTTCTTGGGGTTTTGCAAATGACCATTTTCACTTATGGAGACACATGGCCTGGTGCAGTATACTCACACTCCCCTGGAGGCTTCGGGACCCAGGTTGGTGCAGTCACATTCCAGGGCATTGTGTTATCAGCTGCTGTACTTAGTGTAGCCAGAACTGAAGGTGAACGAAGGATAGATCCATGTCTGCAGACTGGAAACAGATAAACAAAGCAGAGCAAAAACTAGTACAGGCAGAGCAGAAACAGAATACACTAAATACATGATACAGGGCTACAGGACAGACTAAGGAGCAAAAGCATAACCAAAATAAACATCAGCAGAGTAAAGACATTAGACATTACTACAGAACAGTATCTGGGCAGGTGCCACTCTGAAGCCCAACTGGCAGGTGCCACTCTGTGGCCAAACTGGGCAGGTACCACTCTGGAAAGGTGTCACTCTGTGGCCAGACTAGGCAGGTACTGCTCTGGGCTGAACTAAGAAGAATACAGGGATACAAAGAAAAGACAGGAACAAGCGTAAAACATAAACAATAAATACATAAAAAAAAGGATACAGAAATAACTGGACCCAAACCTGAGTGGGACTGCACATGGGTTGAAACCTGACTGTTCTCCCTACTCAAGCAATGACCACCTGGTGCGACCAGCGCTACCTCTTCACAGACAAACGTCCTCAAAACACTTGACAATATAAAATGAACTAGGAAGTTGTCTAGGAAGTTGTCTCATACAGATTCCATTGTCTGCATTGAGATTCCCTCAGTAGGAGGGTTTCAGGCACAGGATTAGAAAAACCCCCAGGAACCAGCACAGATCAATAGTAGGAACTGCTAAACAAGGTGAAGGTGCTTACTTGACTCCACTGCGTGAACGCCATACTATTGTCTACGGCCATATGTCATGAACAGGTACCAGGTGACATGGAACCCTGAGAATTTGAATGCAGGTTTTGTTGCAGATATGGAGACACAGGGCCTGGTGCAGGGTAACCACACTCCCCTGGAGGCTTAAGGCCCTATGATATCAGATGCTGTATCCAGTGTAGCCGAGACTGTAGCTGAAGATGCCGTGCAGACATCCTGGAGTCGGCATGGGACACAGCCTTAATAGGATAGCGGGATGTCTGCAGACTGGAAACAGATAAACCAAGCATAGCAAAAACATATACAGACCAAGCAGAAACAGAATAAACTAAATTGCAGGGCTATAGGACAGACTAAGGAGGCAAGGCAGAGCCTCAAATTAAGTCCTTAACACTAAAACTAATAAGGAAAATGAATAACTGAATCTAATAACTAAAACTATAAACTAATGACTGAACCAAACAAACACACAACACAAACCAGAGACTGCAAAGACTGAAAGCTTGACACAAACTGAACAGGTGGGGCAACATTTAAATAGAGGAACAAAGAAACAATGTAAAAGGAGACAAGGAAAACCCAGAACACCCCATATGACCAGTTTACTCCTGCGCCAAAACTTAGGCCCCCAACATCCTCCCTCAGGTAGTATTTTACCACCCTAGTGCTCCTAACCACACAACCTGATGAGGCCTAAAGCGACACATCATGCGGTTCCGAACTGAGCACACCAGCCTTCTGCCACAAGGCACTTGTTTTGTTGTTTTACCATCCATTTCAAAAGATAACCTATTTGAAATGTCTAAGGTAGACTGTCCGCGAAGAGCTGGCTCAGGCTAGAGGAGCCCTGTTGCAACTGCCCACACTCTATAACCTCTGCGCACATGCGGCCCCTCCAAGATGTGAATAGCTTACTGTAGTTTTTTGATAATAGAGGTTGCTACCAGAACATAAGAGTTTGGGGCCTAGAAGAGGGTGAGGTCCCTTCCAGCTTAAAGCAGACTTTTATTAGACTCTTCAACTTTGTTCTTGTCCGACCCACTGAAACCGGTATAGATATTGATCAAGGGCATAAAGAACTGAGGCCCAGACACCCTGGCACTGGCCCCCCAAGAGATTTGGTATCTACAAAACAGAAGAGCACTCAAGCACCATAGCATAAAATGTTTAATACTATAAAAAGCAACACCTTGTCTCCTACTAGAGTTACTTACAGGGTACTTGTAGACAAAATTGTGAAAAGTGTATGTAGTTGAGTAAAGCATCAGCATGGATATGACAGAAAGAAGCTCGCCCAAAATCCATTGGATTTTGTAGTTGGAACAAGCCTTTGATAACAGCTATACTGAAATGCATGCCAGAACCGGAAGTAGCACAGGAAGTTTGGCAGTCAAGATTACGGTGTCTCACAGTGTCCAAAATCATAAAGTACTTCAACGCATTTCGGATCTTTACTATCTGCTTCATCAGAAAGAAAGTGCGTGCTCTCTATTTATTTACCACCTTGCAGTAAAAGCATGCTCGGCTGTACATCAAAAAATCATATAAATGGTATAACACATAAAACCTACACAGGAATAAAAGCCTATAGAAATACACACAAATACTCACATTAAATAAATTCAAAACAATAAATAAATTAAATTAATAGTAAATACATTACTAACCCTCCCCAAGAAATATTACATTACAGTATGATTTCACTCCTCACAAAGGTCATTTACTGGTCAATTTCACCCCTCTAAATTATGGGTTGGATGGAGGACTCAGTACTGGATATTCCATTATTCTCTCAAACTCGCCCATCAGCCATGCTATCTCTTGGCATAGGCACAGCCATACCTTTTGTCTGACAACATTGACATCACTTATGAACCCTATTATATACAATAACTAATTCCAACCTCACACATTCACATTCAGGAGTTGGTTCAAGACAGAGGCCTTTGCTCCCTTGACTCCCTACTCACTAATGGCAAACATAGTTCTCTTGTTCTTTTCATACACTCTGACCAGAGAGTTGCCTGCCTACAAAAATAAACCCTCACAAATGCTATCTCTACTCTCTACAAAGCACTAGTCCTGATTATACAAATTTGGTATCTAAATGGAAAGAAGCTCTTGAAGCTTCTTGAAACATAGTACACATCACAACAATGGGATAATATGTTTATCCTTATACAATACTGCTCCTCTTTCATATTGATACCACAAAATTATTGTAAGCTTCTTATCTTCTGGCATACAACTCCATCTCTGTTATATAGAATTATCTCAGAATTCCCATATGGGTGCAAGCACTAAGAGGACTGCGGAACAATGACACACACATTTTTGAGCTGGGTTTTACTGAAACCCTTTTGGAAGGGAATTGCTGAGCTCATGTGCAAACCGTCTCCATTCATACACAACACATTTCCTATACCCCACCACATTGCCTATTTCACAATCCAAGAAATCCATCACCAAACATCTGTTGAATGCTACAAAACCTTTGATACCCTATCTTTGGAAAACAACTTCTCTACCTACACTGAAAGAATCAGTATTCACGGTTGAAGAAATACAATCCTGTGAAGATCTTTATTTCTCCTCAACTGCTCAAACTAAGAAATATTGTGACATGTTAGTAATATCCAAAGTCTCCTACCAATATTTACTTACTGGTTAATTGACATTTATTGCTCTTCCATATTTTGAGACCCTACTACCTTTGCTTTCTTCTGGATAATTCCTGGGGTCATAATTCCCCATCACAGCTGCCAAAAGTATGTTCCCTTCTCCACCCACCTTCTCCTTCTTTTCCCTCTTTCCCCATCTTCTTCCATCTTTCTCCACTGTAACCCAGGAAACAGCCCAGACACCATTGATGATATTAATTATTTTTGTAATTTTTTTTCCACGTTTTTACTGTTTCACTGTTTGACAAGAAAATTGTAACTCTGTCCTATGTGTTTTACCGCATCTGAAGTTTATTCTGTTAATGTATTTATTTATTCATAAAGTCTTTTACCAGGAAGGATACATTGAGATTTCTCTCCTTTTCAAACATGTCCTGGGTAATACGAATTATCTGAACAGGATCAACAGTAATTTCTACATTCTATGTAATTGAGTTTTTTTTTTCTTTCTGTTCTTTTTGTCTTTTCTTCTGAAAAATACTAACACACTTCAATTAAAAAAATAACTATAAAACACAATATTAATTCAATAATTTTCTTTTCATGACATTTCATAATACAACATTCTATAACAGTCATATACAAAATAAAAAGATACTGTGAAATGAAAAAACATTTAAACAATAAATCTGTGCAGAAAGCAGAAGCAGATGGCTGTGTTCCTTTGTGCATTGAAAACACATTATGATGGAAGCATACCACTAGACTTAATACTAACAAAAGAGTCATAGTTCAGATGTCACCCTGAGGTAGAGTGTTGGACTCAGTGACCCCTTGTCACAAGTTTACTTTATATACACAGAAGCACAAAGGCTAATACCAGCCCGTTAAAATAGTTATCTAGCCAGGACTGAACATGTATTTAAGGAGCTCTTGTACAGAACAGGGCAGCAGGAGTAAATTACCAGAGACCATAGTTTTTGGAAAGAATCAGCTAATTAAACCATGAGAAAGAAGACATTAGTATGGATCACAAAGTACGTGGCAACCCTAGGCCTTTAAATAAACCCCTAAAATGTTTCTGAATGTACCCTAAATAGGATAATTCACCAAAGGACTACCTGCTAGAAATTAAGTCAAGAGAAAATAGTAACAAAATACAATTTCCCCTCTACTTTAAAAATTTAAAAACTAAAACGAAGGACAATTGTGATGAAATAAAGGATGTGAGGGAAATAGGCAGATGAGTTAAAATGTGTGTTCAGAGAATACTGTAGAACTGAAAATTAAAAATGCATGTGATTTGGGAACCTTTACCACCTTAAGCATTGGATTTAAGATACAGAGATCTTTTTCAACGATACACAAGTACACAAGGTCATCTCAAATACTGAAATTGCAAGGAAAAAATGTAAACTGGCATTACTGGTCCAAACATGCTAACTGTTACAAAAAAACCAGTCTCTTTAAAGTCATCTTGAATAGTCGAATAAGCTGTTTACAATGGGGCTATTCACATAAGGTTAATTGAGGTGAGAAGAGATGAGATGAACATTTTATCTCACTAGTTTAGCTATACATTGTGCTGGGACAATCCTTGTCAGTTTGCATAGTTGGGATAACTCACCAGGTTTGTACCTCCACAATATATAGTTAAAATGGTGAGATGAAATTTTCATCTCACCTCAACTTACCTCATCTCACCTCAACTCACCAGCAGCTCAACATTTAGTGAATAAATGATGTGGTTGTAATATTTGATGAATAGAGAAACTGCAGTATAGAGCTCAAGAACAAAAATTCTATATTCAGGCCTGTTTTTTTGCTTACAATCTCCTGCTCATAATGAGGTTTTTTTTTTTCATTGAGCTCAGTCTACTCCAGATGTCTATTCACTAAATTTGAGATTAGATGTAGAAAGTCAACTTTGGAGGTCAACTTTCCCTTTAAGACTACACCAAATGCAACCTGCCAACTTGACCTCCTGGAGGCATTCGAGTTGACCTCAACTCAACAACACCCACCAAGATCAAAGTCAACCTCTAGTCTCGCCATTGAGATCCATAGAAATCATAACAAAATATGGAGGTCCAATTTGACTTGGAAGAAAAAACTGAGTTTTGAATATTCACCATTGAAAATAGTGGGAGGCAAAATGATTGAAGTGTTTGTTTTTCTAAGTTATACTCAGGTGCTGAGTTCGAGATCAGAGGTTGAGTTTAACTTAGTGTCAAAAATAGCTTTGATCAATTTGCTTCCCATTACAGCCTATGAAAAGCTAAATAAAACTCGTTTTTTTTTTCTTCAAACTCAATCTTAAAAGTCCGGTGCTGAGTTTTACTTGGTTTTAATAGGTGAGTTGAATTGATCAAAGCTATTTTTTGACACTAAGCTTAACACTTAAGCTCCAAGGTAGAGTTTTACTGGGTCTTACACTGAAGTTGACATCCTGGTAATACTTCATTTATGTGTGAGGTTGAGATGAGGCATCTGAGAGAGGGATGGGTCTATTTATTTGAGTTTGAAGGTCGAAGACCCATTGTATGTTGTGTCCCTTTAGTAAATATAATTAAATAATACTGTGAATGTAGATTAAAAAAAGGAAAATTGCAAGCATAACCTAATAGAAATATATGATTTAAACTGCTCTGGGTTATCTCCTCTTTATGACATCACATGTTGCTTGATATGCAAACTAACAATTTTTCTGTGGGATTTGTGTAATTTCCATATCAAGCCACAAGGTGATATCATAATCAGGAGACACCATATACACATTTAAAGCATATGCATCTGATTAATCACAGTATGTGTCATTGCCTCCCTCCCCTACTTACCCCATGGCTTGATACTTGGCCCCTTACTCTTCACATTATATATGATCTGCCTAAGCCTCACCTGTGCACATGTACACAGACTACACCATAATCTATACTAGCAAACCAAATCTACTACAGTTAGAGGCTGTGCTCCAAAAGCAGTTCACAAAGTTAGAAAAGTAAATTAGAAATAACAAGCTTTTCCTAAACACAGATAAAACTGTCTCAAAGCTCTTCGGAATGGTACTTACATTGCTTAAATAACAACATTTCCATCTATGCATTAGAACAAAATGAAAAAGCAGACTGACTGTAGTCAGTTCTTTCACATTTCTAGGTATGTGGCTAGACCCCAATCTATGTTTTGATCCTCACATCAAACTCATCTCATCAAAACGTTATCCAAAACTAGATGCCCTGTACAGAAACAAATTATGCCTAAGTCCCACAGTAAGCAAACAGATTGTGTATGCCAATCATCGAAGAGATGTACGGTATGGAACATAGGGATTTAGTGCATGCACCTGCACCGTAAACCCACCTTCATAAATCATTACTATATTGTCTAACTCGTTTTACTGCTTTGTGTTACCATATAATTACTTGACCCACCATTGTGACATGTTTAACGAGCTAACTGGATACCACTAGGATATAGTGGTAGTAGGTATCCTACCTTCTAATTCTGTCCATCGAATACCTTAATGTGATTAACGTTCCCATCTTTTTTATCTTCCAAATGGCTGCAAACCTGCCTTTATCTCCTGGTTCAGTTAAATATCCCTGTTCATTTTTTGATATGAAAAACCAAGTCACCCCTTCTGGGTATTATGTGAATCATTTCACAGAAACACGAAATTGTCATTTTGATGGAGAAGGAACTGCTGTTTTTTAATTTGCAGCTACATGGACTGCAATAAAAACTTTATTTGTCAGGAGGATTTTGTTATTATGATTGAAACTAGCGTTTCATTTATTCATACCTCTAATGAATATGTGTATGCTTTCAAGTGCAGCAATGGAAAATGTATTTCACTGTTTTGCCTGATAATAACAAAGTATTTAACTAGGAAATGGAGAGTAGCTAAGATACTGGTTTAAATTACATCATAGGGATGCTACTATTACCAAACTTAATGGTACTCGATTTATCTGCCTGTGTAGGATGATGGGCTGAGTCGTCCGTATCTTTGCCGCAGAAACGCTTTGAGTCTAACATTGCCGACACATATCTTCACTGTGGATTTCTTGTTTAATATATGGACTTTTCCATTACTATTATCTACATGTTTATCACTTACTATTTTGTGTAATACGTTACTTCCATTGCATCAGTTTCTCCATGTTTGGGGGACTCGATTTATTACTAGTATGTGTTGCTACCCTATAATTATAATTTTCTGGCAAGTTATTGCTTTCAATGTTTCACTCTCACTTATGTTTGTTCATTGATTAGTTGTTCATTGGATATTTTCCACTGAACATACTTCACTATATTGATTTTGTTAGACTTTTCTCAAGTGACTCTGAGCCATCCCCATGTGTGTTTGATTGTATATTTGGAGCACTCTGTGAGAGGCTGCATTTTTACTTTGAGAAACATTATTACTGTATTAGAACTGTTATTGTTTGTAGTATGCACACTTTTCTCTTTACACTTTTCCTATTCCCACTGGAAATTGAACAGATTCTATATTAGCCCATTGAGCTATCCCATAGGCTATGTATCAAAAAAACTATATTTATAAAAAAAAAAAAACTATACATTTGAATCAAGTTGTCAAACTGAAAATGGTTTATGTGACAATATTGCTGACAATCTTATATTAAACAGAATGCTTCCTTTATACCACAATTAACACTATAGAAAATATTACAGTATATTTCTTATATCCTAGAGCTAATTAAAGCAGCTGGCTTTGACAGGCTGCTCGATCCCTTGAGAAATCATGAAAAGAGGCCAAATCTAAGTTTTTCTACTTATTACTAAAAACAACCTTTGTAGGGAAGTCTATTTTTTTTTTTCAAATGTGATTATTACAGTTATAGCTTTCTCAAAGCTTGAGTTGTAATATTTTTATTTAATTTTCCATTCCTTTTAGCTAATGTGACAAATAAGACATTTCAAAATATGAGTGATTTTACACCTTTTACAAGTATTTTTTGGGCAACACTTGCATAATAAGCTTTTTAATTACAAGCATGTATTCCCAATTCAGGACTAATCTGTGTGAATTGGCCCCATTGTCAGCACTTGCAATAACCCACATTCTGGCTAATGTATATATACAGTATTAGTACACTGAGCAGCTTTATCAAACTTCTCTTTCAATGTACTTTTAATAAATGTCTAAATAGAAAGAAGACGTGTTGTGTGACAGACATAACATTAAAAAAAATATATTTTTTTGCTCCGAGAACAATAGGCAGATAGACTCATTGTCTATTACATATCAGTCATGGATTTAAATACACACTATGACAGACAATGCAATAGAATAAAAAAAAGATTGTACCCTGAGTCAGTGCGTGGGCTTTAACAGTTAAACGTTAACAGTTTTGAACAATTCACCAACCCTTAAGTGATTTATCATTTAACATTTCAATTAACCTTCTCATTACTACAGTGAGCATCTAAATATTGTCCAATATTTGTAAATAGAACTAATGTCTTCCCTTGCACCACATAAAAATATTATTTGTAGCTTGAAACATTTAGTTTAATTGGAATGAATTAAATTCCTCCATATAGTTCCATAGGTTTAATACAGATCCCCTGTTAGATAGGCTAATATACAAACACAGAGGTAAATTCATCTTTTCACAGGCTCAGTAGGTGGATCATTCCTTGCAAAGAGATTAATGTTGTGTCAGGCATGCACCTTCAGTAAACCCCTGAGAGAGCAAGCTTAAAGATTGTAGATGCTGCTCTTGCAGTACACGTTAACTAGTTGCCGTAGAAACCCAGCTTTTTCTAAACCTGAAGCTTTTTTAAATGGTTTGACTACCATTTCCCTAGAGAGTTCCAGGTGTGTGTATATGACAGAGAGGGTCATCCCAGAGGTTAAGGTCTATGGAATTGCTGTAGATCAGAATGATATATGTTTTACGTGATGACTTTAAGATTTCACTTTTCATTCTATCCTGAAAGACTTATGATAGAGTTTTCAGAAAAATAGCATCCTTCAGATCTTATATGTTCTAGCCGACATCCAGGCAACTATGATTGGTTGCTTTTAGATCATATATGGTAATTATAATAGATGAAATAGTAATAGTTTTTTTTGTTTACTACCATAAACAAAGTTATTTGTTTGAGAGATAGAGTTGGTCTCTTCATAAAGCACTTTCAGGAAACTTAAGTCTTTCTTCATTCCAGATTTGGAAGCCGCAACTGAACCTTTTGGAAAGCACTGCAAATGGGACCAGGGCTGCTTTAAGACAATTATGGGTTTGGGTCAAAGTTCTTAAAAGTTTGACCCTTCTTATCTCAATTCCATCCATGTATAGAAAAATCATCATCCTTCCATTCCTTTGCAGATAGTAGAACAAGGGGATCCAGTTAAGAAATATCTGTACCCCCTACTCAATTAAAGCCTCGTTTCCTCAATCTTACTTCCACAATTATGTTGTCCATTTTGCTTTTCAGTTGGAGAGAAACCAAACCTGTCTGCGGATCCTCATTTAATGGTGAGTCATGCACAAATGCCTAGATTTCCCAGTGGATAATGTAGCCCTGTACTGGACAAAAATTTCTGGAAAAATTTCCACGGCAAAGATTAATGAATACTGAACATTATTTTCATCTAACGATATTCCTACTTTTTGCAGTTAAACTGTCTATTCTTCTGTATACTGTCTGTCAGCCAAATACATTAATAAGTGAGTGGTAGTGTCTGTTATGGTGCCAGAACACAGCTCTGTGTTTTTCCTGTTTACATGAGACTGTGCTTTCTAGATATAACCAAATGCAGCAGAAGAAGCAGGATGAGACAAAAGCAAATATATTAGCAGAAGTGATGTGGGTGACAAGGAAGCAAAGGCAGCAGCAGAGACAGATAAAGGATCAGCATGGTAGGAATTCAGATGCAAAAGTTTAAGAAGTTGGGCATTGGTATTTTAAGATTTTGCCAATTTTTCCATAAATATACTTGGGAATATAAATTCAGGCGTGTTCTCTCATAACATTTAAAGAAGCCTATGTGAAGAAAGTGACTGGTAAGGAAAAAACTGAGAGGGAGAATAATGTGTTAAAGACACATGACATCAGGCCTGGACTAGCCATTGGGCACACTGGGCATTTGCCTGGTGGGCCGGGCCATCTTTGCCAGTGCATATCCTCAGTCAGAGCCAAACCTGGGCTGGTGCACTGGAAGCATGGGACAGGGGAGCAGATGTGCTGCTATAGGGAGAACTTTCCCTAACAGCACCTTAAGGTGTGACCTGCATGGGAATGCCTGCGGTAACTGCACCTCCAGGTCACATAGGGGTGAGCACAGCTGGTGCATGCTCCTGCTGGGGCAAGTCCTGATGGCAAATCTGAGTGCTGAGGTAAGTCCTGTGAGTGCAAAGTGGGTGCTGATATGCTAAATATAACCTATATGAGAAACCGGTATATTATATTTGTCATTAATTGAATTTTGGTTTAAAAAAACAAATGGGCTGCTCAAGGCCTTCTTTAATATTGATTGGACCCTGTGCAAGCATTTGCTAGAACAATAAGGACTGATTACTGGGACTGGGCTGACGTGTGAGTTGTAGAATATCAGGCATTTAAAGCACAGTTGGAAGGATTCTCCCATTTACCTATCTTTCCAACTTTTGTTGGCGCCTGATTTTTTCAGATCACTTTTAGTGAATAGTCCTAAAGTATACATTGAAGGTACTGACTATTAAATCTCATGAAATATTAATTAATGAAATATTAGTCTAGTATTTTAATTAAATATTCCACAGCAATTAATTGTTGGAGCTCTGTTTGCCAACACTCCCTCAAATAAAATACTTAAGTAGTCACTAAATAAAATAACTGCCCAACCCCCTGGCACCCACAGGTTACCCTACAACAAAAATGTCCCACACCATCCCCGATGCTCTCACTCCTCATATTTAGACAAGGAAAGGGGGCCATCCAAAAATAAAATGAATGCCCCATTCTAAAAATATTGCACCAGCAAAAAAAATGAAAGGAGCCCTTCTTCTCTGCATCCATTCTCAGTGGATGATGGATGTGTGATAAAATCTCATCCCAGGTGGGCTAAGATTTCAAACATGAAAAGGCATGTTCATTTTTGATCTATTATTTCTCCCAAAATTTGTATACCAACATTTTTAATCTGGGCATCCATGAACACTGCACGGAGCGATCGTGGGCGCTGTAATGGAGTGCAGCATGTGCCTCCAATATGGCTGCTGCCCTCTTGTGGATAGAGCGATGGAAATGAAAAAAAGATATTCACTTCCGTCATCTAATGTTGTTGCTAGACTGCCCCTAGAGGCAACTTAATTAGATAAAATCTAGGGTTAGGGTTAGAATAATGGCTAGGGTTACAATTAAATAGGAATTCCAAGCATATTCTGACCGGCTCAAGCCCCAAGTAACAGTGGAGTGAGTAAGATTAACTTCCAGGTACTGTAGCACAGAAAAGGGGTCTACTCACACCCCAGGCAGACAACAGGAACAAACAGAGGTAGTGCCAGCTGAAGTCATCCGGAAGGTAGACAGCATCAATCCATAGTTGGTTTGTAAAAAGTAACTTTATTAAATCAAAAAAAGAATAATAAAACCATCGAGCAGTGAGACAGGTACAAAACAGAAATGACACATGCTTGACGCGTATCGCACCAACTGGCGCTTTTTTCAAAAGCAGTCTCTGAGACTATATATATATATATATGTTTTATATATATTAAATAAACCTGAGCCATAAATATATATATAACACATATGGCTGGTTTTATAATATTTATATAACAAATATTCTATAAAACCAGCTATATATATAGCTGGTTTTATATCAAATTTTGTTATAATATTACAGTTACATACATACATTCATACATACACACAGTCAGACATACACACAGTCAGACTTAGTTAAATACATACACACAGTCAGACTTACACTTACATACATACAGTCAGACTTATACTTACATACATACACACAGTCAGACTTACATACAGTCAGACTTACACTTACATACATACACACAGTCAGACTTAAACTTACATACATACACACAGTCAGACTTACATACAGTCAGACTTACACTTGCATACATACACACAGTGAGACTTACACTTACATACATACAGTCAGACTTACACTTACATACATACACACAGTCAGACTTATACTTACATACATACACACAGTAAGACTTACATACAGTCAGACTTACACTTACATACATACACACAGTCAGACTTACACTTACATACATACACACAGTCAGACTTACATACAGTCAGACTTACACTTACATACATACACACAATCAGACTTACATACAGTCAGACTTAAACTTACATACATACACACAGTCAGACTTACACTTACATACATACAGTCAGACTTACACTTGCATACATACACACAGTCAGACTTACATACAGTCAGACTTACACTTTAATACATACACACAGTCAGACTTACACATACATAAAGTCAGGCTTACATCCATACATCCACACACACACACACAGACTTACACTACATACATACCCACAGATTTTTGCCTCCCTCCCTGCACGGTTTTACCTTTGCAGGGAGGAGGGGTCGATGCAGCCGCCGTTATCTTCTGAGCGCCAGGATGTCACGGACATATGGCTCTCTAGGAGGCTCAGAGCGTGAGACCAGTGGAGGTGCGGCTACCGGTGACAAAGTCACACGGGCCGCATCTCTCTGTCCAGAGGGCCTGCACTATGTGATGAGTTCCGATCGCATAGTACAGGTTTTAATCTATCATTATCGCAGGGGTCGACAGGGCAGCTGGGCCCCTGGTGTGACGGGCCCGATCGCAGCTGCGACCCTGGCGATAATGATAGTTCCGCCACTTCTTGACACCAAGGGAAAGACAAGGTCAAAAGGTCATGTCACTAAGGGCTTAAAATTGTATTATCGGCCTGTTTATGTTGCTAAATGGCCTCTAGAGGCAGTACACAAACAAAAGTATTAGTTAGCTAAAGATCTACAGTTAGGGTTACAGTTATCTTAAGGTTAGGTCTAGTGCTAGGGATTATGTTTAGGTTAATGATTAGGGGTACAAAGGTCTCAGTAGGAGTAAATGGTAAATATCAATATGATACTTTCAGTTAACCCCTTCATGACGCTAGGTGCTTGCGTCCCAAACGACGCAAGCACCAAAACGTCACAAATTGTTCCTGGCCACCGATCACAAGGTGATCGGTAGCCAGGAACACTCTGGCAGAGACCCGATCAGGGTCTTAATAGACCCTGTGGGTCCCTGCCAAAATATTGCGAGACTCCGGACGTCACGTGTGACGTCACGGAGGTGTGCCTGAACCCGGAAGTTCGGGCACGGCACGATTTAGAAAAATGTAGCCGGTGCTCGCTTTGAGCACTGGCTACATTTTTCCTGTCGGACTGAGGCCACTCAAAGTGGCTTCAGATGACAGGTGGGATCCCGCTGCAAGTGCCTGCAGCGGGATCCGAAAACAGCTCATCGCGGGGAGCCACGATGAGCTGTTTAACAAAGGACGTACTATGCCG
Organism: Pelodytes ibericus; assembly: GCA_036172795.1. Lineage (NCBI taxonomy): Eukaryota > Metazoa > Chordata > Amphibia > Anura > Pelodytidae > Pelodytes > Pelodytes ibericus. The sequence goes on from CM069861.1 coordinate 40,516,231, forward strand.
TCCTAACGACTTTAAAGCACTTAAAGTCAGGCTGGCATAGAACGTCCCAACGTCATGAAGGGGTTAATGCCCTATAATTTGCATCAAAAGAGAAACAAGTGTAAACACTGAAAACTCCTTCTAAACTCGAGACAAATATTAGAATCTAGCAGTTTTTTTTCATTATCTTTTGATGATTAAAAGATTGTTTTGTTTTTTACCATAGTTTAAAGTAAATTATATGATATGATGAAAATAATGGTATCTAATGAAAGCCCTTCTTTTTCAGAAATATATATATATAATATGTGTGGGTAAAGTAGATTGGAAAGAAGAAAATGCCAACTAGACACAAACACCGTGGAAATGTAAAAACAGCCCTGTCCTTCGTGTACATCATTCCAAAACAAGTTTAGTTAACATAAAAGGTAAGTTAACATATTAGGCAAGAGGCTAACATAATAGGGAACTTTGTTTGCTTACTCATTTGCTATTAATGTCTTATTCTTAAGCAATAACAAAAAATATGGGTAGGCAGGTGTTCTTTAAGTAATTACCTATACCACATTAAATAGTATGCATTTGCACTTTTCAACTTGGTAAAATGATTTTGGCATTTGAGTCAAGATGAGACATTTCTTCAGCAAACTAAAAAATTCTCTATTATATCAACTTCTGCTATATAAAGCTTAGTAAAAGAAAAAAAACGCTGTTTCATGTAGGGCAGCTGTAGTTTCTGCATGAAGGAGAGATCATCTTCGACCTTCTGTTGTATGTATTTGTAGAGAACGATGAGGACCGTCTGGGCAAAAATAACTTCATTATAAGCCACCTGTCATTTACAGAAGGTGTCCAAAATAATTTATATTTGTAATTCCATCTGTGACTGTAAAATAAAAAAATATCTCCTGCTGTATATATGATGTTGATGGATCAAAAGGCAAACTGAACAAAATAACTGTGTAATTGTATTTGTCCATAATTTTTTTGTATGTAAAATAAATTGATAGTTCAGTTGAGTTCAGTGTCCCTCTATAACTGGTGGGAACTGTGGGAATTAATAATATAGTTTTTACTTGGGTTATACATGATTTACTTTGAATATGTGTATGATCTATCAATTGTTTTGGTTCAGCTCAGAAGGTTACATATTAACTGTATAATAAATTATAAGTCCTACAACTCAGCCTAGTCATTCCTTTCAATTCAGTGTGCCACCTTATATCAGGTGTCTTGGAGCTGGTTTGAGAATGTCAGGGTTTCTCTGCTGGTTCAAATTGAAACCCTTTCCTTCAGTGAGTTAACCAGCTGGTATTAATGAGCATTTACCATGGTTACTCGCCTGGCTGCTATTAGCCAGCCCCTTTGCTGCTCATAGCAGGTATTTAAGCAGCTAGTCTCAGTAGCTCATGTGCCCTTGTGTTGTTTCTGGCTTCCAAGTGCTGTTCCTGGTTTCCTGTGATTCCTCTGATTTCTGTGTTCCTGAGCCAGCTTGGCTGACTTCTCTTCTGGTTCTTGATTCCTGGCTTTGTTCCGGACTATCTGTCTGCCACTTTTTGCCTATTTATTTGCTGTGCTGTATCACCTTTTTTGGATATTAAATAACCTACTTTTTTCACCGCATTTACTGACTCCTGGAGTGCCGTTTCTACTCCTCTTTCTGTCTATGACATATTTGGTGTGGACCAGGCACCTGTAGAGGCACTGGAGCTGTGGTTGGAGGATCCAGTATATTTCAAATACCTCCAGCGCTGTTGATCCTGATTGTTCTCCTTTTTGTAATTCTTTCATTTTACCTGCTGTTTCTGTCTGGTTCCTGGTCCCTAACATTACACAAGGGCACCTCATATGAAAAGGTAGCCACAAAAGCCTCGTTGTTAGCTACTTAAGCAATCGATGGCAGACCACTATTGCTTAACCACGTTACCCATGAGACCGTTCCCATATCTTTGGCTGTAGGGGCTCCCATCATTACAAAAGCATGACCTCACATTTGATTGGGGCAGATATGAGTTTTTGTCTTGGTCCCCGCAATTTACTTACACTTGTCTACAGAAACCTGTCAAAGTTTTGTTCACATCTTCAGTCTCTTTGTTGCCTGCTGTGTACCAAAAGTTTCAAGACGTATTTGACAAAGGCCAGGCCAGTGTCCTGCCACCACACCATCCGTATGACTGCGCTATCGACCTCCAACCTGGTGCCATACCACCTCCTGGCCAGGTTTACCCACTGTCTGTCACGGAGCATAAAGCCATGGAGGAGTATGTTGCTGATGCTCTGGCATGGGGATTTATCAGCAAATCCTTCACTCTTGCCGGGGCCAGTTTTTTCTTTGTGAAGAAATTAAATTTTTAAAACACAATCTAAAAACAGGAAACTTATTTCTTTCCTGCCCTTTCATGCAATTTCTCCTACCCTCCTTTCAATATTGCCCCCACATACCTTGCCATTGCACCCACAGATCGTGAATATACCCATTTAACTTGCCATAGCATCCATATGTCTTTCCAGAGTGCACAGGTTGCACCCACAGGTCTTGCCAGAGCACCCAGGTTACACTCATGGGTCTTGCCAGAGCACTCAGATTGCACCCACAGGTTTTGCAAGAGCACCTTGATTGCAGTCAGCTTGAACCCACATGTCATGTCAGAGCACCCAGATTGCACATGTCAGAGTGAGACAGTTTGTATCTCTCAGCGAGTGTGAGCCAGTGTGTGTCTCTCAGTAAGTGTGAGCCAGCGTGTGTCTCTTAGAGAGTGTGAGCCAAAGCTTGTCTTTGTGTGTCTGTGAGTTTGAATCAGTGTATGTCTTGGTGGGTGGGTGTCTCAGTGAGGATGAGTCAGTGTGTGTCTTGGTGAATGTGTGTCTTGGTGAATGTGTCTCAGTGAGTTTGAGTCTGTGTGTGTCTTGGTGAATGTGTCTCAGTGAGTTTGAGTCAGTGTATGTCTTGGTGAGTGTGTGTCTCAGTGAGTCAGTATGAACCTGTGTATATCAGTTAACTTTGTTTACTTATTTTTGTGCATCCTTGTTAAAAAACCTACTGTGCTGCAGGGGTCAGTGTGAGTCACTTTGCACTCAGGACTTACCTGAGCACCTAGATTTGCCCTGAAAAGGCTTGTCCCAGATTTGCCCTCACATAGCTTGCTCCAGATTTGCACTCAAAGGACTTGCCCCAGATTTGCACACAAATGACTTGCCCCAGATTTGCACTCAAAGGACTTGCCCCAGATTTGCACTCAAAGGACTTGCCCCAGATTTGCACTCAAAGGACTTGCCCCAGATTTGCACTCAAAGGGCTTGGCCCAGATTTGCACTAAAAAGACTTGCATTGAACAATGTGTCCACTAGCAATGTGAACACATTGACTTTGCCATCTAATGTGCATGTCATAGCGGTGATTAAGTGATCATGACAATCACATGCCCGAAAACCCGCCAGTCAGGTCCAGGAACTTTGCCTCAGGTGCGAGACAGAGTCCTGGACCTGTTTCAGACCGGCTGGCGGTGCGCATGGTCGCGAAGGGGTTAACCTGCAAACCACCTGTTGGAAATAGCTCTCACAATAGTCACATCTGACCTCTCTCAATAGTCTAACAGCGACCACAACATTAAAGGTTCTACACAATATGCACCGATAACAGATTCAGATTTAGTATAATAGTCGAATTGAAGGACTTCCTGACATTCCAGTCAGAATGTTTTGGCTATTTTACGTATAGCCAAAATACTCTCATTGAAACTAACAGAGAGTTTGAAGCTATCAACTTGGTTTAGCTGAATTTCCAGTCAGTTTATAGGCATTACAGTGATGCCTGAATGGTCCAATTTAAACGTCCATTCAGATCAAAGAAATGACCCAAATTCAGTCATGATTCAGAGCTTCGATTTTCACACATAAAATCAGAGCTACCTGAATGAAGCCCTTTGTCTAAGAAAAATAAATGGGCATTGTATGGCTTAACAAGGCAAACATGAATAATGCTTGTTTGCTTAGCGCACTGACACCTTTTTTGTAAGTACACAATTTATGGATACTGATGCAACAATAGAATTTGAAAGATGTGAATTTGTGACTAGGCTGAACCAACTGGACTTTGTTTCTAGCTACATTCAAAGTAAACGGCTAATAATTGGCCGTGTGAGTAGAACCAAGGCACATAGTGGGAGGTGATCAAAAGTGGGTGCAGTTACTAAAATGGGTAGCGCTAAATCCTAGATCAAATTGCTTTACCTTACATGGTATCCCTAAAAAATAGAATTCTATGCAATATTTTCTAGAGAGAAATCCAGCTTTGGCTGTGCTGTAGGAGCCACTGATTGCTATTTTAAACCACATGTATCTCTGCACTTGGATCATCTTGCCCATATATGTCATGCAGATTTGAAAATGAAGGCAATTTAAAACTTGGATGCTGTCCAAAACCTGTTTGAATATGAATCTCTGCGCTGTATAGTTATATCTCCTGTGTTGTGTATTAATGATCAAGATCATGATGTCCTAGGCTGGGCATTCTCTACCAGTTTAACAAATCAGTCACATAACTGCACTTCATTTTTTGTTGGGAAATGTCAAGAAATAAAATGTGTATAAAGATTTCTAAAAAAAAAAAAAAATCATAATTTGATGTATTATAAAATGTATTTCATAATTTGATGCACTTTTATATGTCTTGCTACATAATCAAAATGACATAAAATATCTTGACATGAATGATTAAAGTATTTATCAAAAGACATTTAATAGAGGATGTCATTTAAAAAACATAGAGGATGCAACAGCAGGAATCTGAAAATCTTGAAGATGCCAGATGAATATGTAAACATAGAATATGTGATTATTCATGTACCAGTCTCCATGAAATTAGATTGTGAAAGGATGAAAGTCTAGAGCAGATACAGACACACACATAAAGAGAAACTGATTTAATGTTTGGCTAGGCAGCTCCTTGAATTGGACAATCTTCAATTAAACCTTCCATCTTTCTGCCAGTTAATTATCCCAGAGCAGAGGAAATCAACATGTAAAAAGTCATGAACTCTGCAATTGTCGTTGATGGCTGTCAGGCCTCTGAAATGTATACATGGTATATTTCTACTAGGTAAACATTAAAAATATTGAGACTTTAGACAACATTGATTGCCTGACTTCTTAAAGTGTACATTCCACTGTAAAACACATTTTAAGTTTAAACCAATCTTTCATTTTATGTGATATACTTTTACATATTTATCTGACAGGAATCCTGCACTTAAAATGTCTACATTAGTAATGCAAGTGCTACCGGAGGAAGTTGATTACTGTATGATAAAATGACATAACTGCATGATCAGCAAGGATTAGTAAATATTGACTAGTATGAAAAGTAATTAGAATGCTGTACTTTCATGTACCTTCAGGCATCCTTGAAACAAGGGTAAATAAACATTATATGGACAAAAGAATTGGAACACTTGACCATTACACCAACAGGACGTTTATAAAAAATGCATTCTAAATACATAACATGTTTGAAGCTATAACAGCTTCTACTCTTCTGGGAAGACTTTCCACAAGTTTTTGAAGTGTTTCTGTCAAAATGTTTTCCCATTCATCACATTGAGCAATTGTGAGGTCAGGCACTGATGTTGGACGAGAAGGCATGGCTCACGGTCTTCATTCTAGTTCATCCCAAAAGGGTTCTATGGGATTGATGTCAGGACATTGATGTGATGTGATATTGATGTGGAAGAAGTTAACTGGCTCACACAATGTCTTTATGGACCTGGCTTTGTGCACTGGGGCAGGACCGGCGCTAACACAAGGCATTAGGTGCTTGATTTTATTACCAATTAGAGTTGAGCGGACACCTGGATGTTCGGGTTCGGCAGTTTTGACAGAACTTCTAAAAAATGTCCGGGTCCCTGCTCGAACTTGACCCCGAACCCGAACCTCATTAAAGTCAATGGGGACACGAACTTTTGGCCACTAAAATGCCTCTAAAAAAGTCCTGGAAAGGGCTAGAGGGCTGCAAAAGGAAGTAAAATGTGGGTAAGAGTAGGACAAGTGCCCTGCAAGCAAATGTGGATAGGGACATAACTTAAAATAACATAAAATACATCCAAATTACATGTACAGCTGAGCCATAAAATAGCACTAGATGGAATCTTTGATTTTAGTTTTGGAAGAACATAAATCTAAAACTAAAGCATGGCTGCCAGGAGGATCAACAGAATTATACATTTTAGAGAGGGTTGGAGTGCAGGGTATTCTCTTTCAGTTTATACTAAGTGACACATAGGTTGATGAGGCGGTGACCGTGGCGGTGTAGGTGGAAGCGCCACTGGAGGAGGAGGAGGTAGCCAACACTGTTTTTTATTTGTTTTTGGTTTTTTAAATTGGGGTAGCCCCCAAAATATTGGGACATATAACAACAGAAAACAAATAATAAGTGCACTTGAGTATAACAATGACTGGGTGAGGCCGGTATAAATGTCTATTCTGCACAAGGTAAAGACAAGTCTGGTGGGATCCATGCCTGGTTCATCTTAATAAACGTGAGCTTGTCCACGTTGGCTGTGGACAGGCGGCTGCGCTTGTCTGTGATAACGCCACATGCTGTGCTAAACACACGTTCAGACAATACACTGGCTGCAGGGCAGGCCAGCACCTCCAAGGCATAAAGGGCAAGCTCAGGCCATGTGCCCAATTTGGAGACCCAGAAGTTGAATGGGGCAGACCCATCAGTCAGTACGTGTAGGCCTGTGCACACGTACTGTTCCACCATGTTGCTGAAATGTTGCCTCCTGCGAAGACGTTGCATATCAGATGGCGGTGCTGCTTCTTGTGGCGTGCTGACAAAGCTTTTCCACATTTTGGCCATGCTAACCCTGCCTTCTGAGGTGCTGGCGGTGCCCCAGCTGCGTTGGCGACCTCTTCCTCCTCATCATCATCATCCTCATCCTCCTCAAAAACTGTGCCCTGGCTTGACAGTTGTGTACCTGGCCTATGCTGGTGCAGGAACCCACCCTCCAAGCCACTTGTGAATGACTGGCCTGATAACCGTGGAAATGACCCCTCTTCTTCCTCCTCCTCCTCCTCCTCCTCATCCTCCTCAAAAACTGTGCCCTGGCTTGACAGTTGTGTACCTGGCCTATGCTGGTGCAGGAACCCACCCTCCAAGCCACTTGTGAATGACTGGCCTAATAACCATGGAAATTACTCCTCTTCTTCCTCCTTCTCTTCCTCCTGTGCCACATCCTCTTCCATCATCGCCCTAAGCGTTTTTTCAAGGAGACATACAAGCGGGATAGTAAGGCTGAGAATGGCGTCATTGGCACTGGCCATGTTGGTGGAGTACTCGAAACAGTGCAAAATGGCACACAGGTCTCGCATGGAGGCCCACTCATTGGTGGTGAAGCACAGTATTTGACGGTTCTTTTAGACTCTCAGATATGAAGTGCACCGCAAGACGCAAATGTACTATTTAGCACCCAAAACAATTAGAATTGTTCAAAGTGAACTGTAAGCACAGTATTTGATGGTTCTATTTGACTCTCAGATATGAAGTGCACCGCAAGACGCAAATGTACTATTTAGCACCCAAAACAATTAGAATTGTTCAAAGTGCGCTGTAAGCACAGTATTGGACTGTTCTATTTGACTCTCAGAAATGAAGTGCACCGCAAGACGCAAATGTACTATTTAGCACCCAAAACAATTAGAATTTTTCAAAGTGCACTGTAAGCACAGTATTGGACTGTTCTATTTGACTCTCAGATATGAAGTGCACAGCAAGACACAAATGTACTATTTCCCACCCAAAACTATTAGAATTTTTCAAAGTGCGCTGTAAGCACATTATTTGATGGTTCTATTTGACTCTCAGATATGAAGTGCACCGCAAGACACAAATGTACTATTTACCACCCAAACCTATTAGAATTTTTCAAAGTGCGCTGTTAGCACAGTATTTGACGGTTCTATTTGACTCTCAGATATGAAGTGCAGGACGCATATGTAATATTTAACACCAACAAATTGCAGTATTTAAAAATGCCTAGATGTTGCCCACTGAACAGGATTAAAGTCATGTGCCTGGCACACATGCAGTTGCAAGCGCACTGCACTCTCTGTGGGACTGGGCTCTGGGCAGGGTACAAATATGTAGTATAGCACCCACTAAAATAATCACTGTGATTTGAATAATCGCTGTAGTTTGAATAATCGTTGTAGTTTGCAGATTCAACACCAGCATTTTTTTAATCTGTCCCTCACAGCTGCAGCATCCTTTCCCTACACTAAGAAGAGCTCATGTGATGTGCGTGTACGTGACTCCAGCTTATATATAGAGGCTGGGTCACATGCTGCACTGGCCAATCACAGCCATGCCATTAGTAGGCATGGCTGTGATGGCTTCTAAGGGCAAACGAGTCAAACGCTTGTTGATTGGCTGCCCTGCAGCCTTTTAAAACGCGCCATTAAATCGCCGAACCCCGAACTCCAACCCTAACATACAGTGAAATGTCCGTGTTCGGGTCCGGGCTCCAAAAACTGTAAAGTTCGATACGAACCCGAACTGTGCGGTTCGGGTTCGCTCAACACTATTACCAATCAAAAACTATCTATGTCATAGATGTAGTAGTTTTTGTCTTTGGAACAAAATCTTTTTTCAAAGCACCCTATTTTTGCAACCATACTGCTACTTGTCATGTTGGGTGGCAGCCCTGTAGTATGACTCAAAAGAAAATAAGGCATGTATAAAGGGAAAGTAAGGAATATTGAAGATATAATACTGACATCAACAATACTATATGTTTTCCTTGTGGGCATCTCAGTTTCCCATGGGTGGATACCACTGATTTACCAGGCTGCCATCAGAGTTAAGACCATTGTACACAGGCAGACCTACCGCCACCTCCACATAGGGTTATTGCGGGCCCCATGCAGGTTGACTAACCTCCTGATGGTACCCTTTCCTCTTTCATTATTCACCTTCATTTTTTTGTGTGCATTTCGCACTGCACACACCACTTAATCATATCATTTAACTCTTTAAAGACAAACACTGGTTCAGCATGCCATAACATAATTAGATTTTAAATATCATATGGCATTGTGGAATGTTTTACTTTTTAAGCAATAGGAGAGCTCTCTAGAGCAGCTGATGATAAAAAGGCATAGCATGATTGAGAACGAGATAATTGATGATCTGCTTGTAATATAGACTGAACATTTCATTCTTGAAGCTTTCTTACAATTGTTTTGTCAAGTGCTATTCTGCTGCATGAAGTGGATACAGTATACCATAATAAAGAATTCACCAGGGTAACAGAATTGTAACAATGTTGGAAATTTTCTAGTTTTTTTGTCCATATTATATTTATGCTGGAAAAAGAAAATGTTTGTGTGCTAAGATTGGCACAGGATGAAATGTTAATCATGTATAAAATATGTCATATGATGCTTACAAAACAGGTGTGTGCATTGCTGAAAGTATCTACAGTATATAGTACACAAAAACTATAATGAGACTGCACTTGTTACCCACAAAGTCAAAGCGTAGTCTCAATAGGGTGAGACGTAAACTCACCTATAATCTAGTAGCAATCTATTTTGCTACCATTTCTTAAACTTTTAGGCAATAAAGAAGAAATGTGTGCTTCAAAACATCTATGTCACATAAAGATTACCTCATAGTGCAATATGTAATGTACAGTTCAACAATCCTATCATGCATTTTTGCCATTTACCACAAGATGATGCCATAAACCATCATGTGCAGATAATTCCTGATAGAGATCTTTCTATCTGTGGTTTACAGATCAGCTTTTTCATCACTAAGTGTATCAAAATGGATTATGTGTCTTTCTTGTGCAAATATTTAAGCTAATGCTTGTGCTTCTGAACAGTGTGGGGGATTGGTGATGAAGGAAGTTGAAAATGGAGGACCATTCATAGAATGCTGATCCATGCATTCCACCAAATGTGATGTAATGTTTAAACGTTTTCACTGATTAACAGCATAGCCAAATTGCACAAATAAGAAAAAATACTCATTGTCCCTGAAATCGTGTCCAAATTGGCTGTTCAGGTCATTTGGAAACCGAAGCATCAGAGGCGTTTTAATTGTGAAATGTTTGCAATTATAACAATACATATTAGGCTACCCAATATGTGTCGATCAACCCCAAATTTTTCTCCAAATTCGGGTAAAATGGCCGGAATTCACTCATTTCAATTATTCATATTTTAGCTGACCACATGCAGTCAGAAGAATTAAAGAAAACACATTTTCTAAATGTAAATATTTAGACACAGTTATAATATATGAATGTTATATATATCATAAAAATACATTTACAGTAATATAAGCAATTCAAATTTTTACTAAAACACAATTTTATATAATTGTATGTTCAGTTACTTATTTTTATGTATTTAATTAATGTATCACATATTTTTTTTTATAAGACTTCTATAAGAGGAAATCGGCTATATTTTAATTAACAATTGTCTTCCCGAAATGGACCCGAAATCAGCAGAAGTCCATAGAATTCTATGGTGAGGACAAAGGCTACCACTTTGTTACAATGTATTTTGGCTGCATTTGGTGTTGGAAGATATCGGCATGGAATTGGCCATAATATCCGAATTGCAGTTGGTGGCACATCGGGACTACATGAGTAGCTTGAATTTTTCCAACTCGGCTACTCGGCTACATTAACCAAGTTTAAATTTTACATCTTTTTATTGAGTGGAAACTTATATTTTCTTTTATTTTACATCTAAAATACTTGTTTTAATGAAGATTTAAGACAACCTGTTCTGTTAATAAAATGCATTAAAAACACAAGGAAAAATGTAGTTACAATGGTTCCTTCCCTTATTGTCTTAATGCACATGTGTGAGCCAGCTTTCATGATATCTTCAAGCATGCCTAATAGTCACTTTAAAAGCTTGCACTCAAATTCTTAGTCATCATTTTTATATCATTGTATATCTACTAGTTACAACAGGTGGCTATAATTTTGAATGCATTTTTCACCATTCCTCTCTTGAAACAAAAATGGGATTTTACTAAGTTGCACAATGGTCGTGATTGATACCTACCTACTATAATAAATAAGTATGTCTTGACTGTTTAGACAAACTCATGCTTTCCATATCTTTAACATCTCAACCTGAATCAATACACAATGAATTACAATTGAAGCTGACTGACTGAACACAAATCCTTTTGTTTGAAATGTTTTTCTTTATGTTGTTTCAATTACCAGTGTTACAATAATTTACTACTATCTGAAGTTCTTACAGATAAGGATAATAAGGATGTTTTTCTACACATCAAACAAAATATACCAGCATCTTTACCGTGTGATCAATCTCAACACTATCAGATGCAGTATAATCGATTCTATCACCATATCTGTTGTCATTATGGATTCATTGTCAGTATTTTGTAGAGAATCACATTCTTGTGGAATCAAAGGCAGCTAAAAATGAATGATACTTTTTGAAAAATGCATGGTCAAGGGCAGTGCTGTGTACATAAAAAGACCATAGCTTTATCATAAGCATGCCTGAAGAAATTAATTGATCAGTCTAGATACAGATCAGTTGCAGATGAACATTTCATTTTACTGATCTAGCTTTGCATTACTAGGTCACCTGAAGGGTTTCACAAGTAAAAAGAACAACGTTTATTTCTGTAAGAAGAACAGCATTCAAAGACTTTACATCATGCCAGGCCAGTCAAGCTATTTAACCAGGAGACACTCCTTGAAAATTTCCCTTGATAATGTACAGGTAAAAAGGTGATCCTCTCACCTTTAGTAAATAGCTTCCAAAGCATTGCAAGGAATAACTTGTCTCCATAATGTACGCCTACAACAAAATGATGGCATGCAAAGTTATACAAAGCAGGATCACTTCTTAAGCCAATATAGTAATTTTTTGTTTACCGACTTACTTAATTTTTTGAAACTGCTAATCATTTGTATGTACAAAGAGAAGGCCCGGTATTAAAAATAGTTGAACATTGCAGACAATGTGAACTAATGTTCCTTTTTTTATGTAAAATGTTCAATACAACCCATGTAGATGAAGGATGGAGGATGTGTAACTCTTCTCATGGATATGGAGTGTGCATGTGTATGATAAATGTCAAAGGCTAAAGACTGAATGGCTGGACCAGCTATGGTGGGTTTCTAACAGTTGGAGTCTGTCAAAAACTGTAAAGCTGCTGTTTTTTTCAGGCTCAGCAATTTTCAGTATTCTGTCAGATTGAGAATCCCTGCCTATGTTGATGTATCCTGTTTCCTCCTGTTTCACACAGATTGGAGGACTAGGGTGTGTAGTAATTTACACATGAATACATGCATTCATCATACCAAAGTCAACATGCAGGCCATACGTGGGATAGGCACAAGGCTATAGGATATATAAGATAGGGAGCCGGGGACTAACAAAAGTATTGAAGAAATTGGGCAGACTACATGGACTGAGGGCCCTGCTAGCAAGCTTACATTCTAGAGGAAATGGGGAACATGAGACACACAAGGAGAGTGTGAGGCAGAAAGAAAAAGGGGAGGGAAACTGAACATCATTGAACTTTTCCCTGTCACCCTTGTTTTTTTGTAATTACTATAGGGCTGGACACACTATCCCGACATTGCTCAATTACAATTCCCAAATTTGTGATATTCCTGACTAAGCCAAAGCTGTCTTGACATTGTGGGAATTGTAATCCAATAGCTTGATGGCTCCATATCGTAACTATGTACCAAAGGATGGTTTGAGCAGTATAATACCCGATGGAACAAGGTTAGGATTTTCTAGGACTGATTCCATGAACATGACAGTTGGGTCAGTTCTCTAAAATTCGAATTGGAGGTCAGCTTTCAAAGGATCAAATGAGTTCAGTTTCTGCAGTGATCCAACCTTGCCACTAGGTCTCAATGTAACTGACCATTTGTGTAATAAGATGGAACTTGTGTAAGTATCAACAACCTCCAATTATTTACAAGCAGACTATATGGATACATTTGTTGTTATAGCATTACTGAAAAACAATACAGTGATTAGACATGTGCATTCGTTTTCGGACGAATGCATTTTCGGACGAAAATAGCATTTTCGTCCATTCGTACGAATAACGAAAATTTTACCTAACAAAATCCGAATGAACGAATGGTTAATAAACGAAAATCATTCGTTCATTCGTCCATTCGTCCATTCGTGCTATTGGCATTTTAAACCGAAATAGCCGAAAGTCTATAAACCGATCGTTCGTTTTATAGGCTTTCGGCATTTACTACACGGAGACAAAGTCTCCATTCATAATTTTATGAATGGAGACTCTGTCTCTGTATAGTTAAATGCCGACAGCCTATAAACCGAACGACTTTCGGTTTATAGACTTTCGGCTTATGTAATACATGTAATCCTATGGCTATTCTATAAACCGAAAGTTCTATAAATGGGAATACATGTATTCCATAAGCCGACAGCCTATAAACCGAAGGTTCGGTTTATAGGCTGTCGGCATTTTACTACACGGAGACAGAGTCTCCATTCATAAAATTATGAATGGAGACTTTGTCTCTTATTAGTTAAATGCCGACAGCCTATAAACCGAACGACTTTCGGTTGATAGACTTTCGGCTTAAGTAATACATGTAAACCTATGGCTATTCTATAAACCGAAAGTCGTTCGGTTTATAGAATAGCAATAGGATTACATGTATTCCATAAGCCGAAAGTCTATAAACCGAAAGTCGTTCGGTTTATAGACTTTCGGCTTATAGAATACAAGTAATACTATTGGCTTTCTATGAACCGAACGAGAGCCCCATTCATAAGAATTTCTTATGAATGGGGCTCTCGTTCGGTTTATAGAAAGCCAATAGTATTCCATTGTATTCTATAAAACGAACGAATAAAACGTAACGAATTTCGTCTGAAACGAATGCATTAATGAACGAAATTCGTTTTAGACTAAATAAATAACATTTTCGTCCGAATGGACGAAAACGAAACGAAAATTTTAGTTTTGCACATGTCTAATAGTGATTCAACCTATTATTGACATATAATAGATATAGAAAAGCACTTGATAAAAGTGAACAGTTATAAATGGATAATCGTGTTGCAAAAAACATGCATTGATGGCTTAGTTGGAAAGATAGGGAAGATGGAGACTGTTTGCAACTCAACTATTTATGCCTGGTTTTTTGAAGCTCATATCAGTTCATCACAGACATTGTCCATTGTGATGAATAACCATAGCTGTAAATACTCAGTTTGTTCCATCTCTTAAAAACAACTATATTTCTAAATAATGTCATAAAGTATCTGCTGCTGTTTGCTATGTTCTGGAAATAGTATAACTATTGTTAAAAAAAAAAGTTTTTTTAGGATGAAGATGGAAGCAATGAAAAAATTAATTAAAAATGTTTTTATTTATTTTTCCAGATTAACCCTAATAAATATACATACAGATGATGGCCAATGATGAGAAAATGAAGCAACATAATGGTGGTGATGTAAGGGTGGCTCCATATTTTTTTTTATATAGTCACTTCTGCCAAATTGCTTATTGCCATGTGACTTGGAAGCAATTCCCATTATTTTACTCATTTAGGAAAACTGATGTTGAGTCTAATGAAAGTAAAAGTATTTTTGGGTAATAATGGCACATTTTATATACTAGGGCGTATTCATTTATTTCAAACAGTGTTACTTATGGCATGGCAATTGTCATTTACAAGTAAGCCTAATAATACATTTTCTGTCTCGCACTCCTTCGAGATTGTAATCTTGCAAGCAGTGTTGTCTACCTCATGTATTTGTCTGTCTCTGTTCATCTAACGTAGTTTACCTCTATTCTTTATACGAAGCGCAAATTGTTGGCACCATATACATTTTAATACTTACCAAGAATGTAAAGACAAGCACGCTTGTTTAATTTGGGGGGGGGGGGGGGGGAGTATTTCAATTATTATAATATAATCACAAAAGAAACATTGTTAGCTATTCATAGAATGACGTCTTATTATGTGCAAAAAACATGTAACAAACACTTAGTGACACTAATTATACTATTACAACATGTGGGTACAATGGGGATTTTTAAAAGTGAATATAATATTCAGAATGTGCTGTATCCAGTATCATTATTGTTGAGTCAATTACACTAACTGGAAATGCAATTCAATGCTCATGTTTAGACACTCATATTCTTGGATACAACTAATTGCTATTTAGTTGGATATTTGCATGATGGGTTGCTTCTATTTTAATATTGTTAACTACATTCTGAAAACAAAATGTTACAAGTAACAGAAAGTAAATGATCACATGCTAAAACATATAATCTATAAGGAAACTGGTGTATTGTGAGTAAATCATTATATATAGATATATATATATATATATATATATATATATATATATATATATATATATATATATAATATGTATATATATCTATATCTATATATATATATATATCTATATATATATATATATATATATATATATATTTACAAGCAATCCATTGTTTTGTTCTTTGAGTTCTAAGGAGACTGATGGCAAGATCAGCTAACAAGCAATGTGTTGGTGCAACATTTTGATGGTCTGAAAGTTGTGAGAGGAGGTTTAGGGTTTGATTCATTATGAAGCACCATTTCCTTATGGGTGACAAAGAAGAGTGGCATGAATGGTAAAAAAAAAGAGAAACAATAAATGTTATTGTTTATTGTTAGCAGTAGAATAACAAATATATGGTTTGCAAATCCAGATACATACACTAAGCCAGTGGAGTCCTGTTCAAGAAGACTTTAAAATAAATGTCAAAAATAACAAGAAAGGACTTAGGACAAGCATTAACCTTGAGCTATGTATGGAAGCCATAGCACATAAACTGTCAATTCAAAATAAGTATTGTGAACAATGGTTTGTAAACAGATTTTTATTTCAATCTTTTTTGATACATTGTGGCCTATAATTTTCTTTGTGTTGCATAGTCAACACCCTCACTTGCGTCAGTTGTTACATAGGTTAAGGGAAGGCAGAGGTTTCTGTTACACAATTATCAAAAATATTTACTATTTATATCTTAAAATGGCTCAAAACCTGGGCTCTATAGCCTAAACCAGGGACATTCAACCTGCGTATCATAGACCAAAATGCATCCCATGTGGTGCGGTCTAACTGACTTAAATATCATTTTTCATAGTTGATTTGTGAAAGTCTAGTTTTAGTTGAAGAAAGATGATTTAAACTAATTTTGGATTGCTTTTGTATGGCTAGATACATACTGTATACACAAAACAAAAAGGACCACGTTTTTCACACTTATATAGAGGATCCCAAAAGTATTAAAAAAAGGAGAACTGAGATGTTTTGGTTATATGTCTTTGCCAAAGCATAAAAAAACTCAATTTCCACATCAAGAGACACTTGACTCTAGACGTACTTACTATTATGCTCACACCTGTGTAACATGCAATATATATATGTATAGCATTTGATCCTGTAATAAACTTAGGGCACCAATATTTTACTTTTCCTATCCTTGATTCTGAGGAGATTTATAGTAGTTACATTTTTTTCCAATACAAAAAAAAAATGTTTGAAATCAGTATACAGTGCTTAATTTTGCCATCTAGATACTAGATACTTACTCAACTAAACTTTTTTCTAAAATTAAAGGGGCAATGATTTAAAAGTATTATAAGGAAGTGTTACTTTACTGGGAGGGTAGTAGATGTATGGAATATCCTTCCAGCGGAAGTGGTAGAGGTAAACACAGCCAAGAATTTTAAGCATGAGTGGGATAGGCACAAGGCTATCCTAGCTATAAGATATGGAACTGGGGACTAATAAAAGTATTTAGAAAATTGGGCAGACTAGAGGGGACCGAATGGTTCTTATCTGCTGACACATTCGATGTTTTTATGTAACTGAGAGGAGAAATGTGCATTTAAAGCTTTAAAATAATTTCTATATGTGTTTATCCATTTAACTAGCACTATGTACCGATGAAACAAGTTGTTACAAAAATATAATATGTTACCATAAAATAAATGAGGACATTCTGCTAAATCTTTACATTAGAATAAATAACCAATTGTTTATTTCAGTTCATTTCGACCCAAACGATGGCAAATACAAATTAGAGGTTCACTTCAGAGAAAACCAAGGTTAAATCTAAGCTTTACATACTGTTGCATAATCATACTAGATTGGAAACTGATTTATGAAAGGATGTGCATAATTTTAATACAGACCTTCATAGTGAACTTGCTTTGCTTTTTTTACAAATAGTAAACCAAAAGCGGACAGGACCCTCCTGGTATGTATACCTCTGCAAAAGATTTAACTGCAAAATGATCCTCATGGTGCCTCCAATCATACAGTCAAAGCAAAGAACATTGAGTGGTGATATGAAAAACTTTGAAACTCAGAAGAGTAAAAAAGAACTGCAGTTCAATACCTTAACTGATGAATACGAATTAGGAAAGCTAGAACACTGCACACAGGAAAATGTGACCCAAATACAGGAATATCCAATCTACAGATTTGAGGGAAGCATAGAGCTGAGTTATCTAGTAGTACAAATAGGATAAGGTGGTCACTTAGGAGTTACAGGTCTAACTACATACTACATAGTGACTGCATAAAGACCACTAACTATCCTACCAGGAGACAGGTATAAGAAAGAGCCCTGGTGTGTCTGGTGGTGGGACAGTGAAGCCAGCTTCTCTATTTCTTCTTTCAGTGTTTTCCAATCTGCTCCTTAGCTACCTATCCTTATTTTGTCTCTCCCTCTCCAACTCTCATCCCTTATAATTATATTATCGCCACATGAGCACCTATTGCCATGCTCTGACTGTAGATGCTGCTTCTTTGGCTATTGCTGGTGCAAACTGAGCAAGAAACCCAGCTTTGACTACGAAAAGTTGGATTGCAGAGAAAAGTAGAACTATGTTATCAAACTACATCCCTCCAGCTGTTGATGGAGTACATATTTTATCATTCTTAGTCAGCTAAGAGGCTGGCAGGGGACTATGGGAGATCCACTCCACCAACAGCTGATGGTCCTTTTGTTTGACACCCATGGTATGCAGTTTCTCAATATCTCCTCGAGCTTCAAGGATCACAGAGCAGGCTTAGAGGATCAATGGGGAATTATACGTTCTAATCTTTCTGAATTAACTTTCAGTATTATTACGACTTATTTTTCTAAACATAATCTTTAATAAGCAAACTAGTGAATTATGTATTGCTTTATAACAGTCAACATGTCCTCCATTTTCCCCAAAAGAAACACAACAGTATTATAATTTTAACAGTAAGATAATTTGATATTTGCTAATTTATGGATTAGCATTAATTAAAAATAAAATCTAAATATCATTTAAACTAGAGAAATCCCAAACACAGATTGTGAGATGGGAAATAAGTAAGATATGTACGAAGGCTGGGGAAAATGCCAAGATCAGAAGGAAGATGTATTGATATCAGGATCATACGCATTTCTATTAGGTTGCAAGGCAATTAGTAACTCACTGAATACCTTTTATATGTAAAAACCCGTTGGGCATGTTAAATATTATTTTAAATTAGAAATTCAGCTTTAATGATTATCTTTGCTGCATGAACCAGAATGATGTTATACATAACAGACTTGGATTAGTATGAACTTCGTCAAAAGTGGATGCACAACAGATAAGAAAAGATAAGATCTAATAGGTTTAGTAACAGGAATTAATATGTATTTGTTTAAATGACTATCATTCGTGTTTAAGGTTTTATGGATTTTTAAAGTATACATTTGGTCCCAAACAAACTTATCTAAAATGTACTTTTCACTGCATGGATGATAAGTAATAATTTCCCAGTCGAGTAGTGTCTCTATGAAGATAGCAGACTGTCAATAAGCATTCTACATTTTTTCTCTTTATCTGAATTGAAGAGATCAGTTATAAATTTAATTGAACTAACTAATCTCTTGCAGGATGGATGAAATATACTGATGCATTATTTACTGAAAGCTGAGTTGGGATGCAATGGACATTTCATCTTACCGATGCATAGTGTAGGAACAAATATGATGATTTCCTGCTGCAAATAGAGCTTACTGTAAATAATGCAGTGTTAAAAAACTAAGTATTAAACGTCTATGTTGTCCTGTGGCCTTGATCATATTTTCTGGTGTCTGGGACAGCGTGGTACGCATGCGCAGTAGAGATATCAGGATGAATGACAGTGCCACCATGCAACACGAGGGGGGTGGGGGAGTTTGGGGGAGATGGGAGTTTTGTGGAGTACTTGTTTATTATTTTAAATGTGTTGCTGGTCACTAATACTGGCTTGAAGAAGATATCACAGAACACCTACAGCAGAACTGTCTGTAAATGGCAGCCACGTGAATCATCCATGTCCCTCCCTTAAAAGCATTATTATCATCCTTCATTTATACCTGCCAATAAATACTACAAGTTTCTTTATTTTGTTCTTTGTTGTGCCCACTTATAGTACTGTGGTTGATGTAGCATCAAACTGTGATCCGAATATTAGCCTCCATAAAAAGAGGCAGGAGGAACATCGTTGGAGGGTGAGGAAAGGTATGCAATTTATTTTATTTCCATTTTCGATTTGAAAAACAATAATAAGTGGTTAACTATTGTTCTTTCTCTTTGGTGTCAATGCACCTTTTTTAAATTCAGCATCACAGCTAAACATCATTGAATTCCTAATGAGAAACAAATCGTTGTAGTATTTTGTTCATGCTGTTATCATCGATGGAAACAAAAACCAAAACTGGATCAGAGCAAAATACATAGCAAAACAAACATGGGACAAAAGAAAGCACACTTTTAAAGGAATACAGCAAGGATAAGGGGACACAGAAAGTTTATGGGGACACAGCAGGATAGGAACTAAATACGGGGAGAGACTGGATACAGAATAATCAGCCTGGATGAGCCTCACATAGCATGCTGGATATTAAATCCTAAATGCACCTCATAAACTGATATCAACCATTTATTTCTTTTGATTCACATGCACACCAACTTGTCACTGATTTTTTAATTTTTTTTTTAGTTTGTATTGATATCCATTTGCTTTCAATCCAATATTTAATAGAGTTGATTACTTGTCATTACACTGACAAGGCTTATAGACCTCAGTGTCTGCTATTATCATAGGTGACTCAGACACTCTCTTTTCTGTTTGGGTCAAATTATAAGGACATTGAGCTCATTGTGTGGTTTATTTATTAAACTAGATATCACTCAGAATTCTATTTGCCCTCAAATGTTGTGTTTTTCCAAAATGGTGTCCCTAAAACAATTGTCACATCCACATCCTCTGAATCATTTTATGTATCTGTGTTAAGATTTGATATTCCCCTACATTATGATTTAACATTTTTTGCGTTATGATGTGACATCACTCTGCATTATAATGCCCTTTTTCTCTGCATTATAATGTGGTATCTCTCTAATTTATAATGTGATATCTCTCTGCATTACATGATATTTCTCCATTATAATATGATGTTTCTCTGTGATATTTTTTTTGTTATCATGTTATAATATGGTCCCTCTGAGAGAGGTTGTCATTGAACATCCTACAGTTTCAAAGGGGTTAAGAAAAAAAAAATCTTTGGCTTTTGTGCTTTTTACAGAGTAGAATGAAAAAGCTTTAATACAAACAGTATTGTGATATAAATCACAAAAGTGATGGTATACAAAGAGAAGAGAGTACATTTAAAGCATAACATGTAACGGTTCCATTTATAGCGTAAATTCCATATCTGAATGGGGAGAAATTTTGATGCAACTGTGTTTTTGTGAACTATCAATTTTATTTTTAGAAGACCATATCAGATGTTACAACCTTATGTCAATTTATAACGAGTCTACTCAATAAAGAAAGAATTGCAGAAAATTGAGATAGGAATTTCATATTTGAGGCCCAAGCAGCTGAGTCGGAAAAATTCTCCCATTGAGCTTTATTGGAGAATAATTTTTTGGGGGCCTAACGTTTGAAATTCCTGCCTTAATTCCATGCAATTCTCTTTTTAGAGTTAGGGCTGTTAGAAAACCAATTTCTATCCTGCTTTTTTCTCTCTTAGAATTAAGCATAAACATATACAGCAATAAACAGGTAAATGGTACTCTATATTCCAAAAACTACAATACTGCTGTCTAGTGTGCCTGGAATTCAGGGGAATTCCCCTTCTTTATTTTGTTCTTTGTTGTGCCCACTCGTAGTACTGTGGTTGATGTAGCATCATACTGTGATCAGAATATTAGCCTCCATAAAAAGAGGCAGGAGGAACATCGTTGGAGGGTGAGGAAAGGTATGCAATTTATTTTATTTCCATTTTCAATTTGAAAAACAATAATAAGCGGTGAACTATTGTTCTTTCTCTTTGGTGTCAATGCACCTTATTAAATTCACCATCACAGCTAAACATCATTGAATTCCTAATGAGAAACAAATCGTTGTAGTATTTTGTTCATGCTGTTATCATCGATGGAAAGATTTACAAATTGTATTCCATTCTCAGCATGGACTGGCTAATATAAAATTAATAAACAAATAGCTTAATTATGTTGTTTATTTATACATTTTGCAGTAGATTGATTCAAGCTAAGTGATTGTTTGGACCACTGCTTAAGAAATTGTCGAGCGTAGGTTTCAAAACGAAAAAGGAAACTTCAAGAGAAGAGGTAAAAAAAAATGGCTGGATCATTAAGTAAATTCTTTAATGTTGATCAGAAGCAGAAAGCCACACATGTGGATGATGAACCAGACTGCAAAGTTGAAGACAATCGTGCATCTGAATAGCAATGAAGGACTTTTTAAAAACCATGACAGTGTGTGCTTTAACATCAACAATGGTTGAAGAGAAAATTGACAAAGATACTGAAGCAGTGAACTCATCAAAATCACCAGAACTACTAAAACAAAAATGGATTTATCAAAACCAGTGGACTGGCCAGATGTCATCACTACTTCATTTTGGGATACCATTGTATTGAAAGGTCCTGCAAAGCCAGATGACTTTGCATAGCAGAGAGATTTCTCTAAGCAATGTTTTACAGCAGTCCATTGCAAACGCTGCCTTGGAAATGGAGTAGTGCAGACATTGGCTAATTTACTCTAAGCTAAATAACGTGGTTTATTTTTGTTGCAAACTGTTTGTAAACAAAGAAATAGATCAGAATGCTGGAGATGCCAGTGACTGGAAAACATATATCTCATATTTTGCAACACATGAACAGTCTGTATCTCTTCTTGCTTCTGTGGGAAAGTGAAATGAGTTTTTTTATAAGGCTTGGATCAGGAAGAATTTTTGACCGGGCTTTCCAGAGATTATTAACAACAGAAAATAAGCACTGGCAAAATGATGTCCAGCATGAGGCTGAGTAGCTCATCCCCAGATTGGTTTAAATGCCACATTACTCGCCTCCCCATTGGCTGTTGGTTTAAAGGGCCATTTTCAAATGGTGAGTCAGGGCACCAAATTCAATTATCTCCAGTGCATTGTTTCCTCTAGTTAATTCCCTTACGTACATGGTCTAATCACTGTTATCACAATGTTATTACTGTTTAAATACACTGCTGTTTGACATTAAAGTATTCACAATGTGCTGTATTAAAGACTGTAGCTGTGCCTACTAATTTTATGCAGGTGAGATCCAAGTAGTGACTAGAGAATCACCATGGAACTGTGATCAGGGCTTAGGAGGTATAGAACATCCTTAGTAAACACAACATCTGGATTATCCTCTGTTCCTGTTAGAATATGCAAAATTAATTAATTGGTGTAAGGTACCTGATAGTTCTGAGATAGGAGCCAAATATGCAAAGTGTAAAGGAAAAACATAGATATATTTAGCAGAGCAAAAATATACTGGAAGCAAAGAAACTCACCAGCAGGTAGGTAAGCAGGGGAAGCATATGTAATATCCAGAGATAGTCCAGGGTCAGTAAGGTGGGCAGCAGACAAAAATTGAAATCCAGGAGCAATTTGAGTTTAGTAAGGATGGCAGCAGACAAAAAGAGGAATTCTGGTGCAATTGAAGGTCAGTAAGGTGGGCAGTAGACAAAATGAGAAATAAAAAAACCGTCCATCATCAAAGGGCAGGTAAAAAGCAAATAAGTAATCCAGGAGCAGTCTGAGGTATAACAGGGCAAGAGGCAGACTATAGGCAAAGTTCCAAGTGAGACAATCTAGGTCAGGTACTACAATATCAAGTAAGAGAAAGGAGCACAGAGCAGGAGACACACTGTAGCATACAGAGAGTCTCCCAATATCTGAGCACCAGCATTAGGGATCTCAGAGATTTTAAAGGAATGTCAGATGTGACAATGCCAGAAGCCTCCTCTCTGTGCATCCTATCAGCCAAGATATTAAGGAAGGTGGTGCTGGTCCCGCAAAAAGTAGAGCTGCCCCCTGTCAACATTCTTGCCACCTCGCTGCCACTGTCTCCAGTTCCCCAAAATGACTTGAGGAGTGAAGAACTGAGAGACAGAGATAGTGAAGGATGCCCTACTGATGATGAGAGATATGCCGCAGTGCGCATGGTAATATCCGCTCTTCATGGGAGTGATGCAAGGATGGGCCGTGGTTGCAAATTATGCACCCTACAATTGTCATTATTTCCAGAGAAATTAGACAGATTCTTAAGCTAATAAAAAATGGCAAATACTATTGCATCATTTTTGACTGTACCCCAGATGCTGCTCATGTGGAACAGAGGACCATCCTGTTAGGTTTGTGCCAATCACACAAAGGGGCTCACCAACAGCAAACACCTGAAGTGAAAACTAAGGAAAGGTTTCTTAGATATATCCCCGTTTATAAGAAAAACAAAAATTTGATTCACTGTGAATAAATTAAAACTTCAATCTTCAGACTATCCAATCTTTATTACATGTTCTTAAAAACAGAGAAGTAGCAGCATGCAAAATGTAAAATCGAGGCAGATCACATTTCGGTGCGTACGTTTTGTCAAAACTGACTTATACGACGGGATGATCAGAACCTAAGACAACACGTCTTTTTTATGCACAAGGGAGGGAACAGAAATGGGGTCACAACAGGTACACACCTTCAGGTCCTCCCACCCAAATAGCAATTAAAAACATAAGAAAAGTGCTAAAGAAAAAGAAAAAACACAATTCTTAAGCAAATGAATAAAAAGCAGCCACTCAGAAAGTGATCTATACCTCAAACAAAGTAACATCGAATAACAGCAAATTAGGAAATCCAGACACAATGGTAATTGTTACAGCTATACAAGCAGACTAATACAAACGCTGGGCATAAGAGAAGCAAATGTAAATAAATTAGTTTGCAACTTTGCAACTCTCAAGGTGAAGTTACAGTCCTGGCATAATACTACTGAGACTAGAGTGAGATTAGACTTACAGAATCAGAATGTACAGTAAAATGTATTTCTATGCTAACAGCAGTATTAGAGCACCACACTCGAAATAATATAAACTGATAAAGCACAGCATTAAAGGCTATTAAAAAATGCACTAAGCTCTTTACATCTCACAGTTAAGTAAGTATAAGCAATAAATAGCTGAAAAGTTAGTAAGCAAAGAGAAAGAAGAAAAAAAAACTCCTTTATAAAGCTCCGTATCTCCTAACAAACTGATTCTGAGTTAAGGCCCGCGGGCTGTCTGGTGCCTAGCACAAAAATCCAATAGATTTCATGTTGGCATAATTTCCTGTGCAAGTCACCCTCACAAACTGGTAACATTACCTTCTCAAACACCTGAAACCTAAGGGGATCTAAAATGGGTCTGAGAATGTTTCCCAATTGGGAACTGATTCAGTCAGAGCTTGAGACACTGAACATCCCATATGAGAGGCCAAGGATACAGCAACAAGTCTAACATGAAAGGGAAGCTCTTCAGAGAAGAATGAAGGATTTGAATTCACAAACATCTTACGTTCCATGCAGTGCTCATTCTTTAAACCTCATTGTTATTGCTGCTGCTGTATGTTGTAGGGAATCCTGTTTACTTTTTGGTACTCTGCAGAAAATACATGTTTTTTTATTGACTCAACAAATCAGTGGGTCATCTTAAAGAAGCACAAATGCAAGGTGGTCTAGCAGAACTGATTCCATTTGTCCTTTTACATTCCAAATATCTGAAATATATGACGCAGTGATGAAAATCAAAGAAGATGTGACATTTGTTACTCTTACGAGAAATGGGGTTTCATCACTGGCAAAAGAGCTGAACAAGTTTTCATTTCTGTGTTTGACAGTAACGTGGTGTAACATAGTACGTCACATTAATGAACTTAATAAACTTCTTCATAGTCAAACAATTTACTTGCCAGATGTTATAGAGTTTTTAGAAGTCTTCAAGAGCTACTTGGAAGCTTAGTGGTCTGCCATTAGATTTTAAGAGTTGCTCACAGACTGATGAAAGATAGCACTGGAAATGGAAATTGATCTTCTGTACCCTTTTTTTATTGTGTCAATAGAGGAAAACCTAATGATTAAGGACAGCAGTCCGAAACACGTCAAGAAGTCTCTTGTCGGTCTTGCGCTGAGTGACTACAAAGAAAAACTTTTGGATGAGAACCTCCATGGACCAAGTTTTTATTGCTATTATTTAGCCAGAATACAGAGTGCATTAGATTGTTTTTATGGAGTTAAAATATATGTTAACTGATGTAAAGTCAAAGGGTGACGTTATTGATGCAGTCCAGCTGTGTGAAAAGCTTATCATCTTGGCTCCTGTTTTATCACCAAGCATGACACCAATTGATGGTTACGCCGTCAGGAATGTTTTTTTCTCTCCAGATGTAGTACTGCTGACACTCCCCATCACAGTGGCTAAAAATCATTAAAATTTACCTGTATTCTTCAATGTGGGCTGGTAGGTCTTACCATGCTGTCTGTTAAGAATGCCAATGATCACGAGATTTACTTTGAAATATTGCTGAAGGACTTTGCTAAAACAAGATAAGTAATTTTTTTATAGACCCAGTAGTCTTAATGAAATGATACTAGAATAGTTTAGAAATCAAAGATTGGCACTTGCATTAATGACTGTTTAGGTTTATACATTGTTTGGCACTATAATTTTATTTTTCTTGTACTGTATTTAATGAGATATGTTAGAAATATTACATTTTTAATCTTTAATCCCTTTGCAACAATGTCATTTGAAACCTATAATTTAGTGACAGATTGCTTCCTATGTTTGACGGCATTGCAGTGATGAAACAGGAACACTGCATTAAAAAGGACAACACTAACCCTAATGGGTCTAATTAATAAAGAGAGAATTGCTAGAAACGGAGAGGCCAAAGTCGTAGGCCTACTTTAGGCTCAAAATGCAGTTGAATGGAAGAATTGTTCCCACTCTTGTAAAGTATAGTAAAGTTGTGCATGCTTAAACATATTTGATTTTGCCTAAGGTGGTAAAAGTCTTTGCACCAACCCTAGTTGCCTAGTAAAGCATAGCAGATTTATTCTATGCCACATTGGTCCACAATGACAAACTTGCTAAGAGTAGTTTTAGTGCTACACATAGGTTCCAGACCCTGATGTTGTGTGTAAAGAAAATACTGAATTTCTTGAGACTAATTATGGCATAATTACTGTTAGGTGTAAATGCTCCCCAAGGAATGGTGTTTTTCACATTATTCCCATTTAAGTAACAATACACATTTTGCACATGAATATTCAAAGAGCATGTCTTATCTTAAGGTTAACAAGCTCATTAGGTAATGATGTCTTCTCTACAATATTCCTTATGGGGCTTTAATGAACAGAAGGCATACGCCCTTATTAGTAATATACAGATTACATTTGCTACATATATTGATAATTAATAAAAAGGTGTAATAGTGACGGCGCTACCAATAAATGCAAAAGAATGGAGAGTATATATATATAGAGCTGCTCACAGAAAAAGGAGGCAACCAGTTATCATCCAATTAAAGTGAAACAACAAAAAAAACAGGTGTACTGGAGCGTTTACAAATTATAAAAAGTAGGAAAATGCAAGAATAAATACAGCCATACACTATATAAAAATATATAACTAAAAAGGTATAAATATAGTGATGGAATGTTAATATGATATACTTAAACCAATCAATGTATGTTGAGGATCCGTAATGGAAAGAAAACAGAACAACTAAACCATAGTGTTTTCTGGATAAAAGCAAAATGTAGATAGAATAAAATCAAATAAAATTATATCCAAAATATATGAAAAAGTTTATCAATTTAATGAATGAAAACTGGTTCATGAACCAAAACATAAACAAAATAAAAAACAGACAGTATACAAATACAAATAAATAAAAACAGGAGAGCTATACAAAAAAATCTAATTAGATAGCAGCAGTGAACTCTTACACTAAGTGTTGGTGAGACCCACTGAAGGGAATCCACATAAACGCCTTGTGTCGCTTAGTCAACACTGACTGTGAAATGATCTCACTTAGGTGGCTGTCCAGATGATACAAAAACTCAGATGAATGAATTCGCTTTTCACCGATATAACGGCTTCATTAAGGTTTCAAAATTAACACTGGAATTGAAATGCCCAAAATTCTGCTGTTTAAGCCGATTTCTGGTACATTTGGGGGATTTGGACCTTTATTTCCCCAAGATAATTTTACCAAACTGAATATGGCTGCAAATTGGCAGGAAAAATCGTCTATTCACAAATTCTGAAATTCAGCTACAATCATGGATGTGGCCCCATTTCATGCTAGATCGGTTTATATTGAGTAGACCCTTTAGTATCTGGCACACTGTTATCAGATGTCCAGTTTTCACCAGGGCAGTCCAGCATCTAGGTTCATTGTCCAGGAAAAATATGATGGCAATACCCGACATCTGTATTGCTTTTTCTGAGACCATGCAATTACCGTATTTATCGGCGTATAACACGCGCCGGCGTATAACACGCACCTAATTTTAAGAAGGAAATTTCAGGAAAAAAAACTTAAGAACATAAATTAAGAACTTTGAAGCCCAATATGCCATTTTAATATGCCAGGATATTGCCCCCAATATGCCATTTAATATGCAGGATATTGCCCCCAATATGCCATTTTAATATGCCAGATATTGCCCCAATATGCCATTTAATATGCAGGATATTGCCCCCAATATGCCATTTATTATGCAGGATATTGCCCCCAATATGCCATTTAATATGCCATGATATTGCCCCCAATATGCCAGGATATTGCCCCTTAGTATGCTCGTTATGCCACCCTCCTCCCCTCCCCCTTCCCCATAGCTCAGCACTTACCTCTTTGCTGCTCTGTCCCCCGGTGCTCTGAAGCTGCGTGGCTGTGAGGGAAGCGTTGTGAGCTTCCCTTCAGCCGCGCGGTCAATAAAGTTTGTCTTAAAAAAAAACAGACTTTATTGACCGCGCGGCTGGAGGGGAGCGCACAACGCTTCCCTCACAGCCACGCAGCTTCAGAGCACCGGGGGACAGAGCAGGAACGAGGTAAGTTTTTTTTTTTTCGGCGTATAGCACGCACACACCATTTTCTCCCTATTTTCAGTGAGAAAAAGTGCGTGTTATACGCCGATAAATACGGTATGTTTATGTGCTGTCCAATTAGACACAATGTTTCCACTCATTTCCTATTTTAAGTCTATGGAGACAATAATGCAGCCAGTATTTATTTTTATTTTTTTGGCAACAATATGGCAGCCATATGGCCAGTTTAAGTAGTGGCGTAAAGTATTTTAGCTAGAGCCACTTGACAGCCCTAATCAAGAACCATCCGCTATATTATGCTGTTATGGAAAGTTCCAACTCCCCATTGTAGTTGACAATGACATCACACAAATGAAAATTCCTTCTAAAGTTTCAAAATACATTAGTTTTATTAGTTGAAGGTCCCACATTGTTTAGCAAAAGCAGAATATTAGATAACTGATATTGGTTGGTTCTTTTGGAGGATATTAACAAAAGATGTTGCAGTCTGACTAAATGTGAACCAGAGTTAATTACAGAGTTTGTTCATAAAATACAAACAAGAAAATAACAAAAAAAGCCATTTCTGCAAGTCATGTTGATGATTTTTCATGCATTCACTTGAATCACATATTGTCTGTTCTGATTTCCAATGCCACACAGTTCCATCAGAATGCATCACTGATAACACTTCAAGGATTTGTTTTGATAATTTACCAGTGAATTTGTTTTCACCAACTTGCTAACTGTGTTAACTGTTTTTATCACAAAGTGTTTTCTCTGAAAATAACCCTTTCTGTCACCAAATTGGAGTGTAGCATCCCAACTGATGCCCACCAGCTGGAGAAGATTATGAAACGCATTCTGTGGGGTGTAGTGGCTCTAGTGCAGTATAGTTTTTTTTTATATTCGATTGTTTTATATGTATATACATCTTATTATTCTATTTTGTGATATTTAATACATTTATACTTTATATATTATATACAATTGTCTCTAGAATTCATTTTATTCCTTAACTTTTAAAATCACAATTCTTGTGATATTTAGCTAGAATCAAGGCCTGGGGCAGAGTGACTGGTCGAGCACTTGGGCACTACCCCTTGGGCAAGAGCGGGCCACCTACAATAATAGCTTTCCGGCAGAGGTGCTGGCTGAGGAGACCAAAACATCTTCCTGGGTGTGCATTGTGCTTGGAGTAAGTCCTGGGTGTGCAAAGTGGGTGATGGGGCATTTCCCAGCTGTGTAATGTCAGTGCTGAGGTATGTCCTAGGATGATGGAGAAATTTTGGTGATTTTGGGATACTGGGGCATGTCGCAGGGGGGTAATTTGGATGCTGGGCCATATCCTGAGTTTGTAATATGGATGCTGATGCATGTCCAGTGGATGCAATGTGGGTGATGGCTGGGGTATGTCCTGGGTGTGCAATGTGGATGCTGGGGCATTTTCTGGGTATGCCATGTCAAGGGAAATGGGGGCAATAATGAAAGTAGCACTAGAGAAATGTAGTGGGAAGTATGGGGGCCCAGACCATTTGTTCTGTAAGAGGCTCCACAATTTCTGAAGATGCCCTGAACCAAAAAGCTCTCGCAGATACACCCACAATTTTAAAAGGCTATTGAACCCAGCTGTGATGTCCCCTAATAAAGTTTAATACCATGCTGTATTTTTCAGAATATGGTTTTATTTATCCACCTTTTCACTATGGTAGAATTCAAATAAAAAAGATGGATAAATATAACTATTTATGGGGGATAGGGCTTGCATGTGGACAGGACTTTTCTATAGATGTGGCTAGCACAAGGGGGCATCATGATCTTCTATTTCCCACGGCCCCCTGATCATGGCTGTCTAAATATCATGATGTTCAGCCAACATTATTGATGAAGTATATCATGGGCGCTACGGCCTACCAAACAAGTCACTATGTAGTGAAGTGCTATTGTGTAGGTTACCAATGCCCTGTCTAGATTTAACTACAATTCCCATGATGTGTAGCCAGTAAAATTACTGGCTGTAAATCATAGGAGCTGCATTTTCATAAAATGTTAGTGAGTGCAGCATAGTCGTCCATGTAGTGCATATTTAATGTGTAGTGTAGATTCTCCAGTGCTCAAGTCTAAAATGACCTACAATTCCCATGATGTTCAGCCAGAATTATGACTGTCTAAATATCATTGGAGTTCCACTGCATTTACTGTGCACTGCTCCCCTTCAACTCTGCCTTAACCAAAATCAGCACTTCTTTGTGCTGTAAACGTAGCAAGGCTGGCTAAGGAAGATCCATTGATTTCCCTAAACAGTCTATAGCTACTGTCAATAAAAAGGGAATTTGCCAGCTTATAGAAGTTCCAGCAAGGGGAGGAGGACAAGGGATTCTCTTGCTGCCCCTCTGGATGTCAAAAAAGGGGGGTGGGTGCTACAATGCCCGAGAACAAACAGTACTGCAATAGTCTGTCCTGTAGGATAATACCTACTCGGGAGAGCAACTCCATTTTTTGCCTGCTTACACCATTGCAGAGGAACCACTCCATTAGCATATCAGACTGATCCCACCCATAAGGGCAGTCCAGACCCGAAATGCATGGCTAGTACCCTCTACACGAGGAACACAGCAAACCACAGACATACGTTTCGGCCTACAATGGCCTTGTCAGTGTGGTATGGCTGATGATCCTCTAGGTGCAAGCAGGCCAGGGACCCATGGCCGTAGGCATACCCTGACACTTATGGCGACAAAAAAGGGGGGTGGGTGCCCCTCTGGATGTCCAAGGATGTAGTCACAATGGGCGTGGATATGTGATGCTGCATGATGTAACAAAACATTACGTGAGGCAGTGAGATTGAGCTCTAGCCTCTCTGGTGCATTGAGTAGGTATCTGACGCTCAGTTTTATGGTGTTTGAACTATGTAATAGACATCTACACAGTCCAAAGCACAGTATATCAGGCTGTCTTTCCATCCGTCTATCTCTATACTTAATCGATGTACAGAACCAATCATCTATCTGTCTTTTAGAATGCTGCCAATTTTCCATGTTTCTGATTATCTCAGAATTGTAACAGGTTTTAACAAAAGCAGAAAGTGAAGTGGCAAATCTTCACTCCTTTAATTCATATTGTGGAAATTATTTTACAAAACTGTCATGTATCCAAGGATTGTTCATAAATTTTGCATCATTGGCACTGCCAGACCTTTTAAGTTCTGTCGAAAAGCAAGTTACAAATTACTCTATTTCACACATTTGTGTTGAGTTAGAAAAATCACCCACTTCCCTCTTGATAGTCAGTATTTTTCTCTATGTTAATCTAAACTAATCCAAAAATCTGAAATCAAAGCATCCAAAATAGGATGCTGAATATTGCAAAATATGTTGATAAATGTAAAAGTTTGTATAAGTTATTACTAATAATGATAATTACAGGAAAGCATGTAGTAGCTTTAATATTTGTATTTAATAATTCAAAACTATACTCATGTACAAATCAGGTAAAATTGATAAATTCCTAATAGCTTATTGACTTTGCACTGAACCCCTAGTTAAAATAGAGGCCCTCTCTGATGAAAAGTGGTTTCAGCATCATAGCATGTCATTCACCTCCTCCAAAAGTACTATCTCAAGCCTTTATGAAGAACTTGCAGACATTGACTCCCCATTCCAATTAAAATATGTCCAGCTCTGGGAAAGAGATCTGGGTACCAAACTGGACCCTGAAGACTGGTAAAATATCTGGGAATCAACCTCAAAGTTATTGATCTGTGTATCCCTGGACTACTGGTAGTACTTAAAGGGATGTTTGAAAGCCAAGGTGGATAGTGGCCACATCGGGCATCCAGAAGTCCATTTTATCCACAGTTTTCCTATGATTCCTATTCATTCATAATTTATTTATATGCTCCTTTTTTTGTCCTCCCTCCCTCCCTCCCACCCACCCTTTCCTTTTTCTTTCTCTTTCATTTTCTTTTTCTATCCCCCTATGTTCCCCTCCACCAGCTGTTTATTTTTCATATGCCCTCTTTCCCCTATTGTTGTTAATTTCTGTCAAATTGATTTTATTTCGAATTTCATATATAAGAACCTCATCATGAGTACACTGCATCTACCTGATGAAGTGAGAAGCAACTCATGGAACAAGTAGGAGAATCGAGTGTCCTTTCATTTTTTTGGTCTTAACAGGTTCCCGTACTACCAGCAGTCCACGGATTACCACGTCACATCGGCTTTTGGATTTTCATCACCTTCATTCGCTTCATTTTCCCTTATATTCTGTAGCGGTCCCAGTTGCACCCAAGATTATTTCTGTCATTACTATATCTATTTTATCTTATCTCCTGTGAGAATCCATTTGGGGCATGTTTTTTTTATCTACCATTAAATACTGCACCAGAATCTTCCAGTGTGTGCCTTTTTTCAGCTTCTACAAACATAGAACATACTTGTAGACTGAAGAAACTGAAGAGAGGAACAAACGGGCAAGTTTCACATGTATACAAAAGCAGAGAAACTAGACAGAAAGAGACAGTGAAAACCTGGAATGGAACAGAATCCAGAAATGGATCAGAGCAAAGAACAAAGGAAATGTGGAAACTGGGTACAAGAGCATGGCATAACTAAGATTGGGAGCACGAATGGAACTCTGAGGCAGAACAGGGTGGAACACCATGACAAGGGATCCCATTTATGGTACCCACGATATCCCATTTAAT
Source organism: Pelodytes ibericus (assembly GCA_036172795.1). Lineage (NCBI taxonomy): Eukaryota > Metazoa > Chordata > Amphibia > Anura > Pelodytidae > Pelodytes > Pelodytes ibericus. Next base: position 40,549,406 of record CM069861.1, read on the forward strand.
AGACCCACGTCATCCCATTTAATGGATTCAGTCATCCCATTCCAGGGACTCAGGATATGGTCAAAATCCACTCTGGGAACATGGAAGGGTGCTACTCTATAGCCAGACAAGCATACAATGAGCAGGGTAGGAATACTAGACAGGGCAGTAAAACAAGCAGACAGGAATAAGCATAAATAATAAACAAGAAAGCAAAGCAAAAAGGATACTGAAAACCCTGGATAAGCTTGAGCATGTATGTGGGTTGACGACATCTGGTAACAACACAAAAAGCAGAACTCAATAGTTTCTGAATGAATGCACAAAGTGACACAGTGAAAAATACTGACTATGGAACAGTCATGGTTTTGGGGTTTGGTCCCATCAAATCTATATGTGTTCTGCCTTTCCTAATGCTTGTGCACAGTATATTGTGCATGAGTAATATTTCTAGTTGCCAGACATGCAATATGTAAGATGCAGGGGTGTTACAATAGAGGGTACAGCATGTGTAATGCACCTTGGCCTTAGTGTGCAACCTTTTCTTCAAAAAAATACTGTCCATGCTGTTGCAAGGTTTGGTGGCAACCCTACCACATACACTTTATCACAGCCACATATAGCCATGCTGACTTAATGTGGGTGGAGGGCCTCATTGCTTTCACTCTATTTACATATTCTCCTGATGTGTATGGTTTCAAGGGGTCCTTTGCTTTGGATGTATCTCTTTCCCAGGAAATGGAGTAGATATGAGGCTACTAGAATGAATATGATCCTAAACAAATCCTTCATAACACACTTTAGATGTCATAGAATGTATACTATTATCTATGGATAATAATAGTTTAGACATGTAATACCAATAGTTTCAGTCAGTTATGTTCTAAGGCAACACAAAACAGTTGGTGACATTGAAGTGTCTGTGTCTGGAGTAACTCTATCACAATGTATAATATTTTCCTTCATATATAAATCTTATACATATATTGCTCCAGATTGCCTCCATAAATGATAAGTAGTATGTGTATATGCTTTATAAATGAAGGAAATTTGGAGCAATAAATGAGTAATCTTTGTACTTGAAAGCACTCTGGGTGTGTTTACTAAAGAGTTGCAGATGAGTTGAGGTGAAATGAGGAGAGTTGAATTGAGATACATATTTCATCTCACTATTTTAATGGTACATTGTGCAGGTACAAACTTGGTAAGTTTCCCCCACTAAGCAAACTCACCAGGATTGTCTCTGGACAATGTATAGCTACATTTGTGATATTCAATGGTTATCTCAAATCATTTCACCTCAACTAACCTTTTAGTGAATAACCACTTCTGGAACATGCATAACATTTGCCTTTATCTATAACAATTATACATATACTGTTCCAGATTGTCTTCATATACAATCTGGATCAGCATATGTATAATTTTTGTATGTGAATGCTACTTGGAGACTTATAGGTATAATCAGGGCCGGACTGGGAGAAAAATTCGGCCCGGGCATTTTTTGATCACAGCGGCCCACTAAGAAGGGGGCGGGGCAGAGGAGGTGTGTTTTGTCATCACCAATGACAAACACGCTCCCTCTCAAAGTGAGCATATTGGTTCAATGCTCTTCCAGGGCAGACCATGCGCAGAGCTCTGCTGAAGAGCTCTAGCATGAGAAAAAAGCCCTGTATGTGTTCTGCACAGTGCAAGCAAATGTAATAACATGCTTGCACTGTGTTTCCTTGCAACTTGTCTCTGGTGTCTCTATAAATGGATACCAGGAGACAAAAATGCCAGGAAAGAGTATTGAGCATGTGTTTGGAGCCTGCTTGTGGGATTGCGTGTGTGTAGAGTAAGCTGATTGTGGTGTGGTATTGTGTAATAAGGTTCGGTTTTAGTTGTGTTGTGTTTGTGGTGTAATGTGATGCATATGTGGCTAGGGGCTGTAGAGAATGTGTGTATAGGGGATATAGCAAGTGTGTGCATACAGGCTATAGTGTGTGTGTGTGAATATATATATAGATTTAGTGTGTGTTTAGGGGTGTAGTATGTGTTTGCTTACAAGGAATCTAGTGTGTGTATATATACATATATATATATATATATGAGTCTAGTGTGTGTTTGAAGGACCCAGAATGTGTATAGGAGATCTAGTGAGTGTGTGTTTATAACGGTTTCAGAGTGTATATAGGGATCTAGTGTGTGTATGTGTGTAGATGATCCAGAGTTGGATCTAGTGTGTGTCTGGAATGTAATTTGTTTAGGGGTGCAGTATGTGTGTGAGGGGTGCTGTGTGTATATATATATATGTAAGTATTGTGTATGTCTGTTGTGCAGTGTGTTGTGTTCTGTGTGTATGTGAGGGGTGCAGTATGTGTGTGTGAGGGGGCGGTGTGATGAGGGGGGCGGTGTGCGAGGGGGGCGGTGTGTGAGAGTGATGGTGTGTGAGAGTGATGTGTGTGAGTGCTGTGTATGATGTGTGTGAGAGTGCTGTGTGTGATGGGTGTGAGAATGCTGTGAATGCTGTGTGTGATGGGTGTGAGAATGATGGGTGTGAGAATGCTGTGTGTGATGGGTGTGAGAGTGCTCTGTGTGAGAATGCTGTGTGTGATGGGTGTGAGTGCTGGGTGTGAGAGTGCTGTGTGTGTGAGAGTGCTGTGTGTGTGAGAGTGCTCTGTGTGAGAATGCTGTGTGTGATGGGTGAGAGTGCTGGGTGTGAGAGTGCTGTGTGTGTGAGAATGCTGTGTGTGATGGGTGAGAGTGCTGTGTGTGTGAGAGTGCTGGGTGTGAGAGTGCTGTGTGTGATGGGTGTGTGAGTGCTGTGTGTGATGGGTGTGAGAGTGCTGTGTGTGATGGGTGTGAGAGTGCTGTATAAATGTTAGAATGGATTGTGTGTGTGTGTGTAGGGGGGGGGGGGGTAAATAAACAAATAAAATAACAGGCATTATGGGGACATAATGCCTGTTATTTTATTTGTTTATTTACCTACCCCCCCCCCCCTACACACACACACACAATCCATTCTAACATTTATACAGCACTCTCACACCCATCACACACAGCACTCTCACACCCATCACACACAGCACTCTCACACCCATCACTCCTTTCTTACCTTTAGCCTGGGAGGGGGGGACTGGCACGCTGGTACCTACGACTGTTCCCTCGTGGTGAGAGGTTCACTCTCGCGAGATCCGGTCGTTGCTATGGCAATGCTCCGGATCTCGCGAGAGGAACCCGGTGGAGCTGCAAGTTAGAGCTCCGCCGGGTCCTCTCTCCCTCTCTCCCCGCCGGCGGCCGTATTTGAAGGCATGTGGGCCGGTGAGGGAGATCTTTGATGTCCTCACCGGCCCTTCATGTCAAACAGCGGGGCCGGCGCTCGGATAGTGCCGGCCCTGCATAGACCGGCAGGGGAGATTCTGGGACCTCCCCTGCCGGCCTCGGCCCATGGCCACCGCGGCCCACCGGGCATTTGCCCTGTGTGCCCGATGGCCAGTCCGGGCCTGGGTATAATCATTGAATATAAAGGCATTCTGATGCAGCATATGCATAATTTTAACATTTGAAGGAAATCTGGAACAGTAAATGTATACGCTTTGTATATGAAGTCAGTCTGGAGCAGAATATATATAATCTTTATGTATGAAGGCACTCGAGAGGAGCATATGCATAATACTGTTCCAGATTGTATATGAAGGCAATCTGGAGATATAAATGTATAATATTTGTATGTGAAGCCAGTCTAGAGCAATATATACATACATGACATGAGAGAGCTCCCCATCCAGCTGCTTACTGTTGTAGACATCACACGGTGAGCCTGTCATGGGGTTTTGTCTCTGAGATCTTTGAACTCTCAAGACCATGTGTCAGTTTCTAGAGAGCTTAAAACTTTGATTAAAGAGGTCCCAGTCATCAGTTCGGCGAAATTGGAAAAATATTAGAAACAGGTTCGCCCGAACCAGTGTGAAGGGCTGAATGCCACTACTGCATAATATAGGTAATGATTGATTGACTATGACCATAAAAGTTTTTTTTGTTTTTGACAATCAATCATTTTAACACTAATAGCCTGCCCTACTAAAACATGAATATAATAAATATTATATGCAAAAGCAAACTATTTCCATTTTTTTGAAACTATAAAAATGTTTATGCAATGTTATGTTTGCTATCCATGAGAAATATAAATACTAGTTTTAATGATTCAAGGATACTGTTCAAAAAATAAAGAAAATAGTTTCACATTTGTATACACTGTGAAAGTGTATAAATGGTTCTTTGATGTAAAAAATGTGTTTTATAGTACAATAGTTATGGTGGGCTATTGTTTTGTATATTTTGCATATGTGCTACTTCATTTTATATATGCTCTTTGACATAAAACACATGAGTGGAAAAAGATAAACGGTTTAATGACATTAAATATTAAAAGACAGTAAATGTGTTGTGACAAACAAAATTGGGTTGTGCAAATTGGTCTAATGATTTTATGTTTGTTGGAAAAGATGAATAACCATAGTAAAACTGTAAATCAAAATAAATCACATGACACCTTTTCTTATACCACTTGGGAAATGAGAACATGGTCAGTACGAAAAATAGCTTAAGTTCAATAAAACCACAAATAAAGAAATAAATGGTGTTCTTTGTTGTATTGTTGCAGCTTAAAGGGACACTACTATACATTCACGCACAGATTTTGGTATATATTTTTTGTTTTATTCTGCTCAAAATGAACTTTCAGTCTTTTCTGACTAGAATGTAGAACAAATAATTGAAAGCCAGATTCTAATTCTAATTTTTTACAATCATATTGTAGTCTACAGCAAAGAAAGCAGCCATGTGTGCGATGATTACTTAACTAGTGTTTCTTATTCTCATAGCTGCTGGTAAAACAGCAGTAAAGGAAAATGATACCTTTTAGAATCATGTTATTGGAATTTTCCTCTAGATGCCAGATATTCTGCATAGCATTGTAGGAAGTTTTTACAATTTTAAAATATCTCATGGGATTTGTTTCTACCACAAGATTAGAGATTTTATGTGTGTGTAGCAATACGTGAATTGCCTGTACAGTGTGTTTTGGAGTAGCAAAAAATATTATTATTTATCCAAGACGACCACAGAACTGAGAGTAGCTCTTTTTGTATAAAAGTCAAGATCAGGAAATTGTGTCCAACAATATGGTGTCGCACAGGCTCGTTGCCACAAACCATACCACTGTCTCTTAGCTTGTCCACTCTTCCACAGCTACCACATTACCCTAAAGCCCAGTTCTGGTAGGTTGTTCTCTTGCTTCCTACAATAAGATTTTAATGTATTGTGATAATTTTTTTACTAAACCATATTCTGTTTGTCCTTATCTCACTGGATTTACCTTATTGGCACCAGTAGTCTGTCCTGAATGATATTTTGTTAAAATTCTTAGGACTAACCTGGGTGAGGTACTAAGAATTTTAACAAAATACCATTCCATTTGTTAGATCTTTGTTTGATCAAATGTTTTTATGCTGTAAAATATGAAATATTAACTATATTTTTCTAAGGTGAAGGAGCTAACCCTTAACTAGCCCCCTCAACAAATGTTGACAAAATGCTACTGTCATGGCCGACGGAGTATTCCCACTATTTTCGGTACGCACTCAGTTAAGTCATTTGCGAACATTACATTGGTACCAACATGGCTCTACTCACACCTCCATACTCTCTTTCCTTTTTGTGCGCATGCGATCACATGTGTGTAGCATAGAGGACACATTTACAAAATGGCATTACTGTGGGAAAACCTTCATAAACTCTTCCTCCAAAACATCATAGCCAATCACCTTTTACCCAGTATAAAAGAGGCAGCAATCACAATCTGATGAATTTTAAACCAAATGTTACTGATTTAGATAGATACACATTAGATCAGATTAGATCAAGTGTTTCTTTTGATCACACAAGGCGGTATTCACAGTCCTATGCGGGGGAGTGTCACAGTCCTATACGGGGGAGTGTTGTCGATGGGTTAGCACCCCCATAACTGCAATTTGTATTGATGTAACCCCTGTCAACTAAAATGTTATTGATTTTGATAGATATTCATTAGATCAGGATAGACTAATTTTTGTTTTCATAAGATTGATCACGCAAGAGGTGGTTTTTACAATCAGATTTTGTGTGGGGCGGAATGGTGATGACTGGTTAGACCCCCAACCCCCCCTCAACTAAAATTTTGAAATGTTATGGATGATTACAGATATTTGTTTCATCAGGTTAAATCATGTGTTTTTCTGTTAGATTTATCATACAAGAACCAATATTCACAGTCATATTTTATGTGTTGGGGAGGGGTGTTGTACACAATTTTATTGATTGTGAAAGATATTTCATAGATTAAAGTTTATTCCGTTAGATTAATCATACAAGAGATAATCGGTGTTTGAGCAACCTGAGTAACTGGGAATTACAAAAGGGTTGGTTATGAGGGCCCTTCCTGCATCTGTCTATACCAACGTCACTCCAGCCTGAATATAGAAGCCATCTTGCCAAGCATGGGAAGTAAGCCTCATTACATAGTGCTTCTTCTGGAAACTAAAGCTCAAGGAAAACCTTAAATGATTAAAAAGCTTTTTTAAAATCATCTTTACTACTTATTTAAAGGGAAACTAACACTTACATAAGATGTAACTAGATAACCTGGTCATTTAAAACAAACACATAAATAAATCACATGCCACTGTTTTTTTTATATGATTGAACTCAATGCATATAAAAGGAAAAATAAAATTAAGTGTTTATCTCCAGCATCAATTGTGTGAATAATTCCCATTATGCAACATCATCCAAAATCTTTCAGCCAGTCTCAATTTCCAACTGTTGCCAAAACCTGAATGATGATGTCATAAAATACTCCCCTGCTCTCTTACTGGCTCCTGTGTATCATAGTGGGCAGGACTAGGTGGCTTTCTACAACTATTTTTACCTGCCTTCCAGCACAAAGAAGGGAGATTAACCTGATCAAACAGAATTATAACTCTGACCCCGTGTAATAGTTACCCTACCATTCAATGCAAGTCTATGATCAGAATTCTGACTTTTAGACTGCATTCTGTGTCCCAAGTCACTAGGTGGTGGCACCCAAAAACACTATATTTCACAAAATGGCAGTGCCCAGTCACACTTGTTTAGTTACATATTTTATTAAGTACAGTCACATAAGAAAAACAAATTACATATCTGAAATGAACAAAACAAAATTAAAAAAGTAAAACCGTTTCATTTTTTGGTGGGAGTGTCCCTTTAAATATGCACATTTGTTGCCTTGTTTTTTTCTGCAACAAGACTTTGTGAGATCGTCATTTGTATTCCTGTGTTTTTTTAAATACCTCTGTTCACACTTAAATGAAATGTACAGATACATTAGAAGAATGCAAATGTGTTTAAACATAATTCAAATAGAAATTAAAAAAGGCAAGTAATCAGTGATTAAAGATTATTCAGAAGTGTAGGTGAATTATGTGTTATGTTTGAGATGATCAACACATTTATACTTATAACAACAAATAAAGCTTGATTTTTTTGTTGCTTGAAGATTCAATTTCAGGAACTGGAAAAATAAAATAACAAAACAAATTGAACTTTTTGATAAACCTTTAATGTCCAAAAACTGTGTAAACAGATGTCCAAAAAACTGTGTAAATAGACTGTATGTCACTTACAAAATTGAGCAATACTCTGCTCTAATGTTAGAAAAGCTCAGGTTAATCAGATGTCTTTCAAGGCACCATCTCCCAGACCACCCGATGAGAAGACACTTTGTATTCAGAATGTTGCCTGCTGTCAACATCTCAGCAGTGTGGCAAAAGTAACCAATGTATAAGGATCTATGCAAAGGAGAAAACACAGAGCAATAGCATGTACCAACAAAAAACAGAGTTTATTAAAAAATTAAGGCAGAGGCTTACTTAAAAAGTATGTGAGACAATATATTTCTATTTTATGCAACAATACCTTAAATAATAACATGTCTCACAAACAGCACTTAACCAACACACAAAAGCAGTCTTAGGCCAGAACTCCAGAGGATTCAGTGGACCCCGTGTAAACTCTCCCAAGTAGCAAGAAGAAAGAGTGTTTTCAAATGGAATGGGGGCATGTCAATCAGACATATTTCACCTGCCCAAACTTCATCAAGTGCACACCGTCTCATCAGATCATCACTGATAAAAAAGTGCCAACCTAAAATAATCAGTTTAAAATATTCTAATACAATACATACTGTAGCGCATGGTTAAAACAAAAGCTTCAAGCACAATAAAAATCAATACATGTATAATAAAGTATAAATAAAAAAACTCCTATTTAATGTATAAACACAACTCTATAGCAAAAAAAGTAAAAAGATAATGGCATGGGGAACATTTCATACCAAAGATAGGTCTGGTGGAATTGATGTGGGTATACACCCATAGAACTTTACAGCCTACAGTTCTTAATATAATGAGTTTTACCTGTTTAATTTTTTTGTGATATTAACCATTTTTCTTCTTTTCTTTTATTAAATATTCATTGACTTTTCCATTGCGTGCTATTATGCAGAGATAAGGAGACGTTTAATACTGGGAGCACGCTGAGCTACATAATAACAATGTTACACATAAGATGGCTGAATGGTTTTTGAAGTTACAGAAAAGTGTTTTCTTCATCATTCTTGTCTTCACTGCTGCAAGCAGAGATACAATTTATTCCAAATTGTCTGGTAAACTTTTGGAGGGAAAAACATTATTGCGTATTATTATTTTCTCATTAAAAAGTGTCTTTATGATTTTCTATCAGGAGAAGAAATTGATGAAAAAGATGTGATTTGGCTTATTACAATGTAACATTTTTCTGTGCAGAAGTTTTGCAGACACTGTTGGCATTTTAAATGACTGTTAAATTTGAGTTTAGAAATATGTTTCACCATTTAATAAGCAGTTGGATCTAAACAGCATTTCTGACTATCCAGCTAATGGAAACATATGTTTGAAACACATTTTTTATTAGATCAAAAGTTGTGTATTTAATATTAAATAAATGTTGTGAGATTTACCTGGCTTAAATAACCAACCACATTCTACAGAGTAAGTTAACAGATAACATTTGAATGTATAACTTTATGAATATATAGTCTGTTAAAGTGTTTCATACATTTGATCAGTATTAAGTCTTATGTGTATCCACATAATTATGTTCATATTTAAACACATTTAAAGATGTATTTGATTGTCCCCTATCTAATATTACAAGAAATCCATCATTAATTACTTTGATAACACAGTTTGCTTCTAGATGATTCATTCCTACTAATTGACTAGATGTGAAAGTTGTAACATAGCTGCATAGTGCCAACAATAAGAATATATTGATTTTGGTATGTCACGGAGCAGTGAAAGATTTCATTTGCAATTATTGGTGGGTATTCCAATATTCTTATGTGCAATGGGTAAGATGTTGGTGGTTTAGGGAACTAATTTTAATTCATCAGTATATAATAAAATAAATACAGGCATTAACCTCTAAGTGACATGCGTTTTTGACTTTGTCTTTCCTTTGGAGACAAGGGCAGTTTTAACATTTCTGGGGTGTTTGTGTTTAGCTGTCATTTTCTTCTATCTCCCATACTGTACCCACACAAATTATAAATTGTTTTTATTGCCATAAGAATGGCTTTCATTAGATACCATTATGTTCATCATATCTTATAGTTTACTACAAAAAAATCATAAAATATCATGAAAAAAAAACAAACAAGTTTTCTCTCTTTTTGTGAGTTATAGAGCAATAACTAAAAATAGTGTTTTTTTATTTTAGAACCATTTTCAACTTTTGACCCCAACCCAAACCCTAAATGTAACCCTTACCCTAAATTTAACCCTTACTCTAACCCTTATGCTAACCTTTAATGTATTATGATTTATTTTAATTGTGACCCTATCCCTTATGTTAACCCTAATTTAATTGTAACCCCCTGACCATTATTCTAAACCTAACTCTAGATTTTAGCTAATTACCTCTTTTTTTTCATTGCAATGTTGCTGGCTTCCTAAGGGCAGTCTAGCAACAGCATCAGAGAGACGGAAGTGGATTTGTTTTTAACTTCCAACGCTCTATGCACAAGAGGGCAGCAGAGATATTGGAGGAGCATGCTGCTCTCCTATATGGCGCCTGCAAATTGCTTCATGGAGCGATTGTGGGTGCCCTAGAAGAAAAATTTCAGTGCTGCCTTAATGCCTCAAAATTGAGGCAACCGGGCAGCTCCACCAGAGTGGTTTTCAGAACTGTTCATCGCGAAAACTGCTAGTTCCACCATGGGACGTCCTTTGTTGGCAACGGAGGTGACAGCTGGATGTGTCTGGCACGTCCTTTATCTCAAAAAGGTTAAGACAGATACACAGAAAAATATGATGACTTCATTACACATTATCGCAAACAGATTACATTGCGACAACAAGTACGCACTTTGCATTTCTTGTCCCCTCTCTCCTTTAGTTGACATTATATATTGGCACAAAATTCTTGCCTTATTATGGGTGCTCCTTCAGAATTGCCATTAGCTTATCTAACTCACTCAATAGCTCAAAATGGCTCTCCCTAATCTTCTTTCTTGATCTTTGTCAATAGACTAACTCTTCCATGTATATTAAATGGCATTTAATAATGCTAATATTCTCTATATCTTTAACTTCTCTCATACTCTGTTCACCTTCCTAACCACTATCACCGAGCCTCTAATCATAACCCCAGCTGTTAATGCATTTCATTGTACCGCAAACCTCACCCTCCCATGTCTGCTTAAAACTCCATCTTTTGTGTCCTGTCCTATCCAGAAGTAATAGCATCCTCATACATAAAGATACTTTTATCATCCTTCGATAAAACCTCTCATTGCCACCTACTACTTCATGGAAGGTTAGTATGATTAATTCTATGTTCCAGTTCGCACTACTGGCTGTTACTTGTGTTCAAAATGGTACAGCTAGAGGCAATTACCAAGAATTAAACAGACTATATATGTAGGAAGGTATAATAAGCTCATGGGGAATTTACATTATCACAGTACTGATTTTCTGAAGCAAAAAATCAATACACATTATTTTTTATTTGTAGATATACAATTATTTTAATTAATTTATCGCTAATTAAAGTTTTATTTTAAACTGTATCCTGAAGTTATTCTGAAATATGTGATTTCTACAACTTGAGTTATCCCCTAACCCACAAAGTATATTGGCTGGGAGCAAACTTTTCACTGATCCATTCCAAATCGTTTGCCCACAACAGCAGTATGCCATATTGGAATGGCATTTTGCCATCTAATATGGCACCTATAATACTCCCAAAAGTGATTGCAGAGCCTTGGAGGCTAACATTATGGTTTTGCGTGATGCCTCGATATCTAAACATTACAGAAACACTGGCTAAGCATAGGTAGCCACCGTTGCTTGCTTTACTGCAAGATGTAGCAGGTATGTCCATTGTAGCGAATCCTTAAAAGTGAGTTGCACGTGAGTTGAAGACTCACTTGCAACTCAACTGAGTTGAGAACATTTAGCTCATTTAGTTCAGTTTTAGCTATGCATTATAGAAATCCAATACTGGTGAGTCCTATTAAAACAAACAGACTATTATCTGCATAATGCATTCTTTAATCAATGCATCAAATATTTAACTATGCATAATGCAGGGGACTTCAACAGGGTAAACTAAGCTCTTGTATCAGGAAAAGACAGCTAGTTTGGCCCTGTGCAATACATAATTAAGTCAGTTAAATTAAATGTTCATCTCACCTCAACTCACTTTTAGTAAATGGCTGCAAATGTTTGGGCCATTGCAACTGGATTGAAGAAACTGAGGACTACTAGCAGTCACTTTTCAGTACTATTTTTTAAATAAAAATTTGTAAAAGCTCGGAAGTAAGTCACCCACCATCTCTTACAATGACATTGTACTGCAGTAGGTAATTATTGTTTTTTAAGTATCATTTTTAAGTAGTCTCAGAAATATTGTTCACTTAAAGTGACTTTCTTTAATACATTTTTTTTAAATAACAAGTAAATTAATCGATACTTAAGGAAACAATTGCTGGATTTTGTGTAGCACTAACAATTCAGAATTGTATAGTAAATAAATCATTATTTCAATAAGCTTTAATTAAATGTCTTATTTAAAGAGACTTAAAATCTATGGTTATATTATTACATTGTGATTATATTATGCTACATGATGTTCTTTCCTAGTATTAATTCATTAATTTAAGCATGTAGTTATTCTATTGCTTTTGAACTAATGTAATGGTTCCAGTCACTTGGCTTTAATAGGTCATTGTATAGCAGTTCATGAAATTGTATATACATGCATTTATTTTATGGATTTCTAGGAGTAAGCTTCAGTTTACACTGAGTTATAATATAAAACGAATGACAAAAAATGGCTCCATCAAAACATTCCTTTAGTCTTACCTTTCATTAGAGAAGAATTGAAAACTCCTTGCTAGATAAATAGAATTTGCATTAGGCATTGATGTAGGGCATTAATAAATTCAGTGTGTAAATGTAGTAGTGTGAAGTTTTAAATAAAGTACATTATGTAGGAAGTACAGTGCTGGGAGTGAGTATGGATTATCAGTTTATATATGTTGGTTAACATTATTTTTATTTTAACAAGTACACTGAGAGACCGTGCTCCCAGACAGGCAATACCAACAAAAACAAATTACTTTTATAATTAGCCCATTCGTGATCTGACTGTTTGCCCAGGTGGTATAGTTTGTTACAATGGCTGTTTTAACACTGCGGTATTTTTGTTTAGCTGTAATTTTCTTCTTTTTCATTTGCTGCACCCACAAACATATATATTTTCAAAGGAGGGAAGAAGTACTTCTTTTTTTATATACCATTATTTTGATAATATATAATTGATTATAAAAATAATAAAATATGATTGAAAACTAAAAAAAAACACTTTTTCTAACTTCAAAAAGCAAATGAAAAAACGTACCAAGTAAAATGTATTATTTTACTTCAGATTAGAAATACCCCAATGTTTTTATTTTTTTTTTTTCAAGGCACAAAGCAATAAGTAAAGGCAGTGCTTTGCTTTTTGCTAACCATTTATTTAGAATTCCCTATGGTGACATTATAGCCCTGACTCTAGCTCTAACTCAGGCTCTAACCATAGCCTAACTAGTCTCTGCCTGGCCCACAGTTGATTATATGAGCATTCACATGTGCTACTCCTCCATTGCCATTCATTTCATGGTGGAAAAGGGTCCATAGTGATCTGTGCCTGCAGCCCTGGGTCCATGTGAATATAAGCATCAGGATGTCTCCTGACACCTAACACTCTGACTTTACTGAAGGCTAAGAGAACAATGGGTGGAGTATGACAAGCGCTTTACCACTCCTGTTGTACTCCTCACTATGGAGCTCCCTCCTTGTTTCCCCTGGCTCCATCCCTGATGTCCAAGTTGACCGAAATTCAGTAATATTTTGAGCTACCAAATTAAAGCCTTTAAGAATATATTTTGAATGATGTGTTGCAGAAGTACCATTAAATGGCCTTTCATGCACACAAAATACATTTATTTTGGTTTACTCTTTCTTTAAGTCATCTTTTCCTGATAACTACTCTCCATTAACTTTCATGGAATCTTTGTTTACCTGCAGAGAAGTAAGTAATGGACACTAAAGGATCTACGCAGGTAGCTCTAACTATCGGAGCATAAATTGGGAGCCCAAAGTTTGGACGTATTCAGAGCACATCAATGTGAAAAGAACACCCACATTTTGAGCTATTTGTATTTGTTATATTTTTAAAAATATATTTAAATGTGCATCAAATATATTTATTTTATTCACGAACAAGTCTTTTATGATTTAAGTAGGTACAATTATAATAAGTTTTACTTTTTATTATTTTCCCCATTTTAGAACATATATTATCCCCAGTTTAGTGGATATTTTGTATGCACAAGCTACCATAAGTGGCTTATATTAAAATTATTGTATTTATATAGCTGTTTGCCGACATATGTACACATTACATCATTGATGTAGAAAATTAACCAGCACATACATGTATCAGTATGTATTAATTATATATATGTATTTTAACAGCATAAATTATTTTGTTTTAAAAAGCATCTTGGTTTAAATTGAAGTTCTCATTTTCATTACATAATATTACTTATATAGACTGACTCATTACTTGAATAAAAATGCTGCTGCTATCTTTAACTGCATGTCACATTAGTTCATGAACAAAAGCATTTTTTTTATATTTTGTGCCATGTGTTTAAAATCTTGTATTTCTACATGAATGATTCACCCGTGTCCCTTCTAGCACATGGTTCAGAAAAGTCCAGTCTGTTTCTATTTAATTGGTACAGTTACACTGGAAAAATTCTTTCGATTTAAATGATTGTAACTCAAGTTTTGTAGAATGTCATGATCTTTTCATGCTTTATAAAATTCTAAAAATGACATTGCCAGTTTTCACCTTGATGTGACCTTGTATTTTTCCTTCTCAAATCTAGTACAGGTTATTACATTGAACACATTGCTGTGAGTTTTTCAGGTAATATGTAATATGACATGTAGACTGTTTCTTACTATTTTAAATATGATATAACATAGTGAGTATACCACACCTGAAATAACCACATTTCCTCTGGTAAACCTCATTGTGTTAACGTCTCATTGTCTGTATTGTGATTGTTTACTTTTGATACTTCCCGTTTGGTTACTTTTCTGGCTACACCCCATTTGTTTTAGGAATTGTACTGTAACAAGTAGCGTACACCAACACTGTTCATAATGAATATTTACTGGACTTCACCCCTTCACAACAATGTACTTACTAAGTACGTCACAGAAAAGCTGTCTGTGAATGACATACCTGTTACATCATGCAGTGAAACATGCATTTGGCAATGATCACTGATTATTACCTATACTTAGTTGGTGTTGCTGTCATGCCTTGATATTAAGGAATACAGCAATACCACATTTTGCTCCCCCAGGATGATTGCAGGTGCTATATTCTTTTATTTTATTTTATTTTTTTAATATGTGAGATCTTTTTAGGTGCCATATTCTAAGGTAGCATGCCCCTCCTGTATTGGGGTAGGCCTGTAGTCAGCAAGGACTCTGGAAGTGATCCACTTCCATCGCTCTGTTGCTAGTACATTGCAGGTAAAAAAAAATTAACCCTAGATCTAGAGTTACAGTTAGGGTTATAATTGAGTTAAGATTAGAGTTAGGGTTAGTGCTAGAATCAGGCTTTGCTTTAGGGTTAGGGTGGTGATTAGGGTAAGTGTCAAAAGACTACTGTAGGAGAAAATTGTTAGGAAAAAAAACACTACTTTTTGTTATGGCCATATAACTTGCAAAAAACAACAGAAAAAAATAGTGTTGGATATTTGTAAATTCAGGACAATTCTTAAAATATATTCAGCAGGGTTTTTTTGTGCTTGTGGATGTGTAAAATATTTTTTCATGTAAAAGTTAGAACATGTGTTTTTTTCATTTTTTTCTTATTAGTTTATAATTTTTTATAGTAAATTATATTTTATGATGAAGATAATGTACCTAATCAAAGCCCTTTTTATAGCGATAAAAAGAGTATTTAATATGTGTAGATACATTAAATGAAAGAGAGCTGGATTATACTTATACAACTTATATAACAGACATGTTTAAACAGCCATTGTCATGAAAGGTACAATATACTCAAAACAGTCCTGTCACTAAAGGGTAAATGCTATTCTATGAAACTTCACTGATATTTTTGCAATATTTCTCTTTCGCAGAATTCCGCAAGGTAATAAATCCTGCTAAATTGAAATGTTTTGGAACCCTCTCAGTTAGAGGGTTCCAACACATATAAATCCCAGTCAAATACATATATGTATATATATAAATACAATAATGAGAAAGTGTACATAAGCTCCAAATACACCAGAAGCAGCAGTGAATTTGTCTGGTTCTTTAACACACTAGTGAATAATCAAACAAACAATTCAAAGTTTCAAAGTATAGTCAGTGTCGCTATGTAACAACACAAAGATAAAATATTGACTATAGTGGGAGTAAAACACACACAACATATAAAGGTCTGAACAATAGGCACCAACCCTTCCTGAAATGGATTCGGTTTGGCTACACAATATGCCGTGTTTCAGGTCCAATTCAGCTATTCTGACCATTTGGATAAGGAAGCCTCAAAGGCCGTGACCCCCCTGCTAGTAAAAACTGGGGCCTCTATTTCGGTTTATAGAAAGCCAATAGCATTACATACAAGCCATAAATCGAAAGTCTATAAGCCGACTCTCTTTCGGTTTATAGACTTTCGGTTTATGGAATGTATGTAATGCTATTGGCTTTCTATAAACCGAAATAGAGTTGAAATAGGTCAATTCTTTTGAATGGGGACTCTATTTCGGTTCATAGAATGACAATAGCATTTACTTCATACATTACATAAACCGAAAGTCATTCATTATGTCGGTTTATGGAATGTATGTAATGCAATTGGTATTCTATAAACCGACTCTATTTCGGTTTATAGAATGCCGATAGCACAAAACGACGAATGGACGAATGATTTTCATTTATTAACCATTCGTTCATTCGGCTTTCGTTAGTTTAGCATTTTCGTTATTTGTTTTTCGGCCGAAAATGCATTCTTCCGAAAACGAATGCACATGTCTACTAACTAATCCTTTAGTTTACTTTCCTTTTTTTCATTTATGGATCTAAAAATAATTTTATACTGATTTTTTTTACTGAATGGACATTTTTTTTCCATTTGTTTGTGCTGTAGAAGCTCCAATAACTTGCTTTACCTTTTTGCCTAACATTGTAGCTGTGCCTATCTTCTTCTCTTTAGTTGTTTTTTTTTTTAATATAATTACTAAATGCTAGCTTTTTGCTTTTTACTGTTTGGCCCATTTCTGCAGAGTACCACAGTGGTTTCTTCAACTTTTTGCTCTTATAGCATTGAAAATTTATTTTATGCAGGCTTGGGTTACCTAGAGGTTCACCCATACCATTCATTTTCATAATCTGCACTCAATTTTCAAATCATGCTTCACCAACAAAAACGGTTACCTTATTTTCAGAAAGCAAAAACAAAGACTGTGAAGTAGCATCTCTAATCTCCGTAACTAAGGATACCTGAGCTAATAGAAGCTGGCACGCCATGTATCCTAGATCTACTTACTGAATCAGCAGATGGCCTTGAGAGTTGTTAAATGATCTTTTGTGCAAGCATGTTTTTCTTTAAAGGACAACTGTAGGCTAAAATATGAACTTATATTGAATTATTAAATTACCTTTGCTTTATATAGTTCTATCAGGGAATGGACATACTGTGATGTTGTTTAGAACCTTGGGTCTGATTTTTCTTCATCTGACCCTAGATTCTAAACAACATCACCCCATGATAGAACTATAGATCAAAGAGCACTCAATCATTTAGTTCATTTACATTTTTTTAATTAAAGCATTTTGTAATTAAATCTCGCTTTTTAACTTACCAATTATTTGAGCCTGCAGTTGTCCTTTAAATCCATGTTATCATTTATAAACAAAAAGACATTATTAGCCTTTTACTTTCACTAACTTTAATTAAAAACAAAAGAGCCACTGTGATGGAGCAATTTGTCCTGAACTCTAAATACTCTACTGTGTACACATCAAACAAACTTTGGCATTTTTTCTAATATTTGGACACCATCTATTATAGATATGCCAGTACAAGGATAATGTATGTCATTTAAACACTTCCATTGCTCTGTTTGGAAAGAAAATGAAAGTGTGGCCAGGAACATTAACATTCAACTAATGTTGTTTGTTCTGATAAATGATTAATCATGGTAAGTGGCGAATGGAGGAGACAAATCTGATCCATTCCCTGTCGAAATTTAGTTGATATAAATAGTAATCTAGTTGTAATTGTATGTCTTATTAGTGAATGTTATTATTAGTGAAAGTGTTTTGATTAAAACAAATTTATAAATTATTACAAATAATTATTAGAATTGAATAAACATTGTTTTTAAAGTTTTAATGATGTTTTCAAAATTTTCATTATTTAAAAAAAAAAAAAATGTTTTAACTACGCTGACATAGAAGATCAAATTCTGTTCCTACAACCATTCATTTTTAAAATGCATATTAAGCTTCAGTAATTATTAAATGTGTAAACTTAAAATTTGCTTACTTGTGTTCTAAATATGTATAATATGCTCAAAAATACCTGGATACCTTGTGCTTATATTCCCACTTAGCTCTATTCTGATGATCCAGGGGATTGAAGAGGCAGTACTGTATATAAAGAAAGCTGTGTATTTTCATCTTGAGAGAAACCTCAAAATATTCCTGTATATCCAAAGTGTATGTGAGTGATTGTAATACTCCAATACCCCTTAAATTATATATTGTTTATGATTTGAGATATCTGTGCTGTAGCTAAAGGAATTTTATTCCATTTTTGGTGGTGGTATCCATAAGCGCACTAACCTAAAATACCATTTAGTTGTTTTGCATTTTGTCTAATTTCACATGGATGTTTTTATTTACATTTCAGCTGGCATGAAAGGTAGAACAGTTAGGATCAATTCATTAATTGTATGAAAAGCTGAGAATCCCTGAAGATGTGATGATGATCTGTTGACCTAGCAAACAGCACTGCTAAAAGTCAATAAGGCTTGTGATTTAAATATGATTTAAATATTTCAATAGATATACAGAATGAATAATGTTAATGTAACTGGAGATGTTAAATGTATGAAGAAGGAGATTGTTTAGTCTTTGGATGTATTAAAAATAAGATTCATAAAGCAAAACATGGAAGGTTGTTTATGCCAAGGACAATAAAGGTATGCCATGAGAAGCAACGCGTTCAACTACATGACAGTGGGACCCAGTACTCTGGAACAATAGGAGAAAAACACATCAAATTACAATATGTGTTCAAAGTGGCCGCTGTTGTTTAGCATAAAAATGTGAACTCAATTCCTCCGCACGTGTGATCACGTTCATAAGATTTTTTGTGCAGCACACTTTATATTTTCTATTTATGACAATATTTAAACCTGTGTGGCAAGTATGTTGGGGCTGCAGTACACTTTATTATATTGTAATCTCCGGTGCTCTTTTGTCTGTACTTTGGATATGACAAACTACATTATACACTAACATTACATTGTTTTAGATGGAGAAAGCATAAGTCCTATGGTTCCAGACATTTGTGACACCGTGTAGATGTCTTTAAAAATGGCCTGGATACGGGGCCTGGATACTATTTTTTTAAAGAAAAGCAGAACATATAAATCATAAAATCTACATTATTATTTAGAGCTTATTTATCGAAGGAATAATCTGAATGTGATTTGGAGTTAAGAACAAATTTTGTCCCACAATTAGTCAAAATTAAAAATAGTATTTTTTTTTTTTTTTGCCTTCTTTGAATATTGATGTTCACATTATTTGTTTATACTTAGTCCCCAGGTATAACGATGAGCTTCATCTGGATCTATTGGTCCCTGATGGTCCTGAAGGAACTTACTCGGCCTAAATACACCACATAGCCTAGCTGAATTTATGCCTGCAGGCTGGGTGGATAGCTTGGTCACATCTTCACTGTTCATCAGTCACTGCAAGAGTGTCCCTAGCTACCTGATTAGCATTAGCAAAATTACAAGCCTCTTCACTCGTTCCAGCTCTAAACTGAATGTTACTGTGGAAAAAGCTAACAAACACATCCATTGTTTGAAACTAACCCTTCTACTTCTAGTAACTGCCATTTGAAAGAAAGGGAATACCTAATTATAAAAGTGTATTTTATGGTGGTAAAGCATAAATATCATAAGATATTTACCCTAATATATTCCTGGATACATGAATTCCTTAATTTGTAACCTGACTTCAGTCCAAAAATGAAAACATGATTTCTTTAGATTATTAACATTGGATAAAGAACATTTATGTTGATAATGCATCAATGTAATTATGATTAGTGTTGAGCGCACTGTTCGGGTTCGTACCGAACATTACGGTTTTTGGACCCCGGACCCGAACACGGACATTCCACTGTATGTTCGTGTTGGAGTTCGGGGTACGGCGATTTAATGGCACTGCAGCCAATCAACAAGCGTTTGACTCGTTTGCCCTTCAAAGCCATCACAGCCATGCCTACTAGACATGTGCATTCGTTTTCGGACGAATGCATTTTCGGACGAAAATAGCATTTTCGGACGAAAATAGCATTTTCGTCCGTTCGTCCGAAAAACGACTAACGAAAATGTTAACTAACAAAATCCGAATGAACGAATGGTTAATAAACGAAAATCATTCGTTCATTTGTCCATTCGTCCATTCGTGCTATTGGCATTCTAAACCAAAATAGAGTCAGTTTATAGAATACCAATAGCATTACATTACATTCCATAAACCGACATGAATGACTTTCGGTTTCTGGAATGCATGTAATGCTATTGGCTTTCTATAAACCGAAATTGAGTTGCCATTCATACGAATAGGTCAATTGACCTATTCGTATGAATGGGGACTCTTTCGGTTTATAGAAAGCCAATAGCATTGCATGTATTCTATAAGCCGAAAGTCTTTAAACCGAGCGACGTTCAGTTTATAGAATACACATGTAATGCTATTGCTGTTCTATAAGCCGAAAGTCTATAAACCGAATGTCGTTCGGTTTATAGACTTTCGGCTTATAGAACAGCAATAGCATTACATGTATTCTATAAACCGAACGTCTATGAATGGGGACTCGACTCTAGTTCGGTTTATAGAAAGCCAATAGTATTCTATAAGCCGAAAGTCTTTAAAACGAACGACGTTCGGATTATAGAATACATGTAATGCTATTGCTGTTCTATAAGCCGAAAGTCTATAAACCGAACAACGTTCGGTTTATAGACTTTCGGTTTATGGAATGTATAATGTAATGCTATTTGCAATGGCATTACTATAAACCGAAATAGAGTCGGTTTATAGAATGCCATTGCCAATAGCATTACATTCCATAAACCGAAATTCGTTCATTATGTCGGTTTATGTAATGTATGTGTATTGGCTATTTTGCTATTGGTATTCCATAAACCGACTCTATTTCGGTTTATAGAATGCATTGCCAATAGCATGAAATTATTTGAATTTAGTATTAAAAAATACATTGAAAAAAGTGGAGAGGTTTAACCCCTTTGTGACGCATGGTGCTTGCGTCCCAAATGACGTAAGCACCAAAACGTCACGATTTGTTCCTGGCCACTGATCACAAGGTGATCGTTAGCCAGGAACACTATGGCAGAGACCCAATCAGGGTCTTAATAGACACTGTGGGTCCCTGCCCAAAAATTGCAAGCCCTTCGGACGTCACGCACGATTTAGAGAAATGTAGCTGGTGCTCGTTTTGAGCACCAGCTAAATTTACCCTGTCAGACTGAGGCCACTTAAAGTGGCCTCATCTGACAGGTGGGATCCCGCTGCAAGTGCCTGCAGCATGATCCGAGCCGCGATATGAGCTGTTTAACACAGGACGTACTATGCCGTCCTAACGACTTTAAGGGACTTAAAATCAGGACGGCATAGAACGTCCCAACGTCACGAATGGGTTAACGTTTGCTCTGGTCATAATCACAGCACAGGCTTGTAGGAGTTAACTGTAATTACATTAATACATGAAAAGAATATAAGTAATATAGTAAAAATGTACAAAATAAAATTTATTTTGAAAACACTAAATGAGGTCCATAAACTTGGAAGGAAACGGATCACAGTAAAAAGAAACTGTGATCAGCAAGGGAAGTGTTAATACCCCTTTTATAATCAAGGTCGTCTTATAATCTGACCTCAAATTGAGGTCACAGACTATAAGACTGGGATCCAGGTCCCCAGCAGAGCTGCAGGGGACCTGGATCCCCCTCTTTATCAGCAGGGGATGTCTGCGCGATGAGCACAGATCTCCACTGCTGCCGCCCGGCATGACCGCCGGGACTTCTATGATGAAGCTGGGTACTTCCGGCTTCCTCATAAAAGTCCTGGCGGTCGTTCCGGGTGGCAGCAGGGGAGGTCTGGGCTCATGACGCAGACATCCTCCGCTGCCCCGCTAGCCACCAGGGAGAATCGGGCAGCTGGGGGATGTCTGCACAAATCGTGCAGACATCCTCCATGCTGCCCGACACTTCTGTCTATTATGTATAGTGCATACATCCCCCGGCTGCCCCCACTAGCCACCAGGGAGCAAGAAACAGGTGAGGGGGGACAGAATAACAGGGGGGGGGCAGAGTAACGAGGGGGGGGGGAGAGAAACAAGGGGAGGGAGGGGGGAAGAGACAGAAACAAGGGGAGGGGGCAGAGAGAAACAAGGGGAGGGAAGGGGGGAAGAGACAGACACAAGGGGAGTGAGGGGGGAGACAAAGGGAGGGTGAGAGAGAGACAACACTAAGGGGGGGAGAGCGACAAATCTGGGGGCAAGGGAAAGAGAGAGGCAGCATTGTCACATAAAAGGAAATAAAAACAAGAAATTAATTTTTTTATATCATAATTTTTTATTAAAGCAATTTACATGTGAATATATACTAGACATGTGGATTCGTTTTCGGACGAATGCATTTTCGTCCGAAAATAGCATTTTCGTCCATTCGCCCGAAAAACGAAGAACGAAAATGCTAAGCTAACGAAAGCCGAATGAACGAATGGTTAATAAACGAAAATCATTCGTTCATTCGTCCATTCGTAGTACTATTGCATTCTATAAGCCGAAATAGAGTCGGTTTATAGAACACAATAGCATTTAACTATTCGTATAGTTAAAATCCGACAGCCTATAAACCGAACGTTCGGTTTATAGGCTTTCGGCATTTTACTACACGGAGACAAAGTCTCCATTCATAATTTTATGAATGGAGACTCTGTCTCTCTGTCGAACGTTCGGTTTATAGAATAGCAATAGGATTACATGTATTCCATAAGCCGAAAGTCTATAAACCGAATGTTCGGTTTATAGACTTTCGGCTTATAGAACACATGTAGTACTATTGCCTTTCTATGAACCGAACGAGAGCCCCATTCATAAGAATTTATTATGAATGGGGCTCTCGTTCGGTTTATAGAAAGCCAATAGTATTACATTGTATTCTATAAAACGAATATATATCATAATTTTTTATTAAAGCAATTTACATGTGAATATATACTAGACATGTGCATTCGTTTTCGGACGAATGCATTTTCGTCCGAAAATAGCATTTTCGTCCATTCGCCCGAAAAACGAAGAACGAAAATGCTAAGCTAACGAAAGCCGAATGAACGAATGGTTAATAAACGAAAATCATTCGTTCATTCGTCCATTCGTAGTACTATTGCATTCTATAAGCCGAAATAGAGTCGGTTTATAGAACACAATAGCATTTAACTATTCGTATAGTTAAAATCCGACAGCCTATAAACCGAACGTTCGGTTTATAGGCTTTCGGCATTTTACTACACGGAGACAAAGTCTCCATTCATAATTTTATGAATGGAGACTCTGTCTCTGTATAGTTAAATGCCGACAGCCTATAAACCGAACGTTCGGTTTATAGACTTTCGGCTTATGTTATACATGTAATCCTATGGCTCTTCTATAAACCGAACGTTCGGTTTATAGCATAGCCATAGGATTACATGTATTCCATAAGCCGACAGCCTATAAACCGAACGTTCGGTTTATAGGCTGTCGGCTTTTAACTATACGGAGACAAAGTCTCCATTCATAATTTTATGAATGGAGACTCTGTCTCCGTATAGTTAAATGCCGACAGCCTATAAACCGAACGTTCGGTTTATAGACTTTCGGCTTATGTAATACATGTAATCCTATGGCTATTCTATAAACCGAACGTTCGGTTTATAGAATAGCAATAGGATTACATGTATTCCATAAGCCGAAAGTCTATAAACCGAATGTTCGGTTTATAGACTTTCGGCTTATAGAACACATGTAGTACTATTGCCTTTCTATGAACCGAACGAGAGCCCCATTCATAAGAATTTCTTATGAATGGGGCTCTCGTTCGGTTTATAGAAAGACAATAGTATTACATTGTATTCTATAAAACGAACAAATTAAAATTAACGAAACGAAAATAATGAACGAATTTCGTCTGAAACAAATGCAGTAATGAACAAAATTAGTTTTAGACAAAACAAATAAAATTTTCGTCCGAATGGACGAAAACGAAAAGAAAATTTTAGTTTTGCACATGTCTAATGCATACTTATGGCATGGCTGTGATTGGCCAGTGCAGCATGTGACCCAGCCTCTATATATAAGCTGGAGTCACATACACACACATCACATGAGCTCTTCTTAGTGTAGGGAGAGGATGCTGCACCTGTGATGGACAGATTAAAAAAAATTCTGGTATTGAATCTGCAAACTACAGCGATTATTCAAACTACAGCGATTATTCAAACTACAGCGATTATTCAAATTGCAGCGATTATTCAAATTGCAGTGATTATTTTAGTGGGTGCTATACTACATATTTGTACCCTGCCCTGAGCCCAGTGCCACAGAGAGTGCAGTGCACTTGCAACTGCATGTGTGCCACGCACATGACTTTAATCCTGTTCTGTTAGCTCAGTGGGCAACATCTAGGCATCTTGCGGTGCACTTTATATCTGAGAGTCAAACAGAACAGTGAACCACTTGTTTTGGGTGCTAAATAGTACATTTGCGTCTTGCGGTGCACTTCATATCTGAGAGTCAAATAGAACAGTGCAATACTGTGCTTCCAGCGCACTTTGAAAAATTCTAATTGTTTTGGGTGGTAAATAGTACATTTGCGTCTTGCGGTGCACTTCATATCGGAGAGTCAAATAGAACAGTGAAATACTGTGCTTACAGTGCACTTTGAAAAATTCTAATTGTTTTGGGGGGTAAATAGTACATTTGCGTCTTGCGGTGCACTTCATATCTGAGAGTCAAATAGAACAGTCCAATACTGTGTTTACTGTGCACTTTGAAAAATTCTAATTGTTTTGGGTGCTAAATAGTACATTTGCGTCTTGCGGTGCACTTTATATCTGAGAGTCGAATAGAACAGTCCAATACTGTGCTTACAGTGCACTTTGAAAAATTCTAATTGTTTTGGGTGCTAAATAGTACATTTGCATCTTGCGGTGCACTTCATATCTGAGAGTCAAATAGAACAGTGAAATACTGTGCTTACAGCGCACTTTGAAAAATTCAAATTGTTTTGGGTGCTTAATAGAACATTTGCGTCTTGCAGTGCACTTCATATCTGAGAGTCAAATAGAACAGTGAAATACTGTGGTTACAGTGCACTTTGAAAAATTCTAATAGTTTTGGGTGGTAAATAGTACATTTGCGTCTTGCGGTGCACTTCATTTCTGAGAGTCAAATAGAACAGTCCAATACTGTGCTTTCAGCGCAATTTGAAAAATTCTAATAGTTTTGGGCGCTAAATAGTACATTTACGTATTGCGGGGGATTTCTTGTAGTCCAATAAACAAAAAACCCAAAAAATACACAAAAAAAATTGTTGACAATTGGCGGTTACATTGTCGCCTGACATAAACCATCTGTTACTTTGGTGGGTGATCGCAAAGAATGAGGAGAGCTTTAAATAGGGGACGTGGCCCTGGTCGTGGTGCTGCTGGTGTTGGTGGAGCTCCTGTTGCAAGTAGGGGATGTGGTCGATCTGTACCAGCTACACACACAAGTGAAACACCTTCCTCGGGTGCTAGTACGCGACAGAACCTTCAGTGTTATTTGGTAGGCCCGAATGCTGCTCTTAGAATGGTGAGGCCAGAACAAGTACAGGCGATATTACATTGGGTGGCTGACAGTGCCTCCAGTTCCATCACATTGTCTCCCACCCGGTCCCCTGCTGAAAGCTCAGAGTTGACATCTGCAGCCCTTGGCCATCTGTCTTTCACCTCACCCCCTTGCAAATCAGCCAAGCAGTCTGAGCCACAAGTCATGCAGCAATCTCTTTTGCTTTTTGATGACTCTGCTGGCTGGGTCATCAAACCTAGCCTTGCCCCAGAAGTGGAAGAGATTGAGTGCCCTGATGCACAACCACTTATGTGTCAGGATGTGGACATGCGAGGACCACCGCAGCACGTCTCTGAATATGACGAAACACAGGTGCCAACTGCGGTGGCTTTTGGCAGTGTGCAGACCGGCAAGGAGGGCAGGGTTGAGGAGTGGGTGGAAGATGATGTGGAGGATGGAATCAAGGTCAAGCGAGTGACGTGTCCAGTTTGGAGAAAGAGGCGGTGGTCGCAAAGAGGCACCAGCGCAGCATAAGAGGGAGCAGGGTGCAAAACCATAGCGGCCATCCCCTAGACAGGTTGTGCTCAGGTTTAGCACGTTTATGCCTCGCTTCAAGTTCTGATTGCACAGCTTGCAAACCAGCACATTGTCTAAAGAACTGCCACGCCAGGATAATTCTGTTGATCCTCCTGGCAGCCATGCTTTAGATTTAGATTTATGTTCTTCCAAAGCTAAAATCAAAGATTCCATCTAGTGCTATTTTATGGCTCAGCTGTATTTGTAATTATGTATTTTATGTTTTTTTAAGTTATTTCCCTATCCACATTTGCTTGCAGGGCACTTGTCCTACTCTTACCCACATTTTACTTCATTTTGCAGCCCTCTAGCCCTTTCCAGGACTTTTTTAGAGGCATTTTAGTGGTCAAAAGTTCGTGTCCCCATTGACTTCAATGGGGTTCAGGATCGAGGTCATGTTCGGGGTCAAGTTTGAGCACGGACCAGGGCATTTTTTTGAAGTTCGGCCGAACCTGCCGAACCAGAACATCCAGGTGTCCGCTCAACTCTAATTATGATACTAAGATAGTTTTCATATACTGTAATAAGATATGTATATTATTTCTTATGAACATGATCAAATTTGGCAATTTATTCTAAAATAAGCTGGTTAGTGCCAGAAAAACATTAATGCACAAAACTGTCATCTCCTGTATCCAACAATCTGCAGCATTTTTGCAAAGATAATAAAATTGCGTGGGCAGTTTGTATTAGAATACAAGTGATATTTAGGATGTCCTCAATACTTTACGAATTTTTTATTAGTTAAAATATTATGTCGTTTCCTAAAATACATCAATTTAAGTATTAGGACATATTGAGATTTTACATTTGTGTTCCTACACTAATACTTTAATATCAGCATATCATGGTGACTATGCTGAAATCATGCCATTCATACAAACAGATTTAGTGCACTATGTATTTTTATTAATATCTTAACCTTTAAAAACAAAAAAACAAAACGTAAATTACTCATAAGTCTAACGTTTTCTGTCCAAGGGCTAAACTTCTAACATTTATATAATGAAAAGTAATGCATTATTTCTATAGATAGATTAGCAGTATTGTAGTGTTTGAGTGTATTTAAATGGATTAAGGTTATTGACATCTTGATAAATTATACATTATGGCATAAAGGTTTCTGGCAATTTTAAATATCTACATGGCTAATGGATTATTCAATGGACAGCCTGTCATCCTTAAGAAAGGACATTAAGGTTACATTGATATATTGTAATATATTAAATCAGTAGTTAATCTGGATGCTGAATTATCAAACAATGATAATATTAATAAATAGTAATATATAGATTTTAGCAAACTGACTCCAGTCCATAATTTTGCTTTATAAGACAACTGTAGGCAAAAAAATAACTTATGCTAATTGAAAGATTGCATGAAGTGTAGATGTTTTAAATAAGAATACATTAATGGGGTGGAAATGTTCTTTCGAAAGTTGGAACAAATCTTCTTTCATCCAACAAAAAATTAATTAAATATTATTATTTTTTGCCTACAGTCATTTAATCATGTTGATTTTCACTATATTCCAAAAAAAAAAAAAAAAAAATGTTCTAATTCTTTATATGATATGGGAACAAATAAAAAAATATATAGAATTATCTATACATTGTCTATCTACTTTGTGTTAGCAAAATAGCATGCAAATGCATTGTTTGACAGAAAAGCATGTTTTCAATGTGTCTGTGGTATCTTCAAGACCAGGAGGAAAAATAAGATCTGTTCATAATAGATTCATTTTTCTTGCTCCATTTGTCAAAAATTATTGGAGAATTGCAATGATGATTTAAATGATCCTCAGATAATGTTGGTTGTGCTTGATGCATCCTGCTTTTATCATCTACCACATTGGAAAACTTTATAGAATACTTTTCCCTTGAAAGCTCACTAAATGTTCGGATAAATAGTAAATGTGAAAACACACTATTGACTATAAATGTTGTTCAATTTGTTTTGTATTTTTATTCTTGAGTGGGAAATATTAATTGAGATTGTATAAATACTGTATCTAATCTTTAAAGAATCATTCCAGCCTGAATAAAACTGGATATATCAATGTGTATTTATTTGTTCCAGTTTTTATTATTTTGCTTCTGCAACGTTTAAGTTGAAAACCTAACTAATGCAAGATGTCCTGTGAGCTAGGATTCTTATAGAAGCACATGGGGATTCCAACTGCACTTGGGCAGAATTTCATTGAAAGATGATTTCTTTCAGCAGCTTACATTATTGCATCATGTGTGGTCTGCACAGCTATCTTGGTAACTTCCAGGAGGCACTGCATACTTTAGTCTCCACCTCTGTGGCCTCGCAAAGGAGTTGCCAGGTGGAAGAACTTGTGGTCTTGTCAGAATTTGCCTGCAGGAGCCTGCAATGATTATTTCATTGCAGACAAGGCTTTCCTCTATTTATTTTGGTGGCAACCCCACCTATTGAACCATCAGACCTTGACTCTATTTAGATTTGGTGCCTCCAACCTTTCAAGTAATATTGTAACTGTTTTGTGCTCTAGTGCTTCCAGTTACCACACCAGAGACAAGCAACATGTCAGAGGTATTTTTACTTCTTAGAACTTCCATACAAACTGGAAGGAAACCATGTATTTGTGACTCCACCACTGACCATGTGACTTAAAGATTTGCCAGAGTCAGGAACTGCCTCTAGATCAACTCATTCCACTTTATGGAGCATTGCTATTTTTTTAAATTTAAAAATTGATTTTTTTATGTTATATTATACTAGCATTAACTCCTGTTCCACCATTTTTCTACTATTCTACTTTTATACACCTATGGACAAATTACAAAAAAAATCACTACATTTGTGGTCCCATGAAAATACTGGTGCATATATCCAATAGATAAGTTCCAGCAAAGTATCCAATAGTACCAAGTGGGTCTCCCTGCACCAGCATTGGTGGGCATCCATTCTGCTCACCCACATGTGAGTGCCATACTGTGGGTGTGGGCACTGGTTTTCTGTGAAATAGTTCTTACAGCACTTCTCTATTTTTATTTTGTTTCTTTTTTTTTTTTACATGAACATTTGTACTTGAGTCAAGAAAAAACAACTATACCAAATATAATTTAGTTATGTTTTATTTTCAGCACACATTGGGTTTATATATTTTTGTGCAGCACTCTTTATATTTTCTCTTTATGGTTATATTTAAACTTTTGTGGGAAGAGTGTTGTGGCTTCAGTACTCTTTACGTGCTCTTTTGCCTGCACTTTGGATATGATAAACTACACTACACTAAACACTAACTTTGTTGTTGTTTTCTGCAGCTCCCATGCTGTATAGTCAGCCTCTACTTACTGAACACCATAGAAATTGCAAACTTGGCTAGTTGTGGCTATTATTTTCCACCCCTGCTTTTGCACAGGTACATGCTAGTCTGCTTGCAGATACTTTGCCAGTCATATAATATTTCATATTAATGGTTAACTAAAATTTGCCTTCCACCATAAATCTCCTCTCCTGACACAGTATGTTTATGTTATATTATACATTAGTAATGGTAGACAATGGGGAGGTAAGGATTAGAGAGGAGAAAAGTGGGGAGGATGTTTTTCTTCATGCCTGGGAAGTGTTTTAACAAACCCCGTTCCGACAGTATAGTGTACCCTTTTGTAGGCCTGAACCATAGTCTGTGGGGACTAAGGTGACCCTCAGCCTCCTCCAGGAGATGCAGTGACAGAGGGTTCAATCACGTTATGTGAAACGCCAAGTACAGACTGGACTGGACCAGTTGATTGGCCATGTAGAATAGCTGCTCTTTATATTCACATAGGGCTTTATTCCTGAAAGAAGGAATTGTAGGGAATTGACAAGTGAATTTCAAACTTCAGACCCAAAAAATCTCCTATTCAGTTGAATAATTTGAAAATCAAGAGAAGTGTTTAATTGTGCAACAATATCTTAATAGTCATCTTTCTTGCTATAATCAATGTCATCATCTTATAAGTATTCATTAAAGGTTTCTGTTTTACATTTTAGTCTGCTTTTCCACTTGATACTGTAATTTAAATTTTAAAAAAAGAGCATTGTACTGGAAAATGCCAATACAAACATTTAACAAATTCCATGTCATGGACTTTCAACAGTTAAAGAGACACTAAATGTGACTTTTCACTTGTGCTTCTTCTTTTTTTTATTTATATTTCACCTGCAGAGGCAGGGGAAGTTATTCACTAAAAGGAGAGGTGCAGGTGAGGTGAGATTCAACATTCCTTCTCACCAATTTAGCAATACATTATACAGGAACAAATTTGGTGAATTTGCTTATCAGGGGAAACTCACCTGGATTTTCAATGCACAATGTATAGCTAAACAGGTGATATGAAATGTCCATCTCACTTCATCTCACCCCATCTCACCTGTAACTCACTTTTTGGTGAATAACCTCAAGAGTGTGATGGTGTTGACAAAGTGAGCTCTCTGACTGGTCAGAACGATAGGGTTAAACTTATTATATTAGTTATCACTTTGGATTATCCATCTTTCTTGACCATCTGATTATGTTGCTGCTAATGGTTACTATGCCATACTATTTATTCAAGGCTCTTTAATTCACTGTGTATTTCTTTTACTAGTTCTAAAGTGTTTTTGTTAACACTATTTATTTCCCCCTTTATGCCTATGCACCTCTCTGTTCTTTAATTGTTTAAACTTTGTCAATTTTAATTTCATGTACCTTAATTGTTTGCCAAATAATTTAAAATTGTAAAGAAATGTAATTAAAATCACTCTGCACTTTAAACAGATTAAATTAATCTCACTGAGAATACTATATCTGTTACACTATTTGTTATTAATTACAACTGCAGAAGTTAGAAAGGGCACTATGTAACTCCCTACTGATATTAAAGTACCTAGCACATCAGGGGCTAACTATAAAACTATAGGATTTAGATAAGTTTGATCACCTGGGATTTGTATCCAGTAATTCTACATTTATGCAGTTCTAGGTTTCATGGGATTCAAATGAAATTGAAACATTTATTTTTTAATTGTTTTTTTTTTTAAATTTCTATACATAATCATTTTTAACAGTGTAGTTGTTGTATGTTCTTGTGACGTAGGACTGGAGAAGTAACTGCATTGCCATTCACCTGTTAATGTTAATTAAAGCACTTATTGATTAGCTGGAAATTTCACCAAATACTTAAGATTACATTCTCTTAAAATGTTTTACATTTAAAAAGCCAAATAGGGAATATTTATGAAAGCGGATAGTTTTTATAGCAATCCTAGCAATTTCTCAATAAAATAATAGGAAACATGTCTCATTAAATAATACATTGGGCTATAGAGATCTAACCATATCGTAATTGGATACATGGATACAAAAGTGATTTTAAGAATTCATCAGCAAAGTAATACAACATGTAAGCATAAATAAAGTTTTATAATATTCTTAAATCTCCAGAGTCTGCAAAACTTACCAAAATATATTTCCAGTTGGTGCATCAGAGATTTGCTCCCATCAGAAGGATACTTTTTAATATTGTATCATGCAGGATAGAGGCTGTTTTAAAATGTCTGCCATGTTTGTGTTTAGCCCTGGGACTACTGTGACAGTCCAAAAGCAGAAGACTGTCCGGACACACATGCAAATACATACACTAACCCGTAGTTGGAAATGAGAAAACTACAGGCTTAGTGGTGAGGATCACAAGGGCAAATAAATCCAAAAGTGAAGTGCAGTAGGGTCAAAACAGGAGATGTGGTAAGATGGAAGCAAAGGTCGGGGCCAGCAGAAAAGATTCCTGATTGTCCAGGTAGAGGGTCAGAAAGCACAAGCAGGAACTAGAAGCGTAGAGAGGGTATATAATCCACAGCAGGTTGGGAAACACTGACTGCCAGCTACAATAACAAAGCTGTAATTTGAGTTGCAGTGGGTATATATAGACAGAGCTAGAGCAGCCTTTCAGGAACAGGGTTTTTCCTAGGCCAAGGACCAGAGCGTTTTTCAATTTTTAATATTTGTTTGTTGAAACATAATTTTCCTCATTTAACACACCCATACAAGTTATTTGTTGTTTTTTAAAGGACAGTTAGTGCTTTCATTTGAGACCCTATCCATAAAAAGGATTTACATTTTAGTATTAAAAAATACATATAAAAGAGGAAATTTTTTGGGAAAAAAATGTTTTTCCCCATTATTTTCCCAATAAAAAGCTACACAAGTAGTGCAACACTAACCCACTTATCCCACCTAATTAACTAACTAACAAAAAAGAAAAATATTGGTTCCCAAACCCCCCTAAACAAAAAAGACAGAAAAAAACCTCTGAAGAGTGTGATGTCAAATCCATAAAAATCACTGAACAGGCATGCAGGGGTTAAATTGAATTAAATAAACATATGGCAATGACATTTAATTATTAAAAAAAACTTTAAAATTGCAAAAATAAAAAAATTGTAAAAAACAAAACAAAATGAAGGCCATAAAGAGGAAGGAAATTGATCACAGTTACAAACTATGATCAGCAATGAAAGGGCTAAAAAAAATTCCTTCAGGAAATGTTCTTTATTTATTTATTTTTACTTGCAGGTCACTCCTGTGCTTCACTATAAGTATGTGCAGCACAGGGAGTGAATTAGAGGCAAAGTCAGTGTGTGAACACATTGACTTTGCCATCTAATTTGCATGTTATCACGGTGATCACTCGATCACCACGATCACATGCCTGGAAATCCACCAATCGGGTCCAGGAGCTTTGCCTCGGTGCGAGGCTTAGTTCTGGACCCGTTGTAGACTGGCTGGTGGTGCACACGTAGAGCTTCTCTGGCTAGACTGCATGACGAGTTAACTCGTCATAAGGTCGCTAACACTGCTGCTCTTATGACGAGTTAACTGGTGTTGCTATGGCGAGTCCAAGTGTGGTCACGTGTCCTCAGACAACATTGAGGTAATGGCTGTGGAGTGGGAGATTAATCCTACCACTGTAAGGATTGTGTGCCTCCCCTGGGAGGTGGGGATTGATTCTGGCTCATTTACTTGGATATGCGGGTGCCGATGCTGCTGCGGTGTACCCGACGGTAAGAACATGTGGGCGCAGGCACTACCATGTGGGGTCTGATGGGGCACATGAAGAGAGGCATGACATAGCCCCCTAGCAAGATGCGCCCTCCAGGAGTAACGAGGAGCCCGTTGACCAAGGATATGATGATGAAAGGCATGGAGCATGTAATTTATAGACAGGTTCCCAAAAGTACTCCTCACTTCTGTACCCCTTCCAGTGAGCAAGATACTCAAGGCTGCCATGGTGATAATGACAACTGATCAACTCCCATAAAACTGTGAGGTTAACCGGAGGATGCCATGGTTTGTGTAATGAATCATGGAAGCCCAGGTCGATTCGTTATTGAAGAGGAAAAGTGAGTTCCATGGTTAATGGGTTGACTACCTGCTTTATCAAAAAAGGTCTAATACATTGAGATCCCAATTTACGGGTTGGGCAAGACAGTTTCAAATGAAAGACAGACTTTATCATACATGGCTTTGTATCTTTGGATTTTCTCAAGAATACTCCCTAATGTTGTAAATGACTGGTTCAATCATTGTAAATGGCTATTATATATGGGTTTCTGGCCAAATATAGGAGTACCAGGAATTATGAATTGGTGCAAGGCATAGATGGCGTAGAATGGTGACATTTGGATGGGTTGGTGTTTCTGGTTATTTTTTTATTTTGCACTTTATAAATACATATATCAGTAAAAATCACGATAACAAGACTTTTGTTACATTATACACAATACAGTTTCATTATGCTCTAGATAACCAGAACATACAAGTAAAACAGGGAGAAGAGGAACAGAGAAGAGGAAAAATATATAATTATGTTAAAGTGCCTCAATGGGGAATTTCCCTATTTCTTTCTCCTCCCCCGCCCTTACAGGGTACATTCTGGACAGTCGACTAGGGACTAGGTATAATCTGTTTATTATTTTAAACTGCATTTCTACCAAATTGAAACAATTTACTGTTTTATATACCGTATTAAAAGATGCTACCATCTCTTCCTTAGCAATCTGTAAACCCCACTTCTTGTGTGCTTTATAATTTTCTGTTTCCATGGATAAGCTTAGCAACTGTCTACACTTCCTTAATAGGTTCCTCTAAGAATTTATCTGGAGCATTTTTTTGGAGTGCCGCCACAACCTCCAAATTTCCCCCATCTTAATGCTTCATTAAGTAACCTTTAATTCTCAGGTAATTAAAAACTTCCCTTTCCAGCAGTGGTCTGTCAACAATCAAATTATGAAATGGTATCACCTTATGGCCCATAAGCATATCTCTGATTTTTTTAACCCGTTCCCTTCCCATTTCTTCCAATCAATATCTTTTCTGTTATGTCTCAAAAGCATCAGCGGGAATTCTGGAAGGAGTTTTTTTCCAGTTTTACCCTTTTCCCAAATTTTCTCCAGAAACATAAAATATTTTTAAGAATTATGCTATTATCTAGACATGCTTCTTCTATTAATTTATTACCTACTAGACCTTAAACCCGTTTAATTAACAGGCGCTAGAACATATGTGGATGGGGGGGGACATAAGGGGGCAACATAGCGGCAAGCACCCTGGTGAGGGGGGGGGAGCCTCATCTTGATGGGAGTTGTGATCCTCCTGCTGTATTATTGATAAGCAGGGGGGTCACAACTCCCATCAAGATGAGGCAGCCCTCAAGGCTCCCCCCTCGCCAGGGTGCTTGCCCCTAGGTTGCCCCCTTATGTCCCCCCCCGTGTTACTTACCATCTTAGCGTGGTGTGAAGGGGGCGGGAGGTGGGTAGCGTTGCTCCGCTCGCGCATGCGCAGTCTTTACAAAGTTACAGTTGAGTGATCAGCTGTAACTTTGTGCGCATGCGCAATGAGTAAATTCTCCTGCGATTGCGCAGGAGAATTTGCTCGAGAAATCTGTCAGAACACTGTTCTGACAGAAATCTCTGCGCTCCAAGTCCCAACGGCTGTCCGTGGGGCACATGCGCAGTAGCGCAATCCCACGGACACAGGGACTGGACGCAGAGACACTTCAACTTTATTATAGAGGATTTGCCCAAAAGCAACTAAGTAGATCTATTCCATCCATAAATTCCCTCTGTATCTAATACCAAGATTCTTCTGTTGAAATTTCTAATAGTGTAATAATAGCATGAGATAGAAGGCTGGCTCCATAGTAATCAAATATATTGGGGGAAGAAAATCCTCCCTCTGAAATCCTTTTTTTAAGATAATGTATATTCATCCTTGGCTTTTTATTTTGCCAGATAAAATTCCTGATTGCTCATTGCAGCATTGTTAGCCAACTAACTGGAATTTCCAATGGGACCATGTGAAAGAGATACAGCCATTTGGGCAGGATATATGTTTTAATAATATTAATTCTCCCCCACCATGAAAACCATTATTTTACCCGTGTCCGTACAGACCTTTATTGCTAAATAAGTCAAATTGTCAACTGCCCCTATGAACCCAAATTTATTTTATAAAACAGATTTTGTACTATCTGGTATCTTATTTGGTAGAACAACTGTTTTGCCCACATTAAGCTTGTATCCTGAAACTTCTGATTACACTCCAAGAGCCCTCATCAGTTCCACCACTGAGTTTCCTGGATCTGTCACAATTATGTCATCGGCATAAAGATTCAATTTGATATCTCTATCCTCTATCTGCAGTCCTCTAATATTCTCATTTTGTCTTATAGACAAGAGGTTCTATTGTAATAAGATAGAGGAGTGGAGATAATGGGCAGCCCTGTCTGGATCCATTCTGGGTCCACTCTCACTAATGGGATTGTGTACAAAGCCATGATTGAATCCACTACTCTACCTTCAAAGCCAAATGCATACAATGCCTCCCTCAGGAATCACCACCCTACCCTGTCCAACACCTTTTCGGCATCCAATGAAAGGGCAAGGTGGGGAACTCCCTTCCTCCTGACACAATCCATAATGTCTATCAACCGTCTTATATTGCCTGTTGAAGTTCTACCTGGCACAAACCTCACCTGATCTGCGTGTATTATTGATGTTATGACCCTTTGAGTCTTTCCGCTATTACTGAGGAGAAGATTTTAATATCTGTGTTGAGTAAAGATATGGGGTGGTAGTGAGAAACCAATTGTGAATTTTTCTCCTCTTTTGGGATTGTTATAATATTTGTTTTAAGAAATTCTTCTGGCATTCTGTTCATTTATAAAAGCATTAAATGCTGAGATTAAATCAAACTTTACGCTTTCTTTAAGTAATTTATAGAATAGATTGTTAATACCATCTGGACCCTGGGATTTATTTAACTTTAATCTGTCTATAGCTTTACTCACCTCTTCCATAGAAAAGGGTAAACTTAGAGTCTCTAACTGGGCCTTGTTTATATTAGGCAACCATACGTTGTCTAGATAGTCCTTAATTATCTTCTTATTAGGTTTGTCCGGAAGATTATATAGGGTTTCATAGTACTCCCGGAAAGCAGCTCCAATCTTTTCTGGTGTAATCAACATCTCTTTTCCCTTCTTAATAGAGGTTATTTGTCTTTTTACCATCTGTTATTTCAATCTGGTGGACATTAGTCTGTCTACTCTGTTTCCCCAGTAATACCAGCAGGTTTTGAAACTTTCCAAAACCTTATTGGCTCTTTCGATCAACTGGTCATTAATGAGTTTTTCCACTAGAATTCTTTTAGTTGGACCCATCTTATTTACACTATTCAGTGAGTCAAGATTGACATATATTTCTGCCAGACCCTGGGGGGTGTTCTTTTTCTCCCAGGAACCTAGTTTAATCAAATGACCCCTCACTACACACTTGAAGGCACACTATGTAATAGGTGCTGACATGCTGTTATTCCTATTTCAATTCCAATGATGTCGATGAAGTAGGGATTTCCTTATCTGAGTATAAGTCAGTTATGAGCACTTACTCTGATTGTTGTGTATTTGTTTTTATTACAAATGTATTTTATTATTAATAAACCATAGTTCACTAGAGCATTTGTAGGGCCAGTTCATATAACCAAAATCTCTCATTTATATTATGTTCATTTATATGTTGCCAACTTTATTATAATGAGAAGTGTAGACAGTGCTTGTTTTTTGTAAATATATGTTTTAAATGTGAATGTGGTGTCACCTGCGAATGACATCACCTGTGGCTTGAAATGCAAATTAACTATTTTTCAATGGGCAATGTGTAATTTGAAAACCAAGCCACACGGTGATGTCGTAAGCAGGAGATGTTTAACCCCTTTAGGAAAGGCCCTTTGAAACCTTTTTAGTCATTTTTGGTCAAGTACAGGGATACCACCCATGCAAAGGTCAGCTTGTTTAGGGGTTAAAAGGCCACCTTTGAAAGGTGCACTTTTTAATTTCCCAACATGGAGTTTTGATATGTAGAGCAAGGAAGGGGTTAATATCTCTTGTAGGAGCCTTTGTAGTATTGTAATAAATTACAGTACAAAAAAATGAACCCCTTAAAGTGCACGTACAAGAAAAAATGTGCTGCTGTGCAGTTATCAGTGGCAGTGAAGGGGTTAATACACAGGGGACACTATAAAAAGCGTATGGCTTTTATAAAAGCCATTGGGTCTCACAATTTTATAACATTTTATTTAATGTATTATAATTAAAAACTTACATAATGCAGATCTGTCTCTCTCCCTCCCTAAAACTCAAGTGAGGAGAGGAAGGCAGATCTACACAGATCAGATCAATATTTAAAAATATTGATCTAACCAGGCGAATGGTGAAGCTCATCCAAGCAATCACAAAACCGCCTTTGCCACTGATCGGCTCTTACTGATTATTATACATGAGCTCAAACAGCTTAAAAAAAATGTTCACATTACATGTAAGGAAGACTTGTGCCAACGAGGCCAAAGGCTGGTCACAGTTGAGACAGATCAGCACACACTTCAAGAAGCACTAAGCAAATTGTGAGTACTCTATTTAACAAGTTATTGCAGAGAGACCTCTCTACCCCGATTGTGTTAGACAGGGCCCATAGAGCCCTTCGCCCTAATAACTTAAACGCAGCGGTGTCTAGAGACATTATATGTTGTATACATTCTTACACTTTGGAGGAGGATATCCTCCGATGGGCACAACGGGCTAGACCCCTGCAGTTCATGGAGGCCCAGATACAAATTATTCCGGATGTCTCAGGAGCCACCCTGTATCAGCGTAAAATGCTGAGACCACTAACAGAAGCCCTGAAGGATGCTTCCATCCCATTCACTTGGGGGTTCCCACTCGCAGTCCTGGTGCGCAAAGATATGAGGCTACACGCCCTGCGGACACCGGATGACCTACATGGATTCTGTGCAGCACTGCAGATACCCATACCCGATTTGGGGGAATGGAAAGCTTTACATGAAGGCTCGGTGCCGATACAACAGCTGCCATTTCTTAACCAACCTTGGCAGGCCAGGCCACATAGACTGTGCCGTCACGGCCAGGATGCCGCAAACGTTTGAGTACCAGGCCGGGTCAGTCCGCAGGCACGGGCCTCACCCTGAACTTCTCAGTGAAGGGAACATTGATGCTAACCTACTCTCATGCAACTCCCTGCCACGGGAGCTCGAAAGCGGGTGAGGATTGTTTGTAACCGTACCCCAAAGGCTGATGGTTTCCGTTGGTCACATATTCTGTTAATGGCACATGTTGCACAAGGATACAAACTGGTTGCAATTGTGTTACTTTGGGACATATTGGCACACATGTTGGTACACACCACAGAGTTTCGAATAGCACACCGCACAGACGGATTAGCCTAAGACAGCACATGGAGACTCGAGTGGGTAATTTTTTTCCTGAAATCTTTAATGACTCTGCAGAATACAACACAGGCCAGTTGCCTGCACCGGCGGAGAGATCCCTTCACGGCAGGGGATGCTGTTATGTCACACCAAGTTCTTACATACGGTTCCAGCATGTCATTGTATTTCCAGTATTTTGTATTACCCACTGGTTTCTTAAGTGGGCGGACTAGCGACCTCTATATGTCTGCGTACCTGGTCACAATTCGGTATATATACCGACATTTTTGGTTCTGTTTTCTCTGTTTGTCCCTCCAATTTTGCAGAGAATCTTTTGTGTTTTTCCCCACTCATGCAAATGGGTTTCCTATTTGTATATATCCATTTTTTATTATTTTTCTGTTTTTTATGGCACGATACATCATTTATGGGACAGGACGTATAAATGACTGTCCGGGCTGGCAATTATGTATAGCCCCTTACCACATCCAAACTTATAGCTACAATGGTTAAGAAACTTAAAATAAAAATTATTTCAATCAACGCTAAGTGTCTGAACTCTCCGAATAAACGGAATAGAATGTTCAAAGAAATGCAAGCCCAAAAAGCATTTCTGTAGAACTACGCTCCCCTCCACCAATAATTACC
Source organism: Pelodytes ibericus (assembly GCA_036172795.1). NCBI lineage: Eukaryota > Metazoa > Chordata > Amphibia > Anura > Pelodytidae > Pelodytes > Pelodytes ibericus. The sequence goes on from CM069861.1 coordinate 40,589,199, forward strand.
ATTACCCCCACGGGTTTTTCTCACACTCACCCTTCCAAAAAACCAAAGGAGTGGGGATTTATGTGGCAACATCTTTACCCATGACAAATATTTGTTCCTGGTCTGACAATGATGGAAGGGCGGTAATGATGGAAGGGTAAACTTGGCACAGAAAGTATAACTATTGCGAATATTTATGCCACTAATTCTAATCAATCTTCCTTTATTGTACATATACTGGAGGAGCTTGATTCGTTCGCAGAGGGCGGGGATCTCAATGCGGTATTGGACCCTGTGCTGGACTCTTCCACCGGGACGTCCGCCCTCTCCCGATGCAAAATCAAGAAAATCAAGCAAGTAATAAGGCAGACACAACTAGCAGACATTTGGAGGTTGTGTAACCCTGTGCACAGGGACTACACATTCTTCTCCATTCCACACAACAGGTACTCCCGCATAGACATTTCTTTATCTCACATCGACTCATACATTTAGCTAGTGACCCAGATATAGGCTCAATCACATGGAGCGACCATGCATCACTAGCTGTATCACTTTCTATTCCCTCCATGCCACAGAGGCAATGAACTTGGCGAATTAAAGACCCAACCAATGTAACTAAGATTTCGGAGGCTCTTACCTCGTACTTTCAAATAAACTATACACCTGATGTGTCCCCGCAAATGGTTTGGGAGGCACACAAGACTGTGATCAGGGGACAACTCATTAGTCTGGGCTCTAATCTTAAGCAGCAGAGAGCACAATCCATCATTGATATTTTGCAGAAAATTTTGATCTAACGATCTGTTTGTTGAACTAGCCACATTAAAAGCTGAATTTCCAAACATTTGCAATCAAAAAATACAAGCCACACTCCTAAAAGTTAAGGGGTCGTATTACGCTCACCAAAACAAACAGGGGAACATGTTAGCAAGGGCCCTGAGGGCAAAAAGGGCACAAACATTTGTATCTCAGGTCCAAAATAACCGTAACGAGATGCAGTGTAGGACCGAGCAAATCGCGGAAGCCATCAGACAGTACTATACAGACTTATATAACATCCTGCCACAAACACTTGTACTTGACATACAGGCTCGTATCCAAGCTTACCTAACCGAACATATGAAACCTAAACTTACTCCTGAGTTAGCGGATATGCTAGACTACCCAAGATCGGCGGAGGAACTAGCTGACGCAATGAAAACTTCCCCTAGTGGGAAGAGCCCGGGGACGGATGGGTTCACAATAACATACTACAAAAAATTCCAAACTATATTGATCCCACATTTATTGCAATCACTAAACAACCTAGCGTTGGGTGAAAAACACCCCCAGCAGGAGACCCACATAACAATACTGCATAAACAAGGCAAAAACCCGGAACTTTGTTCCAGCTTTAGGCCTATTTTGTTACTCAATGTGGACATCAAGCTTTTTGCTAAGATTTTAAGTACATGGCTCAAGACAGCCATGCCCGAACTAATCCACAGAGATCAGGCAGGGTTTGTGATGGGTAGGGAAGCCCGTGATAACACCACTAAGGTAATACATCTTATATATCATGTCTCCAGGAAAAGGGATTCAGGCCTTCCTGCTGTCCACGGACGCCGAGAAGGCATTCGACAGGGTGAACTGGCATTTTCTGAAAAGCACATTGACTCATACTGGCTTAGGCCAGGCGATGTACAATTGGATTGACTCCTTGTACCACTGTCCCACGGCGCACATAAGAGTCAATGGCGTGCTTTCAGAGCTGGTCACCCTGTCGAATGGGACCAGACAGGGATGTCCCCTGTCCCCTCTTCTCTTTGTACTTACACTGGAACCGCTGATAAATGCAATAAGGTCAGACAAAGACATCTATGGTACAAGCGTTAATGCACAACATCACAAAACGGCGGCATTTGCCGATGACCTCCTTTTCACACTCACACGCCCAGATACCTCCATACCACATCTTCTACACCAACTGACCACATATGGTGAGTTATAGAATTTTAAGATAAATATGGATAAATCCGAGGCGCTAAACCTTACAGTCCTGCCTGAAGTGCAAATATCGCTCAAACGGGAATTTCCATTTAAATGGTCCAAAACCTCAGTTATATATTTAGAGATACACCTCACACCAGACACCAAAGATCTGTTCCCAAATAATTACACTAAACTGCTGGGAGTTATCAAGGGAGACATCAAAAGATGGATGAATCTCCACATTTCATGGTTTGGAAGGGTTGCGACTGCTAAGATGAATGTGCTTCCCAGACTATTGTATGTTCTCCAAGCATTGCTGATCCTGGTCCGAAGCACGTTTTTCAAAGAAGTCAAACGCATGATCACAAGGTTCACATGGAATATGAAATCCCCTAGATTGGGCTATCAATACCTAATCAGGGCCAAGGAACATGGAGGGCTTGAGCTCCCAGACATTGAGTTATACTACAAGTCTACTATGTTAGCGAGAATAGTAGAATGGTCTAGATTGGCACCTAAAGCCTGGATATCCATAGAACAGCACTCCCTCCAGAGCAAAGTATTTCTCAATTCTGCTGCATTGACCCTGTCCTATTGTGTATTGTGTCCTTTCCCCTAACCTCACTCCCAGGACTCTCCCCCCTTTTTTTATTTCTGTATCCCTTATTTCAAAAATTGTTACAACCAATAAAAAGATATTGCATAAAAAAGAGCTTTTGTTACACAATTAAAAATGACAGAAAAAAAACTTGTAAAAATGCACAGACAGCAAAAAATGCGCTGCTGTGTAAGATCACTGCGTATGCAGCGATCAATGGCAGGGAAGGGGCTAAACACGGGGAATGGCTTTTATAAAAACCCTTGGTTATTCCGTTTTTATTAAATGTTATTATATTTAATACATTTATATAGTTAACCTATTCAGTGAGGAGAGGGAGGCAGATCTACACTTGTCAAAGGAAATATTATTAAATGTTGCTTTTGACTGTATGGTAAGAGCTCATCTGAGCTCTTACCATACTTTCTGGCACACAGATCACACTGATCTTCTGTGCCGGCATAGAGCAGCACCCCCTAGAGCAACAGAAGTGAAAAAAATCACTTCCGTTGCTCTTGCCATCTCTAGAGGCAGCGCTCTCTTCTGCTGGCTGATGTGGTCGCTCAGGAAAGTCACCACCAAAACATAAGTTTTATTTGGTGTTGCTAAGTACTTTGGTTTGCTTCCCAAGCACATGTGTGCAGCCTGCACCACCATTTTTAAATGGCAGCTACGGTCATTACGGGGAGTGATCATAGAGCACCCCTGCACTTTTCTTTAGTGTTGCACAATCCATCTAAATAGAAGCATTGCCACGACACCGAAAGAGTAAAGAAAGCAATTTTTGATCACCTTCTTTGCTCTTTTTAGTGCATGATGCCAGGAAGGGGTTAAACATTTATTTATCTTCTTTTGTGCACATGCTTGCAATTCACATGTTTAGGTTGACAGAGTCCCTTTAATAATACAAAAAGTGACGGACCAAATTTAACATGTACATCCACCAAACATATGTCTCCATGTCTGCTTCCAGTACTTAATAATTTACTGGTGAGGAAATGCAGTAAATGTATAATAAAATATTATATTAAAACACTAATATTTTGTAACATTTGTCAAAAAAGGAAGTTCCAAGTGAATTCCTTTAAAAAAAATAATCAGAAGAATATAAAAGAAATAAGGACCATGTCAGCCCAAGGGAATAACTTGATAACATTTATTTAGTTAGAAATCGAAACCTTTGCAGAAACTGGTACAGCTTTAGGGAGTGAAAAGTAATTTTCCTTTAGATAAATGCTAAATAATACATTTGCTCCAAGCAACCAGCTCTTAAGTACAGGAACAATAACATACTCTCCTCTATCCAAATGCTAATTGCTTTTCAAAGTAGACAAAAGAGTGATATTAAGACCAATAATGAATTCTTAAACAACAATTACAATCATGGATCATAATGATCAAGTATTTTTGCTTACATATTAGGCTTTCAATCAATGTATACTTCTGTTCAAACTATTTAACAGTGACAACATTTCAGCAACCTTGCATAACATTTTTGCAATTTAGCATATTTGAACTTTTTTAACAGTTGTAACAAATATAATTTTTCCCCAGGTTAATATTATTATATTATTGCAGTCTTATAGACAAACCAAAATAATAAGTACATACACATGGATTGAATATATATTTATACATTATAGAAACATAGAATGTGTTGGCAGATAAGAACCATTCGTTCCCTCTAGCCTGCCCAATTATATGTATTTATAACTCCGGGTAATATACCAAATGTATATTTTCAGTGCTATGTGTTTTCCTCAACCTCAGGTACCCTACTGGGGGGCTGAGAGTTTGAGGGTTCTGCACAGTATGTAAACTGTCCTAGCACTGCACTCTTCTGGACAGACTGCTCTGAAATCTGTTGGAGTAATTTTCCTAGCTTAGGACTCAAAGCCCCGAGTGCTCCAGTAACTACTGAGACCAGTTTGGCGTTCACTTTCCACATCCTCTCTAGTTCCTCTTTCAGTTCCAGATACTTCTCTAGTTTCTCATAATTCTTCTTCCAGATGTTTTCACTTGGCACCACTACATCTATCACCATCACTGTCTTCTGGTCCTTGTCTACTACCACAATGTCAGGTTGATTGTCCAGAACCTGTTGGTCCGTTTGGATCTTGAAGTCCCATAATGCACAGTATATTTGTGTTCCAGAGTCCCACTGATTTACTGAGTAAGGTCTTTAGTGTCCTGTTAACTTTGTATAGTGCCAGGTATTCACAGATCCATGTATGTTTAATTTAGTTGTAGGCTTTCCTGTAGGCAATAGTATACACACAGATTAGGATAAATAAATATAATGTAATAATAATAATATAACACAATAATTTGAGGGTGCGAGGTATTATGGAAACAGTCTCTAATGAAGATCTGGAAGAACACCTCCATACTCTATTTTCCATATTATCCGAACCTGAATCGGAGACTGAAGCCATGATCGACAGAGCTCATCGAGTTCCCAAGGTTAGAAGCGCTCCTGAAAAATGCTCCTTGTGATGTAGTGGTGCATATACACTTCTACAAATACAAGGACAAGATTTTGGAAGCAGCCAGATCTAAAATGGATATCCCCGAAGAATATAAAGATATTCAAAACTTCACTGATTTATCCCCTCTGACGCTACAATGCAGAAGTGAGTTTATTGAAGTTACCAAAGTGCTGAGAGCTAACGGCATTAGATATCGATGGATATTCCCGATAAAAATAATTGTTTATCGCAGTGGGGAGCAGAAGATCATCCACACACCAGAAGATGGAACACGTTTACTACAAATCTGGGATGTTTTGTCTGAAACTACAGATTAAGTGCAGACACGCAAATCTCCAAACAAGATCTCCCAACAATGGGTTACAGTTTCTAAGAAAATAAAACCCACTGTCTGAGCACTTCTACATTGCCTTAAGGCTTATTATTATTGAGGTCCAGTCCAGGTTTGATTATTGACTTGTTTTGTTCTCTTGTTACAGTTTTGTTGTTGACTTTAACTCTGTCTCTTATGGACTACAGTGCTTTATCACTCAGACTTTTTATTTTTTATAATGAGACATTTGGAGATTTCTTTAAAGTATATTTTCATTTTCTTTTTTATGATAATTCTATATTTTTATATGATGGCACATTATGCTAAGGTTCCATATTTTATGATGTTCTCAGCTAAATTTTCTTAAATTACTTTCTATGGTAGTCATACCTACTATAAAAGCACTTATATGATATAGTGGGTGTTTTTTTACACACTTGGTACAATAATTGTTGCATAAGATGTTTTTATTCTCACTGAGACACCTTGCATTAAAATCTAGTATTAATGATACCTTCCTTTTATACGGGTCTCATTATTAGCACTATTAATGAACAGATTTATATTATTTAATTGTACCTTCTAATGTTATACTATAAGTCACCCATAACTTTAATGCTGGTTCACTTAGATTACTGCCCTAATTTTCAAATTGATGATACTATAGTACTGTTTTTATATGATGGTTAGCATATATTTCGTACTCTTTAATTGCTTTTACTGGTGCACTGATTTCTTACTTTTTTATGTATTTTTCATTCACCTCACATCCAAATCGTTCCTGTACACACTCCCCTGCACTGTTTCTCACTTTACAAGTGAGTTAGTTGGTGACTTGTTCGAAGTTTATGAAGAGAAGCAAGTTTTGCCTCTCTTACCTTTCTTCTACTGAATCTCTCTTATTTCTGATACCTGTATTGTTTCTTAGCCCCTCTTTCTTTTCTGTTTTCTCTCTCTTTCTTTTTATTCTTTTTACACGGTTATTAAGGTCACAGTCTCTGAACATTATATCGTACAGATTTCGATGTTCGTTGCTCCTAAACTTTACACAATGCTATTCTTTGGTAATATGGTTGTTTTTGTACAATACTTTAAACATGTTGGCTACTCTATTTTGCTGCTTGCATTAACATAGGTATGAAGTTTATATCCATTAATGCAAATGGCCTTAACTCTCCTCACAAAAGAAGATTAGTGATGGAGGAAGCCAGAAGGTCCAATGCAAATATATTATTTATCCAAGAAACTCATTTTGACAAGAAAAATCCTCCTAAATTTACCCACAAGTTTTATCGCAATGCTTTTCATGCAATGTCAAATTCCAAGTCACTGGCTTTTTTCCTCACTGATAAAGTAATAGATTCCAAAGGTCAATCTCTAATCTTAAATTGTTTCATTAAAAATGTCATTTATACCTTAGTTAATGTATACTCCCCAAACTCTACCCAACTACCATTTTTTGATAAATTGTTTTCTAAAGTACTTAAAACACGTAAAGGCTCTCTAATCTTGGGAGGTGATTTTAATTTAGCTATAGACCCTTGTTTGGATTCCACGGTTGCAAAAAAACTCTAAAAGAGCTCTCGCTATTCTTAAACTTGGTAAAAAAAGTAATCATTTATTAGATGGCTATGGGTGGTATGACACATGGAGATTACTTCACCCAAATGAAAGAGATTTTTCCTTTTATTCCGCACCACGTAACACTTATTCCAGAAATTGATTACTTTATAGTGGATAAGTCACTGATTCAAAGATTATAAGCTGGCCATATTGGCACAATTTCTTGGTCTGACCATGTACCCATTTCTTTAATTATAAATGAACAATTTCAGACGAGATGTAGTTATCCTTGGAGACTTATGATTTTCATTTAAATGATAAATCAATTAAAGATAATTTATCTACTCAATTTAAAATGTATTTGAAAGAAAATCTACCTTCTGATACTTCCTTTGCAAATGTATGGCTTGTTCATAAAGCAGTAGCAAGGGGCCTTCTGATAAAGGAAGCGTCTAGGAAAAAGAAAACCAGGGGAAAAACTAAACTAGATTTATTGATAGATTTAACAATAAAACAAAAACAACATAAATTGTCACCCTCCCCAGTTTTGAAATCACTAATAGATAGTATCAAAAATGAATTACATTCACTTCAAATGCAAGAAACAGAATTTATGCTTTGAAAATTGAAAATGAAATATTATATACAAAATAATAAAGCAAGTACAACAGTGGCCAAATAACTGAGGCAGCAAGTTGCAAGGGCCAAAATAGCCTATATTAAAACCTCTTCAGGAAAAAAGGTCATCAATCTTGTAGACATTTCTAAAGAGTTTGCAAAGTAGTATGAGAAGCTATACAATCTTAAACATGATGATTCAATTTACCATCCTTCTGAAGACGATATAGCTAACTATCTTTCAAATACTGATTTCCCACAAATAAACATGGACCAAAAACATTAATTAAATCTTCCCATTTCTGAACTCGAATTATGTAATACTATTAAAAGTTTAAAAATACTCAAGGCTTCTGGTCCTGATGGATTTACCAATCTGTATTATCACGTTTTTAGTGATATTCTTTTATCACCATTATTTGACATTTCTAACAGTACATGCCAGGGATGTCCACTTTCCCCACTTCTTTATGCCCTCTCCTTAGAATCACTGGCCACTATTATTAGACAACTGCCTGACATCACAGGTATTATAACTTCTACTTCTTTTACATGTAAATTAGGACTATATGCTGATGACATTCTCTTAACATTATCACATTTACCAGTTACTATCCCTAATCTACATAAAGTCTTGTCACAATTTAATAAAGTATCTTATCACAAAATTAATATTTCAAAATCAAAAGACTTACCTGTTTACATCAAATAGTGGAGAATTTAAAACAAACCTTTAATTATGAGTGGAAGGCTTCCTTTTTTACTTATTGAGGTATCAATATACCAAAAAATCTTAGAGACATCCATGACCTTTATATTCTTAAACTGTTATCTCACATTAAAATATGATTTAAAGACTGGTCTAATCTATTTTTGACCGGGCTAGGAAAAATTTCAGCTTTTCAAATGATGATCCTTCCCAGATTTTTATATTTGGCTCATTACCTAACCCTAAGATGATAATTACACAATTTCAAAAATTGACATCTAATTTTATCACCCGAGGTAAAAAAAAAACCAAGGATTTCTTTCCATATATTTCAACATAATAGTACAAAAGGTGGATTACATATACCAAATTTTCAATACTACCATATAGCGGCTATCCTCTCTCAAGTTTCATTTTAAACCACATACATTAGCATGGTTAGATATGGAAAATGATTGTGTACACCCATTTACTCTAGATCAGCTCATATGGTCACCAGTCGCGCAACGACCAGTTTTATCTAATGTTTTTTTCTTGCACATAATTGACCTTGTTGTGTTTGGATTGAATGAATCAAAAATACCACCAAATTCCATCTATTTCTACAGCCTCTCCTTTAACAATGTTAATGCTTTTGATACCTGATCTTAATTTAACTAAATGGGTATGGAGCTTAAACGATATATATTCCACTAATAAAATATGTTCCTTTTAATATCAGATAAATAATTATGGTCTTACTCAATGTGACTATCATATATATGTTCGATTTTTTTGAGCATGAGTTTAAACTCCAGAACTCCAACTTATCAACTATTACTATTGATATTACATACAACTATGTCTCCTAATGGTTCTAAAAGTTTATCCCTTTGTCACAATGCCTTACTCTCCATAACTGATGAAGATACACTTCCTTATATGGTGAAAGGGGAAACTAAATGAGGTCTACATAATGATTTACAATTGTTGAAGGTGGGGAACGATGTCCCATATTTGGTGGTTTTGCCATAAAATGAAACCATAAAAAATGAATCCCTATTGTGTGTATTGCTACCAAATTAGTTATTGCTAGAAATTGGAAGAATCCATCAACCCCTACATTTTCTGATGTTGTCACCTTAATGGAATCAATTTCTGTATATGAAAAAAAGCCTTTTTCTGTGCTCAAAATTGATATGAACTCTATCAATCTATTTGGAATCTGTGGTTGGAGTATTTAGCTACACAGCCTTAATATAATATTGATGCATATGTTTTTGATTTTTATCTGTATAACTATTTTGGTGGCTACTCTTAATTTGTATCAATGTCTTGTTGTATTATTTATGAACTTATATTGTGATCATTACATATTTCTGTACCATTTTCTAATGTCATGTATAATTTTCCTCTCTTTCACTTTTTATTTGATTTTTTCCTTTTTACCTTTCTGAATCCCATTTATTTGCAATAAAAATCTATTGTACCAAAAAAAATGTTGTCTTCATCATAATTTTTGAATTTACAAAATTATACTAGACTTTATTCTCGATTACTGTACCCTTTTATCACACAATTTAGAGTTAATTTACAAATGTTTCCTTTTATCACAGTGACTTATCTCTAAAACTTATGAAAAGTATTCTTTCTTGTATTACTTTCTATTTTGTATTACGAATTGTGTGACACAATGAATTGATTGCAAGTTGAGTTGTAAAGCCCTAAATGCAATTAGACATTAAATCTTACACGGAATATGTGAGGGATCAGATGTGGACATATAGACACCGTAAATTAACACTGAGCTGTATTTTTTTTCTTTCTCTGCTTCTTCTTCTTCTTGCTTCTAGAAGAGAAAATTACTAGGAAAGTTTGGGAGGAATTGAAGGGTAACTAGCTAGTGGGGACCTGTCGGAGAGACTCTGTCTTATTATCACTCTCCATGTGGAGCGGGGGAGGCTGCCGGCAAAAGACACCGGCTCGACATCCACAATTAGAATTGTGGAAATTTACGCACATGTTAGGGATTAACAAAAGTGCTTTCTTAGGGACCTCGGATTGGGACAGAGGACTCTATGTGAATGTTAGTATTGTTTTATGTTGTGTGTTTTGCAATCTTATCGGCGGGGTGGGGGTGAGGGGCATGGGGCAGGGGAAAAGAAGAAAACCTAATGGTTAGAATTGCCACATTGAATGTCCGTGGCCTGAACTCTCCTCAAAAGAGGTCTATTCTTTTCAATTTCCTTTATAAAGAATGCATTAAGATCTGTTGTCTTCAGGAGACACATTGGAACCTTAAAGCTGGAGAGAATATTAAATCACAGAAATATCCAACAATCCTTTCGGCATCTCTACCTACAAAAAAGAAACGGGGAGTTGCAGTAATGTTCTCGAGTGAGCTCACCTTAAATTTGAAACACACAGAGTTTGACCCAGAGGGCAGATATATAATCGTGGTTGGGGAATTCGACCATAAACTAATAACCTTGGTTAATCTATATGCACCAAATGAGGCCCCGATTCGGTTTATTAAGAAACTGCTTGGTAGAATAGAGAAAGTTAGGCAGGGCTCCCTCATGATTTTAGGGGATTTCTCTCCTAGACCCAAATATGGATAAAAAGACAATAGGAGGTAGACTAAGAGATAGAAGGGTTAGTTCTCAGGCCCGCAGATTGCAGGATCTTTTGGATAAAGCAACACTATATGATATATGGCGAATCACCCATCCAACGGAACGCGATTACACGTGCTTCTCAAGGTCTTACCTGGCATACTCTCGGATAGATTTAATCCTGGGGGATGCAGGTATAGTCTCGCAAGTAAACAACATCGGGATACAGGAGATCACATGGTCCGACCACAATGCAGTGGTTATGGACCTTAAGGATATTTATACTAAACCTAGAGCAGAATGGTGCCTGAACCCTAATCTACTGAAATCCAGAGAGAATATAGACTATATAACCACAATGACAAAGTACTACTTCCAAGAGAATAAGTCTACGGAGATATCTCCTTCCACGATATGGTGCGCCTATAAGACGGTCATGCGTGGACTTTTTATTAAACTGGGCTCACAGGCAAAAAAAAAGGATATTAGAGGCCCTGCGGGAATGTCCGCTCAAAAAATAAAACTTTATGCGGATGATATCCTTCTAACGTTGGAGGATCCTATACTATCAGTAGAACGATTAATGTCAATATTAACAGAATATAGTCAGGTATCAAATTATAAATTGAACATAGCCAAGACTGTAGCGATGCCATTAAATATGTCACCTGAGCAGATATTGAGTATAGATAGGAAATACGGTTTCTCTTGGAACAATCAGGTAATACCCTACTTGGGAATAAATATATCTCCGAACCCAAAAAACTGGATGAAGATTAATGTCCTCCCCATGATGAGGGAAATGAATAGAAGCCTAGTGACATGGAAGTCACTGTTTATCTCATGGTGGGGAAGAATTAATGCCATAAAGGCTTATATTCTCCCTAAATTTCTATACATCTTCTGTATGCTCCCATTCAAGATCCCAGGCGCATGGGCACAATTGATACAGTCTTCCTTCTCCCGTTTCATATGGAATGGTAAGAAGCCAAGGCTGGGTCTGCGGACCCTAGCCAATACACCTAAGATGGGAGGATTGGGGGTCCCGCTCGTAGCGGAATACGTAAAAGGCGGCTCTATTATCCCAGGCTATAGCAACTAAAAAAGAGAACACGCTCTCTGAAGATTGGTATTCATGGGAACTTGGGAAAGCTAGGGTCCCGAATCTGAAAGTGTTGTTCTGGAAAATTAACAAAGTTTCATATAAATTAGATAATAAAGATAATTGTCCGGCCTTAAATCAGATATTGAATAACTGGAATTATGTCATGGACATGTTGGGTCTAAGAGACAGAAAACATTGATCTACGGAAATGGGTTACTAGTGGCATTACCTGGATTGAAGACCTGATAAAAAATAATAACTTAAAAACTTTCCCTTCTCTCCAGGAACAATATGATCTCCCATCCCAAGACTTATTTAAATATATTCGGGTTAAGGGTTTCCTGGCGAAACACTCAAGTTTTGCAGATCCCAATACCTTAGGACCAGTAAATTTATTAAATTAAGTTAATTTGCCAACCAGACTATAAAAAACCCATAACAAAATCCCTAGAAATACTTAAAACAGCAAAAAGCAGTGGGACCACTATGGCCATCATAAAATGGCAAAAAGATCTCCAGATTCAAATTGATGAAAAACAATGGTCCCTTGCTTTGGAAAGGTGTTATAGGGCTGTTCATTGTTTACATTTAAATGAAAGTCAGTTTAAAGTGAGCAATCGCTGGTATTTAGTTCCAACTACTCTTAGTAAGATGTATCCAACTCAGACATCACTATGTTGGAGATGTCACAAGGCTCGAGGGGATTATCTCCATATTTGGCGGCAATGCCCGCTTATGACTGGATTTTGGCATGCCATTTCCCAGTATTTGATTTCTAAATTCGGACAAAATTGGTATCTGAAGCCAGAGATTGCTCTACTACATCTGAATTTCCCAGAATATACAAGGGAACACAGGATAATCATACAGATTTTAACTGCATGTAAACTAGAGATCGCGAGGAATTGGAAAGGTCCTAAGAGCCCAGAATGGGCGAGACTAAAAATACAAATAATCCACCAATGAAGGATGGAGAGTAGAAGATCTAATAATTTTGGGAAACCTAGCAGAGGAACGGGGGACTTTATGACTATGTTTAAATGGAAACAGAATGAATGTCGGAATGTATGGAAAGTCCCCTCCCGTCATGCTACCCCTCACCCCCCCCCCCCCCTGCCGATGGGAAAGGATAGACAGTAGTAATGTATTATGTATGTATGTTTTATGTGGTCCATTCAAGTTGTTCCATCTCCATGAATTTTGATTAGAATAAGTGGGTTTTGAGGGAGGGATAGGGAATTGGACCGGGGTCTATTTAACTGTGTGTAGTGTTAGTACAGTGTATTCTATATATTTATTGAATTCATCTGTAATTTTGATATTTTCATAATAAAAAAATAAAATAAATTATGAAAATATATCCCGTACTGGAAAATGCTGGGTCAGCATGCTGAATATGTATCACCTTTGTTAAAAAGATGTACAATAAAAATGACATACATACTATTATTCTACTTTGTTATGTCCTTAAATAAATAATTAGAAAGAGGTATTACATTTTTATTTAGTTTTCACTATTTTTGCTTTTCTATTGATTATATGAATTCAGCATAAGCTCAAGTATTTGAGGTTTCTAATGGAAGTTGTTGCCAATAGCAACTGTGTTGCCAGGGACCACATACCTTTGCAAAACTTCCTTCAAAAATGTAACATATGGATAGCCATTTATATCATTTATATGTGCCCAATAGCTTTTATTAAACTGTATTTTGTGTTTTATATCACACAAATATGAATGCAGACTGTGCTTTGCAAATGTATATAGTAGCCTTGATGAAATAAATGTGTGTTTTGCAAAATGTCACATAATGTTTTACAGCACTGTATTATGTGTCTTATGTGACCTTTACAAGTCCATTCTAAAATGGACTGCTACCTTACATTTATTTTCTGCTACCTTACATTTATTTTCATATTCGATATATACGTTTTTAAATAATAGCCAGATTATTCCTAGCCTTTTTTTTTCTTACAAGCTAATACAAGTTATTGTACTCTTGGACATTGTACAGCATTTAAATATGATCTTGTTCACTGTGATTATTTACTTAATATTAGACTTGAAACCAATTTTTGAATTCTAAAAAAACTCAGCATGATATTACAGGGTTATGTTAAACTTGGATAAACTCTTAAAGTCAGCAGGACTTCAATAAAAAAAAAATTCACATTTAACTTAACCCCTTATGGTGCTTTTGTCCAGATCTTGTGTCCCTGGTCCCTGGTGACACTAAGAGGGGCATGTACTGAAAAAACACAAATATATTTTATGTGCAAAACTATTTTTGCACTTTGCTCCTATTGCAATGTACTAAACGTTTAACACTCAAATAGTACATACAAGAAAATTGAGAATAAAATTGGGCATAATTGTGAATAAATACAGGCAACTTTGAGAATATTTGTTCTACCTCTAGAGTTGAGCTGACACCTGAATGTTCGTGTTCAGCAGGTTCGGGGTCGAACTTGACCCCGAACCCTAACCTATTAACCGGCGGGTGGGGTCCCTATAAAATAATGAGGGGGGACCTAATGTCCCCCCCCTGGTCCCCACCCATTGCCAGTGGATGGGGACCCTAAAATAATAATGAGCGGGGACCAAAAATAAAGTGACTAGGGGTGCTCAGCCCCTAGTCACTTCCCCCCAAATAAAAAAAATGCCTACCTACCCCCCCTCACCCTAATAATAGTGAGGGGGGGGGGGGGGGGCAATAAACTAACCTGTAAAAAAAATAATTTCATACTTACCATTTGATGTCTTCTTTTTTCTTTCTTCTTTTCTTTAGCCCCAAAAAAGGCCAAATAAAAAACCATAATATGCACAGCATATATATTGCGGCAACTGTTAAAAAAAAAAAAAAGAGCGCAAAAAAAAATTAATCCACTGGTGGGTGAAAAAATAATTCATCTTCGCCCATGGAGGGCTCTCCATTTACCTGTCACAGCACTCTGATTGGTTGGTTTGAAATCCAACCAATCAGAGTGCTCTGTGTCATTTTACACAGCGTGGTAAAGTTCTTTAGAATTTTCCCACTCTGTTTAAAATGGCTAGCACTCTGCACTCTGACCGAGGGGGAACACTAGGTAATGGGTGGGGACCGGGGGTGCTTATTTTACTAGTGTCCAGTCACTAGTAATTTTAAATTTGTTAAGGCGATATGAATCGCCGAACCCCGAACTCCAACCCGGACATACAGTGGAATGTCCGTGTTCATGTCCGGGGTCCAAAAATCTTAATGTTCGGTACGAACCCGAACTTTGCGGTTCAGGGTTCGCTCAACTCTCTCTCCCTTTTTTTATAGTACTTGTTCAAATCTGGTGTAATTTCCACACGCAAATAAGAATTATTTTTCACAAAATTTTCGCAAAACTCTTTAGCATGCGCAAATATAATCACAATTTATTAGCACAACTGGAAAAAAGCACGATAAATGAAAATAAACGGAAGAGGCGCAAATCAGGAAAAAAGCGCAGAATGTTACAAATAGTCGGAAATTGCTCCTTTCACTTGTTTTTTCCCACTGCACTTGTTTAGTACATGACCTCCTAAGGGTCATATTTATCAAGACAAAATAGGTGGTATTTCAGGAGAAAGTGCTAAAATAGTAGTAGTAACCATGGAATCCAATGGAAAGTCATGTCAGTTTGCTCCACATTTAGCACTTTTTAAAAGAATAGCACCTGTTTAGCCTTGATAAATGTGTCCCTAAGTGTCTCTTTGATGTTCTTTCATCACCAATTTTTATTTTTAGAATCCCATCAATGCCATGTTACTGGTACAACCTCACAAAAATGGCGAACAGAAGGTGAAATGAAGGACTTAAAGCAATGCTTCTCAGTTGGCAAGAAGGGGGTGAAGGGTGGTTTTTATGAGGGGAACATTGATTTAAATTGGTGAATTAAATAAAGATTTTTAAGGTGGATAATAGCAAATATCTAAAGGATGTGATCCATGAGGAGCATTCCTACACCTTAATTCAAGAGGAAAATGTTGGGCTACATCATCTTCTGCCTCTTCCTGAGAATTATTACCAATGGCAGAAAATGATTGCACATGTACATTTTGTCTAGTAGTTGTATCTGTTTATATTACAATAATCACCTCCTAGTATAACTTTCATTTCATTGTGCAGAATTTGCTGGAGACGTGAGACGTGAAAATGAATCTGTACTAAAGGTCAAACATACATTTCTTGATATTTTTTAGCAGGAAGTTTAATTGGAAAAATGTTGATAAAATAGTAACAAATGCATGACAAATTATTTGGATTGATATTTAAGTAATGTAATTAAGAATTTAGTGTTTGTGCAACTTATATTTGCGTTTGTATTTGCTACTAACAAATATAAATGAAATTTCCATTCAGGTTAATTGGCGCTTTTATTATTTTTCAGCTTATAACAAATTGTTAAAAGCCTGCTTTGTTAATTATATCACATAGTTAATTCCTTGTGCAAGTTAGCGTGACACTATTTTACCAGTGGGAAATATGCAGCTAAAATAAAATTAACCCATGCTATGGATATTACATCTTAAAATATTCAAGAAAACATTTTTCCTAATTTTCTGATATGTCTGATAATAAACGGACTGTCTGGTGACCAAACGACATTTTCCAAATATTAATGCATAATAATGTGCTTTCAGGGTACTTTAAAATGCATGTTTTTTTTGGTAGCGTGATGACGTGAGGACGTATGTGTTCGGAGGCGGGCGTGGACGAATAACGGGCATCACCGAGGAAAGCAAGACGGTGTCCTGACTCAAGCTCCAGAGATCCTGAGACAAGTGTCCGACGACGCCAGCGAGCATTTTTCCCGCGAGTCTATCAGCGCGTCTATTCAACAATTATCCCAGACTAACGGCCAGTGGCAACTCACTACTTTTGCGGCGGTGAAGGAGAAGAAAAAGGAAAACAGCCTTGGGGACCATTACACGAGCACCACGTGTGGAATACAGATAAGTACTTTTCCTTGCTGTGAGATTGATGTACTTGTTTGGGACTCCAATTGAGCTCGGTGGGAGTGAACTATTTCATGCGCTGTAAAGGCCTGTACCCTACTTGTCTGACGGGATGTGGGGTCAGTGTGCTGGTGCTCCATGAACTTGACTACCTAACGATTAGGGAACATGCTGAAACTTATCTAATTAAGAGCACGTTACTATCCGCGTGGAAATTTTCCCTGCCCCCCCTGTTGAATGTTTAAACATTCATTGAATTAATGAAGCTCATCTGAAACCAAGCATAGCAGAATTAACTACTTGGACCAAACTACTCAATACAACCAGTATCACTTTCTGTGTTAGATTCTCCCCAAGTCTGTTAACTGGAAGCAAGCTCATATACTATAAGTTGTGTGGCTGAAATTCACTCTTTAATGGCGCAAAACTGAATGACTGCGTGGATTGAATTAATGAAGGCTGTTTGAAACCAAATACACCAGAATCCATTAGCTTGACTGTCTTACTTGAAGCATCCAGTCTTGCTTTTTTCCCCGTTGTTTCCTTTAGGCCTGACAATTGGAAACAAGCTCATATATTTTAAGCTATTTGGTGAAACCTAAAGTGAGTGTGTCACCACTGGCTGAATTTAACCATTTGATTACTACGGAACCCATTGATTCTTATTTATTATCTGAGCAGAAGTTTTTGTGATATATATGTTGAATGTCTCTACCGGAAACAAGTCCACATATTGCAGGTTACCTGGTGGAAATCCACCCTGCACGCGAATTGAACAGAGTTGTCTGACTGTTTGTACCGAATTAATTAAGGCCACCTGAAATTAATCATAACGGGAATTGTGCTCACATACCGGCTGAAAACTAGTGAGAATCTGCTTGGGGCACGACTCTCTGTGTGGATTCAGTGTGTGGTGTGCAGGGGGACCTCTCTCCCTGTTTCCAGTGTTTCTCAGGACTGAGTTCGGCAGTAATAACTATTCAGAGTGCACCTGTTTAAACGTGATATCTGATCTACATATTCTCAGCACACCTTTAAACTGTGCACAGAAAGATCCCTCTTTCTGCTTTTAGCACTTCCCTGAACTGAGTACAGTAGCAATCACTATCTGCTGTGTAACTATCTAAAAGTGATTAACCAGATTACGTTACCCTTGGCATAACTTAAATTGTGTACAGCAGTCATCACTGTTCCCAAATACTCTGATCTGGAATCAATTAATAACCTATTAGGATGGGCCCCAAAGCTGAGAGAGTTAAACCTGATAAAGTGGAGAGAATAAAAGAGCCTAATAAGGCCTCTAAGGGTCATTCAATAAGTGCATACTACTCTCCTAAAGCTCAATCTAATCTCTCGATCATCTCTGATAAATCTTCCTCGGACCAACCAAGCGAATCCTCAGTAATGGATTCAGACCTCCATCTTACTCTTGATACCCTCGAAAAATCTCTAGATTCTCTATACCTGAAGATAAAAACGGACTTAGAATGCAACTTACTGGCTCTCAAAGAAGAGCTATCGCAAGTGAGGTTAACTATACAGTCCCAAGCTCAAGATATAGCGTTAGCACTCCAAAAAAACGAAACTTTGAAAATCCAGAATGACACACTGTCTGACGCCATCATAAAATTGGAGAATAAAGTGGCTGATCTAGAAGACAGGTCGAGGCGTCGGAACATCAGGACACGAGGAGTTCCGGAAGAGATTACGGACTTGGACCAATATATACTGGACCTTCTTTCGCTTTATGTGGATCATAAGTTACTGGGCCCAATGCCTGTGGAACGGATACACAGGCTACCAAAACCGCCTAACCTACATCAGTCAAATGTCCCAAGAGATGTAATAGCCTGTCTATATACCTCACGGATAAAAGATTTGTTTTCCAGAGGGTTTGCAAAAAATCCATCTAAAAATACAAGATTCTCTGCAATAAACATTTTCGCAGACCTTTCCCAAGCAACCAGGATCAATAGGAGAAAGTATGCTCCATATACCACTCTGCTTCGGGAACAAAAAATCTATTATACGTGGGGTTTTCCCACAAAATTGCGAATTCATTACAATGACAAGATCTATATATGTCTTGATCCGCAACAAACCAAGGATAAATTAATACAATGGAAACTCTGGAATGAACAGCCACCTACTTAAGTTTGACACCTTGCTTAATTAGAACCTCTCGGATATTGCCCTACAGAAGATTAGAGGAATCCCCCTTTTCTTTTTATTTTTTTTTTCTCTCTGATGTTTGCACAGAGGTATTTAAGACGCACTTGGTTTGCCTATTGGATATCTCATAAATCTGGACTCATATTGTATGGGACTAAAAGCATGATAAACAGATAATTATCGCCTTTTCTCCTTTTTTTTTTTCTCCTCCTTGGGTTATGACTATATGGTTACGATTTGGCCTCAGTCTCAGACATGCCAAACGTTTTTCAGGTGATAATTGACACCCACATAATGTAGATTTTTTTTTTCACTTACAGAATTATGGTAATAATTATCTAGAATATATCATAATTAAGCACTATGAGTACGGTTATAAAACCGAAATATATGCAACTGTAAATAATTGGCACTATTCACTTTGATCTAGATAAGTCACTTTATCAGGAAGAGCACTATCTTGCATGCTTTTATTTATTTATATGCGTTTGCACCGTGTTAGCCCTTAAGATAATAGATTTTTGACAGAAACTTTAGACACTTTAAACACTTGTGGATTGAAAGAAGTATATTTCATACTCTAAGTTTTGAAAGGCCCATCTGGCTCAGTGTTGTATTAGGGAGCCAGACGAATGAGCTAATATAGACCTATTGTATTTTCTAATGAAGCATTACTTAAATTTTGCCTATATTACACAAGTACTATTAAGCACCTTAATTATATACATAATAGAGGAGGAGCAACTGTGTATTATTTATCTACTTATCTATCTATCTAGTTATTTGTTCTTATCTTTTTTCATTTTTCTCTTCTCTGATTTTACTTATTAATTTTTTTTTCCCCTAACCTATAAACTTGCGCAGCATAGTAGTGTTAGTATGATATTACTACTACTACCTTAAGGGTCAGCACAGTGATGTATTATTAAGCAATCTTATGTGCATCATTGTGACTGGGTTCTTTTTTTTTTTTTTTTCTCTTCTTTCTCTCTTCTCTTTTTTCTTTTTCTCTCTTTTTATTTACAATCTGTGCAGCATAGTATGCCCAGTATGATAAATATTATTACTCTAAAACTTAGCACTGTTAGGTATTACTAGGTAATCTAATTGTATTTAATCTAGATGTGATATGCTGGTAAATGAAGTCAATTGGAATTTTTTTTGTGCACCATTATGATTGGCTCCCCTCTTTTTTTTTTTCTCTCCTTTCCTTTTTCTCTTCTGTATGGGACTAAATCCCGGAATCGCCCTAAACCCACCTTCCTTGCCCTGATGGTTTGGGGTATTGTCTTCTTTCGGAGTATGTCAATTTTGTATTGGCAGGACTGCCGAGATAGAAGGCGCGGTATAATTATTTTTTGTGTGTGTGAATTTGTATGTCAAGAGCATAGTTGCGCTATAGGTGGCGGGGGGTTGGGACTTTTGGAATGGGGGGGGATTTGGACGTTCTATGTCCCTTAAATTTGTGACTCTCAATGCCCAGGGCTTAAATTCTCCATACAAGAGGTCCTATCTTTACGATACGTTGAAATCTGAATCAATAGATATAGCATTTGTTCAGGAAACGCACTAGAAAGCAGATCAAACAATGCTCTGGCAGTTTAGTAGATTCCCTCATATATATACTTCTTCTATGCAAGGGAAGAAAAAACGGGGGGTAGCGATTATTATCTCTGCCCACCTCAAATTCGAATACATACATCACTTAACGGACCAGGAAGGCAGATCATTAATTCTGATATGTCGCATAAATGACACAGAATACACTGTGTAACTTATATGCCCCATCGGATAAGTCAGATAAATTTCTTAATAATAGGATTGAAGCCCTGGAAACAATCATGAAGGGGATATGTATTATAGGGGCGACCTAAATTGTATAGCGGATGTTATTAAAGACAGGAGGACTACCAAACCTAATAAGGTGGACAATCGCCTGAAGATAAGAGCGGAACGTTTCTCAGACACTTTACATAGGAATGGATTTTACGATGTGTGGAGAATTATGCATCCAGATGAGCAGGATTATTCCTTCTACTCGAATCCCCACGCATCGTATTCCCGGATAGATTATTTCCTGATGATGGGGCCCACCCTCGGGAGGTGTTCCAACTCGAGGATGGGCAACATCTCTTGGTCGGACCATGCACCACTCTTTATGACCTTAAAGGATGCTCCGCTATATAAAACCCGCGGTGATTGGAGACTAAACAAGTCTCTGCTATCCCCTGAGGCCGACAAATTAGATCTGATAGAACAGACTAGACTGTTCTTGGAGAACAATGATAATGGGGAAGTCTCTGACTTTACACTGTGGTGTGCTCTAAAGTGCTATCTTAGAGGTTACCTGATAAAGCGGGGAGCATGGAAAAAAAGAGCAATGGGAAGGGACCTCCCAGATCTCTACATTTCACTTGCCCATGCAGAGAAGAGACATAAAACATTTCCAACTGAGGCGAATCTGACGGAGGTCGAGGTCGTCAGGAACTCCATCAATGCAAAACTCAAGCAGAAAACAGATGCGATGATTTTGAGGTTAAAACAGCGTTGGTATTATAGTAATAGCAGAGTAGGAAAGGAGATAACCAGAAAACTGAAGTTTTTAACTCAATCAGTTAGGATAAAAAAGATAATAAACTCTAAAGGGGAGACATGCATTACCCCCCCTCAGATTGGAGCAGCATTTAGAGAATATTATGCTAAATTATACGATCTTGAAGAACCAAGAGCCACAACGCAAGAAATCATGGAGTTCCTGAGACACCTCAATCTCCCTCAGATTTCTCCCGAGAAATTGAGTATACTTAACCAACCTTTTTCAAGCATTGAAGTGGCGGGTGCGATAACAGATCTGAAAGAGGGCAAGGCACCTGGACCTGGCGGGTTTTCAGCAATATTTTATAAAACTCTGAGAACCGTAACAACCCCAATCCTGCAAAGGATGTATAACAGAATTGCAGCAGACGAAAACTTCCCTGTAGAAATGATGGTAGCAAACATCGTACCAATTCCAAAAGCTGGTAAGGACCCGACTCGGGTCCCAAACTACAGGCCGATCTCTTTAATTAATCTTGATATAAAGATATATTCAAAGATCTTAGCCCAGAGGTTGAAGGTTGTGGTTCGGGACGTGATTCACCAGGATCAGATGGGCTTTATGCCGGGGGGGGTCCACGGAGGCCAATACCCGCAGGGTACTCAATATTCTCGAAATTGTTCATCTGCAAGCAGCTCCGTCAGCCCTTCTCGCGCTAGACGCTGAGAAGGCGTTTGACAGAGTGAATTGGCATTTCCTATTTGGGACCCTGCGGGCCTTTGGTCTCTCTGGACCCTTCCTGCAATTCACTAGGGCACTCTATATATCCCCCTATGCTAAGATTAAGGGTCCAGCCTTGACATCGGACCTCTTTCTAATACATAATGGTACACGCCAGGGTTGTCCCCTCGCTCCTTTATTATATGCTTTAGCTATGGAACCTTTCGCTGTATCCGTTAGGAAGAACCCTTTGATTAGAGGAATTGAGGTTGGGAAGCAGGAGCATACTATAACTTTATATGCAGACGATGTGCTGTTGTCTCTATCTGCCCCCTCGATATCAATTCCGGCTTTGATGGAAGAAATCCAACAATATGGGTATTACTCAAACTATAAAATTAATATATCTAAAACCCAGATTATACCCCTATATATATTAAACACGATGCAACTAAACATACTAGATACCATGGGATATAGCGAAAATAGCTCCAGAAAGATTGAATACCTGGGAGTTACCTTCTGCCCAAAGATAGATCAAATTATAGAGGTAAACTATAGTAAGTTAAAAAATCAACTGAAAACTATGCTCGCGTGCTGGAAAGGTATGGAACCATCTTGGATGGGTCGAATAGCTATACTTAAATCTTATGTAGTTCCCAAGCTCCTGTATCTGCTTAGAGCCCTACCAATGCATGTTCCACCTTGGCATCTGAGAGAGCTGGATCTCCTCTTCGCCTCTTATGAATGGGCGGAGGGAAGATCCAGAATACCAAAGCAAATCTTGATGAGACCGATAGAGAAAGGTGGCTTGGGATATCCCGATTTATTACAGCTATATGAGACTACACAGCTGGCTCATATACTGGGCTGGAATATTGATAGAATAAAGAATCCCCCATGGCTAAGTATTGAGCATTATAAAAACAAACAACTAGACCCCTTTCTTCTCATATGGGTGACCCCTACACAAGCTCGAACTATAGATTACCCAGGTATGATAATCAATAACCTTATCTCCTCCCTACATTTGATGAGGAAAAGATTCCATATTCGGATTTCTCTATCAATGGCATCCCCAATAAATGTTATCTTATATTATATTACCAACATAGATCTATCAATATGGAGGATGAGTGGTATTGAAAAAGTAGGTGATATGTACATGGAGGGAACTATGAGGTCTTTCTCGGAAATCCAGAGAATGTACAGGTTTCCAGATAGAGAGAGGTTCACATTTATAAGAATTAGACATTTCCTCCGTGGGCATCCCCCCTCTGAACCCGACCATTGGGATAATTTTTTAAGTGCTATAATCCCCAAAAATATATACTCTAAAATCAGAAAACTTGTTACCACTCATTCCAATTTTGAAAAACCAAATCCAATAATGCTTTGGGAACAGGAACTGCATTTCCAATTACCCAAGCAAGAATGGTATTTAGCGTGGCAGACCACTAGGAAGGCAGTACATTGCATTAAACTACAGGAACAATACTACAAACAACTATATAGGTGGTATCTGGTACCGGATAGAGTTGCAAAATATAGGACAGATACGAGTAACATATGCTGGCGCTGTCTCCTTGAGGTGGGCTCCCAATCACATCTCTGGTGGTATTGTACACTCTTATCACCAATTAAAAACAGAATATCAAAGGTTTTACAAGAAGTAATAGGTTCTAACATCATTCTGACACCCCAAATTTTCTTATTCCACACTGAATTCCCCAAGGTGGAAAAGTACATAAAATATTTTCTGATAAATATTTTCCTTGCTGCGAAACTATGTATAGCCAAAGCTTGGAAAAATCCATTACCTCCACCCTGGTCAGAGGTCGTGACCCAACTAGTATTTCAAGCTGGGGCAGAAAAAGCTTTCCATGGCAGAAATAGTGAAGTATACCAAAAAGTATGGATTAACTTGCCAATGACTATGGGCGAGGAGCCATTACCCCTGGGCATTGAGGTTGTGAGAGACTCACCCCCCCGCCGCCACCTTATGCATCGCAGGGGACCTGCTCTCCCTTTCTCCTAGGGGAGAGATGGGGAGAGGTTATTTGAACTTAGCTCTTGCTCTGTGTGTATGTGTGTTTGTGTTATATATAACTGAAAATAGGAAATGATATATGTATATGTGTATTTATGCGTATGTAGATTATATTTTTATACATGCCAGCCTGTTATATATATATGTGAATTGTGGTTTGTGTTTGTCTTTTGATATATTATAACCAATAAAGAATTATAAATTTAAAAAAAAAATGCATGTTTTACATTTTTCGTTGCTTAAAATACTTAGATGTCATCATGAAATTACAGCAGTTTGCTAGAAATCAGAATTGCCCACACTAGCTGAGTCAATTTCATTTTCATTCAAATGAATGGAATTTCCTGTCTCTCTAGTGATGTCATCAGACAATGTGTTGCACTGTTAAGAGATCCTGTTGTGTACAAGAACAAGTCTATTAAAGTCCACACAATGTATTCTATTCCAGCAGCACAGGAAGTGACTAAATTAAACAAAACTTTATATGTTTTGTTTCATTTGGGGGCATTCATTTGTCCCCAAAGTCTAGTCTAGACCCTTGTGTTTTTTGCTGAAAGATCTTTTTTGGTTTCATCGACTATAGAACCTGATGTAATTTGAAGTTCCAGCAGTGTCTGGCAAACTGAAGATGGTTGAGTATGTCTTTGAATGACAATAGAGGCTTTTTTCTTGAAACACTTCCAGACAACTTGTGGTTATGTAGGTGATGTAGAATTGTAGTTTTGGAGACTTTGTGACTTCTGCAATTCTCCAGCTATGATCTTTGGAGATTTTTTGGCCACTCGAACCATCCTCTTAACAGTGTGTTGAGACAATATAGACAACCATCCTCTTCCAGGTTCATTTATAACACTTCCAGTTAATGGAAGGCCTATATTATTGTTCTCATGGCAGAAATGGGCATTTTCAATATATTTTCTATTTTCTTCTAAACCCTTCCTTTTTGTGCAACTGAAGAACCTTTTGTCCCACATCATAGTTATATTCCTTGGTCTTACCCACTGTAATGGTATGTAATGGTAATATATTTTTATATATGAATTCATAGGTGTACAATTAAGTGTGCCACAAATATTTTTAACATTTTATTTATGATCCTATGTTGTGTTTGCAATAGCTTAATATCCATAAGGGCAGGATATTTGTGTGTGCCTTAATGAGCCTTCTTTGCTCATATTTACCAATGGTGTCAAAATCACTTGAGGGCACTGTTTATGAAGCCATTTCCATGTTAAACAAATATGTTGTACTGCACTTTTCAGGCCCTTACAGTTCAATTCTCCAGCTAAAATCTGGAGGATTGCTATGTGCAAATTTTGTACATGCTTCCCGAATTTAGAGCATGTTCAGGGTAATAAGCACATATTGGGTAGCCAAAATGTTATGCTTTTCAGGATGATATTGGCCTGATCCAAATTCTTCCAAAGTTTCAGTTTTCAACAGCTCAGACAGCCAATTAGCCCCCGCTCCCCCCCTCCAATAATTCAGAGATTTGGGGAAATTCAGCTACTAGCCCCCATTTCAGTGGTCCCCACATAATAATTTGCCACACAAATGAAAATGGATAGCATTTTTTCTTTTATTATTGCCTTATTATTTTCAACACCTTTTTCCAAGATATCACTGAGCACTCCACGTCTTAGAAGTTTTCCAGTTTGTTAGTGCATTATAGAAATATAAAATGATATCACAATGTAACCTGCCTTATTAAAGTGCTTTGACCTCGTGTTTCAAGAAGGTTTGCCAATTGTCTGTAAATTTACTGGTAGTAAAAAAACATCATTTTTAAAGTTGCCAAGGTACAAAATGCATTTGCACTGACAACACAACTGTTTTGCTAACTTCCTAAAATGAAGTAAAGTATTTATTTCACATCATTCTCTTACCTAATGCAAAAACGTATATTTACAATATATTTGTTATTGTTGTTCTTGAATCATACCTGTAGCTTTGGATCTGTCAAGTGTTTGTAACACATTTATTTATAACAGAATGCTTAATTTTGAAAAAAGGAAAAGTCAAAATATGACTGCCAACATTTTACTGGCATGGAGCGGTATTACTCATGTAGCATTTATTATGCTCTGAAAGGGAGTCAGCAAATGTCACTTTCCACACTAGATGTAAATTCATAATGTGTGTCTATTGGAAAAAAAATAATGATGCAAATAGTGGGTGGAATGGGAATTGGGGATGATGATAACTTAAGAGGGATGTTTTATTGATAATAAAAATGGATACACTTACACAGTGTTGCAGGTGTTTGATTCAAGTGCCAATTATGAGACATGAAGTTAATAATGTCAAAGTGCCATGTATCCCACATTATTCTGTGCAGAGACTTTCTATTTTAGTTTCCCTTCTCCCTGTTTTCATTTATTTCTGTATCTCAGTGGCTCAATGTGCTGTACTTTCTTCAATTTATGATGATGGTGACATTGTTGTCAGATGACAAGTACCACATCAGAGGTGCATGAGTACCAGGTGTAGTACCAGTGCCATAGGTTTGCCATAATTGCACTAGAACAAAAGTAAGTGACTTCAAGTTGGAGATTGGAAGACTGAGGTAGAATCTGTGGAAATTCTACTTTATATTAGTGTTAATATAATAGCATTGCATAGACATTTAGGGATTTACTTGAAACCCCAGGAAACATAAGTATGATCTTTTATGATGGGCAGGTTTGCCACCCAGCCTGCAGTTTACTGCTAAAAAAATTAAAACTAAACCCACAGTTAAGTCTATGGAGGCAATAGCATATTCCACATTTTTTTAAGAAAAGGTGGCTGCCACACATCCACTTGATTCTCAATCTTTTCATTTATCATTACTAAATCCTGCCCCTTAAGCATTTTAAGACTCATGCTACTTTGACTACTTTCATGGTTTTTCTTCTATTCAAACATATGGCAGTGCACCATGTGTGATCTTAATGATGATGAAACTAAATATATTAACTTGATTTCCTCCTGTCCACGTGTTTTCGACACTCGTAACATTTTCATTTCAAGTAAATTATGCAGATTTAATTTTAAATTAATTATTCCCGACACATATTCCAGATACATATTACACCAAATGCTGATCTGCAATTTCATGCTCCTTCAGGAATACAGATTGTAAAAATGGGAAGTGTCAAGTTGAATTCCAGTAGATATCTCATTTGACACACCACGTTGCTGCTGTTCTGTGGCTGCTGTCACATGTTCTGTTATTTGTGCAGTATTACTAATCTGAATAAAATCGGAACCACTTTACTCTACTTTTACAATACATTCAGGATGTGAACCTATAGAAAGGTTTAATATAAAAGGGCCATCATTCATTTGCAACATATATGTACTGAGTTTTTTTTATGATGAAAACACTTTCCTTTGGCGATCACCAACAATTTAAGTCAAAGAAAGGCATAGGAACACTACACTAAATGGAGCATCCTTGTACACCAATTATGGATAGTTGCAAGGCACTGTTGACTAGATGTTCATGGAAGAACAGTCAACTTTTCCATCATTTTGTTTGTTTGTCACCTTTGACATTTTTTATCGGCCACACATTAACTTTTGCATGCTGAGTTGCAAGTTATATGTGACCAGAAGGAAATCAATTAACTAATCAATATGGTTCTGTGGGATCCAGTACTTCATTAATTAATTGATTTCCTAAAGGTCACATATGACTTCTACATAAAAAATGGCCATGGTGGCTACCTTATCCATGGGACCTGCAATAATATTATTCATTTATCTTATACAAAGAGAGTTGAAATTAATATAGGAGGAGCGGGGCTAACCTGTAAAAATAAAATCAAAATAATGCAAACAGCTAGGAATAAAATTGTACTTTTAATTTGTATTTTGTTGAATGAAATTGAATAATACATATATAATTATATTTAATCACAGGGCAGGCATATAAAAGTGAAATTAAGGGGAGAAACAATACCCCCCCACCCAAAAAGAAAAAAACCTTAAAACACACACACAAAGACACCATATTAATTTCCAAAAGGAATAAAAATAACTGCGAGAAACACTGGAGAGAGCAATGTGTGCTAGTTAAGTGTAAATACTACAATAGGTATAGACCAGTTGCTTAGCTGCAGCAATTAAAAGCAATATTTAGGTTAATGGCCAATAAGGTAGAGGATAAATAATTAGAGTTAGTTGGAGATAAGATGAGCTATACCATAATTAAGGGGGTGTAATGGTAATTAAGAGAAATAATCAAGTAAATTATAATGTTAACCAGTGATATTTTATCCACCTTGGCAATTGCGAATGTGAAGTATAAGAAGAAGCAACTCTGCACTGTGCTTGGATCCGGGGCAGCTGCCCCTTTACCCTGTGGTAGAGACAGCCCACTTTGCCTGTATGTCACCATGGTTTATTTCTCATAGAAAAATACCCTTTTTGCTTGAGAAGCCACAGGTGATGTCATAAGCAGGAGACACAACAGATACAATTAAAACACATTTCTCTCTCAATTTATGCATTTGTTTTTAATTCTGATAACCCAAAATAATAATAATTAGTGTTGAGCGAACCCGAACCGCACTGTTCGGGTTCGTACTGAACATTACGGCATTCGGACCCCGAACACGGACATTCCACTGTATGTTCGTGTTGGAGTTCGGGGTTCAGCTATAAACCAAAAGTCTATAAACCAGAAGACATTCGGTTTATAGACTTTCGGTTTATAGAATATCAAGAGCATTACATGTATTCCATAAACCGAAAGTCTATAAACCGAATGTCTTTCGGTTTATAGACTTTTGGTTTATGGAATACATGTAATGCTATTGGCTTTCTATAACCCGAAATAGAGTCCCCATTCATAAGAATTTGCGTCTTGCGGTGCACTTCATATCTGAGAGTCAAATAGAACAGTCCAAAACTGTGCTTACAGCGCACTTTGAAAAATTCTAATTGTTTTGGGTCCTAAATAGTACATTTGTGTCTTGCGGTGCACTTCATATCTGAGAGACAAATAGAACAGTCCATAACTGTGCTTACAGTGCACTTTGAAAAATTCTGGCTACCTCCTCCTTCTCCTCCAGCGCTGCTTCCACCTACACCGCCACGGTCACCGCCTCCTCAACCTATGGGTCACTGAGTATAAACTGAAAGAGAATACCCTGCACTCCAACCCTCTCTCAAATGGATAATTCTGTTGATCCTCCTGGCAGCCATACTTTAGATTTAGATTTATGTTCTTCCAAAGCTAAAATCAAAAATTCCATCTAGTGCTATTTTATGGCTCAGCTGTATTTTTAATTTGTATGTATTTTATGTTTTTTGAAGTTATTTCCCTATCCATATTTGTTTGCATGGCACTTGTCCTACTCTTAACCACATTTTAATTGCTTTTGCAGCCCTCTAGCCCTTTCCAGGACTTGTTTAGAGGCCCAACAGTTCGTGTCCCCATTGACTTCAATGGGGTTCGGGTTCGGGGTCAAGTTCGATAGTTTTGGATCACTTTTTAATTAATATTATTATCTACATTAACAGTATTAACAATGTTTAGGGAATGTAAACACCTTAAAGAGAGGCAAAGTTAACCAGTGTAATCTAGTAGCAAAACGAGTCTCAGGAACAGTTTGTTACATTTATTCTTGGAAATATCTTAACATAAATAAAGACTGCTGAACCATTTTAATGAAATGCCAGCACATATAAATAGCGTTTTATGCTCTACTGATTAATTAATTTCAAGTTTGTAGGCAATTGCTCCAATTCGATGTCAGTTGTCCAATGCATCCCCTTCTGAAAAATTCCAATAAATATCTCTCCTCTGGACCCTATAATGAGATACATTATAAATTAAAACATTACACATCTGCCATATGCTTTCTTAGCATTAATAAACACACAAATATGTTCCATACTTAAAAAAATAAAATAAGTTGATAACTTGACTTTGTATGATATTGACAAGTCTTGTCAGACCTATTTTAGAGGTGACGCCTGCATGCCCAGCAGATGAGGCACCCTCTACGAAGGGAGATATTAAAAAAATAATCCATGCAAGTCGTTGCAGCCGCCCAGTGATGGGAGTGAGCGCAGGACTTTTCTTTCCGCATTTGTATTCATTTTTTGTATTACTCAGCCTTGTTACAATGCAGACACCCATCCCATGTGTTCCCTATTAAGGGTTAATAATGTATAGGGGTGTATATAAAAAATACCGATTTCTGTCTCATTAGAGATTTTTGCCAGAGGCTCAAAGAAGCAAGGTGAATGGTTAGAGTTAGGACCCACATAGGGGGGTCTGCCTTGACGTTGGCAGGTGGGCTCATCCTCTCATGGCCATTGGAGGTAACTAAAAAACCTCCATTTGTTTTAAAAATACATTGGGATAAAGGAGAGAGCGCAGGTAACTTGTTTTTCTTTGGTTTTTACTATATATTGGGGATGATGTGTACTGTAGTTGTTGCAGCCGCCCAGTGATGGGAGTGAGCGCAGGACTTTTCTTTCTGCATTTAAATAAATCACAATTGGGATTTGTCACCCCCCCCTCCCCCATTATCCTGTTTAGAAGAAAAATGGAAATCATTTAAGGGATTGTGAGATTTACCCAACACTATGTCTACTGTAATTATATGTTTATATGTTTATCAACATTTTACTCCCTGATATTTTTTTTATTATATGCATCTTAAATCAGATAAAAAATATAAAACACTTTATATGTGCCTTCAAATTGGTGTAAATATGTCCTCTTTGATATATGCCGTAAAAAATAATATAATGTCTGTAAAAATGCCTATTTTAATGCCGAGTAACTGTGAAATACATTGGTTCCTGATCTGGACCCGGATTTGGATGAAACCCAAAACCTCAACTAGGTGCAACAATCACCTACCAATATAGAAGCAAAGTATGAGTGGACCTCTGAGTCATAGTAGGAGGCTCCAGAGTTAGCAGGACAGTCTGTTGTGACAGCAGCATTTAGCATCAAAGGGCAAAATTCTAATGGCCATGAGTGTTCTCAAGAGAAGTGGTGCTTGCCCAGATTGGAACCTGCCCAGTTGGCCCCAGAGCAGCATCTGTCTAGCGTGGCACCTGTTCATTTGACCCCAGTGAGGCACCTGCCCAATCTGGCTACAGTCTGGTTCCAGCCCTTTCTTAGTATTCCAGCCCTCTCTTAGTATTCAAGCCATGTCTTAGTAAAGCCCTGTCATAGTAAAGCCTTATTTAGTTCTGTCCTTTCGCATAGTCTTTTAAAATGGTTTTGCTGTTCTATGCTTTGTTCGTTTGTTCTTCTGATCTAGTCCAGTTTTGGTTTTACTGTTGTTTATTGTTCTGTTCTATTCTGGATTTTCAGGATTGCAATATGTTACAGTAAGGTTCCAAGAGAGCTTTGGTGTTCATTATATGCTTGCTTTATTTTGAGTAGATTAAAGTCACTTCAGAATACTCACCAACGTGCAATATTGGTTTCTGTGCACTTCAGCACCTAGCCCACATAAAAAAAAAATAAAACAGTAAAAGGATGAGTTATGTGGGTTCACTCTACCACAATATAGATTTATCTGTCTGTATGAAGTACTCCCATACTGAACACATGATCTGGTGAACATGAAATGTCATGCAATCTCTTTTTGCACAAAGAATACATTTCTCAATCTCAGAAGTACAGATGTAGTCATACATAGGGATTTGCCTCTAGCATCTCTCTGTGCCAGGTAAAAAAGATCCCCATGCAGGTCTTTGGTGATTGATTAGCAGAAAAATATGGCTTAAATCAGAAAGTCAATTGTTAAGGAGTGCTACAGCCATATCTTCAGTTAATCATAGGATCATGTGTCCTCATAAGCACAATGAGCAAAGGCTCAACATTTGGAGACACCCTACACTCTTATAGGGAGAACTGAAAACAAAAGACAGTATGCAAGCTCATATGAGCATGAACAGAACATAAGAATCTACCTTGTCTTTCTGCTCAGTTGTCGTCCTTATTACAGAGGTAGAAGATTGCTGAACATTTCAGACTAATTTTATACACAAGATACGGTTAGTCAGGAAAACTCAAACGATAGACTAACCTCAGAGGAAATGTCCTCCATGCAGCGTACAGTTGCCTGGAATTTCAGGTGTGCAAACAGTCTGAATGTTTTCCTCTGCAATGGCAGAAGTGATTTAAAACGCAATTGAAACAGATCCCCAGTGGTTACTTTTTTTTGGTATAGGCTGTTAAGCCTTATCTGTTCTCACTGAGGGTCTCTTGCGTTTATTCTTGTTTAAAATGTATAACTAGTATCCTCCGAGAGTATTTCAACTGTTATCTCTAAGATTATTCTTCATTAACTTATGTAATTACCATTTGGTTCTAAGCAATTTAATTTAATTTCTTCAATCATACAATACTTCACTCAATGCCAAATATAATCAATTTCAAGATTAACATGGTAACCCATGTTCTCTGAAAAACAATATTAGAATCATTGGTTTGGTTACTTTAAAAAAGTAGTGCTGATGCAATTAATAACTGCATTAACAAGATAGGGATGAAGACTGAAAAAATACATGTCCATAAAGATCAGCCTGGTGTTGGCTACAGTTAATTAAGAAAAATGTGCACAAGAGTCCACATGATGGTAATTTTTTTTTATTTATTACTAAATGTTATGGTTTGCTTATGAATGCAGGGGAATATATGTCTATTCTGTCATTTAAATGACAATTGCAATTTGTTTTATTAACTGTTAGCGTGTCTATTTATTTCTGTTTTATACATATTATAGGACATAAATATGTCATGAATATACGACTTTCAACATTAATTTACATATGTGCATGTTATTTTTTTTAAACACCCTTTTTGGCTGCTGATGCCCTTTATTTCATGTTATATAGATACATAGTTAATCAACTTTAAACAAAAACACAAAGAAAGTAAGACTAACAAAGTACTTAACCACCAACAGTATGTTGAGATAGTCTCTCCTTTTCAAGTATGTCCCGGCAATGCCACTTTTTCCTAACATCCAGAGGATGTTACTATTACCAATTTTAATGGTACCAAATTTAGCTACCACGGACAGATGTCAGGTGGAAACACAGTTAGAGCATTGTACATATTCAACAGATGGAGTATTAGCCCACTGAACTATCTCAACACGAATTTCAACATTTCGTTTGGCAATATTTTCAGTTCCAGTAGAAAACATCAAACAACTATTAACAGTTTTGACCCAAAGGGTGCAGAAAATTCTTAAATTAAAGGTTAATCCACTTTACCCCTGCCTGCTATTTGTATTTGAATAAATGACATGCAACTATAACTATAAAACAAAAAAGCCCTATTTTGTATGTTTTCAACACTAACTGCCTTTGTGTCTTCAGTTTTGGACTGATCAACAAATCTATCACCAGTTGCTTTTTAATCTTTTGTATATTTTGTTCTGTATTCATATATTATTTTAGAAGCTTGCTGCAAGTGGGCTGCTGGACTCTCTGTAACAGCGCTCAGAGTTGGAGGTCTATTTCTATTAGGTTGAAATCTGGGCCCTGTTCTTGCCCTTGGAGTAAACTGAAGTCACTGTCCTGTGGATGTAACCATCTTAAAATGTTGCATGCTTTGAAAGGAATACCCATATTGAAAGTTGGTTGAGCCAATGAGCTTTGAGTGACAATTTGGTCTGTAGCAGAGCTGAGTGGCTGGAACAATAAGTAGAACAAAAAGTAGTGAGGCAAGCAAAGGTCAGTATGTAGGAGAAGGCAGTGTAGTCAGACTGTAAAAAATCGGTAGTAGGCTTGATTATAATGCAGGCTGGAACCACAATAATCTGGCAAAGGTATAGTGGCAGAAAGTGGCTTTTTTTATGCAGTTAGCACATGACCAGACACAGCTGAGAAGAGTTGACAAAGTTAACAAGGCTTTGTAGCTCCATGGCTACCAGCACAGAGGTGGTGAACTGAGAAAGAAGAGAGCTAGGAACATGGAAGTCAGGGTTCAAGTCCAGGTGCAGTCTCTTCCTGACATCATTAATTATTTGCTCAGATCCATAGTTTCTTGTTCTTCATTTTGTAATCGTACACTCTCCCTCTTATTCCAGCCAGCAGCTCCAATGAATTGCCTGAAATAAAGACATATTCAGCCTGATTTACATAAAATTAATCATTATTGTTTTATATCCTACTTATTCATTTTGTCTTAATTTGTATGTCAAATCTGGTCTATTAATTTATGCAAAATGTTGCATTTAACATAATGTCTATAGCATTTGAAGCTTCATTTTCTGCAACATTTATTTTATATGATCAGTACAATTAAAATTAGATATATTATGAATTGGCATATGTTTAATTTTACGTAATTAATAGCTCACTAAAACGACTAATATTGCTAGTAAAAGTATGGCTTTGTAATTTTAATTAAATAGATCACAATACTATGCTTATCTCTAGATTTTTTTTTTTTTTTATCATTTATTCAGACCTATATTATGGTCGAACAGTACCTTAATAGATAGATATTGCCCTTCAGTTCACGAAATAGTTGGCGAAAAACAAGTTCATGAAAAATGATGCTATTTTAAATTAAATTTATATTTTGTAATGTGTAGTATCACACTCGCAAACCCAGGTGAATGTCAGGCCTCAATAAATAGTTCTCCAGAGTTATGAAGATGGTATTCTGTGCAAAGAGGTAAAAAAGAAAGAAAGCAGCTTATGGGTGCAAGCCAAAAGGCAGTCCCAAAACTGCCTAAAACATGATAAATCAAAAAGAAAAGCTGTACACCAAATATAGGGAAAATATACATTTTAATCAAGAAGAAATAATACAATGAAAAAGTAAGCAATGATAGTACATCATAAGGAAGTCATAATCCAAACCAAAATCAAATGAGTACAACAAAAGGAATAAAACACAGCGAAAAAAAGACAAAAATAAACACAATATGCAAAAAAAAAAATTACAAAAGAAAAGCCAAGACCAGCAAGGTAAATACCCAGACAAAAAGCACCTTCCTCTGGAGGAGCTATAATGTTCAAAACACAGGGTCCTTAAACAGTGCTTAGTATTGATTGAAAAAATGGTGGCCGCCATAGAACGCAATGACGTCACAACGTGATGACGTTGTGACGCCAACATGATGAATTTGCAACGCCAACGTGATGACATCATCACGCAATGTCACCACCTAAAGGCAAAAGAAAAGCGAGCAGCAGAAGTCACTCCCTAAGACGGGGGAGAAAAAATGGAGCAATCATAAACTGATTGTACTGCATAGAGCTAAACGGGGAAAAAATAATTGTTAAAGTAAAAAACAAAAATGAAGACACAAAGAGTACATAGCACTAAACAAATAAGACCAAAAAGAGTAAAAATAAGAAAATGAAAGTGAAAATGAAAATAAAAAAAGAGGTCCTAAGAAAAATGAGCAAAAGAGAGAATGGCCAAAGTATAAAAGAGCAAAAAGAATAAAATCAGAGACAAAATCTAAGAAGTAGAATATAACTAGCAAAAAAATATAAGAAATAACAGCAATACTGAGAAAATACAAACACAATACAAAAGCAATGATACAAATCATAAAAACAATAACAATATATAACATCAAATACAAGTATATTATGTTGCAATAAATCAAGTAAATAAATAATACAAACAATATGTAAGCTAATTAACAGTATAGTACACTATCCACAAAAAATACAAAATTATTTATTAGAAATACAAAACAAAAAGTACAATACGTCTTCTAAGTCCAAAACTTCATGGCCATTCCCATTGGTGGAACAAATCAAGCAATAATTTCCACAAAATCATAATAGGGACCTATATCAAAAGGAGAAAAAAGGGAAACAAGTAAATAAAACCAAGAACATAAAAACTGAGGCAGAACAACTAGCTAAAAGGAGTATGGTCATGGTCTTCATTTAATCCCTTTGGTCAGAGGGTATTAAGTTTGCGCTGTTTAAGTTTTGTGACCCTGTCAATACCAGATCCTGGTCTAATCTGTACAATAGCCTGAAAACATAATTGAGAGACGGAGTGTCTGAACTCAACAAAATGACGGATATTTCACATTTTTGTTCCGGATTGTGCTCTTGTGCTCACCAATCCTAACCATAAGGGGGCGAGTGGTTTCACCCACATATCCCAAACCACATGGGCATTTAATGAGGTAAACCACATGATCCATTTGACAGTTAAGATATTCTGTAATGTTAAACTTCCTCCCAGTTCTTGCCAATGGTCACACTGTTACAGTTAATGCAACGTCCACATTTATACATAACATGGACAAGAGTGAGCCAAGTCCCCCAATCAGGTGTTTTGGGATGACTGGGTTTGTTAGAAGAAAAATAACTATATCTGCACTCCTAAGATGAGATGTGAACAATTTATTCAGGATCCGATACAACAAAGTGAATAGATAGAGAGCAAGGCATATGTGGGAGACTCACCTTACGCGTTTTGGGTGTACTCACGCTTAATCATAGGCTGGGTTTGTTCACTAAACTGTGGAGGTTACTGGATCTTTTGTATGCCCTCAAAGGTTTGTCAGCAAACAAAGTGCCCAGTTCTCTGTCCTGTTGAAGTATATGCCAATGTTTGTATATAATGTGACTTGTTAACTTAGATTTGGTTTAGTAGGTGGTGACACAAGGAATCTTCTTATTTAAAAAATGATTATCAGGTTTACCTTGATGTCCAAGCAAATCCTCCTTTGACATGTCTAGTACTTTCCTCTTGTGTTGATCAAGCAATTGGCTGCCATAGCGGCATTGTTGGAAATTCTCAGCCATTTTATCAAGACTGATTCGACAAGTAACATCCTCAGATACAATTCTCCTCGCCAGCAAAAACTGTCTATATGGGAGTCCAGAAAGAAGTTTCCGTGGATGAAAGGATCCAGCCTGTAAGAGAGAGTTGCAGTCTGTGGTCTTACGAAAAAAGTAAAAAATTAAGCTATTGGGTCCATTACATACCCTGACATCAAGAAAATGAATATTAGTTTCATCAGATTCAATAGTAAATAAGATGCTTGGAATTCTGCTATTAAGAAAGATTTTAACATTTTCCAGTTGTACCAGATCTTCCGACCAGAGAAAAAATGTATCATCGATGTAACGAACCCAAAACAAAACAAAAGAGGAAAAAAGATTATTAGTATTTAAAAAGGTGCCCTCAAACAGTGACATAAAAATATTGGCATATGAGAGAGCTACGTTCAAACCCTTAGCAGTCCCCTGGGTTTGCAGATAAATATTACCATCAAAGTTTATCCAAAGAACCAATTCCAGAAGCAAAAGCAGAAGGGTCTTGTAGGAGTCAGGCAAGTCCAGTGCCACGAGGGATAGGGACACAGCTTCCAGTCTTCCATGAGGAATAGACATGTATAGGCTGTTAACATCCATAGTACACAAAAGAAATGGACAATCAGGACAATCAATGGAGTTTCTTAATAGAAGTCAGAGGTGTATAGTATGAAAGATCTCATCTACTTAAAAATGCCCTGAAGATGATAATCAACAAATGGGGCAATAGGATGTAGAACTGAATTACAGCCTGCAACAATGGGTCTCCCAGGTGGATGCTGTAAATTCTTATGAATCTTGGGGATAAGGTAGAGATATGGAGTCGAGGGATTTTTGCAGTTCAAAAATATAAATGTTTTCATGGGCAACCATGATGATGTGTCTAATGGCTTCTTGTATATCAGTAACCTGGTCCCTATCAAGGACTCTATAGCTGATGTGATCATCAAGTTGTCTGAGGGCCTCAGTAAGATACATGGTAGTGTCCATGACCACAATAGCTCCCCCATTATCTGCAGGCATGACCTTGATAGATGGATCATCTGCAAGTGCATGTAAGGCATGTCTGTCATTCACAGGGAGATTACAAGCTCTATACCCCTTCCACTTAATATTCTCAAAATCAAGTTTACATATCCGGATAAATGTTTTAACAGCTGTATGGCTAGCAGGAGGCATACATTTGCTTTTAGGTTTACACTTGGAAAGAGTAACGGGGACCGGTCTAAATCAGGTTGTGTGTCATCGATAGGTAAAACAGAGGCAGAACAATCAGAAAAAAATGCTTTAAGTGTAATGAAGTGAAAAAAAGTATCCAACTCGACATCAAGTTTAAGATTGACCAACCCTTACCTAATACTGAAGATTCTACTTGTGAGAGGGGCCTTGAAGAAATATTAATCACCAACGGTTCCATGGTCGGCATGTTCTGGTCGAATATCGCTTCTGGTAATTGCCCCTGGTGTTGTCGGTGGTGTCTCCATCCCCTCCGTGTCCTTTTACCCCGCCCACCTGACAGGGTATGTCTAAAAAAGGACTCTGACCAGTAGCTGCTGATCCTTCCGAGTTGGTATCAGATTCAGATGTATAATTAGGATTACCAGGTGTTCTATATTGGCCTATTATTATGAAATGTGGAGTCTCTCCAGTCGTATACTCGGTTTTGTAAATAATCAATAGTGTCCCCACGGAACTTAGTAATATTATTATTCAATGTATCACTACGATGTTTGTACAATTTATTTTTAATCTCAGTCAGTTTATTGGGAGAATCGTCAGTAGCTGGTAATGGCTGTATTTTTAAATTGATGACGTCAATATCACCCCTAAGTTCAACCAAATCCTCCTGTATACCTTCAATGGTTAATGCAATTAAGTCCAAACTACATTTGTTCAGGATCCTTTTCCAGCTGTCACAAAAAGTCGGTCTAATATTAAGGCGTAATCCACGTGGAATACGTTTAGCTTTAAGATACTCTAAAAAAGTGTCTACATGTAGTTGGTAATTAGTCTCCTTCCTCTGGAGATATTCAACATGTTTAAATAACAAAACAGAATCAGATTCCAAGACCTGTGAACTAGTGCCACATTTAGCAATAAAAGCGTCTGCCTCAGCCTGGGTATATACTCTGGTCTCAGCCCCCTTTGTGCCAGGGGCTGGTAAAATTGCCCTGGCACATGAAATAAATAAAAGCAAATCCATACCTACCTTGCCAAAGTAGGGGAAGACCAACACAAATGACCCTCAAACCTGAAAAAAAAGCACCTTTTCATTGCCATGAGGGTTGGCACTGAAAATCACTGCATACCCCCCTTCCACACAAAGGATGTCCTATAAATAGAATAGTGCCTATATCCAGGTTCCAACAGTGATACACGATGCCCTGAATCCTCGTCTTCTGGCACAGTAAAAAGGGTTATCTATAAAAAATAAAAAAATCTTTTCAAAAATATAAAATGCAGTAATTAATTTTTAGTTTGCCCTCTATGAGAGCAGACTTAAAAGAGATAGATGCGCAAGGGGCTATACTTTGATTTTAGTTGGTGTTTTGGACAGCCTCAATAACTGGAGTGTGGTATAATTTATTTTATTAATGGAGTGACATGCAGTGCACCAGCCCATGGCCGCTAAGGAAACCTGACAAATGGGTGGCAGAGTCCTGGACCCATTTCACACCAGATGGCAGTGTGCATGGATTGCACCGCCAGCTGAGCAGCTGTGAAAACCTGGGATACATGATAGATACCACTATGCAGGAGAAGTTATATGCTGAGATATACACACACACAATAATACTGGTAATATACTGCTGATATAAAAAGGCTATAACGAACCTGGAACCGATGGCTGGGTTGCAAGCATGGAGCAATACGCTGTAGTTCATCAGAAATATACAATAGATCATAGATAAATGATACAGCACAGCAGATATACAGCACAGCACTAAAGTCCAGCAATGAGGTGGTTACGAAGGTAAAGATACATCACTTGTAATCCAGGAGGAGATGGTTACGGTAAATAAGCAGGAAATGATACAGTACTTGAAATCTATCAATGAGATGGTTAAGCAGGAATCATACTGCACTTGTAATCCAGCAGATGTAT
The DNA here is from genome assembly GCA_036172795.1 of Pelodytes ibericus. Lineage (NCBI taxonomy): Eukaryota > Metazoa > Chordata > Amphibia > Anura > Pelodytidae > Pelodytes > Pelodytes ibericus. Next base: position 40,629,462 of record CM069861.1, read on the forward strand.
TTTACCAGGAGATGGTAAAATACCACAGATAAACAGAAGGTCAAAATACTGGCCAGGGTCAGGGTTACCAGAGAAACAGCAGCACGATAAACAGTTTATGGTCAAGGGGCACAGGCAAAATGGAAATTAGTCAGAAAGAAATCCAAGTGAATGTTGATTTTGCCTTTTAAATGTTCACACGCATCGCAGGGATGCGACGGTTGTCACGTCATCGAGAGCCCACCTCCGTACTAGAGAGAGAATCGTTAGTGGTTGTTGTTGTTGCTGATTTTGAGGGAAAGGGGTTAGGGATTACCTGTTACTTCCATTAATTTTACATCTGCAGTTAGAACACACCTTTATTGGAGTGCTTTGCTGTAGTGATGTAGTGATCAATTTGGACTAAAATATATATATATATATATATATATATATATATATATATATATATATATATAAAATGTATGTATGTATATGTTTCTTACTTCCTCACTGTATAGAATAGGAAAAATTAACATATGTGCCAAGGCAGTAGATAACAAGCTTTATTTGAAACATTTGAAAAACAGTAATGCAAAAAAGTAGCACATTTACATCAGAGGCATATAAAACTTTAGGCATTTTCTGTTTCTTGGACTTTCAATCAAATGCAAAATTAACCAGTACTCAAAAGTAGTAAACAAACATGCTAAGCGTAAAATAGATATAACCATTATGTTAATCAGTCACAGCTGTAGCATAACTGAAAAGGTTCAAAAAGTAAATAAAAAGATTCATACAGCAATACAATTCATAATATCAGCTAAAACATACAAAAAAAAACAAAAAACAGATAGCATGTGAATTCAAAGAACCGAAGTAAAACATAAATTTAGAACATTAAAAACGTATTTGTGTTCTTGTATTGTCATGTAATGGTATCATTTGTATATTGTATACTATTGAAATCTTGGACTTATGTATAAATGGTTTCTTCAAATAAAGAATGTTAAAAAAAAGTAAAAAAACAAAAAAAAAAACGTATTTACATTTATAAATGTATTACTAACTAAATAGTAAATAGAGATTTGACGTCTCTAATACATAAATAAAAAAAATGGGAACATGTTGTTCTATATTGTAGCGGGACGGCTACCCAAGGCTGCACCAACTTCTATTCAGCCTGCCTCACCGGAGTTCAGGATGCTAATAAAATACTAGCCTGGAAAAAAAAATCTCTAGGAGGGTCTGATTGTCTGAAAGAAACCCTATTCCTGAACCAGTTTTGATTTGTGACAAGGCACTTCTTCCTATTAAAAGAGGCCAATGCCATCAGGGAATACTGTTTCCATGAAAGGGTGGTCTGCAACAATGCTTAGGTAGGTGGTACATGTTAAAGTAATATCCACATGAATGGAAGGATCCAAGGTTTCCCAGCAGAACATTGCCCAAAGCATCACACTGATTCCCCTGGCTTGCCACCTCTCAGTGGTCATAATATTATGGCTGATCGGTGTTTGCTATAAGAATGATAGAGGTGGTGCAGGAAACAACATGTCTGAAACACCATAAAGATAGCGGAAAGTCTAAATGCATCATAAAAATACTTCTTGCTGAATTGACCTAATTTTAATCCCAGATCTTATACTCTTTTATCGCTCAGTTTTTTTATAATGACATGTATGAATGTAAAAAGAGATGCATAGCAATCTGTGTTTCTTTTAAGCATCATTGTCTTAAAAATCAGTAGAAGATCCACTTTTATATTAGTAAAATAGAACTATTTTGAAAAATAGCATTAGCGTTGTTGTATAGCCAATTGCAACAATTGTCAAATAACTAGGAATCTGTATGTTAATATCCAAATATTTATGTCCATTTTCACCCCACAATAAAATACAATATAGAAAAACAGTTGTGTGAAGAAAAAGCTCAATTAAGATATAACTTTTCTATCATGTTACAGAACATATCAATTTTTTGTTACTTCCAGTGTTTCTACAACATTTTACAGTGGAAGAAATATAGGTAATCTAAATATGAATATACATTTCTATAGCTTATTTTTTTGAACCTGTAGACTCTGATAAGAGGTAGCATAAAAATCCCAGGTGTACAAATTCACACATCGCAGAACTAAGTGGTCTGGTAAAGCTGTTTTTTAAATTATTGGAAACAATTCACATCTAATATCAATGTACTAGCACTGCAGGCTTATACATGCCGTTTAATGCATTATCATAATGCTTAGCCTTTCCTAGAAACAAATTATATTACCTCTTTCCAGATTTTAACATATTTGAATCAACTAAACAAAAACTATTTTGTGTTATTATATTTTGTAAAGATTTTATTTTATATAATATTTTACCAGTAAAAATACACCGAGATTTCTATTATTTTCGAATATGTTGTGAGTAGCAAGTCCAGCACTATGGTACATACATGTCAATATTGAAAAAGTATCACAGTGTACAAAACTGCTGAAAATGAGCTTACAAACTATACAAGTTAGCTGTGGAAATAGCATATAATGAAAAAAAAACTGCTTAATGTGGAGGGTTGTATGCCATTCAGAAAGGTTGGAGGACTCAGCATTGTTCGTTTTAATACAATACAATTGCACCTATGGGCTTTTTTTTAGCCAGAATACGGTCTATACAAACACCTTTGAGTTATAATATGCGGTGCATATTACCAGTTGGACATCATGCTGCATTAAAGGGACAGTCTAGTCACCAAACTCACTTTGGTGCAAAATGACGATTACTGCTTGGAGAGTGCCCAAGCTTTTTTCCAGTGTAATTTGATGCAGGCATTTTGCATAAATCACATTCCTAATATTTGACTCTAGCCCTCCCTAGTGATTACTCTGCATGTTTACTGCAGGTGCAGCAGTACCGATTAAATAGACACTGAGAATATAAAGCTGTGTTTCTTTTCATCACTTCTTGTTCTCCTCAAATTGAATACATTGTGTGTACTGGGATAAACCTGCTCTTGTACACAGTATGATCTCTTAACAGTGCAAAACATTGTCTGATGACATCACTTGAGAGACAGTAAATTCCATTCATTTGAATTAAATTATTCTCATTGGTTCGTAAAGCAAAACAAAATGATTTTTATTCAGTTAGTGTGGGCAGTCCTAGCTGCTTTCAAACTGCTGTAATTTTATAATTTCATCTAGCTGTAGGTATTTTATTTGTAAGCAAATAAGAATGTAAAGCGTGCATTTTAAAGTACTTTGAAAGCACATTCAAATGTATTAACATTTGGAAAATTAATTTTGGGCACTAGACAGTCCTTTTAATATGAATATAAAAAACAGGGCTGGGAATTTGCAAGATAAATAGCAGGCTAGATTGTACATTTATTGGCTGTACAGATATGTAATAAATAAATAAATAAAGCACTACAAAGGGTGCACCTGTGGGAAATAAATTGCCTAAATTAATGATCAGTGATGCCCTCGAATCCTCATCTTTGGCCAAGGAAAAGGGACCATCCCAAAAAATTGCACCAGCAAAAAAAAAAAAAGAAGACACCTGTGGATTGATGCAACTGTGAGATTTCCGTTTGAGTCCATTCTCTGTGGAGGGTGGACGCATTTAAAGATGCACATTTAAAGCGATTTTTTAGGTGGTATATATATATTTTTTTACAATGACCCTTTTACTTGGCAAAAAATAAGGATTCAACATCATTGTGGACATCTAGTTACTGAATGTTTTCTTCCCATAATGGGACTATTTGATTTACAAGAGGGTGGGCAGTGACTTTCCCTACCCATCATATTGACATTCAAAGATTTTTTTTTTACAGGTCAGATCTCATCCTACCTACCTCTGCAACTTTGAGGTAGGGGAGGAAGAGATGAAATCCAATCAGAGTGCTAGCCATTTTAAACAGAGTGGTAAAATTGATTGAAATCCAACCAATCAGAGTGCTCTGAGCTTAATTGCAGGGCGGGGGAAGGCTTTATAATGGATTTTTTTATTTCCCTATCCACATTTGCTTGCAGGGCACTTGTCCTACTCTTACCCATATTTTACTTCAGCCCTCTAGCCCTTTCCATGACTTTTTTTTAGAGGAATTTTAGTGGCCAAAATGTTCGTGTCCCATTGACTTCAATGGGGTTCGGGGTCAAGTTCGGGGTCAAGTTCGAGCACGGACCCGGACATTTTTTCGAAGTTCGGTCGAACCTGCCGAACCCAAACATCCAGGTGTCCGCTCAACTCTAGTCAATAGCTTAGAACGGTCTAGTTGAAGCTTGAGTTTATTGTGGAGACTAAGTCAAACCCAATCTCCCAACTTGACCACCTTTAAACATACTCAACTTTTAATGACCCCATGGTGTCCATTGTATTCATTTATAAACTGTGTTTGTTATAGGTAGTGAGGAGACTTCAATTGCCATAAAGAACAGAAGAAAATTGAAACAACAGTCTCTGAGCACTGCAGAGTATAATTAACATAGAAGGGTTTTCTACAAACTAGTAATGTAAAAAAGCACAGGAAAAGTCAAAAATTTGCAAAACAAAAAATGAAAGCAAAAAGCACAAGACTTTCTGAGGACAAATAAGCTTAGAATCCGGGTACATAACTAAAATAATAAAGGCTAATATTTCACACAACTCTTCAAGACCAGTTACTGCACAATGTAGGTTTCCTTTCTGCCATTTTCTAGTCTTCATGTTACCGTTAATTAATTTTAATGAAAGTTAACTTCTCAATCTGGCTTGGCAGACTCCTGCAGTGCTCACTGATGATAATTACTGTGCCACAGAAATTGTTCTCTGAATATGCATATGATATGAAGCAGCTCAAATAAAAAAAAGGCATAATCTGTAATTAAATCACACTAGGGTTTTAATTTTTAAATTAAACTGGGTTTCTCCAAACATGGTTGGCCTATATACCTGCAAATCTAAATATCCAAATTTTTGTGACATAATTAAAAACATAAAACATCTGTCTGGGGTTTGGATGAGGTATTGCTACATATACTGTCCCATTGTGCAATATGGGTGTATATGCATGCTGTGACTGACCAACTAGCACAGGGTTATTTCAACCTCTATACTAGCAAGCTGGCTTCCAAAAAGTACTGATTGAAAGTAGGCATTTTAAAATGCCTCTGAGATATTTAAACACATTTATGTTTGACAAAGAGTCTGTCATGGGCTCTCTTAAAGGGACAGGCCTGGCCCTATTGTTTCACAATAGCTCTTTTCTGTAGCTCTTTACTTTACACCAACAACACGTCTGTTATTACCATGACGCAGAGTGGTAGAGCCTATGCTAATTATATTATCCTAATACCCTCTCTCAGCTGTATTTTCACACTATCAACCAATATTTTTTTAAATCACTTTTCAGACTTTAAAAACACCTGGCTTTTTGTTGTGCATATTTAAGTTTAATATCTTTGTGAGACTTCTAGGGCTGAAATTTGTCTACTAGGAAATTTCCAGTTTACATGGCTGGCTTGTCTTTAAGTTTTTGATTTGACCTCAGATAGCCTGACACTCTGGAGCTGTATGTATTATATAAATTCATTGTAATTGCAAATGGATGGACATTTTCACAAAATGCAGTATATTAGTTTTGCCTTTTATTTTTCTAATAAAGAACAATAATAAGATGTTGAGCTGAATGTAATTGTAATACTATAGCACAAGTTCATCTCTGTTCATCTCTCAATGGTTATGCAATATTTATTTAATTATTTTCTAAAGGTTTTTGCTCACACAATGTGCATTTTTCAATAGGTGCCGCATGGATATTGCAGACTTTCTTTTGTTATTTCTGCTACTTAAAATTATTACAGCAGTGTTTTGTTGTGCAAGTTTGTGTCTATATTAGCAAAGAGAACAAACATCTGAAAAGTTTTCCACACAGGAGGGGTATGGCTAAAAACGGGTGCATATAGCTTTAATGAAAATTAAATTTAAAAGCAACATAGCACAAAAACAGGTGGTATGCCAGCTATTCCCACCTGCCGCTAAGACATCAAGATGAAAAGTGACAACATATACCGGATATAGAACATATACAAAAGACAGGAGGTGTACCAAAAAAAGATCTTTTCAGATAATGATATAGTAATACTTGTAGGTAATGGTACACAGCACATCAACACATAAATGGTTAAAAAGCTAAAAGAAAAGGAAAACTCTGCCTGCCAGAGTTTATGAATAATAAAGGATTTAAATATCCTGTGCAGATCTCTATATATCTTATTATTTATCCACAGATTTGATTCATAGTAGATATTCACTATGCCCAGATTTGTTATTTTTTTTCATACAGTCAATCAACAGTCAGACCTATAAGAACAGTCAGTACAAAGCTGGTGTTGCGAAACGCGCTTCGGGCGTTTCAGCAACTCTGTCTGCTTGTTGAACCACCACTGTGTGAATCTCTCTTCAGTTCTCTATTTTGCCATTTTGTTTGGTAGTATCTAGGTGTCCAAATATGTGATCTCAAACTATAGGTCTGACCATATAATTGTCACCATGTCATTATGCATTTTTCATTGGTACACATGTGGAATATAAGTGAACCATAACAATCAACTCATGTTCATTGGTGGATACTCCATATGTGCGCCAAACAGAGAGCACACAAACCCCAGAAATACATCCAGAAGGCAACGCCAGCTACAAATTCAGGAACAGAGTCACTCACTCTGTTGCCAATTCGACAAGCACTAAAAGTATACGAATTTTAGAATACTTTTTGTGCTTGTCGAATTGGCAACAGAGTGAGTGACTCTGTTGCTGAATTCGTAGCTGGCGTTGCCTTTCAGATGTAATTCGTGTATTTCCGGTGGTTTGTGTACTGGCTGTTCTCAGATAGACAGGGCTGGCAGCACTCCTGTCACTCAGGGGCATGGTCCGCCCCTGCTCATGTTTATTACATAAGTAATGATATACAGATTGTCCCTAAGTAGTCTGCAAACTCCATGCCAGTAGTCTGCAGAAAGTTGAATGATAGAGCGGGTGTAAAGTGGTGTATCTTGATTTTGTGCTGCCCTAGGCAGACAAAATCCGAGCACCCCCCTACCCAAGCTGCACACCCACGTTACACACCTAAGACATGCCCCATCATTCAGACTCACATCAAGCTCATACTCCCATCACACACACACTCCCATCACTCTCAGTCACACACTCCTACTCCCATCACACTCAGTCACACACTCCTACTCCCATCACACTCAGTCACACACTCCTACTCCCATCACACTCAGTCACACACACTGACTCCCATCACACACACTGTCTCCCATCACACACACTCTGACTCCCATCACACACTGTCTCCCATCACACACACACTCCTACTCCCATCACACTCAGTCACACACACTGTCTCCCGTCACACACACTGACTCCCATCACACACACTCTGACTCCCATCACACTCAGTCACACACACTGTTTCCCATCACACACACTCTGACTCCCATCACACTCAGTCACACACTCTGACTCCCATCACAATCAGTCACACACACTGTCTCCCATCACACACAATCTGACTCCCATCACACTCAGTCACACACACACTGTCTCCCATCACACACACTCTGACTCCCATCACACTCAGTCACACACACTGTCTCCCATCACACACAATCTGACTCCCATCACACTCAGTCACACACACTGTCTCCCATCACACACACTCTGACTCCGATCACACTCAGTCACACACACTGTCTCCCATCACACACACTCTGACTCCCATCACACTCAGTCACACACACTGTCTCCCATCACACACACTCTGACTCCCATCACACTCAGTCACACACACTGTCTCCCATCACACACACTCTGACTCCCATCACACTCAGTCACACACACTGTCTCCCGTCACACACACTGACTCCCATCACACACACTCTGACTCCCATCACACTCAGTCACACACACTGTCTCCCATCACACACACTCTGACTCCCATCACACTCAGTCACACACTCTGACTCCCATCACAATCAGTCACGCACAGTCTCCCATCACACACACTCTGACTCCCATCACACTCAGTCACACACACACTGTCTCCCATCACACACACTCTGACTCCCATCACACTCAGTCACACACACTGTCTCCCGTCACACACACTGACTCCCATCACACACACTCTGACTCCCATCACACTCAGTCACACACACTGTCTCCCATCACACACACTCTGACTCCCATCACACTCAGTCACACACACTGTCTCCCATCACACACACTCTGACTCCCATCACACTCAGTCTCACATACACACACACACACAGTCTCCCATCAGCATTTACCTTTCCCTGGTGGTACCGATCCCCTGTCACCTCCGTCTCTGCCTGCAAGCGCGGTCTTTTTTTTTTTAAAGGGCCGTTTTTTTTTTTTTTTTTCAGTGCTGGGGCAAATTTGCCGCCCTAGGCATCCGCCTAGGATGCCTCGCGGTAAATACAGCACTGCGGGTGTATATTAAGGACAGTCAAGACAGGTCCGAATCCTCTGCATCTCAGGTTAGTCATGAACATGGCCAGCTAATGCCATCATCGTTATGATGAGAGACATTTATAAGATTCCAGTATCCCCACAGAGATAGTAGTCTAGTGTAGAAAAAATTCAAGAGGTGGGAGAAAAGGATATATAATCTTTCTAATACATAACTAGTGTACATTAATAAAGTTATAATTGAATACAAAAGAACGTATTATAGAAAAAGAAAGATTTAGCATTTTGTTTTTACTTATTTCTTTTTTTAGTAGAGCGTTTACCTTTTCAATGGGGGACCTGCTTGGTATGTGGAAATTTAGGCCATCAAATAAATGGTATATTGAAATAGGGTATACCTTTTCCACATGTATCCTGCTTACTTAATAAAAACAGTTGTCAGCCCTTAAAATGAGAAGCACTCATTAAAGTGAGATTCATGAAAATATTACCCTCATATAAATGAGAATATAACCAGCAACGAATCCGCAAAAATACTCAATGACTGAACATGCATAAATCAAATTGTACGGGAGACTACTGCTCATTGCACGTTTCTAACTACTATTAACTGAGCGATGACTTGGTGTCTCCATACCTGATAAGTTTAACTATCCTTCAAGGTTATAAGCAAATGAATTAAGATTCCCCAGCTGTTTCTGCTAACACACTTATCTTACAATCCCCAGAGTAATACTTCATGCATTTCATAATCATAACACCGGGAATGCATCTAAATTTCAATAAGCATTCGGTTTAATTTAATTGCTATATTATAGGAGGGCAAATTGGTCGTATAGATGGTTGTTTATGAAAAACGTTGGACTAGGCAGATTACGATAGCAGTCATTTTTTATGACCTTATACATTAAATAAGCAATTGTTCTAATTGATTTCAATAAAAACATAATGGTTCTGAAACTTGGTGATCACTGATGAGTATATAAAAAGCTGCAATTCTAGATATGGATCATTATAGGATTAATGAAGAAACAATACAAAAGGCACATAAACATTTACCCATTTACTGCTATACCTATAAACATTATATAAAAAAGATTAATGTTCCGCTTTATACAATTTTACCTTGCTTTGTAATTTGAGATTTTAGATGTATTCTTTACCTTATTTAGCACCTCATTTTTGGCACTGTCATGAAAGTGGGACGTTCCTTGAAAATATGCTGGGCAGTCGAAGACGTACAGCAGATGTGAAAATGTGTCCCAGTGAGGCATAATTTTGGACCATATGCAATCACCAGACTGGAACAGCATGTGATGCTTTTTTTGTCTTAAAATAATTATATTAATGCATATTTGAACATTCAGCATTTGTTGACCTGTTGAATACATTTGCACATGTACACCTTATCCATTGAGGACCACCGGAACATTCTTACATAAATTACAATTTTTTTTTTTTTTTTTTTAACATATCTTAATAAGTAAAAACAAAGTGAATCATTGTAAAATTCACAAATATGGAAAATGGAAAAATAAAGGCTTACACCAGTGGAAGGGTATTAAACAAATCCTTTTAAGTTAAGCTCTCCTGGTTGCAAGCAAACACATTTACAATAAGGCAAGATGCAATTATAAATTGCACACTAACACAAAGATGACATATGGTTTTGGATGATTGGTAGTAGAACATAATTTTAAAAATTCTACAGCAGAAATAAATACTTTTAACAGGATTTAACATTCCATTTCGATGCAAATTGTAACACCCTCCACTCCACTCTCCATCTCGTTAATGCTGTTATAAGTCTGCTGCATGCACAGTGAGAATAATGATTATAAATATAATAATTCATTAGCGTATCCATGCAATAAAGTTTAGTAAAATATAATATCCCAGATGAGTGAGATAATTTTAGAACACGCCTCAGTGTTGCAATGTTGTTGTTTTTTCGATCTTGTGGTTTCAAACATACAAGAGTCCATGACTATTAACTTTCAATGCAGCCAAACATTGCTTACAAACTTCAGCAATTACAGGACACAGTCCTGCAGGCAAATGTAATTTCAACTTAATGCAAAACCAGTTTTATCATAGTCAACCATATGTTCATCTTAAATGTTGTTTCTTTTACACATTAAAAAGACCATAGTAATAGGATAACCTTAATCCCCACCCAGGTGAATCTATCATCATGAAATCCATACCCACTGAGAATATGAACTTTCATTCAAATGGCTGTCGAATTACCTTTTTTTTTTTTTTTTTACATTTATGTTCTCCCATACAGGAAATTATTGCTAAAGTGGTTTGAAATAATTATTAAATATTTAATGAAATCTATTTATTTTAAATATTTGGCCTGGCACAAAAAAAAATATTGGTTTTAAAAAAAGGAATTAAAGATATTTAAAAAGTGTTTATTTCCCCAGAAATGCCTAAAAAGGTCTAAAAATATTAGTCTAGAGCTATAGGAATGATAGTGCATCTATAGTTATTCAAGCCCTATCCAAAATACTGATGGAGAGGTAATTTTTGTGACATATTGCAACCTTCTTGTATAAGATTTTTGTTGTTATTGCCTAAAATAATTGAACTGTAAAAATGAGGTGAAGATGGAAACATTTCTTTAATTTAGTTAATAGTCCCCATGAAGCAGACAACTAGTTTTATTTATACTCCAAAACTGAAGTCACAAATGTACACTTTTTGAATAGTCACAGAATACACAGCTTTTTTTCTCTTAACATTTCTAAGTCTATTTCCATACTTTCTTTTTTTTTCTGCAAGAGTGAGCTTGAAAAAGCTCTGAAGAGGTCTTGTGTGACCTGCAGTGGTATCAGCAGAAATAAACATAAAACAATTTAAAATATATCGATCAACAGAAAAAGTGAAATATACACTGCAACTGTACACACTCTTCTGTTTTACTGAGTGCATTGCTTCAACAGTTTTTATTTGTATTATTGCTGTGGCCTTTTTTAAAATAGATAGCTTATGTTTGATCCTTTTCTTAAAAATGAATCTAACCCCATTTTTTAAGATCATCTTCCCTCTGTTTCCCTTTATCTCCTACCACCCATTTATTAATTTTAATTTAAGACACCCTGAGAAATATATTTGTATGGTAAGTTATTTATTAGACAATACATGGCAGCCAACTTGTGTAGATTCAATGACCCCCATTATTCACCACAGCCATGGCTTTTAGACTACCGCAAACTATTCTATTTTGAATAGATACGATTCAATGGAAATTGCTAAACAATAACAATTCTGTTATCCATGCTTAGAGAAAAATGGCAGCTACAAGGGGTACTAAAAGGTGTTGGCCCTGAAAACCTATTGGACTTTTTCCATCAGATGGTACCGCACACAGACACAGACTTGATAGACCATAATCATAGTATACCAAAAGCCAAAAGCATCTTCAAAAGGCCGCCTAAGTTCTGATGAGGATCCATTTTTTCACTTTAAAGAGGAAATCCTTCAGGTGTGCAGACTAACCAATGTATCACCTCCTCCATATGAAACTCCCCCAACTTCCTGGACCTATCACAAAAGAACCTGCAACAGAGCAGAGAATTTGCGGAGATCACCAGAGTACTTAGACAAGACCAGGTCTGGTATCGTTAGGAATTCCCGGTTACATTTTGAGTCTTGAAGAATGGCATTACCACAACCCTACAATTACCAGAAGACGGTAATGCATTCCTGCAATACTGGAACCTGCCACTGAAAGCACAGGGTTTAGATACACCACAGCCCCCACAGAAGGTTGTGAGACATTGGACGATGGTACAAGCACCGGAGGACCCTTCATTTTGTAAGCCACTACAATAAGACCGCTCTACAGAGTTAATGCATTCAAACGAAAGCTTTTAGAACCTACCGGAAAAATTTGTGGAACTTCTCCCAGGATACGGTAACAGATAAGTGAACACTGACTGTTAGATGAGTAAAATGATCTACAGAAACTAGACAGGGAGAATACTATGACCAATTTTGGAGTAGGTCCTGTAATACCATGATGGTCCCATTGGCATTTATCAACTGAATATGTGACTGAAAAGACTAACTTGCCTGAGGTGATATCTGGATGGCTTAGACTCCACAGTGCCCACCATAACACTTGACACAGGGCTGACCCGGAGACACCCACAATTGATGGCCTTTTAAATTTAGTTGAACAGAACTGAATTTGGTCCTCCACATAATGGTGACACATTTTCTTGCAAAGGGGTAAGAGGGACGGGGGGTCCAAACTAGCACGTACCACACCCTCTGCTGGAATCTCTGGTGTCAGATACAGAAGTGATACTGTATGCAAAGGTATTTTGTTTAAAGCGCAAATCACAAGTGGTTTGGATAGTTAACTGTTGATACAGAGGTTGTGAAGCAATGCACAAGAGGTCTGTAGCAATGGGTACTAGGTTTGGACAAATCTTCTTAGTATAATCCTAATGGCAGCCCCACAGCGGTCCTTTGACCAATAGATTTAGAGCATATCATGCTACATTGTATCAAGAAGAAAAAAAACATATACCAATGAGCAGCTTGTGGGCAGAGTGACTTAGCCCCCTACCCTGTCACTGTAAATAGGTTTGTCCGGACTAAATGGTTTTGAATACCATCATGACTTCACCATGTGCCTTTGACTCAGCTCCCAATAATCAGGTATTGTGACTTGAGCATCCTCAGGTTCAAAAAAGACCTTCACACATATGTTAACTAGAAAGAGACAGTTATAAGGAACCTCTCCCTTTTGCTAAAGCTGGTTAACAAGGTTTGATATGAACAATAATGCAAAATATATGTGTAACTGTGTAAAGAATTATATCTAACACACACACACACACATATATATATATATATATATATATATATATATATATATATATATGTTAGATATAATTATTTGCTTCTTCCCCTTGTTGGTTATACCCTACTTGATCTCCTATACCATCCCCTTCCTTCACTATGTCAGCTTTGTTTAAAGTTGTAACACTTAATACTAATAGGTTTGACTCTCCACATAAAAGGAGAATGGCCCTAGGCGATGCTGAAGCTCAAAAGTCAGGTGTGTTTTTTTTATCAGGAAACACACTTCAAGAGAACACAACTCCCTTTATTAAAGTCCAATTTGTACCCCATAATATATCATTCAATGTCTAACAAAAAGAAATAGAGAGTCTCCATTTTAATACACATATTATGAGTTGAAATATGCAGACCCATCAGGGTGCCTTCTCATTTTAGTATGCACCTTGAATAGCAATACATTTACATTAGCATCTATCTATGCTACTTCCTCAAAACCAAAAACTAAGCACACTAGGTCCCTAAAGTCATAGTTTCAAAAACTGCTGATACATTATTCTCTTTTTGACATATGGAAGTGCAGATAGTTTTACCAAAGAATACACATTCTATTCTGCTGTCCACAAATCCTTTTTGAGGATTGACTTCATATTCACAGACACAAACATGTTACAGAGGGCATCACAAGCTCAGATAGGCAGCATTTCATGGTCAGATCAATCACATTTCAAAATGACTGTCCGATAAGAAGGAGAGGTCAGTGGTGGCTAAATGGCAATGTACTTACAGATCACTACATGTAAAGTAACAAAGAAGGGTAAATGTTAGCAAACAAACTAAAGAAAAAACAACTCCAATCCATACCATATCTATATAACATAAACAGCCAAAAGTTGGAAAATCCCCCAGACATTAAAATTAACAATGCATTAGCAAAAGTTTACAAAAACCTCAAAAACGTGAAGGGAAGATCAGAAACATGCTCAACCAACAAGAAAAAACAATACTAGCTCTCATTGCATATAGAACCCTTCACCCAGGATGAAGTAAATAAGTCCATACAGTCCTAAAAATATCAAAAGTGCCAGTGCCAGATGGCTTCACAAACCAATACTATATATTATTTGAACTACAACTTATCCCTGTACTAACTAGGTTATTTAATTGTATAAAAACCTCAGGGCATCAGAAATGTGATGGCAAATATATTCACTTTACCCAAACCAATAAAAAAGCCTAATGTACCCTAAAACATCTGGCCATTCTCACTGCTGAACTCAGATACTAAACGGTATGCCAAATTGTTTGCAGATAAAATGAAACCCCTCCTACTCGTACTAATCAATAGGATCAAGTAGCGTTTGTCTCGGGCAGACAGGCAACGGAGAGTATGAGGAAACGTATAGACACAAATCATCCATAAACAGAAACAACAGGCTGTGTTTTTATTGTTAGATGCAGAAAAAGCCTTTGACAGGCTCCATTGGAAACATTTGCATCAAGTTTTGGTAAAATATGGTTTCCCTGTCCCCTTTATCAATGCCATCATAGCTTTGTACAGTAAAACATCTGCAAATATTTTAAAGATGGGCTTCATTTTGGACAGTCTTTTAATAACTAATTGTATAAAGCAGTGCTAACCCCTTTCCCCCATCATATTTGTATCGGTACTGCAACCCCTTGCAGCTAAAATCATGGTAACTCCACTAATCCATCGTATTTCCCATCACTCAACTGCCCAAAAGATTGGCCTATTTTCTGAAATCATCCTTTTAGCTAATAGTAATCCCACTCAGTCCATACCCGCTCTCCAGCAAGGTTTAAACGACTACTCCACCATATTTTAATATAAGAATAACATAGGGAAAATTCAAGCAATGGCCTTTTATATATCCCAACCAATCTTAGAACACTACAAGAGACTTATAGATTTGACTGGAAACATGACACTATCACAGGAATACAGTTATCCAGACTCCCAGAGAACCTCTTCAAACACAATTTCCCCAATATATGTAAAGCTGTAAGACTGAATTTGGATGAGTGGTCTAAAAGAAGATGATCCTGGTAATGGTAAATATACCGCTAATCCCTTAATTCCTACACCTTTTTTGTGCATCCTCCATAATAATCTATCCCAAGCATCTGAACTTTTATCAAAGGGGGCTGGAGAAATTCATTTGGGAGGAAAAACTGAATAGAATGGCAGTAAGACTGTAATAAACCAAATAAAATAGAGGCATGGAAATGCCTAATTTTAAATGCTTTGGCCAAGCAATAAATCTAGCTCAACTCAGGATAAGGTTCCAAGAACTTGATCCCCATTCAACATACACCAAGTAGCCTGTTGTGACCAATGCACCTGACCCACACTAAAAAATGCTTTTCCCAAATCTCACCATTACTATATTGGATGTCACAATCTACAAGCGTCTGTATGATAAGGAAACATTACAGATAGCTCCCCTATCAACACTGATATGTTACAATCTAAAACAACAGAAATGTGAGAAGGTGGGTATTTTATACTGTAAACAATTGAAGGAGCTGGCCTCATTCACCTTAATTCATTAAAGCAGAAATACAACCTTCCTTTGCTGGAACTCTTTACATACATCAGGGTCAAAAATATAATTACTTCCAAGATGGCAGAGCAATGTAGCTCACAAATTCTAAAATTCTTCTGAACATGACAACCAACACATGTGTGACAAAAGAATAATATCTCCAACATACACCTGCACTTATCAAGGTACGACAGAGAAACATTCATATATTCAACAGTGATAGACAAAGTTAGAAATGTATCTCACAGAGGACACATGGAAAACAGCTATATCTAATGCTATAGGTAATGCACTATGCACCTCACATTGGGAAACAAACAAGAAGGTGCTATTCCATTGGTACCTTGTGCCAACAAAGTTAACAAAACTCTATCCTCAGACATCAGACACTATAGACTCTATAATAACCAAGGCACATTGAGCCACAGATGGTGGCACTGCAATTCAATTCATAACCTACGAGGAAAGGTGCTTAAACTAATACTACAGATAACTGTCCCTAAACTTAGTCATATGCCCAAAGTAGGACTACTAGATCTCCTCCCACCACAACTGCCATTTCAAACCAAAATCTTAATAATGTCATATACCACTAAAGTGGAAATAGTTAGAAGATGTGAAGTAATCAGTACCAACCAAAATTGAAGAAATTATCAAATAATTAGCTATAACGAGATTCTACGAATATTACGCAAGGTTGGGGGGGGGGGGGGGGGTGTACAACAGAGCTTGGCATCCAAGGATAATCTGAGTTGTGTTTAGATATTAGTTTGTTACTTTCAACATCTTACCATGTTATTTACTAGGTACTTTACCTTTCTGTGTGAATTAACCATGAACCAACAGTGCTGGAAAATCTGTGGGAGCTATTCACTAGAAGGTGAGTTGCAGAGGAGATGACACAACTACGCAAACTCACCAGGTTTGCCTATTCACAAAATATATAGTTACATTGGTGAGATGAAATTTTCAACTCACTTTTTAGTGAATAACCTCCTATGTATGCAGAATAAGAAAGAGCTCCATTTAGACAAAAAGTACCTACAACTGTAATGACCTCATTGGTGCTCTAATGTCTGGACCTCAACAGAACCCTATAATTCAGCATTCTAAACATCTCATTTTCATAACTTCACACAATCAAGAACAACAAAGCCAAACATCACCACTAAGGACCATAACTGTAACCACATTTCCAGCACACTGAGCAGTCCAGCAAATCAAGAGATGATTACCCAGGTTTTCTTTGGAATTCCTTTTCTTCATCTATCAGAATATTACCCCATAACCCAAACAAAACCTGATTTTTGCATTTCCCCTTCTAATATAGCATAACAATACTGGTCCGTTTGCCTCCATTCAGAGGCCTTTCCTGCAAAGAAACAATATACAATTATAGTTGAAATAGTTTATTTACACTGAGGCACATTAATTACTAGATACACTTTTGCACCTTACTTAATATATTATTTGATATTGATATTTAAAATGTAATGTGGTGACATTAAAAAAGACAGAACATACACATTTTAAATTATTATCTCTACATATGCATGTCAATTAAAGTACCTTTACCATCGACATAGCTGTCTCTTGTATGCCACAAAGTAATGTGATGCAGAAAACTATGTATTTTATCCTACTAAAATATGATTTAAGAACTTTGATGAATGCAGCCAATTAATTCCCATATGCATGAATATGAGATAAGCAGTAACAAACTTTAACAACCCATCCTAATTGTAGCCCTAGGGTTGTCATCATTAAAAATCTAATACTGACTTGATAAGTTATGTTTTAGCAATACTTAATAAATCTTTAGGCACTTTTCACATGTTTATATGTGTGTTTATATGCTTATTATAAAACCCCTATTGCCTTTTTTTAAATAATTGCATTCAATATCTGAAACTGTATAAGTACTGGAAAGAAAAAGAGTAATGACATTGTTTCAAAGTGTTTGACAAATAAAAATAGCTTGCTATTAAATACCAAGGGGCATAACATTTCTTTTTTTTTTTTAGTTTTAAAGATGTCACTCTGTTGCACAGTATTTCAGTTTCCAAAGCTTCTGTCGTTCTCTGATTATAGTCCTAAAAAGTTTCCTGTGTGGATCGAAATGTCACCTTAATAAAAACTGTAATATTCGTACATACTTCATTGACAGTTTTTTCTGTGACATCTCATACATCTCTATTGAGCTTACTGATTGATGTATGCCAGCATTACTCAGTTTACTTTCATTGTTTGGAAAGAGTAGAGGAGAATTTGTTTTTTCCATATTGATGTCACTTTACCTGACTCACTCTGAGAAAAAGAAAAAAAAAAGTGTAATAATATAGCAACAAATAAAATTGTATAACAATAACACAGGGATTCATTATAAAAGATTGCATAAAGGTACAAATGTTTATATATATATATATATATATATATATATATATATATACACTGAACACAATTATAAATGCAACACTTTTGTTCCCCCCCTCCCCCATTTTTTATGAGCTGAACTCAAATATCTAAGACTTTTTCTAAATACACAAAAGGCCTATTTCTCTCAAATATTGTTCACAAATCTGTCTAAATCTGTGTTAATGGGCACTTCTCCTTTGCTGGGATAATCCATCCACCTCACAGGTGTTGATTAGACAACATTATTATTGCAAAGGTGTGCTTTAGGCTAGCCACAATAAAAGGCCACTCTAAAATGCGCATCTCTGTGCATTCAAAATACCATCAATAAAATGCACCTATGTTCTTTGTCCATAACATGCGCTTGCCCATACCATAACCCCACCGCCACCATGGGCCAGTCGATCCACAATGTTGACAGCAGCAAACCGCTCACCCCACATGAAGCCATATACGCTGTCTGCCATCTGCCCTGTACAGTGAAAACTGTGATTCATCCGTGAAGAGAACACCTCTCCAAAGTGCCAGACGCCATCAAATGTGAGCATTTGACCACTCAAGTCGGTTAGGATGACGAACTTCAGTCAGGTCAAGACCCCAATGAGGACGACGAGCATGTAGATGAGCTTCCCTGAGACGGTTTCTGACAGTTTGTGCATAAATTCTTTGGTTATGCAAACCAATTGTTGCAGCAGTTGTCCGGGTGGCTGGTCTTGGATGATGAAGATGCTGTATGTGGAGGTCCTGGGCTGGTATGGTTACACGTGTTCTGTGGTTGTGAGGCCGGTTGGATGTACTGACAAATTCTCGAAATGCCTTTGGAGACGGCTTATGGTAGAGAAATTAACATTTTATTCATGGGCAACAGCTCTGGTGGACATTCCTGCAGTCAGCATGCCAATTGCACACTCCCTCAAAACTTGCAACATCTGTGGCATTGTGCTGTGTGATAAAACTGCACATTTTAGAGTGGCCTTTTATTATGGCCAGCCTAAGGCACACCTTTGCAATAATCATGCTGTCTAATCAACATCATCACATGCCACACCTGTGAGGTGGATGGATTATCTTGACAAGGAGAAGTGCTCACTAACACAGATTTAGACAGATTTGTGAACATTATTTAAGAGAAATAGGCCTTTTGTGTACATAGAAAAAGTCTTAGATCTTTGAACTCAGCTTATGAAAAATGGGGGCTTTAAACAAAAGTGTTGCGTTTATAATTTTGTTCAGTATATATATATATATATATATATATATATATATATATATATATATATATATATATATACAAATGTAACCATAATGCCAGTATATTTTGTTATAAGTGTACAATAAAGATCAAACATGGATATTGCATAGCGTATTTAACATAAACCATTTCTATTCCTACTTAGCTTTAAGCATAGTAAGACACAAAGAGGACCTATTATATTTATGGAGAAAAGATGTGATCTTTTATTTTAAGCTTACTTAAATAATATATATTTTTTGGACTCTTACTTCCTGCATTAATAGCACAAGTGAAAAGTTTAGTTGTCCTTTAAGGAAATTGTAAAACATAACTATTTGAAAGCAATAAGCATTTATTATAACAACTTATCAGAACATGTGATCCAAAAAGCTCTAACCAGTCTAACCAGTCTATCCAACAAAGGAGCTTACATGTCCTTCTTGGTTTTAATGGACAAGTGACCATTAACCCATAATAAAATTAATATAATATATAAAAGCAAAACACAAACAAACAAAAAAACACCTCCTTTTTAGCCTGTGGAACTGCTTGGTGCTCTCACTGTGTCTCATCTGTATAGGTGAAGTTCAAACCTTAACTATGTGGTGACTTAACCTAAAGGGTCTTTAAGTCAGTTAGAGAGATGTCAGTAGGGAAAATCTAGTGCCATAGAACTGATTTGGGCCACAAAAAAAACAGTTCTGCTATACTAGCATGTACGACAACAACGTAAAAATTATTTAACCATTCAACAAATTTGTTACTAACACCACTGCAACCATTGTTTCCCTTGGTTAAATGACAGGTTGTTTCCAGCTTGTACTATAACAAAGTACATTTCAGTCTCAAATGAACTTAGAGCAGGGTGCTATATGAGTTAAATTCCATAATTCCATAACATAACTGGCTACTCCCATTTTTATAACAAAACACAGAGAAGCTAATTCTGTGTACATATGATCAGCCATAGCATTATAACCACTGACAGGTGGCAAGCAGATGTAGGCAGTGTGATTCTTTGGACAATATTATGCTGGGAAACCTTGCATACCGCCATTCACGTGGATGTTACTTCGACATAGAAACATAGAAACATAGAATGTGTCGGCAGATAAGAACCATTCGGTCCATCTAGTCTGCCCAATTTTTTTTTGAGTACTTTTATTAGTCCCCCGTTCCCAGTCTTATAGCTAGAATAGCCTTGTGTCTATCCCACGCATGCTTAAAATCCTTGACTGTGTTTACCTCTACCACTTCTGCTGGAAGGCTATTCCATACATCCACTACCCTCTCAGTAAAGTAATACTTCCTGATATTACTTTTAAATCGTTGCCCCTCTAATTTAAGACTATGTCCTCTAGTTGTGGTAGTTTTTCTTCTTTTAAATATACTCTCTTCCTTTACTGTGTTGATTCCCTTTATGTATTTAAATGTTTCTATAATATCCACCCTGTTACGTCTTTCCTTCAAGCTATACATGTTAAAATGCTTTAACCTTTCCTGGTAAGTTTTATCCTTCAACCCATGAACCCGTTTAGTAGCCCATCTCTGAACTCTCTCCAAAGTATCAATATCCTTCTGGAGATACGGTCTCCAGTACTGCGTACAATACTCCAAGTGAGGTCTCACCAGTGCTCTGTACAATGGCATGAGCACTTCCCTCTTCCTACTGCTAATACCTCTCCCTATGCAACCAAGCATTCTGCTAGCATTTCCTGCTGCTCTATTGCATTGCCTACGTACCTTCAAGTCCTCTGAAATTATTACTCCTAAATCCCTTTCCTCAGATGTTGAGGTTAGGACTGTACCAAATAGTCTATATTCTGCTTTTGGGTTTTTACGCCCAATGTGCATAATCTTGCACTTGTCCACATTAAATGTCAGTTGCCACTGCTCTGACCATTTTTCTAGTTTAGCTAAATCATTTGCCATTTGGCTTATCCCTCCATGAATATTAACCCTGCTGCAAATCTTTGTATCATCAGCAAAAAGACATACTTTGCCAACAAGACCTTCTGCAATATAACTAATAAAAATATTAAAGAGAATGGGTCCAAGTACAGATCCCTGAGGTACCCCACTAGTAACAAGACCTTGCATCGAATATACCCCATTGACTACAACCCTCTGTTGCCTGTCACTCAGCCATTGTCTAATCCATTCAACAATATTGAAATCCAAACTCAAAGATTTCAGTTTATTGATAAGCCTTCTATGTGCGACAGTGTCAAAAGCCTTACTGAAATCTAGGTAAGCAATGTCTACTGCACCCTGAACTATTATTTTAGTCACCCAATCAAAAAAATCAATAAAATTAGTTTGGCATGATCTCCCTGAAGTAAACCCATGCTGTCTCTGATCTTGAAATCCAAGCGACTTTAGATGTTCAACAATCCTATTCTTTAACAAGGTTTCCATTATTTTCCCCACTACTGAAGTAGTACATGTACCACCTACCTAAGTAATGTTGCCGACCATGTACAACCTTTCCTGGAAATGGTATTCCCTTATGTCATTGGCCTCTCTAATCATATTAAAGCAAAATTACTTCAGGAATTGTTTCAAGAACATAACAATGAGTTCAAGGTGTTGACTTGACCTTCAAATTACCCAGATCTCAATCCAAACTAGCATCTATGGGATGTGCTGTGCAAAGTCCATGCCCATGGCTTGATGGATCAGGGCTATTTTGGTGTCAAAAGGGGACATACACAATATTAGGCAGGTGGTCATAATTTTATGGCTGATCAATATATATGTATTATAAAACTCTAAATAGAAAGATAGGCAGAAAAACCAACCTTAGGCACTCTAATAGCTTTTTTTAACCAAATTCACCAGAAGCATATGCTGATATATATTCTGATTTTAAAAGAAATCAGTACCCAGTGTATACAGCATATTCTGCCAAAACATATTCACTCATTTAGATAAATAGTTATATTTAGCTGAGGTCAAATGATGAAATTAAAATAGATTATTTACACTGAGGCACATCCACTACAACAAATATATACCTGTACCTCACTTAATGTACTGTTTGATACAGATATTTACAATGTATATCAGTGTGGATGTGGGCCAACAAGAGTTCTATGTTCAACATAGAGAATGAATGAAGAGATTGTACATTTCAGAAGTAGAGGTTGAGTACCACTTTTTCAAAATGCTTGGGACCAGAAGTATTTTGCATAACTGATTGTATTAACAGATCGTTTTCACCAATAAGATATATTGAAGCCTCTCACGAAATACAGTAGAATCAATGCAAATATTGTAAAGAGCAAATAACTCACTTTTACTGTGATGTAAGTGTGATGTGAGACATATTTGGTAAGCTGCTGTTGGCGTGTAAGGCAAGCACAAGTACCAATGTATTACCCTTTGTGTTTGTTGGGGAATCTAAGCATGCATGGACAAAGCTATATCGCAACTTAAAGGAACTGAATGGTGTTCAAAATGCTTCTTCTGCATATTAATGCACATTAATGTGCTTTTAAAGTTCTTTTAAAAGCACATTAATGCATGTTTTTCTTTTGCATTGCTTAAAATATAAAATATTTACAGTTAGAGGAAATTGTGAAATTACAGCAGTTTGCTAGAAACCAGGACTGCCCACACTAGTGAGTAAAAATTAATTTCCTTTTTTTTTTGCTGCATGAACCAATGAGAATAATGCCATTCAAATTAATGGAATTCCCTACAAATGAAAAAAATGTGTCCAGCGCTCTGATCTAGGTTTTAGCAGCACTGAGGCAGTGTGTCCCTAAACCACACACAATAACATAAGCATAAAGTGACAAAATTTGCTAAAGTGCGCTTAAACAAACTGTAAGGTGAAAAAATTAGCAAGGTGAAAAAACAATGTGAATATATATATATATACACCTTATTAGGTGAAGAAAAAATGATTGCAGTGAAAAATCCTGTGCAAAAGGAGATGCAGTGGAATAATATATTGTGTGATCGAGGGGGATTTTTATCTCCCCTCTTTTATCTCACTCACAGACTTCCAGAAAATATGTTGCACTTTGAAAGCCTGTATTCATCAGTAGGGGGCGTGGTATCGACCTCCTCTGCAGGTTGCAGCTCAGGAAAAGTACAACGAAAGGCAGTGGATCAGTATGTGATTGTACAAATATTTAATAAAGAGATAAATAGTAGCTTACACTTGGAGTTATCTTTATCCTGTATGATGGGCGCCTCAAACAAAATTGGATATGATGTCCTCTGAAAGTGTAGCTGGATACAAGATATACATAGACAGTGTACACAAGGTGTACAAAGAGCTTTTTTTTAAAGAAAAAAATAAAATGGGTCCAATAGATAAAAGGGTACAAATGAGGCAGGTGAGTCCAGTCCGCTACGCGTTTCGCCTGTGGGCTTCAACTTGGCGTCTGGACTCCCTGCATTGAATCACCCTTATATAGCTGATAAACATAATCCTCGTCGTATTCTTCCGCATTCGTCATTTCATCGCGAGATTTTGACTTAGTCAATATCTTCTTTGGTGGTGTCGGTTTATGGGAGGTTACTCGGCTCTCGGAGTTTCGTTTTTAATGTCGGTCTATAAAGATGTCTTCGGTTTACTGTAATCTGTTCGTATTACAGTTCGTATTTGTAGACACGTCGATGGTTGTTCGGCTCTCATATTCTTAATCCGTCTTAATCCGTTTTCAATGTCGATTCTCGGGGAAGTCTTCGGTTTGCTGTATATATGTTCGTATTTACATTTCGAAATGTAAATACGAACATATATACAGCAAACCGAAGACTTCCCCGAGAATCGACATTGAAAACGGATTAAGAATATGAGAGCCGAACAACCATCGACGTGTCTACAAATACGAACTGTAATACGAACAGATTACAGTAAACCGAAGACATCATTATAGACCGACATTAAAAACGAAACTCCGAGAGCCGAGTAACCTCCCATAAACCGACACCACCAAAGAAGATATTGGCTAAGTCAAAATCTCGCGATGAAATGACGAATGCGGAAGAATATGACGAGGATTATGTTTATCAGCTATATAAGGGTGATTCAATGCAGGGAGTCCAGACGCCAAGTTGAAGCCCACAGGCGAAACGCGTAGCGGACTGGACTCACCTGCCTCATTTGTACCCTTTTATCTATTGGACCCATTTTATTATTCTTTAAGAAAAAGCTCTTTGTACACCTTGTGTACACTGTCTATGTATATCTTGTATCCAGCTACACTTTCAGAGGACATCATATCCAATTTTGTTTGAGGCGCCCATCATACAGGATAAAGATAACTCCAAGTGTAAGCTACTATTTATCTCTTTATTAAATATTTGTACAATCACATACTGATCCACTGCCTTTAGTTGTACTTTTCCTGAGCTGCAACCTGCAGAGGAGGTCGATACCACGCCCCCTACTGATGAATACAGGCTTTCAAAGTGCAACATATTTTCTGGAAGTCTGTGAGTGAGATAAAAGAGGGGAGATAAAAATCCCCCTCGATCACACAATATATTATTCCACTGCATCTCCTTTTGCACAGGATTTTTCACTGCAATCATTTTTTCTTCACCTAATAAGGTGTATATATATATATTCACATTGTTTTTTCACCTTGCTAATTTTTTCACCTTACAGTTTGTTTAAGCGCACTTTAGCAAATTTTGTCACTTAATGGAATTCCCTGTCTCTCTAGTAAAACCATCAGACAATGTCTTGCACTGTTAAGAGATCCTAATGTGTACAAGAGCAAGCCTATTACAGTACACACAATGTATTCTATTCCAGGAGCACAGGAAGTGACTAAATGAAACAAAACTTTATATGTTCATTGTCTATATAATCAGTGCTGCCACACCTGCAGTAAACATGCAGGGAAATCACTGGGGGAGGGCTTGCGTCAAATAATACAAATGTGATGTTTGCAAAATGCCTGCATCAAATCACACTGGAAAAGTCTGTGCACTATACAAGCAGTAATCTTCATCTTGAACCAAAGTGATTTGGGGACTAGGTTGTCCCGTTAAAGGGTCTGGACACTGAATAAAGTGTTGTGTGCTTGCCTTCTGACAGGTGTGTTTGGAATTTGCAATTTGTTTCAAAATCTGCATAATAAATCCTTTTGGATAACAGAATTTTGGATAAAGGATACTCAACCTATACGTGCCTGCAATCAGGGCCGGCCTTAAGTGTCCCGGCGCCCTGTGCGGGCTTCCCCCATGGCGCCCCCCAGTCTTTCACCCCCCTATGTATGTGTCACTTTCATCTTCCTTGCCATGTCTGTCTTTTGCCCCCCTCCCCTGTTCTGTCTCTTGCCCCCCCTCCCCTGTTCTGTCTCTCTCCCCCCCTCCACCTGTTCTGTCTCTCTCCCCCCTCCTGTCTCTCTCTCTTCCCCCTCACTTGTTCTGTCTCTCTATCCCCCCTCCACCTGTTCTGTCTCTCCCCCCCTCCCCCTGTTCTGTCTCTCTCTCTCCCCCCTCCCCCTGTTAGAGGTGTAGCTCCGCCCCCACCCTGTGAAGCACAGCAGCATCTTTTGATCTCCCCCATCCAGTGCCTCTACTGGCTTTTTTTTTTTTTTTACTTTCTTTTTATTTATTTTTGAACGGCCGGGCGGGCGCCCCCTGGGGTGTTGCGCCCTGTGCACTCGCACAGGTCGCACACCCCTAAGGGCGGCCCTGCCTGCAATAATTTCCAACCATACACTATGTTTTCTACTCCATGGGTTAAGATCCCACAAAGGAGGAATAAGCTGCAGGATTATAAATCAATGCTGTGGTGTAAAACCATTGTTTACTGCACTGATCCCAATAATATAATATGTTTTTAATAATATGTATTTACGAATGTGTAGTGGTTACTTAATCTTTAAAATTTTGTGAGCTATTCACTAAAAAGTGAAACAAGCGAAAATAAAATCCGGGCATGACTTTCTGAGATGAAAAAATTCTCCAATTTGCCTATCTTTCCAAATCAGCTCTCAATTCTTGATTTTTCAAGATTTCAGGAAGCAGGCAGCTCAGTGCTTTGATCCTATGTAACAGATTGTTTTGTCCATCCTGACACAAACATTATTAATCAATAATGTCTTAAAGACGTTCTGTTAAAGCAACACAGTCACCTAAATATTGTTTATACTGTGAATGTAGAGAATACCTTTTTTTTTTTTTATCAGAAATGATCTATACATTGTGTTAGCAGAATTGCAAGCAAATCCATACATTTTTTTAAAAGTGTGTGTGGCATCTCCTCTCACTGATCACCTGTACCCAACATACAAATTACACCTCTCATTGAACAGAAGTTAATTTGCATATCAAGCCAAAGGTGATGTCAAAAACGAGGTAGCTTATACATTTGCTTAAATTTATGATTGTAATATTTTCTACATTTGCAATATACGTAATATCTAGGAATCCATTTAATTGCATAAACAGTCACTGACTGCTTTATTTGCAGTCTTTTACTCTGCATTAGAAAAAAAAATCCAACCATCTAAATCCAACCTTTTCATCACTTTTCTGCGGTAAGGGAATGAAAATAAACCAAGTGCAATTCTCCAATGCAGTCGTAATGCGCTATCAATCCTAAGCATTATGGGTGCACTCTTTACCTCTCATCATTATGCAAGATATATTACTCCGTAAAGTGAAAGCCTGATTGGGAACAGACCATGTTTATTATCATACCTCTAGTGAACGGGATTAATAATCATAAACATTGGCATACTAAAAGTGTCTTTGTGACAAATATGTAAGTGGAAAAAAGATAAACAAGAAAATAATGGGAAAAAAATCCCCCATGCCATTTAAACTTATTTTATATAATATATTGTAAACTGGTGACTTTGATTTCTCATTACTGGTTAAGTCACAACATAATTGTTGCAAGAAAAAAATACTTTACTAGGAGGGTTATGGCATTATATATATACATCCTTGGCATAATTTTTTAAACTCAAAGGGACAATTCCACCTAGATTATTTTCTGTATATTGTTCATGTTTAAAATATATCGAAATGCACCTCTTTTAACACTAAAATAATTTACAGTTCTCCTGTAGTTTTACATCGAAAATCATATCACAGAGGACTTGAAATTCCACTTATTCCAATAAGAAGGTCTTGGAGAGATAAGCAAGACTATAGCAACAGCAATCATTTTATTACACTTACATTTGCCATTTTGAGTGTTGAGGACAACATCAGATCAATGTATTTGACTTCACTTTACATGTTGCAGCACTTATCTAAAGATATTTGTTGGGACACTGCAGATATAACTGCCCCTTTAATCACTCGATCAAAGAATAACTTAAACAAGTGTCAAAGGGCGATTAAATAAGGTTAGAGTAATACAGCAATGAGTTGACACTGAGTGACGATACTTTTGTACCTTAATAGTGAAACACCCATTCTGCTAAAATGGGCAACCATGCATTACAGAACAACATAATCCATTAGAGGCTATGTACCAGGCCACCTTACTGACACTATTATTAAAATAGCACACATAGTCATACTCTGACTCGAAGTAAGATGTGAATTTGACTAACTATAGAATATGACTAAAACTTCTACATACAAAATGGTTTTAATATATATAGCAAAGCTCCATACCTTTGTGAATCAGTATGTGCTAATGTGAACACTATAAATGGAATTTAAGAATAGGTTCAAATAGTACACTCTAGATTTAATAGCATATATGACAGTTGTATTCTGCAAGTGCAAAAAAAATTGTTTTTTAATGAAAATGTTAACTGCTTGAAAACCAAGTAGAAGAAATGAAGATGGCACTCTGAAGACACAGGTATAATGCAAAATTGTGAAGATTTATTGGAAGATCACATCCAGATCACATGGAAGGATGCAGGAAAAGGCGTCTTTATAGTTTTTGCGTTGAAGAACGCTTAATCATAAGTGCTGAACTATTAAGAGACAACTCAATAAATAAGCAGTGATAACCAGTGGTTGTAAAGGTCAATCAAAATGTGCATTTCAACAACAGGTGAATAAACTCATTGGATAATTAGCAAGTGATCAGTATGTGTCAGAAATTCCAATCGCTCTTCACAATTTTGCATTATACTTGTGTCTTCGGAGTGTCAACTTCATTTCTTCTACTTTCCTTCTACTCCGTTTTGTCAGCGGTGGTTTGTGCACCTGAATCAAACAGAAGGATGTGTAAAAATGCCTCTGTTAGGACGAGGGCTCCTTACTCCTTGATGGGTGGTGGTCATGAAAATGCTCTGTTTTTTTTTTTTACTGAATGCTATATGTGAAAGTACTCAAAACTTGTGTCTATGCATGTGCCAGATGAGTTACTTTGCGCAAGTTCATTTGGAATTTAAGCATTTGGAAAAGTCAGGGCTGGGCCAAGAAATTATGCTTGATAATTAAAACTAAAATTAACCTTGTCAAGAACAGCACCTTGTCTATGTGCAGAATTATTTGAAATACCATTAAGAGGCCAATAACATTTAAATGCATAAACTTTATATATATCATGACAATGGGGTAGATGTATTGACAGCTGTTATGGTCAGAAAAATTTAATGATATACCGTGCGTTATAGCACTGGTACTGCAGTAAGGTAATAACGACATTTAAGCTATGTAATTGTTGGCGCTATAAAAAATAAATGTTAATATAATGGTTAGCATAAAACACTGTTATTCCCTATTTGCCCATTATATGTAATGCTTGGGGACTGGGAATGTAATTGCAACCTTTAGTCCCCTAGATTGATACTCCAATAAAGTTGCCATGCCCACGGTTACTAAAAAAAATGCCTAAGTCCATAAGAAATACAATTAATTTCCTCCAGGGGCATGGCGTTATGCACAAAGTCCCTAATAAATTAAGTGATTGTCCCCATGTTCCCGCATCACTCCCTAGGACTTGGGGTTATGCCCCAAGCCCCATAATAATACAATGAATGCCCCCCTTTCCCTCAGCCTTGTGTCAGGGCTTGCCAAATGATCCTGGCTCTTTAAATATATTAATAAATTAGATTAAATCCCTACCTACCCCTTCTACCTTGCCTAGGTGGGGGTTGGCAATCTAAAATTATGAAAATGACTGTCCACCTCATTGGCACACAAAGCATGCTCTTTGAGATCCCACCTCTCTCTAAAAAAAAAGAGAACTCATAAACCTAACTATTTTCAGACAAATAGACAGAGTCAGCCAATCAGAGCCTCCTAGTGTCCTTTGAAATAGCAGCACTACTCTGCTGGTGTTTCATTATTAGTTTGCTCTCCAGTGAGCCAGACTGAGAAGAGCTGGATCTGCACAATATTTTTTTCTTAACATTATTTTCTTTTTTGTTAACAACATGATATTTTTTTTTGTTAAGGTTAACCATTTCAGTGCTGTATGGAGAACTGTTTCTGTCCCCTACATCACTGAAAAGGTTAAAAATGTGTAAAAAGTTCCTGTTTTAACCACTTTTAAGTGGTGTTTTTTTTTTAGCAAAAAACTGATGGGCAAAAAAAGGAATGATTAGTTTTTACCTTCTATAGTTAAGTCACTGTTTGTGTGGTTATTACAGAACAGTGTTGTTAGGACTAACTGAACATCACAAGAGTTAATTCAGCATTGGAAGAGCTAACTACAGGGAAGGGTTAAATCCCCCTCCCCCATTGGAGGGAGCATATTATTTTTGTCTGGTTTTACACACGCACACATAGATGCTTCTCTCTAAGGGCCTTCAACGACCGGTACAAGAATATTTTATCTACAACCATAGATAAGGCCTGGTGTGTGATGCGGACATAGAAACATAGAATGTGTCGGCAGATAAAAACCATACGGTCCATCTAGTCTGCCCAATTTTTTTTTTTTGAGTACTTTTATTAGTCCCACGTTCCCGGTCTTATAGCTAGGATAGCCTTGTGTCTATCCCACGCATGCTTAAAATCCTTGACTGTGTTTACCTCTACCACTTCTGCTGGCAGGCTATTCCATACATCCACTACCCTCTCAGTAAAGTAATACTTCCTGATATTACTTTTAAATCGTTGCCCCTCTAATTTAAGACTATGTCCTCTAGTTGTGGTAGTTTTTCTTCTTTTAAATATACTCTCTTCCTTTACTGTGTTGATTCCCTTTATGTATTTAAATGTTTCTATCATATCCCCCCTGTTACGTCTTTCCTCCAAGCTATACATGTTAAGATGCTTTAACCTTTCCTGGTAAGTTTTATCCTTCAACCCATGAACCAGTTTAGTAGCCCTTCTCTGAACTCTCTCCAAAGTATCAATATCCTTCTGGAGATACGGTCTCCAGTACTGCGTACAATACTCCAAGTGAGGTCTCACCAGTGCTCTATACAATGGCATGAGCACTTCCCTCCTCCTACTGCTAATACCTCTCCCTATGCAACCAAGCATTCTGCTAGCATTTCCTGCTGCTCTATTGCATTGCCTACCTACCTTCAAGTCCTCTGAAATTATTACTCCTAAATACCTTTCCTCAGATGTTGAGGTTAGGACTGTACCAAATAGTCTATATTCTGCTTTTGGGTTTTTACGCCCAAGGTGCATAATCTTGCACTTGTCCACATTAAATGTCAGTTGCCACTGCTCTGACCATTTTTCTAGTTTAGCTAAATCATTTGCCATTTGGCTTATCCCTCCATGAATATCAACCCTGCTGCAAATCTTTGTATCATCAGCAAAAAGACATACTTTGCCAACAAGACCTTCTGCAATATCGCTAATAAAAATATTAAAGAGAATGGGTCCAAGAACAGATCCCTGAGGTACCCCACTAGTAACAAGACCTTGCATTGAATATACCCCATTGACTACAACCCTCTGTTGCCTGTCACTCAGCCATTGTCTAATCCATTCAACAATATTGAAATCCAAACTCAAAGATTTCAGTTTATTGATAAGCCTTCTATGTGCGACAGTGTCAAAAGCCTTACTGAAATCTAGGTAATCAATGTCTACTGCACCACCCTGATCTATTATTTTAGTTACCCAATCAAAAAAATCAATAAGATTAGTTTGGCATGATCTCCCTGAAGTAAACCCATGCTGTCTCTGATCTTGAAA
The DNA here is from genome assembly GCA_036172795.1 of Pelodytes ibericus. Taxonomy (NCBI): domain Eukaryota; kingdom Metazoa; phylum Chordata; class Amphibia; order Anura; family Pelodytidae; genus Pelodytes; species Pelodytes ibericus. Next base: position 40,660,979 of record CM069861.1, read on the forward strand.
TCCAAGCGACTTTAGATGTTCAACAATCCTATTCTTTAACAAGGTTTCCATTATTTTCCCCACTACTGAAGTAAGACTTACTGGTCTATAGTTGCCCGCCTCCTCCCTACTACCTTTCTTGTGAATGGGCACAACATTAGCTAATTTCCAATCTTCTGGAACTACTCCCGTTAACAATGATTGGTTAAATAAATCTGTTAACGGTTTTGCTAGTACACCACTAAGTTCTTTTAATAACTTTGGATGTATCCCATCAGGTGCCATCGACTTATTTGTCTTTACTTTAGACAGCTGAAGTAAAACCTCTTCCTCTGTAAACTTACATGCATCAAAAGACTCATTAGTCTTTTTCCCTAAATGAGGTCCCTTACCCTCATTTTCATTTGTAAAAACTGAACAAAAATATTCATTAAGGCAGTCTGCTAAGCCTTTATCCTCTTCTACATAGCATCCTTCTTTTGTTTTTAATCTAACTAATCCTTGTTTTACTTTCCTTTTCTCATTTATGTATCTAAAAAATGTTTAATTGTCTTTTTCACTGACTGGGCTATAGTCTCTTCTGTGTGTGCTTTGGAAGCTCTTATAGCTTGCTTTGCCTCTTTCTGCCTACTCTTATAGATCTTTCTATCTTCCTCACTCTGAGTATTTTTATAATTACTAAATGCTAGCTTTTTATTTTTTACTATTTTAGCCACCTCTGCAGAGTACCACAGTGGTTTCTTCAATTTTTTGCTCTTACTGACAAGCCTTATGCAATTTTCTGTTGCCTTCAGTAGTGCAACTTTTAGATAATCCCATTTCTCCTGGACTCCATTTAAATTGCTCCAGTCTGATAATGACTCCTTTACACCTAATCTAATTTTAGAAAAGTCTGTTTTTCTAAAATCTAAAACTTTTGTTTTTGTGTGGTGTGACTGCGTCACTGTTCTTATATTAAACCACACTGTCTGGTGATCACTAGATCCTAACAGGAGGTTTCTTTCTCTTTGCATCGCAAAAGAGTTGCAACATTCTTCCAATTAGTTAACAAGAACCAAAGATATATTGCTTTTAGTCAAATATATAAATATGTATTTTTGTAACACGTATGTATTATATGTCTACACCCCTTTTGTACTCCATTTTATGCACCAAGTATTAACCAATGATATAAACTAGCCAGCACCCTGTTGCCTCTATGTAAGCTCAGCGTTACTAAGGAAGAACTTTGGGTGTCTGAATTAAGTGACTCTCTGATTCTCTCTGAGATTCCAAATCAGAGCTGATACATTGCCGTATACTAGAGACGTGCTGAGTAGAACCCCTCAGTGAAAGGCTTGGTCCCTTTCAAGTGTTTTAATGACTTTTTATACTAGTTCCCTTAAACCTCCATAGAAACTATGGTAATGACCTCATGTGTACTGAGTGTCGGGATGTCGAGAGACACACGTTGCTCAAATTATTCAGTAGTGCGATGTAGTGCGATTTCCCGGTAAACATGCAGGGAAATCATTGGGCGAGGGCTTGAGTCAAATTGTAAAAATGTGATTTCTGAAGAATGCCTTCATCAAATCACACTGGAAAAGAAGCCTATGCAATGATGTACATTTTTCACCAAATTAATTTTGGGTACTAGACTAGTGTTGAGCTGTGCTGTGGATCCCTCTGCAGGGACTTGCAGCGGGATCTCCAGTGTCAGATGAGGCCACTTTGAGTGGCCTCTGTCTAACATATAAAATATAGCAAACGCTCAAACTGGGCATCCACTACATTTCCGGCATCCCACGAAGTATTGCGGGATGTCGGCAGGGACCCACAGGGTCTATAGAGACCCTGATCAGGTCTCTGCTTCTATGTTCCTGGCTCCTGATCATAAAGTGATCCTGGTCAGGAACACAAAGATGGCAGTTTATTGCTTTGGCAACCAAAGAACCATCTGGCTCTAAGGGGTTACGATTAATGAAACAAAGGTTTGAAAGTTTTGGTAACTAACAAACCTCGCTGTATATTTATGATTTCAGTACAATTTGACAGCATGTATTGTAGATTCCATGGTAATTGTTTCAATCCCCTATTAAATATAATGTTGAACTTTTCTGTTGCTTCTATTCAGATTTTTTCTCATTATTAACTTTATGAATTAATCTGGAAGATGTATTTTATTTATTACTCCACAGCTTCACTTTTTCGTAATCTTGGATTTCTTTGTTCCTTTGTGAAATGTCAAAAAAGCTTAACTGCGTAAGGAATAATGTTCAAACAAATTGGATATTTATTGTGGGCATTAAGAAACATGAAGCTGCAAATATCCCATAAACAAACTAGATGGGATGTTGGACTAGGAAGCAGATTTTTTTCTGGATTTATAGTTTTGCATTGTAAAAATTATTTGGCATGGAGATTAGTTGTAGATGGCAGTGACTTGTGGTATGCGTAAATTACATGGTTTAGGCTCTTGCTCAGCTGTCTCTGCACCTCTAGACTCATTAGGACATTTCAATTTTGTTATATATCCAGACTGATAATTCACACAACTATGGGGATCATATATAAAAGTTGATACTGTTAAAGTTATTGAGGAATGGAAAACATGTGCTTTTGCTGATATCTTATGAATACAGCAACTGCAACTTTCTGTTATTGGTCTGAAATTGTGCTTCTATCACACAAAGGGAGGTGGAGATGTCAAATTAAATATCTGGTCATATCTGACCCTTTTTTATACATGGGTAGAGATGGCTCTAAGGGTGCCTGAGCAACCCAGTGCACATTTTGCAGGTCTTAGCAGTATGCATTGTATAATGCTAGATAGCCTATTTATTCATGCTATTTCCACACTTCATCAGCTTTTATGTTTGCTACCTATGTCTCTACCCATAAATCTTCTTTATTTTTTTAAGGACACCGATATTTGGCCTTATATATATCACAATAACCCAAATGCTCAACTTCGCTATCATTCAATGGCTGCAAAGAACATATAAGCCATCTGCACAGACTTGCTATATTAGAGCCATGATAGCGTTCATATCAGCAGAAGAGGCTCATACAGTAAAATAGTATACTTTTACATGGGATATCCAAAGCATAAATTGTGCATCAAATTAAAAATTAATGTAAAACACCTTTTAATACAACAAGCAGATACTACATTTGCAGAATCTCTCCTTCCAGGCACATGGGGTTGTCACCAGTTGGTATTTTACTGGCATGCTAATAAAACATTCTAAATCTTTCAGTTGAAATCATGCGACCACATTTTCCAATCAACTGATTGTGTTGTCTACCTCTTCATAAAAAAGTGGTTACTATCCATGACTAGCAGATAATGTTGGACAATATGGCACTGTTTAACATAACACCCTGAAACAGTATTTTATCCTAATGTCTCCAATGGCAATAAGTGGTAGTGTAGGTTATTAAAGTTCAGGCTACTCAGAAGACAGTGGGGATCATGTATAAATGAATAATGTCACTATCGGCATATGCACAAATTTCGGTAGTATGAGAGGGGTCTGACAAATACATACATTCTGGTTGTGCAAGAGCTCATTGCGCCAATGTATAAAAGCCCCTGATCAGTGCTTGAGAATCTCCTCCAGTGGTGGGTGACACTTTTCCGTACGGAAAAAAGTCAGGATACATAAAAATGCACAATCGCCGTCATATATAACAAACAGTGACTATGCCTTTTTATTCCTTTCGCAAAATACTTTTTAGTGGTAGTGTTTTTATCCATGACCCCCATTTAATCCTTGACATATTATTCATTCTGGAATTCTGGGATAATGATATTATTACCTAATACTTCTCAAATGTAATGTAACAGTCTGCTAAATATTATGCACTATCTTAAAAAGTCTCATTATGATTTTTATACTTTTTGCTCAAATATGTTTCTGTTATTAACAGTGGAAGATAAGATTCACACAGTGGACTTACTGCATACACAATTTAGCATTGCTAATTTAGCAGTTCCTTGCATAATAAAAGAGATTTGCAATTCTTTATGTGGAATTTGTATTAATACTGAAGCTGTTTCGATCAACTTACCATTCATAAATGATCTCCCTCTCCCAAAGACTACAGAAAAAAATGCTTTTACACGATATGACAGACTGTTCATCCCAATAATAATAAAAGACAAAGCAATAATATAATTTTATTATCAAATTGAAAGAATTCAAGATCTGAAAACACAGAAATAATGAATTTTAAGACATAGTCCCAAAATGATTACAGTACATGTGTCTGCACCTGTTCTTATTAATTATCATAGTAAAGGGGAATATTTTTCTTACATGAAAATGTATCATAGATAATTTGCTAATCATGATTACTACAGCAAATTTAATTTTATTAGACAGTGGTAACAGAGATTGAAAACACGACTGATCTAAAACAGATTTATGAATGGCCTGGTATCCATTAAAACTCTTGGATAATAGCACTATGCAGCAAAATATCACAGCTGCCATTTAGTGCATTATTTCCCAGTGGATCTATATATTTTTTAATTAATTTCCACAAAAGCAATGCTATTTTTCCTGAATAAATGGTTGATTTACTTCATTTTTTTTTTAAATATTTTAATTTGTTTGCCAATTTGAGCAAGATAAATTCTTGCAACCACAACTTCTTACCAAATCTTTTTTTCTTAACAAAAATACAAGGCATGAAGTGGGCTGTGCACCCTTCCCATAAGGTATGCACGCAGTGGCGTAGCGTGGGGGGTGCAGGGGGGGCCGGCCGCACCGGGCGCAATATCTGGGGGGGCGCACTAGCCCTATGCGGCCGCGTGGCCGCCAGGGCCGTCTTTAACGCGGGGCAAACGGGGCAGCTGCCCTGGGCCCATTTACTCCTGGGGGGCCCCAAGGCAGCTGTCCCGTGGGCCCCCAGCCCCTGCTGCCGCGTTCACAGCGCATTGCGCTTGTGAACGCTTTTTTCCGGCAAGCCGCATCCGATGGATGCGACGGCCGAAAAAAAAAAAAAAAAAACTGACACCGGATGTGACGTCGCGTCACATCCGGTGTCTGCTTCCCTCCTGCGTGCAAGAGGGAAGACTGCACGGAGGAGACATCCGGCGGGGGACACGGAGCCGCTTCATGTAAGTACGGGGGGGGGGGGGCTGGCTGGCACAATATCCCTGGTATCTGACTGGCACTATATTACTGGGCATCTGATTGGCACAATATTACTGGGTGTCTGATTGGCACTATATTACTGGGTATCTGATTGGCACAATATTACTGGGTATCTGATTGGCACAATATTACTGGGTATCTGATTGGCACTATATTACTGGGTATCTGAATGGCACTATATTACTGGGTATCTGATTGGCACAATATTACTGGGCATCTGATTGGCACAATATTACTGGGTATCTGACTGGCACTATATTACTGGGTATCTGATTGGCACAATATTACTGGGTATCTGATTGGCACTATATTACTGGGTATCTGATTGGCACAATATTACTGGGTATCTGATTGGCACTATATTACTGGGTATCTGAATGGCACTATATTACTGGGCATCTGATTGGCACAATATTACTGGGTATCTGACTGGCACTATATTACTGGGTATCTGATTGGCACAATATTACTGGGTATCTGAATGGCACTATATTACTGGGTATCTGATTGGCACAATATTACTGGGCATCTGATTGGCACAATATTACTGGGTATCTGACTGGCACTATATTACTGGGTATCTGATTGGCACAATATTACTGGGCATCTGATTGGCACAATATTACTGGGTATCTGACTGGCACTATATTACTGGGTATCTGATTGGCACAATATTACTGGGTATCTGAATGGCACTATATTACTGGGTATCTGATTGGCACAATATTACTGGGTATCTGAATGGCACTATATTACTGGGCATCTGATTGCACAATATTACTGGGTATCTGACTGGCACTATATTACTGGGTATCTGATTGGCACAATATTACTGGGTATCTGATTGGCACTATATTACTGGGTATCTGATTGGCACAATATTACTGGGTATCTGATTGGCACTATATTACTGGGTATCTGAATGGCACTATATTACTGGGTATCTGATTGGCACAATATTACTGGGCATCGGATTGGCACAATATTACTGGGTATCTGACTGGCACTATATTACTGGGTATCTGATTGGCACAATATTACTGGGCATCTGATTGGCACAATATTACTGGGTATCTGACTGGCACTATATTACTGGGTATCTGATTGGCACAATATTACTGGGTATCTGACTGGCACTATATTACTGGGTATCTGATTGGCACAATATTACTGGGCATCTGATTGGCACAATATTACTGGGTATCTGACTGGCACTATATTACTGGGTATCTGATTGGCACAATATTACTGGGCATCTGATTGGCACAATATTACTGGGTATCTGACTGGCACTATATTACTGGGTATCTGATTGGCACAATATTACTGGGTATCTGATTGGCACTATATTACTGGGTATCTGAATGGCACTATATTACTGGGCATCTGATTGGCACAATATTACTGGGTATCTGACTGGCACTATATTACTGGGTATCTGATTGGCACAATATTACTGGGTATCTGAATGGCACTATATTACTGGGTATCTGACTGGCACAATATTACTGGGCATCTGATTGGCACAATATTACTGGGTATCTGATTGGCACAATATTACTGGGTATCTGACTGGCACTATATTACTGGGTATCTGATTGGCACAATATTACTGGGCATCTGATTGGCACAATATTACTGGGTATCTGACTGGCACTATATTACTGGGTATCTGATTGGCACAATATTACTGGGCATCTGATTGGCACAATATTACTGGGTATCTGACTGGCACTATATTACTGGGTATCTGATTGGCACAATATTACTGGGTATCTGATTGGCACTATATTACTGGGTATCTGATTGGCACAATATTACTGGGTATCTGATTGGCACTATATTACTGGGTATCTGAATGGCACTATATTACTGGGCATCTGATTGGCACAATATTACTGGGTATCTGACTGGCACTATATTACTGGGTATCTGATTGGCACAATATTACTGGGTATCTGAATGGCACTATATTACTGGGTATCTGACTGGCACAATATTACTGGGCATCTGATTGGCACAATATTACTGGGTATCTGACTGGCACTATATTACTGGGTATCTGATTGGCACAATATTACTGGGCATCTGATTGGCACAATATTACTGGGTATCTGACTGGCACTATATTACTGGGTATCTGATTGGCACAATATTACTGGGTATCTGAATGGCACTATATTACTGGGTATCTGATTGGCACAATATTACTGGGTATCTGAATGGCACTATATTACTGGGCATCTGATTGGCACAATATTACTGGGTATCTGACTGGCACTATATTACTGGGTATCTGATTGGCACAATATTACTGGGTATCTGATTGGCACTATATTACTGGGTATCTGATTGGCACAATATTACTGGGTATCTGATTGGCACAATATTACTGGCTATCTGATTGGCACTATATTACTGGGTATCTGATTGGCACAATATTACTGGGTATCTGATTGGCACTATATTACTGGGTATCTGAATGGCACTATATTACTGGGTATCTGATTGGCACAATATTACTGGGCATCTGATTGGCACTATATTACTTGGCATCTGATTGGCACTATATTACTGGGCATCTGATTGGCACTATATTACTGGGTATCTGATTGGCACTATATTACTTGGCATCTGATTGGCACTATATTACTGGGTATCTGATTGGCACTATATTACTTGGCATCTGACTGGCACTATATTACTGGGCATCTGGCTGGCACAATAATACTGGGCATCTGACTGGCACAATAATACTGGGCATCTGACTGGCACTATATTATTGGGCATCTGGCTGGCACAATAATACTGGGCATCTGACTGGCACAATAATACTGGGCATCTGACTGGCACTATATTACTGGGCATCTGGCTGGCACAATAATACTGGGCATCTGGCTGGCACTATATTACTGGGCTCTGACTGGCACAATATTACAGGCATCTGACTGGCATAATATTACAGGCATCTGACTGGCACAATATTACAGGCCTCTGACTGGCACAATATTCCTGGCCTCTGACTGGCACACTATTACAAGCATCTGACTGGCATAATATTACAGGCATCTGACTGGCATAATATTACAGGCATCTGACTGGCACAATATTACAGGCATCTGACTGGCACAATATTCCTGGCCTCTGACTGCACACTATTACAGGCATCTGACTGGCATAATATTACAGGCATCTGACAGGCACCATATTTCTGGGCTCTGACAGGCACAATATTCCTGGGCTCTGACAGGCACAATATTCCTGGTATCTGACTGGCACAATATTATTGGTATCTGACTGGCACAATATTACTGGTATCTGACTGGCACATTATTACTGGGCTCTGACTGGCACAATATTGCAGGCATCTGACTGGCACAATATTGCAGGCATCTGACTGGCACAATATTACTAGGCTCTGACTGGCACAATATTACTGGGCTCTGACTGGCACAATATTACTGGCATCCGAAAGTTACAATATTACTGGCATCTGAATGGCACAACAATTATGGCATATGTGTGTGTGTGTGTGTGTGTGGGGGGGGTAACATTAGAGGTACAGGATTGAGGAAGTTGGCTCCATCTAGCCCAGTCTTGGATCATCTCCAGGGTATGGTTCCATTTTGATGTTTAGTTTTTGTTCTTGATATTGTTTGTCGTTTACGATGGTTGTGAGACGACATATAATAGCATGGCCCATGCTAGGTTACTACATGTGTATATTTGTATTCATAGACCTGCTGAAAATGTGGAGAATGTGTGTAATGCATGTTCGCACTCAATAAAGTGTTGGAAAATAAACTTGTATTTAGATGCATTTTACTTTAATTACATAAGTATTTTCATAACAAACAATACATGTGCTTGGGGGGTAAGGGTTTCTTTAACTAATCTAGTAGAAGAGACTCGAGTGCTAAAATCCACGGGTTAGGGGGCGCAAATTACTTGCCTTGCCCCGGTTGCTGACAACCCACGCTACGCCACTGCATGCACGCAATTGCCAGTTGTTAAGCGATGTTGAGTGTGAAATGCATCTGGCATTTCTATCCCCTTGGAGTCCTTCTCTCTTTTCACTATGATTGAGTACACTTTATTTGGATTTTCTGTCCGAGATATATCATGATGATGATGATATCATGATGATGATATCATGATGATGATATCATGATGATGATGATGATGATATTATGATGATGATGATGATATGATGATGATGATATCATGATGATGATGATGATGATGATGATGATGATGATATCAGCCACTAACCTTTTGCAGATACAACTATCTCTCATGCATTGCTTATGTCAATTGCCAATGATTAAGCTATTTTTGAGCATATGCCGCATTTTGGGGTCCTTCTCTCACCTCACTATTGTCTGCACAACATTTGAATTTGCTGTCCGAGGTATGGAGCAGTAAACTACTAACTTTTTCCTTTACAACTGTCTTCCATTCATTCCTTATGGTAAGGGATGCAGTCCACTTCCTGTCTGGTATTTTTTGTTCCTGAATTTTCTAAGATGTTGAGGGATAATGCCGCTGCCCATCACACAAGGACAACTGCATTATTTTGTCACCATTCTATAGCCCATCATTTGTGTGCCTTTTGTTAATACACTATTTTAATATTTTGAAGGATCTTTGCATTTCATTTTTTTCAGTAAAAAATATTAAGAAAAAAAAATGCATCAAGAATCCATCAGGAAGGTGATCTTTCTATCAAGAAGAATTTCAAATGCCATATATGAACTTTTTCACTATTTGTTAACAACATAAAATAATGTATCCCATTTAATTCAATCTACCCTGTTTTATTATATTAAAATTGATTCGTTCTTTAACATTATTAACAGTTTAGTGATAATACTCTCTGAGTTATATGTAATTTGAGGTTATATAAACACAAAATTCTTTACATGAATACAAAGAGATACTTCTCATGTTTCCTTATTTTTTTTTATCTGTAGGATTTTTCTTATTGAATTGTAAATGAAATATATATGTAATGAGTTTTAGTCTCAAGATGAAGTTAATTATGTTTTCTAAGAGGGAATGTTCAATAACAAATGAGCTATGGTTCCCCTCTGCAACCTATGAATGAGATTGCTGCTAATATCTGAAATGGATATCTCTGGATGATTTTCTAGTAATGTTTTAGTATGCTATTAGGTTAGAAATAAGCACAACTTAATATAGAATCTTTTTTTGTAACAATTTACTACCTTTTCATTTTCCAGTTCTCATTCTTTATTGTTTTCAGCTAATGTAAAGTCAATATTTGACCCTTTCTTTATTCACCCAAGGATAGGACTATGTTTAACCCAGTTTAATAACCATATTGGAAGAAAATGCCATATATCCCAAGACTTTCATTCCACCTAAGTTAAGGCTACATATCTTAATTTAAGCATGGTTTCTAATTTTCTCAAAAATGTATTTTTATAGTTGATCATATGGGTTTTTCAAAAATATCTGCTAAAGATTGGATGCATTTTTCTAGTGTATGTATATATAGCATTTAAGTGTAATTATGAAGATCGCTGTTATTAGTATTATTAATATTAGTGTGCACATTTGTTTTGTATTTAATAATTTAATTGTTTTGATTTAATAATGATATTTAGGTGAAATTACACATTACATTCTATTGGTTTAGTTTTGTTTTATTGTTTGTTTGTTTTTTAAAGGGTGCATAAACTTACAATAAATCACAATAAATGTGGATAAAATAGCAAATATACAGTATACCTCTAATGTGTTCAATGTAATATGTAATATTGTAACTGTGCATCTTAATGTAAATTACACCATACTCTATGTGAGCAAGTACAAAATTACATGTTTTAATTTGCTATTGTTGATAACAATTTTAACTAAACTTATTTTGCCTTAAAAAAATAACAGTTCTTCCGTAGTTTTCTGTTTAAGTGTTAATCCATCATCACCCCACGTCAGAGAGAGTATAAAAATGTCTCCTCTCCACCATATAAAAGAAAAAGATTTAATCACTAGGAAAATACTAATTCAAAAGGATTGTATGTCACTTTTGTTTATTTGTATTCCTGTAATTGTAGAAAGTTATCATATTGAAATACAAATTCCAATGTTGTTTTCACACTCTTTTAAAACAATCATCTTAATTACAATTTGCTTTCTGCAAACATAACACCCATTAACCCTAAAATTAATATGTATTATAAGTGTATAGAAAAGTGGAAGACAAATCATTTACAATTGTTATTTCCACTAAATTATTTAATTATTATAAAGTTGCATGTGTTCCTATTTCCGGTTTAGATGTAATTGTGTAAATACCTCAAGTCCCATCAAATTTGTAGTTTTTGGGTAGTTGCCACCTGTATACAGTAACTTGCACTCTTTCTTTGAAAAACATGTTTAAGCAACTTATGTTCTAAGTTTCAATGTTGAGTTCTAAAGAAGGTTTGTTGGGCTTTTCTCACAGACTGCCTGCTATTTTGCTCTGCGATTACACAAGAGAAGCAGATTGCTAAATTTCTCATCTAGCATAACCCATTACAGCAAACACCCTTCTCAACCAATTTGGAAGATTTTTGGATATAATGTGAATGTTAAAAGAGGAATATTTGGTTCAAGGAACAGGAAACTTGATTAATATTATTATAGCATATTTAACCTCATCAAAAACCTTTGCACCATATTGCAGATGAATTATCTTCATTACTCACTGGTCCTTTTCATTCTTATCTCCCTTCGCCATTTTTACCAAAGTTGAGAAGTCTCTTTGTCATGGTAGCCACCACGACCAACTATTCACCCCGTAAAACATGCCTAAGAGTTGTGTGTTTTCCCCTGGTACCTGTGCCGAAAAGGGCTACGTTCACTACTGGTCTACTCTATTTTTGTCCTGGCTAGGAAGAATTTCAGCAGTTAAAATCATGATTCTTCCCAAATTTCTGTATTTGGCCCAGACCATACTATTAGCTATCCCTAAGATTATAATTGAGCAATTTCAAAAACAAACATCTAACTTCATCACCTGAGGTAAAAAAAAAAAAAAACGAGAATTTCCCTCCATATACTACAACGTAATAGTTCAAAAGGCAGTTTAGGCATACCAAACTTTCACTATTATCATATAGCGCCTATACTTTCCCAAGCGATCAAGTTTCATCTTAAACCACATACAGTGGCATGGTTAGATATGAGGAATGATTATGTGCATCCGCTCTCTCGATCAACTTCTCTGGTTACCAATAGCACAAAGACCAAATTTAACTAGGATTTTTTCGTGTACAGAGTTAGCCCTGTTATATTGGGTTCACTTGAAACAAAAATATCACGTGATTCCACAAATTTCTAGAGCTTCTCCTCTAACCACATTAATGCTATTAATACATTATCTCCACTTATCTAAGTGGATACAAAGAGGTATTACAGTATTACATGATCTTTATCAATCAAATAAAATATGTTCATTCCAATTTCTAATGGATACTTTCATACTCAGTCTTACTCAATGCGACTATTATACATATGTTCGTCTCGTTTTGAACATGAGTTTAAAATCCAGAACTCTAATATATAAACCTCTACTACTAATATTAGAAATCTATGCCATAAGACTCCTAATGGTCCTAAAAGTTTATCAATATGTTATAATGCTTTACTTTCCATAACTGAAGTCAAATTATCATATATGGTGAAATGGGAAACTGAATTAGGACTACAGACTGATTTGAAAGAGTGGTTTAAAGCCTTTCAAAATGTTTCTGGTACCTCACATTGTTTTCAACATATGGAAGTTTCTAAAAAAGTTCTTCTTCGATGGTACATGGTACCTACACTCCTCTCTAAGATGTATCCAGGGACGAGCGCTCTATGTTGGAGGAAATGTGGGAGACAGGGAACGATGTCCCATATTTGGTGGTTTTGCCCCAAAATTAGACCATTATGGACTCAGATTTTTATCATTTTTAAAACCATTTTTCAGGTACCTATCGTAGAAAGTCCAGAACTAGCTCTTTTAAATATGACTCTTCCAAAGATTAACAAATATCATAAGAAATTGATCACCATTGTTTGCATTGCTACCAAACTAGTTATTGCTAGAAATTGGAAAAACCCATTAACCCCTACATTTTCCGATATAGTAGCTTTGCTGGAATCCATTTCTGTTTATGAGAAAGCCTTTTTCTATGCTCAGAATCAGCATGATTTATATCAATCCATTTGGAGTCTATGGTCAGAATATGTGATAACAATAACATAATATAATACTGATACACATTTTGGGTTTTTACTCGAATAACTATGTCACAAACCAGTCTTATTCAATTTTATTATACATGTTTATCTTTTGTGATCTTTATTTATTCCTATAATTTTGTGTAATATTTTGGATAATTTTGTATTTCTCTTTTTCCCCTCTTTGTATGATTGCTCCCTTTTTCCTTTCTGTATCCCATCTATCTACAATGAAACATTTTTTACAATAAAAATCTATTGTACCAAAAGATTATGTCCTCTTTTAATTCACATTTAATATAACAGTATTTAAAGGGACACTACCTCTAACATGAAATCTAGTTAAATTCCTAATATATATTTTTATGTTTATAGAACTATGTCATACTTTGTAATGTACATTAAATATAATGTTTTACTTCAATGTTATAATCAGCAGCTGGTCAAAGCATGCCATGACACTGTTCAAGGTTGTCATTCCTGAAACATAAAGTGAATTCTGTTTGACATATTTTAAGAAAGTGAATCCATGCAGCAAATGCTTGAACATTGATATACAGCAAAATATAATCAGGCATTGCAAATGGATCTCACACTGTGGGCAAGAAGGCATGATTCAGAATTACACACAACAAATCTCCAGGAAGTTAGCAGCCATTAGCACAAGATCAAAAGATTCAAGTGACCCCTGGTTAGCTATGGATGTAATATTGTGAATTAAAAAAGTGAACTGTGAATCAAATATGCTAAATATTAACGCAAGGCAGCTGCCACACAGAATTATCTATCTATAGGAAGAATTTAAAAATGTGTACAGTAATGCGGCACCATATATACAAATAAAGAACAATAAGTGCGCTTGGAGCAAACTGTGATAAAAAATATATGTGATAAACACAATTAATATATATATATATATAACACCTTATAGGTGACAATGTGAAATAATATCCTGAGGGATCAGGAGGAAGCTTTGATCCCCCTCAAGGGGATGCACTCACAGGATGGCTGGATAATAGTTGCACTTCAAGGGTAAGGTGTCGTTTTGTAGAATCCTGCTGTGGCTAATCTGCTTAGAGTTTGGCTCAGGAACAGAAACAACAGATATCCAATTAGTGTGTAACATATACAGACTTTTAATAAAAAAAATATCTGCTTACATGGAAGTTTTCTCTGTCAAACGTAGTGGGCGCCACACAGCTGCAGGAGAAATCTTGTCCAGTAAGTATCAAAAAATAAAAGATGTGGAATAAAAATATACACAATATATGTACATAAAGAACAGCAGGGTGAGTCCAGTCCGCTACGCGTTTCACCCTTCATGGGCTTCTACCAGGCGTCTACGTGAAGAAACTGGAGGAAAATGACCACACAAAAATAAGGCAGACTTTTTAGAATATGTCAATTTAAAGTGATAAGGAAAAACAACCCATGATAAATAGTCACAACAAAACTTCCCAGGACAAAATATCTCACATATAATGTCCCCAGAGCATCAGCAGTCCGAAACACACCAGAGAAGGGCAGTATCATAATTTTGCAGAAATGTAAGCATAAAGATATAGGTATAATTTTTTTATTAGAATAAGGCTGGTACAAGCAATAGAATGTGCTTATATTCTTGTTTAATTTAAAATATTTATATCAATTGTGTATTTATGTTAATAAGGATTTTTTTAGGTAAATTGATCAATGGTTACATTTAGGATTAGATTAGGAAGTATAATGCTATTGTTTAGTTAATTTAGTTCAAAGAGTATTCATTAATGGGTTTTTATTTAGTGCAGTATTGTTAACAGGTACAAATTTTTTAAGATCATTTATTATTTTAACACTTCTAAGATCATTAATATACCCATTAAATTGTCAATTTGTATAGTCTTGGGTTATTTGATATATTGGAGATGTAGAGGAATTATCAGGCATCAGCTTGGTTTGCTGAAATTCTCCGGTATCGCCGAAAGAATACAACAAGTTAGGAGATAACAAAAGTCAAAACTATAATACAATGTAAATTTCTTACATGGAAGTAAGCAGCAAGATGCTACTAGGTCAATCAATTCATGCAAGTAATTCTATGGTGGACTTGATGCAACAGATCAACGAATGACAAAGCAAAGAAAAAAACATTTTTGGTAGAGAGAGTGCTGCTGTGTTTGTGATATTCCGGAAGATTTACAACTTGTGACAAGGTCCATTTGAGTTTCTTAATATCTTATATAATTTTTCCAATATTTTTGTTATTTGCACAATAATATAATTAATCAATGGGATTATGAAGTTTTCCAGAATATCATGCTATTAACTCATAAAGACATTGTTTTCTTTATCAAAAGTTGGTCCTTGGGGGCGGGGGGGGGGGGGGGGAATCAAACTTCCTATTTGATTTTTTATTATTTACTGACCAGTTAGAAATCCCTATCCTACTCTTTCTAACCAACATGTTTAGTATTGTTTCCATATTTGAGGTATTGGACGCAATAGAATACAAATGTTGATTCATGAGTGTTGGTTTGTTGTGCTCATCTGATAAGGAGGGGAGCAGGAGAAATCTGGCATGGGGACATTGCTACCTGAAATCAAATTTTAACATTTAGGTCAATCTTTTTTTAGCTATATTGAGCCACACATACTGCTGTTATAGTCTTTATGCCAATTATAATTTTGGATTCTCAGATTCCTAGCTCATCTCTGACACTTGCCTGTATACATTTAGCAAAGAAACGTATAAACCAATTATAAAACTGTTATTCTGTCAAAAGGGGCAGTAAAACAAGGATATTCTGGTAGTTGAAGCTGAATAATACCAATAGAACATGTTTAGAATGTAGTTAAATTATTCCAATAAACTGAATTCATTCTTACGCGCATTAAAGTTTAAACTTTTAACTTTGGGTCGTAGTTTAGATCAGCCAGGTACTTGAGTTTATCGTGAGAAGTATTAGTGCCTCATAAATATTCGTAATAGCATTTACATTTTCTCAAATATAATGTAATTTTCCAAAAATGGATACCAAATTAAAAATATTAGAAAATTATATTACAAGGAAAAGCCTGGCATAATCTCTTTATAAAGTAATCTCTGTGTTGAATCAGTTGAATTGCATTAAGCATCTTATTATACCAGATGTGTCATACATGTGGTAGTTTTATCAACCACTCTCCAGTCTGTCACTGGTAGGCCATTTTAATAAAATTATTTTGTTGTGAAAGGAAATCTGCAGTCAACAATAATAATAAGTAATTAATGAAACTGGAATGTCTGCGAAAACAAGTAATAAGTAAATTAGCTAAAAATAAATATAAAAATTTAGCCACAGATCTATTATAGTTATGTGCGCAATATATTACAAGCATGCATTATTAGGACTGCATGCTTTATCTTATAGAGTTTAATCATTTCTATTTTAATGCTTTTTACCACTTTCCTGCCATAGGTAAGGGAGGCAAACTGGGTATCTTTTTTTTCAATGTGATGGAATCATAGGGTTATTTACTAAAAGGTGAGTTGAGGTGAGATGCACATTTCCTCTCATCAGTTTAGATATACATTGTACAAATCTGGTGAGTTTTCCACACTAAGCAAACTTACCATGTTTGTCCCTGTTCAATGTATAGCTAAATTGGTGAGATGAAATGTTCATTTCATCTCAACTTCCTCATCACACATCAATTCACCTGTGGTTCACTTTTTAGTGTATAGCTCCCCTATGCAGTGCATCAGGACAACAGATGCTGATTTCAATTCAGTGTATCGCAGTGCATTGAAAACATTGGACCACAGCAGAACATTTTGAGTTAAAAACCAGTCATAAGTGTTAACTTTTGTTACTGAACTGAGCACACTGTATGACAACTGGAGAAGGGAAAGAGTAGTAAATACATTGAGTTGAGTCTAACAAATATATTAATACACAGAGATCTCCATTTTTAACCTTTGTTTTCAAAATAATGTATGTTTTATGCAATCCATTTTCCATATCTAGGTATCCTCTGTCTGACACGCATATGTTTCATTTCTGTAAAATTATGGTAGTTGTCAAAATATGATGAATTTTAATTTAACCATCTGTCAAATGCGGTCTATATTTTATACTTATTTAAGGAATACTCGGAAGCAGTTTCTGAGGTTCTTAGCAGCTAAAAATTCCATAAATGCATTATTTAGCTTTCTTTTTTTTACTTTTTTGAGTCAGAATATTTCATCTGTTTAGACTGCAGAATCAGTGAATGGAGACTGATTTATTTAACAAGTGGATGTATTAAGCTGTTCAGTGTGAAAAAAAACCTTGCTTTCCACTGTGGGAATCTATGCCATCTGTTTCTACCCATGTTCTATTTTCAATTAACTTATATTTTCCACTGTTATCCAAAGATTGAGTAAAACACATAGATTTAATAAACTGACCTGTGTCACCACAAGTGGACAATTTGAATGCTTACTGTAAAGGATAATGTCATATGAGCTATATTTTTCAAATACCTTTTCTATGATCTATCATCTCCCTGACTGAATAAATTAAATCCCCTACTTAACCAATATACTCTACTGGGGTTTTGAAGATTCATTGAGTAGGTTGGGATCCGTCTCCAGAGTCCCCATTTGATTGATGTGCCCCCTTTCTTGCTGTTTATTGATATCTTTTACAAGGCAGCTTTGTAGCATCTTAGAAGAAAATAAATTTGATATCTTGATAACTCCATTGTTAAACAATAGAAGGAGGGAGGTGTTCAAGTCACTGGCCTGTGGGTTCCTAGTCCAGATCCTTATAGTGTTGGTTCAATCATAGATGCTGTGAGAATGTAATCTTCCAGTGAATCAACCTGAAGAATAAAATACCTTGCCATTCAACACAGTGCTTGCAATGTGTTCACATGATTGCACATGCACCCTCTTTCCCAAACTGCTCTGATTAGCTATCCCTCAAATAAACAATGCCAGTAAACACAAGTGGAAGTCTGGAGGTCTGGGTTAAGTCTTTTTTTTTATGTACAATGATACATTGTTTCCCCCCCTTGCTGTTTCATTTGGCTCCTGGTTAAGTACTGGTATATAAGTTGTACAATTGCCATATTTCCATTGGACAGCAGCAATACACCTTTTATACAAAGTGCTACGTTGAGACAGGGAACGTGATTGTCAAATGGAATTCAAGAACTGTTAAACTTCGAATATATTTAAAAAAAATAATAAAACAATAGTGTGATACTGTTTATTATAAATAAAGAAAAGAACATTAATTACCAAAGACACCCTCACATATAAATAGCATTTTTGGGAAAATGCATAAAAAACAATTCTGTATAAAATCAGCCCAAGGCTTCTGAACCTCACCCTCCAATGTAGGCAAATAGACACAATAACTTGTGTTTAAATGAAAGATCTCATCAACTGTAGGCATTTTACATATACATATTAAATGAGAGAATACAAATGATGTGCTTTATTGAGCCCTCTTTGCTTCATATAACTCTACCAGGGGGGTAGATATGCAGTTTAGAATCTTGGGACAAATCTTCATTCATCTGTATGAAGGTTAATGCAGCTCTGACTCAAGATTCTACACAACATGTCTGCCCCCTAATAGAGCTATATGCAGCTATGATTGCTCAATACGGTGCTTTATTTGTATTCTTTCATTAAATCATTTATAAACACACCATTTACACTTATTGTTGTCTGTCAATTAAACATGAGTTCTTTTTTGCCTACAGTTGTCCTTTAACCCAAACACAGTTCTTAGCTGAGAACTTTAATCACAACTGATGGAACAGAACTCTGTGCCAGAGATGCGAACATAGCAGAAGCATTGCTTTCAAGATGGATAGTTGCCTCAAAGAGGGCACAAGACCATAGTAATACCACCAATGCAATTACAGGGTAATCCTAGCCAGCATTCAATTAGTAAAAAAATGAAACCAGCTCTAGGTGTTTTATCTGTATGTACAAACTTCCTCAGGGGCACAACTAGAATACAATCCATACTAATCCACAGATCACACCGTCTTTGCATATATCCTTATAAATTAGAAAACCACTGTACCGAATCCGGCCAATCACCACAGAGCTTGCAGTAGGAGGGACGTCACTACCTCCAATGTCCATTGATAGTCTAATCAGTGTTGACACTGGCAAACCTTGTGGGGTATTATGAAGCCATTTTCTTGGTGGATCTAAATTAAGGAAAATCCAAACAGTCCACAGGAAAATATATCAGAATGTTACTTTAGTTGCAATCTGTAGCAAGGGAAACAGAAAATATAATAGCCATTCAATATTATCAATTAATATACAAAGACAACTAATATCCAAAATGGCAAAATACATGGAAAGTTCATCACCATGGAACCTAACTTATCTAATAGAGAAAAAGCAACCCTTTAAAGCCATACTGAATCATTGTATATAAGGGCCTGCTATTATATTTCTGTACCTGTATTTTGCAGAAAAAGAAGAAGAATGAAAATAAAAATAAGATTAAAAATGAATAAATATAAATTATATTCTCCATTTTAAAATTAATATGTGTCCATTCTCACTTGGTCCGGGTGCAGAGGCTGTGGAGGATTAAGGAGGATTTCCATCAACCCGTTTACCCAATTATGTTAGTTTTAAAGAATATTCAAACATACTAAACAATGATTTGATTTACAGTAGTAAAACCTGGTAAGGGTTACTTGGTAGGGAAAGGGGTTGCTTTTGGCTGTGGGGAAAGTTTCTCACTGTTCAAAAGTATAAGGTCAAAGGGGGCAGATTGGTGTGTGTTTAATCATTCGATAAAATAAACTGTTAATGATTTAACATTTATTTTATGACATTTAGGAGATATTAACAATAAATATAAACGCTCTATGATTTTTAAATATTCGGAAGTCCATTATCCTCAAATAATTATTTTTCAAGAGACACATCTCCCAGCAAATAAGAAATTAGCACTAAACAAATCTTTGGTTGGTAATTATTTTCATTTATCATATATTGATATATTTGTTTGGATTGTAAGAATTTTGATAGGAGTTTTTGTTTAATAGCCTTATATATTTTAGCTCCATTCCATAGTAAAGCTTTGGTAGAATCTTATGCTTTTTTAGCCAGTAAACCGTTGGTCGAAATTATTTGGTTGTGGGATTTCAATATTTGTTTAATCTTGACTTAATATTTCAGTCTCAGTTAATAAAAGTTCAATACAATTACCGGGTCTGAACACAAAATAGCAGGCGTGTGCGGGCAAGACTACACTCACGTCTTTAACCCCTTGACGACAAAGGACGTGCCAGGCACGTCCTGGGAGAAACTCCCTTAACGACAAAGGACGTGCCTGGCACGTCCTGCATTGAATGAAGCGGTTTTCGCAATCAACGATCGCGAAAACCGCTTTAACAGTGCTGGTCTATTGCCTCGACATCGAGGCAATAGCCAGCACTGAAATGTCTATTTCGGGTCCCCACGATCGCCCCACGGAGCGATCGTGGGGAGCCATATTGACGGAGCATGCTGCTCCGTCAATATGGCTAAGTCCTCTGCCGGTCTGAGCTTCGGAAGTGAAAGTAACTTCACTTCCGTCGCTCTGAATATGCTACTTGACTACCCCTAGTGGTAGTTTAGTAGCATTGCAATGGGAAATATTTAAAATAAATATTTAATTAATTAAAAACAGGTTATTTAGCTATATTAGCCTATAGGGTTAAAATTAAATATTTTTTAGCATAAGGGATAGGGTTAAAATTTAATTAAAGTTAAAAAATATTAAGGGATATAATAAGGATTAGAGTTGGGGTTAAATTTAGTGTTAGGGTTAAATTTTGGGTTCGGGTTGGGGTCAAAAGATCAATATAGGAAAAAACAAAAAAACACTATTTTTGGTTTTTGCCCCATAACTCGCAAAAAAATACCGAAAAATATGGAAACATGCATATTTTTGAACTCGGGAGAACATTTAGAAACTATTTAGACAGGGTCTTTTTTAATGATTTTATTTGTGTAAATTATATTTTAGGTCAAAGTTAGAAAAACTGTGTTTTTTAAAATTTTTCATCATATTTTATCATTTTTTTGTAGTAAATTATAAGATATGATGAACATAATGGTATCTAATGAAAGCCCTTCTTATGACGATAAAAACAACATATAATTTGTGTGGGTACTGTATGTAAGAAAGAAAAAAATTACAGCTAAACACAAACACCCTAGAAATGTCAAAACAGCCATTGTCACCAAGGGAAAGTCAAGGTGAAAATGTCTTGTCACTAAGGGGTTAATCTATTCACACTGTGTTCAAATGAAAGGTGACATCTCAACTCTGTAAAAAGTTTTGTTTGAGTCTAGTGGGCAGGTGTTCAAAGCTCACTTTTTGTACATTATACAAAACACACAGTGAAGTTAAGGGGTTGATATTATCAGCCCAAGTTAAATTATGCCCACACATGTGAAAAAGGCAACAATTTATATAGTCAAGTGTCTCAAGCAAAAGAGTGGATACAAATTATACAAGTCAGCACTGATAAATCTTACAAAGAATCAACTAATGCGATAGATTTCAAACAAATTCTGTGTAAAATATAAAAGAAAAACCTGCTGCCAGAGATACAAGTACTGCAATTGCAATGGAATTTTCTAACAGGTGATATTTTTGTATATTTTAAATGGAATATGTTTGAAATGTATAAGAATGGTTTCATATGATTTGGGATGGCCGTGTAATTAAATATTCCCCTGTATTAACATATTTGTACATTCTAAAGAACTGGCAGCTTAGAGGGGATATGATAATGTTAGAAAAATATGTACAGGGCCAATGCATAGGGCTTTCTAATGACCTGTGGATTAACAAAACAGTATAAAGGATAAAAGAACAGTATAAAATAGAGGTCATCTGCTAAGAATTGAAGAAAGGGAATTTAGTCTACGACAGCAGAAGGGATTTTTACAGTAAGGACAAATAAGACATGGAACTCACTGCCTGAAGAAGGGGTTCTAGCAAATATGTTGGATGCTATTAATTTCAGAATGGATATTTTTTTAATGAGCTGGAGCATAGAGGGCTATGCATGTTAATAAAGGCATTCACATTTATTTAGTGCTTGTTGATCCAAGGAAAAATCTGGCACAGATAGGATCCACTCAGGGTGTCAAATAATTTATTTATACTCCTGAGACCACTACACCCAGATAAAAAATATAAATAGTGAAAGAACAACTATGTGCACTCAGTATTAGAAAGAAAAATCATCAATAATGAGAAAGCATTGGGATATCATTAAATACAATTGGGCTATGGAGTAAAATTGCACACAACATCAGTAGCACACTGGGATTTTAACTTCTATGAATTTTAATCTATGTTGCAATTTACATCTAATTTTTAAGAGCTAGAAAGATGTTGCAGGATATCAATGAAAATTAAATTCATCACCATGTGTGAACATAATAACCAATACTTTTATTTCAATATGTCACAATTTCCATATGTGATAAAAAAAATATGCATAATTAGTATAATAAGCATACAGATTGTTAAAATTAGCATGAGAAGAGACAACAAAAAGATTTTTTGTATCATGCTCATTCTATTTACTTTACAGTTTTCTCTATTTATGTAGACTGTTTTAACCCCTTAGTGACAAGACATTTTCACCTTGACTTTCCCTTGGTGACAATGGCTGTTTTGACATTTCTAGGGTGTTTGTGTTTAGCTGTAATTTTTTTCTTTCTTACATACAGTACCCACACAAATTATATGTTGTTTTTATCGTCATAAGAAGGGCTTTCATTAGATACCATTATGTTCATCATATCTTATAATTTACTACAAAAAAAAATCATAAAATATGATGAAAATTTTTAAAAAACCCACTTTTTCTATCTTTGACCTAAAATATAATTTATACAAATAAAATCATTAAAAAATGACCCCGTCTATATAGTTTCTAAACGTTGTCCCGAGTTCAAAAATATGCATGTTTCCATATTTTTCGGTATTTTTTTGCAAGTTATGGGGCAAAAACCAAAAATAGTGTTTTTTTGTTTTTTCCTATATTGACCTTTTGACCCCAACCCAAACCCAAAATTTAACCCTAACACTAAATTTAACCCCAACTCTAATCCTTATTATATCCCTTAATATTTTTTAACTTTAATTTAATTTTAACCCTATCCCTTATGCTAAAAAATATTTAATTTTAACCCTATAGGCTAATATAGCTAAATAACCTGTTTTTAATTAATTAAATATGTATTTTACATTTTTTCCATTGCAATGCTACTAAACTACCACTAGGGGCAGTCAAGTAGCTTATTCAGAGAGACGGAAGTGAAGTTACTTTCACTTCCGAAGCTCAGACCGGCAGAGGGCTTAGCTATATTGACGGAGCAGCATCTCCGTCAATATGGCTCCCCACGATCGCTCTGTGGGGCGATCGTGGGGGTCTCAAAATAGAAAATTCGGTGCTGGCTATTGCCTCGATGTCGAGGCAATAGACCAGCAATCGTTGATCGCGAAAACCGCTTCATTGACTGCAGGACGTGCCAGGCACGTTCTTTGTCGTTAAGGGAGTTTCTCCCAGGACGTGCCTGGCACGTCCTTTGCCGGCAAGGGGTTAAACATGTTGTCTTTAACCTATTATGTCATGTTACAACATATACTATAGACTTTATTTATGAAAGGGGCAATTGCTGTGAAATGCTGTGAAATGTCGAGGCATCATTCAGCACCAGCATTTACTCCCCATCACAAATCTTAGAGTGTGCATTGTATCATTCAAAGGTTAAGATAACATTTTCCATTATGTTACTATGAGCTACTCTTGTGTTTTGTTTTAGTCCTATAATTGTATATTTTTCTATAAGTAAACATATACATTATATTATTGTTACAGTTTCACTATTGTTTTAAATGTTTAGTTTATGCTAAGAACATTAGCCAGATTCAAATATAAAAAATGTAATTTAAATAGAGAGAAAGCATCTCCTAGCATCTATGATATCTTATAATGCTAAAATTATAGATTAGGCAAAAATTCTTTGTAGATATAATTAGAAAAGGTAATATTTTTCTTCCCAGAGTGCCATAACCAAAATATGTTTAGATAAGTGCAACATTACATTACATTAGCATTTATTTATGTAGCGCCAACAATTTACATAGCGCTAGATACAGAGCATGGAATGGAACTACATACTAAGTTAGACAAACTAGAACATCCTGGTACATGAGGTAGAGAGCCCTGCTCGAAAGCTTACAATCTAGAGGGAATGGGGTACATGAGACACATAAGGGATTGAAGAGGTCAGAGGGATCGAAGTTGTAGTAACAGTAGTGTGGATGGGTGGCACTAGGTGGGATAGGCCAAAGATGAATTGTGTGTGTTCCAGCGGAGGGTGTTGCAGAGTGGAGCTGCCAATTCAGACCGACGTGCAAGAAAGATGAGTCTGGTAGCTGTGCTTTGGATAGTTTGCAGGGGAGACAGACGAGCCAGAGGTAGTCCAGTCAGGAGCAAGTGCAGTAGGAATTTGTCCGTCTCTGCACTGAGGAACGGACAAATTTGTGCAATGTTCCTTAGGTGCAGATGACAGGATTTGACTAGATTCTGAATATGGGGAACAAAGGAGAGAGCAAAGTCAAACGTGACCCTAAGACGTCGGACACGATCAGCTGGAACAATTGTAGCATTTTGAACAGAGACTGTGAATCCAGATGTAGGGATTGAGTTTGAGGGAGGGAAGATGATCAGCTCCGTTTTGGAAAGATTGAGTTTCAGGTAGCGATCCAACATCCAAGTTGAGATGGCCGAGAGACAATCGACTACACGTGACACGACAGAGGGAGTAAGGTCAGGGGAGGAAAGGTAGATCTGCATATCATCCGCGTATAGGTGGTACTGGAAGCCAAAAGAGAAGATCTCCCAGAGAGGTGGTGTAGAGGGAAAACAATAGCGGGCCAAGGACCAATCCTTGCGGAATGCTAATGGAGAGCGGAACAGTTGAAGATATCACTCCAGCAAATGACACTGAATAGGAGAGCTCAGATAAGTATGGCTCTATCCAAGAGAGGGCCATACCACCTATGCCAAATGAGGATAATCTGTTAAGAAGGAGGCGGTGGTCAACGCTGTCAAAGGCAGCAGAGAGATCTAAGAGGATCACACTAAGAAGAGGCCTTTAGATTTGGCAGAGAAAAGGTTGTTTGATACTCTAGTGAAGGCTGTTTCCATTATGTTACTATGAGCTGCTGTTTTGTTTTATCCCTTTAATTGTATATTTTTAGTAAACATATACATTATATCATTGTTACAGTTGCACTATTGTTTTAAATGTTTAGTTCATACTAAGAACATTAGTCAGATTCAAATATAAAAATGTAATTTAAATGGAGAGAAAGCATCTCATAGCATCTATGATAACTTATAATGCTAAAATTATAGTTTAGAAAAAAAAATCTTTGTAAATATAATTAGAAAAAGTAATGTTTTTCTACCCAGAGTGCCATAACTAAAATATGTTTAGATTAGTGCAACATTATGTAATGTAAGTATATCTCATTAAGTTGTTTTTCCTATCAATTAACAACTGCATTTAAAATATGAGCAAATGCTCAGACTCTTGCTAGGCATGCAATGGAAATTCTAACTCTTCCAACCAAGCCCTGTGTTTCATTAAGGATGAGCCACTAGGAGAATTAGAAACCTAGTCCCATGTGTGGACCTGAACACAAAAACACTGGCGACATGAAGAGACAACCAGGGACATGGAGCAGGAACATGGTGAGTACTGGGAAAGGGGGATGAGGGTGGTATATAATGAGCAAAATAACATTGGGATATTAATGGGAAAATAACTCTGGCATTTCAGTGGGCAAACTAACACTGGCATATTAATGGACAAAATAAAATTGATATATTAACGGGCACACTAACAATGGCATATTAATGGTCAAATTGGCTGTGGCATATTAATGAACAAACTAACACTGACATATTAATGGGCAAATTAAATCAGCATATTAATTAGAACATGAACACTGGCATATCAATAGGCAAATTGGCTGTGAAATATTAATGGACAAACTAACACTGGCATATTAATGGGCAAATTTGCCATGGCATATTAATGGGCAAACTAACACTGGTATATTAATGGGCCAATTGGCTGTGAAATATTACTGGCAAACTAATAGTGGCATATAATTGGGCAAATTATCTGTGGCATATTAGTTGGCAAACTAACAGTGTCATATTAATGGACAAACTAACAGTGGCATATTATTTGACACACTAACACTGGCATATCAATGGGAAAATTGGATGTGACATATTAATGGGCAAACCAACAGTGGCATATTAATCAGCAAATTGGATGTGGTATATTAGTTGGCAAACTAACAGTGGCATATTAATGGACAAACTAACAGTGGCATATTAATGGACAAACTTACACTGGTATATTAATGGGCACATTGGCTGTGTAATATTACTGAGGGAAATAACATTGGCATATTATTGGACACACTAACACTGGCATATTAATGGGCAAATTGGCTGTGGCACATTAAAGGACAAATCAATATTGCCAAAATTATGGACAAACTAACACTGACATATTAATGGGTGAAATAACACTGGCATATTAATGCTCAAATTGGTTGTAGCATATTAATGTACATACTAACACTGGCTTATTAATGGGCAAATTGGCTGTGGCATATCAATGGAAAAACTAACACTGGCATATAAATGATAAAATTGACTGTAGCATATTAATGGCCCAATTGGCTGTGAAATATTATTGGGCAAACTAACAGTTGCACATTAATGGGCAAATTTGCGGTGGCATATTAGTTGGAAAACTAACAGTGTTATATTAATGGACAAATGAACACTGCCATTTTAATGGACAAACTAACACTGGCATAGTAATGGGAACATTTGCTGTGGTATATTGATGAGGAAAATGACACTGGCATAGTAATGGACACCCTAACACTGGCATATTAATGGGCAAAAGGGCTGTACCATATTAATGGGTAAATTGGCTGTGGTATATTAATGTGTAAACTTACAGTGGCATATTAATGGGTAAATTGGCTGTGGCTTATTAATTGGCAAGCTGACTGTGGCATTTGTGTTGGCAAACTAACACTGGCATATTTATTGTCAAACTAACACTGGTAAATTAATTGCCAAACTAACAATGGTATATCAATAAGCAAACAGTGGTATATTTAATGGACATATTAATGGACATATTAATGGACATATTAATGGACATATATCCAGGTTTTTGCATATGTCAATTGCAAAGTGACTGTGGCATGTTAATTGGTACCTGACAGTGGCTTATTTTGATTGGAAAAGTGTTGTTGTGGCATGTTCTATGGGGAAAAATAAAATTTATTATGGGGAAAGTGACACTGTGGCTTCAGCTAGGGCAGTTCTGGGGGACAGAGTGACAATGTGGTATGTTCTGTGGCACAAATTGACACTGTGGCATGCCAAATTGTGTGGGTGAAACAGAAGTGCAAGCCAAATGCTGTGGGTGTAGTACAGGTAGGTGCATGGCAAGTGATGTGGGTACTGTATGGTGCTTTTGGTGCAATGCGGGTATAGAGGAAGGAAATAAAAACAAGAAATGCAATTTTTCAATAACAATTTTATTACATATGAAAATATTGGAATATAATATTAAACTATTCATAGAAGTAAATATATATATATATATATATATAGAGAGAGAGAGAGAGAGAGAGAGAGAGAGAGAGAGAGAGAGAGAGAGAGAGCGAGAGAGAGCGAGAGAGAGCGAGAGAGAGAGAGAGAGAGCGAGAGAGAGAGAGAGAGAGAGAGAGAGAGTTGTATAATTGTACAATAGATTAATGTGGCCCACCATCACCTCATGGCATAATTCATGGGGGTCCCATGTGTGGCATAATTATTGGGATTCTGAGAAGCAAGTGTGGACATAGATACCTCCTCGGTATCCATAAGTATGGCCTGTTTTTTGGGGGGGGGGGGGGGGTCAAGAGGCTGGATACTAGATTAAGAGATTAAATATTAGTCCACCAAAACCAGTCTGGGCTAAATAGCAACACAGATGGGAATGATGAGAAACACCATCAGGGATTCTTAGCAATGTAAGAGAAGGCAGCTGTGGTTCAGAGTTTAAAAAAAAAAAAGAAAAAGCAAGGGCTGGGTATCAGGAATAATATCAATCTCAAAAAACTTTCACAGAAAACTGAGTGCCAATTGATGTTTGTATGTGTAACATTCCAAGGTGCACTTAAAGGGCCTATTTCTTAAACAGGGAGCAGTGTAATTTGAGAAAATGCATTCTTCAGTCATTACTAGCTAATTTTGAACACTTAACAGGTTCAGTTTTTGTGGCATGATTATCAATCACTGTACATATATTAAAAGGGGTATTAACTCACAGGAGGAAGATATGTGCCTCTTTACAGGTCCATGGTAAGACAACATTGAATATACAGGTCAATTATGGGTGTTTTTTCAAAAAAAAAAAAAAAAAGTTTACATTGTATAACACAAAGTGCAGAGGAGGGGGGCTACAAAAATAATAAGGGAATGGACAGTTTTAGTTGAGAAGAAAGTCTAGAAAATGTGTCCACGCTAGAGAAACAGTGTCTTAGATGGTACATCATAATATTATATAAATATGTACAGGGCCTAAACAAAGGACTCTCTATAGAACTGTCCATTGACAGAACAGTACAAAGGACAACATGTCACCCAATAAGACTTGCAAAAAGGAGATTTAGCCTACAAAAGTGGTAGGGACAATAAAGACGTGGAATTCACTGCCTGAAGTTAAATTTGATCTCCCAAAAATGTTACTGAATATCTATTTTTTAATGGTTTCTATGGGATTTGACAAACTGATAATCCAGTGCTTCTCTTGTAAGCAAGCAAATTTAGAGGGATTTCCAGAGCAGGAACCTTTGAAGGAGATTCCATGGAATGCCTGCATTCATTTGGATGAAAAAGAAAGCCTCTATATAGTGCCGATTAACTTTAACAGATATTAAAAAAATACATGTCGTCTATGGACAAAATAGATACTTGGAATATAAACATTAAAAGAAATAAAAAAATGCAACGTTATTGCAGTGCATTTGGGAAAGAGTGAGAGTGTTGCACAATTATGTCTACTTTCACAGAGAATTTGTGTGTTTGTTGTTTTATTTTGTTTTGTTCTCTTTGTAGAGTAATGTGAACAAATCCATTTCAAACAAACTCTTTTTTTTTTTCAATCGAGCAATTGAATAACTGTTGCCTGTGTGGAATGCATCTGACAGACTTGCAAGTCATATTATTACAGAAAGCTTCAGTCAGTTCCAAGAGATGAAAGTTAAACAGGTCAATAAAATAGGTCAGCAACACCACTGAAAATAAAAACATTGTGAGGCATATGGTACATTGCATCTCTGTACAGAGGACGTTTTCCTAGGTGATTTCCTCCTACCGTGATGTGTTATCTGTAGCCTGAGTCAGAAAACAAAGGAGGCATTTGTCATCAGTTACATAGTAATACTATTTTTAGCTGACAGTAGATCTAAAATAGGGATTTTTAGCATTTTACATTATTTCATTTTTTTTTTAAAGGAGACACCTCAAATGAAACTTTTTCTAGTGACATGCCAAATATTTGTGTTGAACAAGGGCATCCACATGTGGCACATGGGTCAAATATAGCCTTACAGCAAGATGAGACAAAATAGATTTAGCACCTCATGTTCTCATTAGTCCTAGCTTTGTTTGTTTGATTTACCTTTACACTGATGCTATATAAACACATATTTTTGTTAATGAGCTATTCTTTACCTTTGCTACAGATAAAAACATGAATGGAGACCAATATGCATTTTTGAACGTGAAGTCCACTTTGTAAAATATTTGGACACCACTGACATAGGGGTCTATTCACTAAAGGCCAAGCATAATTCAAAGACGTCTTAGGAGGTCAACTTTCCCTTTAAAAGTTGACACCGCAAGTAAACATCCTTACTTCATTCACCAAAAAGAAACTCAACCTTCCTATGCCTCCACCTTCAATCTCCCATATCATACTCCTTTCAGTGAAAAGCAATAAAGATTGAAATTCACTAAAAACAGAGAGTTCTTATTGGGCATCAGCTGTAGCATAAAGGGACAATAGGATAGTTGAGCCCCCAGGTTAGGGGTCCAAGGACCTGCTAGATAAAAAGATACAAAAAAAGAAATTGCTACCAGCAACAGATCAGGGGGGCAATGAAAGAATGAACGACACAGGGCTGCGAAAACCAATGCAGATTTTTGCAAATGAGTTTGCAATTGTTAGCAGGTAATTACAGGGGGGTTGAACAGGCAGGTGATAAATGAGGCCCATCTGACATCAAATTGGAGCAAGAATTTCAAAACCAGAAAGAAAAAAACAGAGGCTACAGATAAAAAGTAAAAATAGCCACAAAGCTGGTCAATTCTGTACAGGGTGTAACTCTAACACTCTCATCTCAACCACTGTAATACTCTCCTGAAAGAACAACCAGTGGACTCCTGCAATCTATTCAAAATGTGACTACTCGGCTCATCTTTTTCACTTGGCACTCCACATCAGCTGCTCTGCACTGCAAAGCCTTCCATTGGCTTCCTTCCTACTCTAGGATAAAATGCTAAATTAAATCTTTAACCTACAAAGCCCTCAACTCCTTGCCTCCCTCACTACCTGATACCACCCTGCACAATCACAATGTTCCTCGAGTAGATTAAGGCTCTCTTTCAACCTTGTCACTTCTTCCCTAAGTAACCTTGTTCTTGTACACACAGGATCTCTTACCAGTGCAGCACATTGTCTGCTGACATCACTAGAAGGACAGGATGTTTCATTCATTTGATCTCATTGGTTCCTGCAGAAAAATAAAAAAAAGGACATTTACTTTTACTCTGCTACTGTAATTTCACAATTTCAACTAGCTGTAAGCATTTTATATTTTAAGCAATGCAAAATGTAAAACATGCATTTTAAAGTACTTTGAAAGCACATTAATATGTATTAACATTTGGAAGATGCACATTGGCAACACCACCATCAGGAAATACTGTAGCATAGGGGTGTCAAACTGCGGTCCTCCAGCTACTGATGGCCACCATCACACCTTATTAGTCTGTGGGGTTTCAGTTTCTGCTCTAACTGAAGAAATCATGGTTTTATGTGGGCACACAGCATAGCAAAGAAGGATGACATTATGTAGGGACTGCGTTGGAGATCCCTAAAGACATCTTTGAATATCCAGTGCTATTCTTAATCGATAAAACACAAACCTCTGCCGTGAGGAATACATGTAAATATGAATATGTCATAAATTATTTCTTTTATATTTTAACTATGTTTCATAAGTTTGTTAATATAACACATACGTATGTTGAAGCATTAATCTATGTTGAAGTGTTTTATCCACTGGGAGTGCATGGTCCTTGACTTATGCATACAGCAAAAATCTAATTTGTAACTGTATTGAAAGGAGAGATCCAAAATGCAGTTCAGCTTATTAGTCAGTTACCTCACAAACACACATGGATCTACTCAATAAAGAGAGAATTGCAGGGAATTGAGATGGAATTTCAAATTGAAGACCAAACTAGCTGATTTGGAAAAAAATCTCCCATTCAGATGCATTTGAGAATTTCTCCAACTCATCTACCATGGCCTAACGTTTGATATTCCCATCTCAGTTCCCTCTTTATTGAGTAGATTCTTTAAAAAAAAAAAACACTGGACCCATGTCTAATAAATCACAAATCTAGACAACCCTCTTAGGGGATAGCGTAGGTCAAGAAACCAAGCCAATTTTAGTGTAGCAAACATAAAAGCATAGTCTTAGAAGCTAAAATAAAAAATGAAAGTCTTAGAAGCGACTAAGTGTGAGCTTCTCGCAGTTCTCTTGTGTTTTCCCAGAACAACCAAATCAATATCCAGCTCAGAGCGGTAATTAGGGGGAAAAAAACAGTTTTGCAACACATTGTTTGACCTAATGACACGCCAAAGAAATTCCCCATTGTAAACATCCCTTATTGAACTGTTGCTCGGAGTGACTCATTTCTCACACCAAACATCAAAGTTAATTATTTTTACTGTACAAGAAAATATGCAGAGCTACAAAGAAATTAAGATTGTGTCACAGAATTACTACTCAATAAATTCATACTTCTATAACATAGAATTTATTCTTGACCAGTGGTGTCCCGAGGGGGGTGTGAATGGTGCGGACCGCACCGGGGGACACCCCCAGCGGGGTGACACCCGTGCAGCCAGCATCCCACCATAGCGCATTGCGCTGCTGAACTTTTGGGGGGGGGGGGGGTTTTGGCAGCTGCCGGAAAAAAATAAATCACTGCGACCAAATGTGACGTTACTGGTGTTACTACCATTACTGGCATCTTAACGGTGCAATAATACTGGCATCTGAATGGCACAATAATTATGGCATCTTAATGGTGCAATAATTATGGCATCTTAATGGTGCAATAATACTGGCCTCTGAATGGTGCAATAATACTGGCATCTGAATGGTGCAATAATTATGGCATCTTAATGGTGCAATAATACTGGCATCTGAATGGTGCAATAATACTGGCATCTGAATGGTGCAATAATACTGGCATCTGGATGGCAAACTATTACTGGCAACTGAATGGAACAATAATACTGGCATCTTAATGGCACAATAATACTGACATCTTAATGGCACAATAATACTGACATCTTAATGGTGCAATAATTATGGCATCTTAATAGCACAATATTATTGTCATCTTAATGGTCATATTGGTTGGGGCATCTGAATGGCACAATATTACTGGCATCTGAATGGCACAATAATTATGGCATCTTAATGTCACAATATTACTGGCTTCTTAATGGTGCAATAATACTGGCATCTGAATGGCACAATATTACTGGCATCTTAATGGCACAATATTACTGACATCTTAATGGGACAATAATACTGATATCTTAATGGCACAATATTACTGGCATCTTAATGGTCAAATTGTCTGGGGCATCTTAATGGCACAATATTACTGGAATCTGAATGGCACAATATTACTGGCATCTGAATGGCACAATAATTATGGACTCTTAATGGTGCAATAATACTGGCAACTGAATGGTGCAATAATTATGGCATCTTAATGGTGCAATAATACTGGCATCTGAATGGTGCAATAATACTGGCATCTGGATGGCAAACTATTACTGGCAACTGAATGGAACAATAATACTGGCATCTTAATGGCACAATAATACTGGCATCTTAATAGCACAATAATACTGACATCTTAATGGCACAATAATACTGACATCTTAATGGTGCAATAATTATGGCATCTTAATAGCACAATATTATTGTCATCTTAATGGTCATATTGGTTGGGGCATCTGAATGGCACAATATTACTGGCATCTGAATGGCACAATAATTATGGCATCTTAATGTCACAATATTACTGGCTTCTTAATGGTGCAATAATACTGGCATCTGAATGGCACAATATTACTGGCATCTTAATGGCACAATATTACTGACATCTTAATGGGACAATAATACTGATATCTTAATGGCACAATATTACTGGCATCTTAATGGTCAAATTGTCTGGGGCATCTTAATGGCACAATATTACTGGAATCTGAATGGCACAATATTACTGGCATCTGAATGGCACAATAATTATGGACTCTTAATGGTGCAATAATACTGGCAACTGAATGGTGCAATAATACTGGTATCTGAATGGCACAATATTACTGGCATCTGAATGGCACAATAATACTGGCATCTGAATGGCACAATATTACTGGCATAATAGGCAAATTGTCTAGCTTATTAATGGCAAAATAATACTGACAAATTATTATTGTTTGTGACATAATATGTGGGGCTCCTCTGTGTGGCATATTTAATGGGCCATCTGACTGGCATTACTAAGGAATCTGTTTGGCACGGTATTGGAGGAAATCCAGGGGGTGACACCATGAGTTACTGCACCGGGTGACACCAACCCTAGTGACGCCTCTGCTCTTGACCATTTACTGTCGAGCAGCAGAAGTAAAAGCTGCACTCCTAGCACGGAGCCGCGCTGTCTATGTCTGGTATTTGTGTGCTCCAACGTTATAGCTTTATAACATGACAGGCAAAATAATTATTATAATACCAAGGTCTGAATATTTCTTTCTTTCTATAATTTATCTGCAGGTCAGATGTGAAAGGAAATTAATGAGCATAATCTGCAGAGAGCCAATGGGAACAGTAGCAAACGAAAAAGATGAGAAGGCTAAGTGCGATTGAAACAGTTGTTTCCATTGTATTAAGTGACAGTGTGGGATTCACCCAATATGTGCATTGCCACTGAAGGAGTACCTAATACAATGCAAGTGATTCTCAGCTAGTCAAATAACGAGGCAATACTTACAAAAAAAATAAATACATAAAAAAGTATTTTGAGGTTAGGGCCCTAATGAGCTCCCTCAAAGTACCATGCTCCTTCTTCAAGGTAACAAAAAATACAGGGGATTTGAGGTAAACCCCCAAACCTCTATAGGCCCTTACCTCTTCAACAGCCCAGCAACCACAATGTAAAATACAGATAAACACAAATAGGTAAAGTCTCAGATGCCTGTTGGTAATAAACTGGGTTGGGGGCCTGCCCCATTTTTTTTATTAACTGAACTTTTCAAAGGAAATCCCAGTCAATCACAGCCAGCTCGGAGACAGAGCACTTTTCTTAAAGGAGTCAGAACTCCCACTATAGGGACCAGCGCCTTTTAGATGACTCTTCATATTGTGATTGCTGTGCTGCTGAGGGAGAGGAGTACTTATGGGGGTTTGGGGATTAGCAAAACTTCTGGTCCCTTCTTGATTTGGTGGGCATTATGGGGACTTTGATCACTTTTTTTAAAACTCAATGGTTGGTTCGGGGAAGAGGGAGGAATGGGTGTAGGCTCCCCTTGGTTTTGAGGGGCTTGGGCAATCCTCTTTTTTGATATATTCATTTTATAAAAAATAATTTATTGAGACAGGGTTATGATATATAACCATTGAAATGCACATGTACAATTAAGATATAAAGCTGACTGGTAGGTGTAAAAGCCTAAATGTGTGATTTGTATGTTCTATGGGAATAGTACATTTTTGTCAATGTATTTGTAGTATTGAGAATCCATGTCAAAGAGTCTGATTTGCACTGTATCTTTATCAAGCATGGAGGGATGTGAGTATGTTTGGATATTCACCTCTTCACTGAATAGTCACATGACAGATTCTACTGTTTTAAATAGAAATGCTTTAATGAAAGAATAAAAAGAAAGTACCAAATGAGCCATCCGACCCATCTGACTAAAGATTCTAAACAATGTCTGCCCTCTGAAAGAGCTATACAACCCAAGAAGACTTGATAAAATACTTTATTTGGATTCTTTCGTTAAATAATATCTATTTTAAATGCCTACACTTGATGTAATCTTAAATTAAATATAAATACATTTGTTCCCAGTTGTCCTTTAAATTTGCTATTATAGCCCATTACGTTGGTGGGTTTTACAAATGCGACTCTATTAGTCTCATTACCAAGCTCATGTAGAAAAAGTTCAGATGTTTCAGGACATTTAGGCTTTTACACCTACCATCAGCAGGGTATGAGTTTAGATCATAAACTTGATCTGATCCTGTTTCAAAGGTCAACCACCGTTTTGATAATAACATCTGACCTTTGCCAGACATCAGCTTTCTGGAAATACTCCAACATTCAAGAATGAAATATTGATTCACCTCTGAATGACAAAGCAATAAAGTACATGCATTTTTATTACCATCTGGATTTATCCAGCTGCTGTAGATAATGTTTTGATATGTAAACTTTACAATAAATGAATGCTGAAACCTTTCACTTATTTAAATCCATGCACACATTTGAATAATTGGACGCTGTCCAAAACAGTGGGACACATATTAAATGAATAGAGGTAACTCAGGATATGTAATATTAAATGTCTTACAGATGACTTTGTAGAGAATGTAATTGCCTTTATCATAGTGGCTTTGCAATGTACCAAATTCTGTTTGTACTTTATTTTAATTGTTTAATTTACTGCCGGTCATAGCTACAATTATTGCACTACTTTTTAAATAAACAATTTAAAAAGCTTCCTGAAATATTGTCTGAAATGTCTCCTGAAAACATTAATCAGAAAAAAAAAAAAATGCATGTAAATGAATATTTATTAACTTATAGGTAAATAAAAGGACTCTGTTGAAATAAAAAATACAATAATGTTTTGTTTATCTTGAATAAAAAAGGTTCAGATGTTATCAAAACATAAAAAATGGTCGTTAGTTGTAAACGTAAATATTTAAAGGACTGCTGTAGGCAAAAACGTACCTTATCTTTTCTCAGTATAGCTCTATCATTGGGGTGGACACATTTTTTTTTTCAGATTTTTGTTTCGATCTATAAAGAAGGAAGAATTAAACCAATATTCAATTAAACATAACCTGTGTTACTGTTGCTTACAGTTGTCCTTTAAGTACCTGCACAGATCCAGATTTGATAAATTCGCTCAAATAGAAATTATACCTTTTTCAATTTTCTTGCCAACTCCAGATAGGCAAATCTGTTCCAAAATTATGATTAAGTGATCCATAATTTATTAGCAATGCATATTTGTGAAAATGATAAAGGATGCATAGACGTGCAAGGTGACTTGGAGTTATATATAGATATATAGATAGAGAGAGAGAGAGAGAGAGATAGAGAGAGAGAGAACAACTCTGGCATACTATTCTAAATGTGGAGAAATTTGCAGAACCAAACTAATTTCCTTTGACAGATATCTGTCAAAAAAGTTAGGTATCCATCTTATTTTTAGCTCTTGGTCCATACTACCCAGTGAACTGTGATCCTGTGATATTATAAAAACTTACACTTGGACTCCATGACTTTTATAAATGTTTTTTTTTTTTACTGAATGTAAAAAGGGTATTATAATTATGAGCAGGGGAGGGCTGGCAATTGTTGGCCCAGGGGACAAAGACAATTTAGTTGTCCTTGGTGCCACTTCATCAGCCAACCTTATATCATCAGGGACAAACACACATAGACATGCAAGATGGATTTGTTGACAGATAAGGCAAAGAGATGTATATGGAGAAAAGATAACAAGATAAAATGATTGAAAAAAGTTACTACCTGGGGCAGTTGAAACTGAAAAAGGGGTGTAGCATCGGCCATTGAAAGAAATTAATGAGCAGCCAAAATGAGAATTGCCCTCTTTCCCCACTTGCAATCCACCCCCTGATTAAGAGGGATATTGTGATATTCATATTGTGAATTTATAGAACAGTTTACAAGATGCCTGTGAAGAAAACAAATGTGTAGCTTCTTTTCACAAAGTGTGTGCTGCATGCTTGCATACTTTTTTGGTATTTAAAAACAGCATTAAAAAATTAGTTGTAAATAAAAATTTTAGCAGTGAACTACAGTTGTGAGATGTAGCCCAGGTGGTCTCCAACACTGAGTGCAAGTGTCACTCCCATACGCCTCCGTCGCGCTGTTGCCAGGGGTAGGCTGCATCCCCAGTCTCTAGTAATAGGGAATCTGTTTGCGAGTAACGTGAAGGTCCATGTGCGACTCAGGGGGCTTGGCTGCCTTGCAGGTAGTGGTGTGTGATTGGTGGTGTCTCGGTGAGGGGAGAGGGGTGTGGAATCTTTACCACTTCCCCTTTCTATACTCTGTATGTGAAGGGGTCGGATCCCAGATGCACAGGGGAGGGGTTCCTTGATGGATGGCTCTATAAAACCCCTACAAGCCTTCTAGAACATGCTTACTTGTTGAGCTGTAGTGCCTGTTATCAGCCCCATTCCTTCCTTATTCATGAGAGTGCTATTCATTCTGAATTCCTGTGTACCGACCTTTGGTCTCCATCCCAGTTATCCCCATAATAGACTGCCATGTCGGGCAGCATGGAGGATGTCTGCCCCCACTGGCCACAAGGGAGCGAATTACAGGTGAGGGGGAGGGAGGGGGCAGAGAGACAGGGGGAGGTAGGGGGCAGAGAGACAGGGGGAGGGAGAGCCATAACTGTGAAACACAATATGTCGAAGGGCTATAAAACGAGGTATACCTGTAGTTGATTTGGTGAGATGAAATGTTAATTTCAACTGAAACTAGCCTTTTAGTAAATATACTTATATGTTTTAAAACACATATCTAACCAATATAATGGGTTAGAGTTTGTGTGTGTTTATATTGTATATACCGTATTTGCTCGATTATAAGAAGAGGATTTTTTCAGAAAAAAAAATTATTATAATCAAGGTCTTTTTATAATCTGACCTCAAATTGAGGTCAGTATATAAAACAGGGATCCAGGTCCCCAGCAGAGCTGCAGGGGACCTTTATCCCCCTCTCTAACAGCAGGGGATGTCTGCGCGATGAGAGCAGACTCCAGCTGCTGCCGCCCGGCACGACCGCCAGGACTTCTATGATGAAGCCGGGTACTTCCGGCTTCGTCATAAAAGTCCCGGCGGTCGTGCCGGGCGGCAGCAGGGGAGGTCTGCGCTCATCGAGCAGGCATCCTCCTCTGCCCCGCTAGCCACCAGGGAGAATTGGGCAGCTGGGGGATGTCTGCACGATACGTGCAGACATCCTCCATGCTGCCCGACATGGCAGTCTATTATGACGGACCAGCTGTCCATCATAATAGACTGCCGTGTCGGGCAGCATGGAGGATGTCTGCACGTATCGTGCAGACATCCCCCAGCTGCCCCCACTGGCCACCAGGGAGCGAATTACAGGTGAGGGGGAGGGAGGGGGCAGAGAGACAGGGGGAGGTAGGGGGCAGAGAGACAGGGGGAGGGAGGGGGCAGAGAGACAGGGGGAGAGAGGGGTGCAGAGAGACAGGGGGGGAGGGAGGGGGGCAGAGAGAAACCAGTGGAGTGGGAAGAAACAGAGACAAGGGGAGGGAGGGGGGAAGAGAGAGACAAGGGGAGGGAGGGGGGCACAGAGTAACAAGGGGAGCGGGGGCAGAGAGAAACAAGGGGGGGAAGAGACAGAGGCGAGGGGGGAGTCAAAGGGAGGGGGAGAGAGAGACAACACTAAGAGGGGGAGAGAAACAAAGCTGGGGCAAGGGAAAGAGAGAGGCAGCATTGGCACATAAAAGGAAATAAAAACAAGAAATTCATTTTTTGATATAATTTTTTTATTAAAAAAGCAATTTACATGTGAATATATACAAGTTGAACTTTTTCCCTATAGGGTAGTCTTATATTCAGGCTTTTAGTTTTTTTCCTAAAGGAATATCCAAAGTTTGGGGGGTCGTCTTATAATCAGGGTCATCTTATAATCGAGCAAATACGGTATTATTGTAGGATTTATTTTGCAAGGATTTCTATTGTTTTAAAATACATGAATCTTGGTGAAAGTAAAGCATGATATAACTCACATTTAGTGCCTCATATTCACGAGGTTAAGCTTCAACACACAACTCTTGTTCAAAGTCATGTTTTATTGCACTTGCAGTTCATTTCACCAGTTTGTCAATAAAACATTTTTTGGGATGTAATCATGGGTTGTCTAGTTTAAAAAAATGTATAGTCCATTATGTTTAACCTTTCCAAGCTCCCATTCTTATTGATCTCAAATAAAATGTCCTATCACCAGTTTTATTTCACTCATGTGTATGTGTTTGTGGCACAACTCAAAGCTATATAGCATGAGCCTAGGGTTAAATGTGAGACAATATTATTTTACAGAAAGAGCAGTAAGTAGTAATTCAGGAATGCCTGGGATTTGAGAAATACAAATAGAAAATAGTCCCAGATCCGCACAAGATATAAAGTCCCGGTGCACGGACTTTAAGATGTCTCCCAAATCTTCAAATAGCAACAAAAATGAAAGACCAGCACTCGGTTGTAAAAATTCATCACTTTACAACCGAGTGCTGGTCTTTCATTTTTGTTGGGATTTGAGAAAGGCTATTCTCAAGATCAAACAAGTTAAATAAGCCTAAGTATTCATTATGAGCAGATATGATATGAGTTGTTTTTTTAAAATTGGAAGCTATTCACTAAAAGTGAGGTGCAGGTGAGTTGCAGATGATATGAGGTAAAATGAATATTTGATATCACGTTCTTTCTGCAAGACTAACCCCACTTTCTGTAGGTTTTACATAACAACTTGGTCAGCACTGTTCACTGTTTCATGACTAGAATATATAAATTTCCACTTATATATTTCCCCTTATTTTCTTTTCCTCCATTCTTTTTTTATGCAATCTGATCATTGTGCACTGAAACCACCAGTCTGAACGTTATGTACGTCACCATGAACATATTTAACTATGCTAAGTCTCACAATTTCTGCTCAAAGCCAATCAAAATACTGGGGCATGGAATCGAGATTCGTGTGTCAGCGCTACCATGCATTTGCGGTAGCACTCACGCTCAGACATCACTATTGTGCATACACACAGGTCTGTGCATGTGCAGGATGCATTCTCCAAGGTTCTGTACACTGGAGAATAAAATCAGGACCATGGAATTATGGCCCCAATAGAGAAGTGGGAAAGTTGTGAGGTATGTTTGAATGGTCATTTATAGATTACAAATGTAGAGAAAATGGATGAAAAATATGCTACTTAGTGATGTTACACAACTTTTGTTTACAAAACGTCAGCATTTTTTTGAGGCATTCAAGCGTGTATTTGTATAAAAGTAGGTCTGTACTGCTAAAAGTAACCTAAAAATAAAATGTCAATACTACTTGGCAAAGAATAGGTGAATATGAAAGGTTATGATTAATTCATATTGAGATATCAATCCAATCCCATATTGATGTACTTAACTGAGGTAACATTTGAAATAAAAGGCCACATCTGTGGAAGCCATCTTTTTGTTCATGAGTAGTCTAATCCTGATCAAAGTGTTTAATGAAAAGATCTAATATTTTTTTTCAGGTAAAACTACTTATTAAAACCACAACAGCATGAAACTAAAGATTGCCTCTGGGTTGATTAGACCTCTCTGATTTTGTGTGTGTTTTATTTCCTCAACAAAAAAAAGAGCCTTTAGTTAATGTCAAACTTAATAGAGCAATCACTGTATATTCTTCTAGTGCATAAGCAAAATTATTTTTCAGGAAAATCAATCTATATGAAGCCCTGGAAATTCGCCTCTATCAAAAGGAAGATTACATCCCCTAAGCTTTCAATATTTAATTAAATCTAAAATTAACTTAAACAGTACATTTTTCTAAGGCTCGTGAAAATTACAATAAAATGTTCTTGGAAATAGTACAATGTAGACGTAAGCTTTGAGCTTGCTATGTTCTTTGATCAAAGATTCTATTTGACTGTCAGCTATGAAACCTGGGTTACTAGATTGCTCCTGCTAGACTAGAATTTTAAAATTAAATGGACAGTTTTGTCTCTGTGGCAGTTACGATTCAGAAGTTTAGGCACTTCTCAGCTGCAGGTGAGACAAATGTGACAGACAGAAGGTCAGCCTGAAAGAAAAAAAATGTTGATGGGTGACAGTATATTTTTGCAGAAATAAAATGTGAAAAATAAAATAATGATATTACAGAAACCATAAATAAAATGTACGATGATGTCATATTGTTGAATATTACAATTATATACTAATTATGCATTTGACTTGATTATTTGTATTCAACGTTTACATGTTACTGCAAAAATAGACAGGTGTAGAAACAGATAATAAAACGTATAAAATTTTTTACAAATTTGAACAATTTGTAAAACTATATTTTGGTTCTGATTACTGATTGATACCAGATAAAATAAGTAATTATTGTACTGTTTAAGTTTAATAAGATCTCTTTTTCAAAGCTTTGCAATATCTAAACATATGAAACTGAAATAATCCAGTTATTAATTAACGCCTTTGCGACAAAGGACGTGCCAGGCACGTCCAGGGAGAAACTCCCTTAACGACACGTGCCTGGCACGTTCTGCGGTGAATCAAGCGGTTTTCGCGATCAACGATCGCGAAAACCGCTTTAACAGTGCTGGTCTATTGCCTCACATCGAGGCAATAGCCAGCACAGAAATTTCTATTTGGGGAATTTTGGGGCATGCTGCTCCGTCAATATGGCTAAGCCCTCTGCCGGTCTGAGCTTCGGAAGTGAAAGTAACTTCACTTCCGTCGCTCTGAATATGCTTCTTGACTGCCC
The DNA here is from genome assembly GCA_036172795.1 of Pelodytes ibericus. Taxonomy (NCBI): domain Eukaryota; kingdom Metazoa; phylum Chordata; class Amphibia; order Anura; family Pelodytidae; genus Pelodytes; species Pelodytes ibericus. The sequence continues at coordinate 40,703,566 of CM069861.1, forward strand.
CTAGTGGTAGTTAAGTAGCATTGCAATGGAAAATATTTAAAATACACATTTAATTAATTAAAAACAGGTTATATAGCTATATTAGGGTTAAAATGTAATATTTTTTAGCATAAGGGATAGGGTTAAAATTAAATTAAAATTAAAAAATATTAAGGGATATAATAAGGATTAGAGTTGGGGTTAAATTTAGTGTTAGGGTTAAATTTTGGGTTTGGGTTGGGGTCAAAAGGTCAATATAGGAAAAAACAAAAAAACACTATTTTTGGTTTTTGCCCCATAACTTGCAAAAAAATACCGAAAAATATGGAAACATGCATATTTTTGAACTCGGGACAACGTTTAGAAACTATATAGACGGGGTCATTTTTTAATGATTTTATTTGTATAAATTATATTTTAGGTCAAAGATAGAAAAAGTGGGTTTTTAAAAAATTTTCATCATATTTTATGATTTTTTTTTGTAGTAAATTATAAGATATGATGAACATAATGGTATCTAATGAAAGCCCTTCTTATGACGATAAAAACAACATATAATTTGTGTGGGTACTGTATGTGAGAAAGAAAAAAATTACAGCTAAACACAAACACCCTAGAAATGTCAAAACAGCCATTGTCACCAAGGGAAAGTCAAAGTGAAAATGTCTTGTCACTAAAGGGTTAAGTCAATTTGCACAATTATTTTTAATGTTGTTATTTTGCCATTGCTATCTTTCACACGCTATTGTTGTCATGCTTCTGAATACAAATTACATACATCTTATTGTACTACTGTAACATTGGTTCTATTTGTCCAATAACCTTATGATATTTGTAGAGGATGAATACTGAACTTTAAATAGTGTGTCAGGGTAAAAAAGAAAATTAAAAATATAAATGTTGGCATCACATCTGTGTCACCATCAAGCTAAACAGTTTCTCCCAGTCTATGATTGTCTGTTTTGAGAGATATTTCATATTATAACCAGGTGTGTAAATATTTCATTAATATACTTTGAATTCCCTTTCTCAGATTCCTTGGCTCCCATAATAGTAGTACCAATGGAGAGAAGAGATGATAAAAAAATACAGTCTACTGTATTTTAACAGTCTTTTTGCCACCCTAGCCCCCATGCAGGAAATAGCAGTGATGTTGCAGGGAGAGAGTGTAAAAAAATCAATCACATGAGTTCTCTCTGTGTCTCTAGCTGTGGCATTTAAAGGGGAAGCCTCAGTAGTCATCATGGCCTTCTAGAGTGGCGTGCCTGGTCACAGTTGCAACCCCTGCTACCATAATTGATATGCCCTTGATTCAATGCTTTTATTCTTCTTTTTATTTTTCTCTTTGTATTTTTTATAACATCAGAAAAGGAACACACAAGTCATGAATGGTATTATTATAGTTACACCAGATACAATACATGTTTCTGAGATTAAATTAGCATAAAAAGTAAGGCGCAAAAATACTATAATATGATTGTGATATTTAGAATCAGAGCAATGGTAAGTGGATATATAAATGGTTCCATTTGTTATAGTATCATGTATGCACCTGTAAATTCAAATAAAATGAAAAAACATATAAATGTATTACAGTTGCACGTGATTGGTCAGTTTGAACAAATATATTGTGTTGGATTTGGTACATTATAGGGATTCAATGCTTTTCATGGAATTTTCTTTATTCAGAGGAAATATGCATATAATTATAGAACATTCAGATGCCTTGGCTTCTGTAATAGTTGTACTGATGGAGAGAAGCAATGATAAATAAATAGTATGTACTGTTGATATTTATTGGGGGCATAGGGTGGCAGAGAGAGGTTGTTTGGGGGGCAGAGAGAGGCTGTCTGGAGAGCTAGGGTTGCAAAGAGATGCTGTTTGGGGGATAAGGTGGCAGAGAAGGGCTTTTTGGGTGGCTATGGAGGCACAGAAATGCTGTTTTTGGACAGAGAAAGGTTCTTGGAGGGGTAGGGTGCAAAGAGAGGCTGTTTGGGGACATGTTGCAGGGGGAGGGGGCTGTGGTTCCTAGGTATACCTTTGCATTGAATATGAGTATTTTTTTCATTATTTGAGACTGATGGTATGTCTTAAAGTTCTTGGATACAATTGTAATTTTGTTCTACATGAGAAAGTGAGCCTTATAAGTTTACAGTGCTAGGTCTGCCTGTGTCAAAATGAGCACTGAAAGCAGATTTTTTTCCGCTTTCAGTGCTCAAATGGCATTGCAACGATGCTTCCATATGGAAGCATCATGCAATGCTAAAAAAAATTCCCGTCGGCATTTCGATCGCTCCGGAGAGCGTTAGAAATACAGTTTTAAAGGCGCAGTGCCTTTAAAACAATGGGCATTAAAAAAAACACAGGAAGCGAATGTAATCACTTCCTATGACCTTTAAGTGTTGCTGATTGCCTTGCGAGTCAAGGCAATCAGTAACACTCCCAAAAAATGCACGATCTTGGTCACTGTGTGACCAAAACAGCGCTGCCCTTCTAATGGCAAGAGCACATGAGGCAGGAAGTAGCTGCTTCCTGTGCTCTTCAAACAGTCACACGATTGCCTCATCACAGAGGCAATCTGTGACTACCAGGCAGAATGACAAGCAATGAGGATTCTCTGATGAGCACTGGTCAGATCAATATTAACCCTATATTGATCTGACCACTTAGAATCGGCCTCCCTCTAATCCCAATTTTTTTTAGTGAGGGAGAGAGACAGATCAAAGTAATACAAGTACGTTAAAGTACAATAAAATCATAAATACACAATACACTAATAATAAAACAATAAAACTAAATTTATAAAAGCAATTCCCTGCATTTAACCCCTACCCTGCCATTGATCTTGCGTAAGCAGTGATCTTGCACATCAGAGCATTTCTTTTTGTTGTTTGTGCAATTTTTAGGGTTTCATTTTTTTTGTTCTGTAATTTATTACAGTAATCCAAAGGCTCTTCTAAGAGTTATTAACCCATTCCTTGCCGTCGATCACTGCTTACGCAATTATATTGATGCCAAAACAATTTTTATCTGTCTGCATCTTTTTATTGTATTTCTTTTTGTACACACACCCACTAGGGGGTTTCGTGTAAAGTAAAAATATATATATATTTTTTTAAGCTGTCTGAATGCATAGCTATCAGTAACAGCGAATCAGATGAGCATCACCATTAGCCTGGTTAGACCAATATTTGTGAATATTGATCCGACAAATTTTGATCTGCCTCCCTCTCCTCACTTACATTTTTGTGAGGGAAAGAGACAGATCAGTATTAGTGATATAAAATAACATTGTATAAAACTGTCAGGTTTCATGAAAGCCATTCCCTGTGTATTAACCCCTTCCCTGCCATTCATCACTGTATAAGCAGTAATCTTGCACAGCAATAGTATGGTTTGCTGTCTGCACTTTTTTATGGATTAATTTCTTTGTACTGTAATGTATTACAGTACCAGATAGGCTCTTCTAAGAGCTATTAACCCCTTCTTTGCTGTAGATCACTGCGTAGGCACTGCTTCTGAGGTCTCTGACTTTCTGATACATCATCTAGTGATGTATCGGTCGCTGCTGAGCTATTGCCACAAGGAGTCATGGGTGTCTACTTTTAAAAATATATATTATTTTGTGGGGGTAAATTACATTGGCTGACTTCAAAGATATATCCCATTTGGGACATGGATGCAGGTTGACTACATGTCAAAATTCCAAGTTGGAATTTTGAGATGTGCACCTCACAAAAGTTAACAAAAGTAGGAGCAGAGGGAGCACACAACAACTGCAAACAATGTACTTAGCAAGGGTTTAGTAGAAAAATATTTTTAATAAAGAGCAATATATGGAATAAATACAAAAAGATGTAAAAAAAATACAGATAAACAGCAAGGCAGAATGTACTTACAAAAAAATGCAGACCATACAGCACAAAGAATACCCAAAAGTACAAAGAGTAGGAAAGAAACAGACAGGAGGGGACACACTGCGCCAAAAGGAAGGAGGTCACCGACGTTTCGGCACTCCTTGATAAAGGCTGAGTTTCTTTCCTACTCTTTGTACTTTTGGGTATTCTTTGTGCTGTATGATCTGCATTTTTTTGTAAGTACATTCTGCCTTGCTGTTTATCTGTATTTTTTGTACATCTTTTTGTATTTATTCCATATATTGCTGTTTATTAAAAATATTTTTGTACTATACCCTTGCTAAGTACATTGTTTTAAGTTGTTGTGTGCTCCCTCTGCTCCTACTTTTGTTGTTTCTACTACTGGGGGTGCGCTGTGGACTCCCCCTGGGGTGATGCACCATATTTATCATAGTTATTATATATAGTTTTTTGGTGTGCTTCTCTGACTGTCTGTTTTACATGTACACCTCACAAAAGTTGCCATTTACCACCCAAGCAACCATCCATGTATAGGTTGGTATCGCTGTACTCGGGAGATGTTGCTGAACACATATTGGGTTGTTGTTTGGCAGTGACATATACCAGAATCTATGAATTCATGCCTGAAGTACAATTTATGTGGAAAAAAATCTCCAAAAAAATGACTACCACAAACTTTGACAAAGGCTGGTGGTAGAATTAGTACATATAGAGTATTAAAATACCACCATTTGAAATACCTTAGAATGTCTATTTTCCAAAATACATTGGACGGTTTCAAAAAAGTTCCAACTGGAACATGGGCGCAGGCTGACTAAATGTCAAAATTCCAAGTTGGGAATGCGCACATCCCAAACGTTGCCTTTTAGCCCCAAAACAAAGCAACAAACCTATGCATGGGTGGTAACCCTGTACTCATGAGATGTTGCTGAACACATATTGAGGTGTTGGTTGTCAGTGGCAAATACCAGAATCTGAAAATTCATGCCTGAACTACAATGTGTGTGAAAAAAAATGACATCCCAACCCATTGACATATGTTGGTGGTAGAAATAGTACATGGGAAGTGTTAAAATACCACAATTTCTAAATACCCTAGGATGTCTAGTTTTCCAAAATATATGGTTTAATGGGGTAAAATACTTTGACAGGCTTCAAAAGTGTCCCAAATGGTACAGGCTGACTACATGTCAAAATTCCAAGTTGGACACGCACACCCCCTAAATGTGGCCTTTAAGCCCCCAAACAACCCAACAAACCTATGCATGCATGGCATCCCTGTACTCAGGAGATGTTGCTGAACACATATTGAGTTGTTGTTTGGCACTGACATATAACAGGAGCTGTAAATTCATGCCTGAAGTACAATGTATGTGAAAAATAAATACTACCCAAAACATTGACATAGTCTGGTGGTAGAATAAGTGCATGGAAAATGTTCAAATTCTACTATTTGAAATACCCTAGGGTGTCTAGTTTTCAAAAATATATGGTTTTGTGTGATAGAATACACTTTCTGGCTTCAAAAATGTCCCAAATGGGACATGGGCACAGTTTTTCTGCATGTCAAAATTCTAAGTTGGAAAACCAAAAAGCACACCTCTCAAATGTGGCCTTTTAACCCCCAAGTAACCTAATCAACCTATACATGGGTGGTATCCCTGTACTCAGGAGATGTTGCTGAACACATATTGAGGTGTTATTTGGAAATACCCCTTCACATTTTCAAGTAATGTTTACCTAAATTGCAATCTATGTAAAAAAATTAAAAATAAAATATTTTGCTGCAAACTTTGGCAAAGGTTGGTGGTAAAATGGCTACATGAAATGTGTCATACCCCAAGTTAAATGACCTGAGTTGTCTTGTTTTCAAAAATATGTACATGTGGGGGGTCATTCATGGATTTAGTACAGATATCAGTGTTACAATATCACTATCGTAATTTTGAAGAAAAAAAAGGATTTTGAAATAGCTTTGCACTACTTATAGTTCTGGCCCTGTAACATGAATACAAAAGCACAAAATCATAAAAAAAGGGCTATTTCTGAACTCAGGACAAATATTAGAAACTATTTAGCAGTGTTTTTTGTTGTCTCTTGTAGATGAGTATAAGATTTTTCAAATAATTTTTTTTAATTTTGCCATATTTTATTATTTTTTTATATCAAATTAAATGCTATTATCAAAATAAAGGTATCAAAAGAAAGCCCTTCTTATGACAATAAAAACAATATATAGTTTGGGTACACTAAATGAGACAGAAATAAATTACAGCAAAAACACAAACACCTCAGAAATGTTAAAACAGCCCATGTCATCAAGCGTCGGACAAGCCAAAAAAGTCATGTCACTAAGGACTTAAATCTTGTTCTATAAATCACATTATAAAAAGAGGAAACTGGTTATTAAAGCTAGTAAAATGATCTAACATGCTTTAATAAGATTAGCAAAAGGATCATCAAGGTCAGGCAGCACTTTCAGGCATTGTCAAAATGATAGGTGTTTTAATCCAACCACAATATTACAGGCTGTTTTAATATTTTCAATTTATAGAACTGTGTATAATTTATTGTGGTAATAAAAAAAATATAAAAGAAATTGTTTGAAAATCAAAATCTTTGAGAAATATACAATTTAGAGAATACAATTAAGTATTAACTGTAATGTACATCAATAAGAACACTAGCAAAGTCAATTTAAATTCCTGATTTGATTTTATCTTGGCTGAAGTGTTGCCTCAAACAGTACTTTTTTTCTAAAATCCAGTGCTCAATTTAAATACACCAAAGGGCAATTGTTGTGTTATAACCATTTTACTTTTCGATTCACTCTCTAAAGAACTGTTTTGTAGGGACACTGTCTATTTGTTTGAACTGCTATTGTTAACTTAATGCGACAAGTATGGTACATCAGTTGATATTGACTAATCCAGAATAACCTGAGGGTAATCTATTCCGCTTGTCAGCATCTATATATAGTGATAGATCTGGCAGTGGTATCTTATAAGGGCTTTTACACAAAGTATAATTTGGAATGTGCCACATTTAATAACAATTGCAGCCATTTTATTGTGCACTTTTTGACTGCATCATATTCTATCTAGGTATCACTGTTTTTATTAGCAATTAGTTATAAAAAGGAAACACATATATGTATACTGCAGGACTCTGGAATGGGTTTGAGAGATTATAAATATATTTATGCAATACAAGGTTGATAAACTTGCTCTGTGAAAAGGCAAAAACCTCCCTGGTTGAAAGAACTTGGATGAAGCAAAGTGGAAATAATGAAAAGACACAAGTACAATATGGTTTCTGTAGTCTGGACACATCATGCAACTTTGTAGGGAAAATCCAGAATTAGACACTCCATGTATTTATATACAGCACACACGCACAAATAAATAAAGGTATCACAATTCCCCTGGAAAGAATGCACTAAGTGATACACAAGGTTAATTGTATTACATTGTTTACCAGCTATTGACTATTTGATATTTTTTATTTCATAAGCACTTTGAGAATGATTAATTTATTATACTTTATTGTATTGACTTATCATTGTATCACAGCAATTACCATAAATATGTGACAGCAAATCTTAGGGCTATTTAGATGTATGTGGAGGTACATCCATTTCTGCGAGTGCGTAAGCATTCAAAGAGCTGGTATCTTTAAGCTAAAATTGTATTTATTTATTAACAATAATAATAATAGTAATATTAATACATGAATATGTAATTGCACAGTATAAACATCAGCACCTTGATACATTTTTGTAATTAAAGTTTTCAAGATTTGGATTTGGACTGTTATCATTAGAAATATAAAGATGTTCAAAGGAAACATGGGTAAGCATAAATATTCTGACAATGCAACGTATTTACAGAGCAACTGCAATAGTATGAATATAAAAGAATGAAACAACAAAGTGCATTCTGTGTGGAAGAGACAGCAACTCCCATATTCACAGCAGAAGATCAATATTCAAAAAAGAGGCAGCAGCCACTACCAGCTGTAAATTCTCAGCTGCATGACATACTGAAGAGGGACAATCTAGGCATCTTACTATAGGCTTAATTATAATAGCCACAATAAAAACTGGCAATACAAATGTTTAACACAAAAATGAATATTATATTGATAGCACTATAAAGATGATGGCCATCTTAAATCTGATTGTCTCATGGTATGTCCATGCATATTTCCCAGGTAATCAGGATGCGTGGGAGAATGTGGTGGTGGAGTGATTCTGGAATCTTCTATTTTAGTGGATGCTCCATCCACTGTAGGCTCCTGCAGAGATCTCTTCCAATGTGGAGAACTTGGTCATGTATATTAAATGAAAAGAAGATTATGAGTTCTCTTTATTTAGATGACATGTAGACTTAGCAATAATAACATTTATATAACCTGCAATTGCAATGGTAGCAAATATAAACATGTTTAGTGTTATATTAACTTTAGTTCCCATTATACATAGATGTGTATAGGGCTACCCCTAGGTGTTCAGGCACTCAGTGTGGGCCACGCAGAGGCGTCATTAGGGTTGGTGTCACCCGGTGCGGTAACTCATGGTGTCACCCCCCTGGATTTCCTCCAATACCATGCCAAACAGATTCCTTAGTAATGCCAGTCAGATGGCCCATTAAATATGCCACATACAGGAGTCCCACAAATTATGTCACACGCAGAAGCCCTTTAACTATGCCACACACAGGAGCCCATAACTATGCCACATACAGGAGCCCCATAACTATGACACACAAGAGCCCCATAAATTATGCCACACCAAAGCCCCATAAATTATGCCTCACCTTGGAGCCCAATTAATTATGCCACACACAAGTGCCCCATAATTATGCCACACACAAGAGCCCCTTAATTATGCCACACATGGGGCCCAATAAATGTGCCACACATGGGACAGCGATTAATTGTGCGACACACAGGAGACCCACAAGGTGACAATTGTACAATTCAAAAACAATACATATCTATAAACACAAACATCTCTCTATAATTAGTTGCATTTATACTTATTAGAATTTTTAACATTCTATTTAATAAAAATGTTATTGAAAAATTGCATTCATATGCATTCCATAATCCCAGGATTTTGCCCCCCAATATGTCATTTAATATGCCAGGATTTTGCCCCCCAATATGCCATTAAATATGCCAGTATTTTACTCTCAATAAGCCAGGATTTTGACCCCCAATATGCCAGGATTTTGCCCCTCAATATGCCAGGATTTTGCCCCCCAATATGCCATTTAATGTGCCCGGATTTTGCCCCCAATATGCCATTTAATATGCCAGGATTTTGCTCTCAATATGCCAGGATTTTGATCCCCAATATGCCAATATTTTGCCCCCAATATGCCATTTAATATGCCAGGGTATTGCCAATTAATATGCCAGGATATTGCCCCTCAGTATGCTCATTATGCCACCCTCCTCCCCCCCTTCCCCAGCCACCCTCCTTGTTCTGTCTCCTGGTGCAGGTCCGTGGCTGTGAGAGAAGCGTTGTGCGCTCCCCTCCAGCCGCGCGGATCAATAAATTTTGTTTTAAAAAAAAATTTGAACAAACGTTATTGATCTGCGTGGCTGGAGGGGAGCACACAAAGCTTCCCTCAAAGCCACGGACCTGCACCGGGAGACAGCAGCAAGGAGGTACGTTTTTGATTATTTTTTTTTAATGCAGGGGGTGCCGGCAGCACAGGTGGCACCCCCGCTGGGGTTGTCACCCAGTGCAGTCCGCACACACCCGCACCCCCCTCGTGACGCCACTGGGGCCCTCTCTGTGATGACCCTTCCCCCTCTGCCATTCAGGCAAAAAAAAAAATTGGAAAAAAAAAAACATTTTTAGTTGTAATTTTCTTCCTCCATTTACCTGCTTCACTTCATTTCTCCTGCCCTCCTTTCATTATTACCACCACATCTGTTGCCATTGCTTGTCACACCATCTGCTGTTAACTACAGTTCCCACAAGGCTCAGCCAGACACACTACTAACATGATTGGAAAAGTAGTCCATAGCAGCAGATTATTTTTTTTTATTAACTCACAGGGAAGTGACAGAGCATGTGTCATGCCCCTCTGGCCCTTACCTGCAGTTCCAGTAGTTCCAGGCATCCAGCAAGTCCCTTAAGTAATCCGCGATCACGGAGTAGGCCGATACCGGGGCCTGTAGTACAATCTTCCATCCGCGATCGCGGTAGCGCGGTAGGCCGAAACCAGGGCCTAGAGTTTCTACAAGCCCAGGATGCATCCTCCAGACTTCACCCCAATCAAGGGGAACCTATTTCCAGCTGTAGGAGGGAGGTAAACTCTGCCAAATCTCCTATTAACTCCAAGCACAGAGGTAGAGGGGTATGTGCTAGAAAAGCACACCCCTCTAACATCCAATCAAGTAAGGAGCTTGTCCCACTGAGGGGAGGAGTGGAGACCCACAGCACTATAAAAACACCTCAAACTGTTTCTTCAATGCTCCAGTGTTCCAGAGCTTTGGTTCCTGTTTGTCCTTGGACTTCAGTCTCCAGTTTCCCCTTTGTTGCTGTGCTACAGTATATCTATTGGATTTCCCGTTACCTGACCTTTGGCTTGCCTTCTGGATTACCCTGTTTGCCTGAACCCTGACCCCTGCTTGGTTTACTACTCTTTGACCGCTGCCTGCCCTGATCTATTGGACTGTTTCCTGACTTCGCTTTTTAGATTATCCTTTTGTGGCACTCTCGTGCTCCTATCCTTACCAGGGTGCTCTGCCTATATATACTTGTGGACCACCTGGTAAGGGTTACCAGCAAGAGATAGCATCCCCTGCTCTATGCTCCGAAAACCTCAATCCTGACAGCATGTTTTATTTTCAAGGTCAGCACGCTAATAGTTGTGGTGTTGATCAGAAATAGTTATTTTAAAAATTGCTGGCATCGGGGGCAGAAAAGGGCTGGTAGGCAGATGCCTCCTCTGGTGCCCCTTAGGTTTTGCTCCATTACTGGTCACACAGGTCACACACTCTAAAGGCTGGCCCTGGATGTATATATGTACAGATATGAATTAATATGCAGCAAAATATTTGCTTAAAAGTCATCAAACACAAGAAAGGAAGTACATACTACATGACTCATTTAGTGAAATAAAGTGTCTTAGCAGTATCATGCCAGATAAAATGTAAAGAACATAATTTAAAAAAACTACATAGTATAATAGACAATTATAAACAAAGGACAATAAGATTGTGTTAAAAGTTGAACTTACGAAGATGGTGCCACGGGATAACTTATGATTAAGCATGCTAGTCACGTGAAACGCGTCAAGTCTTTTTCCCACTACCTTGCTGTATTTACTTTATATTATTTTTTCTGCCATTAAATTAGTTTTTCACATTTATTTAGAGTGCCATTCCCATTTCCTTTTCATTCATTTTCCTATTTGTGCTGTGCTGGGTCGGCATATTTGGGAGGCACCTGTTTGGAAGCATCTGGATAACACCCCTTCAGAGCTGGATTATTTTGCTCTGGTCTCAGTTGAAGCCCGGTGGATTCTCCTGTGAATACAGATTTTTCCTCTTTCCATTAGCCACGGGATTACCCAAAACACCCCAAAAGTGAGAAGGAAGACTCATGGAATATGGAATTCATGTAAATTTTGAAAACATACTTTATTAATTGATTATGTTCAAAATAAAGGGAGGATAATTGTATAAGCAATAGTGTTGAGTGAACCCGAACCGCACTGTTCGGGTTCGTACTGAACATTACGGTTTTTGGACCCCGGACCTGAACACGGACATTTCACTGTTTGTTCGGGTTGGAGTTCGGGGTTCGGCGATTTAATGGCGCGTTTTGAAAGGCAGCCAATCAGAAAGCCCATAGCATGTCTTTCGGTTTATAGACTTTCGGTTTATGGAATACATGTAATGCTATTGGCTTTCTATAAACCAAAATAGAGTCCCCATTCATACAAAGAGGTCAATTGACCTAGCCATATGAATGGGGACTCTATTTCGGTTTAAAGAATAGCATTAGCATTACATGTCTCTTTTGGCTTATAGACTTTCGTTTTATAGAATACATGTAATGCTATGGGCTTTCTATAAACCGAAAGTCTATAAACCGAATCTCTTTCGGTTTATAGACTTTCGGTTCATGGAATACATGTAATACTATTGGTATTCTTTAAACCGAAAGTCTATAAACCGAATGTCTTTTGGTTTATAGACTTTCGGTTTATGGAATACATGTAATGTAATTGACCTATTCGTATGAATGGGGACTCTATTTCGGTTTATAGAATAGCAATAGCATTACATGTATTACATAAAGCGAAAGTCTATAAACCGACTCTCTTTCGGTTTATAGACTTTCGGTTTATAGAATGCATGTAATACTATGAACGAATGAACGAATGGTTAATAAACGAAAATCATTCGTCCATTCATGCTATTGGCTTTCTATAAACTGAAATAGAGTCGGTTTATAGAATACTAATAGCATTATATGCATTCCTGCACTTCACATCTGAGAGTCATATAGAACCGTCAAATACTGTGCTTACAGCGCACTTTGAAAAATTCGAATAGTTTTGGGTGGTAAATAGTACATTTGCGTCTTGCGGTGCACTTCATATCTGAGAGTCAAATAGAACCGTCAAATACTGTGCTTACAGCGCACTTTGAAAAATTGTAATCGTTTTGGGTGGTAAATAGTACATTTGCGTCTTGCGGTGCACTTCCTATCTGAGAGTCAAATAGAACAGTTCAATAGTGTGCTTACAGCGCACTTTGAAAAATTCTAATTGTTTTGGGTGCTAAATAGTACATTTGGTCTTGCGGTGCACTTCATATCTGAGAGTCAAATAGAACAGTCCAATACTGTGCTTACAGCGTACTTTAAAAATTCTGGGTACCTCCTTCTCCTCCTACAGCGCCGCTTCCACCTACACCGCCATGGTCACCGCCTCCTCAACCTATGGGTCACTTAGTTTAAACTGAAAGAGAATACCCTGCACTCCAACCCTCTCTCAAATGTATAATTCTGTTTATCCTCCTGGCAGCCATGCTTTAGATTTAGATTTATGTTCTTCCAAAGCTAAAATCAAAGATTCCATCTAGTGCTATTTTATGGCTCAGCTGAATTTGTATGTATTTTATGTTATTTTAAGTTATTTCCCTATCCACATTTGCTTGCAGGGCACTTATCCTACTCTTACCCACATTTTACTTCATTTTGCAGCCCTCTAGCCCTTTCCAAGACTTTTTTAGAGGCATTTTAGTGGGCAAAAGTTCCTGACTTCAATGGGGTTCGGGGTCAAGTTCAAGGTCAAGTTCGAGCACGAACCCGGACATTTTTTCGAAGTTCGGCCAAACCTGCCGAATCCGAACATCCAGGTGTCCGCTCAACTCTAATAAGCAACAGAAAATCACCTCTGCAATATGCTCACTCCACTCATAGTGAAAAAAACATAAATACACCCCCAATGAAGTGATTACTACTGTGAGAACAAACCACACACTATCGTGCTATACGATCATAATTATCAGTGCAGCAATGTGCATAAACAGAGCTGGAAAAGAAGTGAAACTATATTGTATAGTATATAGTGAAAATGTAACAATTGTTCATAAGTCCCTATAAAGATACAATTAATCTTGGCTTGAGGGGTTTATGTTGCCATTCATGAACGAACTACATCCACTTCATGATGATTCACTTAGGGATACTACAATTTTGGGTCAGAAAAAAAGAGATTAAAGAAGTACAAATTAATTATATGTGCTTGATAAAGAAATGATTAGCAAATTGAGCTTACCAATTATGGTGTCACATTTGAGAATTTGCCAGTTAGGGATGTGGAAGTGTGTGTATATCAATGAATGTACTGTATATACAGAATGATAAAAATTTAAAAAAATCACCACTATAGAAAATGAAAGTAATCAAATGATGTGTAGCAGACCCAAGAACACTAAGTGCACTTAGTGTTTGTACTGGGTTATGCCTAAGTAAAGATATAAATGTGTTATGTTACACCAGTGTTTATCTCTACTGATACTTTATCTCAGATATGCAGTAATTAGAAAAAGATTGTTTCAAAGGATTTGATAACCAGATAGCAACATCCATCTCAGCAGTGTCAATACACAAACAAGTGACTAATCAGTGTAAAGAAAATACATATATAGGAATATATAAATCCCTACATGGAGGTCAGAATCATTAGCTCACAACAATAATTCTAAATAATGAATATCATTCTAATAACCTACAACAAATTTATTCGGGCCATAGCCTACTTTTTAAATGCCAGCAACATCCCTAACCAGAGTTCTCAGTGCCTGTCCTAATCCCGCACTTGGTCACTGATGTACATTTCACAGTGTGGCTCTGCTTCACAAAGGCAAACCCAGTCGGAATGAGGCTAGGTTTTTAAATGCATGCTGCTGGGGTCTTCAGGATATGCCCCCTATGCTCTGTTTGGTTAATGGGTTGTTATGCTGGAGAAGACCTGGCAATCTGCCATTAATTTGCCAATGTATATGTTCTGTATGTAAATAAATGCAAGGAAGTGGAAAATAACCCCAAGTTGAAAAGTAATGATCATTTTGATTGTATTATTGTAGTAAGCACTACATGAATTATACATAACAAATGGTGATTGTGCCTTTTTATAAATCTTGAGACTTTGTAGTGCGGGAGTTTTTATACATGACCCCCAATATGTCCAGGGTGTATATACACTAATTTTCAATATATATAGCTAGTGCTGAGCAATTTTTTCTGTGCTTATCAATTTCATAAGTGACGAGCAGCACTCCAGCATTAGTGGCATTACAGAGTGCATTGATTGTATTTTATGTAAACTGCCTGATTATTCACCTGATTATATATTAACACTGCTTACATGGATGTTGCTACCTGGTTATCAAATCTGTATACCTGTACACTAAGTTCTTGGGTCTGCAACAAATCCTTTGATTACTTTAATTGTCAACAGCGCTGATTTAAAAAAAAAATGTTCTCTATATACAGTGTGTTTCTTGATATATCCTCACTTTAGCACCCCCTAACTGGAAGATTGTCTCATGTGATACTATAAATGGTTGGCTCAATATACTAATCATTTCTTTATCAACCACATAGAATGAATGTGTTCTTATATAATCTATTTATCCTTCTTTATGAAGTGGATGTAATTCCTTAAAGAATGGCAACATATGCTACTCAAGCCACCTCCTGCCAGAATGACATTACCAAGATAAAAGTGGTCACTCACCAGCAGGTGGCAACAAATCAGATTGTTAAACACCATCAACTGTCACTGTGTTTCTAAAATTGTATATTGTGTCCTATTTCCTATTAGAATAATTGACTATAATGTTGGGTCTGTAATGTAAAATTATCTGTAAATATAGCAGCTAATATAGAACATATTTCTTGATGAAATAAGTTTAACATCAATATAAAAATGTAGTTTTGCACACGGCCTTCAATTTCCCAGCTTTGGTAACATAAAATAGTTATGTAAACTTTACCTGCATTGTTCATCTTGTGATAAATCATTAAGTCATTAATCTGAACTCACTGATCTGTGGAAAAGCTACCCAGACTATTAAATGGTGCTGATAAATGATTGTCGGCAAACTTTATACAGTTTAATCGATAAAAAAGAAATCTGTTTTAAAGTAAATTGTTCTTGCATTTCTACTAAACATTCAGCAGATTCTCATATTTAATGTTTTAGTAAAGCAGTTTAACTAGTTTGTAACAAAGGTGATCTGGAGCTCCAATTTAAATCCAGCCATAAATATTTGTGGGACCGAGGTTTGAAATCAGACCAGTTTGACACGGTGCTCAGACTGACCTTCTAATACAGCTAAATGAATAATTGACACACGAAAAGTGTGAAGTGATTATGCTGTTGCACTCCATTTTACCTCTAGCGCACTATTATATGTCTACTCATCATTTTACTTTAACTAGTTAAACAAACTGTATCACCTGAACATTGTTTTTACTGTTCATGTAGACTATGAAAAATTATTTTAAATGATCTGTACATTGGATTAGCATAACAAATGTCTAAAATAGGAGACAGCTTTTGTCATCAACTGTAGCACGGTATGCAAATTAACTGATTTTCAGTGGGAAATGAGTAATTTGCATACCATGCCACAAGTGATGTCATAAGCAGGAGACTCCACAGACACATTTAAAACACATTTGCATCCTAATTTGGGCATTTGTTTGAAATTTTGCTAATAAAATGTATAGTTCATTTTCAATCATTTTTTTATATTCTACATGCACAGTAAAAACTATGTTTAGGTGATACAGTCCCTTTAATGCAAGAAGATGTGCTTTGCTATGCTTTAATGCATGGGTCAAATTAATATGTGGGTAGTCCTAACAATTGAACCCCTCCCACCTCAGGCAGCAAGCTAAGTTTCGTATTCCGTTGCAGGGAACCACAGCATGATCAGATGACAGGCCAAATGTAATCTATGTGCAAAACGAGTAATGGTTACATTCAGAGATATTGCTGCATTCTCAAACTTTCGGATTCATTCACACCCCTGTGATGCCACTAGCTACTCACAGGACATGCTAATTTTGGTGCAGAGAGAGGTATCATTCTGTAGATCATTTAAGCATTCTGAAAATGAGCAAAGGTTTAGGTTAACCACATATATCAGGGTGATATTGGCTGAGAATTGTACTGCCCTATAGAAGATAAACGGTACCCCTTTTAGTGTTCTGTTGCCATCTCAGTCATTATAGCTAACATTGGACTATACTTTAAAAACATGCAACAGCATAGCTAACATGCTAATATATAGTTAGCTAGACAGATGTTGTACATTATAGCTCCCATCAATATATAGTTAGGCAGACACAGCTGATGTACATAACAGATCAATAGATCATCTATTCATCAACAGAATCTATAGAAACATAGAATGTGTCAATAGATAAGAACCATTCAGCTTAGCTAGTCTGACAAATTTCTAATTAAAAACAACTTTCATTAGCTCCTGGCCTTATTTTATATCTATGAAACCCTTATGTATATATATATACATAGTTCTTATAAGTATATAATTACACACCTGGCAGATATGAACATAGCATTGTTAATCTATCAGTATCATGTTTTCCAGGTACATACATGGGACAGTGTAACTCCAATTAGTATACAGTTAACCATATAGCACTATTGTACAATGTAAATTATTTATGAACAAGTTTTCAATTTCAGGAAGGAATAGACCATTTGTTTAACCCCTTGACGACAAAGGACATGCCAGGCACGTCCTGGGAGAAACTCCCTTAACGACAAAGGACGTGCCTGGCACGTCCTGCAGTGAATGAAGCGGTTTTCGCGATCAACGATCGCGAAAACCGCTTTAACAGTGCTGGTCTATTGCCTCGACATCGAGGCAATAGCCAGCACCGAAATTTCTATTTTGGGACCCCCACGATCGCCCCACGGAGAGATCGTGGCGAGCCATATTGACGGAGCATGCTGCTCCGTCAATATGGCTAAGTCCTCTGCCGGTCTGAGCTTCGGAAGTGAAAGTAACTTCACTTCCGTCGCTCTGAATATGCTACTTGACTGCCCCTAGTGGTAGTTTAGTAGCATTGCAATGGAAAATATTTAAAATACATATTTAATTAATTAAAAACTGGTTATTTAGCTATATTAGCCTATAGGGTTAAAATTAAATATTTTTTAGCATAAGGGATAGGGTTAAAATTAAATTAAAGTTAAAAAATATTAATGGATATAATAAGGATTAGAGTTGGGGTTAAATTTAGTGTTAGGGTTACATTTTGGGTTCGGGTTGGGGTCAAAAGATCATTATAGGAAAAAAAACAAAAAACACTATTTTTGGTTTTTGCCCCATAACTCGCAAAAAAATACCGAAAAATATGGAAACATGCATATTTTTGAACTCGGGAGAACATTTAGAAACTATTTAGATGGGGTCTTTTTTAATGATTTTATTTGTGTAAATTATATTTTAGGTCAAAGTTAGAAAAAGTGTGTTTTTTCACATTTTTCATCATATTTTATGATTTTGTTTGTAGCAAATTATAAGATATGATGAACATAATGGTATCTAATGAAAGCCCTTCTTATGACGATAAAAACAACATATAATTTGTGTGGGTACTGTATGTGAGAAAGAAAAAAATTACAGCTAAACACAAACACCCTAGAAATGTCAAAACAGCCATTGTCACCAAGGGAAAGTCAAGGTGAAAATGTCTTGTCACTAAGGGGTTAAATTATATTAACTTGTTTGCGTTTGGCCCTGTATTACTTTATTTTATGTTACTTATTTTGTATTATAATTTGCTATATTTAATATTACAAATTAGAAAAATAAATATGTTACAACATAAAAAGCTCTTATTTAGCAAACTAATGGATAGAATATTGCAAAGAAGTGAGTATCAGTTTTTTAAATAATAACTTGAAGACATACATTATTACCGGTTTATGCATCACAATACTGGATACAAAGTGTCAAAGATCAAAGTGTCCCGTTACAGTTATTTTTACAGTTTGGTTTTGCAAATAAAAATAGGGTATAGAAAAAAGCAACAACAATCATAATTCATGACAATGAAATTATAATCACTAACTGTTTCGACTCATAAGATCAATTGATATGTTGGATACGATGCAGAAAAACTTGTAAAACATTGTAGAAACTAGGAAATGAGTTTGTGGAAAATTCTTATAGTTTAACTAATTCTTAATAGTTTTTAAATAAGCCAAGAAAGTTTTTCATGCTTAGTATACATACATTATATATATATATATATATATATATATATATATATATATACCTGATACATTTTACAACATGTAAAACAGTAAAACATCACAATTGTTCATAAAGTTGTATATATATATATATATATATATATATATATATATATATATATATGTCGTATAATGTACACATTTAGGAACAAAGACTTCATAGAAATAATGTATAATGTCATGCATTGGAGTGGGACAGAAGCAAGGTGAAATTTATATTTAAATTTATTTGATATGGTTAAATTATATGAGTATTTACTAATGACAAAATGAACACAGTTTCCCATGAGAAAATCGGACCTTGTAGATCATACTGCTTTGAGTAATAAATAGAAACACAGGTATCCCTGGTGGACATTTACTGTACTATGTGATGGACAACTCCACAGTATTATAGATCTTCTCAAACCTTGCCATGGCTACTGGTGTCCTTGTACACCATTGTCTATTTCTGGTTAAAAGGACACTGACAGAGGACACACTCTCGTGAAATGTACTTGGTCCTATTGCACGACACCAACACATGGATTATTTTCTTTAATGTACTATACTCCCAGTTAAAAGATTTACAACATTTATCCAGATAATTTAAAAAAAAAAAATCAGTTTACAGCAAGTAAATACTAATAAAATAAATAACCTATTTTAAGGGCATTGATTCAATTAAGTTCAATAACTATGGTTTAAAGAAAATGTATGCTGATGTGATCACATAGTATGAATGTTTTATTTAATGCTATAAGCATTATGAATGTTGCTTGGTCATCCAGAGCATTCAATAAAAGGTGAATATTGATTCCCCTTAGAGCAAATTCAAAGTTTCAAAGTTAACATTAAAAGCAAAATAAATTGCTATGTTGCACTTTAATATATTTGCCATTTTTTAAACTTGTTCCGCATTTCAAATAGTCTTAAATATTGCAAAAAAAAAAAATCTTCATGTCTGTCACTGATCAGTAAGTGTAGAAGAAAATTGCTAAAAGATCGGGTATCTAGGAAAAATATAGAAAATATCCTGAGACTCAAAATTTAAAATTGTATAAGCCCATATTTAAGTGTTGAGTGTTAGGATATTCTATATATTTTTCATATATGGCAATAGTCTTCTCCACTTAGCAGCTAAGAACACGCTTTGTTTTTCTTTTTGTACAAATAGTCATAGTGTGTAAGTGTCTATGAGAGTCCTGGGCCACTGATGGCATATGGACATCCCTTTTCACTAATTTCATTAGCGTTTTCTCTGCTCAACCTCTGCTTTTTTTGTCTTCCATGTCACTAATCAGTGCAAGAAACACCACACTTACTTGCATTCATTTAAACATATTCCTTTTCCTGAGTTCTGAGTAATGTAGGGTTTAAATGAAAAACACCACACCCTTGCCTAAAAGGTGTACTCTCTAAATTGCATACACTCAGCACTTCCCCCATTAAAAATGTATGTACTCCTGGGCATGTTTGTAGGATGTGCCACATGCATGTCTACAGAACTTGCACAGTACATTCACAAAACTCTCCTTAGATCACAGATCAGTATGGCATTCTCATGTGTGTGCACTCTTCTACACTGACATAAAAGCAGACATTAATTATAGCTTAACTAGAAACATTGTGAACTCAACAATCTTTTAGCTCAACTATTAACCCCTTAGTGACCGAGTGCTCTGCTGCATTTGATGTACCTTGAAGACCAGAATTCCATTATTTTTGTCAAATGTTTACTGAACTGTGAATTTCTTTCTTTGTGTTCAGTCCACCCACACAATTTATATATCATTTTTTAAAGGACGGATAGGGCTTTAATTTGATACAATTATTTTCATCATATCATGTAATTTACTATTAAAACATATATAAAATATGATGAAAATATGCCATAAAAAACACTTTTTCTAACTTTGACCTGATTTTTTTTTAAACAGTTACAAATGGTAAAAAAAGACCCGGTCTATATATTTCTAATATTTGTCCTGAGTTTAGAAATACCAATGTTTCCATGTTTGTCTATGTTTTATTTCAACTAATAGGGCAATAAACAATATTAGTGTTTTTAACCATTTTCTTCTATAGTGCCCTTTTTACCCCAACCCTAAATTTACCCCAACCCTAAATTTACCCTAGCCCTTAATCTACCCCCACCCCTTAATCTACCCCCACCCCTTAATCTAACCCTTGTAGTCACCCGAACCCCCCCTGTAACCTCAATTATAACCATAATTATGACCCTAACCCTAGATCTAGGTTTAGTAGATCTAGGGTTAGCTTTTTCCATTTATTTAGTTATTTTATTTATTTTCTATTTCTAACTGTAATATTCTTAACTGCCTCTAGGGGCAGTCAAGCAACGGTTTCAGAGCAACGGAAGAGATTTTTATTTTCTCTCTTCCGTCGCTCTCCTCTAGGCACACTGTGGAGCATGCTCCTCCAATACAGCACCCACCTGCGATCACCAGGTGATCGCAGTGCCCAGGGGCACAGGAGGTGTTGCATGATGCCTTGATCGAGGCTTCACTGCTTTCACTGACTATGTGTGTAACGTGCATACGATCACATTCGAGGTGATCGTATGCATGCAGGAGGGGCAAGGGGGGGCAAGCAGCCTCTGGGAATAGCTGCAGACATGTAGCACTGCGCTAAGGAGCGCAACTCTACATGAAAACTGAGGATGTATATATACGTCCTCATGGTCCTCAAGGACCATGATTTTCAGGACGTTTATATACGTCCTTATACTTTAAGGGGTTAATGCCTAGTTTTTGCAATTTTGTTGTCAGTTCACCACTTTTCACTTTTATTGAATACTCCCAGTTGTTTGTGTAACCACATCAGAAAAATGAATTATTTTAATATCCCTTTCCTTAGCTGACTACTTGGTACCCTCTCTGCTAGTAGAATCCATAGTATCACTAAATGGCTAGTAGAATAGCCATTTAGTTATAGAGAGTTGAAGTTCTGCCTATTTTTACCTTAGTTGAGATGTGAGATGACAACTATGGCTGCTGATTCTTAAGCACACAAATTTGTCCCCTGTAATGTTTTTAATTCCCAATAATTGAAGATCCATTCCTTTTGCAATACAAAGATCCAATAATTTTTTCGGTTAGGTCTTCTGTGGAATCTATGTTCAATCTGTCATCACAAATCTACAGTGAGAGAAAAAAAGTATTTGATCCCCTTCTGATTTTGAATGTTTGCCCACTTATAAAGAAATGATCAGTCTATAAATTTAATTGTAGGTGTATTTTAACAATGAGAGACAGAATAACAAAAGAAAAAATCCATAAAAACGCATTATAAAAAAGTTATATATTGATTTACATTTCAATGAGTGAAATAAGTATTTGACCTCTTTGACTTAGTACTTGGTGGCAAAACCATTGTTGGCAATCACAGAGGTCAGATATTTCTTGTAGTTGGCCACCAGGTTTGTACACATCTCAGGAGGGATTTTGCGCCCACACAGCTTTACAGATCCTCTCCAAGTCAGGAAGGTTTCGAGACTGACTTTTGGCAACTCAAACCTTCAGCTTCCTCCACATATTTTATATGGGTTTAAGGTCTGGAGACTGGTTAGGCCACTCCAGGATCTTAATGTGCTTTTACTTGAGCCACTCCTTTGTGGCCTTGGCTGTGTGTTTTGGGTTACTGTCATGCTGGAATACCTATCCATGGCCCATTTTCAATGCCCTGAGGGAAGGAGGTTCTCACCCAAGATTTGATGGTACTTGGCCCCGTCCATCATCCCTTTGATGTGGTGCAGTTGTCCTGTCCCCTTAGCAACCCCCCCCCCCCCCAAAGCATAATGCTTCAACCTCCATGTTTGACAGTGGGATGGTGTTCTTGGCATCATAAGCCGCATTCCTCCTAGTCCAAACATGGCAAGTTGAGTTGATGCCAAAGAGCTCGATTTTGGTCCCATCTGACCACAATACAGCACCTGTACATGTGCTTTCTTGAACAAGAGGACCTTGCAGGCACTGCAGGATTTCAGTCCTTCACGGTGTAGTGTGTTACCAATTGTTTTCTTGGTGACTATGGACACAGCTGCCTTGAGATCATTAACAAGATCCTTCTGTGTAGTTATGGGCTGATTCCTCATCGTTCTCATGATCACTGAAATGCCATTAGGTAAGATCTTGCATGGAGCATCAGACGAAGGGAGACTGACAGTTATTTTGTGTTTCTTCTATTTGCGAATAATCGCACCAACTGTTGTCACCTTCTCACCAAACTGCTTGGCAATGGCCTTGTAGTCCATTCCAGCCTTGTGTAGGTCCAAAATCTTGTCCCTGACATCCTTGGACAGTTCTTTGGTCTTGGCCATGGTGGAGAGTTTGGAATCTCATTGATTGATTGCATCTGTGGACAGGTGCTTTTTATACAGGTTAAGAGAGTGCTCCTAATATCAGCTTGTTACCTGTATAAAAGACACCTGGGAGCAAGAAATCTTGCTGATTGATAGGGGATCAAATACGTATTTCACTCATTGACATGCAAATAAATGTAACACTTTTTTGACATGTATTTTTCTGGATTTTTTCTTTTGTTATTCTGTCTCTCACTGTTAAAATACACCTACCATTAAAATTATAGACTGTTCATTTCTTTGACAGTGGGCAAACGTTCAAAATCAGCAGGAAATCAAATTATTTTTCCCCTCACTGTACTACCTTAAGCAACTTGATGAACCTTAGAGATACTTCTGGGATTCCAAAAACTTGCCGCAGAGGGACCAGTGTGGCCTACAGAGAACCTTGATAAGTCAAACCTAAGCAAAACCTGTTACATTTGTTTCAGAAAATCTATCAAAATGGTGCATTGTGATAGTTACATTGGCCACAATTCTCAAACAAATAGAGTTTTTGTGATAATGATCAGACTGGAAACACTTTTGCTTCTGCATGCGTTACCTATGCAGATTATTAATGGGAACATTCTAGAGTCCAACAGATCATGCTAGATTGTATTAACAGAATGACAACATAAAATTTCCCTCAGGCAATGTGTACTGTATCAAACAAAATGCATGCGGCAGCAAATTACACAATAAAACAAATCATTAAATTACAGTTTATAATTGTATAACAATGTGTCAAATCTACAACACAAATTCAAAAATGAATGTAATACCATACAGAGGGAAAAAAATAATTACAGTAGTATCAATAAATAGCAACGAGTGAAAAATAGACAATTCCACAGAGTAATCTTGCTCCAAGAACAACAATGACTAAATATATAACATACTAGATTTTCATCAAACAAAATCTCTTGAGGACAACAGCTTTTGCTGGCTGTGCAATCCATAAAATAAACCCTGTTTATTCTCTGTAGTATTTTTGAAATATAGCATTTTATGGAGAGAGGATATTGAGCTACTAGAAAGGTCAATTTGACAGCAAGCATCTAACGTGAGCATATGTGTATATAAATATCAAATTATAGTTTGTTTGGTTTAATGCCTATGATATAAAGGGCAAAGTTAATTGCCTTTGTACATTTCTAAATGCTTAATTTAATACTTGTGTGTAAGATAGTCAAAATAATTTTGGATAGAGACCATAAAATAGTTGCTATCACATTTAGGTTATTAGAAATCCATTGTATTCAGAAAGTTTGGCAGAATTTTTCTATTTCTGATACTACTCTTATTCATGAAGTAAAATAGCAGTGTAATACTATATGCTCATGAAAAAGTGATTAAATGTACTAAAATACTTCCCTGTTACTATATAAAATCTACAAAAACAAAAACAAATTAGCAACAAAGAGGGGAAGATGTGTTCAAACAGACTGCTGAAATAAGACTAAAAGGGAAAGCTGCACTGGCAGTGGTTAAAGAGAATTGCAATGAAGGTGAGAGGGGAACTGGAACAGAACGGATTTTTTCTTTTCTTTTTTTTAGGACAACTTTAAAACTTGAATTTATACATGGACCATATGGAAAATGCAAAGTCATGTATTGCCTAGGGCATAAGGGAAAGAGCATTGTTGGTGTGCTAAGCTGTGTGCCAAGTCAAAGTCTCAAATACTATACATGTACACATCCAACTATAGCTTGACACATTTTGAACAAATTGTAATTTCCTACATCTCAGTGAAGCTATAGTCCTCCTCTAGAAAGTTCCAGGATTTCAGTCAATAATGCCTAGGGGCATGCCCTAAGTATCTTATACCTGTTGACATAAATTGTAACTGCTGTAATTCATACACATATGGATTTTTTTTTAAACACTATGAAAGTACATTAATATTGCTTTAATGTTTAGAGGATACATTTTGGGGACCAGACCTTCCCTTTAAAGCGTACAATCACTAAACACTTTAATTGCCTTAACTTTTAAGTTAAATAAAACACAAAATTAATATGTGCTTTAGCTTTCTTTTTATTAAAAAACAATTAAAAAAATTAAGTTTCTTATAATATTTATTTTTATGGTATTTGTGCGCAAATCCTTTAAAGAACAAATGAATAAACTTCAGACTCTCGGAACACTTATCGGAAAGGTTTAGAGATAGAAAGGAAAAGAAAACATGTTAAGTCATGGCTGAACAAATATACCTTCCAGCCATTAATTTGAACTTAGCTTTTAAATTCCCTTGTGAACTTGCTTGGGACTAGTTATGACGATATATAAAGTACCATTTTCTTATATTTGTGAAATAGTCAAGTCTTGTTTTATACTAAAACAATATAATAAATTTGGATGAGCTCACCTTCCCATGTTTAGAAAGTCTAGTCTACATTTCTCCACAGTGTTAAGGAGATATAAATGGTGTAAAAAAAAAAAAATAGGAAAGTAATGTCTCCTTTTACTAAATACATCTCTTAAAGTAATGGATAAATTGTATTTAAAGGGCACTTCCGCTTATTTTCTTGATGTTGTATATGTATATTTAATATATGTGAAATGCACATATCTTTACAATTTAGAGTTCTCCTGTATGTTTAACAATTTCACAAGGGTCTCTAAATCCAGTAACAATAAGTAGGGCACTAGTACAATAGGTACAGACTTCCCCTTCCCCATACAATTCAACCCTTATGATCTAGAGGCTGCCTATATTACTTCAGGATCCCCCCCCCCCCCCAAAAAAAAAATAAAAAAATAAAAAAATTGATAACCAACCTGCCCTGCACTGTGGGCTGCAGATGAAATAAAAATGATTTAAAAAAAATACAATCAAAGCAAAACCCTACCTTTACCTTGCCCAGGTTGGAAGGAATAAGTCACCTGTAAAAAAAAAAACACCCTTTGATTGCCAGAGGGGTGGTCAGTGAAAATCACTGCCCAGTCCTCTGGCTTCTGCCCAGTCCTCTGGCTTCCAAAGGGAGCCTTGCAAAAAAAAAAAAAGAATATTACCTAATAACCCCTTAGTGACAATACGTTTTAGCATTGCTTTTCCTTTGGTGACAATAGTTGTTTTAACATTCTGAGGTTTTTGTGTTTAACTGTAATTTTGTACCCTCTCATTTAGCCTACCCACAGAAATGATATATATATATATATTTGGTTTTTTGGCACAAGTAGGGATTTCATTTGATGCCATTATTTTGATCATACCCTATCATTTTAAGTAATAAAAAAATGGTGAAAATTTATAAATGTTTTTTTTTTCTGACTTTTATTCGAAAAACTGTATACTTATATACAAAAGCGAACAAAAGAAATAAAATTAATACATAGATTTGCTTCCTATTCTCTTTTAGACCACCAATGTGGGCATATCAGAGGCATTGTAGCAATACACTGGAGCACTGAAAGTGACAAAAATAATAACTTTTCTAGCTTTCTTGATCCAGATCTTTGACTCAGGGAGAAAAACATTTTTTTTTTTTTTTTGCAGCCCTGTCTCTATACATCTGATTTTAGCAGAGGCTGGATATAAAATTAAATTCTTGACTGGTAGAGAGGGGTTTTAATTTTAAATGAATAATGTAATCTAACCATAAAACTCCCTATCACAGCTACCATTGTACATGGGAGACATTTGGGCCACCAATGTACATTATGAAGGCTAAGAGACATTTGGTCAGTTACCACCCACAAGTATTATTAGGGGGACCAGGGCTACTTGTCATTGACCCCCATGATTACAATTGGTGCAAGGAATTTTTTATTTATTTATGGGGCTAACGGCAGTCTGCTAGACCAAGAGGGGAATTTTATATTTATTTTTTTGGGGGGGTTTCATATCTTATTGAGTAGGGTGAATCCATATGGTTCCCAAGGCCACAATCCCCAAAGAGAAAATAGCTGAAAAGTGGCATGAAATTGGCAGAAAATGCGAGTTTTGAGCAGAAATCGGTTATATTGAGTAGCTGATTTCTGAAATTCAGCTACTTTGATGGATCTGGCTTAATTTTGGGAAAGAACATTGTTCATTGAGTTGACCATAATGTGGAGCGCTTAACAAATATAAATAAATATTTAAATGGTGTATATAAACAATAATACTATAAATAAAAGGAATATACTTATAAATGCATGGTTGTCTTGATAGAAGTTGAAGTTCTTCTTAAACAGAGGCAGGGTCCAATTGAACAGATGAAATGCATGAAAAAATAGAAAGAATATATATTGTTTTGTATTATCTAGATAAATAATATGGAAGTACGTGTCCTAAAAGTAAATACGAAAAATTAACTATGCATCTATTATGCCTAAAAATAAGGCTGCAAAAATGTAAATATATTTAAAAGGATATATTCATTTATTTAAACAATCTATCAATAGGATAGTTGTAAATTATTATCTCATAAAAATATTTTAAAAAGTAGCTTACAGCTGTAATAGCTAAATAAAACCAATGTTTATCGACACAAAAAAATTCAATAGACCAATACAAATAAAAAACAAAAAACAAATGTAAATATTAAAATAAAGCAAATGCTTCAACAAAAGAGCTTACACTCTTAGACGGTGGGACCTGCTGTGCAGGATCCCACAGAGAGCTTCAGGCTTCTTGATCGCCCTACACGGTGATTGGATTAACAAGTGCGGTAATCACCCAGCGATAGGAACCTCTCGAATCTCACTGTGTGTGGCTGCAGCTTGCTGTCTGCTTTTTCTGTTGCCGCTTTGCACAGGATACCTTGATAGAGTCCGTTTATTATGCTGGGGTTAATCCAAACAATAACCAAATGCCAATATATATACGGCGAAATGCGTAGTGCTTTTCTTCTATTCATGACGATATTGATACAATATATTCCCATCTTATTCCCATCTATTTTGGGACCTTCTCTGCTGAGTAACTGGCAGAGCTATTACGAAGTCATGATTGGTGCTTTATTTTGAAATAGTTCACAGGCAGTGAATTTGCAGTGATCTATTGGCAGTGGATCTATTGGCTTCTGTCTATTACGAAACTCGTGAGATTAGCAAATTAGCATCTTTTGTGAGTATATTTATTTTTGAGCTTTATAGATGGGGCAATTCTACTGTTCACTTTCCAGCTCAGCAGACTGTCACATTGGGATAGATCTCCCTTGTTACTGGACCGGTGTGGGATCTGGAGATTGTGCATCGCATTTAGGCTTCTTGCATTGTTGTATGTTATTATCACTTTTACTGCTATGTGTTGCCCTGCTTACAACTAGCTATTGCATTAGCCATTCTGCAAATGTACTTTAACACGCTTTGCTGGCTCCCTTACAGTGCCTTTGAAGATATCTGCAATCACTTTGTTTGCCGCCTGCTGATATATATATATAATTTTTTTAACATTTTCATTGCACAGCTGATATTATTTAATGTGGTTCATACAATATATTAGGGTTATAACTAGTATCATGTAATATCATATCCCTGATCTATAAAACACTGGAACATATATTAACAGTATTAATGTTTTATAATATTTGTATTGGTAAATTTTAACATGTTTTTATTCAATTCTGTTTTTTTGCAGCGGATTACATTATTATTAATAAATGACTATTTTTATAATTAACATTAGTTGTCATGTATATTATCTTTTCAGTTTAGCTACTTTTAGCAATGGCGATTTTCACAGAAATGCCACATCTTTAGGGAACATTGGCTTGGTGCAAAGCATCAGTTACAATGTGTAATTTCCTGCATTTTTGTAGAGTACAAGGTGATAAATCTGTGAACATCTGTACTGAATCAAATGAAGTAAGGAGAGCTTTGTCATGCCTGCTTACATTCAGAAGCTCCCTTTTAATAGGAAAAAATGTACAATTAGAAGAACATTCCTTGGTAATGTTCTTTCCAACGTACTTTGGTTTTGGGTTTCTTTCTAGAATTAGTTCAGCTTTATGTAGTATGTAGTAAATGTAAAAAAGTATTGCAAAGCACAATCTTTTAGATTTGCCATCTTTTGATAGTCCTAGGAGATCCAAATTATTTCTGTGTGATCTGTCTTTGAGATCTATATTTTTTTCTCTCATAGCATGAACCTCAATTGCTAACTCAATGTAGCAGTCAGTCAGGTTCTTGTGAGAGTCTACTATTTCATCTAGCTTTTGCTCATTGTGGATAGTTTTTCCTCCAAGCTTGTGTATTTTTTTTTTATTTAGCTTTGAGTAATTGGATGTCCTCCTTAATTTCTGTTCTTTATGTCTGTAATAGAAATGTAATATTTTCTGCAAGATCCATGTGAGAGTTCAGAGTGCGTCCTCTAACTATGACATTGCGTCTGCCAACCTTTCGACGCCTGTGCCATCTTGTGCTTGTGAATTCAACAAGCTAAATCCCTTTTTACTACCATTTGGGAGTTAGACAGATCACCAACCTGCCTTGGGACTTCTTTGAGCAATGACTAGATATTATTACCTTTTAATGGCAAACTAGATATGGAGTCCTGCATTTCTTCTGCTAGTCTGTTTGGTGGTCAGTCCATAACCGCTCTCCCAGCCCCCCAGAGTCTTGTGTTTTTTAATGCATCTATAAACAATCTACATCTCCAAATATACATTTTTAAAATCTTAATCTATATGAAATATAATCAGGAATGATGATATATGACAAGGTGTGTGCACTGGTTTTGTGGCATTTATACACAAAACAAATATTACATGAGCACTCCAAGGTATCCAAATAATTCAGTAGGATACAATAATATTCACTGAATTACAAAAACCTTACTTACTAACAAATATGTGTATATACACATATATAAGGCACATACTAATTATTATTAAAAATAATATTAATGTTTTTAGCAAAAAGTACTGCATATACTCATTCTATATATACTATATAGATCATTATTTTAATAATAGTAAACACCAATAAGTTACTATATATTTATGTGTGCTAAAACTATTGCGAAAACTCTGGCACTATGAGGAATCTGCGCAATGGTGGTTTTGACAAGATATTATTTATTGATTTTATGTATATAGAACTCTGATGCACTGTAAACCTTGAGAAATACAAAACAAAAATATTGAATTGCTGCTTGCTAAAACAAATAAGCACACATCAAATAAATTGAAAATCCTTACTGTTGAATTTAAATCACTTTAACATCTGAGATCATAAAGTATATTATTACCAACACAATTGTAAGCATATCAAGAAGGAATATAAAACACTATACATTATTTATGAAATGTGATATTTAACTTGTCTTAGTGATTTAAGCCTTGGTAGTTTATTATAGACTACACATAGTATTCCTTTGAAGGACTTTCTCAAAATATGTGCCTAAGTATATAATATGTTTACAGCTATACACTGCATTTTAGCTGAATAAAGCAGACTTTGTTACCATGACTTAGAATTATCATAGATTTACACAAAGAACATTTATTTTCTGTACATAGCTGAAAACATTGTGATCACTGATAGGTCTACTCTGCTTTCATGTTTTATTCACAGTTTATCCACAGTGCACTTAGTATTCAAAAAGACTCAGTTTTCTGAGGTAACTCCATCTAGTGACATAAACCATAGTAGTTTCAGAGTCTTTATGAAATATGTGACTCTCTATGTGACTTGTTAATACAATGTACTTCCACTTCCTACATATCCTATAAGATGACCTAAACAAGCTTGTGTTGTAATGACTAGAGGGTCTACATAATTTAGCCTGATTTGAGTTGGATCGGATGAGGCATAATAGCCAAATCAAATTATTACCTGAAATACAGCCACGGAGGCATTTGAATCAGAACATTTTTGCTATAAAAAGCATTCAATTTCTGCTACACGACATGAGATAATAGTCACATTTTAAACTACTTTTTTCACATGGACATGACTGCATATATGCCCCAGTATAATGTCCAATACAAAAATCCAGAATTATCATATTTATTGCAACCAAGGTACTTATAGATGATAAGGGGTTTCTACCCTTCTAATTTTAAATAATTATTATTTCACTGTTAACTACAGTTATAGTTTATGAGAATGGCTTCAGTCCTTCTCTTTGCTTATAGGGATTGTATGTAGTACCAGAACATTACCCACATATATTTGTATCACATTTTCTGTCAGCTATATCTACCTGAGTTGTCGGTACCCTCATCCCTAGAGGATACCCTTTTATCTCCATATTCTACTTTGCCCTTTGCTGTCCCTCCTATTTAACCTTTCTCGTGGACGACGTTCCTTCCTGCTTTTGCTTATTTGTGGTCCTGCTACCTACCCACGTACTTCACGGTACTTAGTTTGTACCCTAAGAAGGTAATTGATTATTTAAATAAATAGTACATTGTGAATTTTAAATGTTCAAAATCAATATTACTATGGTTGATTTGGTCTTAACCTGTTTACACTGTTTTGGCCACTGATCTGCTACATCTAATCAGCTAACCAGAGGTTACTCATTGACAGTGTTTGATATAAGACATGACTGACAAGAGACCCAGCCTTTATTTAAGTTTTAGTTTGGGATTTATATCTTTGTACAAATATAAATAATCTCTATTATTTTTTAAATAGATTTTCTATGTCATTTTATATGTCATGTCGTTGTGTATGATTTCTCTGTGATACAATAAAAAATAGAATTAAAAAAAAATTATATTTGGAAAAATATATATATATTTGCACATATTTGCAACTATGGACATGGCAAAAAAACACATCACACATAGAGACATGCAGATAAATACAGTGAGGCAAAAAAGTATCTGATCCCCTGCTGATTTTTAACAGTTGCCCACAGACACAGAAATGATCAGTCTATAATTTTAATGGTAGGTGTATTTTACCAGTGAGAGACAGAATAACAAACAAAACAATACAGAAAAACGCATGTCAAAAAAGTTATAAATTGATTTGTATGTCAATGAGTGAAATAAGGATTTGATCCCCTATCAATCAGCAAGATTTCTGGCTCCCAGGTGTCTTTTATATAGGTAATGAGCTATGATTAAGAGTGCTCTCTTAAAGAGAGTGCTCCTAATCTCAGCTCATTACCTATATAGAAGACACATGTCCACAGAAGCAATCAATCAATGAGATTCCAAACTCTCCACCATGGCCAAAACCAAAGAGCTGTCCAAGGATGTCAGGGACAATATTGTAGACCTACACAAGGCTGGAATGGACTTATTGGTGAGAAAGTGACAACAGTTGGTTCGATTATTCGCAAATGGAACAAACACAAAATAACTGTCAGTCTCCCTAGGTCTAGTGCTCCATGCAAGATCTCAACCCATGGAGTTTCAATGATCATGAGAATTGTGAGGAACCATCCCAGAACTACACAGGAGGATATTGTTATTGATCTCAAGGAATTGGGACCTTACTCACCAATTAAGCAATTGGTAACACACTACAACGTGAAGGACTGAAATCCTGTAGCACCCACAAGGCCCCCCTGCTCAAGAAAGCACATATCCAGGCCTGAAGTTTTCCAATGAATATCTGAATGATTCAGAGGAGAAGTGGGTGAAAGTGTTGTAGTCAGATGAAACCAAATTGAACTCTTTGGCATCAACTCAACTCGCAGTGTTTGGAGGAGGAGGATTGCTGCCTATGACCCCAAGAACACCATCCCCACCATCAAGCATGGATGTGGAAACATTATGCTTTGGGGGTATTTTTTTGCTAAGGGGACAGGACAACTGCACTGCATCAAAGGGACGATGGACAGGGCCATGTATTGTCAAATTTTGGGTGAGAACCTCCTTCCTTCAGCCAGGGCATTGTAAATGGGTCATGGATGGGTGTTCCAGCATGACAATGACCCAAAACACACAGCGAAGACAACAAAGGAGTGGCTCAAGAAGAAGCACATTAAAGTCCTGGAGTGGCCAAACCCGTCTCCAGACCTTACTCCCATAGAAAATCTGTGGATGGAGATGAAAGTTTGAGTTGCCAAACGTCAGCCTCAAAACCTTAATGACTTGGAGAGGATCTGCAAAGAGTAGTGGGACAAAATCCCTCCTGAGATGTGTGCAAACTTGGTGGCTAACTACAAGAAACGTCTGACCTCTGGTCAGGGCAAGGGTTTTGCCACCAAGTACTAAGTCAAAGGGATCAAATACTTTTTTCACTCACATGCAAATCAATGGATAACTTTTTTGTCATGCGTTTTTCTGAAAAATGTTTTTGTCATTCTGTCTCTCACTGTTAGAATACACCTACCATTTAAATTATGGACTGATCATTTCTTTGTCAGTGGACAAACGTTCAAAATCAGCAGGAGATCAAATACTTTTGTCCCTCATTGTACATGTGCAGGACACACACCTATGAATAACCACAATGAAAGGGAAAGTGCAACCATGTAGAATGATTCAACACTCTGGAAATAAGAGGGAAGTGCAGAATTAGTCGACGGAGGAGTACAACCAGGTGACAGGAATGTTAAGTAACAAAGGGGTTCAATGTCTACAATCAAGTAGCTACAGTATGATTTAGGACAGCATTCAGAATCATAATGTATCAGTGTGTATTTGACTATATTGTCCAAATTATACCACTACTATGGGTCACATCGGGGCATATTGTTTAGCTCAAAATTCAACTTCTGATTTATCCTGCATGTGCCCCAAATAATTCTTTTATATAGGTGTAAAAAAAACTTTTTATACCATTACACATTTTTTAAACTATGGTCTAGTATGTCCATGATAACTGAAAGGACTTCATTGATTATATTTGTTTTTCTGTGTAACAGCATATTTTTGCTTTCAATGCAGTAAAATCTGTCTAATATTGATTAGAATATGATTAGTCCTAAAGAGTTATCTCTTTTTATCTACACCATACCATAATGGAGACTTGTTTGTAGACCATCATTTTGGGAATTATTCACTGAGAGCAGCTGTAGTTGAGTTGCAAGACATTTAAGGTGAAATTAACTAACTCATCAATACAAGTTTCACAGGCTAGAATATTTTAAGATATATATTTGTATTCAACAGGGACAACTTTATTCTTCTAACATGAGAAACCCACTGGATTATATGATGTGATTAAATGTTCATTAACTCACCAGCAACTCATCTTCACCTTACATTTAGAGAATAGCTCACTCTGACTCTATTGGCTGTGATGTTAGGCCAATTCCAAAATGCATTAAACAAGCAACTTCACAAATATAAGGACTACGCTTTCAGAATCTTCATACAGATTGTTGCAGCAGGAATAATTAGGTTTTAAGAAACACCTCAATCCAATAGGGCATAAAGCTGTTTGGTTTTGCCAAAGGGGAAAATGAGTTTTTGAAAGGGAAGTCAGATTCATCATTATTCCATCTTCACTTCATTCCGTTGTCTTCCTTGATGTCAATAACAAAATTCTTCCTCAAATAGTTTGTTAACCGCACTCTTTTTCTACTTCCCTGAATCTTTCCTTTGGTTCCTCTGTTTCACATGTTTCCCAGCAGGATCCTCTTGCCAATTTTTCACAAGTTCTTGTTTGAGGAAACACATAGGCTTAAGTTCACCTTTTTAAGGAAGGCAAAGTTATGCATCCACCTGTACATCTGCAGGTTGCTTCTGCTTTCATTCAAGACTGCCTGCATTCTCCACCATTTAATGTTGCAGCAGGAATAGTTTGGGTTGAAGAAACACATCAATCCAATAGGACAAAAAAACTTTTTGGTTTTGCCCCATTGCTTGACCATAAAATATATCATCAACATAGAAAAGGGGAATATGGGTTTGATACAGCATCCATGTTGAAATGAAAGTTATACAGATGGTTACTCACAACATGGCATAGCCGTTTTTACAAGATGGTGTCCTTTACAATTTGAAACGTAGCATAGTTTTTATCAGGATTGTGACCATCACAGTTTTCTCAGCCTAGCATTCTTGCTCAGTTCTTTAGCCTTTTAATCTTTCCATTCTTCCATAACTAACGTTCCTAGCTGGAAGTTTCATTGCACACCTAAGTTGGCAGTGTCATGCCATCAAATGGCTGGCTACATCTTAGGTAGCTTAGCTTAGTTAGATTCTATTATAATGTTGGTTTCAAACACACTCCTCCCAAAAACTCTAATCACAGATAGCGTTCTTCAATGTTACCAAGTACACATTGCTATGTAAACATTTCCACCAAAACTTGAGTAGGTATGTTTTAACCTTCTGGATTTTACATATGTATCCATAAGTACAGAGATTTGATTGACAGGAACAACTCTCCTAGCTCTGTACATAGCTTGACCTTTAAAAGAAATCTGTAAGCTTGCTGAAATGCAAACAGAAATAACTGTTTCAATGCTGTATGAATATACATATAACTTAATCTACTTTAAGAATAGAAATAATTGTAAATTATACATCACAGATCTCCAGTTTTCTCCATCTGCTGAAGAAAATGAGGTAGATACAATCATCCCCATTAGTAAAAAAAAATAAAAAAAAGCCCCTTTAGCAGAAAATTTATGGGCGTTTTAGATTTAACCCCCACTGCTAATGAGGTTAATGGGTGTAGTAATATTATTACTGCATCTGTTAAGAAAAAATACTGAAGGTTTAGCAGTAAAAGCTAACGGCCAAAAGATCTTTCATCTTTTGCCCATAAGTGTTTTTACGCAAAAAATACCACGCACACACCATTTGCACATTTTAACCCATTCAGTGCTGTAGGGAATACAAACAGTGTTATCCTTAACAACAAAAAAAAATACTAGGGAGTTCTCCAAATATAAACCCCTGGGACTTTGGGCTAAAAGCACTAAAAGGATGTTTTTGTTTTGCAGGCATTGGGGCAGTGTTAGGTTGTCCCCCTTAACTGGGCAACGTTGATGTAGGGGGTAGGTAGGGATTTAATTTAATTTGTTAATTTATTTATTGTGCCAGTGGCATTTGGCCAGCCCCTGGCACAAGCACGGGTAGAGGGTGGTGCAATCATTTCATTTATTAGAGACTTGGGACATAGCATCATCCCCAAGTCCTGAGGGCATTACATTGTATTTTTTGGGGAGTGCTAAATAACTACAATTAAATGCCCCTAGGGACTAAGTCACTTGGGCCCAGCACCAGCCTCAAGTCCCTGGGGACATTTAATTGTATTTATTAGGATCTTAGATCCATAACTTTAGATCACATTTATCCCAATGTATAGTCTTTATCAACTACACATAACATATGCAAGCAAATTGTTTCCCATTAAAACCATGTCAACTAAAAAAAGTAAAAAAAAAAATAATTAAATTTATTGTTTAGAGGAATTAAGTTTTCCATGAATTATCTTATGAATCAAGTTCATTGAAACTTTACATTTAAAGAAATACATTGTGACCAATTAACGCTAATTGAATTGAAATGATAGAAGAAGAAAGAACTTTCCATGATACGCACAGGAATCCTGTTAGGTTTATATATTTTCCATAAGTGTTTGCACTTTGAAATGGTGGGCAAGTGTTTAAAAACAATAAACAAAGATTATATATATATATATATATATATATATATATATATATATATATATATATATATAATATATATATATATATAAAGAAATAACTTTCTATTGACTGACAAGCATCTACAGATTTTATTTAAAAATACTTATAACCTCCTACCTAAACTAGTTGGGGTTTTCTCACAGTAGTAAACTATTGTTTATACATCATCTCATTATATGCAAATGAGTTAACAAAGCTAAGAGAAATGGAGCTACCGAACTGTGACAAATTTAGTTGATTTATATTGTGCAGAAAATCATTGTGCATCCATAAAGAATGGGTAAGATTCCCCTTTAATTCTTTGTTTACCAATACGCTGGGATGCATCTTTCCACTCCAGTACACTGACTATTAACAACTCATATAATTAAGTATTTGTTGGAAATAAAGCTAAACATAACAAGTAAATGCAACAATTGCAATTATCAAAATAGCAAATAAGTATGGGAATGTCTTACTTTTTTTTTTTTTCAGGGATGGTGGAATAGAATATATAATAACAGATAAAACATTTAAAATATCATGAAATACTATAGTATATCTGAGAACTGTAACAGTAATAGATATGGTATTCTAGCATGAATGTATCCAGCCCTATCACTATAAATGCCTTGAAATATTAACAATTAGATTAATGATCACTTTTCACCTCTCAAACTGTGTTGCTGTAAAGCTTCAATGTGGAGGCATCCAACAACACCAAAGTTTGGCCCATGAGATCACAATTGCTCCATGAAACGATCACAAGTGTCACAATGGATGGCAGCATACTTGTCTCTGGAGTCCAGATGCAAACTAAAGGGCAAAAGCAGGAATTGTAGTTGAGGTCAGTAGCCAATGGGTCAAAGAAGGAGAGATCAATGCTGACAGGAGAACAAGGCGAGTTATGCCAGTAGGTCAAGAATAATCTAAGTCAGAGCAACAATGGGTGGATGGAAAAAATGTTCTAGCAAAGTATGCTGGGAGGAGGGGCTTTAATTAAGAATGGAGTAATAAAAACAGGACAAACTGAGCAGATATCTAGATACAGGTAATAGAGCAAGTCTGAAAACGAAGCCCTCTGGAGGTAAGCAGAGTAAGTAAAGGTTCAGAAATACATATGCCCAGGGTTAAATCCCAGCAGAGGATCACTTCCATCATTCCGTTGCTAGGCTGTCTCTAGAGGCAGTCAGCTACATTATAGGCAAATGAAATATAAAAATGAACCCTAGATTTAGGGTTAAGATTAGGGTTAAAGTAAAAAATGTCACTGTAGGAGAAATTTGTTAGGAAGCAAACAAACACTATGTTCAGTTGTTGCCCTAAAAGATGCTGCAAAAAAGATATTTTATATACAAGTTAGAAAAGGTTTTTTTATTTTTTATTATATTGTAAAAAATAACCCTTTTGGTGTCAATTTGATTGGCAGTGAAATGATCTTGCATTTAACACTCAAAGCTATAAAACTGAAAAGAAATAAAGTTGATGTGATGAGCGCAATGTTTAAAACTCCCGGCATTGCTATGCTTTCCTTCTGGCAGCACTATGATTGATTAGTTTGATGTTAAGCTAAACCCAATGCAGTCCTATTCCCAAAGACTTTTATGATCGGAACCTATCATTAAAGTCTATAAAATGTATGGGGTTTTGCTGCCCCTAATTTTTAATACCACACTTTATACAAACATGGATGAGGGAAGAAATGAAAAGTGTGCCCTGGATAAGTGGTGCGTGTCAGGACCCCCACTTTTTTCTATAAAGTCTCCAAACATTGCATATGGTTTGAAGGAAAAGGAATTCTCTGGCTCGCTCCACTATTTTTGATTTATTTATTTTAAAAAACTCAACACTTTCCTGGACCCCTACTGATTTCAGTTAGTATTCAGATTCAAATACAATAAATAGCATTTTGTAGTTTCTGATTAGGTATTGGGTACAGAGCTGTAATTCTTAAATTTATGTCCCATTTTTCTTCCATTTGCTGAACAGTGGAACAAGCATACTATTGAGAGGATTAACGTGATTTCTTTGTAGCAGAACTGAACATAATGAAGGGGTATGATTCAACTTAATTTGTTGGAACATATAGTCAAATTTTATTTAGCAAGGGGCCATTCTGCTTACATTCATTGTTATTTTTTATCTCGAATATTGCAACATGTTTGCTTCTTCTTCTTCTTCTTCTTTTTTTTTTTTAAGACCATATATGTCCTAAACCAGGAAGACCATGTAGACGTTGAATACGTACTCTGCATTTTCACATTTACCAATATGATTTGTAATGTGCTTGTCCATAGATCTATATATTATCATACACAATGGCATTATGTATAAAGATCCCACTCCCAATGTTATTAAGTTAAAATGGGGGTTAAAATAATCTCCCATATTTTATGTAAAAATGGAATGTCCCCATTTTTAATTATACCACCACTTTTACTTGTGGAAATAGTACCTCTGCCAAACTCTGTGCCTGCCACTTTTCAAGGGCATTTCTGCATCTATTTCTTCATAGATGGGTTGCACCTGTGCAATCTGGAAATGCAAGACAGGTGTTCATCATTCTAACTTTTTTCAGGAGTTAGCCTTATACATTTGTTCACATAGTGATAACCCTATGTTTGATGCTACATCCACATGTGCTTCCTTAATACATAACTCTCATTATGCAATGCACATCACAGGTACAGATTATCTTAACCCCTTAGTGACAAGACATTTTCACCTTGACTTTCCCTTGGTGACAATGGCTGTTTTGACATTTCTAAGGTGTTTGTGTTTAGCTGTAATTTTTTTTCTTTCTCACATACAGTACCCACACAAATTATATGTTGTTTTTATCGTCGTAAGAAGTGCTTTCATTAGATACCATTATGTTCATCATATTTTATAATTTACTACAAAAAAAATCATAAAATATGATGAAAATTTTTTAAAAACCCACTTTTTCTAACTTTGACCTAAAATATAATTTACACAAATAAAATCATTAAAAAAGACCCCGTCTAAATAGTTTCTAAATGTTCTCCCGAGTTCAAAAATATGCATGTTTCCATATTTTTCGGTATTTTTTGCGAGTTATGGGGCAAAAACCAAAAATAGTGTTTTTTGTTTTTTTCCTATATTGATCTTTTGACCCCAACCCGAACCCAACATTTAACCCTAACACTAAATTTAACCCCAACTCTAATCCTTATTATATCCATTAATATTTTTTAACTTTAATTTAATTTTAACCCTATCCCTTATGATAAAAAATATTTAATTTTAACCCTATAGGCTAATATAGCTAAATAACCAGTTTTTAATTAATTAAATATGTATTTTAAATATTTTCCATTGCAATGCTACTAAACTACCACTAGGGGCAGTCAAGTAGCATATTCAGAGCGACGGAAGTGAAGTTACTTTCACTTCCGAAGCTCAGACCGGCAGAGGACTTAGCCATATTGACAGAGCAGCATGCTCCGTCAATATGGCTCGCCACGATCGCTCCGTGGGGCGATCGTGGGGGTCCCAAAATATAAATTTCGGTGCTGGCTATTGCCTCGATGTCGAGGCAATAGACCAGCACTGTTAAAGCGGTTTTCGCGATCGTCGTTAAGGGAGTTTTGTCGTTAAGGGAGTTTCTCCCAGGACGTGCCTGGCACGTCCTTTGTCGTCAAGGGGTTAAACAACATCTTGGTATTCCCACTCCCATATCAACTTTTAACTTACATGGCAAGTACCATGGAGATCTTTCCTAATAACACAACTCAGATCTGCTAAATATTGCATGATATGTTATAAATATTGTGTCTTATATTATGTGATTATCTGTGTATTATCTGTGATTATCTGTCTAATAACACAACTCAGATCTGCTAAATACTGCATGATAAGTTATAAATATTATGTTTTATATTATGTGATTATCTGTGTAACTAATCGTAGTTGTTATTGTTTTTGGGTGCCATTTACTGAATTTTCTTACATTTACAATTAATAAATACCTCTGTCAGTCCTTGCTTTATGGTAATCTTTTAACCTTGGTAATCAGTTCAGTGTTTAGCTATCTGGGTACCGGAGGGATGAACAACTTTACACTTCCATACTGCCTCTCTCTGCTCCCAAATAAATACACTCCACCATAGAAAAAATGGGAAAGGTAAATTATATTTATCAACAAACATGGAACATCACTGGACCACTCACATTACTAGGAACATAGTTATTTTAGTGCAGGTGAATACAAGAATGCGGAGGATCCAGCTATTGAATTATATAGTAGTCTCTACTACCAAATAAAAGTACACAAACCTGTCTCACTCAGCAAAAGGGCACGAACGGAACTGATTGATGTATTTTTCACATGGATGTGAAATTGAAATCTGACAGGTTCAAAACACAGAATTTCAGTCAACTTGTGCCTTTTTGCTATGTGAATAAAACACTTTTAAAACACATTTTCCTCCTAAACTAGGCATTTGCTTAGAGTTTTGCAAATGCAGTGTATAGATAATTGTCAATAATTTTTCATGTTCTACATTCACAGTAACAACAATATTCAGGTGATACAGTCCCTTTAAATTACATTTCAAATCAAATATTTGATCATATTTAGCAAAATATAAATTGCAAATAAGTAAATAGATTTGCTTCTTCCTCTGATACAAGTGAAATGTAATTTTGTATGATTATTAAATCATTTGTTTTGAGCTATATTGTTCAATTTTGGAAACTTGAATATACAAGAAGTACTTTAAGGTTGGAACAGCTCAGCATCCAAGTTACTGGCGCTTTGTCAAACACTGCTCAGTCAGCAGGTTCAATATCTGTAGAAAGGCATAAAATGCTTCCTATGGTGCGCAAAAGCAAAGAAAACATATTTTGTTCACCAATTAATACACACAGAAATCTGTGCATGAAGACAAAAGAAGAATACAATGCGCTCACATATTTCCTGGTGGTTGTACCTCGAACACTTTGTTATCTTGGATCTAGTTTGCTTGGTTGAATTATCATATGAATAAAACTAAACACAATCCAAAATTAAATTTTTTTTTTATATATAGCACATCCACTGATTGAATTTTGCATTAATTGTATTGCTTTTGGTAATACGTGACCACATAGGAATAATAAAACAAAATGTGCTGAGTTTGTTAAAAAGGGTCTTGAAAGAGCAAAAACATTGGCGCACAAGGACAGCAGATCCTGCTCTGTTTTCCATCTACCTTTTGTTCTTTGGTAATGTACTAATGTGACACTACTGTTGCTTTTATATATTTTTGTAATAAAGATGACCATTTTGTATTTGTGGTTTTTATATATTTTGCAGTTTTTTTTTTACATATTTTTGGCAATATATTATATTTATTATATTTGTAAGAAGGATTAACAATATATATATATATATATATATATATATATATATATATATATATACAAAATCCAAAGATCAGAGCACTCACCTCAAAGCAGGTAGGAGAAAAACTCTTAAAGCTATAGTTTTAAATAAAGCTACTTAAAAACCACCTGTCTTACTAAGATAACAGGCTATGTATATAAATAGGCTATGACCAGGCCTCTTGTTTAGCACCCCTCCCCATCACAGGTGCTCCATAAGTGGTGTCCTGACCTATAAATTGCAGGAGTGTCTCTGTATTATACAATAGGAAGGCCTTTTGGTCCCTGGTAAGTAATACATATAAAGAGATTAAGCCCCAGAAGCAACAGTATTTAGTGTTAGGACCCACCAATATTGGAGTACTTTGACGTAGTGGTGGGCTTAGCATAATATGGCCATATATGTGACTAAATCTCCAATTTTGTTATCTTAGTAAGACAGGTGTTTTTAAGTAGCTTTATTTAAAACTATAGCTTTAAGAGTTTTTCTCCTACCTGCTTTGAGGTGAGTGCGCTGATCTTTGGATTTTGTATAAATATTTGGTCTCAGCAGCACCCCATATAATATAATATATGCTAGTTTAGGTGAGTGCATTCAGTTTGGATTTGTTTATATATATATATATATCTCTTTGGAGATATTGAGGTAGACTCAATAGGCTGTGCTAACAAAGAAAATGGTGTTAGCGGTAAGTTAATTAGTATTGATTATTTAATGCACGTCGCTAAAGCCATTAATGGGTGTGGTAATATCATTATCTCACCCATTAAAAAAAAAAACCACTGCTAAAAACTTCCATGCCTCAAACCCATATTATAATAAAATTACAGTTCCCATTGCACTTGGGGCCAGTATTATGCCCATTCCAGATTACAGAAAATATATTTTCCCCCATACTCATGCTC
Source organism: Pelodytes ibericus (assembly GCA_036172795.1). Taxonomy (NCBI): domain Eukaryota; kingdom Metazoa; phylum Chordata; class Amphibia; order Anura; family Pelodytidae; genus Pelodytes; species Pelodytes ibericus. The sequence continues at coordinate 40,746,377 of CM069861.1, forward strand.
CCTTGTGCCAGGGACTGGTCCCTCTCACAATAGATAAATAAAATAATTAAATAAAATAAGTCACTTTTCTAGCTCAGTTGTCACCTAGATCACATACTCCAAGACAAACTTATTTTACCTGCTAGAACATACAAAAGAGAAAAAGGCTTGCATCCAAGCTTTCTCTAAAAGTGGACCACATGATCAGCAATGAATAAGCACGATACTATAGACTCATGGGAAAATGAAAGTGCACCCTTGTTGAATTGTATGGTTTTATATATCAGGACATAATAACAATCTTCTGTTCCTTAGCATCTTCTCTTCCTTAGCAGGTCTTAAAAATAGGTAATTACTATCCAGACAAAAAATTATTTTGTTTTGGTCCAAACAAATTTCGGCCATTGCTGCATTAGTTTCAGATAAGATTAGTTTGTTATTTTTGTTTCGTTATATTCATTTGTACGAATGGAAAGAAATTCACCTATGTTCAATATACGAATTCGGACGGAAGAACCGAATGACATCCAAAAACAAAACAAAGATTTTGCCTAAGCTTAATAGTAGGGGATAAAATTTGGATGAATTTAAACTCTTTCATCTAAATACCCCAACCATTTACTAGTAGTATTGTGTTTAGTATGTAATTGTATTGAACATAGGTGAAATATACATTCATACTATGGAATAACTAAATGAATGCATTAATGGACGAAATGAATGAAAATGGCCTAACTTCAATAATATTTGGTTGGAGAATTTGGTTGAAAGAGTCAAATTTCATCCAAATTTAATCCCATACCTTATGCTATTTAACTGTCAAAATTCAGCTCTTTCATCCAGAACTTTATTCTATGTTTTTTTTATGTTTATACTGTATTTTTCACCCATTACTTTCAATGGGTAACATTTTAACATGTTCTTTTTTCCTAAGTGAAACTCGGATGCTGAATTTGACTCAAAATGATGACCTCCAAATTCAAATTTTAGTCAATAGACCCAATAGACTCAATTGCAACCCCATTTCAACTACATTTCTTCTCAATTTCGACTCAGTTTCGAATTTAGTTACATAAACGACAGATTTTGAAATGTAGACGAAATTCTGCCAAAATTAAGTCGAATTGCCAAATGGATTAATGCCACAGATCAGAGACATAAGACTCTTATTTGGGATCCGTTTTATACTGCAGAGAATAATGTTATGCAGAATAAAAAGAAATCTGAAATGAATACTGAATGTCTGATTACTCTGTTCCATGGATTTCAAAAGTTAGGTAAATTCGGCTTAATTTCATCTCCATATTGGGTAAAGTAGTATATCTTATAATAGATTCAATTTGAACTCCATTTTGACTCCATTTTGACTCTTTTTCTGCTCAGGTACATGTATTAGCATTACATACAATAACTTTAGCTTAAATTGAGACAAGTTTTGAATTTGAAATTCGAGTTGCTGTCGTCATCCAAATGAACAAATGAATGAATGGACGAATGAATTAGTTGATTTAGAATAATAATAATATAGTTATAAAAGGTGTAGCTACCACTTGAGTGGTGCACCTCCTGAATACACCACCTAAGTAATACACTATAGTGTATTTTCTTTGTGTTTTATTTTATGTTCTGAGTTCTTTGCAAGCCCAAATGTGCTAAGATAATGTGCTGTTTTGAATTTTTTTGTATCCTCATGGTTTTTTTCGAAATAAAACATGACATATTACACTTTTTTATGATTTATTTAACAAAAAGAAAGACAAAATGGAAAAGCCATGTGTGAAAAACTAAGCACACCTTGTGTTTCAATAGCTTGTAGGACCACCTTTAGCAGCAATAAATTGAAGTTTTCTTTTTCTGTATGACTTTATCAGTCTCTCACATCGCTGTGTAAGTATTATGTCCGACTCTTTTTTATAATGTTGTTTCACTTCAGGGAGGTATGCGAGCATTTGTTCATGCACAGCTCTTTTAATGTCCTGTCATAGTATTTCAATGTGGTTGAGGTCTGGACTTTGCCTGGGCCATTGTAACACCTTTATTTGTTTCTCTTTCAGCCATTCTGTTGTAGGTTTGCTAGTGTGCTTGGGATCATTGTCCTGTAGCATGACTGAATTTTGGCCAAGCTTTAACTGTCAGACAGAATACTTTGGTATACAGAGGAGTTCATGGTCAACTCAGTTTCCCAAAAGCTGTGGCTGCAAAACACCATCAAACATGGCGCTGTGCATCACTGAAAAAAAATCTCCTCTTTGATCTCGTCTGTCCAAAGGATGTTCCAGATGTCTTGTGGTTTGTTCTGATCCAACTTTGCAAACCTAAGCCATGCTGCCAATTACTTTTTGGAGAGAAAAGTTTTTCTCCTGGTAACCCTTCCAAACAAACCAAATTATTGAAGCCTTTTTCTTCTTGTGCTCTATTAACTTTAACATTGAGCATGGTAACTGAGGCCTGTAAAGTCTGAGATGTAAGTCTTGCAATTGGTTTGAGCATTGTACGATCTGACCTTGGGGTGAATTTGCTGGAACGTCCACTCCTTGGAAGTTCAGCAATTGTCTTGAATGGTTTACATTTTTTCTTTCACACTGTAGAAGGATGAACTTCAAATTGTTTTGAAATGGCCTTATAACACTTCCTAGTTTGATGGACAGCAACAATTGCTTCTCTAATATCAATGCTGATGTCTTTCCTCCTTGGCATTTTCTCTTTAGCAAGTGAATGCTCCAGACCAACACATTTCTAAAATTACAACTTTATAGACATGGTCACACTTGCTGATGATCAAATAATCAAGGACATTTTATTAGCAGCGCCTTCTACTTAGCCTCTTAATTCATTCTTTAAGCAGTAACATTGTACTATGTTATTCACACATTACTTTATTAAATAAATCATGACACAGCCTAATATGTCATGTGTTGTTGTTCTTCTGAGGTTGTATTTAGCTAATTCTAAGACTTTCTAAGGATTATTATTATGTTCTGACATGTAAAACCACAGAATATAAAGAGAGTGTACTTTCTTTTTCCCATTAATGTATATTTATTCATGTATGTGCTGCATTAGTTTATTTTATTTACAGAAACAGTGAAGAACATTCTGATGTCATAGCATTCTAAAACCAGAATAAATCAACTTCATTCTAGCAAAACTACATATTTATAGGGCTAATGCAATAAGTGTCAGATGTCCCTCATCTTGCCACACACTGGATGACCGTGGTCTACAGATTCACTGTCATGTATATTTTTTTTTATCTCCAGTTCACACTTTAACTCAAGTAGCTGTACATCCTGCTGATGCTATGAATAGGAACCAAAATTGATTGCGCATTGCTCTGTTTCCCCATACTTGAAAGATCCAACTGTTTGTGTTTGTCTTTTATAGAAAATTATTCAGTTCATAGTAAATTGCATTATCCATTAAAAGCTTGAACACTGACTACTTATTCAGCAAGTAAGGAATTGTGTAGAATGGATAATTATGGTCTTCAGGTGGCTTTCATTTGTTAATATTCATGAAGCAGTGGGAATCTGTGTGGTTTTATTGTCTTTAACAAAATGTTTTTTTCTTTATAACAATGGGAAGACACAAGCAAACCTAAGATACAAATGGTAAATCAGATGCATTAATTATGTGTTTTGCATCCTTACATGCAAAGCTTTAGTAACTGACGTTTGCAGCTGCAATGATTGCAGACATATTAAATGATAACCTTATCTATATTATGATGAATTTGTTGAAACAGGGCAAAAAAAACCCCATCATTCTAATGTATTAGGGTGCATATGATGTAAATCACCAGCCAGCATATGATGAAAAGATCTCTAAAAACATTCCCAAAAGATCAAACATTTTGCAGAAACTTTGATGTTGCTTTTAACACAACCTTGTAAGACTGTGTTTTTTTTTTTTTTTCTAAAAGTATTTTCTAAAATCAAAGAATAAAAGCAAACATGTTGCTATCTGGCACATTCGATGATATGGATATTATTTATTTCTTTGACTTTTTAATAACAGAGAACAGTTTGATGTCTAACTTTTTTTGGCCACATTTTCATTAGTGATCGTAATATGTTAAAAATGTAAGTGTTGTATGTAGAAAACACACATAAATAATCTCTGCTACATCCAAGGAGTAACTACCTAGGAAAAAGTCCTAAAATACCACTGCAAGGAAAAATAAATATTTCTTCCACCTTTTTGATGTTACTCTTAATTCATCTTTCATTAACTCTACCTACTGTCTGCATCCAAGAAGAAAACTTTATAATCAGCCATTTGTTCAAGAAACACGTATCACTTTTATAAGCTATCTTGTAGAATGTATATACCATATTTATCGGCGTATAACACGCACTTTTTCTCCCTGAAAATAGGGGGAAAATGGTGTGTGCGTGTTATATGCCGAAAAAAAAAAACCATCTAAAACTTACCTCGTTCCTGCTCTGTCCCCCGGTGCTCTGAAGCTGCGAGGCTGTGAGGGAAGCGTTGTGAGCTTCCCTCCAGCCGCGCGGTCAATAAAGTGTGTTTTTTTTTAAAACAAACTTTATTGACCGCGCGACCGGAGGGAGCTCACAATGCTTCCCTCACAGCCAGAGCACGGGGGACCGAGCAGGAACGAGGTAAGTACTGGGGTCTGGGGGAGGAGGGTGGCATAACGAGCATACTAAGGGGCAATATCCTGGCATATTGGGGGCAATATCCTGGCATATTAAATGGCATATTGGGGGCAATATCCTGGCATATTGGGGGCAATATCCTGGCATATTAAATGGCATATTGGGGGCAATATCCTGGCATAATAAATGGCATATTGGGGGCAATATCCTGGCATATTAAATGGCATATTGGGGGCAATATCCTGGCATAATAAATGGCATATTGGGGGCAATATCCTGCATATTAAATGGCATATTGGGAGCAATATCCTGCATATTAAATGGCATATTGGGGCAATAGCTGGCATATTAAAATGGCATATTAGGGGCAATATCTGGCATATTAAAATGGCATATTGGGCTTCAAAGTTCTTAATTTAAGTTCTTAAGTTTTTTTTCCTGAAATTTCCTTCTTAAAATTAGGTGTGTGTTATACGCCGGCGCGTGTTATACGCCGATAAATACGGTAATTCATATGTGTGCAGAAGAAAATCAATTAATTCATTAATGTATTTACTATGAGACCCCTCCTTGATAAATTAACTGGTTCCCTTAAACATGTATACATTCTACCTTCTGTAAAGGAACATATAAATATTAAATGTGTCCAGAATACCATTTTTATCAGACACCAGCACTGTGCAGACACATTGTAAATTACTTGGAACTAGATCTATTTACCTCTTGACACGTATCTAACTACTTGCTGTAAACTATACTGTCATTGATATATATTTTATGATCCAGGACTCAAATTAGTTAACCAACCCACCTTTCTGACACTGTTGAATCTATTCACTAAAATTAGACTTTCATTTTGATACTAAGTCAAATTCGGTACCTGAATTTGACTTAAAAAAAAACCCAGGTTTGAATCTTCCCCATTGAAAGTAATGGGAGGTGAAATGATCAGATGTATTTTTGAGACTAAGTGAAACTTGGGTGCCGAGTCTCAAAAATGTGGTTGCTGGTACCCAGCAGGATATGGCTAGCACAAAGAAGCACCTGGCCATGATGAGGAGAAACCAAGAGTTGCTTCATGCTGAGGTGATGGAGAACCAGGATATGTACTTTAGTCAGTTACAAATGAGAGTTGTGCATCTGGAGTCAATGACTTACTGGTATCGGCAGGAGTGTTAGGCTAAATCTGAACACTGCAACCAAATTTTTGGTACAAGAATGCTAAATTAACTGTTAAGCATGCTAGATTAGAACATACCACTGCTATAGAGACAATTCCCACACCGAACATTCCTCCAACTGGGCAGGTGGTTTAAAGTCAGCCTAGTGAGGAGGAAAATGGCAATTTTTTTTTGCCTAGTGCCTGAAGCATTTTGTTAGGAGCCATGAAACCTTGCTTACCATTCCTTTCACAAAGTTTTACTCCTCCACTGAAAAACTCACTCCCCTCTCAATTCCCCCTCTCTGCCCTGGGCTTCTTTTAAGACAACAACAAAAAAATAAAAAAGAGAATGATTAAACATATCAAGTGTACTTATTTAAAAGAGTCTAAGGAAAAAATTATAAAATTAATACAAATATCATATTCTTTAAATTGTTTTTTTTTTGTGTGTGTGTCTGTCTTGTTTGTAATGTAAATTGACACCTCATACACTTACACTTAGTGTTGTGGTTTTTGGATGAATTATCACGTGTCACCCAAATAACACAAACAGAATTGTTTTAGTGTGACTATCTAAGATGGTATTTAAGCAGTGAATTACAGATGCACACATTATTTTGGAAGAAGTTTACCAATATACAATTAATGAGACAGTTTGGTTATGTGCATTGGCCAATTCCTACTTAAGCTCGCCCTTAAGCTCACTTACTATCTAAGGTGAACACAAAGAGGTCTATACTGCTACTAAAATCTTTCAGTGTTGTGAGGCAAGTCCAATTAAACCTCCTCCCAATTAGCCCATGATCAGCAAGCTACAACCAAATTGACAAATTCACCATTGCTAGTCTCATTTCCACCCCTTGATGCTCGAGCAAGTTCCTGTGTCTGACATGTTTGGTATTGATTGTTTCCAAATGTCTGGGATTTTTTTTTTTTGATTGGTTGCACATTGGTATACATGCTAATAAATATACTGGAAAATTGTGTTGTCTTTTTAAAAAATATTTTGAGCCAATGTTATTTATTAAATATATAAACATATATGGAAGACTCTAGATTAGCCACTTTATTAGTGGGTATCCAATGCACAACTAAGATATCTGGGAAGCAAGATTTGCAACATCATCAGCTATGTATATGGATGCAGCGGTCATGGCATTGATGTAACTAGTGAATCAATGGCACTGTACATTTTAAGAGAAATATTTTACACAGCAGATAACGTTGGCGCAAAGGCTTGCTTTAACTTAGTTATTAAAAAAACACAAACAATTTTGAGGACATATTATTTTGTTTATCTTACTTTGTTATACTTTTCTTTCTATAATGGTTTAACCTTCAAATTGTGTTAAAAAGCAAAAAATAAATAAATTAATATTTCTCTTCTTCTATGTTTGGCCATGCTTTAATAGTTAGCAATCACCACGGCCGCTTGACACTAACAGCTAGCTATGAGAGTTTTTAGCAAGAAAGTACAATTCATCACACACATTTTGACCCAGCTGAGTGTCAATTAAATGGTAGTCACCCACAGTGCGAAAGAATTGTGTGTGCTTTTGCAGAAACAAATTTGTGAGCTCTTGGTATGAAGCCATGACCATTAGCTAACTCTGCAAAGGAAAAGCAACTCACAGCAAAATGTATATTGAAAAAGATGTAAGCTATGTGTCCTTGCCTTTTTATTGCAATGTAAATGTGTCTTAATTTATTATTTAAATAGCTTACTTTACAGTGATGTGGTGGATCCAATGCCAAAATATATTTCTGGAAACACATTACCAAAAACTGACCATACCTACTAATCACAAAAAGACAGAGGGATGTAAGAAAAGCTTTTATGTGAAGGTCATTTATTTCCATTAGTACTTGATTATTTTATTGAGGTAGATAGAAATCTAGACATTTAGATATTTAGACAGATGGATATCATGGTACATAGATAGCGAAATGCATGCTAATGCCCAAAACTTTATGAGGCTGATTAATATACATTTCCGAAAATTGTACCTATGATATCCTAGTCGAATTCAGATAATTTCTGTGATCTGAATGGCCCTTTAAATTGTGCCAGACAGGCATCATCGAAATGCCTCAGAATTTTGCCAAACTGTGGGAAATTGGCTGAGTGGCCAAATAGAGGTCTGACTATAAGACTTGGATCCAGGTCACCGAAGAGCTGTGGGGAGTGGGGAGAGACAGCATTGGGCAAATCTGTGGGAGAGGCATCATTGGACAAATCTGGGGCAGGGGGAGAATCAACATTGGGTAAGTCTGGGGGGTTAGGGGAAGCATTGGCTACATCTGGGGGGCAGATGGCTGTGTGGTGATGCATTGGCTATGTCTGGGGGCAGATGGGCTAATAAAAGGAAAAAAAAACAAGAAATGCATTTTTTCTATCATAATTTATATTAAATTTTAAAAATAAATTAATATGTGAATAAATATTTTTAAACATTTTTCCTATGGGGTAGTCTTATATTCAGTCTCTTAATTTCTTTCCTAAAGGAATATCCAAAGTTTGGGTAGTTGTCTTATATTAGAGCAAATAGGGTATTTGAACACCCATGTGACTAAAACGAAATAATAAAATCAATAATCATTGTAAGCACAGGGTATCCCCATAAGCTAGAAAATATATATCATATATAGTTGGACACTACACTAATAATGAAAGTATAAATAGATTATCATTACTCATAATCTTTTTCACTTTCATATTAAATAGACACTCACCAAAGGACCTATACGCTTGATAATGCAACCAGAATTTTCTTATAAGGGTTTTCTCATAACCTAAAGTATTGTTCTCCATCACACAATATGTTTAATACAACATGATAACATTACACCTCCTCATCTGAGGTTTTGAGGTATAATTCACAAAATATCCGGCAGCTCCTTGACTGCTTTCCTATAAACGGGTTAAGGTTGTCAGTCAGGGTGGATCCAGGGGATCCCCCCCCCCCCGAAAAAAGGGGGAAAAAAACGTCTCTTTAAAAAACAAACAAACAAAAAACCACGCTTGCAGGCAGAGACGGAGGTGAAAGGAGATCAGAGGATCCCCCCTCACCATCGCTCTGCCTGCCAGGCTGCATGGGGAGCCGAACAGGCAGCACAGAGAAACCTCTGTGCTGCCTTTTCGGCTCCCCGTGCAGTGTGACAGGGAAGTGCCAAACAGGTCACGTGACTGGCGCGCTGACGTCATACGTGCGCCGGTCACGTGCCCTCGCTGCACAACCGCCATGGAGCCGAACAGTCATGCTGCCTGCCAGAATAGCCACCAGGGAAAAGTAAGTACTGGGGAGATGGGGGGATGTATTGGGCAAATTGACAGGGGCTTATTAATGGAAAATAACACTGGCTTAATATTGGGCAAATTGGCAGGGGCACATTAATGCCAAATAATACTGGTATATTATTGGGCAAAGTGTCTGGGGAATATTAATGGCAAATAATACTGGAATAATATTGGGCAAATTGGCAGGGCATATTAATGGCAAATACTGGCACATTATTGGGCAAATTAGCTGGGGCATATTAATGGTAACTAGCACAGGCATATTATTGGGCAAATTGGCTGGGGCGTATTAAATGGCAAATAACACTGGCATATTATTGGTAAAATTGGCAGAGACATATTAAATGGCAAATAATACTGGCATATTATTGGGCAAATTGTCTGTAGCTTCTTAATGGCAAATAATACTGGCATATTATTGGACAAATTGGCAGGGGCACATTAATGCCAAATAATACTTGTATATTATTGGGCAAATTGTCTGGGGAATATTAATTGCTAATAATACTGGCATAATATTATGCAAATTGGCAGGGCATATTAAATGGCAAATACTGGCATATTATTGGGCAAATTGGCTGGGGCATATTAAATTGCAAATAACACTGACATATTATTGGGCAAATTGGCAGGGACATATTAAATGGCAAATAATACTGGCATATTATTGTGCAAATTGGCAGGGACATATTAAATGGCAAATAATACTGGCATATTCTTGTGCAAATTAGCAGGGGCATATTAAATGGCAAATAATACTGGCATATTATTGGGCAAATTGGCTGTAGCTTTTTAATGGCAAATAATAATGGTATATCATTGGGCAAATTGGCTGTAGCTTATTAATTTTAAATAATACTGGCATATTATTTGGAAAATTGGCAGGGGCATACTAATGGCAAATAATACTGGCATATTATTGGACAAATTGGCAGGGGCATATTAATGCCAAATAATACTGGCATATTATTAGGCGAATTGGCTGGGGAATAATAATGGCAAATAATACTGGCATAATATAAAAAAAATTGGCAGGGCATGTTAAATGGCAAATACTGGCATATTGTTGGGCAAATTACTGGGGAATATTAAATGGCAAATAACACTGGCATATTATTGGGCAAATTGGCTGGGGCATATTAAATGACAAATAGCACTGGCATATTATTGGGCAAATTGGCTGGGGAATATTATATGGCAAATAACACTGGCATATTATTGGGCAAACTGGCTAGGTCATATTAAATCACAAATAGCACTGGCATATTATTGGGCAAATTGGCTGGGGCATATTAATGGCAACTGGCACTGGCATATTATTGGGCAAATTGGCTGTAGCTTATTAATGGCAAATAATACTAGCATATTATTGGGCAAATTGGCAGGGCATACTAATGGCAAATCATACTGGCATATTATTGGACAAATTGGCAGGGTCATATAAATGCCAAATAATACTGGCATATTATTTGGCAAATGGGCTGGGGAATATTATTGGCAAATAATACTGGCATAATATTGGGCAAATTGGCAGGGCATATTAAATGTCAAATACTGGCATATTATTGGGCAAATTGGCTGAGGCATATTAATGCCAAATAATACTGGCATATTATTGGGCAAATTGGCTGGGGAATAATAATGGCAAATAATACTGGCATAATATTGAAAAAATTGGCAGGGCATATGAAATGGCAAAAAACACTGGTTCATTATTTTCGTTTTGTTTTCTTCGTTTGTACGAATCAATTGACCTACACATTCCATAAACCGAAAGTCTATAAACCGAAATACATATCAGTTTATAGACTTTATGTTTATGGAATGTATGTAATGCTATTGGCTTTCTATAAACCGACTCTATATCTGTTTATAGAAAGCCAATAGGATTACATGCATTCCATAAACCGAAAGTCTATAAGCCGAATGTCTTTCGGTTTATGGAATACATGTAATGCTATTGGTATTCTATAAACCGAAATAGAGCCCCATTCATAAGAAATTCTTATGAATGGGGACTTTAATTCGGTTTATAGAAAGCCAATCGTATTACATGTATTCCAAAAGCCGAAAGTCTATAAACCGAACGACTTATGGAATACATGTAATACTATTGGCTTTCTAAAAACTGAACTAGAGTCCCCATTCATAAGAATTTCTTATGAATGGGGAAATTCTTATCCGAAAACAAATGCACATGTTTAGAGGCTATACACATAGATGGAGTTTTTAAATATGTAAACTGAAGTAGTATATTAGTCTCCGGATCACTACCTTCCTCTCACTGTAGTTCATCAAGAATATCTAAAAGGGGTTTATTCCTCACATCCAAAATTGTTTGTGCTATACTGTCAAACATCTTATGGTCAATCATTTTGCAAATAGATATAGATCTACTATCATTCTATATTTTCAATGAATTTGAGGGAGAAAATGTCAGACTCATGCCCAAAACCTCAAAAGTCACCCTTCTAAGTGCACTTTTTCTGATGTGGCTTGCAACTTTTCCCTTTGCTATCATTTTCTATGTCTCTTACATATTTTTTCTTTTTCCTGATTTTGGTTTTAGTATTTAGATTGCACATAATATTGCATGTAATATTTTGAGAACTGAAATCCCTGTAATTTAGAAATTTCCGAATTCTGGCTTAATTTCGATCAATTCTTGGCTACAAAATTAGAGAAATCCTATGCTTTTTCAGTTCCCCTAAACTGTATAGCCCTGAATTGTCATTTAATTTCTGCGAGATAGAATAGCTGAATTGCAAGTTCCAGACAACTTGGACTGAATTCAGAGCTATGTGAATCAACCTCTATGTATCTGAGTATATAGAAAGATAAATAATACACATGTATGCATACAAATACTGAGTGTATGTACCATTTTTAGGGCAAAACAAAGTAAACCAAAAATAACCATACTCTTGATAAATACACAGAGGTAGACCAAAAATGTGTCTTATTTTTAGTTTTTTTTCACATTAGTAAAACTTTTCTAAGAGTATATACCTTTTGTACCTTTTGTATATACCTTTTATACCTTTTGTAAGATTGTTGACTGCTCCAAAACATTTGTTTTCCTAAAATTCAGAATTTCAAGTTACTCTGCCCCCTAAATGTTATTTATATTATGAATGTAGAGAATAGAAATGGTCAAAAATAACTTATTCATCTTGTTAACAGAATTGCAAGGAAACATGAAATAGGAGTAAATTATATACTTTGTAAAAGTGGCTTGATATGTAAATTAACTACCGTATTTGCTCGATTATAAGACGACCCTGATTATAAGACGACCCCCCAAACTTTGTATATTCCTTTAGGAAAAAAACTAAAAGCCTGAATATAAGACTACCCTATAGGAAAAAAAAAGTTTAACTTGTATATATGTAAATTGCTTTTTAATATGTAATAAAAAATTGATATTATACAAATGTATTTCTTGTTTTTATTTCCTTGCGGCCTCTCTCCCTCCCCCCTCCAGTGTAGTCTCTCTCTCTATCTCCCCCCTCCCTCCCCTAGTTTCTCTCTCTCTATCCCCTCTCTATCTCTCTCCCCCTCTCTCTATCCCCCCTCTCTCTCTCTCTCTATCCCCCCCTCTCTCTCTCTCTATCCCCCCCCTCTCTCTCTCTCTCTATCCCCCCCTCTCTCTCTCTCTATCCCCCCCTCTCTCTCTCTCTATCCCCCCCTCTCTCTATCCCCCCCCCCTCTCTCTCTATCCCCCCCCCTCTCTCTCTCTATCCATCTCCCCCCTTTCCCTGGTGGCTAGTGGGGGCAGCTGGGGGATGTCTGCACTATACGTGCAGATATCCTCCATGCTGCCCGACACCTCCGTCTATTATGACGGACAGCTGGTCCGTCATAATAGACGGAGGTGTCGGGCAGCATGGAGGATATCTGCACGTATAGTGCAGACATCCCCCAGCTGCCCGCTTTTCCCTGGTGTCTAGTGGGGCAGCAGAGGAAGTCTGCGCGATGAGCGCAGACCTCCCCTGCTGCCGCCCGGCACGCTCGCCGGGACTTCTGTGACGAAAGCGGAAGTTCCCGGCTTCTTCACAGAAGCCCCGGCGGTCGTGCCGGGCGGAAGCAGGGGAGTCTGCGCTCGTTGCGCAGACATCCCCTGCTGCTAGAGAGGGGGATCCAGGTCCCCTGCAGCTCTGCTGGGGACCTGGATCCCAGTCTTATAGTCTGACCTCAATTTGAGGTCAGATTATAAGACGACCTCGAATGTAAGACGAGGGGGATTTTTCAGAGCATTTGCTCTGAAAAAAACATTGTCTTATATTCGAGCAAATACGGTACTTTCCATGTACTACAGACTACAGGCACAATGTATAGATCATTTATAATACGTTGTTTGACATACATCAAAACTATAAACAATTGTTAGGTAAAATGATTATTTTGAATGTACAGATATAAAAATATACAGTGGATATAAAAAGTCTACACACCCCTGTTAAAATGTCAGGTTTCTGTGCTGTAAAAAAATGAGATAAAGATAAATCATTTCAGAACTTTTTCCACCTTTAATGTGACCTATGAACTGTACAACTCAATTGAAAAACAAATTGAAATCTTTTAGATAGAGGGAAGAAAAAATATTAAAAAAAATAATGTGGTTGCATAAGTGTGCACAACCTCTTATAACTCGGGTTGTAGCTGTGTTCAGAATTAAGCAATCACATTCCAAATCATGTTAAATAGGAGTCAGCATACACCTGCCATCATTTAAAGTGCCTCTGATTAACCCCAAATAAAGTTCAGCTGCTCTAGTTGGTCTTTCCTGAAATTTTCTTAGTCGCATCCCACAGCAAAAGCCATGGTCCACAGAGAGCTTCCAAAGCATCAGAGGGATCTCATTGTTAAAAGGTATCAGTCAGGAGAAGGGTACACAGTGAAGACAGTCATCATCAAGTGGAGAAAATATGGCACCACAGTGACATTACCAAGAACTTGAGCTCCCTCCAAAATTAATGAAAAGACGAGAAGAAAACTGGTCTGGGAGGCTACCAAGAGGCCTACAGCAACATTAAAGAAGCTGCAGGAATATCTGGCAAGTACTGGCTGTGTGGTACATGTGACAACAATCTCCCATATTCTTCATATGTCTGGGCTATGGGGTAGAGTGGCAAGACGAAAGCCTTTTCTTACGAAGAAACACATCCAAGCCAGGCTACATTTTGCAAAAACACATCTGAAGTCTCCCAAAAGCATGTGGGAAAAGGTGTTATGGTCTGATGAAACCAAGGTTGAACTTTTTGGCCATAATTCCAAAAGATATGTTTGGCGCAAAAATAACACTGCACATCACCAAAAGAACACCATACCCACAGTGAAGCATGGTGGTGGCAGCATCATGCTTTGGGGCTGTTTTTCTTCAGCTGGAACTGGGGCCTTAGTTAAGATAGAGGGAATTATGAACAGTTCCAAATACCAGTCAATATTGGCACAAAACCTTCAGGCTTCTGCTAGAAAGCTGAACATGAAGAGGAACTTCATCTTTCAGCATGACAACGACCCAAAGCATACATCCAAATCAACAAAGGAATGGCTTCACCAAAAGAAGATTAAAGTTTTAGAATAGCCCAGCCAGAGCCCAGACCTGAATCCGATTGAAAATCTGTGGGGTGATCTGAAGAGGGCTGTGCACAGGAGATGCCCATGCAATCTGACAGATTTGGAGTGTTTTTGCAAAGAAGAGTGGGCAAATCTTGCCAAGTCAAAATGTGCCATGCTGATAGACTCATACCCAAAAAGACTGAGTGCTGTAATAAAATCAAAAGGTGCTTCAACAAAGTATTAGTTTAAGGGTGTGCACACTTATGCAACCACATTATTTTATTTTTATATTTTTTCTTCCCTCTACCTAAAATATTTCAGTTTGTTTTTCAATTGAGTTGTACAGTTTATAGGTCACATTAAAGGTGGAAAAAGTTCTGAAATGATTTATCTTTGTGTCATTTTTTTACATCACAGAAACCTGACATTTTAACAGGGGTGTGTAGACTTTTTATATCCACTGTATAGACACATTTAGCTTTTAGAAATAACCAGCTGTCTCCTAACAGTAAAAACAACAACAACAAATGTAACTTTGTCAGGTTTATGTGGATATTAAACATATTTAGAGTATATACTAGCTCATTATTCACATAGAATTATTTTCCTTAGTGGATCTTCATTTTTTAAAGCACAAAACAATGTATTCAGTGTTCATCTCATAGCATGCAGTGCCACAATTAATGATTAATTAGTATAGTTTACCTTCTACATTGCTAAGGATTTTTTAAAGTAATATTGCCATTTAAGTTTCAAGTAACATTTCTCAAATTAGTACCTATCAAATATCATTTAACCTACAGAATTTATCTTTCTTCATCTTAATGAACAGATATTTTGTAACAAAAGAATGTTAGTTCTATTCTTCATTTTAGCATCTAAAATGCCATCATTATTACTAGACAGCACATTACAATTAACCCCTTTGCGACATGTCAGGCACATCCAGCTGGGAAACGAGCGGTTTTCGCGATCAACGATTTGACAGTACTGGTCGATTGTCTCGATATTGAGGCAATAGTCAGTACCAAAATTTGTGCTCTGGGGCACCCACGATCACTCCACTATGGTTGTGCCCTCTTGTGGTCAGAGTTTCGGAAGTGAAAAAAAAAATTACTTCCTATGCTCTGAATATGTTTCTTGACTGGCCCCAGAGGCATTCAGCAACATTTCAAATTTCAATGAAAAAAAACAAAAAAAATACTTAATTAGCTAAAATATAGGGTTAGTGTTAGAATAGCTGTTAGGGTCACAATTAAATTAGGGTGAGCATGAGGGATAGGGTTAAAATTCAATTAATATTAAAATACATTAGGGGTTAGCATAAGGGTTAGAGTTGTGGTTTAATTTAGGATTTTACGGTTAAACTTAAGGTTCAGGTTGGGGTCAAAAGGTCAATATAGAAAAAAACACTATTTTTGTTTTTTGTCCCATAACTTGCAAAAAACTGCAGAAAAACATGGAAACATGCATATTTCTGAACTCAGGACTACATTTATAAACTATGTAGATGGGGTCTTTTTTAACTATTGTATTTGTGTAAATTATATTTTAGGTCAAAGTTAGAAAAAGTGTTTATTTTTTCATCAATTTTTATTATTTTTTTGTAGTAAATTATAAGATATGGTAAACATAATGTTATCTAATGAAAGCCCTTCTTCTGATGATGAAAACAACATATAATTTGTGTTGGTACACTATGTGAGAAAGAAGAAAATTACAGCTAAACATAAACACCCCAGAAATGTAAAAACAGCCCTTGTCCCCAAGGGAAATTTGAGGTCAAAATGCCTTGTCACTAGGGGTTAAATACATACTGTATGTCTATTTGACAATGTAAAAAGCAGGGGTTTTAAAGGGTGTTCTCTATTAAACAGAGTGATAACATCTCTTTTACCACTGATTTTTATAAATATGTGTCCTTTCTTTTGTGTGTGAAATAGGACATTTCATATCAGACTATGATTAATATAATAATATGTAAGCAATTCTCAAAAACAAGTTATAAGAGATAAAATACCATACAAGGAAAAACAAAAATGACAATAGAAAACCACAAAAAAGAGACTATAGACTTGAAATAAATAAGGGATTATGTTTACTCTGCTCACTGCTTTGTGTATATGCTAGTAAAGTTTTGTGATGAACCAACTATGTTTCGGAGTCTTCTTACTGTTTATGGAGTTACTAAGAACGCTTACCAAAATGTTCTGCTAATAATGTCAATAAGTAGAAAAAAGTAATCCAGTGAAATACAGCCCATTCTCTTACCTTTCTTGGTTAGTTACATGCTTGTGAATGCTAGTTCCCCAGTGCTGCTGTAATGGGATTCATTGAGAAGCCACTTATATGGCTTTCATTGCTATGGTGCAAACAGATGTCTTATTAAATTCCAGTTGGAATCAAATGGAAAAGAGAGACGGTAAGCTCCTAATGGACTCAATAAATGCCTGCTGCCCAGTGTACACATATAACTTCTTAGATCAGGGTTTTGTCTTACAGTACTACGATATGGATTCCTGAAACTACATTTAGTATGTAACTACTTAATATACCGTATTGACTTTTCTTGACAATTTTAAAATGCAGGCCAAAATAGACAAGTTAGAAACATTTTAAGAATATTTCTAACTCAACTATTTTGGCTTAGGTTTTGCAATGATCTTTCCAATTAACCACAATGCATTGTTTAAGGATTACTATTGGTTTTAAAATGTGACATTGCTTTTCATTATATGGGGATTACATTTTTAAAAACGTACATGAGATCGAGGACACAGCCTTCAGAGCATACCATAAAAATACTAATAATTATATAAATAATAGAGTATAATTTCAATTAGATGGTAGCATAAAAATAACAAAATATTTTTTTTAAAATCCTTTAATTTCTAAGCATTTGCCTGAATAAGAGTTTTGTATCCAGCTTTTCACTTTTTTCTTTTAACAGTCCATGAAAACTTTAACCTCTATAAAACATTGTTAACAATAATATTATTTCTATATATATTATATTACAAGATAACTTTTTTCAGTTACGCAACTGGAGACATGTATTATTACTTTGGTTTTTACTTTAAACTTTAAGAATCCCACTGTCTGATTTTAGAGTTTCAGATCAAAAGAATAACATACTTAAGGTTCAGAAATGATTCATGTTCCCATAGTGACAAAAGCAGAGAGCAGAGTTTGGAATATCATCAAATAATCTAGCTAGTAAGTAGATACATTTTATTCAGTTTTAAAATACCCACTGGTCAATTGTGTGCCTATGTTTCAACACTTTTATTTAGGTTATTACCAATATAGTTTTCAGTTATTATTACTTATGCATTCAGCTTGATCTGCTATAAAAATATACATAGAGAAAATATATATGTGAAAAATACATTTCAACTGTAGGTGTGTAGTTGTAAATCATTGTTAAATTTAAAAAAGTGAAAAAAAGCTCCCACCCAAGAAAAAATTGAGTTGCCAGTCAATGGAAGCAAACTAGAGATTTCTGCATTTCTCAACTCAGAAACCATTTATTGTGGCAATGGGAAAGTGGATCAAGAGTTTGACTCAAAAATAGCTCAGATCATTTCACCTTCCTCTACTTTCAATAGGGAACATTCAAACCTGGGTCGGGTCCTGAATTTGACTCATAATGAAAGTCGAATTTTAGTGAATAGATTCATATGAGTATCATTAAACTTCCTAAATTTCCTCCAGTTAAGCAACAGTAATAAACTTTCAGTGCATTTAGCCAAAGCTCTGAAGGTACTTGGCGAGTTTTCTTCTCAAGTTAGGCTTAGTTGACTTGACGATACCATATTGTTAAATATCTAATTTACTTTATATATTGTATAAAATAAATCAGGCCAATTCAGAACTTTGGGAATACCCCTCCCAGTGAAAAAAATTACATGATATATAACAATAGAACAATACACCTGTAAACACAGTCTAAAACACAAAGAAATTTAACACATATAAACTTATATGTTTAAACATAATTGGAAGAACTCAACTGAGGCAACAACAGCCATTTCTCCCTAACTTTAAGTAAACCTTCAATGTGTGACATAATAGTCTAGCTTTGACATTGCTACTGTCCAATAATAAGTTACTAATCTCAAATTCTGACATCAAAACTACATTTGGAAATAAATGTGTGCTAGCTATTGGCAAAACACACTGGATGTATTACATTTTATTCATAGATTATTCATGTTTTACATTTAGTTGATAAACCAACTTCATATTTGCTTAAATATTTGAAGCATAAATTTGTTTAATCTGTCATAAATCAGGAACATTTATCATGTATATTTAGTTTTCAGGTAGTGAAATTCAAGATTTTTTCAATTCACAATATGGGTTTGACACAAAGAAGATAAAGGAGATGTTTTTGTTATAAGGTGATGACTGAAGTCACAAAAAGGTGTTATTAATTTTATCCATATTGACTTTCTTGTTAGATGATAAGGGGATTAATGGAAATACACAGTTCTTTCAACATGTAATAATGTTTGAACCTCCCATATGTCACGTACTGTACAAAACCAGATGACTAACACTGATCCACTGTTGCAAACATAAGTAGGCAAACATGTATTATCAGAGGATATGATATTATGAAAAATATATCTGTTTCCTAGTACCAAAAGTGTCACAGTAAGGATTTGACCTTTTTATATTCCAGGAATAATTGTCTTTGAACAAGGTGATAAATTGCACATTGCAAAAGCATTACAGATTAAAAATATATTCCACTGCTAAGTGTTTAATAATCAAAGTTTCCTATAGTAATTTAATCCCTTGACGACACACTGTTTTTGTAGTGTTGTGCAGTTTAGGTTTGTTTTAACATTATTTTTAATGAAGAACAATGCGTCTGCATGACAGCATGACAGCATGGAACATCCTTGTGTCCTCAACTGGTTAAGTTAAAACATTTTTTTCTTAACCACTTCGCCCCCCTTCGCCCCCCCACTAGAGGTAGTCAGCATCATTGCAATAAAAAATGTGGGGAGAGAAATATAGGGTTAGGGTTACAGTAATAGTTAGGGTTACAATTAAATTAGGGTTATCATAAGAAAAAAGGTTACAATTAATTTAAAAATAGAATAAATTGAGGGCTAGTCTAAGGGTTAGACTTATGGATACATTTAGGGTTACATTTAGGGTTTGGGTTGAGGTCAAAAGGTCACTAGCACTAGCCCTTCTTTTGCCCATAAAAACAATATATACTTTGTGTTTGTACTCTAAATGAGAAAGAAAGAAATTACAGTAAAACACAAACTTCAGAAATGTTAAAACAGCCCATGTCACCGAACATCAGACAAGCCAAAAATATCATGTCACTAAGGGGTTAATAAATATACCCCTGTTTTCCCTATCACAAGACAATGGAAATTGTTTAATTTATACAAGAAATGTTTACATGCAAAAATATTTTTATAAATGTCTCAAGTTAGCCATTATTGGCCAATAAGTACTTAAATAAAAACTTTGCCATTTCTTTAACCCAATACCTTTTGACCTTGTCTTTCCCTTGGTGACAAGGGCTGTTTTGACATTTCTGGGGTGTTTGTGTTTAGCTGTAATTTTCTTCTTTCTCACATACTATACCCACACAAATTATATTTTGTTTTCATTACCATAAGAAGGGCTTTCATTAGATACCATTGTGTTCATCATATCTTATACTTTAACACAAAAAAAAATCATAAAATATGATGAAAATAGAAAAAAAACTTTTTCTAACTTTGACCTAAAAAAACAGTGACCTTTTGACCTCAAGCCAAACCCTTAAGATAACCCTAATATAATTGTAACCCTAACCATTACTGTAACCCTAACCCTAGATTTCCCCCTCCCCTTTTTTATTGCAATGATGCTGACTGCCTCTAGTTGTGGGGGGGGGGGGGGGGCGTAGGGGTTAAGAAAAAAATGTTTTAACTTAACCAGTTGAGGACACAAGGATGTTCCATGCTGTCATGGAGACGCAGTGATAGCATGGAATGTTCTTCATTAAAAATAATGTTAAAACAACCCTGAACTGTACAACACTACAAAAACACTGTGTCATCAAGGGATTTTAAATCTGTAATGCTTTTGCAATGTGCAATTTATCACTTTGTTTAAAGACAAGTATACAATTATTCCTGGAATATAAAAAGGTCAAAACCTTACTGTGACACTTTTGGTACTAGGAAACAGATGTATTATTCATAATATAATATCCTCTGATAATAAATGTTGCCTACTTATGTTTGCAGCAGTGGATCAGTGTCTCCTGAGTACAGGGATAGCACCCATCCACATGTTGATTAGGTTATGTGGGCACTAAAAGGCCATATTTGGGAGGTGCACATTTTGGATTTCAAACTTGGAATTTTGACATGCTCTCAACTTGGGCCCATGTCCCATTTGGGACATTTTTGGAGCCGGCCAGTGTATTTTACCTGACAAAACCATATATTTTTGAAAAATAGACACAATAGGGTATTTCAAATGGTGATATTTTTACACTTCCCATGCACTAATTCTACCACCAGCCTATGTCAAACTTTCAAACAACACCTCAGGATGTGTTCATCAACATCTCCCGGAGTAAGCAGTGATCTACAGCAAGGAAGGGGTTATTAGCTCTTATAAGAACCTTTGTAGTACTGTAAGAAATTACAGAAAAAAGAACCACTAAAACTTGCAGTAAAAAATGTGCTGATGTGCAAGATCAGTGCTTATGCATGATCAATGGCAGGGAAGGTGTTAAACACAGGGAATGGCTCTTCTAAAAGTCATTGGTTCTCAATTTTTTTTATATAGTTTTAATGTTACTATTTTATTTTAACTTATTTTTACTTCATTAAGCTGTCTCTCTCCCTAACTAAAAAGAAGTGAGAAGAGGGAGGCAGATCCAAAGTGGTCAGATCAGTATTTTACTGAGCATCCTCACTGCCTGACAGTCTGCCTGGCAGTCACAGGTTGCCTCTGTGATGAGGCAATTGCGTGACAGCCTGCGGAGCACAGGAAGCAGATACTTCCTGTTTCCTGTGCTCTTGCCCTTAGAAGGCAGGGAAGTGAGGCAGGCCAGCAACAATTTTAGAGACAGAGGAAGGGATTAAAGGCAAAGGCTGCCCCTTTAAAACCATCATTTTAATCATTCTCCGGAGTGATCGAAATTCAGTCAGCATTTTTTTAGTATTGCACAATACTTCCACACGGAAGCATCGCAGCAATACAGCTGGAGCAATGAAGAAAAAAAAAAAACGCTTTCAGTAATCGTTTTGCTGCAGGATGGACTAGGTCCATCCTCTGTCCTTAATGCTTTGCCAAGGGGTTAAAAGCTAAATTGCAGGTTAATTGAGGTGAGGTGAATGTTTTGATTTCTAACTGAACCATACATTGTGCAGTTAGCCATAAATAAGCTTATCATACTGTTCATCTCATGTTAGCTAACATGCAACTCACTTTTTAGTGAAAAGTCACCAAACACTGTATAAACTCACATTATATTTTAGTATCTAACACAATACCCATTTCCAGGTAGGCTGCTAAACGTTTACACTGATTCTTGGCATTAAAGACACAATAAAGCTTCAATGTAAGTGTTGCAATACATAATGTTATTGTTAGTCTTCAAGGATGTCTGAACTGAATCACAGACAAGTCATGTTAGTTTATTCTTTAATGTTAATATTTTTTGCCTGCGACCATGAGTCATTACATTACATTAAGAGACAACTAAACTTTTTTTCACTTGTGCTTCTAATATTGAAAAATGTAGTTCCTAGTAGGATGATAAAAGGACGTGATTTTTGATAGTACATGCCAGTTTATCCTCTGACTGGCAGCTACTATGCTTCCCTGGGAAACAGGAAGTCCTGTCTAGTTTGCAACTCTCTCTCTGCTAATGCAAAGAGAGAGACCCTCATTTGCAAAGGGGATAAACTAGCTCCCCTCTATTGATCCCCTTTGAAAATGATAGCCTCAATTTGGTCCACTCTGTTCATTCTCTCAATTGATCTCCTTTGAAAATGAGGATCTCTCTCTGCATTAACTGTTTAGAGATAAACAAGGGTTTACGCTTGGCTTTGCCTTAGATTTCAGGTACTAGCAAAGAGAGCCCTACTGCATACAGACCCTGATCAGATAAGTGGGATGATAAGGACTAATAGAGAGAGAAACCCCTGTTGAATATAGACCCCTGTCAGATGAGTAATCAGTGGACACCAGCCTCCTGACTAGCTCTGGCTTAACTCCGAGTAAGAGAGAGTGAGAGAAGTCTGAGATGGTGCATGACCTAGTGAATACTAAATCTAGTGACCGACTTTCAGCGTGGGTTGGAGGACTGATCCAATAGGACAAAGGAGGTTGAGGAAAGAAGTAGCCTTAAGAGTTGGTCAGGTTAATGAGAATGTTAAAGTCTCTCAGAATAAGACAGGATATGTCAGAAGAAAGAAAGTAAGAAGAGGCTGAATAACTGTGAGGTGGATCCAGAGGGACAGTGAAGATTTACAACATGAATGGATAGAGAGGAGAAGACACAAACAGTGTGAATGTCCAATGTTGAAGGAAGGCATGAGGGTAAGGATTGAAAGGAGCAGTCGGGGCAGAAGATGATGCCATCACCACCCTTTTTTTTGTCCATGGAACTGGGGCTGTTGCTGTATGTGTATAGATAGAACAGGCATTGATATTGATGTTTACATAAATATTTGAATCTTACGCCATATGCTACTTTTTATTTTCAGTATAACTGTGAAATGTTTTGCTACTCCACAGACACACCCGTAGTTTTTTTTCTTCCTTTCCTATTAATGTTTTAGCATTTTTACATCATTTTAAGTATAGATCAAAACAGGTCTCACAACCATTGTTAAATGCAGGAAATTACATATGCATACAGTATAGAGTTTGCTACTTCAAGATTTGATGCAATCATAGATGGAACTCACAGGGTTAACCCTGTTTTCACAGGTTATGGTATTTAAGATATAGTAAAATATATAGTAAAATATAAGCTTGCATACTTCATGATATTTTGTTTCTAAGCAATTCCACTTTGCAAGAGGTATTATTTTTCCAAAAATGTTTTGCTATATATTTTTTGCTGACAGAAGTTAAAGTTTGAAGTAGCCTAGATTCATAATCCTGATACCAACAGCTTATTTTCTGCTCAGAAAGATAAAATAAGATGCCATGTGATTTGTAGGGCTATCAAAAAAGCATCTTGCTCAAGTAGAAAAGATCCATTAGCTCTGTTCAACAAGATTTTCCAGCCTTGAACATCAACATTGAATTGAAAGAGTACATTCTATTGCCATCTGTACATGACTGAAGAGATTCCTTAACATTTCTCACGAACTACAAAAACATAAATGTCAAGATTTCAAAGCCAAAAGAAAAATATGAGATTTTCCACTTATGAATTGACAGTGAGTTGATAAGGAATAATCAGTTTATAGAATATCAGGGAATTTGTTTCCCTGAAACATTGAAAAACTCTGCATTTCACAGGTTAATTTCAAATCTGCCACCATCAATATAGTAAGTGGAAAAAAAGAAAATTGTGGTGGAAGGTGGAGGGGAAAGTAAATGCTGCAGCACACATCTATCTAAAGGAGAGAATGGAAACAATCAGTGGTGTGGATAGAAGTCAATAAGGAGTTTGGCAGAATGCTGTATCTGAAGGTGATTTGTAAAGCCTATTGCTGTCACTATGCAAGTTATAGATGAACAAAAGATTTTATAAATGCTTTTTGTATTTTTATTTACTAGCTATATTTGACAACCCTAATGATTACTAGGTGCTGAATTATCCACATACATGTAGCAGAATGCTAATAATTGATTCTAAAGCCTTTGTTGGCTTTTTACTGTATTAACCATTTCTGGCTAGTACTTGTTTTTCTATAACACTGCTTGCCTCATACTCCTGTGCAGTCACCACTACACTGTTGCTATTGAGTCTAATTATATGCCTGCTCCCGTTTCTATATGTCAGAAAGCAGAAGTACTTATGCCCATACTGATCTCTATTCTTTACAAGTTACTATGGACACTTAGATTAAGTCTCAATGTAGCAGCATATTATTTAACAGGCAAGACAACTCACCCACTGCACAATCGATTAGAAGAACATATTTGCAGTATCAAAAGGGGCAGTAATCAACACAGTGTGCCTACGCATTTTTCAGATTCACATTATTGTAACCCATGAGACCATACATTTTTAGGTATCACACATGTAACACGCAACTGGAGAGGGGAAAATCTTGCAAATAAAATAGCCCGCACTGAAATGAGATGGATATTTACTCTTATTTTCCTTTTCCCATATGGCTTAAATGCGGAAATCGAGTTGAGCCATTTTTTATGAAAAACTGTTCTCTTGTATTAACACCTGTTTATTTTAGTAGGACTCAGGACCTGCCTGAATATGTTGATGAAGAATATGAGGATTCTAGATATGTAGTATCAATGTTACAACTCTTTTGGATTTATCTTAAATAAAAATAATACATAGGATCCAGTATGGAGGATGAGGATGCTCCAATAAGGCATGGACACACAGAAGTAATAAAGATTTTTATTAACAGTTTTCTGCTAAAAAATAGATTATTTTTTATCATTTTCCAATAACTTTTTATTTTTATATTTATTTTTAATAATATTTTTATATAATATGTTTTTGTTTTTTTCACATTCAAATATATATATATTTTTAAAAAATGTTGTTTTCCATTAAGCAATTAAAAACAATCAAATATTTTTAAAATAAAAAATACAAATATAAAACAACATATACAATAGAAGCCAATTTGTGGTACAAAATGTGATGCTGTATCACCCTTTTAATCACTGATATTGTATCCGGATCCTGCACTTCGCACTCCCAAATGGCTACCTAGGACATTACAAGACAATACAATCACTGCCAGTATGAGTGGACCACCATCGCAGAGCATCTACCATTGTATTCATCTTTATATGCTCTTCATTATTTTAGTTTTAAGTACGTTTTTCCAGCCAGAGTCCTCATCTTTGTTCTGCCCGCCTACCCACTGTGAATTGAGTGTAAATCCCCTTTTCCCACATTATCAACAGCAATCTGATCTATTGGATAGATCTTTGCCAATATGCTTGGGACAAGTTACCAACGGTGCATAATTTTGTAGTGAATTTCAGATGAATTTAGGCAGTTTACTGATCTATGAACCTGTCTTAACAAGTATAACCACTTTTCCCTTGTAATCTCCTTTCCCAGGACATTTAGCCATTTTGTTATTGCTCTGGTGACCGGGGGGTTAAAGCTGTCTCACTAATTCTAAACACAGCTATCGTGTTCTTCATATTTGTTAGTGACAGAAGAGCCACCGGTTGTGTCTCTTCATTTGTGGTTGATTTTTTGACATGCTTAGTCATGTAGGGATGTCATCCCCCCCCCCCCCCCCCCCGAAATATCCCACTCTGTTCTAATCTGCTCAAAAGACTGTTGGGTCTGATTGTTCCCACCCCTTTAACTTAAGGTCTCTTATATTCCCCTCTATATATTTTAAAGGCAAGCAACTCAGCACATAATAGTGAAGGTTCATCTTAGTTGTCATCTTGTCCCCACATTTTATTATCTCTTTAACTATCATGCCCGTATCTGTTTATATTATCTCGTTCTTTGCTTTTTTGTCTGTGAGTCAGAATATGGCTCCTACGTTTCTGGTATTAAATATATATCTATTATATTCCAGCCTTCTATTCTCATGCTCTCTTGGGTGACCTTCTGCGCCAAGCATGTTATCCCTATATGTGGTCATGATTTCTGCCAAATGAATCTGTTCATAGAAGCATTTGAAACCATGATTTTGGAATTAGTGGGTTAATAATTTTAAATTGGAAGTATGTATATTTTTATTATAATGATCCTTCCCCACCAGGAGAAACCCAATGGTTTCCACTCCAATAATTGTTTGTTAGTTTGTATAAGTAATGGTAGAAAATTCATTTCAACAATTTTATTTGGAGCCGAACCTATTTTAATATCAAGGTAATTCACATAATGCTTGGCCCAGCTAACCTGTGTCAGAATTACATCATTTGCGTACATATTGATTTTAAGGCTGCCTTTTGAAAAGCCTTTAGTTTTTGGTTTTCCCTAATAGCAATAGCTAGTGGCTCTATTGAGAGTAGATATGATAATGGGGAATATGGAGATCCCTGTCTTACTCCATTTTTGATGTCCGTATAAGACCATTATATCATCATAAATTTCACTCCTTATGTCAAAGGCTTGTCAGTTGACTCTATCAAATAATTTTTCAGTGTCTAGTGACAGGGTCAACATCTGCGTCCGTTTCTTGTTCACTGACTCCAAGATATTCACCAGTCACTTATATTGTTGACTAATGATGTACCCGGGACAAACCTGACCTGGTCTCTATGTATTACATTTATTATAACTCCCGTCAACCTTTCTACTGAGGAGTAGATTTTTATGTCCCCAGTCAACAGAGCTATTTGTCTATAATTAGGTACAAGTTCCGGGTCTTTGCCCTGTTTTAGATTTGGAACTATATTTGTGTCAATTCCTATAGTGCTCTTTTCCTCTGAAAATGCATTAAAAGCACTAGTTAGATCAATTGCATCATTTTATAAAACCAGTTGTTAAAGCTGTCCGGGCCAGGGGATATATTCATTTTTAGTTTTTCTATTGCTAAAATCACCTCCCGTTCGTTTATTGGCTGTTTCAAAATCCCTAGTTGATCCTCAGTGAGTTTTGGTATTTTTTATTCCTTCCAATAATTTTTTCCTAATGTCTTCTGCTATGTATTGATTATAGAGTGTGAGATAGAATCTCCCAAAATTGCATCTAGACATAAGACATAACATTGATTTTTGTTATTGCCTTCTTAGACTTGTCTTGTATTAATTTGTTAGTCATACTTTTTTTGGTTTTATTACTGTGGCAATACCAGCCCATGTGTAATGTCTCCAACGATCTATTTGCCCTTTCTATCAACTCCTTGTTAATTATCAATTAATATATGTTAGTCTATATATAGTTTTGCAAGTGGCACTGCTCTGTTCTTTTTCTCTTTACTTTCTATATTTAAGTGACTTATAACATTCTTGTATGCGCACCATATTATTTGTGCGTTAACCCCACTATCTCTATTTTCTTGGAAATACAGTCATTTTAATTATAATATCTTGGTTCTCTGTATTCTTTAAAAATCCACTGTTCAACTTACAATATGACCTATCCCGAGTTCTTGCATGTCCGAGTTCCACAATGATGGCGCTGTGGTCTGACCATGTATTGTTCGGTGATTAAGATTTTTTTGATCTGTTTAATGAGATTTGTACTGCCCAATACTGCAATCTGCAGTAGGATCTTGAGAAGCATGAAATATCCTGCTAGTTTGGGTGGAAAACCCTCCATATAGCTACTTGACCAAAATTCTTTCGCAATAACCCCAGTTGTCTTGTGTTGCTAATCGTATTTCTGTTGATTGCTTTACCTTTCATATTTTTGGAATCCATCTGGGGATCGAGCATACATTTAAAGTCATCTAATATCAATATAGTACCTTGGTTCACTCTTTTTTTTTTATTAATTATAGTCCTAATAAATTTAATAGGTGAATGGTTCAGGGCATATAGATTAGCAATAGTGAAAATGTTACTGTTAATTTCACAGATTAGTATGATTTACCGGGAATCTGGGTCACAGTCCAGATAGATCACCCTAACTGCTAACTAGCAAGCAAACAGAATGGCCACACCCATCTTAATAGTTCTATAGCACCTCTATTCTGCGATCATGCACTCCTCCAGCAGTGATTATACAAGACAATTCCATACATAGACACAATACAAACCTCCCTTATTGAGGGATGTGTAACCACCCATGGAAAATCCACCCCATCTTAGTGGACTCTAGCCTCTACCTATATATAGGATGCTCCTCCATCTGTTATGTTAGTGGCATAATAATAAAATAATTATAATTGTCAGGATGATCCAATAAGCCATGTACACACAGGCACTTTAAAATTGATAAATAGTAAATATTTATTATTAACAGTTTTCGGCAAAAAAGAGATTTCTTTGATCATTTTATAATAACTTTTTATTTTTATTAATATTTTTATATTGTAATTTTTATTATAAGCATCTGTTTAATTAAAAGACCTGTTTTTTATCTAACATATATACTCCATAATAGGAGGTACAATACAAATGTGGCCATGTCCATTGGGAATATCTATATAATAGCATAATGTTTATAAAGAGCCTTGTTTTATATTTTGTACAATGTATACTTTTATTAGGATGTTCATAAACAGCCTTGTTT
This sequence comes from Pelodytes ibericus, assembly GCA_036172795.1. Taxonomy (NCBI): domain Eukaryota; kingdom Metazoa; phylum Chordata; class Amphibia; order Anura; family Pelodytidae; genus Pelodytes; species Pelodytes ibericus. Next base: position 40,775,341 of record CM069861.1, read on the forward strand.
TATATACCTCTATTCTGATAAACTAACAGAGAAAATAGTCCTATGTGTATAAACACAATACTAGTATATCACTATACAAATTATTCACACCCGTGGCCAGCGGTGGCACCCTTAACCAGTGGGCCCTGGGCAAGTGCCCAGTTTTCCCATTAGTTAAAGCAGCTCTGGGTATGGCTGGTATCCCTCTAAGAGCAGTGAGCCAGGAACCCATGTCTCGGCATACCCCAATAACTCATTGAGAGAGATCCAACACCTTTTTTTTGTCTCAATGAATTATTGGGGTATGCCCAGACATGGGTATCTGGCTCGCTGCCAGGGCCATTTGGAATTTGACTTCCCTAATGGTTGGGACCAGTCTGAAACGCTAATGGAGTGGTTTCTTCTGTAATGGTTCTAGTGAGAAAAAAATAGTGATTCTTCTCCTGAGTAGGTTACATCCCATAGGGCTGACTATTTAGCCTGCTCTCGGTGAGAGGGTTCCCACACCTTTTTTTTTGTAATGTAATTATGTCACAATTAGATAAATTTAAATTCATGAGAAAGTTGGAATTGACTAACTATTTTTTTAATTAAACCTTTATTTGTTTCACATGATCCAAGCTGATACAAATGAATAACACTGGGAAAATCATTACATTACAACAAAGTTTACAAAGGGTTAACGGCAGAATGCAAATAAAAGTAAGAACTAGATGTGTGCTGTACAGCAAGTGAGAACACAAGGATCCTGGGAGATTTCATGAGAAGGCAGAGAAAAGCCAGGAAGATCCAGGAGAAAGAAGAATTCAAAGAAACTAAAAATCTCATCAAGTGTTACTGGGACTAATTACATCTTGATGTTCTGCTATATTTTCATTATTTGTATTTTCACTTTACTGGATAATAAGAAATTAATATAAAGTCTTAATAAGAAACATTGAATATGTAAATACATTATAAAAACAATGGAAACATTATCATTTCAGGTGCAATATTTGGTTTGGTTGTATTCAACATTTACAAGCAGATTGCATAAAAGTATGCACAGACATTTCAGATTATGTGAGGAAATGCATACATATGTATAGATCCTAGTTCATTGAAATAAATGAAATGTCACATGCAAGCCATTTTACTTTCTGTGGAATATACAAATAGCTTGCTTAAATTAAAAGATATACAACTATCTTGCTTTGCTTGAATACAATTTACATTCAAGTAAAACATTTTGTCCCAAGCATTTTGGCAATGAAAAAGGATCCAGCATTAAAAAAGTTTTTTTTTTTTAAAAGCCGTGAGTAATTGTATATATTATTTTTAAATACAGTGGGAACTCAAAATTGCTGGCAAAAATACATTTTATAAGAAAAACATTTCATTATTGCTTTGGGAAAATTCATGCTAATTGAATGGTTACCAAAGTAAGGTGTGCACATTCACATTATATTTAAAATGTAGGTGAATTTCTTGAATGCATTAAAGGAAAATCTAGTCTCCAAACTCACTTTGGTGCAAGATGAAGGTTACTGCTTATTTAGTTCACAGACTTTTTTTTCCAGTTTGATTTGCTGAAGGCATTCTGCATACATCACATTTTTAATATTTGACTCAAGCCCTCCCCAGTGATTACATGTTTACAACTGGTGCTGCAGCACTGATTATATAGATACTGAGAATATAAAGTTTTGTTTTATTTAGTCACTTCCTGTGCTCCTGGAATAGAATACATTGTGTGGACTGTGATAAACTAGTTATGATTTAGTGCTTATAGCGCGAATGGCGTAATGCCCACCTCATTGTTTGAGTTGCTTTTCTCACCTTTTGTTGTGAATCTGAATCTGGATTAAAAGCCATTTTGACAGACACATACCTGCTTCCGTGAGTGCCGCTTTGTTCTGCCCTTTTGGTTCATTTGCATTCAGTATTGGGTGTTAGCCACACCAGCAGAGGCACCCGGAAGAGAAGGAGAAACGTTGGATACAAGTTTCGAGAGCCTGCATTTTTTTCTCTTTCCCGTGATAAACTTGCCCTTGAACACAGTAGGATCACTTAACAATGCAAAACGAGTAGCGGTGATTATTTCATCTAAACTAAAGTTCGAATACATACACCACGAAATAGACGGAGAAGGGAGACGACTGATAGTTATTTGCCGCCTCAATGATGTGGTGTATACCCTTGCGAATTTATACGCTCCCTCAGATGTAATTTCAAGATTCCTAGTTAAATCAATGGAGTATATTGAGAAAATATCCATGGGAATATTAATTGTGGGGGATCTAAATTGCATATTGGATAGTGTCCTGGATAGGAAAACATAAAAAAAAGATAAACAAGACCTTCGTCTTAAATTAAAATCTGAAACCTTTAATAAGGCACTACAAGAAACAGGGTTATACGATATCTGGAGGGTGCAACACCCAGAAGAAAGGAATTTTACCTTCTTCTCAGGAGCACACGTATCATATTCTAGAATCAACTATTTCTTCATGATGGGGTCAGGGCTAGACAGATGTACGGACTCCAAAATCGGTAATATCTCATGGTCAGACCATGCCCCAGTGTATATATATATTAAAGATAATCGACAATATAACACCCGCTCAAAATGGAAACTAAACAAATTTATTCTCAAATCGGCCCTTAATATCCAAGAGCTAAAAGACCAGGCTAAATTTTTTTTAGAAACAAATGATAATCACGAAACCTCAGACCTGACTCTGTGGTGTGCCATGAAATCAGTTCTCCGAGGCCACCTAATTAAAAAAGGGGCGTGGCTAAAAAGTTAAAAGGGAAAGATTTAAATGAATTATACATCACACTCGCAAAAGTAGAAAGGGAAAATAAGAGCAATCCAACTCCAGATGTTCAGGGCGATTCCAATGCCCTTCCCGAGAAGCATACTGGTAGAATTCGAAATGATAATGTCTAAATTCTTCTGGGCAGCCAAAAGACCAAGAATCCTTCTCAGACAATTAAACAAAGTCTGGATATGGACGGCCTAGGCTATTCTGATATAACTAAACTGCATGCAGCTTGCCAAATCTCACACGCAATAAAATGGAGTGTTCCCTCCAACAAGGAAATGGACTGGTACCAGATCGAAAAGACTCAGAGCAGGGATATAGACTATTATGGTTACCCTCAAGACAAGTAAAAAAAAAAAAGGGAATTAAGGATGGCTTAGTTAGGGATATTCTGACTTCCATTGATAAACTCAAAAGACACTATAGATTAACGTGTAAACCTTCAAAGATGACACCAATAGAATCACTAACCCTATACATTCCCGATCTAAACCTACAATATTGGAAAGAAAGTGGTATTGAAACTATCGGAGATTTATACTTAAATGATATGTTAGTTCCTTTCCCCACCCTTTGTGAAATTTTTGATCTACCTAAAAATGAGCTGTTTAACCATCTCAGACTTAAATAATATTTAACATTGAACCACCCACTGGATGGGACAGAATGGGAAAAGTTACTAAAATCTAGCCTACCAAAAAAATTAACAGCAAAAGTCCTAAAATTTCTCAATACACAAAATAAAGTAGAGAAAAAAATAGCAACTATGCAATGGGAAGAGAATCTAGCTATATCTATCCCATTATAATCTGGATTTAATGCCTGGAAGACCACCAGAAAAGCAGTCTACTGTATATACCTACATGAATTATATTATAAAGTAACACACAGGTGGTATATGGTACCGGCCCGGCTGGGTAAGTTTCAAACAGCAGGGAGCAACAGGTGTTGGAGGTGCTTTCAGGAGAAGGGAACACACTTGCACATCTGGTGGACATGTAAAAATCGAAATAAATATAAGGAAAATATCATAGAAATTATAAGGTCCATATTTGGGCCGAGTGTGGTCCTTTCCCCCCAGGCATTCCTCCTGCACATAGACTTGCCAATTCCAAATAGAAGCAAACAACTATTTTTTAGCAATATTCTCCTGGCAGCCAAATTATGCCTGGCCAGGTATTGGCGAAAATCGGACATTCCAACACGATCTGAGATAAAACAAACAAATTGAATTTCAGGCACAATCGGAAATACACTTCTATACCAGCGATAGGCATGAGGTGGATACATATGAAAACATCTGTCTACCAAGGCTTCAATATACTAACCCTATTTAGTAAATTTCAATTTAAACCCAAGTGAGTTGATTGAAAACCTACCCACTAATGATGGACCTAAAATCGCCCCCCCCCCCCCCTGCCCCCCCGTCCAAACATGGGAACCATATAAAAGCACAGAATAACTAGAGAACGAAACTGGAGAGACATGGACCTGGACCCAGAGTATATACAACCAATGTATGTATGGATGGATGAAACTGCCTGAGCGATCTGACTGATGATTTAATTAATACATCTACAACTACATGAGATAACATGTTATAATTAAAGGAAATTTTAAAGAGCAGACCATGATGGAATAGATGTCAATATACAAAGCTTTTAACAAAATGGAATTGATTAAGTGGAAGTATGTTATATGTATGTACTGTATTTACTTTTTGATAACAAAAATTAACAAAGAATAATATATGGTAAAAAAAATAATGCAACACATTGTCTGATGACATCACCCAAGCGACAGGAAATTCCATTCATTTGAATGAAATTATTCTCGTTGGTTCCTGCAGCAAAAAATAAATAAAAAAAAGGAAATTGACTTTTACTCAGCTAATTTGGCCAGTTCTGGCTTCTTGCAAACTGCTGTAATTTCATAATTTCATCTAGCTCTAAGTATTTTATATTTTAAGCAATGAAAAATGTAAAACATGCATTTCAAAGTAATTTGAAAATACATTAATATGCATTAATATGTGGAAAATGCATTTTGGGCACCAGAAAGTCCCTCTAAGCCTTGTTTATATTATGACAATAGAGAACAATAAATGATCAAACAAAAACTATACGATAGTGTCTATTCACTAAAATCCTAGATTCACGGTTGCGATTAAAACTAATCTCAGACTCCAACCTCAAACAACCTCCCCCTCCTCAGATGCCTCATCTCTACCTTGCAAAATTCACTAACAATTTTTGTGAGGTTAATATGAGGCGAGATTAGGACACTAGAGGCCTGCTTAGGAGGTTGAGAGTAAATGTAAAACTTGACCTTTGAGATAGGAGGTTTAATATGACTTATAAACAAGGCAAAGTTAATAAATATATAACAACCCCCCATGCACAGTGATGGGGAGGTTATATTAGCCTCTTCATTCTCTCCAGTAATCTTACGAGGGCTTGCTCAAGGCCCCTTCTAAATAGGTAATAAACCCTTCTAGTAAATCAGGCCCTAGACAAAATATCCCCCCACTTGGTGGTTTGCTTAATGTGAGCAATGGAAATGACTGCCCACCCCCCTTGCACAAAAAGGGAGCCCTGTAAATAAGCTATTACTTGCATTAAGTATGTCTTCTGGTGATCAGTGACACCCTCACTCCGCATCATCAGTCCATGGGCTAGCCAAAAATGTAAAAAAAATATATATTAATTCACCTATCATAAAAAAATAAGTGTCAGCCAACAAGATTTTTTTTAAAACGTTCAGTCCTATCTCTAATGGTTTGCTCTGAGCAGAAAGCAAACCAGAATAAAGACTCAGCCCTGGAGGACTGGTTTTACAAACAACAAACATAGGAGGCATCTAATGGGCTGACTCTGTAAATCAAGTCCATAAATATAATTTTCCTACATTTTAAATTCTTCCTTTATTATCAAGCCATGCATATCTTTAAACATCTAAATAACTCTATAATCCGTTTTATCTGTACAACTGTTTTCATGTGAGGAATCATCATTATCATGTTACATGATTGTATTTGGTGGTCCTTAAAGTGGTTATAGAACATCCCTCTATAAGACATTGGCATTGACATTGACATTCACTAAATGTGAGATACAGTTGAGTTGAGATAAACGTTTTATCTCAATAACTAAGCTATGCATTGTGCAGGGCCATATCTAGTGAGTTTCTCCCTCTAGAATAGCTCAATAGAACCTGCATAATGCATTGATGAGTCAGTGAGAGGAAAAAATTATCTCACTTCAACTTCTTCTGCACCTCATCTTTTATGACTAGCTTCTGTTTTCTGTCTGTACATAAATAATTATGGTATTGTCATAGAATTTATAATTATTATATCATCATTTTATATTCAATACAGATAATGTTATTTGTTTCTACTTTTGCTTCTAATGTAGAAGGTTTACTCTGTAGTGTGGCCTTAGTATGATGGTAAACTGGCATGCACTTTAAAGGGAATATACCTCTAACGGTCCCCTGGCAACACCAATATATGTGTATAGAAACAATACTAACTTAAGTCAGAATATAATTGCTTACAAATACAGATGTATACATAGATGGCATGGAGTACATGTGCCATCCAGTAGCATATTCAGATTCAGTCCATCACACATAAGGGAGAGCACTGCCTTTAAATATGTAAATGTGTAGCTTGGTGAGCTTTAAATCATGTTATTTGGCCATTTCTGCTCATTTTGCTCATATTTAAGCAACAGCAAATCACTCATAGGTTTCCAACATTTGTATTGCTTTGATAGTTTAAATATGAAAGTTGATTCTAAATGTTCTTATTATTTTAATGATTTCAAATAATTTTACGGGTATATTTTTTCTAGTGTTGAAAATCTCTATTACGTTTGATCACTGGCCCATACTGCAACATATAAATATGTAATATTAATTTACAGAGTATTGAGGGGACCATTTTGCACCATGAAATATTGATGCCCACTTTAGCTTACTGCTGATAAGTAAAACTAAGTATTTATGACCTTTTCATTATAGTTTAAGAAAATAGTATCTTACAAGAGTGTGGGAAGCCAAAAACATCTAAAGAGGATTGCAGTTTAATGAGAATTTGAGCCCTCTAACTATGTGTATATATATATATATATATATATATATATATATATATATATATATATATATATATATATATATATATATATATATATATATACTTATACTAGTCCAAACAAAGAGAAACTCTGGCCTTGCAGTCAGCATGGACTTGTTTGCAGGGGCGTTGCTAGGCTCAAAAATGATCTGGGGCTATAGCCCACAGCTTTAATAATACTTAAAATACAATGATGTCTCATGATCGATAGGTAGACAGACAGAGGTACAGAATGCATAGGTATAGATATAGGATAGATGTAGATAGATATAGGTACATGATGATGCATGAGTACATATATGATACAGATGCATATATAGATAAAGATACAGGATGCATAGGTACAGATTTAGGCTATATGGACAGGTACAGGACCCATAGGTACGGATATAAGCTATATGGACAGACACAGGTGCAGGATGCACAGGTACAGATATAAGATACAGGTATAGTAATGCATAGGTAAAGGTATAGATATAAGATAAAGGTATAGGATGCATAGGTCCCGGTGTGGTCAGTCTTAAATATCCTAATATCTAGGATAACCTTATACCTGTCCCACGCATGCTTAAACTCCTTCGCTGTATTAACCTCTACCACTTCTACTGGAAGACTATTCCATGCACCCACCACCCTCGCAGCAAAAAAATATTACGTTTATAATCACAAAACAAAACCTGTAAAATATTAAATATTTCCAGCCTTTTCAAAAGCTTGAGGTAGACACCAAATATATGTATATAACTAGTTGCATTTATGCCAGGGCTTGACGAACTTAACTGAGTTTTAGGAGCCAGTAAAAAATCTAGGAGCCAGACAACAGCACATACACACAATCACATTCAGTCATATACAGACACACATACACACTCATACATGCAGTCAGTCACATAGACACACACACTCATACATACAAACAGTCTGTCACATTCACTCGTACATGCATACATAGTCTGTCACATACACTCATACATACAGTCTGTCACATACACTCATACATACAGTCTGTCACATAGACACACACTCATACAGTGTCAGATACACTCATACATACGGTCTGTCACAGAGACACACTCATACATACATACATACAGTCTGTCACAGACACACACACATACAGTCTGTCACAGACACACACACATACAGTCTGTCACAGACACACACTCATACATACAGTCTGTCACATAGACACACACTCATGCATACAGTCAGTAACATAGACACATACATTCATAGAGTCAGTCACATAGACACACACACCCATACAGTCTGTCACACAGATACATACATACATACAATCTGTCACATAGACACACACACTCATACATAGTCTCACACATACATAGTCTATCACATACATACATACAGTCTGTCACACACATACAGTCTGCCACATACACTCATACATACATCCAGTCTGTCACATAAACTCATACAAGTGGTGTATTTAAAACAAAAAAAAAAAAATGTTGCTCAATATGTCCCCCCTCCCTGCTGCTATATCTCATTGCAGGGAAGGGGGCATTTCCGTTCCGCACAGACCATCACTAACCATCATTTGTCAGGGTTAATTTCTCCATCATTTGTCAGGGTTAATTTCTCCATCATTTGCCAGGGTTAATTTCTCCATATTATGCCAGGGTTATTTATCCATCATTTGCCAGGGTTAAGTTCCCCACCATTTGCCAGGGTTAATTTCCCCACCATTTGCCAGGGTTAATTTCTCCATAATATGCCAGGGTTAATTTCCCCACCATTTGCCAGGGTTAATTAATTTCTCCATCATTTGCCAGGGTTAATTTCTCCATCATTTGCCAGGGTTTATTCAGACATCATTTGCCAGGGTTAATTCAGACATCATTTGCCAGGGTTAATTTATCCATCATTTGCCAGGGTTAATTTATCCATCATTTGCCAGGGTTAATTTATCCATCATTTGCCAGGGTTAATTCATACATTATTTGCCAGGGTTAATTCATTCATCATTTGCCAGGGTTAATTTATCCATAATTTGCCAGGGTTAATTCATACATCATTTGCCAGGGTTAATTTATCCATAATTTGCCAGGGTTAATTTATCCATAATTTGCCAGGGTTAATTCAGACATCATTTGCCAGGGTTAATTCAGACATCATTTGCCAGGGTTAATTCAGACATCATTTGCCAGGGTTAATTCATACATCATTTGCCAGGGTTAATTCAGACATCATTTGCCAGGGTTAATTCAGACATCATTTGCCTGGGTTAATTCAGACATCATTTGCCAGGGTTAATTCAGACATCATTTGCCAGGGTTAATTCAGACATCATTTGCCAGGGTTAATTCATACATCATTTGCCAGGGTTAATTCAGACATCATTTGCCAGGGTTAATTCATACATCATTTGCCAGGGTTAATTCAGACATCATTTGCCAGGGTTAATTCAGACATCATTTGCCAGGGTTAATTCAGACATCATTTGCCAGGGTTAATTCAGACATCATTTGCCAAGGTTAATTCAGACATCATTTGCCAGGGTTAATGTATCCATCATTTGCCAGGGTTATTCTGCCCATTAATGTGACCCTCCCTCCACCCCCTTCCCCAGTACTCACCTGTTGGTGATATTTATATAAAAATACATGGAGATCCTACCTTGTGCAGCCTGTTCCTGGATGGGAGGTAAGTGGCAGGTCATAGAGGAGGCTTTTCTGCAGCCCCTGGAGCAGAGTGCAGCCTCTCCACAGCAGCACAGCATCCCTCGTGGTCTGTGCTGTGAGGGAGGACACGTGGGTTCCTGCCGGTCACATGGGTTTGGGGCGGGGTTATCATAGTGACAGAGCAGGAATCAGGGGAAGCTTCACAGACTCGGGGCTATGGTCAGGAGACTCAGGGCTCCATCCCCAGTAGCCCCCCCCTAACGACGCCTCTGCTTGTTTGTACATGACTTGTTTGTGTGTGTATATATATATATATATATATATATTATATATAATATATATATATATATATATATATTATATATATTATATATTATATATATATATATATATATATATATATATATATATATATATATATATTTGGTATGCATAACAGTGATTGTGCTTTTTTTTAACTCTCGACACACTGCAGTGCACGAGAGCTTCCGCAAAACAAATAAGGTGTTTTATTTCTTCATAAATAAGCTGCACTTACAAAATTTGTCTGGAGTCTGCTTTGTACAATGGCGATGTACACATTTCTCGCAATAGTGACAGATAGTAAAATGTAAACATCCTCTCTCATTTATATTGACACACATAATTATTTAGTCAACAGCATAGCAAATATAAACATATTTAGCTACATGGTAGCTACAAGCTAAAAAACGTCACTTCTTAGCCCTTCCTATCGTTCCTCCATGCAGTCACGTGGGCCCTAAGCTAATTCTTCAAAGCTTTTCTATAATATAATGTTGCAATAATTATGTAGCATGATTCAGTCAAGTTTTAGATAATAACCCATTTTAGTTATGTTGAATAATAATAGAAAAATTGCAGAAAGAATCATTTATATTACTCTTAGAAATGATGAGATCTTTACAAAAATGAGAGCCATATATAAAGTTGTGCACTATATATAATGCTATTATTGTGTGCACCAAGGTATAATTACAAAGTTTTGGAAATGTTAAAAACATTCCTAAAGATCCAAGGAGTGTATTAACCATGAATTGAAACACATATTACATAGAGATAGGGAAGAGCAGCTGTGCTGGTAAAATGTCTTTGCTCATCTCAACCCCTATAACCATTGTATCTCATCAAGTTAAGTGTTAATTTTTAAAATGGGACATTTTCAATCACAGATTTGTAGTGATGATTTGCAAAGTGCTTTCACGATGGTCTTAGTAAGAGGATTGGGTAATCAATTATTATATGTCATTTCTTGCAATTTTCTAAAGTAAACTTATATATATCAAAGATCTACATGAACTGTCATCTCGAACACTTGCATTAACCAAGGAAGGATGACATGTTCCCCATCAAATAAATAGAATATAATCAAGTTTAGCTGAATAAAATGCTTTCTCTGACCAAGGGATATCAGGATAAACACTTCAGTTTAAATTTCGGCAGATTTTTTTTCCTGAAACATATTTGATTGTGAAATCCATTGAGATAAGGTATTGAGTTCATTTTAATTTTATTCAGTTCATACATTCTTACTCTATTTCATTTTGATGGAGTAATATTTGTTTGTATAAATGAAGTGTTTTCTGTGCTCTTGATCTACACAATTCAGTTTTCATGGGTCCTTTAGTCATAGATACAGACAGTGTGTGATCATAATGCTTATCCTCCCTTTCAAAGTGCCTAATGCATAATAGAGTTTTTAAAATTTGTCTCAAGTCAACTTATCAAAGCATACCAAGAATTGTTCAAGAAAACCAGTTTTCTTTTTCTTATTTTTTTTCTCCTGAAAGCTTCTTACAGCCCAAAAAAGGCAGATATTTCAATACCATTCATTGGATTTGTTTAAATATACCTTGTGCATAATCTGACACTCTAAGTAGGTTAATTCTATTAAATAGTTGATATTTGATGATATGACTATTGCAAATATGTTGCTACGTACATTAAGCCTTATTAATTAATTATACGTATATTAATTTAAAAATATATTAAATATAATTTTATTTTACTTTATAGCAAATACATTTTACTTCAGATGTTCTAGTCATATATTAATGCTATCAATCTGCAGAGTGAATATCACTTGGACTATGCACTTCTAGTGCACAGAAAGATTATTGTTAATAATAATTAAAACAACAATTATACTGCTTACTTTTAAAATATATTTAACTTTGTTTGAAGTTCCTTATTTAGTATAGCTACGTAGTGGGTGCTTAGAGAAATATTGACAAAATAATAATTTACATATAATATACCTATAATATAACACAAACATCAGTAAAATACATATGTACAGTAAGATTGAAATTTACTATCAATTTGTACTTTTCTTTTAATCTAAACTTTATTCACTTTAGTTATATAGTTTTTGGTGTTTTGCTTTACAGAATGTTTTATTTATTTCCCATTTCCGCTAATATTATTTTAGTTACAATGTACAGAAAAATGTTCTCAGTTTTTTTTGTAAACAACTTGGACTGGCAGAATCTGATGGGGATATCTGGAAAATCACTAATAAAAACTAATATACTTCTCTTTTTTCTTCCCCTTTTAATATATTTTATAAATGTGACTTCTCATAGTTGAATACATTTGGAAGTCCACTAGTGAGCCTTACCTTAACTTTTCACTAGGCCATCTGATCGTAAAGTAATTATTATATTATGTTATATCTGTACATGTGTTTGTTTTGCAGAAATGTTTTTTTTTTTTGCTGAACTATGATATTATTTAATGAGTCAACTGGAGAATATGTATGAATTGCAATTGTACAATTTCTAATACCATACACCTGCTATCCTTGACTTTCAATAAACTCCGGCACTCCCTGGGTAACTATTATATGCTATAGTAAGTCTGAATACTAACAATAAATATGTTTAAAAAAGAAATCCTATTTCCCTCAAGCCTCTAAACTCAATATGTAAACAGAAGGGTCGGCACTCAAATGTAGAGAAAGTATCAAAAATTAATTGACTGGTGGAACCAAAAACTCAATAATTAGATCGGTTAGGTTACTAAGCAATTATGAGTTTCTACTTTACTGCTTTAGTTAGATTTTAATTTAACAGGACTGGTCATCAATTATTTTGTGCTTTTAAAAATGCTAATTATTTCAAGAAATGTTACTGTGTGGCCAAAAGTGCTGTTACCAAGCCATGAAGCTGCACATAGCTAATTTCAGCTGTATATTATATATCATAGCTACCAATTCTCACCTGTGCAAATTCCTAGGCAGCCAGTGTCAATCTTTAGTGCCAGTAGAGCATGGAATTCTAACAAACAATCAACTACTGCTAAAAGACAGTTTCAAAGGTTGTACCTCATTTAGTCAGTATCAGTTACAAGTGGTAGAGCAAAGAACAAGGGTTAAATGTAGTAGGCCTTAGCCTCGTGAACATGCGTAAGTCAACGCTGGTGAACAAGAAAAGGAGGTGGGGAACAGTATAATAGATCTGTACACTAAAATAACTGAAAGGACAATTATACTTTTTTAACCCTTAGTTCCTTAAGCAAGAGTTAAAAAAAACATATCCTGCTTCTCTGGAGTAAACACTAGCAGATCATGCGCTCGCCCACTCCTCTGATCAGGTTCTAAAGTGTACACGGTCTCCCTTTGCTAGTAAAGGAACAGAGTCTCTACTGAAGCTCCTACTCCGCATGTCTCTGGTATACAGCATTGTATCACCAATGATTTGGATTCACGTGGTGGGGGTTGGAGCATCTACGAACGTCCGGAGAGATCCTGAGTCAGACACACAAGATTTGTTCTCAATAACTCTGCTGTTTACTGTAAAGACAAGCACTTATATAGAAGCAAAAAGGCATTGGCTAGTGTAACATCATTGGTTAATTCTGAGGGGTGTAGACATAGAATATATATGTGTTACAATTCTATATATTTATATATTTATCTAAAATAAATATATGTTTGGTTCTTGTTAACAATGTGGAAGAATATAAAAACTCCTGAGATGTAGGCAGGAAGGAGCCTACAGTTACATCCCACATCAGGCCTTCACTAAACATAGATAAGAGCACATTCCTGTACCAGTCAGAGAGAGATACCAGAGACGAGCATCTGTGCATGTTAGAAACAGAGAGATAGAATATGCTCCCTCCAAGAGGGGAAGGGGGTTTAACCCTTCCCTGAAGTTAACTCTTATAATTCAGAATTAACATTTGTGATGCTGTTAAATCAATAAATTATGAGTTAATCCTAACAGCTAGCACAGATAAAGACCCTAGTTTTTGCATGGGATTAGCAGAGGGCACCTAATTAACGTCCCTCTGCTAAAAGATAGACAGTTGCCAACCAGAATTGGCTGCCTGTTTCCCATCAAAGCATGGCAGCTGCCGGTCAGATGAAAACTGGCATGTACTATCAAAAGTACATGCCAGTTTATCCTTACATTAGGGGCAACTCATTGTTCATTTGTATGTCAACATTTGAAGCACAGGTGAAAAATAAACTTTAGTTGTCCTTTAATGTGTTATGGTTGATTAAAAAGACTGTTTAAGATATGGGACTTTATTCTTTTTTTTTAAATAATAATAATTATTATTTTTTTTAAAGAAACAGCCACATACCCAGCAAGACATGATTTGGCTTTTCAGTTTTTGGAGGCCTTACTGGAATGAATTATTACCCTACTTTTTGAACTGACTTGGAAAATGTAATGGTATCCGTAGTTTCCAACTTTGACACTGAGCTACATAGTATCAAAGAGAGCAAGCAAAAAGTTGCAAACAATATTTACAAAAACCAACTATAATCCTCAATGATGTGTTTTATGACAGAACACATTTAGAAAGTTAGTACTTCTGTGAATACCTACATGTCACAATATGGTCTTGTGCAGAATGTGTAACCCAAATGTCTCAGTAGCAATATAGAAAATCTAAGCAGAAATACACATGGAAGGACACCTTATGTCACTCTAATTTTCTATTCTGTTTTAGATAGGCACCTTTCTTGGCACATGCTTTCTGCTTTAAAAGTAATTTTTGAGCATGAAACGTGGATGAAAGATATAAAAAAAAATCTGTCAAACAACATCATGTCCTAAACTTGTTAGATCCTATAAGTGCAGGATAACATTTTTGCTGCCTTATGTTTATGAATCTGTTGAAAGGCGACTTGTCACATATGTACTAAGCTTAGTGGTTAGCAGAGAAGCAAAATCCATTATTGAAAAAACAAGCAAGAAATCCTCTTGTGAATATTTACATGTCTTAAGCAGAAAGGGAACACTCAAGTTTATAGATTACTGATGTTACCACACAAATATTGACATAAGTGGAAGGCTGGCAACCTTTGGCCAGAGGGTCTAAAACAATTTAGTGGGTCATGGTGCAACCAACGCAGATTGATAGACAGACAAGACAATTGGATTAAAAATTGCTACACAATTCAGCATTTAGAAGTGAAAAGTGGTGCAGCCTCAGCCTACTGAGTAATATTAGAGAGCATCTCGGTGGGCATTGGCCTTTCTGCCCCTTCGCCAGCCATCTTAATAGACAGGTTTGTCAGTTCTTTATTTCTTAAATGGAAAACCAAATGTTTTAAGGTGCTAATAGAAATATGTGCACTATGAGTTAAGCTGCTCAGCATGTCCAAGGTATTGGTCCCCTCAAACACCTCTCACATGAGACAAACAAAAACATACATACAGCATGGAGCACTATACTATGTTTAAGATTATACACACAGTATTAGAATACACAAAACATACATAAAATGTGTTGGTAGATAAGAACCATTTGGCCCATCTAGTTTGCCCACCGTTCTAAATACTTTTATTAAACCCTAGCCTCATCTTCTAATTAGGATTGCTTTGTGCCTATCCCACCCATGCTTAAACTATTTCACTGTGTTTACCTCTACCAAATCCACTGGAAGACTATTCCATACATCTACTAAACTCTCAGTAAAGTATTACTTCCTGATACAACATTTAAATATTTGCCCTTATCATTTACTACTATGACCTCTTGTTGTGGTAGAATTTCTTCTTTTAAATATACTCTCCTCCTTGACTGTGCTGATTCCCTTTATGTAGTTAAATGTTTCTGTTTTATCCTTCAACCCATGAACCAGTTTAGTAGCCCTTCTCTGGACTCTCTCAAATGTATATATATCCTTTTGGAGATACAGTCTCCAGTACTGCATACAATTGTCCAAGTGAGGTCTCACCACTGCTTTGTACACAGGCATGAGGACTTCCCTCTTTCTAATGCTAATATCTCCATGGCCGATCCTAGGGTCACGGACGCCTGGGTGGAGGTTTTTTTTATTTGGTGCCTTCCACGAGGGTTTGGCTATATTATGAACTCCTCCCCTTTTGGAAAAATAAAATTCCAGACATGCCCACTCAGACACATACATGTGCAAACCCGTCTCTCACACTCCCATCCTGCCACTCAGACACACATGTGCAAATCCATCTCTCTCACATTCCCATCCTGTCACTCACTCAGACAAACACATGCAAATCCATCTCTCTCACACTTCCATCCTGGCACTCAGACACACATGTGCAAATCCATCTCTCTTACACTACCATTTTGCACTCACTTAGACCTACACACATGTAAACTTGTCTCTCTTACATGCACAATCTGACACGTGTGTAAACCTGCAACTCTCACACTCACATCATGCTAGTCACTCAGGCACATGTGTCAACCTGACTCTCTCACACACACACTATATATACATAAATAGTTATTTTGTAACAAAAAGGGGGACAAAAATCTGAGGAGAAATGGCTGTGGTATGTTCCTTCTACCAACCACATAAACAAGAGATACTTCAAAATGATTTTAAACATATTTTTCACTAATGTTATACATTTGCTTGCAATTATGCAAACAATATTTAGATCATTTTTATCATTTAACAAAATGTGTATTTTTTGCAAACTAGAATAAATGTTTATTTAGGACTTTACTCATAAAAGAGAGAAGTCCTGGGAATTGAGATGCGATAATTCAACTGAATTGGAGAATTTTTCCAACTCTGCTAATTTGTCCTTAATTTTGAAATTCCCATCTCACTTTCCTGTAATTCTCTCTTTCAGTAATAAAGCGCATAATATAATGAAAAAGTACATTCATTCATAATGTATGGTTTTAATATTATAAAGATGTACATGTGCTGTTTAATGCCATGTGTATGCACTTTTATTGCCAGGAATATAATTTCTCCTAGTAATCACACTGGCATTCACACTCACTTACACTCCACCACTCACACACAATCACACTCATAACTCTGCACACTCATGCTTACACTATCACACACACTCTGTCACTCACACACACTTACACAAACACTAACTCTGCCACACACACTTACACTCTGCCACTCAGACACACACTAATAACTCTGCTACTCATGCTTATACTCTCACACACTCTGCCACTTACGCATGTTTGCACTCTGCTACTAACACACTCACAATCTGCCACTCACACACACTCTGACACACACACTCAGTTACACTCCGTTTACATAACGAATACAGTTTTTGTATTCTTTATGGCAGCTATTGATTCAGAAGCTTTAGGAGGTGCCAAGTGTGAGGGGTGGAGCCGATCATGAGGGGTCAGAGCTGAGCACAAGGGGGTGGAGTCTGGCACTGGACTCCCACTCATGCTTCCTTGTCAGAAAAAAGCACCTGGGAGTGGTGCACCCTGTGCACCAGTTCAGAATCTGCCCTGAATATCTCTCCCTATGCAACCAAGCATTCTGCTAGCATTTCCAGCTTCTCTATTACATTGGTATTAAATTAGTATAAATTGTGTTTTCCTTCTTCACAAATGAGTCAGATATCCTCACTCTTGAAGTGTTGCCTTATAGGAAAAAAAAAGACTAGAAATAGTGTTCTCTGTATAGACTATGTATTTGTATTATCGCCCCCAAAAATAGTGCACTCACTTGCGTTGGAGCAGGGAATTTAGTGCTCTATTAAAACACACCGGTTTATCACAGCCAGAATATACAGGCTTCAGCTTCCACAGTTAATGAAATGGCCCTCTCAGTACAGGATCAGCTCATCCGTAATTAGGAGAGGAAATTCACAAATGGGGCTATTCACTAAAAGGTGAAATAAAGTGAGAAGCAGGGGAGTTGAAGTGAATAGCATGTTAGTTGAAGTGAGTAGCATGTGAGTTAAGGTGAGATGAACATTTAATTTCACCAATTCAGCTATACTTTGTGCAGGAACAAACCTGATGAGTTCACTTAGTGGGCGAACTAACCAGGTTTAGGTTTGAACTAACCTCAACTCACCTGCTATTCACTTTAACTCACCTGCTACTCACTTCAACTCCCCTGCTACTCACCACAACTCACCTTTTAGTGAATAGCACCAATAGTGTAAAAACTACTGTGCAAAAGAAAGGTTAAAAAGCTTACATGAAATCATGGTGCTACACAAGCACTTTACAGCAAATCACTATTACTTAACAGAAGTCCTTTGAATATTTAGAGGCATCTCAATTTCACGTTTTTTTGCAAATTAAATGATGTTTTTTACACTATGTGAATAGTGTAAACCTCTGCTAATTACACATGAGCTGATCCTGTACTGAGAGTGAAGAGAGTTCCAGTTTTTATATGTTTTACCTTGTTTCTATGAGTTCTCTTTTTCTGGAGATGTTTCAAGCTGTAACACAATTTTGCATATTTAAATGTTAAAGAAAAAATATTGCCATGTATCTACACAGTTACAGTGAATACAATTTTCAAGCATTATAGGTACATAAAGCATTCTGTGTGTGTTTAAAGTCTCCTATCACAATTGTAGTAATTTATTTTTGTGTTTTAAATAAACACTCTAAAATTAACAAAAACTATAGCCAAGAAATCGTTTGCTGTACCAATACAATTTTTATATATATATTCTACTTTTAAAAGGACTGTATCACTTAAATATTGTTTTTACTGTGACCGAAGAGACTAAATTATTGAAAATGATCTATACATTGTGTGCCTGAATTAATGCGAAAAATGTGTTTTAACCCATCCGTGACGCGTGTTTCTTGCGTTCCAGACAACGCAAGCACCACAATGTCACTTTTAGTTCCTGGTCACCGATCACAAGGTGATTGGTATGGAGGAACACAATAGCATAGACCCAAGCAGGGTCTTAATAGACCCTGTGGGTCCCTGCCAAAAGATTACAATACCTCCCGATGATTAGGTGAAATGTAGCCGGTGCCCGCTTTGACCATTCAAAGTGGCCTCATCTGACAGGTAGGATCCTGCTGCAAGTCCCTGCAGCGGGATCTGAGCATAGCTTATCACAGGGAGCCACAATGATCTGTTAAAGGCTAGGACGTTCTATGCCGTCCTCATGACTTTTAGGACCTCTAAAATTAGGACGGCATAGAAACATAGAAACATAGAATGTGTCGGCAGATAAGAACCATTCTGTCCATCTAGTCTGCCCTGCATAGAATGTCCTAGCAATGCGAAGGGGTTACTTGTGTCTCCTGTTTATGACAACACCTGTGGATTAAAATGCATATTAACAGTTACCCATGGAAATATGTAATTTACATATCAAGCCACAGGTAATGTCACAGAAAGGAGATTCCCCAGGCATATTTAAAACACATTTTAAAAAACCACAAATCAAAAAATAAACATTTTTTCCAATGTTTACTTGAAAAATGTTTTAATCATCTTCAAGTGCTAAGCAAAAAAAACAGTAACATAGATTCAAACATTTTGCTTGGAAAATATAATGAATTCACAACCCTACATTTCCTATTATGCTGCACCAGCCAAAAGCTAGCAGCATCATAGGAAATGTAGTTTATAGCACGCACAGAGCTTTGCTCCTTTGCAAAGCAGCAGTGAGAACCTAACCAGCTGCTGTGAGCCTCCTCTAAAAAAAAGTCACTAGAGGACCATGGATAATCCTGAAATGTCACTGACCCTCTACGGCATATACATAGCAAAATGTCCATTGTTTTTTTACCATGATCAGCTGGTTGTAGCTGATACAGCGCACATTGTGAGCTACTTTACTGCACTCACAATCTTTTAAGTAAGCCTTTTTTATACTTCTATTAAATCTGGTCTTTATTGTACTTCACTGTTGTGGCATTGCTTTACCCTATTCTCCCCATATTTATGTGATGGTACACACGTGCTGAGTTGCAGAAATAAGTCTAAAGGCAAAGTAACAGTTCCCCTTCAGAAAACTTCTGGAGATCCCAGTTATACACTGTGAGAGAGCAGTATACTGCTCCAGTTTTGTGAGTGCAATCCCTTTCATCCATTACACATGTAGAAGAATTCTGGAAACAGAGAACACTACTGTATTTTTTTTCTGTTTGTATTATGGTTACCTCCACCATAATCAAGATCTTCAATCAATTCCACCTGAATCTGTCTACCTGAAATATAAGTATTGTCTAGAAGCCTTTTTTCTTATTCACATCAAATTGTTTATTTTTTATTTAAACACACATATTTAGCTTTTTTTCACTAAAATTGTAT
Organism: Pelodytes ibericus; assembly: GCA_036172795.1. Classification (NCBI taxonomy): domain Eukaryota; kingdom Metazoa; phylum Chordata; class Amphibia; order Anura; family Pelodytidae; genus Pelodytes; species Pelodytes ibericus. Next base: position 40,795,444 of record CM069861.1, read on the forward strand.
AATAATGATATTAATCTCTTTTTTTTATCTCTGCGTTCCTTCATTTTTTTTTTATATTTGTTCTACTTAAGTGGAAAAAGAGGTCATTTTCCAACTGGATGTAAGCAGCAAAAATACTAATATTTTATGTTTACTAATTGTCCATAGTAGCGCCTAACACTTCAACTTACTTCATTGCGATCAAAAGATTTCCCTTCACCAGCATCTCCATGCAAAGCACAGACATGTTTCCATGCTGCCTCTCTAGCGTACCCATGCTCTGATCTGATGTCAGAGTGCCAGGGTCACATGACCTTCTGGTTCTCAATCAGATCAGTGTGCAGGCAATGTGAGAGTGGCAACGTGAAACTGGCTGTGGAAAAATAATGGTCATAGATTGGCATATTAATGGGCATACGGGCTGTGGCATGTTAATGGGCAAAGAGTGGCATATTAATGGGTATTGTGGTGGTGGCATATTAATTAGCACACTGTGACATATTAATGGGCATACTGGCTGTGGCATATTAATGGGCAAGCTGTGGAATACTAATGGGCATACTGGCTGGGGCATATTAATGGGCATACTGTGTTATATTGATAGGCATACTGTGTCATAGTAATGGGCATACTGACTGTGGCATATTTATGAGCACAGAGTGGCATATTAATGGGCATACTGGCTGTGGCATATTACTGAGTATAGAGTGGCATATAAATGGGCATAGTGTGGCATCCCCCGCAATTGCCGTTAGGTGGAGAGAGAACAGAGCTGTCAATTCCAGACACTTATTTTGCAGATATATACATGCGATCATTGTGATTGGCTGTCACATAAATCATATGAGTCTGGGGAGTCCACAGTCATGTCAGATCCATTGCGATTCGTGATGTGCCTTGCACGTCATGTGACATGAAGGGGTTAATTTCCTTCCTGGGAGAAAAAATGAAATTGAAACATCTGTCTGATAAAATTAGTCATTAATCAAACACTGTAAAGCATGAACATCAAGAGTAGGTAGGTGGCCAGGTATAGAGGGTTGAATCTTAAATATGTCCCAAAAACTATACATAAAAATCTGTATATAAAATGTTCCTGTAATCAGTTTTCAGTGGGAATCCATGAACACCTGGATCATCAGCTGACTCTGAAGCCTTCCTGTCTCAGACCTACTATTCGCTAGTTTTAAAATCAGTCTATTATTGGATTTTTTTAAATACTGCCAAATATAGGGCTTGGGGCAGAGTAATTCTTCACTACTATATATATCCATTAAGTATATGTTAATTGATCTTGATTTTTACCCGATACCTGAGGGTGAGCAATTTTTAACTCAGCCCAGGTGATCCACAATGCTTTAAATAGCTATACTTTTTCCTACAAGAGAGAAAGAAGCACACCGCGCCTAGATGTGATGGCAATAGCAGCAACAAAATCTACCAGTGTCTCACTCCAGGTAACAAACAAAACAAAACAAACACGTGAAAAAGTGCGCTGTAGCCCAACACTCTAATACACACTCAATAAAGTAAAATCAGGTATTACCCTTAAATGTGGCATAATCAGCTCAATTTGAACCAGAAGGGATAAAACAGAAAACAATAATAATATAGTGTAGTACTTCAATAAAAAGTGCCAATATTCATAAATAATTGAGAACACACTCACATTTTACTGAGCAGAGTTCTGCTCAGTCTGTATAGCGTCCAGGGAGCCCACAAGGGGTTAATGATCCAGCAGGTCTCCAGGTAACAGTAAGAGAGAGTGAAGAGGAGGCTTATTAGTGTGAATAAATTTAATATAAAAAAAGGTACATAAAAATCTTACATTCCATATCACAGGATTCAGCATAAAAGTACACAAAGCCAGTCCCAAAAGGTCTCCTCTCCTCCACAACCTGGAACCTCTTGTGAAGGAGAGGAGACCTTTTGGGACTGGCTTTGTGTACTTTTATGCTGAATTCTGTGATATGGAATGTAAGATTTTTATGTACCTTTTTTTAGACACCTCAGGATTTGGAAGGTGCCCAGAAATGCTGGATGCTCTTGGACCTTTAAATAAGTGCAAGTTGTATGTGTTTATAAGTAAAATACCTTAATACCTTTTGTTCTATACCCCAGAAAAGGTTAAAAGCACTCTTTGTGTGCCTGACAGGTTATATCTAGGGTCTCAGATTTCCGCTGTCCAGCCCATAGCTCATCCATTACCACAATTTTTAAGGTAGCTCTTTTATGACTGCCCTGCCCATCTGAATGAGTATTCTTTCAATGGTAATTGATGGGGTTTGGCTTATTTAAATTAGCTGTCCAGTGGATTTAAACTATGGGCCAATATAAGGAGTTCTCCAGGGACCTGTTCATTAACAGAAATGTACAAAGAACAAGAGGTCACCCCCTGAGACTGGAAGAGCAAAGATTACCTTTACGGTAAGGACAATACAATTATGGAACTCACTGCCAAGAGAGGTAGTGCTATCAACCACAATAGATGCATTTAAAAATGGTTTGGATGTTTTTTTAGAAGAGCAGAACATACAGGGGTATTAATAACAGAATAAGCATTAGTAATAGAGCTTTTTGATCCAAGGAGAAATCTGATTGCCCTTTTGGAGTCAAGAAGGAATTTTTTCCCCTAGGAGGCAAAATTCGAAATAGCTTCCTTAGGGGTTTTTTTGCCTTCTTTTGGATCAAAACGCTGAAATGATAGGTAGAAGGGTTGAACTTGATGGACTTGTTTCTTTTTTCAACCTAAATTACTATGTTACTATGTTACTATGTTACTATTTCATATATCCTGGCACTAGCTGATCAATCGGTGAATTGGGAAATACAGATTTATAACTTGGTAGGATAAGTTTCCATAACATAACATAGCATGCATATATCAGTTGATACATAAGAACCACTCAAAACAATCACTACATAATTGCCTAATTTAGCTAATTTGAAATTATGTGAGATGTGATTTTTTTCTCCTTGTGCTTAAATCCAGAATATGTAATGATCTGAAAACTGAATTGTTTTGCATTGTTACAAAATCTCACAAATATTAGCAAGTCTTAGTGGCAGGTTGGCAAGTCTGGAGATGCATTGGCAAGTCTGAGGGACAGATTGTCAAGTGTGGGGGTCAAAGTGGCAAGAACTGATGGATAGATTGGCAAGTCTGGGGTTGCATTGGTTAGTCTGAGGGGTAGATATTCTGACATAGTAAAAGTGATGTATTTGCTCTATACAGTATTTGCATTGATTCTACTAATAAAGCTTTAATATAGCTTATTGGTGAAAAGGATTAATTATCCAAAATGATCCATTATTCAAAATATTTCTGGCCCCAAGCATTACGGATCAGGTATACTCAACGTGTAGTCTGTGTTAGTATCAAAGGTTACTGTAATTCTTATGGTGGGGGAGTCAGGTCTACTTGCCATAGCCCACCAAAGTTATTGTAGGTAAGGTACGTAAAATATTCCGTTGAGGGCAGGTTATATCTGGTTTGCAGTTCCTGAAAAGAAAGTTTTGATTCCAGGGAATAAATTTGGGAAAGTCTCAAAATACCACTCCTCTCCCAATTTTTAAGATTTAAATTCTCAGTATAATAAGAAATTATATCTAAAGGGGAAGAATAGAGTATACCGTTAGGAATTTTTAACATAGATTTAAATTTCTTTAGAGAAGCTATAATACCTTGAACAATACAGTTTGAAGATTTCATCTGTGGACAATCATTAATGTCTATATATAGGCTATAGAAAGGATTAAACTTTCCACAGGATTGAATTTCAATTTGATACCAATCCTTTGTCCAGGATGATTTTTTATTCCATCTTAAAAAATTAGATATCATAATATTTTGATGGATTCTTTCGATATCTGGGAAAGATAGTCCCCCATGTTTCCTTCTACGAGTCATGGTATTATAGCTTATTCTTGATTTTTTACCGTTCCACACAAACTCCAACAGTATAGTTTTAAACATAGACAAATATTTAACAGGGACCTGGAGCGGGATTGATATAAACAGGTATATCAAATTAGGAATCAGATAGGCATTAATGGTGTTAATTCGGCCTAACCAAGAAATCTCCAAGCCTTTCCAATTGGTCAATTTATCCTTAAAATATGAAAGCATAGGGAAATAATTAGCAGGAATAAGAGAATCGGGGTCGATCCTTAATTTGATACCCAGATAATCAATTTCATTATTCTTAGTGTTCCATCCATAGAGTTGATATAACGACTCAAGAGATGCAGCATCAAGATTGGCTGTTAATATTTGAGTTTTTTTAATATTTAATTTGTAATTAGAAAAGGTACTATATATATCGATCACTCTCATTGCTGCTCTAACTGAAGTTATTACATTTTCGAGAGTAAGCAAAATATCGTCAGCAAAGAGAGAGATCTTCATATTCTGGTTTGCTACGTTTATCCCAAAAATATCGTGGTTCTGTCTAATTAAAGCTGCTAAAGGTTCGATTGTTAGCAAGTATAAAAGAGGTGCCAAAGGGCAACCTTGTCTGGTTCCATTCCTGATATCGAACCTGTTTTAGTCTAAATCTGAGTTTAAAATCTTTGCTCGGGGGGTTGAGTATAGAGCCATAGTATTCATTTTAAAGTCACCCTCAATACCAAAGGCATTTTTTTTTTTTTCTCTCTCTCCTGTTTCTCTCTTCACTAAAGAATTATGCAAATCTAATTGTCTTGCAATACCCTAAGGATTGGAATTAAATTTGACTATTTGATGGCGGCAGATCATCAGCCACCTATTGATATTAGATAATTGTTCCTACAATTGCTATGCGTATGTATATTATGAATTCCTTCCAGTATCTTCTCTTTCCATGATGACTAGTACCATAAGATCTATGGATCAGATGTTATGGGTAAATTCCCTGAAAATTATTTCCTTTTGATTTTTTATTATGGGAAAATTCCCTGAAAATTATTTCCCTTTGATTCTTACCTGCTCTATATTGGGCCCTAGACTTTTGATTTTTTATTATGGGAAAATCCCCTGAAAATTATTTCCCTTTGATTCTTACCTGCTCTATATTGGGCCCTAGACTTTTCCTTATATCCGACTAAATATAATTGTATATACACCTTGGACATCATGGAACTGAAGCTTCTGGATGTTATAGAACTTTATATTTGGGGAAATCTTTCTCTCAAGATTAGTTATGAGGCCATACCACGGCCGACGCCTTCTCCTTTGCCTTATAATTTGTTAATTGGTGTGCGAGTTTGAAGTACGAGACGGAGCATGTGGGCCGGGGTGGGCCCTACCTCTCTGATTTCCTTTTTTGGCCCCTCGCCACTTGTTACCTACTAACTTTATCAAATTTATATTCATCTATTATATGATACTCACTGCTACCCAGTATGAGATGGACTCTGCAACACCAGCAGAGTAATTTTGAGGATTTTCTTTTATTATCTCCTCAACCCGGTACGAATGTGTAACAGTGTTTTTGTATGTGTATGCTTGTTTAGTTTTACTCTTGTTTTCTTTTTTCTTCTTTTTTCCTTTCCTTTTTTCTTCTATTTTCTATTATTTTTTTTCTTCTCGTTTTCTATTCTCTTCGTTTTTTCTTTGGTCTTTTACTTACTCGCACTTCTTAGCTGGAACGATGCGGTCATCTTGGCTCTTCGGGGCTGGAGGCTGGGTCTGGAGTCGGTGGGTCGGGTCCTCCCTTAGATGGGTTTGTCACATTTTTCTCCCTGAATGTTCAAGGTCTTAACTCCCCTCAAAAAAGGGGTAATCTTTATGATACCTTAGTGCGTCACAACATAGATGTGGCGTTCACTCAAGAAACCCATTGGTCAAGTACAGCCAAACCCCTTTGGAACTTTACAAAATATTTGATGATTTCTGGGGCCAGCATTCAGGGAGGGAAAAAAAAAACAGGCGTGGCAATATTTTTATCCAGGAAAATAAAATTTGAATCGATATATGAGGAATGTGATATAGGAGGTAGATATATAATACTGATTTGCAAGCTAAACAATGTTATGTACACCCTTATGAATATATATGCCCCAAATCAATTCCAAATACGTTTCTTCCGTAAACTTTTTGAAAGAATAGAGCAGATCTCTAAAGGTATTCTGATTTGTGCAGGAGATATGAACTGTGTGAGTGATATAAGACTGGTTAAAAGTCTACCAACGGGCTCCTCAGTGGCTCCCTCAATTAAATCAACTGCATTGGCTTTCTCAAACTTTATACATGATAATTCTTTATTTGATATCTGGAGAACACATCACCCATTGGATAGAGACTTTACCCATTTTAGTAAGGTACATGGATCCTATTCACGAATAGATATGATTTTGACCAGGGCTCGTGATCTTGAACAATTTCTCACTTCATCTATAGGTTCGATTTCCTGGTCTGACCACGCCCCTCTATTTTTCACAATCAGAAATAATCCTGACTATCATACAAGAAACAGATGGAGACTAAATGAATCATTGTTAAGCAGAAACTCTGATATCCAAAACTTAACACTACAGATTACCTCCTTTCTTAAATCTAATGACAATGGAGAGGTCTCGGATCACACACTATGGTGCACACTAAAATGTTTTATAAGAGGACTCTTAATTAAATTGGGTAGTGAAAGAAAAATAAAAAATGATAAACCATTATCAGACTTATACATAGAATTGGCTAAAGTTGAAAGATCAAATAAAATGGCCCCTAATGATCTAGATACACTCAATATATTAGAACTACAAAAACTTATTAAAATAAAATTGGATACTCAAACTAAATTAGCAATATCCCGTCTGAATCAGAAATGGTACTCTGGAGCCAATAAGGTTAATAAAATTTTAACAAACAAATTAAACAAGCAAAATAAACAGACCCGTATTAAAAAGATTATAATAGGCTCTCAGACAATGTTATCCCCTAGAGATATTTCCAACGCCTTCAAAGACTATTATAGCTCCTTATATAACCTCCACAATTGTAATAAATCCCAATCCGATATTGCCTCCTTTCTTCAAGGTCTAAACCTCCCTAAAATTACTTCTGAAGATCTCGATAGACTGAACACACCTATTAAACTTGAAGAAATTCAACACGTTATACAAAATCTTAAATCTAATAAAGCTCCAGGTCCTGATGGTTATACAGCAAGACTCTATCAGGCTTTCTCTCTGTCCATTTCCCCTTTATTATTAAGAACCTTTAAAGAAATATCTAGTGGGAGATTACCCCCTACTGAAATGTTACAGGCCACCATCTCTCCTATTCTCAAACCAGATAAGGACCCAGCCACCCTGCCAAATTATCGTCCTATATCTTTAATAAATCTTGACTTAAAAATCTTTTCAAAAATACTGGCGGACCGTTTGAAAACAGTAATTTCTAAACTAATTCATATGGACCACGCAGGTTTTATTGAAGATAGAAACTCTGTTGACAATATCCGTAAAATAATTAATATTCTTTATAATATTAGAGCTAGAAATACTTCATCAATCATTATAGCACTGGACGCTGAAAAGGCCTTTGACAGGGTGAGCTGGTCCTTTCTGGAAGGAGTATTGGAGGCTCTAAGCCTTTGACAAAAGTTCCCAAATGCACATAGGTTGGGTGTGGGCAAGTTGCATTCCAGAATCTCCTCCCAAACCGCAACAAATACAGGGAGGTGGGGACCTACCAGGGGTGCTGTGTATTCCATAGGCATCTTTAAAGGAGAGGTTATCAAACCTCTGCAATATCATTAATGGTATATCTAATAAAAAAATATGGGAGTGCTATGGCTTTAAACAAGATAGAAAATAGTAGAGGTAGTTATCAAAAGGTAGTATTGAAATAGAGATCAAAGCGAGCACAGTAGGAGCCAGTAGCATAAAGAACTCACAGACAGAGTAGGTCATAGATTAGCATATCCTGACTAGCCAGTATGGATTGGGGTGTCCCATTTAAATTCAAGAATATACATACTGGGAAATGGTTTGGCACAGTTAAAATCAAAGAGATGGAGACATTCCAGTCCAGAGTGCAAAACAGTGTGTTGAGGGAAATTTCTGGACATAATAATGTTCTTTTCACCCAGTGGGTGAGCTCATGCAAACATTATTATGTCCCCACTGGCTCAGGTGGAATATAAGGATGTTTTTTAAAGAGCCTCTTATTTTGGCGGGCAATTTTTTATGGGGAGGAGGGGTGAGGTGCTGGGAGGGGGCACCATTTTAAGTGTCCACCAGCCCTGAAGACACAGTATCAGTGAGTGAAGATTAGTGTAGATATTCCGGATGATTGATTAGCTACATCAGATTTGTCCAGCCTCAAAAGTTAAAAGACAGAAGGGATTTGTGCTATAGGTATGTGTCTGGTTGTCCGAACAGGGCAACCGAGCAATGGTACTGTGCAGGACTGTCAGTATGTTGTGGTTGTGGTGTCCACCAATGAAATAAAAGATAAGGACAGAGGGCCAGGGACCATGTGACATGGATGAGAAATGTAACTCATGGACCGTTGGAAGACATTGATGTCAGTGTCCAAAGTCATCCAGACTATGGAGTAAGTCTAATCTGCAGCAGCAGATATTGTCTAATGTCCAAGCATATGCATGTCCTTTTAAAGGTAAGCTAGCTACAGGAACATTTGTTAACAGGTGTTCCATTCCCTTGAGGTGAGTATACAGTTATTTATGAGGTAGGGGTCATCTCCTGACTTTTATGCTGGGATTTTTCTCATCTAGGTCGCTCTTTACGTTGAGGCCTTTGTAGCCAGGGTTGGGTCTTAAGTTATGGGGTGATATGTTTTAGGCCTCCTGCCGAGTGCTTATCAGGCAGAATATTTTATGGTAAGTCTGATGGTGGATTGTCCACTTGCATACCGACAGGGTCAAAATAAATCTCCAGAAATAAGGTATTTCTGACTTGTAAATGGCCAATGATGGGACACAGTCAATCAGGATATATTCTGGAGAGCTCTTTAACCCCTTGACCCACCTGGATGTGTATATGTCAAACATGGTCCTTGAGGACCATGAGGACGTATATATACATCCTGAGTATTTTCACTTTCACTGCCTATGCTTTAAAGGTCCAGGGCACCACGATAACCCTGTGATTAGGGTTCCATATGGAAAAGGAACATGCTCCTCCAATATGGTGTGCCCTGTGGTTGAGACAGCCACAAAACCTAAATAAAACATACAGGAGCCAAGGAAATGAGGTAGAACTGTGACAGCAATCCATCAGGCAGGGTATCCAAGTCCCGAATAACAGTCTGAAGTTGGATATTGTCATCCTCTAGAGTCTATATACACTGAGCCTGCTTGTTAAGATCCCCATTATCCCCACTATCTCATTTTGTATGGCTGAGCTGATCCTCTCAGCCATCACTGCCATGTCAGTCGGTATATGCATGGCCAAGTTGGTAAGAACAGTCTTAGTTAAGGATACAGTCACTATGCCATTTCAATGCCTGTGGCTACCAGGCCATTTTCTTACTACAGTCAGTCTACACCATCCCAGCAACATGAATTTAATCGAAGACTGCGCCAAAGAAAGATAGAAGGAAAAAAGAAAGTTGTGGAACAGAGTAGAGGAGATAGATGATGGACAAACAAACAACTATAGGTTCCTATAGGCAGATCCCAATGCCAAAGAGAAGAAGAGAATGTGTGTGAATTGGAGAGCTAAAGATGTATACAATCACAGGAAAAGTGTGTCAACATATTTAATATTACACTTTTCACAGTTAAAACCTAATAAAAAAAAAATCAAGATATAAGAGAAGTACCTCTTCTTTTACTCGACCCCAGTTAAAACATCAAGTAGCATTTATAACTTGTTTTTATTTGTTTTATCTGAAAATCACAAAGTTAAATATATTGTACACATTATGTATGTCTTTAGCACTCATTCCAATTCACACACCTCTGATCATCAATAGATGGACCAATGTCCTCTTCCTAAATGTTTTTGTTTTGTTGGCACGATATTTAATTAGCCCTGTTTAATAAAAAAAATAAAAAAAGCAGAAAAGCTTTATTTAAAAAAAAAAATAAATGGAGAGAGTTCAGAGAAGGGCTACTAAACTGGTTCATGGGTTGAAGGATAAAACTTGCCAGGAAAGGTTAAAGCATCTTAACATGTATAGCTTGGAGGAAATACGTAACAGGGGGGATATGATAGAAACATTTAAATACATAAAGGGAATCAACACAGTAAAGGAAGAGAGTATATTTAAAAGAAGAAAAACTACCACAACTAGAGGACATAGTCTTAAATTAGAGGGGCAACGATTTAAAAGTAATATCAGGAAGTATTACTTTACTGAGAGGGTAGTGGATGTATGGAATAGCCTGCCAGCAGAAGTGGTAGAGGTAAACACAGTAAAGGATTTTAAGCATGCGTGGGATAGGCACAAGGCTATCCTAGCTATAATATAGGAAACTGGGGACTAATAAAAATATTTAGAAAATTGGGCAGACTAGATGGACCGAATGGTTCTTATCTGCCGAAACATTCTTTGTTTCTATGTTTCTATGTTTCTATGACAAAATGTGTTTGTTTACTGCTGCAACAGAATACAACTTGCTCCTAACATGTCTAACCAGAGAATAGTATGATTGGCTACATAACTCTGATTTGTCATATTGTAACCTGTGAGATAATTAAAAGAAGAGTTGTCACTCCTTATTGTTGATTATAAAAAGGTTCATTAGATTAAATCAGTTCTATTCATGTAGTTACTTCTATTGCTTGATTGCTCAGTTATATATGATTCCTCTGCATTTGTCATAATTTGCCAATAGTCTTAGACTACATTATTTTCTCTGTCGGTTGTTGACCATGATCTTTTTAAAGCAATATATAACAGCCAAAACCATGGATGATGTCAAACAATTTATCTCATAGTTTACAAAACACAATAAAGTGATTCAATATTTCCAAGCAAACACTAGCTGAGAACCATGGAAAGACAACCGTAAGATAATTTAGTATTGTTTTCTTGAAAACTGTGTCATACTCCAGTCAAAGAAATAATCGTAATAATGAGCAACGTATATTTGTGTGTATTATGTTATTTGAGGGCCTGTTCTACAATGAAAAAATGGAATGTCACTAAAATGAGGCTAGAAGAGAGAATAAGATAGACAGCTGACAATGAAGATAAGATTTTATTTAGAGAAGCTGACAGTTTTTTTTAGAACTCATTCCAGTGTCATTGACACTGTATTTTCTTTGCCTTTCTTTATTGTGTGACAGGGATGTTTGGCAGAGCAACTACAATATTCTGCTTGTATAGTTACCCTGTAATTGGATCTGCTAGTTCACTACATTTAGATTTATCTCAATTTGATCAACAAATAAATAGTTGTATTAGGTTTTCTTTGAAATTCACAGACATAGTCAATGTTGAAACTGTCACCCACAGCCGTCACATCTTTTAATAGAATGTGAAAGACGGCAATCAGTTTATGTCACCCTGATTGTTATGTTAATGCATCTGGGATCAGTGATCTGTTTTGTGAAAGCCAGTTCAATAAAACTGATTAAGAAAAAAGTGCCTTCAGTCATATAGCAATACAATGCACAGCCCCAGAGTTCAATCTGCAAATTTGCTTGTATTAGTTTAAAAAAAAACTGTTTTTATTCAGTGAGCCAGGTATCTCCAGCTTGATGAAGTGTGTGAGATCAAGATAGTATCTATGTGAAATGCCTTACAGTTTTTTTTTCCAAGCACCTCGTTAGTGCTGTCAGTTCTCTGGCCCCAGAGCACAACTTTTTTGAGAGAGTGTATTGTGTATATATGGAGAATGTAGATATATATATTGTTCCCACTGCTGAAAGCAAACTTCTATCCCAGTGGAAGGATATATGTATAGCCTGCCACAAGATATAGATATATATATATATATATATATATCCTGTTTTTTTACTATAGATTTTATTAATAAAAAAGACAATTGATTTAGGAATTTTTCCAACTGGCCTTAACTGCGGAATTCCCTTGTCAATTTTCTGCAATTTCCTCTTGCATGAATAAAGTCCTATATATATATATTCATACATACACAGTGGGGGGAAAGTATTTGGCCCCTGCTGATTTTTAATGTTTGCCCACTGACAAATAAATGATCAGGCAATAATTTTAATGGTAGGTATATTTTAACAGTGAGACAAAGAACAAAACAAAATCCAGAAAAACGCATGTCAAAAAAGTTATAAATTGATTTGCATGTCATTGAGTGAGATAAGTATTTGATCCCCTATCAGTCAGCAAAATTTCAAGCTCCCAGGTGTCTTTTATAGAGATAACGAGCTGAGATTAGAAGCACTCTCTTAAAGGGAGTGCTCCTAATCTCAGCTCGTTAACTGTATAAAAGACACTTTTCCACAGAAGTAATCACTCAGATTCCAAACTCTCCACCATGGCCAAGACCAAAGAGCTGTTCAAGGATGTCAGGGACAAGATTGTAGACCTACACAAGGCTGGAATGGGCTACAAGACCAGAAGAAGGTGACAACAGTTGGTGTGATTATTCGCAAATGGAACAAACACAAAATAACTGTCAGTCTCCCTCGATCTGGTGCTCCATGCTAGATCTCACCTAATGGAGTTTAATGATCATGAGAACAGTGAGCAATCAGCCCAGAACTACACTGGAGGATCTTGTTAATGACCTCAAGGCAGCTGGGACCATAGTCACCAAGAAAACAATCTGTAACACACTACGCCGTGAAGGACTGAAATCATGAAGTGCCATCAAGGTCCCCCCGATCAAGAAAACACATGTACAGGCCCATCTGAAGTTTGCCAATGAACATCTGAATGATTCAGAGTAGAACTGGGTAAAAGTGTTGTGTTCATATGAGACCAAAATCAAGCTCTTTGGCATCAACTCAACTCGCCGTGTTTGGAGGAGGAGGAATGCTGCCTATGACCCCCAAGAACATCATGCTCACTGTCATACCACTGTCAAAAATGGAGTTGGAAACATTATGCTTTGAGTGTTTTTCTGCTAAGGGGACAGGACAACTGCACCGCATCAAAGGGACGATGAACGGGGTCATGTACTGTCAAATCTTGGGTGAGAACCTCCTTCCCTCAGCAAGGGCATTGAAAATGGGTCATGGATGGGTATTCCAGCATGACAATGACCAAAAACACAAAGCCAAGGCAACAAAGGAGTGGCTCAAGAACAAGCACATTAAGGTGCTGGAGTGGCCTAGCTAGTCTCCAGACCATAATCCCATAGAAGGTTTGAGTTGCCTTGAAACCTTAATAACTTAGAGAGGATCTGCAAAGAGGAGTGGGACAAAATCCCTCCTTAGATGTGTGCAAACCTGGTGGTCAACTAAAAAAAACGTCTGACCTCTGTGATTGTCAACAAGGATTTTGCCACCAAGTACTAAGCTGAAGGGGTCAAATACTTATTTCACTCACTGACACGCAATCAATTTATTCTTTCACTGTTAAAATACACCTACCATTAAAATTATAAACTGATCATTTCTTTGTCAGTGGGCAAACATTCAAAATCAGCAGGGGATCAAATACTTTTTTCCCTCACTGTATATACAGACACACACATGTGTGTGTGTGTCTATATATATATATATATATATATATATATATATATATATATACTACTGGATGTGTGTGTGTGTGTGTGTGTGTGTGTGTGTATATATATATGGAAGGCATGGCCTGAAGTTGTGGGAGGGGCTTGGTTCCCCTTCTTAAAGGGGCATCAACCCTTCCCTCATTACCTGTTGGGTCTGGCGAATTGTGGGTAGAGAGATCGTCACTTCCGTTTTTGCTGGCGCCATTCTGCTCACCTGTATCTCCGTTGGTGGATTCCTGGGCCCTGTGAGTGCTGTTTCCTCCGGTTTTCGCCCGTCTGGCTTCAATTCCTGTCCGAGACCTTCACTGCAGAATCGTAAGTCTCGGCCGTCGCATTTTCGGCGCGGCCGTTTTTCGTCATCCCTGTTGTTTCGGTCTCACTCGTGTGAACTTTCGGTTTATTCACATGAGTGCCGGCGTTCGGCTTTCGGCTGGTTTTCGCATGAGCATGCTTCATTGGTTTTCGTATTATGCCCGTCATTTGCCGAATACTTTTACTGTTCGGTTGCTACTTGTTAACCGAGGGCGACCTCTGGTGGCTGTTTTTACTTACTTCACTCTCAGTGCATTCTACGTCCCCTGGTGGTCAATTAAGTTATGGCATGTTGCTCTAATAAACTGATTTAAATATGTTTTTGCTTGAAACATGTATCATGCTGGTTACACTTTTGTTCCGCAATTTGTTTAATATGTTTTCAATTATTTACACTATGCTTTTACACTCGGTCACCTTTTGTTCATTCCTTTGCCGTATCTGGTCTTTTACATGGTTTAATTATGGTAGGCACCAAGGAGACCTCGGGTGCTCAGTGTCAGTTATAGGGACCTCTTGCATTCAGTATTCGGCACCGAGTGCACCGGGATTTGCTACCCACCACCTGTTTTTCACTTGCATGGGTCAGTTCATTTTAATTTACCGTAATGGGTCGCACATGTCAGATCTGGGTCTCAGATTGGCTGGGGTTTTTTTTTTAGGGGCACAATTTCTTTTTACCCATTCGAACGTCAATTACTCTCGTAGGTCACGTCGGATCTCCTATACACTTATCTACTATCTGACGACGTACGTCACGTTTTCGACTACTTCCCCTACCCTTTAAGGTGTGTTTGGATACTGGCATCCCAAATTAGGACCCACTAGGTACATTTTCTGGCCTTCTACGCCTTACGTTAGTGGTCCCGCGAGGCCAACACCCATCCTCAAGTCGGAGGTACGGCATCCCCTCGGGCCCATTCATAGCTAGCCGCCTCGCTTAGTTGCATAGAGAGGGCCTCACTTGTCACTCCCATTCTGTCTTATGCCTTTCCAAGTCACTGAGAGGCCTCCACCCCGCCATAATGCCAATGGCCACATACCCCACTCGCGCCAATTCATAGATAGTGCCTCTCAAGGCCGCTTGGCCACTAGTAGGGCCTCACTTGTCACGTCGCTTAGTAATCCTTCGCCGCTTGGCATTAGTTACAATAGCCAGTTGGGTAGCCCCAGTTAACAATACTATTTTATGTTATAGCATGTCTCAAGTTCCTGAAGAAAGGGAAGATGTGTCCATCACCAGTACACCAGCTAGATCGGTCACTCCATCGCGGGGTGACGACAGCGCGAGCCCTGCATCACTCAGGGCTTGGACTGTTCCGAGAATTACGGCCGAATTGAGGAGGAGGAATATTCCGTTCCCCGCTACAGCCAGGAAAGCTGAGCTGTACAGACTTTTAAATACCCAGACTGATAACTCTGGGGCAGGGGAAGGATCCAGCGGGAACCAGTCCTCAGATCTGCAGTCAGTTTTGTCATCAGTCTTGGTCTCTTTGGGTTGTATTGCAGACAGACTGGACAAAATGGATGCAGGTAGCCAGCAAAGGTCGCCTGCTGCTGCGGGGAGCCCAGTTGCTGCAGTATGCTTGGACCCCCTACCGGGTAATTTACCAGCTAGTTCTAAAGACCCGCATATAATCACCCCAGCACACATGGTGCCTGCTAAAACCAGAAAGGACATCTTGGAAGGAAAGGATATCAATCTGGTATCACTTTTGATTGCCTCACAAGATGTCCTTGAGAATAAGACATATGCAAATGGGGATGTGTCAGTGGTTCTCAAGTCCAGAGATCCCAGGTTGAATCAAAAGCTTTCCATCCCAGAATTTGTTCTAGCTTTTGGTATATACAGAGACGTCCTATGCTCTGTATATCCAGATAGGAGGGAGGAATTAGACCTTTACCTCCACAAGCTGGTGGATTTGGGACACAAGTACGGTGGTACGTCTTTTTACGACTACCACCGTGCTTTTTCCGCAAGAGCAGCTGCCACTCTAGCACAGTTCAATATTCGAGCCGATTGGGGTGTGCTTGATACTGAGCTGTTTTGCCGGCACTTTGCGGGCTTGAAAACCCCGGCTTGTGCCATTTGTTCGTCCAATTCCCACACGGCTAATTTATGTCCTAATTCCCCTGAGGTGAATGCTGTTTTTTCACCCGCTAATGTGGTACCCACAGGGAGGTCTGGCAGGGTGCTTAAAGATAAACTAGGCCGTGATATTGTATTCTTGGGCAAGTCACAGGTCTGTAATAATTTCAACGCCGGGTCTTGCGGTTACAGTGCCTGCAGGCTTCTGCATGTCTGTTCCAACTGTTTCAGGGCTCACGCCAAGGCTATGTGCCCCAATAAACTATTCCCTAAGCAGTATCAGACGTCTCTTCGTGTCCCCCTACTAAAATAACTTTTACGTACTCACCCATCACAACATCTCGTTGACTTTTTGGTGACGGGGTTTACAGTGGGGTTTCACACGGGTATTGTTCACATGCCTACAGGAATCCTGGAGTGTAAAAACTTACAGACAGCCCTTGCAGCACCCGACACTATCGACTTACTCCTTCAGAAGGAGTTGGATCAAGGATTCTTGTTAGGCCCTTTTGATTCCCCGCCGTTCTCGGTTTGGAGAACTAATCCCATAGGACTGGTCACTAACAAATCCTCACTTAAACAAAGGCTAATTGTCGACCTGTCAGCCCCTCATGCATCTCCTACGCCAAGTCTAAATTCTTTAATACCATCCGAAGAATTCTCCCTCCAATATGCTAACATAGATAACGCGGTCACAGCCATCCTCTCAGCCGGGGTAGGCGCATGGTTGGGTAAAACAGATATTGTGAACGCTTTCAAATTACTCCCCATTCATCCATCCCTGTGGCATTTGCATGGGGTCAAGTGGCGAGGCTCGTATTACTTTTTCACTCGTCTCACGTTTGGTTCAAAAAGCAGCCCCAAGATTTTTTATAATTTTGCGGAGACACTGTGTTGGATGCTGCTTAACCTCTGTAAGTGCCCCACAGTTATCCATTACCTGGACGATTTCCTGACTGTAGAGAGTAACTCAGCACCTCCTACTAGCCTCCAGTCAATCACACGACTGTTTACTCGATTAGGAGTTCCGGTATCACCGACTAAGACTGAAGGTCCCGATACTATAATTAATTTCTTAGGAGTAGTACTAGACTCCGTGAACATGCAGGCTAGCCTCCCCAGGGACCAGATTGAACGCATTCTGACAGCCATCGATCTTTACTTGGGAGGTGGCTCATGTAATAGGATGGAATTGCAATCCCTGTTGGGTTCATTAAATTTCGCTATGAAAATTATTCTCCAGGGGAGAGCATTCATTTCCAGGTTGCTTCACCTTTTTCCTATGTTTCAAACCGACGCATCCCGCATCACACTAGACATACATGCCACTGCTGACCTTCGTATGTGGAAGGAGTTTTTGCTAAGCTGGAACGGGAAAAGCATCTTTATCCCGGTTTGGTCGGAACATTCAGTATCACTCTGGACAGATGCAGCAGCCACTTCTGGATTTGCCGCTATTTGGGGCAACAGATGGATGTATGGTAAATGGCCGGAAGAGATTACAGAGATCCCCAGGTTTAAGGAAACTTCAGCACTTTTTGAGCTGTATCCTATCGTGGCGGCAGCAGTTAAGTGGAGAGCAGGCTGGTCTGGGAATGCGGTTCGTTGCTTCTCTGACAACATGGCTACATGCCACATTGTGAATAAGGGACGTTCCTCTTCCCTGGCCATCATGCGGTTCATGAGGACTCTCTCATGGCTGGCCGCCAAACACAGTTTTCTTTTGTCTTGTGTTCATGTGCCTGGTTTTCTCAATATTGCAGCTGATCACTTGTCACGGTCTCGGTTTCAGGAATTCCGGGAAGCCCTGCCAACAGCTGCCCTAATACCAACTCCCGTACCACAATGGCAGGAGATGGTCTGGGACTAAAAAAGCTGCTATGTCATGGGCGGCAACTCTCACAGCTCGGTCTTTCTGCTAATACTAAGAAGGCATATGGTAGAGCGTTTGATGTATTTAATAAATTCTTGTTGGACTTTGATATTGTTGACCAGTTTTCCATGGAGACCATCATTGCTTTCATCTCCTTTTGCCACCTTCATCTTACATTATCATACAACACCATTAAATTGTATATCACTGGTATTCAACACCACATACTCACTTCTTGGCCTAACAAACAACGCTTTCTATCCTCCTACCAAGTTAAAGCTATACTTAAAGGTATCAAAGACTCCACTCCTACATCCCGCACCTACTAGACTACCCATCCACGATCTATTATGCCAAGCACTTTCTAATCTACTAGACACCTCACCATTCGAAGGCCATAGCGATCGTGTTATTAAAACAGCCATCTATCTAGCTTTCTACGGTTTTCTGCGGCCTAGAGAATTCACCACCACTAGCGTTAACTCACTCACCTTCATTACTAGATCCGATCTCATAAGGGTGCACGACCACTATCAGCTATCCCTACACCACACCAAAACTAGCGCCAAAGGTCAGACAGTAATTATACCTTATTACCCCACTAGTAATATCTGGTGTCCGGTGGCAGTTTTTGACACTATTCTGGCTTTCTGTAATATGGCTCCAACACAGCCACTCCTGTCCTTGCACGGTAATATACTCACTACGAGCAAATTCATGACGTATGTTAGGATGTTGTTGATCCGGCTAGGTGTGAACCCAGCCAGCTATTCTGGACACTCCTTCCGCATAGGAGCCGCAACTACAGCTTCAAAAAAGAATATACATTATTAAGATATTAGGCCGATGGAAATCCACAGCATATACCCGCTACATTCCTCAGCCTGTACAAGAAGTACGCCTGGCTTTCAGAACCATGAATATGTAATATGTAATGTCGAGTTTTCAGAACAATAAACGATTGTATCTTTTTGCCCTCTTTTTCAGGCCTACTTCCTCGTCAGTTCAGGCACACCACAACTGACTTTGCCATTCTATGTTTTGTCATATGTCAATTATACTACGGCTTATGCCATGACCACAAATGGAAGGCATGGCCTGAAGTTGTGGGAGGGGCTTGGTTCCCCTTCTTAAAGGGGCATCAACCCTTCCCTCATTACCTGTTGGGTCTGGCGAATTGTCCCACCCACCACACCACCTTTATAAACATCCTATAAGGTAGGCCCTCTTTTTCAGGCCTACTTCCTCGTCAGTTCAGGCACACCACAACTGACTTTGCCATTCTATGTTTTGTCATATGTCAATTATACTATGGCTTATGCCATGACCACAAATATATATATATATATATATATATATATATATATCTACTACTGGATGTGTGTGTGTGTGTATATATATATATATATATATATATATATATATATATATATATATACACACACACACACACACACACACACACACACATACATACATACAATAGTCAATACATATAGGGCATCAGTCATGCAAGAGGAAATTGCAGGGAAATGACAAAGGGAAATTTGGACTTAAGGCCATGTTGGAAAAATTCTCCAATAAATTGCCTTTTTATGAATAAAGCCTATAGTAAAAAACAGGACATTTAGGGCTTTATATATACTCCGTTTTTGCCTTTACATCATTTTGTGTAATCTGCAAAAAAATGAGACATTGCTTTCTGTGTCTTTTTGCCAAGTCATTAATAAATAATTTTAAAAGTATAGGCCCAAGGACAGAACCCTAAGGCACTCCACTGAAGACTTTTGTCCAAACTTTTTCCCAATCCAATTATATAAGTTTACTCAGTAACCTATTGTGTGGCACAGGATCAACATTCTTTACAAAATCTAAGTATATTACACCCATTGCATTACCTTGTTTCAATATATTGAAACATATTTCATAGAAGGCCAGTTAGTTAGTTACTCATAAAACCATGTTGACCTTTATTTTCATATTGTCTGGACCTTTAGAACATTCCACCTTACCTTTGAAAGCATTGTGCATACCTGAGATAACCTTACAATATTCATACTAATGGATACCATGAACAGACATTTACGAATGCCTCCTCTGTGCATCAGCACATTCAAAAAAATAAGTGAAATGGTCATGGTAATCATATTGGCAGACTAGAAGCTCAAATGTCAGTATACAAGGTCACTATCTATATCTCCATGTTTACCATAATGTAATCCTATGCTGTATGCCACAATCAATAGGCAATGATTTTGCATCGTAAGCACGGATTCACCTCTGTACAACTGTGAAACGTGACATCTGGATATGGAGCACACAACCCCACTTTCCAATCAACATTGTTGAGTTGACAAGAAGATTTATTTTGTTTAAATTCAACATTTCACAAAGACTTCCAATAGCTTAAAAAAATGATAAAAATAATAGTAGATTACTAATAACAATCAGGATTGAATAAAATATAAAACGTTAACTTCAAAACAAAAGTATTGTTGCTGATATTAGGTTCTATTCTGCATTTTAAATACCACTATTGATATTAAAATATCCATCATAGTCCATTGTTCTGTACAATGGAGAAACATTTTATAATATGAGGTAAGAACTGGGTTTGGCCTACATTTGGGGAATGCAAAGAAACAATTGTAAATGTTATGTTATAAATTTCACGGACTAGGATAATAAATCATTAATTTGTGTCTATCTTTTTTTCTAAGAGAGTGAAATTGCCTTCTTAATGCATAAGAATGGACAACTTGTTAATGTAATACAAATATATTTGTAAAATTATATGAACATTAAACCATTGGTGTCATAATTTTGTACGACAGCGTGATAACAATCTTATGTGTTTTTGAAGCTGCGGCCCAGGAACCTCGGTATGCTGCCTATCATATAGTGTAGAAACACCATTTACTTGAGAAATCAGGTAATAAAAAAGAAAGACAACTCTATTAGATCATTAACACTTTACCTTCTTGTTCAGATTTTGTATCACAATAATTTCAATTTAGCAGATCTTTGCTTTCCAAGTAGATTCCTCATTATAAGTGAGGGTTATTTATATGGTATATGTGAGTTGCTATATTCTGCATGGTAGTAAAATTAAGTACAGTGTTTTCTGGGGTATATTTACTCATAAGTATGTTTAACCATGTCTACATCTGCAACATGTTGTTGAGAACAATAGAAAGTGGTGTTAAAACCTGTTACTTACAAGAAGCCAGAGTGGTGTCTATGAATTGTTCATTTTCATGATCTACTTCTCCTTCTGGTTCCGTATTCTAGGTAGTTGTCTCTCGGAGTGTTGAGCCACTGTTTTTGTGGTGTGAAGAAAGTATTCATTTTTATTTGCTCCTGATTTTTTAGTGTAGCTGTTAGAATGTAATTTTTCATTGTTTAAAAGCTGTAATGGGGCAATTTAAGTCATTTTGGTCAGTAGTGTGAGCAAGCAGGTCATGCTGCCATCTTAGTTTGCTGCCAAGCCACACCCCCATTAATATCTAATTTTAAAAAGTACAGCTTTAGAAACATTGACTCATTGTCCACCAATTACCTCTCTTATCTATGCCTTTCTATGCAAAGTTAGCAATATCGCTTATCAAACACAGTCGAAAAAACTAAAAAAATCTGAATTTAAGGGGCTATTGGCTAAACTTTGAGTTTGGCATTCCCCCATAGAATGCTCCCATTGAAATGTGAGTTTGAATAATCACCAAGTTATTTTTTATTGTTCAGCATGACATGCCAATGTATGTATTAGAAAAATATATATGTATTTTTTGTAATCTGTTGTTGTGTACTTTATTTTACCCTTTCAGATGAACTTAGGGGACCAGTTTTTAAAATGGGAGTGGTGCTGAATTGACATTTGTGGTAACAGGGCATTATTAGCTGATTGTAATATATATTCACTTGTATATATATATTTTTAATACAGTTTTTAATTCTCAATCCACTCAATTTGCCAATGTTTCTTGTTTAAAGAATAGGCCATTTAGGTCTTTTTTCTTGCCTTTGAGGTAATGAATTGAGCACGCAGGTTTTTTTTTCAGTCAAACGAGACCACCTCAGAGGTCGAGTGGGACTTAGGAAAAAACTACTAGTGTCGCATTGAATGAAGTAAAACCTTTGACTTTAAATTCAACTTGACAAATGGTACCACAGGGGGTGGAGTTGAATGCTGAATCTAGTTTTAGTGAATAGCTCAAGATTGTCAACTGTTTGTCAAATTTTACCTCCCAAGGACCTTGAGACAAATCTGTTGATATGTTTCCTTAGAAAAATTTACTTTTAGAAAGTTTTAAAGGTGTCGGCACTAGAGTAAAGTCGGCATTGGACTATTAGTAAGTAATTCCACATAGGTTTGGGCAGTGGAAGAGCCTGACAACAGAATACAGGCAGAGGGTACTAGTGTCTCTCTCTCTCTCTCTCTCTCTCTCTCTCTCTCTCTCTCTCTCTCTCTCTCTCTCTCTCTCTCTCTCTCTCTCTCTCTCTCTCTCTCTCTCTCTCTCTCTCGATTTCATTGTCCCCCTTTTATTTTCAGTATGTACTAACAAATGTATTTATTACCTTTATTATGGAATTGTAATTTTGCCTGAGATTATGAGATTAACTGTATATTTTGCCACACACATTGGTAGTGGACTTTTGTATCCTACTCTATACATGCACAAGTAATCATGTTCAGTAACCTCAAATGCTGAATAGCAAAAGAGCACCACACATTTTCTAAAGCATTTCACAACATTTCTGAGAAAGACTTATTCTATGACCTTAGCAGTGTGTGAAACATGGCACATTGTTTGTATAGTGCATTTTGATGTTTTTTGTGTAGAGGTTTATTGGTGTAGAGGTTTGGGTGTATTGCTAAGTGAATTTCACAGCTTTAATGGTACTAACATGCTACACATTTTAAATATTGCAAGTGTTCATATTCCACATCAACATTTTATTGCTTGTTTTCCAGAAATGTGTTGGTAAGTTTCACATTTTCCTGAAATATCATATAAGAGACTTCTATACTTACCAAATTCAGTTCATCATTAGATAGAATGACCACTGTACTTTAACTAGAGTATGCTATCAGCCTTGAATTTATGGATAAAACCTATTGAGTGGTGTGTAATTAGCATTAAACCTCTTTAGCACACTTATATATCTATCTTAATTCAGCACTTAAAGGGACTGTCTGGTGCCCAAAATTCATCATCCAAATATTAATGCAAATTAATGTGCTTTCAAAGCACTTTAAAATGCATGTTTTAGGGGCAGGATAGAGTTTTCGAGGTACTCAAAAGGGATTAAAGTAAGTGGAAGGGTGTAGTTTCCCCCCCCCCGGGCATGGATGGGTGAGTGGTAGGTCCCCAGATCTCCCCCACCTCTCGATGGGATGTAACACCAGAGGATGTCTTGGGTCTATTTATTGTATTGTATTGTCTTTCTTGAAGATTATTTTTGAAGTATGCAATGTATATTTGCTATGAGCGGAATGAATCTTGCTATGAGCGGAATGAATCCCATTGTTTAACTCTTTCTGAAATGCTCGCTTTGGTATCTAATGTATTCCAGGGCCGATCCTGGGGGGGTGCACCATGCCCAGGTACACGGGAGGAGAGGTGCTGCAATCACAGAGCGCGACGGGAGCTGAGTTTGCACCCGTCACGCTGTGCTTGGTGTGACAAGGAGGTGCGAGCCGCAGGTGAGCTCCACCCCCGCCGCGCTCTGATTGGCTGCAGGAAGGAGGATGGTGCACCGCACCCAGGCGCACGGGAGGAGAGGCGCTGCAATCACAGAGCGCGACGGGAGCGGAGCTTGCACCCGTTGCTCTGTGTTTGGTGTGACAAGGAGGTGCGAGCCGCAGGTGAGCACCTGTGGTTACCGCACCTCCCTATCACACCAAGTACAGCGCGACGGGTGCAAGCTCCACCCACGCCACGCTCTGATTGGCTGCAGGAAGGAGGATGGTGTCTGCAGAGACAGACACCGGCATCTAGTTGCTGGTGTCAGCCTTTGCAGACACCATCAAGCAGGCGTCCCGGCTTCAATAAAGTTTGTTAAAAAAAAATGCGACAGGAATTACTCTGCTCACATTTTTTTAACAAACTTTATTGATCCGCGTGGCTGGAGGGGAGCGCACAACGCTTCCCTCACAGCCACTGACCTGCAGAACACCGGGAGGCAGACAGAGCAGGAGGGTGGCAAACGAGCATACTGATTGGCAAAATCCTGACATATTAAATGGCAAATTCCTGGCAAATTAATTGGCATAACCCTGACATATTAATTGGCATAACCCTGACATATTAATTGGCAAAACCCTGGCATAGTAATTGGCATAACCCTGGTATATTAATTGGCATAACCCTGACATATCAATTGGCATAATCATGACATATTAATTGGCAAAATCCTGGCATAGTAATTGGCATAACCCTGGTATATTAATTGGCATAACCCTGACATATTAATTTGCAAAATCCTGGCATATTAATTTGCATAATCCTGGCATATTAATTGGCATAACCCTGACATATTAATTGGCAAAATCCTTGCATAGTAATTGGCATAACCCTGGCATATTGAGTGGCATAACCCTGACATATTAATTGGCATAATCCTGCCATATTAATTGGCAGATTGAGGGGCTAAAGCCTGGCATATTGAAGGGCAAAATCCTGGAATATTGAGGTGCAAAATCCTGGTATATTAATTGGCAAATTCCTGGCATATTGAGGGATTGTGCCAATTAATATGCCAGGATTATGCCAATTAATGTCAGGGTTACGCCAATTAATATGCCAGGATTTTGTCACTCAATATGTCAGGATTTTGCCAAAAGTGCCTGATATGGGGCAGGAGTGGAGACAGAGAGAGAGACAGACATGGGGGCAGGAGGGGGGAGAGAGAGAGAGAGAGAGAGAGAGAGAGACAGACATTAGGTATGAGTGGAGAGAGATTGACAGACATAGGGTATGAGTGGAGAGAGAGAGAGAGACAGACATGAGGGTAGGGGCAGAGGCGGCTCTCTAATTAGGCGAGTTAGGCAGCCGCCTAAGGCCTCGCACTCACGGGGGCCTCGCGGCTGTCTAACTCACCCTATTGCCTTTGATGTAACAGGGAGCTTAACGCTGCCGTTAAGCTCCCTGTTACACTAGCCTGGGACGTTTCCTCCGTGCATCTTCTCTCCTGCACGGAGGAAGGAAGCTCCGATCGCGTTTTTTTTTTTTTTTAAACTTTATTGAACCTGCACAGCTTCAATAAAGTTTAGCAAAAAAAAAAAAAAAACGCGACCGGAACTTCCTTCCTCCATGCAGGAGAGAAGATGCACGGAGGAAACAACGGAGAGCAGCATGGAGGTAAGAACTAGGGAAGGGGGAAGGGGGAAGGGGGGAGGAGGGGGGCACAAACGAGCAAAGACTGGCATAATGAGGGGCTAAATATTGGCACAGTGTGGGGCAAAATCCTGGCATAATGAGGTGAGGGGCAAAATCCTGGCATAGTGAGAGGCAATATCCTGGCATACAGTGGCAAAATCCTGGCATATTGAGAGGCAAAATTCTGGCATTGTGAGGGGCAAAATTCTGGCATAATGAGGGGCAAAATCCTGGCACAGAGTGGCAAAATCCTGGCATAGTGAGAGGCTAAATCCTGGCATTGTGAGGGGCAAAATAGTGGCATTATGAGGGGCAATATCCTGGCATACAGTGGAGAGGCAAAATTGTGGCATTGTGAGGGGCAAAATTGTGGCATAATGAGGGGCAAAATTGTGGCATAATGAGGGGCAAAATCCTGGCACAGAGTGGCAAAATCCTGGCATATTGAGGGGCAAAATTCTTGCATATTGAGGGGCACAATCCTGGCATAGAGTGGCAAAATCCTGGCAAATTGAGGGGCAAGATCCTGGCATAGAGTGGCAAAATCCTGGCAAATTGTGGGGCACAATCCTGGCATAGAGTGGAAAAATCCTGGCATATTGAGGGGCAAAATCGTGGCAGATTGAGTGGCACAATCCTGGCATATTGAGGGGCAAAATCCTGGCATATTGAATGGCTTAATCCTGGCATATTGAGGGACTAAATCCTGGCATATTGAGGGGGTAAATCCTGACATATTAAAGGGCTAAATCCTGGCATATTAAATGGCTAAATCCTGGCATATTGAGTGGCAAAATTCTGGCATTTTGAATGGCTAAATCACAATGCATCCGGTGCTGTGAGGAAGAACAAAGTGCCAATCTTCTAGCACAACGTGGTCTGTGAGACCACTTTCAACATTGAGCACCTTTCCTTCTGGCTGAGTGTTTCTCTTAGTGTGTGATTGTGTGCTTTCTGAGTGTGTCTGTGAGTCAGTGTGTGCTGGCTGAGTGTATCTGTGAGTGTGTGCTGGCTGAGTGTGATTGTGTGCTGACTGAGTGTGTCTGTGAGTCATTGTGTGCTCACTGAGTGTGTCTATGAATGACTGTGTGATATGTGTTCACATTTAGGACACTGCAATAACAATGTGAGTTAGTCAGCCGCACACAATTTTATCTATACCAAATGTTTATAGATGTTTGTAGAATAATTATGAGACAAATAAAATTCTAGGAGCTGTTCATTTCTAGAAGCTGGGATTTGAGTCTGATCTTGAAATATGCTATTTCTACAGTTCATTTTTATTATCACTTGCATATATTTTATTTAATAATGTGTGTCCGTGAGGGCCTCATGTTCGACTTTCGCCTAAGGCCTCACAAAGTCTAGAGCCGCCACTGGGTAGGGGGAAAGAGAGAGAAAGACATGTGGGTATGGGAAGATAGAGACAGACATGAGGGTATGGGGAAAGAGAGAGAAAGACATGAGGGCATGGGGAGAGAGAGACACGTTAGTGACTGGCATGGTGGAATATTATTTATCGCTCCTTGTGTACTTCTTTTCCAGTGATGCTCAGCCAGACTTTGGCTGGTTGGGCATAATAGGAACGGTAGTAAAAACTCATTCTGCTAGCCAGCAAAAACTCTCCCATGTTGCTGGCTGAGCATCATAGAAATGAATAAAAATAAAACCACTTCACAGTATTATGGCAAAATATATATCTTTATTTAAAATAACAGTTTGTGTTAGTCCTTTACATCAAAATAAAGTTTATGCTCTCCTCACCTCTCCCCAATAATGAAATGGGCGTCTGGAACAGACATGTCTAAAGGGGAGGAGTTCATAATATTACTACGCCCACCTTTGGGCGCCAAAAGAAAACCTGCACCCAGACGCCCATGATCCTAGGATCGGCCCTGGTGTATTCACTGGTAATAACAATGCACACAGGGCAGTATGATATGTTATGTATGTCTTTTATGTCTATGTACGTTATTTAAGTATGTATTGTCTATATGCAAATTTATAATAAAAAGAAGTATAAATGTGAAAAAATGCATGTTTTACATTTTGCATTGCTTAAAATATAAAATACTTACAGCTAGATCAATTTGTGAAATTACAGCAGTTTGCAAGAAACCAGGACTATCCACACTAGTAAGTAAATTTCCTTTTTTTATACAGGAACCAATGAGAATAATTTAATTTCCTGTCTCTCTTATGATGTCATCAGACAATGTGTTGCACTGTAAAAGATCCTACTGTGTACAACAGCAAGTCCATTACAGACCACCTCATGTATTCTATTCCAGGAGCACAGAAAGTGACTAAATGAAAAAAAACACTTAAATGCTCAGTGTCTATACGATCAGTGCTGCCGCACTTGCAGTAAATATGCAGAGGAGGGCTGTAGTCAAATATAAAAAATGTTATTTATGCAGAATGCCTGCATCAAATAACACTGGAAAAAACGCCTGTGCACTACACAAGCAGTAATTTTCATCTTGCACCAAAGTGAGTTTGGGGACTAGACTGTTTCTTTTAATTCTGAGATAATGATAGGTTGCAATGTTTTTTTCATAAATTGTGTTCATAACTATAAACTGAGCATACATTGTGTTTTTTCACCAGTCATGAACCCAAGCTCTGAAAGGAAATCAGTACAGTGTAATAAATGGTAATTATTTATGCAATTACACTTTCCAGTTCAGAGGTTCTTAATACTTAGTGTGGTCTCATTGTTAGTTGTATGCTAATTGATAGATGTTTAATATGTAGTTATATGATAGAAATTGTACATAGGTAACTTGTTCAGTTTAGGGATGAAATCCAGCATCCACTAGATCCCGACATACCTGTACAATAACAATCTGACCAATAAGACTAATGAGTCTATTGACAAAAATGTGAGAATAGCTGGAGGTCGACTTTCATTTTTAGACTAAGTAAAATTTGGCCCTTGAGTTTGACCTTTACTATCAATGGGGAAGATTCGAGCATGGCTTTTTTATTCCAAGTTAAACTCGGTTGTCGAATTTGACTTAATCTCAAAATTAAAGTTAACCTCCAAAGTCGAATTTTTGTAAATAGACCTATAAGTCAAATTTGGCACCCGAGTTTGACTTAGAAAAAAATAAAATCCATGTTTGAATCTTCCCCATTAAAAGTAATGGGAGGCAAAATGATCAAAGCTATTTTTGAGACAAAGTGAAACTTGAATGAAAGTCGACCTCCAAATTCAAATTTTAGTGAATAGATCCATAAGTGTAAGGAGGTGCACTCTTTATAGTGGTTTCCTAAGATGTAGAGTGTCTAGAGGCTGGCACAATCAAATTTGTAATGCATGATGAAGCACATCTGCTGGGGATGTTTTGTGTCAAAATAGGTAAGAATCTGACAATATTTGATTTTAGCAATACATTAGACATTCCACTGGTTCTAAATTAACGAGAAATGTAATTCTTAATTCTGTATATTGAGTTTTGGCATTATTACACTTATGTAGGGAACATTTTTAATATTAGTTGTTTTCAATATTACATATATTTAGCTAAGCATTTTTTTTCTCAAGCAGTGATGAGATTTACTTCATATAGCATAAATGTAAGCAGATTTAAACATATAGTGAAAAAGAAACATGTTCATTTCATGTACAAATTCACCCAAATAAAAACATACCACAGCTGCAGGAAGAGATAAAATGCCCAACATGCCTCTCTGTCACAGTGAGTTTTTCAATGACAATAAATTAACAGCCCTTGAGCAATTGCACATGTACCTAATGATACATTCACAGGACCTTTATTTTAGTATGTCACATTGCAGAATTCCATTGGTTCACTACTAAATCAAGCTGAATCATTGTGTTGTTGACTAAAGTATCATATACTTTTTTAAACATAATGAGACTGGACATGTAAAGTTACATTCTTCTTGCAGGGTATGTTTCATCATCTTTAAAAAGAAAATTATTGATTTCTTTTATGCCCTTTTTTTTACTGCACAAATCCTTGTGGACTATTTTATTTATCTCTTGAAAGCCTGGTAGCATTTTGTTTTCTAGACAATTCCTGTGATTGTTGTAAATAACATGATGCAGTTTATTGATTTAGTAGTAAATGAAAAACAATTCAGGCAGTTCAGGACCAAATATTGTAGATCACACAGACCTAAGTGCAGGTAAATACATTCTTGGAATCCAAAAAGTAATTACAACTAAGATTACCATCAAAGATATGGGGCTTGTTGGAATTTACTTTTCAACACTTCAGTAACTGATGTGCATTAATTAACAAAATAAATGACCATGCATGTTGATTTAATATGGTCAAAGGTACATGATGTGCCGCAATTACAAAATAAAGCAACAGAAGTAGTAAACATTGCAAATAATATTTTTTTTTTTTTACAAATGTATATTTTTTCAAATCTGAGAAATAATAATGTCATTTAGCTTTAAACCTATACATCATTAAAATGAAAGTTTCTTCAATAACACAAATGAATCATGCACCTGTCCATTCACAAATTACCTTAATTGAATGCATTAAGTGAGAGAAATAAAGTTGTACAATCCATATTTTAGAATTAGATGTGATTTTTCAAGCACATTTGGAGTATTTTCAAGATTATGACTTAATTAAAAAAATAATAACCACATGCATGTATTATGGAGAACTGAGCCAAATCTAGTCCAGCCGTGGCACAGCTAGATGTTTTTGATTGAATTCAGTATTTTTGTAGAACTCTTATTAATTAAAACTGTTTAGATTTAATTATGCACAATTTTAAAGAATAGTTTTTTTTATATATATATATAACTCAGTCTGCTCTAACAGTTGGAATGTGCATACAATATTAAAAGTTGAAAAAAAAAAAATATATTTCCCCATAAAAGTAACCTAGACAGTATATGAGGTTTATGCTAAAATGAAAAAGGGGTACAAAATTCAGTCTAGCATTGAATGCATTAATTTCCACAATAATAACAGTAATAATAAAAATAATAATAATAACAATAATAATAACATACACATGTTATTGTTGTCATCATTAGTATTAGTAAAAGCATTAGTTTGCTTTTGGTGTCAGCACAATCAGATTAAATATTGAAAATTGAAATATATCTGTGTATATACCTATATACAACAATCAGCCATAACATTATGAGGCATATATATAGTAAATTAGCTTCTTTTACTTTTGGCATTGCGTATTTATTTACACACTGTCATGTATACAGAAAATGAAATGTGTTACTTAGACATAAATCCCAATTAAAAATGTACCCTCCAAGCTATAATGTATTAAAATATTACAATATGCAATTGTGAACATTACTATAGAATAATCAGTAACAATTTACAAACTAACTTAGTCTCATTTTGTAGCTCTTTCTATTGTTTTTCTGAACACCACCCCCCCCCCCCCCCCCACATAGAATTATGCTTCCATGAATAAAAAAAACAAGATTCAGCATTTTTTAAGTAGGGTTAATAAATGTACCTTTTTTGTTATTCAATTGCTACCATGTAAAGTACTTTTCAAAAGTAGGAGTTTGGCAGTTCACACAAAGCAACTGTGTATACATTGTGCAACACTGTTCAGAAATAACCTGTGTATAAATTCAAAAGATACGTGATTAGCACATGCAGATTGGCATAGTGTGTAATTTACTAAGAACAAAGAGTGTAAGAAATTACTGGTATAATATTATCATGAAAACGTTTTTAGAAAATATATTATGACATTTTTCACAGTTCCACTGTATTGCCAATAACAATTTGTTTTTTAGTATAACTTCCTTGACTTCTAAAAAATATCCTCAAATATCTGATGAAGGGATTTGTAGAATAATGCACAGTGTACTGTTTTCATCGATTATATTTAAAATCTTTGAATGTTATTTAAAACTGAACATAATAATGACTTGAGTTTTAACCTGACTTGTGCAGACTGGGATCTATACACTAAAAAGTGAACAATGTGGGATTGATAAAATGAAAACATTTTGTTTGCATAGCGAATAGGAAAAATGCACGCACTATTTTCCCCACTCTGCTATTTATGTCTGATTTTTGCAATTCACTTTTCAATTTACCATAGTTCACTCATTAGTGAATATACCTCACAGTGCTATACTCTTGGATTTTAGTTTTAAAATATTTTGGCAAACAACCAATCAAGTGTCCACTAAGCAAGAGGTGTACAGTATTTGCTTGAATTTAAGGCACAATTATTTATCAGAGCAATTGCTCTGAAAAAGAAACCTCGCCTTATTTATGATTTTGTCTTGCAATCAGACCTTGATGGTCTCAATACAAATCAGAGATCCAGTTTCCCCAGAGAGCTGGAGGGAGCTGGATCTAACTAAGGAAGGGGAAAGTGGGAGAGGTGCAGGCAAAGCAATGTCTGTGTGCTACTCAGGTCCCATACATCCTCTTCCATTGCCTTATCTCAAGAATTTGGAGCATAGGAGGTCACGTGATCTCGTGGCACTCCATCTACTACTAAGATGTATAGGTGCAGTGACAAGTCCTATTGATGAAATGTTACTGTGTGTCAAGGAAATAAAAACATAAATAAAAACATGAAATACATTATTTCAATAACATTTTAAAAATTAAAACAATTACATGTCTGATAATGCATGGTTAATAAATCAGCAAATTGTGTGTCTCATATGGTAAAATAAGCATACATTTACAACGTAACAATATTTTGCATGTGTCATGTGAATTTACTCACTTTTCTTTTGAATTTATGGAGTCATTTTAATATAATCATCATGGATATGATTTCATGTATGTTGTAGGTAAAAATGAAATATCTTAAAAATTAATGCTTATTAAGAAGAAACCCTATTATAAATAGAATCTATTATTTATTTTTTTACCAAGTAAGAATATGCAAAAAAAATGCCTTAATATAGGACAGGGGTTTTAAGCTTTGGCCCTCCAGCTGCTGATGGACTACATCTCCCATAATACTCGGTAAACTAAGAAGTTGGTAGAGGAGCCTGGTTGATGTAGTCCTCCAACAGCTGGAGGGTTGGAGTTTGACAACCCTGGTATAGAATGTTTCATATATACGCTAGGCACGTTACCAATCCTCAAAAAGGAACAAACATAAAAAACAAAAACTAAAACAAAATTGTGTTTAAATGTTAAAATAAGAACACTACTTCCATTGTATACTCCAAAGAAACTAAAAGGTTCCACTTGAAAATATACCAACAAGTCATTTATAGATGACAGATGTAAAATTTGATTGTGTTTTTTTTTATAAACACTGCACTGAACCAATTAGAGCAGATGAGCAGTTAGGACAGATAGAAATTAAATCAAATGTCAACACTCATTAAAATGTTTTTATTCAAATGTCAAACGTGAGAACATACCAGAGAATTCATATTGATATCAAAGTACAATATGTGTCAGATATCCAAATTGTTAGAAACATTGAATTCAATTGCCTGGAAGATATTCTGAAATAATTCTAGCAAGATATTACTTGAAAAACAAATTATTAAAGTAACAAGGTTCTCAAATACAGCGTATTCTGTAACAAACAACTGTGATTACCTTAGCCATTTCACATCAGAAATGCTGGTTTATAAAACAATGCAGGTTGATTATTATTTAGTTTAATCAACAATGGTAGCTTTTTTTTTTTTTTTAAATCTAGTGGCAATGTGCAAATGTAAGAGCAAGACTAAGAAGCAGAACTCATCCTATTATATATGATCTATCATTGGCTTCTTCTACTAAAGACTATCATCGGGCCTGCATTTTCCCTGTTGCATGGTCATATCTCTGAACAAAGACCCATTTGTTGTACGGTTGAAATGTTGTTGTTATAGCATGTACCAATAAACACTTTTTTTTTTTCATATACATGTCTCTTTTGCACTTACCTTGTGGATGTTTACGGGCCCATCCACTACTCTGACACCAACACTTATTTTTCTTTCCTTATTGATTCTTTCTTTTAGGTGTGCCAGTGTTCTAACAAAAAGTCTGGGAATTCATAAGCTCCCACACGCAATCACTAAAATCACACTGAGGCCCATCATGCAATTTGGGTGAACAGCGCATGCACGTGATCAGAGTGCACTGTCCACTCAATGGGAACTTTTGAGTTACCAGAATTTCTGTTAGAACCCCTGCACTCTACATTAGACATGTGCAAAACTAAAATTTTCGTTTCGTTTTCGTCCATTCGGACGAAAATGTTATTTATTTAGTCTAAAACGAATTTCGTTCATTACTGCATTCGTTTCAGACGAAATTCGTTCATTACTTTCGTTTCGTTAATTTTAATTCGTTCTTTTTATAGAAATACTATGTAATAATATTGGCTTTCTATAAACCGAACGAGAGCCCCATTCATAAGAAATTCTTATGAATGGGGCTCTCGTTAGGTTCATAGAATGGCAATAGTACTACATGTTTTCTATAAGCCGAATACATGTAATCCTATGGCTATTCTATAAACCGAACGTTCGGTTTATAGAATAGCCATAGGATTACATGTATTACATAAGCGGAAAGTCTATAAACCGAACGTTCGGTTTATAGGCTGTCGGCATTTAATTATACAGAGACAGAGTCTCCATTCATAAAATTATGAATGGAGACTTTGTCTCCGTGTAGTAAAATGCCGAAAGCCTATAAACCGAACGTTCGGTTTATAGGCTGCCGGCTTATGGAATACATGTATTCCTATTGCTATTCTATAAACCGAACGTTCGGTTTATAGAATAGCCATAGGATTACATGTATTACATAAGCCGAAAGTCTATAAACCGAACGTTCGGTTTATAGGCTGTCGGCATTTAACTATACAGAGACAGAGTCTCCATTCATAAAATTATGAATGGAGACTTTGTCTCCTGGTAGTAAAATGCCGACAGCCTATAAACCGAACGTTCGGTTTATAGACTTTCGGCTTATGTAATACACTAATCCTATGGCTATTCTATAAACCGAAAGTTCGGTTTATAGAATAGCAATAGGATTACATGTATTCCATAAGCCGAAAGTCTATAAACCGAACATTCGGTTTATAGGCTGTCGGCTTTTAACTATACGGAGACAAAGTCTCCATTCATATGAATGGAGACTCTGTCTCCGTATAGTTAAATGCCCACAGCCTATAAACCGAACGTTCGGTTTATAGGCTGTGGGCATTTAACTATACGGAGACAGAGTCTCCATTCATAAAATTATCGGCATAAAAGGCTATCGGCTTATGGAATACATGTATTCCTATTGCTATTCTATAAACCGAACGTTCGGTTTATAGAATAGCAATAGGAATACATGTATTCCATAAGCCGAAAGTCTATAAACCGAACGTTCGGTTTATAGGCTGTCGGCTTTTAACTATACGGAGACAAAGTCTCCATTCATAATTTTATGAATGGAGACTCTGTCTCGTATAGTTAAATGCTATTGTATTCTATAAACCGACTCTATTTCGGCTTATAGAATGCAATAGCACTACGAATGGACGAATGAATGAATGATTTTCGTTTATTAACCATTAGTTCATTCTGCTTTCGTTAGCTTAGCATTTTCGTACTTCGTATTTCGGACGAATGGACGAAAATGCTATTTTCGGACGAAAATGCATTCCTCTGAAAACAAATGCACATGTCTACTCTACATGTTTTTGTACCATTCTGCTGAGCTTGAACTTTTAAGAAGTAAACTACACTTCTCTTCTTGCTTTAACTAAAAGCAAATGGAATCTGATTGGTGGCAGGCTATCATATCTCCTCCAGTGAGAAGCAACACTTTCACTTACAGTTTATACACAAGATTGTTTTCAATCTGGTAAAGGAAGATCTAACCCAATATTATAAACAACATGTCCACCCACTGGTAGAGGTCTATGAACCAATGATGGTGCTACACATCACTTATATTATGTAATGGAAGCATTTCTATTTCAATGTCTACATTTGATGCAATCTTTCAATGAAATATCATTTATGTTTTCTATTCAGTTGTCCTTTAAGGGGATCATACTGTCATTCACCAAACCAGGAGCAATGAAAGGGGATCTTGGAGCTAATCTGTATCAGGCACAGCAATGCTGTCAGCACTGTGCTCTTGCTCTTACTTAACAGTAAGTAGAAGAATTTGGTGACATGATAATCAATTACATCTCTCTTTAATTATGACAGTCTATTTAATGGCAACTCACTTGTTGCTTTGATTATAGCAGTTGATGCTGGCTGTAACTTAACATGTTTAAATTAATAAATAAAACTTAAACTTTAAAACAATTGAAGATTAAATATTGCTCTGTATTAAAATGTTCTTAAAGTACTTGAGTACACTTTCCTGTTGAGACATTTTATGCTGAATGATTAGGAAAATGTAAGAATTCAAGCTTTGAAAAGAAACACATTTTCACATATATTTTATGAGGTTTATTAAAAAATCTGTTTGAGTGTAACTAATTTCACTTCTGAAAAAAACAAACACAAAAAACATGCAGGATAAATAACTCAATCTAGATGAAAAATATGTTATTGCTTAGTTCTTTTTCATAGTTGCCCCTTAGAAAATGTATTGGTGGAATTATTGAGCACTCTTTGAAGTGTTCAGATGTTCATTCCATTTGAAAGCAAAAGCAAAAAAAAAAGGCCATAGATAGAAAGTGTAGCAGCATATGTAGCAAATAAAGATATTGAAGCAAATAAAATATATAATTTCTCAGGTGTTTAATCCATCTGTACTTGTTTGCACAGGTCACTAATTCCTATACCTCCTGGAGCTTTAAAAAGGATTTATAGGACAAAGCAGCTCTTGTGCTGAATTTTACATACAGAGATGCATATAGAATAAAGGCATATTTTATAATAAATGTTGTTATTGTATTGTGTATTTCTCAAAATGAATAGGTCTGATTTTAGAATGGGTCTGAGCTAAAATCTTTATTAAGTATTCCCTGTACGGTATCTAAATATTATACTGGAACAATTATATTAACACCTGAGACTGCTATGTAGGAACAATGTAACCTGATTTTGATACGTATATCTGTAGTTATTTTGATTCCCACTTACTAACTTGAAATGTAGGTGGTCATTAGACATGTGCATTCGTTTTCGGACTAATGCATTTTCGTCCGAAAATAGCATTTTCGTCCATTCGTCCGAAAAACGAATAACGAAAATGCTATGCTAACGAAAGCCGAATGAACGAATGGTTAATAAACGAAAATCATTCGTTCATTCGTCCATTCGTAGTACTATTGGCATTCTATAAGCCGAAATAGAGTCGGTTTATAGAATACAATGGCATAGTACACTACATTCCATAAACCGACATAATGAACGACTTTCGGTTTATGGAATGCATGTAAGTCTATTGGCATTCTATAAACCGACTCTATTTCGGTACTATAGCACGAATGGACGAATGATTTTCGTTTATATTAAACCATTCGTTCATTCGTTCAACTTCTTAGCTTTCTATAAACCGAAACAGAGTCCCCATTCATACATTTTTATGAATGGGAACTCTAGTTCGGTTTAGAGAAAGCCCATAGTATTACATGTAATCCATAAGCCGAAAGTCTATAAACCGAACGTTCGGTTTATAGACTTTCGGCATTTGTAATGCATGTAATAATACTATTGACTTCCACTACACGGAGACAGAGTCTCCATTCATAAATTTATGAATGGAGACTCTGTCTCCGTGTAGTGAAAGCCAATAGTACTACTATTACATTCATTGCAAATGCCGAAAGTCTATAAACCGAACGTTCGGTTTTTAGGCTGTCGGCTTATGGAATACATGTAATCCAATTGCTATTCTATAAACCGAACGTTCGGTTTATAGAATAGCAATAGGATTAATCCTATTACGGTTTATAGACTTTCGGCTTATAGAAAACGAACAGTAGTAGTGCCTTTCTATGAACCCATTCATAATTCTTATTACATGTAATTCTATGTATTCTATAAACCGAAAATCTATAAACCGAACGACCTTCGGTTTATAGACTTTCGGCTTATAGAAAACATGTAGTACTATTGCCTTTCTATGAACCGAACGAGAGCCCCATTCATAAGAATTTCTTATGAATGGGGCTCTCGTTCAGTTTATAGAAAGCCAATAGTATTACATGTATTCTATAAAACGAAACGAATAAAACAAAACAAAACGAAAATAATGAATGAATTTCATCCGAAACGAATGTAGTAATGAACGAAATTCGTTTTAGACGAAATAAATAACATTTTCGTCCGAATGGACGAAAACGAAACAAAAATTTTAGTTTTGCACGTCTAGTGGTCATCCACATTTCATAGTGTGTGCAAAATGTTATCCACTGTTAGACATTACTAAGGTAGGAGTTTTGTTTGCTGAACTGTAGGTGTATTATTTACTCACTTCCCCACTCTCTTGGGAAATTTCACTTTCAAGCTGCATCAGTTAAAAATCTTTGAATAAAAGGGTATTTTATTTGTTCTAACTGAAGCAAATCACTGTTATTTGAACAATTTCTAAAGTTTATTCTACAATGAGAAATACTGGAACAATATGAAGGGGAAGAGACCTGCTCAGAACAATGTAAAAGATGTTGGGAGAAAATAAGTCCTCTGTTACTGTAAAGTTATAGTAATAACTCTTGGGAAATAAAATCATATCAAGCTGGACAAGGTCCTTGTGTGAGTGTGAGTATTGAAGGAGTTGATGGGGTGTATGAGTGTTGTCAGTGTTAATTTTGACAACAAATTTTGATTCAGTTTTAGTCATAGTCTTGATTAATATGCCATTTTAGTTTAGTCATATTTCATTTAGCTTATTTTTTTTTTTAAATTTTAGTCTAATTTTAGTCAATTAAATCTCCAGTAGATTTTAGTCTACTAAAGCTCCAGCTGTAAGGGAGGGGTCAGGTCTCAGATGTTACACAGTGTAAAGTTAACTTATGAAGTAGATCGAAGGAGTATCCTTTTCCTCTGCAGTTAGCAGGGTATTGTTCCAGGTGGCAGACAGGCACAGACAGCCTGTGTCTCAGCCAATCCAGCTGGGAACCATAAGTCCAAATAGGTAAATGCAATAGTCCCTCCCTAACATTTTAGTCACATTTTAGTCCGTTGACGAAAATTGCAAAGGATTTTAGTCATAGTTTTAGTCCTATTAATTTAGTTTTTATTCAGTTATTGTTTCATTTTCTTGCAGAGCAAGTAGGGCGCAGTGATCATTTAAATTACCAAGTGACTGCTGCTCACTCTTAAAGTGGACCACCCAGAATACACTTAAAAAACAACTAGAAATACCCAAAAAGGAGCAAAATAGTGAATCAAAGAATAAATAAAATGATTCACCTTAGTGAAAAAGAATAATAAAAAAACAATAATTGTATTTATATTTTTACGCAACTTGGTTTACTTGAAAAAAATAAGAAAAGTTCTAATCACTGTGTTTTCTATGTAAACTTGAAGGTGCATCAAATGAAACAGGCAACAAGAAATGTAATCACCTGCAGGAGACCAAAACCATGCTTGTGGGGTCTTTCAGCACAGCAAATGATAAACTCCTGAAGTGTTAGAGAGGTCTTCCAATTCCCATACAAAGTGCTCAGGGAGAAAGAGGGAAAGCTCACAAGATAATGTTGCATAAGAAGCAATAAAGGCTTACAGTAAAACATAGTGGACTATACCGCGAGTTGTCCACAATACATTTTGTGCTGAAAGATCCCATGAGCATGGTTTTGCTCTCCTCTAGGTGATTACATTTCTTGTTGCCTGTTTTGTGTGATGCACCTTCAATTTTATATAGAAAACACTATGATTTATCCTATTCTTATTTAAGTATTGCTTTATTCTTCTTTTTCACCTAGGTGTATAATTTTATTTATTCTTTGATTCACCTTTGTGCTCCTTTTTTGGGTATTTCCAATTGCTTAGTTTTAGTCACTGAAAACATTCAGTTGACTAAACCTATTACTAAAATGTTTAGTCAGTGAAATTAACACTGGTGTGTGTACTATCCTTGGCCTCTAGAGGGAGCTAGTCTGTTAGTACAAATAGGGCTGTCCAACTGGTATCTGGTCAGCAATTTTAAATAAGAATCAGCTCAGCAAAAAAAAAAAAAAAAGAATCAGCGCAGAAATAGCTCTCGTCCTCCCTCCCTTTTATATAACAGTTGGTTCTAATATATTATTTTATGTCCTTACTCTTTCTTTCTTGTACCAGCAGACAGGGTGTGTCCTAAAGGAAAGGATGTTGTATTCAAGCATACCCCTCCCATAAACTCAAATGGCGTGGACATGCCCACTGAGCCAAACACCAACTGGTGGTTAGCATGAAAGGGGGCATGAAGCCTGGAAGTTTGCATAATGGGTAAGACAAGGGGGGGGGAAAGGAAGTACCCAGGGGTTGTTATTTGTAGTTAATGATTATTAGTTATTGGCAAGGACGATTTGTGCTTGAGTGTTCTTGTATTTCATGTGAATAATATTATTTATGAATTGGTTTAAAATAAATGCTGTGGTCTCTTTTCATCAAGCTTAAGTCTTGTGTAATTTATTGGGAGAATATTAGGGGAAGTTAGAGTATTAATTGAGATACATGGTCCCCACTGCCTTCACACGGAAAATGGCTTTAATACTTCTCAATATTATATATTTTAATTTTAAATTTATAGTGGAAGTTTGACACAGGATGTTATATCAAAGTTTGCAGTCCAATAGACCAGAGCAAGGATTTGACTTTTAAGACAAATTGGAATGGAGATTTGGTATGGGCCTGCTCCAATAAAGACAAAGAATAAAGAATATAGAGGAAGATATTAAGTGCAAAGATAAGGACAGGTAGCAAGGCAGAGAAGTCAGAGAGATCATAGGTGAAACACCTGGATAACTGAAGGATAAGTCTACATTTACAGCATGAAACATTACCTGCCTTCAAAAATCGAATAGTCCTGCTAACTTCTCATCATGGTCATTCTCAGCTTCCTCATCGTTATCACCACAGCAAATTATAATAATATCATCAGCTATTGGCTCAGTTTATGCTGCTTTCGCTGATTTACCTCTAGGGCCACAGAGACTCTAAATGGTAATCTGAGTCTTCACTTTATGCCCCAGGGAGTCCAGAAGGTGGTCATGTAGAGTCTCTTTTCATCTACTTTGCATTGTATAAAGGCATCCTAGAAATCACCATTGACAAAATACTGCAACACAACTGGGACATTACAAACCCCAAAGAGCATAACCAGATACTCATAAAGCCCATATCTAGGGTTGAAGACAGTTTTCCACTAATCCCCATGATGAATATGAACCAAATTGTATGGCCCCAAGGATCCAAATTAGTGAAGATTTTAGTATCTTTCAGTGGGTTGTATAGTTCTGTGATCATGGGAAAAAAGAAATCTGTTTTTGATTGTTATGTACCGTATTTGCTCCGAATATAAGACAAGGTTTTTTCAGAGCAAATGCTCTGAAAAAGACCCCTCGTCTTATATTCGAGGTTGTCTTATAGTCTGACCTGATTTTTAGGTCTAACTATCAGACTGGGATCCAGGTTTCCCTCAAAGCTGCAAGGGACCTAGATCCCCTTTGCAAGCAATGTGTGCAGACATCCTCTGCAGTTGCCCGGCACATCCATTGGGACTTCTATGATGGAAGCCGGAAGGTCATGTGACCTTCCAGCTTCATTATAGAAGTCCTGGCGTAAGTGCAGGCCAGCAGTGGAGAATGTCTGCTCATATCGTGCAGACATCCTCCGCTACTGCCCGGCACTTTCGTCGGGACTTCTATGACGGAAGCTGGAAGGTCACATGACCTTCTGGCTGTCCGTCATAATAGATGGAAGTGTCGGGCAGCATGGAGGATGTCTGCACGTATC
Organism: Pelodytes ibericus; assembly: GCA_036172795.1. Lineage (NCBI taxonomy): Eukaryota > Metazoa > Chordata > Amphibia > Anura > Pelodytidae > Pelodytes > Pelodytes ibericus. The sequence goes on from CM069861.1 coordinate 40,836,539, forward strand.
ATGCAGACATCCTCCTGCTGCCCCCACTAGCCTCCAGGGAGAAGGGAATTGTAAGACCTCTCTACCACTTAAGAAGTTTATCCTTTGTTTTGCTGAAGGATCCCACGAGCATGGTTTTGCTCTCCTCTGTGTGATTAAGGAGGTGAAAGGAAGACAAAGTTGGGGGAGGGATGGAGCCGGAGAGAGAAACCTTGGGGGGAGGGAGAGAGGGAGGAGAGAGACAATGTTGGGGGGATGGAGGGGGAGAGAGAGACAATGTTGGGGAGGGAGGGGGGAGAGAGGCAACGTTGGGGAAGGAGGGAGAGAGGAATATTTGGGGGAAGAGAGACAGCATTGGGCAAGTCTGGGGGGGGGGAGAGGGAGCATTGTGCAAGTCTGGGGGTAGGGGCAGCATTGGCACATAAAAGGAAATAAAAACAATAAATGCATTTTTTTTATCATTATTTTTATTAAATATGAAAAATCAATTTACTTGTGAATATATACATGTTAAACTTTTTTCCTATAGGGTAGTCTAATATTCAGGCTTTTAGTTTTTTTCCTAAAGGAATATCCAAAGTTTGGGGGGGGGTCGTCTTTTATTCAAGCAAATACGGTAATTTAGTCCTCTATAATGAAGGCAATTTCAAGCATCAGTTACATTTAGCAAAATCACTTCCTGCCCAAACGTCTGGGTTTGCCTACTTTACAGTGATATCACCGGTGATATTGTCAGGCATTGTAGTTTTCTTGATTGGGTTTCTGCTTCTGTGTTTCTGGACCATATGCATAGAAACACAAAAGTGGGCCCTTTTTTTTAAACGTATAGTATGCCCAATTATCACTATAATCTGCTGTAAAATTGAGCTATAGCAGTGACAGGAAGACCATCTCCTGCATGATTTTCTGTGCTAAGTACAGCTTTATTGGGGTGATACCCCTGAGTGGGAACCCATTTGAAACCCCAATCAAACATAAGATCTTTTTTAATCTCTCCAGCTGAGAGAAACATTTCTCAATCCTCAAATAGCAACTTCCAGAGCTTGGCACTGATTCCTTATAATAAGACCAACACTTTTTTTTGTTTACCTCTGTAGAAGCCTTGTGGCAAAACAGGTCAGGTTGTCTTCCATCAGAAGACAATGGTGCAAAATAAGTGTCTTTATATTGTTTGCATAAGTGTCTTTGTCTCAATGGATTGTTTTTATAGAGGCTGAGATATCATTCCCTGTCCATGCAGGAAACAGAGGGGAAGCATCCACTGGCTGTCCCAGCCCAGGCAGCCATCTGTCATTTATCTTCAAAAAGACTCTGGATGAAATATGTAAGGTTATACCAGCCCATATATCTTCCAGTGGTTATTATCAGAACACAGTTGTATTTTTATATGTATTTGTTGGAGACCAGGAACCAGACAGGGACAGAAGGGAAGATGCAAAATACCTTTATTAATAATGAATAGCAAAAAGGTAAGAATAGTCCAAAAAGCAATATCCAGGAACAAGCCAGGGTCAGGAACCAAAGCAGGCAGTCAGAAGAGCTGAAGTCATTAGAACAGAAATCAGCGGAGTCAGGAACAAAGCCAGGAATCAAGAACCAGAAGAGAAGTCAGCCGAGCCAGACCAGGAACACAGAAATCACAGGAAACCAGGAACTGCACTTGGAAGCCAGAAACAGCACAAGGTCAAATCAGCTACTGTGACTAGCTGCATAAATACCTGCTCTGAGCAGCAAAGGGGCTGGCTAATAGCAGCCAGATGAGTAACCATGGTAACATTGTTCAAAGGCTCTGTTCGTTAATACCAGATGATTAACTCACTTAAGGAAAGGGTTTTTATTTGAACCAGAAGAGAATCCCTGACAGTATTGTATTTATTTATATGTACTGAATTTTTGTATGTACTGATTTTTGCTATTATGACATATTAAATTATATAGATTTTAACCCCTTAGTGACAAGACATTTTCACCTTGACTTTCCCTTGGTGACAATGGCTGTTTTGACATTTCTAGGGTATTTGTGATTAGCTGTAATTTTTTTCTTTCTCACATACAGTACCCACACAAATTATATGTTGTTTTTATCGTCATAAGAAGGGCTTTCATTAGATACCATTATGATCATCATATCTTATAATTTACTACAAAAAAAATCATAAAATATGATGAAAAATTTAAAAAAACACACTTTTTCTAACTTTGACCTAAAATATAATTTACACAAATAAAATCATTAAAAAAGACCCCGTCTGAATAGTTTCTAAATGTTCTCCCGAGTTCAAATATATGCATGTTTCCATATTTTTCGGTATTTTTTTGCGAGTTGTGGGGCAAAAACCAAAAATAGTGTTTTTTTGTTTTTTTCTATATTGATCTTTTGACCCCAACCCGAACCCAAAATTTAACCCTAACACTAAATTTAACCCCAACTCTAATCCTTATTATATCCCTTAATATTTTTGAACTTTAATTTAATTTTAACCCTATCCCTTATGCTAAAAAATATTTAATTTTAACCCTATAGGCTAATATAGCTAAATAACCTGTTTTTAATTAATTAAATATTTATTTAAAATATTTCCCATTGCAATGCTACTAAACTACCACTAGGGGAGTATTCAGAGCGACGGAAGTGAAGTTACTTTCACTTCCGAAGCTCAGACCGGCAGAGGACTTAGCCATATTGACGGAGCAGCATGCTCCATCAATATGGCTCCCCACGATCGCTCCGTGGGGCGATCGTGGGGGTCCGAAATAGAAATTTCGGTGCTGGCTATTGCCTCAATGTCGAGGCAATAGACCAGCACTGTTAAAGCGGTTTTCGCGATCGTTGATCGCGAAAACCGCTTCATTCAATGCAGGACGTGCCAGGCACGTCCTTTGCCGTTAAGGGAGTTTCTCCCAGGTCGTGCCTGGCACGTCCTTTGTCTTCAAGGGGTTAAGGTCATGTTTTCTTGTTATTAATAGTGCGTTTACACTCATTACATCTACAAATAGTACTCTTCCTCAGTAACTTTCAGCTGAACTTGGGTGCTTACAGCTTCCATTTTTTTCTCCTATTTTTCTTTCTCTTCTTCATATTTTTCACTGGCACAGACCTATATTAAATTTCTGCAAGGGATCACTGTTTGTGTTCTCTACAGCAATCAAGTGTTAATGTACAGAAATGGGCTGTGTTAAGCTTAGACTTGTTTTTTATGGTAAAAGGCAAAAACGTATCAATTTTTTTGCCTGTTACTTTGTAATTGGGGTAATTGAATCACTTTTGTGTGGTAATTACCATATAGTTTCTTGTTAGGACTATGGCTTTATTCGTTATTGATATTACCACACTTCTTAAGGGCTTTTAAACTTTACACTCTCCACTGAATTTAATCCAGTGTCAGGGTTCTACCCTGACCTTCTGACTAATGCATTTAAAAGCCCTATTTGTTGTACTTGTATTCCTCCTTCCACCTCTAGAGGCCTGCCTACCTTTGTTTGCTTTTCTTACTTCCCATCTGTTGCTGTCAGGTGGGCTTGTTAACATATGAAACACACCCATATTAAATACCTGCAGTTTATTGCAAGTGATTTTTCATTGAAGTTGGATGCCTGACTTCTGACTGCTTCTTCTGTTCCTGATCCTCTGCTAAAGATCAATTTGAATCTCTACCCTGTCCAGGAACTGTGAAATTGAACATGGGAATCTCAACCATCCCAGGGGATGTTTTTCAGCATGTCCTGAGACCCTTTGGCTACAACAATATTACTTCAGCTAAGTTTCTCCCTTATAGGGCCCATTCCTGCTTTAGACACCCTCTCTAGGGTGTTCCTGCTTTAGTCTCCCTCTCTAGGGTGTTCCTGCTTTAGTCACCCTCTCTAGGGTTTTTCTGCTTTGTTACCCTTTCCTAAGGCATCACCACTTGTTTAACTCTCTCTACCCCTACCTCTTGGGATTCAGTCCTTGCTAAAACGCTTTGTTTATACTGAAGTTCCTACTCTAACCTTTTTCCTTTTCTTGATGAAGTTCCCCTTTGTCTCTGCTTCAGTTTTTATCTCTATTTCAGTTCTCACCCTGAACAATGAATATCAGCATGCAACCAGACACCTTTTCTATCCCTGCACTGCAACTCCTACCTGACCAGGTAAAGGCCCTGACATCCAATAGATCATAAATCACAGATAAATCAATAGATAAAAAATCACATACTTATTTGGTTACAATAAATATCACAAGATAATGCAATAAGATAAAAAAAACATTCTAAGACTAAGTTACACATTGTTAGGCATCATAATTATAAAACTCAAAGGGTAGTGACATGTGCTGTAGTATACACAATATATCAAGAGACTTATTTTTAATGCAGACTATTTTCACCAATTTGTTTGATCTGCATTTACTGCAAAGCATGTGCCAATATTAAAATTTATACATCACCACTTAAATATTTCATGATTTCATTAAAGCATATTATAAAAATAATGTTAATAGCAACAGCAATGTCATTTAATTAGTCAAAGAAAATGCATGATGTAGGAAACTATACAATCACATACGCATTTCTAATGGAGATCAACAAAGATAGCACACATGGGAGTTTGGAAGCATTATTTGCTGTGCTCTTATTTTAGTCGCTTCTAGAGGAAATGAGATGCTAGTCAGAAGAAAGCTTGCATTATACTGCTTACAGTATTTAGGTCAAGTGTGCATGCACTGAATCCCTTCAAGGAAAAAGCAATGCACAGGGCATAGAATAATATGTGAGAATAATTGTAACTAAGAAGCAAATGAATAATGAGTAGTAAATTAATTATTTTTTAAGTGGATTCGTACAGTCATTTTAAGAGGAATCTTACATTACATCCTATAAAATGCACATTCGTTTAGTTACTTTGACATTTGAATCTGCCCATTAATTCCCCAGTTTATATAATTATACAGTTGTGTTGACCTTTTCACCAGTATTTAAATTCAGAAGAATTATGCTTGGATTACTTCCAAGCAACGTGAATAAGATAATTATATTTTTTTTGTCTAACTTTATTGCTACAGAATGAGATAGCTCTTTGGTCACAGAAGGCATAAACACTCACATTAACTTCTGATATGAGCCATTATGCCAGTATAGACTGCATAATGTGCTGTCAAACATGTACTGCTCACAGAAGTGACAATATTGAGTATTAAAAAGGAACAAACGTTAATGGTTATTGCTACATTATTACTACAAGGTATATTGATTTGCTCTTTTACATTGATGAGTTACTGGTGAAGCTGATTATGTTGTCATTAGCATGAAACTCTTTAACAATACATGGATAAAACTATGGTAATTTTGTACTTTAACAATATACAAAATGATACAGACTAATGTAATCCTTTTATTGCAAGAGATGTGTGCACAAAAGCTCCCAGCATGCAGTCAGTGTAGATCTCTGTTTTGCTCTAAAACCTTAGATTTAATAATAAAATGAATCATATAACATACATATTCTGTTAGATGTCATCTGCAATTCAAAACCTAATGCATCAAACATTTTACAATATTGTAAATGTTCTCAGGTTAGATGCATCACTTTTATAAAATGTGAATAAAAACACCTAGTCTTCAAAACAATCATTTAAAAGACAATGTATTTAATTAATCAAGTGAGACTTATATTTGTGCCAGTCTATTAATAGACATTTTTGAGAAATGTGAGATTCCATGACTACTCCTCATTCTATGGCTCTGATGTCCAGCTTACTTCCCTTGGTGACAATGGCTGTTTTGACATTTCTGGGGTATTTGTGTTTAGCTGTAATTTTCTTCTTTCTCACATACTGCACCCACACAAATTATATGTTGTTTCTATCGTCATAAGAAGGGCTTTCAGTAGATACCATTATGTTCATCATATCTTATAATTTACTACCAAAAAAAATCATAAAATATGATGACAAATTTAAACCCCCCCCACTTTTTCTAACTTTAACCTAAAATATCATTTACAAAAATACAATCATTAAAAAATACCCCATCTAAATAGTTTCTAAATGTTGTGCCAAGTTCAGAAATATGAATGTTTCCATATTTTTCAATATTTTTTTGCGCGTTATGGGGCAAAAACCATGAATAGTAATAGTGTTTTTTGTTTTTTCCTATACTGACCTTTTGACCCCAACCCGAACCCTAAATTTAATCCTAACACTAAATTTAACCCCAACTCTAACCCTTATGCTATCCCTTATTATATTTTATTTTTAATTTAATTTAAACCCTATCCCTTATGCTAAAAATGTTTTCATTTTAACCCTATAGGCAAATGTAACCATTATGCCAGTTTTTAGCTAATTATAATTTTTTTTAACATTGCAAAATTGCTTGCAGGGGCAGTCAAGCAAAATATTCAGAGTGACGGAAGTGAATTTTCTTTCACTTCCGAAGCTCTGATCACAAGAGGTCATAGCCATATGCTGCTCTGTCAATATGGTGCCCACGATCGCTCCGTTGGGCGATCGTGGGTGCCCCAGAGAGGAAATTTTGGTGCTGGCTATTGCCTCAACATCGAGGCAATAGACGAGCACCGTTAAAGTGGTTTTCGTGATCACTGATCGCGAAAACCACTTGTTTCACCGCAAGACGTGCCAGGCACGTCCATTGTCGCAAAGGGGTTAAATATATCTGGATGATGTTCTTGACTGCTCCATTCTATGCATGCACACTGCATTGCTCACTGCCTCTGTCACCAGCTACAATCTGATACAAGCAGATATGTAGCAAATACTATTGAAAGTGTGCACAAAGCACTTAAAGGTTGGCCAGTGGGCCATAATGTCAGAGGGCAAGTCTTTAAATGCGGGTCCACTGTACATAATCCAAGGTCAGGTCAGGGAGAAAAGGCTTGGTCTCTACACAGTAAACCGATCGGCAATAATAGTTGATGCTTATATGGACCATATAGGTGCTATTTTCCTGTACTCAAAATTAATGTATCTGAATGCACAAACAACGGTTCACATGCTTATTTGTATGATTAAGAGGCACAACTGGGGTACTGTTATAAAAATAATATATATATGTTACATAGTTACATATATAGTTACATAGTAGTTTAGGTTGAAAAAAGACTTGCGTCCATCAAGTTCAACCCTTTTCCTATCTAATGTTTACTGCAATAATAATTCCTTCTCAATTCCAAATGAATCAGATTTTCTCCTTGGATCAACAAGCACTAAATAAAAATAACTAACATGCTTTGCCCTCTATGCTCTGACTCATTAAAAAAAGTATCCAGTGCACTGAACCACTTCTTCAAGCAGTGAATTCCATATCTTAATTTTTTTCCTTACTGTAAAAAATCCCTTCTGTTGTCGTCGACTAAATCGCCTTTCTTCAAATCTTAACGGGTGATCTCTTGTCCTTTGTACTGTTCTGTTAATGAACAGGTCTTTAGAAACCCCTTTGTATGTGCCCTGTATAATTGTATGTATGTATTATAAGTAGAATAATTATTATTAGTATTAGTATTTAGCATTTTATATCTTTTTATCTGACAAAAATCGCAAATTTCCTTCAATGATCTGAATTTATTATCTGCCCACAGTAAGTTTGAGTAAAACTCAGTCCTCATACCAGCTTTGCAAAGGTCAACACCTCCTTTTTAAAAAATCCATTTAAAAATAATAAAATGTTCTACAGAGTATAAGGCTATTGTTTATGAAGTCCACCTTTTTAACTACAACTTTATATTTGAGTTAGAACTGCTCAAACTATATGTGCAACACTGCTAGAGCAACCTTTACACACAGGAAAAATTAGCAATAATGGAGAAGACATAATAAAGTGTTGTAAAAGCAAGTGCAAAGGATGCTAAAGGTCATGGAATCCATCTTTGTTGTATAGTTTACTGATATCTGTAATATTCACCAGTCCAGTTTGCATGAGAAAATAAAAAATAAATAAATATCTAATTTGATTTTCTCCCTGATTAGTGTGGTAAACCTGCAAGCCTTACCACCTAAGAAAGAAGATGGGTAGGTAATCTTACTACCAGCACAACAGAATTCTAATTATGTAATAGTTTCCCACATGTAACCATCTATGCATTCTCATTTTTGACTTCTTATATCATAACTTGGCCGACAACAACCTAAAACAATTATTCACATTTAGAATGGTATGTTGGAGTTATTAACAGACATAGAGATTTATTAATAATTATTTTTATTGGTTTTTTTTTCCGATAAATCATATTTAGGAGTACAGAAGGATAAAGAGCAAAAAAATTCAGTACTAGCATTTATACTATAAATGTTTAGTTGCAGAAATGGAGAAAAAGTTCATGAATCTTTTTATATAAAAATAAAAAGAGAAAAAAAAGGGGAACTATATTGTTAAAGGCGGGAAACAAGGTAAATTCCATGGAAAGGAGTGAAATGGAAAGAAGAGACGTGGCTGTTTATTTAAAATAAAATCTATATTTTCAAATGGCAGCTTAATGTCATCTGGCAAACAGTAATGTGAGAGTAGTTCCAGTGGAGTAATTTGCAGATAGACTTGTCTACCTGATCTTTTGCTGCAAGATTTAGATCATCCACATTGTCCACCAAAGCTTTTAAAGGAGAAGGATGTGGTGAGGACCAATTCAGAGCTATCAGGCTTTTTGAGCATGGATTATTTTGTGGTCAATATGGAGCATTGAGGAATGATCACATTTATATGACAATTTTGAAATTATCTGGTGGCAAGATCATTTGCCAGATGGATTTTCAAAAGTGTTGTAATTTAGTAAAATAGAGATTTGATATTTTGTTATCTCCCAAAGCGTTACTATTTTACTACCCAGCATTACAGGGTGGAAAGGAGCATATATCGTGAGATTCTGTAAATTCCTCCCTCCACCTTCTCGTGTTTGTGTTTGCACAAAACATAATGGAGTTAGACAGATTCTTTCATCAAATAAGTTGACATAGACTCCAAAAGTATAAACATATAGCATCATTATAATTTAAAAAAATAGGGTTGAGCCAATAGGCATCAATAATCAGATACAAAAGAGTGCCTCCGAATTGCAGACATACTGAATACATTCACAATTTGGACAACATAGCCGATTACACACCAATATCTGCTGAAACCAAAATGATGGCAGAAATGCACCACACTTACGTTGTAGCCTCAAAATCCCCATTATATCTTTGGGATCTTTCCCACAAAATAATAAAAAGCCCAAAAATACCTAAAATCATCAAAAAATAAATAGAACCTCCATAGGAAATAGGTCTAACTTTAAGAAATTGATACAAAATATGTTTACCATCAACTTGCAACTAACCACTGCTGATGAATCTTTGAATAAATATTAAGAACATATCAATACCACCATTTTAGGACTGGATCTGCATACATCAGGACATCATGCTATTTTAAAAATGCTGAACCAAAACATGACATCTGACAGGAGAATGTGGATATAGTCAGTGAATTTGGGGAGAAGAACAGGTCCACGAAGTTGGTGAAAAAAAGGTAAGTGCATTTAAAATAGTTACATACCATAGACTTCATGAATATTGCACTACACACACATCTCACACACCTGTAGTCAGGGCCGGTGCAAGGATTTTCGTCTACACAGGCGAAGGTGCATTTTGGTGCCCCCCTAATCCGCCACGCCTCCCACACCATTAAGCATCCTTACATTATATATATATATATATATAAGAATAATGTATAGTGTAGAAAATAAATACATCTAAATATTCAACTCGCATGCTCTAAATGTGTCACACATTGAAGCCCTTAAACACAAAGACACCCTTGCAGTCACACACAGAGACACACTTACCACTTACACACACACCCTTACACAGACACACTTACACACCCTTACACAGTCACAGTGACAAACTTACACACACCCTTACACATCCACAGTAAAACAGTTACACACACCCTTACACAGACACAGTGACACACTTACACACATACACAAACCTTTACATAGACAGAGTGACATACTTACACACACACACAAACACCCTTACACAGATACAGTGACACACACACACATCCTTACCCAGGCACAGTGACACACTTACACACACACCCTTACACAGAAAGTGACACACTTAAATACACCCTTACCACTTACACACACACAGTTACACCAATTCACACATAACCTGAGACACACTATTTTGCCACTCAATATGCCAGTATTTAGCCACTCAATATGCCAGTATTTTGCTTCTCAATATGCCATTTAATATCCCAGGATCTTGCCCCTCCAATATGCCATTTAATATGCCAGGATTTTGCCACTCAATATGCCAGGATGTTGCCTCTCAATATGCCATTTAATTTCCCAGGATTTTTCCCCTCCAATATGCCATTTAATATGCCAGGATTTTGCCCCTCCAATATGCCAGGATTTTAACCCTCAATATGCCAGGATGTTGCCCCTCAATATGCCATTTAATATTCCATTATCTTGCCCCTCCAATATGCCATTTAATATGCCAGGATTTTGCCCCTCCAATATGCCAGGATTGTGCCACTCAATATCCAAGGATTTTGCCCCTCTAATATGCCAGGATTTTAACCCTCAATATGCCGGGATTTTGCCCCTCCAATAGGCCCGGATTGTGCCACTCAATATCCCAGGATTGTGCCCCTCCAATAGGCCCAGATTGGGCCACTCAATATGCCCGGATTTTGCCCCTCCAATATGCCAGGATTGTGCCACTCAATATGCCCGGATTCTGCTCCTCCAATATGCAAGGACTGTGCCACTCAGTATCCCAGGATTGTGCCACTCAATATGCTGGGATTTTGCCCCTCCAATATGCCAGGATTGTGCGACTCAATATGCTGGGATTTTGCCCCTCCAATATGCCAGGACTTTGCCCCTCTCAATATGCTGGGATTTTGCCCCTCCAATATGCCAGGAGTGTGCCACTCAATATGCCCGGATTTTGCCCCTCCAATATGCCAGGAGTGTGCCACTCAATATGCCCGGATTCTGCTCCTCCAATATGCAAGGACTGTGCCACTCAATTCCCAGGATTGTTCCCCTCCAATAGGCCCAGATTGGGCCACTCAATATGCCCTGATTTTGCCCCTCCAATATGCCAGGATTGTGCCACTCAATATGCTGGGATTTTGCCCCTCCAATATGCCAGTACTGTGCCACTCAATATGCTGGGATTTTGCCCCTCCAATATGCCAGGAGTGTGCCACTCAATATGCCCGGATTTTGCCCCTCCAATATGCAAGGAGTGGGCCACTCAATATGCCCGGATTTTGCCCCTCAATATGCCCGGATTTTGCCCCTCCAATGTGCCAGGATCGTGCTACTCAATATGTAAGGATTTTGCTACTCCAATATGCCAAGATTGTGCTAGGATTTTCCCACCCTCCTCCACCCTTCCCCAGACCCCAGTACTTACCTCCTTGCTGCCATCTCCCGGTGCAGGTCCGTGGCTGAGAGGGAAGCGTTGTGAGCTCCCCTCCAGCCAGGCGGATCAATAAAGTGTGTTGAAAAAAAAAGTTTCAACACACTTTATTGATCCCCGCGGCTGGAGGGGAGCGCTCAACACTTCCCTCACAGCCACGGACCTGAACAGGAGCATGGAGGTAAGTAAAAGGGCCTGGGGGAGTGGGCGATGCCCTGCCTGTAGTTCATGTAACGCATTTAATAGCTTTTTTAGGATAGCTATCAATGTACAGATAGGGAATGTTGCATGAAGCTGCACATGTTAAAATAGCATCCACATATAGAGAAGCTATAAGTATGTGTGTAGAGAGCTGTAGCTGTGCAAATATTATCAGCTGGAAAAAGGATGGGCAAGTAGCACATTGCAATAATTAACATGTACTAAGCAATGCTGCAAGTAGCTAAGGGCAGTTGTTGTTGCAGTCCACATTCAGTACATATCATTGTGTAATAGCCAGTGTATCAGTAGATCAGTGGTAACACATGTACATAATTGTGTATATGTAGAAATCAAAATGTACATATAGATAGATTTATATGTGTAAATTGAATAAAATGTACATATGATCATAGTCAGGGCTGCCAAGAGAAATCTGCCCCGCCCACCTCGATAGTTTATCCATTAATTGTACACTGATAATTTGCTCATTAATAGCCCACTGATAATTTGTCCATTAATAGCCACTGATAATTTGTCCATTAATAGCCACTGATAATTTGTCCATTAATAGCCACTGATAATTTGTCCATTAATAGCCCACTCATTATTTGTCCATTAATAGCCCACTCATTATTTGTCCATTATATGTCCATTAATAGCCCCAAATCCCCCTCCCCCCCCCTTCTCCAGTACTTACCAGGATGCTGCTTGTCAGCCATCTCCTCCGCAGGGTTTCTTGCTGCAAAGGAAATACAGCCACCGGATATGACATGACGTCATTTCTGGTGGCTGTGACTGAAAGACAGGTCCATATGCTTGCGGCTGCCTGATCATCACTGTCTCCATGTGAGACAGTCACACGGGCAGTGGGAGCCCACAGGGCCGCTGCTTTGGGCCCCTATGAATGAATGGGCCCTGGCAGAGCCAGCCTCCTCATGCCTATCTCTATCCTCTCCCTACATGTATGTGTCTCTCCCTTCCCATGTTTGTCCCTTTCCTGCCATGTCTGTCTCTCTCCAACTCACCCATATCTGTTTTCTCTCTCCCCCTCCTCCCCATATGTGTTCTCTCTCTCCCCCTCCTCTCCCATATCTGTTTACTCTCCCCCTCCACCCTCATATCTGTTCTCTCTCCCCCTCCTCCCCATATCTTTTCTCTCTCCCCACCTCTCCAATATCTTTTCACTCTCCCCTCCTTCCCATATCTGTTCTCTCTCCCTCTCAAACCCCATATCTGTTCTCTCTCCCTCTCAACCCCCATATCTGTTCTCTCTCCCCCTCAACCCCCATATCTGTTCTATCTCCCCCTCATCCCCCATATCTGTTCTCTCTCTCTCCCCCTGGTTCCAATATCTGTTCTCTCAACCTACCCCTCCTGCCCTTATCTGTACTCTTTCCCCCTCCTTACTCATATATGTTCTCTCTCCTTTCCTTCCCCATATCTGTTGTCTCTACCACTCCTCCCCAATATCTGTTCTCTGTCCCCCTCCTTCCCCATATCTGTTCTCTCTGCCCTTCTCCCCATATCTGTTTTCTGTCTCCCTCCTCCCCATATCTGTTCTCTCCTCCCCCTCCTCTGTTCTCTCCTCCCCCTCCTCTGTTCTTTCTTTCCCTCTCCTCTGTTCTCTCCTCCCCACAAACCCCTCCTCTGTTCTCCTCCTGCCTCCTCTGCTCTCTACCCCTCTCCTCTGTTCTCTCCCCCCTCCTCTGTTCTCTCCTCCCCCTCCTCTGTTCTCTCCTCCCCTCCTCCTTTCTTCTCCCCCTCCTCTGTTCTCTCCTCCCCCTCCTCTCTTCTTTCTTCCCCTCTCCTCTGTTCTCTCCTCCCCACCACCCCCTCCTCTGTTCTCCTCCTTCCTCCTCTTTTCTCTACCCCTCTCCTCTGTTCTCTCCTCCCCCTTACTCTGTTCTCTCCTCCTTTTCTCCTCCCCCCCTCTATTCTCTCGTCCTATTGTTACTTATGGGAAGGGGGTAGAGCTAACTAGTTCTGCCCCCACCCTATGAAGTAGAGCCAAGTGTGCTTCACTTGGAACTGTGAGCAGCATAAGTAAGTGCTGCTCATGCTCCCCACACACAGTGATAATGCAGGGTATAGCACTTACATGTGCTCACCCAGTTATCTCTGTCCCCATCCCGGATCCAGCAGTGCTGCCGAGCAGAGGGCTGTTGAGGGGAGATTTTCTGATCTCACCAGCCAGTGCCTCTACCGGCAAACTTCTTCTTCTTTTTTTTTTTTTTAAAGTGGCTGGCTGCCGGGTTGGCAGCTTCCCATTTTCCCACATTTTAATTTTTTTTTTACATTTTTTTTAAAGGGTTTTCCCCTCCTGATGGCAGACCTGATCATTGTGATACTGTACCAATAACTCTGATATCGAGAAGCATGGGAAGAGGAAGCTAATTTTCAATTATGCTTCTATATAAGTGGCTTTTTTAAGTAAAAAACGGTCCACACATATCATAGACAGAAAGTACTGAATAACAGGATTGTATATTGTTTATTGGTTTTGATTAATTCTTTGTAAGGAATTTTGTTTTTTTTATTAAAATCTTTTCAAGAATATAAGAAAGCACTTAATATGTTTACCTGCCCTGCAAACTCTTGATTAACAACAAACGTCTTCATGAAAAATTTGGAATGTCTAAGAACAGTAAAGCTGTAGATATTTTGCTAATCCTTCTGGGGGAAAAGTTCCAGAAAGCTATTGTACATATAATATGTGCTCACCCAGTTATCTCTGTCCCCATCCCGGATCCAGCAGTGCTGCCGAGCAGAGGGCTGTTGAGGGGAGATTTTCTGATCTCACCAGCCAGTGCCTCTACCGGCAAACTTCTTCTTCTTTTTTTTTTTTTAAAGTGGCTGGCTGCCGGGTTGGCAGCTTCCCATTTTCCCACATTTTAATTTTTTTTTTACATTTTTTTTAAAGGGTTTTCCCCTCCTGATGGCAGACCTGATCATTGTGATACTGTACCAATAACTCTGATATCGAGAAGCATGGGAAGAGGAAGCTAATTTTCAATTATGCTTCTATATAAGTGGCTTTTTTAAGTAAAAAACGGTCCACACATATCATAGACAGAAAGTACTGAATAACAGGATTGTATATTGTTTATTGGTTTTGATTAATTCTTTGTAAGGAATTTTGTTTTTTTTTATTAAAATCTTTTCAAGAATATAAGAAAGCACTTAATATGTTTACCTGCCCTGCAAACTCTTGATTAACAACAAACGTCTTCATGAAAAATTTGGAATGTCTAAGAACAGTAAAGCTGTAGATATTTTGCTAATCCTTCTGGGGGAAAAGTTCCAGAAAGCTATTGTACATATAATACTTGAGGACATAATCATGTGACAAAGCAACATGCAATTCTTTGCACAGACATATGGCATTGAAATAATGAAAGAAATATCAGTATTAAATATGAAAAATATATATTTTTTCAAAATCTTTTTAAAACTATTTCACAAATCTGCTTTAAGGTCTGCACTCTTTTATGAACTAGTGTGCTAAAGGTCATGTGTGATGCCTGAAGCTGCAAGATACCTGAAAAGTATAAAAACAACATTTGTACTTTCTGCTGTTTCTGTCTCGAAAAGTCACGTCATGACCATTGATTTACAATAGGAGACTAGTGCATAATTTTAGTCTTATGAAAAACGCTCTCAGCTTACAGCCTCATTGTAAAAGGAATTGTGGTGGAAGAAGGTACAATATTTTTTTAATTTACAAAACAAGGTCTTATTATAATAATCCTATTTATATTCAAATATTTTTTATTTCTATTAATTTGCGTTGTACAAAAATAGTATGAAGGTGCATAGTATAAACATTATTCAATACAAAAATGCAAAGTGAGAATAGGAATCAGTTAGTGAGAGAGTGTTCAAATATTCATGCATCAGCTGTTGTGTTGATATGCTTTACTGGTGAGGTGAGATACTAGGTTCGAAAAATATCCTACAAGAGCTGAGCATGGATAATTAAAAAACAAATGAAATCAATTTATATTCCCCTCTTGACATATAAGTGATAATTCTTACCTAACTTAAATACATCTGTACCAACATTCATACAAGTCATTCATGCTATTCATATGGGAGGGCTTAAGTTGGAAATTACTACCTGCTGGAGATATCTGAGTAAAAGTATATCTGAACTTAAGGGGGAAGTTACAACAGAGAGAAACAGGATACATGGGAAACAGTTAAGGATCTGTAGCGGGGGTATAGATATTTTTCCATCTATCCCAGATAGCTTCATACTTCTGCAGACCACCATTAATTACATAAAAACTTCTTTCCATAATATTTTGGTAATTTATCTGGGTGATTAATTCTCTTTGCACTGGTAAATCGGATCCCAGCCAATATCTAGCTATCAGGATTTTACAGGCTAAGAAGATATTAACGATTAAAGATTTTTCATATTTGTTTAGATTAGGTAGATCTACATGGTATAAGAACATTTGGGGTGAGATAGATATTATATTGCCAAATAGATCCGAAAGCAAGTGTTCCACGCTATTCTTTAGTTCCTACAGATTTTCGCAGGTCCATAAATAATCCTATTTAAAGGACAACTAGACTTTATTTATCACTTGTGCTTCCAGCCAGGTACACATCAAGTTCACTTGATGCAGGACATGTTTTTTTTTACATTTAATTGTCCTTTAAGTGCTGTAGACAGCACTTATTGATTAAAAAAAAATGCACTAACAGGTGCTATTTCATCGGACTGCAAAATATATTTCCAGATACTTATACAAAGCAAGAGAGTCAAGATTGCTCCTTCAATTTAGTGTATGCTAATTTGTGTTGATTATTTGATTATTCATGATTATTTTGTCAAATTGCAAAAAGGAAAAACATTATTTCTGCTGGTTTAAGAGCAAATCATGTAATAAACATTAAGTTAATCACATAATTACAAAATCCCTTGTGAACATTTATTTCTAATTATTTTTTTCTGAAGCTGAAATTAATAAGCTCTAAAAATCTACTGTTGTTTTCTAGGTCAATTTCCAGGTGTCAGGAAGTGTTTACTATGCCTTAAGTGGTATCACTTTATGAAATATTATTTTATAGGATTTTTTTTTTCTACTCACGATTGCAAAATCCCAATACCTTTATTGCATCAGATAAATTCTTGCATAAAAAATGATGGACAACACTATGAAAAGAGTAGTTTAAATAGTCTTGATAAAGGGACTCAACTTTGTTGACCTAAACATTGCTCATACTCTGAATGTAGAGAATAAAACAATTATTAAAAATGTTTTACACATTGTGATAGCAGAATTGCACGCAAATGCATAAAAATTTGACCTTATCTTATATCTAGGATAGCCTTGTGCCTATACCATGCATGCTTTCACTCCTTCATTGTGTTTACCTCTACCACTTCTGCTGGAAGCCTATTCCATACATCCAGTATTCTCTCTGTCAAGTAATATCTCCTGATATTACTTTTATATCTGTGTCCCTTTCATTTAAGACTATGTCCTCTTGTTGTGGTAGTTTTTCTTCTTTAAAATATACTCTCTTCCTTTACTGTGTTAATTCCCTTTATGTATTTAACCCCTTAGTGACATGACTTTTTTGGCTTGTCCGACGCTTGGTGACATGGGCTGTTTTAACATTTCTGAGGTGTTTGTGTTTTGCTGTAATTTATTTCTGTCTCATTTAGTGTACCCGCACAAACTATATATTGTTTTTATTGTTATAAGAAGGGCTTTCTTTTGATACCATTATTTTGATAATAGCATATCATTTGATGTAAAAAAAATAATAAAATATGGCAAAAAAATGAAAAAAAAAAAATTTTTTTTTACTTTTATTTGAAAAATCGTATACTCATTAGACATGTGCAAAACTAAAATTTTCGTTTCGTTTTCGTCCATTCGGACGAAAATGTTATTTATTTCGTCTAAAACGAATTTCGTTCATTAATGCATTCGTTTCAGACGAAATTCATTCATTATTTTCGTTTCGTTTTTTTTTTTTCGTTCGTTTTATAGAATACAATGTAATACTATTGGCTTTCTATAAACCGAACGAGAGCCCCATTCATAAGAAATTCTTATGAATGGGGCTCTCGTTCGGTTCATAGAAAGGCAATAGTATTACTTGTATTCTATAAGCCGAAAGTCTATAAACCGAACGACTTTCGGTTTATAGACTTTCGGCTTATGGAATATATGTAATCCTATTGCTATTCTATAAACCGAACGACTTTCGGTTTATAGAATAGCCATAGGTTTACATCTATTACATAAGCCGAAAGTCTATAAACCGAAAGTCGTTCGGTTTATAGGCTGTCGGCATTTAACTAATAAGAGACAGAGTCTCCATTCATAAAATTATGAATGGAGACTTTGTCTCCGTGTAGTAAAATGCCCACAGCCTATAAACCGAACGTTCGGTTTATAGGCTGTCGGCTTATGGAATACATGTATTCCTATGGCTATTCTATAAACCGAACGACTTGCATGTATTACATAAGCCGAAAGTCTATAAACCGAAAGTCGTTCGGTTTATAGGCTGTCGGCATTTAACTATACAGAGACAGAGTCTCCATTCATAAAATTATGAATGGAGACTTTGTCTCCATGTAGTAAAATGCCGAAAGCCTATAAACCGAACGATCGGTTTATAGACTTTCGGCTTATGTAATACATGTAATCTTATGGCTATTCTATAAACCGAACGTTCGGTTTATAGAATAGCAATAGGAATACATGTATTCCATAAGCCGACAGCCTATAAACCGAACGTTCGGTTTATAGGCTGTGGGCATTTTACTACACAGAGACAAAGTCTCCATTCATAATTTTATGAATGGAGACTCTGTCTCCGTATAGTTAAATGCCGGCTTTTAACTATACGGAGACAAAGTCTCCATTTATAATTTTATGAATGGAGACGCTGTCTCCGTATAGTTAAATGCCCACAGCCTATAAACCGAATTTTCGGTTTATAGGCTGTCGGCTTTTAATTATACGGAGACAAAGTCTCCATTCATATGAATGGAGACTCTGTCTCCGTATAGTTAAATGCCCACAGCCTATAAACCGAACTTTCGGTTTATAGAATAGCCATAGGATTACATGTATTACATAAGCCGAAAGTCTATAAACCGATCGTTCGGTTTATAGGCTTTCGGCATTTTACTACACGGAGACAAAGTCTCCATTCATAATTTTATGAATGGAGACTCTGTCTCTGTATAGTTAAATGCCGACAGCCTATAAACCGAACGACTTTCGGTTTATAGACTTTCGGCTTATGTAATACATGTAATCCTATGGCTATTCTATAAACCGAAAGTCGTTCGGTTTATAGAATAGCAATAGCATTACATGTATTCTATAAACCGAACGTCGTTCGTTTTAAAGACTTTCGGCTTATAGAATACTATTGGCTTTCTATAAACCGAACTAGAGTCGAGTCCCCATTCATAAGAAATTCTTATGAATGAGGAGGGACTCTAGTTAGGTTTATAGAATGCCAATAGTATTCTATAAGCCGAAAGTCTTTAAAACGAACGACGTTCGGTTTATAGAATACATGTAATGCTATTGCTGTTCTATTAGCCGAAAGTCTTTCGGCTTATAGAACAGCAATAGCATTACATGTATTCTATAAACCGAATGGCATTTGTTTTAAAGACTTTCGGCTTATAGAATACATGCAATGCTTTTGGCTTTCTATAAACCGAAAGAGTCCCCATTCATACGAATAGGTCAATTGACCTATTCGTATGAATGGGAACTCAATTTCGGTTTATAGGAAGCCTATAGCATTACATGCATTCCATAAACCGAAAGTCATTCATGTCGGTTTATGGAATGTAGTACAATGCTATTGGTATTGTATAAACCGACTCTATTTCGGTTTAGAATGCCAATAGCACGAATGGACGAATGGACGAATGAACTAATGATTTTCGTTTATTAACCATTCGTCCATTCTGATTTTGTTAGTTAAAATTTTCGTTATTCGTTTTTCGGACGAATGGACGAAAATGCTATTTTCGTCCGAAAATGCATTCGTCCGAAAACGAATGCACATGTCTAATACTCATGTACAAGAGACAACAAAAAGCACTGCTAAATAGTTTCTAATATATGTCCTGAGTTCAGAAATAGCCCATGTTTTATGTTTTTGTGCTTTTTTATTCATGTTACAGGGCCAGAACTATAAGTAGTGCAAAGCTATTTTAAAATCCTTTTTTTCAAAATTAGCGATAGTGACATTGTAACACTGATTTCTGTACTAAATCCATGAATGACCCCCAACATGTACATATTTTTGAAAACTAGACCACTCAGGGCATTTAACTTGGGGTATTTTGACACATTTCATGTAGTCATTTTACCACCAATATTTGCCAAAGTTTGCAGCAAAAAATCTTTTTTTTTTAATTTTTCACATAGATTGCAATTTAGGTAAACATTACCTTAAAATGTGAGGGGGTATTTCCAAATAACACCTCAATATGTGTTCAGCAACATCTCCTGAGTACAGGCATACCACCCATGCATAGGTTTGTTGGTTTGTTTTGGGGCTAAAAGGCCACATTTAGGGGGTGCGCATTTTGGTTTTCCAACTTGGAATTCTGACATGCAGAAAACTTGCGCCCGTGTCCCATTTGGGACATTTGTGAAGCCAGAAAGTGTATTCTACCCCACAAAGCCATATATATTTTAAAACTAGACACTCTAGGGTATTTCAAATGGTAGTATTTTAACACTTTCCATGCACTAATTATACTACCAGCCTATGTCAATGTTTTGGGCAGTAATTTTTTTTCACATACATTGTACTTTGGGCATGAATTCACAGATCCTGTTATAGGTCAGTGCCAAACAACACCTCAATATGTGTTCAGCAACATCTCATGAGTACAGGGATACCACCCATGTATAGGTTGGTTAGCTTATTTGGGGGTTAAAAGGCGACATTTGAGAGGTGCGCTTTTTGGTTTTCCAACTTGGAATTCTGATGTGCAGAAAACCTGCGCCCCCATGTCCCATTTGGGAGATTTTTAAAGCCAACAAGTGTATTCTACCCCACAAAGCCATATATATTTTAAAACTAGACACCCTAGGGTATTTCAAATGGTAATATTTTAACACTTTCCATGCACTAATTATACTACCAGCATATGTCAATGTTTTGGGTAGTAATTTTTTTTCACATACATTGTACTTTGGGCATGAATTCACAGATCCTGTTATAGGTCAGTGCCAAACAACACCTCAATATGTGTTCAGCAACATCTCCTGAGTACAGGGATACCACCCATGTATAGGTTGGTTAGGTTATTTGGGGTTTAAAAGGACACATTTGAGGGATGCGCTTTTTGGTTTTCCAACTTGGAATTCTGATGTGCAGAAAACCTGCGCCCATGTCCCATTTGGGACATTTTTAAAGCCAGAATGTGTATTTTACCCCACAAAACCATACATTTTAGCAAACTACACACCCTAGGGTATTTCAAATGATAGCATTTTGACCTTTGTCAAATTTTAGGTTAGTAATTTTTTAATGTTTTGTTTCCACATACATTGTACTTTGAGCATGAATTCACAGATCCTGTTATGTGTTAGTGCAAAACAACACACCAATATGTGTTCAGTAACATCTCCTGAGTACAGGGATACCACCCATGCATAGGTTTGTTGGGTTGTTTGGGGGGTAAAAGGCCACGTTTAGGGGGGGTGCATTTCCAACTTGGAATTTGACATGTAGTCAGCCTGCGCCCATGTACCATTTGGGACACTTTTGAAGCCTGTCAAAGTATTTTACCCCATCAAACCATATATTTTGGAAAACTAGACATCCTAGGGTATTTAAAATTGTGGTATTTTAACACTTTCCAAGTACTAATTCTACCACCAACGTATGTCAAAGGGTTGGGATGTCATTTTTTCCCCACACACATTGTAGTTCAGGCAGGAATTTTCAGATACTGGTATTTGCCACTGCCAACCAACACCTCAATATGTGTTCAGCAACATCTCCTGAGTACAGGGATACCCCGCATGCATAGGTTTGTTGGTTTGTTTTGGGGTTAAAAGCCCACATTTAGGGGGGGCGCAATTCCAACCTGGAATTTTGACATGTAGTCAGCCTGCGCCCATGTTCCATTTAGAACATTTTTGAAGCCGTCCAATGAATTTTACCCCATAAAACCATATATTTTTGGAAAATAGACATCCTAAGGTATTTCAAATGGTGGTATTTTAATACTGTATAGGTACTAATTCTACCACCAGCCTTTGTAAAAGTTTGTGGTAGTACTTTTTTGGGAGTTTTTTTTCCACATGCATTGTACTTCAGGCATGAATTCACAGATTCTGGTATATGTCACTGCCAAAATGTGTTCAGCAACATCTCCCGAGTACAGGGATAGCACCCATGCATAGGTTTGTTGGTTTGTTTTTTGGCTAGAAGGCAACATTTGTGAGATGCGCATCTCAAAATTCCAACTTGGAATTTTGACATGTAGTCAACCTGCGTCCGTGTCCTATATGGGATATATCTTTGAAGCCAGCCAATGTAATTTACCCCCCACCAAACCATATAATTTTTAACGGTAGACACCCATCACTCCTTGTGGCAAGGGCTCAGCAGCCACCGATACATCACTAGATGATGTATCAGAAAGCTAACCAGGGTCAAAATCGAACCCTGAGTCCGCGGCCTCCGAATCAGTGCGTAAGCAGTGATCTCATGCAAAGAAGGGGTTAATAGCTCTTAGAAGAGCCTATCTAGTACTGTAATACATTACAGTACAAAGTTATTAATCCATAAAACAGTGCAGACAGCAAAACATACTGTTGCTGTGCAAGATTACTGCTTATACAGTGATGAATGGCAGGGAAGGGGTTAATACAGAGTGAAAGACTTTCATAAAACCTGCCAATTTTATAAAATGTTATTTTATATCACTAATACTGATCTGTCTCTTTCCGTCACAAAAATGTAAGTGAGGAGAGGGAGGCAGATCAATATTTGTGAATATTGATCCAACCAATTTTGATCTGACCAGGGCGAATGGTGAACTTAATTTAGAAATCACCAAACCGCCTTTGCCACTAATTCGCTGTCACTGATCGCTATGCGCTCAAACAAACAAAAAAATAAAAAAAAATATGCAGACAGATAAAAATTGCTTTGGCGTCAATATCATTGCGTAAGCAGTGATCAACAGCAAAGAAGGGGTTAATAACTCTTAGAAGAGCCTTTGTAGTACTATAATAAATCACAGTACAAAAAAAATTAACCCCTAAAAAATGCACAAACAGCAAAAATAAATGCGCTTATGTGCACGATCGCTGCTTACGCAAGATCAGTGGCAGGGAAGGGGTTAAACGCAGGGAATTGCTTTAATAAAAATTTTTTTTATTATTTGTGTGTTTATTGTTTTTTTTTACTTTTACTTACTTTGATCTGTCTCTCTCCCTCACTAAAAAAAATGTGAGGAGAGGGAGACAGATCATAACTGGTCAGATCAATATAGGGTTAATATTGATCTGACCAGTCAGTGGGGATGTTCAGCAGAACATCCCCACTGCCTGTCAGTGTGCCTGGCAGTCACTGATTGCCTCTGTGAAGAGTCAATCGTGTGACAGCCAGAGAGCACAGGAAGCAGGTACTTCCTGCCTCCTGTGCTCTTGCCCTTAGAAGGGCAGCGCCATCTTGGTCACCCAGTGACCAAGATCGTGCATTTTTTTTTGTGTTCCTGATTGCCTCGACTTGCGAGGCAATCAGAAACACTTACTGAGCTCGTTTTTTTAATGCACGTGTTTTAAAGGCTCTGTGCCTTAAAAACCGGCATTTCGATCGCTCTCCGGAGCGATCGAAATGCCGACGGGCATTTTTTTTAGTATTGTACGATGCTTCCACACGGAAGCATCGTTACAATACCATTAGAGCACTGAAAGCGGAAAAACTCCGCTTTCAGTGCTCGTTTTGACACAGGACGGACCAGGTCCGTCCTGTGTCACTAACGCCTCGGCACACAGGACGGACCTAGTCCGTCCTGTGTCGCCAAGGGGTTAAATGTTTCTATATTATCACCCCTGTTACTTCTTTCCTCCAAACCAGAGTCGTCACTAAGGTTGGTGTCACCCGGTGAGGTAACTCTTGGTGTCACCCCCCTGGATTTCCTCCAATACCATGACAAACAGATTCCTTAGTAAGGCCAGTAAGATGGCTCATTAAATATGCCCCATTCAGGAGCCCCACAAATTATGTCACACACAGGAGCCCATTAACTATGCCACACACAGGAGCCTCATAACTATGACACACAGAAGTGCCCCCTACATTATGCCACACCAGAGCCCCATACATTATACCACACCAGAGCCCCATAAATTATGCCACACCAGAGCCCCATTATTTATGCCTCACCTCGGAGCCCAATTAATTATGCCACACACACAGGCACCCCTTTATTATGCCACACACAAGCTCCCCATAATTATGCCACACAAAGGAGCCCCTTAATTATGCCACACATTGGGCCCAATAAATATGCCACACATGGGACCGCCATTAATTATGCGACACACATGAGCCCCATGAGGTGACAATTCTAAAACAATACAAATCTATACACACAAAAATTTCTCGCTCTCTCTATAACTACTTGCATTTATACTTATTTGAATTTTTTAATATTATATTCAACTATTTTCATATGTAATAAAAATGTTATTGGAAAATTGCATTCCTTGTTTTTATTCCCTTCCTCTGCACCCACATTGTACCTAAAGGACTTAACACAGCACCATACACTACCCACAGAACTTGCATTGCACACGGTTTGCCATGCCACAGTGTCATTTTGCCCCACAGACCATGCCACAGCATCACTTTGCCAATTAAAATAAGCCAGTTTTCCCATTAATATGTCAGTGTTTGCCCATAAATATGGCATAGCCAATATGCCCAAAAATATGCCAGTATTATTTTGTTATTCAAAAACCACAATTTGCCCAATAAAATGCCAATATTATTTTCCTGTTTATAAGCCAGACAATTTGTACAATAACATGCCAGTATTATTTTGTCATTAAAAAGCCACAGCCAATGTTCCTAATAATATGCCAGTATTTTTCTGCCATTTAATGTATGCCAGTATTTTGCCATTTAATAAATGCCAGTATTTTGCCATTCACTTTGCCAGTATTTTTCCATTTAATATATTCCAGTATTATTTTGCCACTCAATATGCCAGTATTTTGCCATTTAATACATGCCAGTATTTTGCCATTCAATATGCCAGAATTTTGCCATTCAATATTCCAGCATTTAACCCCTCAATATGCCTGAATTTTTCCATTCAATATTCCAGCATTTAACCCCTAAATATGGCAGTATTATTTTGCCATTCAATATGCCAGTATTTAACCCCTCAATATGCCAGAATTTTGCCTTTAAATATTCCAGCATTTAACCCCTCAATATTCCAGAATTTTGCCATTCAATATTCCAGAATTGAACCCCTCAATATGCCCGAATTTTGTCATTCAAAATTCCAGAATTTAACCCCTCAATATGCCCGAATTTTGACATTCAATATGCCAGTATTTAACCCCTTAATATGCCCGAATTTTGCCCTTCAATAAGCCAGTATTTAACCCCTCAATATGCCAGAATTTTGCCATTCAATATTCCAGCATTTAACCCCTCAAAATGCCTGAATTTTGCCATTCAATATTGCAGCATTTAACCCCTAAATATGCCAGTATTATTTTGCCATTTAATATGCCAGTATTTAACCCCTCAATATGCCAGAATTTTGCCATTCAATATTCCAGCATTTAACCCCTCAATATGCCAGAATTTTGCTCGTTTTATACCTCCTCGCCCCCTTCCCCAGTACTTACCTCCTTGCTGCTCTGTCTCCCAGTCATCTACTCTGTGTAGTCTTCCCTCCTGCATGGAGGAGGGAAACACAGCCACCGGATGTGGTAGCATTGATGTTGGTTCAGCAGTGCGATGCGCTGAGGGAGGCTGCTAGCAGCACAGTTGTCATCCCCACTGGGGGTGTCACCCGGTGCAGTCGCACCCCCGCACCATCACGCCACTGCTCCAAACTATATATGTTAAGATCCTTTAACCTATCCTCATAAGTTTTATCCTTCAATCTATGAACCAGTTTAATAGCCCTTCTCTGAACTCTCTCTAAAGTATCAATATCCTTCAGCACTGTGTACAAGACAGGGGTGCCCATGTTTGCCCATGTTATGCAAATTGGCACTAGAACCACTAGCTTGCTCTCCCTATGAAAAAATATTAAAAAATAATATTTTATTAATAAAAAAATATTAATAACTATGAATATAAATATGGTGCTATTAATTATCATAGGACCACACCCACAATATCAATTTAAAAGAGATACCCTATATTTTAACTCTGATCCTAATTTCTTTGAAATCCATGTCTCTTCTTAATTCAATAAAATATATCATGCAACACTATCTTTACTTCAAAATATAATTTATTGTGTGGGCAGAAATTTAATAAGGTAGTTATCTAATCAGTATGCAATAATGAAAAGGTAAACAGACAATAATGCTTGTAACATATAAGTATCTCACATTGCCTCAGATATAATAGAATACTGAATGATTATAAGCACTTAATTACTGGCTTTATAATTTGGTACACAAATAATGCAACAATCACGGAATCATATATTGTATTAACATTTGTCACGTCTTACAATATCATCTTATATCATCTACAATGTCTCCTAGCATATATTGCTTGTAATGCAAAAATAATACAGTTGGTTTAAGTAGAATTAATATCTACTTCAAGGAACAACATTAATTGGTTGTGTAATAACAGAACAACTAACAATGTGATTTAAAGAGATATTCCCTTGATTTGATTTAAAGAGATAAATCGGTTATACCAGATCTGATACATCGTGATCAGTCAGGATTCATAATTTCATGGTCTGGTGGAGATAATGTTAGGAATCTATTAAATTTAATTTCATCAGTGAATAACTCTAAAACTCCATGTGTCTTTGCAGCTGTCGATGCTGAAAAAGCATTCAACAGAGTTAACTGGAGATACATGGCCGAAGTCTTGTCTGCTTTCGCTATTGGGGGGATATTTAAAAATCTGATCTTGTCCATATACTCAGAGCCTACGGCAAAAATTAATGGAAATGGCCTTAGTTCAATATGGTTCCCAATTAAAAACGGTACTAGGCAGGGCTGCCCATTGGCGCCCCGTTTGAACAATCTTACGATGGAACCTTTGGCCTCATACGTTAGACAGTGTGAGGTAAACAGGGGGTGGAAACCAATATGCAGGGTAACTAAGCCACAATACAGTAATAATGGTGAGGAACACACTTGGCAGGAAATATTGGTACTGACACCGAAGGCAGATAGTCTCACTGGAAGATGTAGTCCAATCAGAAGTAGTATACAGCAATGTACAAGCGGCACTACAGGTGAGGAGAATAATCCGGGGAAACGCCAGGTAAATGGGAGCCAGAAGAGAAGCAACGTCAGCCGGTCCAAAGGTTGGGGGCACAAGCACAGGAGAGTAGTCAAAAGGAAATCCGAGGTCAGGGGCACAGGCAAGGTAGCGGTAAACGAAGACAATCCAAATCGGCTGAAGTAAACGGAAGGTAATAAGGCAGGATACACGAGAATCACTCAGCGCCATACTGAATGCAGAGTCTCCTTTTAAATCCTCGCGGGCCTGACGTCACGCGCCGTGCGTAGCGTGTTCTGCTCGTTGTCAAGGGGATAGTAACTTTTGCAGGAGAGTATTGTATTGTGCCCAGAATGGAGGAAATTGTGATCGTCTGGATTCTAGGATATTCCGGCGAGTTACTTCTTCGGGGAGTCTGACAGACAGACACAAACAATTTACGGTATAGAATGTGGGAATTATCAACAAAAAAATCATACTTTATGCGGACAATGTCATATTAACTCTCTCGCAACTAGGAACACTCCATACCAGAACTTTTACTTTGTATTGAGGAATTTAGTTATTTCTCAAATTATAAGATCAACTTCTCCAAGACCCAGATCAATTGTCAAAATCTTTCCCAAATTCAAGACACTTACCTTAAACATAACTACCACTTTAATTGGTCAAATGACACAATTAAGTATTTAGGTATCGATATTAAATTTGAAATAAGGACTATAGTAGAACATAATTATCTTGGTTTATATAAAGAGTTTGAGGCTAAAATTAAATCTTGGAAGAAGATCCAAATCTCATGGATATGAAGAATTAACCTGGTAAAGTCATATCTGCTCCCTAAATTGGAATACCTTTTTCGGAATATTCCTCTTAGAGTCTCAAGGAAATATCTATCTAAGTTTCACAGATTGTTTGCTACATATGTTTGGGAAGACAAAAAGCCCAGAATCCAATTTTCTATAATGTCAAAACCATATCTCAGGGTGGCCTGTCCTTTCCTAACTTATATCATCTACACGATTCAATTATGTTTTCCCATTTTCTGTTATGGGGCAATGTTAAATCAAAGAACAAAAGTTGGTACCAACACGAGAGGGAGGCATGTGGTGGTATGGACCCCTTCCTCCTTTTCTGGCTGGATACTCAAAAATGTGGCAACTTAAAGATCGTAAACTCGGTGATACACAACGTCTTTCTATCCATTGGCCACCAAGATGTGTATATCAAGATATTGGAAAAAAACAGAGATACCCTCCGAAAATGAGATCCGTTCACAGCTTCAGTATCAATGTAGTATGGAAAAACTTTTCTACCTAGATAATCTGTCTCTCCCTTCATATTTTAAAATTTGGAATCCCGTTATCTTACTTAGAGCTTAATATTTATACACTAATAAGCTGGTTCAGCTAACCCGGACGCTTACAGACATAACTCTGGAGATCCTGCGCTTGCCCCCGCCCACTCCCCTGAAGCTTAAAACAGTCTAATAACTTGTATGGGCTCCGTTCCCTCTCCCACACTGAACCCCGCACATCTATGTGAAGTTGATTGCATGGAAGATGGATTTTTTTCATTGGATGTTTGAATTGAACCCTCAAAATTCTGAATTGAAGTTTACTAGATTAATGTTGTAAGCACTAGGAGAAGTTGTTTGTGCGGAGAAGTGTCCTTCTAGAAATGCTCTACACTGTTCCATTGGATTGATGAATTGAACCTCAATACTTTGAATTGAAACATGGTAACTTGACTGTTGAAGGAATTAAGTTAAATGTGTAAACTCTGCTCTATATTACAAGGACGCACTACTAAACCTAAATCTGCCCAACTTAAATTTATGATATATAAACCACTGTGTAGTTAACCTTTATTCTCATCCCTCCACTATCCAATATACATAATTGGAAATATAAAATTGAATGGAGCATTCTGGATGGATATTTGTCCATATGTTAGCAGTGCTAACTAAAGTTAGTAATTCACACATCCTTTAAGAACACCTAAGAATTACTCTAGTATATTGTATAAAGCCTCTGATATTGGCACTAAAGAGATATAGGATATAATTCTCTTCCTTATGTGTTGACTGTGATACCTAACGGTATTGTCTATATTGTCTGACCTGATGTTTGTCTTATTTATGTTATTTATATTTTTTATGTATGTTATAAATGGAAAATACTGAATAAAAAGTAAAGAAAAAAAAATATTAAAGAGACTTGTTATTTTATTTACCATTTGTATGGTTTATTTACTTCAATGTACAAAGCTGTGGAATATGTTGGCGCTTTATTAATAATAATAATAACTAGAAAAGTTACAATTTCTGGGGAAATTGTGTGAAGTGTTCTTGCCTCCACCTGTAGTCTACAACTGGAGTGGGCGGAGTAACTGTTATCATTTACATAGCACATTTAATTGCAACGTTGTTGCACAGTTACATTAAACCATACATTTATAAAAACATTAGCAGGTGTTCAAAAGGCCCTGTCTATGACATCACTTGCTGCTGCAGCTTGACACAGGTCAGAGTATTTTGGCGGTTGCCATATTCAAACGGTCGTATTTTAAAAACTATCAATCCTACAGCGAAGAGCTTTATATTGTGAGAATCACAAGACCCAGACCTACATTTTGATGCATAGTATGTCTCTGAAGTATTAAAAATGAAGGCACAGCCGCAGTTTAGAAATTTCACTTCAAATTTGAGCTTTGCAGAGTGAAGTTTCAATGAATGTCAATGGACGGCGTTGGTTGCAAACAAATGGTCATATTGTGAAAACCATCAGGACTACGGCTTAGCCGTTTACATGTTTAGTGGCACCAGGGATAGCTGAACGTTTTGATATAAGATTTGTGTAGGTGGGCTTGAAAATGAGGGAGTGGTGGCAGTTTAGAAATCATGTCCTGATTTTTCAGCTTTTGGCAGCTCCCACTCTAGCTTTGCCATTCATTCCTATGGGACAAATTGCGCCACAAAAACGACGATATTCCGTGAACCATTCGGCGAAACGTTCCACAAAGTAATAGCAATCCGATCGGGAACAATCTGCACGTTTTGGTAAATTTTTGTCTATGTAGTGTAAAAACTGTGGGAGGAGTTAGGGTGGCAAATTTTGCTATAATAATAATAATAACTAGAAAAGTTACAATTTCTGGGGAAATTGTGTGAAGTGTTCTTGCCTCCACCTGTAGTCTACAACTGGAGTGGGCGGAGTAACTGTTATCATTTACATAGCACATTTAATTGCAACGTTGTTGCACAGTTACATTAAACCATACATTTATAAAAACATTAGCAGGTGTTCAAAAGGCCCTGTCTATGACATCACTTGCTGCTGCAGCTTGACACAGGTCAGAGTATTTTGGCGGTTGCCATATTCAAACGGTCGTATTTTAAAAACTATCAATCCTACAGCGAAGAGCTTTATATTGTGAGAATCACAAGACCCAGACCTACATTTTGATGCATAGTATGTCTCTGAAGTATTAAAAATGAAGGCACAGCCGCAGTTTAGAAATTTCACTTCAAATTTGAGCTTTGCAGAGTGAAGTTTCAATGAATGTCAATGGACGGCGTTGGTTGCAAACAAATGGTCATATTGTGAAAACTATCAGGACTACGGCTTAGCCGTTTACATGTTTAGTGGCACCAGGGATAGCTGAACGTTTTGATATAAGATTTGTGTAGGTGGGCTTGAAAATGAGGGAGTGGTGGCAGTTTAGAAATCATGTCCTGATTTTTCAGCTTTTGGCAGCTCCCACTCTAGCTTTGCCATTCATTCCTATGGGACAAATTGCGCCACAAAAACGACGATATTCCGTGAACCATTCGGCGAAACGTTCCACAAAGTAATAGCAATCCGATCGGGAACAATCTGCACGTTTTGGTAAATTTTTGTCTATGTAGTGTAAAAACTGTGGGAGGAGTTAGGGTGGCAAATTTTGCTATAATAATAATAATATATATGTGAGATAACATTAAGTGGTCTTGCTATGCAAGAACACTTAATAATAATATATATGTGAGATAACATTAAGTGGTCTTGCTATGCAAGAACACTTAATAATATTAAAGAGACTTGTTATGTTATTTACCATTTGTATGGTTTATTTGCTCCATTGTACATCGCTGTGGAATATGCTGGGGCTTTATAAATAATAATAATATTAACCCCTTGATGACAAAGGACGTGCCAGGCACGTCCTGGGAGAAACTCTCTTAACGACAAAGGACGTGCCTGGCACGTCCTGCAGTGAATGAAGCGGTTTTCGCGATCAACGATCGCGAAAACTGCTTTAACAGTGCTGGTCTATTGCCTCGACATCGAGGCAATAGCCAGCACCGAAATTTCTATTTTGGGACCCCCACGTGGGGAGCCATATTGCTCCGTCAATATGACTAAGCCCTCTGCCGGTCTGAGCTTCGGAAGTGAAAGTAACTTCACTTCCGTCGCTCTGAATATGCTACTTGACTGCCCCTAGTGGTAGTTTAGTAGCATTGCAATGGAAAATATTTAAAATACATATTTAATGAATTAAAAACAGGTTATTTAGCTATATTAGCCTATAGGGTTAAAATTAAATATTGTTTTAGCATAAGGGATAGGGTTAAAATTAAATTAAAGTTAAAAAATATTAAGGGATATAATAAGGATTAGAGTTGGGGTTAAATTTAGTGATAGGGTTAAATTTTGGGTTCGGGTTGGGGTCAAAAGGTCAATATAGGAAAAAAACAAAAAACACTATTTTTGGTTTTTGCCCCATAACTAGCAAAAAATACCAAAAAATATGGAAACATGCATATTTTTGAACTCGGGAGAACATTTAGAAACTATTTAGATGGGCTCTTTTTTAATGATTTTATTTGTGTAAATTATATTTTAGGTCAAAGTTAGAAAAAGTGTTTTTTTTAAAATGTTTCATCATATTTTATGTTTTTTTTGTAGTAAATTATAAGATATGATGAACATAATGGTATCTAATGAAAGCCCTTCTTATGGCGATAAAAACAACATATAATTTGTGTTGGTAAAGTATGTGAGAAAGAAAAAAATTACAGCTAAACACAAACCCCCAGAAATGTCAAAACAGCCATTGTCACCAAGGGAAAGTCAAGGTGAAAATGTCTTGTCACTAAGGGGTTAAAGAGATTTGTTATCTTATTTACCATTTGTATGGTTTATTTACTCAATTGTACAGCGCTGTGGAATATGTTGGCGCTTTATAAATAATAATAATAATAATAAAGAGACTTGTTTTGTTAAAAAAATAAAAATAGGGGGCGGAGCCACGACGCGAATGTGAGCAGACGTGCTTTCCAGGAGCTCCCGCCCGACGGCCGAAAAACCCAGAGAAACGAGCCACAACTCAAACCCAAACATGGGCAAAAAACAAAAAACACCTTCCTCCACACTCTCCTGCACCAAGGGAAAAAAAATTGGAGGATACCCGTCGCTACAGGACTTTATATACCTGCCGCAAACTTCCTCGACGGGCCTACCCAAAATGGCGCCCGCGACTCCTAAGCCAAGCATCGCGGAAGACTCCTCTGACAACCAGGATTCCCAAAATGAAGGTGACATGGAAGACTTACCCGCTCCACTCACGAGGGCTGACTTGAGCTCCCTCTCCGCTCACCTACTGTCTCAGCTGAAGGACAATCAGCATGACCTAATGACACAACTCAAACAAACGATAAGGGATGAGCTAGCAGATGTAAAAGCTGACTTGCAGGATCAAGGTAACCGGCTTCTCAAAGCAGAGGAGGATATCCTGAGGCTCACAGGCTCTATATCAGCCCTCGACGGCCACCTACACCAACACTCTGTTACCACGCACAATCTCCTTACCCAAGTGATGGACCTCGATAACAGAGGACGTAGGTGTAATTTACGAATCAGAGGCATCCCTGAAGGGCCACCAGACGAAAACCCGACTGGCTTACTACAAGGCCTGTTCCAATCCATACTGGGCCCGGAATACACAAAAGACATTATTCTAGATAGAGCTCATCGGGCACTACGACCAAGAGGCCCACCGGACTCCAAGCCACGCGATCTGATCTGCTGCTTCCATTATTACTCCCAAAAGGAAGAAGTACTAATGAAAACGAGACGCTCTAAAGACCTACTATACCAGGGAATACCTTTTATTGTCTTACCAGACGTGGGCTGGATGACTCTACAGGCAAGAAAAGCCCTGCAACCCCTCACAAATGCCTTGCGTAAAGAAGGCATCCTATACAGTTGGGGATACCCACTAAGCCTGACAGTCCGACGCAATGGGACAGTACTGTCGGTATCGGACCCGAAAGATGTGGAAAACTTCTGCAAAGGGCTGAACATCCCTCCAATCCAACTCCCTGACTGGCCGACACCAGCCCAGATGGGGTCTCTGGCAACCAGGACACATACCCAGGACTGGCAACCTCGTCCCCAACGCAAACGGCGAAACCCAATAGGACACCGACCCCGCATGCCTAACACCACGACATCGCTGGGACTCCGAGACGGGACAAACCCCGATTGGACTCTGGGCAACCCTTGAGACCCAAAGTCTAATACTTCAACGGACACAAGCTGCCCAGGACTTTGCTCTGACACTAGCCGGGAGCTTATAGAAACAGACATATACCCACCTTGGGATAAGTATTATACTGCTTGCTCCAGGAACATTCCCCCACGTTTAAGGGGACCTCAACCCTCTCTACTCTCAACAACCTCAGTATAATACACCTCCCCAATACCCCTAAGATAAATATATATCCCCCATAACTCCTTTATAAAAGGGGAAAGGAGAAGAGGAGAGGAAAAAAAAAAAAAAAAAAAAACCCTATTATACACTTTTATATCCCCGCATTGTCCTCTCACCCCCCCTCCCCCCCTTTTTTCAAATATTTCAAATATAAGGTTCTCTATCTCTCCATAAATGCTAAATTTATTCACAACCCCATCGGGCGGGAGCAGACCTCCCCTGCACCCCCCAATTATATGTTCAACAAAATGTTACTAGCTCAGCGGATATTTCACCAAGCCGCCCCCAGACAGCCGATGCCCTGTATGTTGGGTTCGGGAACCACCTCGGTAGAGCACACTCCGAGGCTCCCCCTCCCCCGCATCTTTGGCTCGATCGCTCTCTATAGAGCAGCAGATTATTATTCCACACGTTGTGGACCTCGTAATCTGATGTTGATATCGATTCTAATGTGTTCTTGGTTTTTTGTTATTGTTTTATGTACTGACCAAATTTCTGACACCACCGAAATTCTTGTAAGGGAAATTCAACCTACCATGTATGACATCACGGATATTCTTGTAAGGGAAATCCAACCTACCATGTTTCATCTATTGTATATAACATTTTCACTGTACCGCTCTAAATATGGCTAGTACAACCGCTCGACCCCTAAAAACATACTCTATCAATGCCAAGGGTCTTAACAATCCAAGTAAGAGATCCAGGCTGTTTGGTGACCTACACAGGCTTAAAGTAGATATTGCACTCATCCAGGAGACCCATTTTAAAAGACATAAAGTACCAAAACTTTATGACAAACAATACAACACCATGTTTTTCTCACACTCTCCATTTACAAAATCAAAAGGAGTTGCC
This sequence comes from Pelodytes ibericus, assembly GCA_036172795.1. Classification (NCBI taxonomy): domain Eukaryota; kingdom Metazoa; phylum Chordata; class Amphibia; order Anura; family Pelodytidae; genus Pelodytes; species Pelodytes ibericus. Next base: position 40,871,229 of record CM069861.1, read on the forward strand.
ATACTATTATCCAAACATATCCCTTTCATATTTCAAGATTCTTGGTCGGATAGTGAAGGGAGGGCTGTATTCTTAAAAGGTACACTAGGATCAGATGTGGTCACTATTGGCAATATCTATACTCCTAATACTAACCAATCATTATTTCTATGCAATCTCATTGATAAATTTTCCTCCTTTGCAGAAGGTATATCTATTCTTGGAGGAGATTTTAATATGCCACTGGATCCTCGTCTGGACTCTTCCACTGGAGCAGCCCACCTCAGATACTCTATGATCCGAAAGGTAAAACACAAATTACACAAAACTCAATTAGCTGACCCTTGGAGAATTATGCACCCGACAGTCAAAGACTACACTTTTTACTCGGCCCCTCACACTAAATACTCTCGTATAGATTACATACTAATATCACACAGACACCTACACTTGATCACACATACCCATATTGGAAACATTACATGGAGCGACCACGCCCCCATACTGATGACACTAAAAATACCAACTATACCACCATATACCCCAACCTGGAAACTGAATGAAACTATCCTTAAAGATCCCTCCCATGTATCATCCCTAAACAAAATTTTACTCGATTACTTCGAGGAAAATGCTACCCCTGAGGTCAAACCACCCATGATATGGGAAGCGCACAAGGCTGTCATCAGAGGCCATATAATCAGTCTCACCTCTTTTATTAAAAAATCCACCAAGGCGTCTATGACGTCTATTCTAGACCAAATAGCAACTATTGAACTTAGACACAAACTAACTATCTCCCCGACTTCGTACCAAGAACTCATACTTCTTAGATCACAACTAGCAACCCTATGCACGCAACACACCCAAAGAAACTTTCATATACTCAGAAGTAAAATGTATGAGTATGGTAATAAACCTAGTAGATACCTAGCTAGAGCCCTTAAAACCAGACAATCACTATCCTTTATCCCCAAAATTAAGACAAAGTCCGGAAACCTAGTACACCAAACTAAACATATTGCTGACACATTCCAAACCTTCTACGAAGATCTATACAACCTAAATAACCGTTCACCGGAAGAAGAAATACAAATTTCACAAGAGATAGACACATATCTTAAATCTAATTTTAAATCATCACTCACTGATGAATATAGGTCTATGCTCGAACGACCAATATCTTCAGAAGAAGTAATGGGTGTTCTAAAATCGTCCCCGACAGGGAAGAGCCCGGGTCCAGATGGACTTACACTCCCTTATTATAAGACTTTTGCAGACACCCTACTACCACATTTCCTATCCGCATTCAACTCCCTAATCTCCAATACATACCTACCACCACAAACGCAAGAAGCACATATTACAATCATCCCGAAACCTGGGAAGGACCCCTCCCTATGCTCCAGCTATAGACCTATATCCCTCCTCAACCTAGACATTAAGCTTTTTGCCAAGGTGTTGGCCAATAGGCTACGAGATATACTCCCAGAATTTGTTTTCGCAGACCAGAGCGGTTTTGTTCCTGGCCGAGAGGCCAGGGACAACACCACCAAGGTGATTAATCTGATCCATTTCGCGAAATACAATGATATCCCGACTCTACTGGTATCAATAGATGCCGAAAAAGCCTTCGACAGGGTGAGCTGGCTATATTTACGCAAAGTATTAGAGGCTCTGGGGCTTGGCCCTAACATGAGAGCCTGGATCTCCTCCCTATATCACAAACCCACGGCCCGTATACGGATTAATGGAACTCTATCTGACCGGCTCACTCTGTCGAACGGTACGAGACAGGGATGTCCCCTCTCACCCCTACTATTCGTTCTTGCTATGGAACCTTTTCTAAACGCTATTCGATCAAATACACAGATTTCTGGATTGGAGATAAGAGCTAGACAACACAAGGTGGCGGCCTTTGCAGACGATCTCCTGTTCTTTGTTACAAAACCCATAGAATCGTTTCCAAACATACTTACCGAAATGACCAAATACGCCCACATATCCAATTTCAAAGCAAACCTTTCTAAATCAGAAATATTAAACATAAACCTCCCACTACCTGAGACGTTAAAATTACAAACCACCCTACCATTCCAATGGGCACCTAATGGTATCAAATACTTAGGAGTACACATATCTTCTGATCTAAACACCCTTTATGCCACTAATTTCGTACCTCTCCTAAATCGTATTAAAGCCGACATGTCCAATTGGAAAAAAAAATCCCTTTCTTGGTTTGGGAGAGCTAATTCGGTCAAAATGAATGTCCTGCCCAGAATATTATATCTCTTACAGGCTCTACCCATAAGTATCCCGACAATGTTCTTCAAAGAATACAAATCAGTGGTGACAAGGTTTATCTGGAAGGATAAAACGCCTAGACTAGGATATACTTATCTAACAAGACCTAAACGTATGGGAGGCATGGGACTCCCAGACGTGGAATCCTAAAGGAAAGCCACTCATTTAGCGAGGATCACGGAATGGTCAAAACCTTCTGGAAAGCCATGGGTAGCAGTAGAACAACAAACACTAGACGTCCCAATCCCCTCGGCAGCATGGCTTCCACGTAAACAAAAGATAAACCTCTGCCACCACCACCCCACAGTCACACAAACCCTCTCGATATGGCACAAAATTAGCACCACTGAAGGACTTATTAACTCCCCCTCCCCTCTTCTTTCATTAATCTACAACCAAAATTTTCCCCCTGGTTTTCACGCTGGCACCCTGAAATCTATCCTTCCACCAGAAGTTAGATACCCTAGATTAGGACACGTACTGTCAGACAACCGAATCAAACCACTGGAAACTCTCTCTGTTACCCACCACCCCACAGTGGCCCAGAGATACACATATAATCAACTCTCTCATTATGTTACTTCACTACTGTCCCAAACGACCTATCCTGATTCTCTCACACCCTTTGAGGCACTTTGTACTGGCACAAACACGCCTAAAAAACTCATATCTACAATACAAAACATACTCACCAACATATACCTAACCTCCAAGCCATACTATATCAGACAATGGGAAGCAGACTGCTCTACCATTCTCACTGATGCTCAATGGCAGAAAATGGCTATCCTTGCTCACAAGGGATCCATCTCTGCGCTAGCTCAAGAAAACGCATTCAAGCTACTCACCAGGTGGTATAAGGTCCCAAAAATTCTAAAACAAATATTCCCTTCACATACCGACATTTGCTGGCGATGCCAATCGCACGTGGGGTCCTATCTACATATATGGTGGAGCTGCCCCTTAATATCTCCGTTTTGGGACGTAATTATCCGCACTATCAGGGAAGTAGATGACTCCGAATTCCCACACGCCCCTCTACCAGCACTCCTACACCACACCACACACCCTATTGGAAAATACAAACGCTCCCTCACCCCCTCACTACTGGCAGCAGCAAAGACACTAATACCAAAACTCTGGAAACAACCTAAAACCCCAACATTTGCGGAATGGGCTGCTTCAGTGGAAGACATCCGAAGATCGGAGGAACTCATAGGTACCTCGAGAGGTGAGGGACTTAAAATATCGACAAAGTGGCTCCATTGGTCCCTATTTCTTGGCTCTCCTAAATGTCAACAAATTATAACTCCACTTATTGTCTAAACCCCCTGTACACACATATTTATCCCAGACCCATTTACAATTTGGGCGAGGATACATTTTGAAAGAAGATGAAAAGGCATGGAGTATGAAAAAGATATTTTTCGTCATTTTACCCCAAATATCAAGGTGTCAAAATAAGTATATGTCAAACAATGCAATTGGTCACAAATGTTGATGTTATATTACCCCCCCCCCACTGTTTACTTATTTATTTATTTTTTCTTTTTCTTTCTTTTCTGTTCTTCTCCCTCTCTTATATTATTTTATATATTATATGATGTCTAGATCTACCCAATGTAGATAAAATCTATAGGCTACCAACACTTTATGCCCATTAACTGTATCATGGGATATTGTTCAGAATAGCCTCAACGATATATAACCCGACAACCATTGCTGTTGCCGTACAGAATGTATGCTAGATTTTAACATCCATACTTACCAGTGGAATAGATTATACTACGTTAGCATAAATGCCCCCTCCTTCGTATGTGTTTTTTTTTTTTTTTCTCTTTCTTTATTTCTTCCCCCCCTCTTCTTTCCCCCACAAAAGCTATAATCACTGTTTACTGTTTAAAACAAGTTTGTTTTGACAATGTTTATTGTACTGTACAATGTTGTCCTGCTGATAACTCAATAAACAGATTTAAAATAAAAAAAAATAAATAAAAATAAAGAGATATTCCCTGAAAATAAATCATTCATAGTAATAGACATTTAAACATGCAGATTCAAGGCACAGTAAATGGCTGGTTAGAACAACATTAACCTGATAAATATTCTACCACATTTGTCATTAAATAGCAGTACTATTTTCTAAATAACCACAATACACATTTACGGTTAAACCAAAGTATCATTTAATTTTATCTTTTTTCTCTGTCTTAGGGATGAGCATAACCACCTAGCAAAGCTAGTGGGTATGCGGCAGCCTCCCGAAGAAATATGCCTGAGCTGAAAAACGCTCGCGCTGTGCATCTACACAGCAACAGCGTTTCAGCCAATCAGGTAATCAGGTGATCCGTGCTGAGCGCGGGGAAACCTGATTACCTCAGATTTTTAAAATTTGGAAACTGCGGATGGTTAGCACATCCCTTGAAGTACCAAAGATAAATATTGACCAAAGTGTATAGGAATATGATTAAACACCTAAACATGAAAGAAAACAATGCGAGTAGCCAATAGTACAGGTGAACAAGAAAATATTTTAATGTGTCACACAGACATATAAGATAGACTTGAAACTTTGAGGAGAACAAACAGCTGAACAGAGAAAAGCGAAACTATGTATATCCAGGAAAGTATCGAATGAACCCTGGAACCATACATCACAAACATTGTAACAAGTCCTGTTGAACCAATTCTTTAAACAGGAAATCCATGAGAATCTCAAACTGACGAAACTATTAACGTACAAACGTCCTACTTAGGAGGATCCTTAGATTGTAGGTCTTGTCTTGAAGTGCGGTTATAGTCTGTAAAAAAACAAACAAAGGACAGTTATCAATAAGCTGAGTAAGCACCCGATAACCTTATGTTTAGAAAAGAAAACTACCACCAGCAGGCAAAAACCCTTAACATAGGGGAGGGTGGGAAAGGCGCTATTGCTAGGTGGTTATGCTCATCCCTAAGACAAAGAAAGTTTGCAGATCATAGATTCCTGCAAACTCTGATTTGTCCTCCGGGAGGCATAACCACCTAGCAAAGCTAGTGGGTTGAATGGCACGCACCTGGTGGTGGTCCTAAGAAACTGAAGGCGTTCAACTTCCGATGGTCTCCAGTAAAATCTAACAAAGGTTTTACTAGACAACCATCTAGCAGCTTTCAAAATGATAGAGAGAGGAAGGCCCTTTCCTGCTGCTTTGGTAGCCAAAGTTCCCCTAATTGAATGGCTTTAAAAACAGAAACATCAATATTGGCATATGAGGAGGCACACTTACTTGAATGCATGGGTTTTCTTTTGGAAGCGGAACCGCCTCTGGAAAGCGCAGCTCTGCCACCGCCCTGGAACTTGTGTCTTCCACTGTAGTGGCGGTACTGGGCCTGGTGTGAGACTTCTCAGGACGCTCCTGCAGCCCTATAGGAGGGACCCTCTGTCCGAAAGGGCTTTTTGTAGCCAGGGACGGACTTCTTGAGTTCTGAAAATGATCTCCTTGCCTTATAACGGCCTTTAACCTCCTGAATAAACGAGGGACCAAATAGGTAAGAATCCTCCAAATTTGGGAACTCATAAGATTTGGGGGCCAGATCGGACAGACCTGCTGCATGGAGCCAGCGGGACCTACGTATGTTTGAAATGTAGTTAAATGACTGGCCAATAATAAGCACTGCCCTGCCAGCTGCTTTTAAAAGAGCCATCTTAGACGCCAACAGAGATGATGCAGAAGGTTTTTGGGCATTGCCTTCTTTTTCTGCCTTATCCAGCATTAATAATAGTGGACCCACAGCATCTGCAATTTTGAACTGTATGTTGCGAAAAGTCTGATCTGTGGGATCTGAGGACACACTGCTCCCTGTGATGGATAAAAGAGCAGGATCTACCTCTGGAGCCATTAAAGCCTGAATGTCCGGAATACCAATGTGATTCCTGAGGAGAAGGTCATCCTCCTTAACCAAAGGTGCTCTGAAGGCTAGTTTAGCAAAAAAAATGACCTCAGAATCGTGCTCCATAGCCCATCTGGAGTGAAATACTTTTGATGGAAGAGTCTTTCCTAGGAGACTTACTCTAGCCATCTGGACATTACTTAACTTCCCTCACTCTAATCCACACACTATCCATTTTTTGAGGTCCTGTCCCCTTAATTTTACACATACCAGTGTGAGGGGAAGGAAAAGCAGAGAATTTGTCCTCAGATGAAGAACTGGCAGAGGAGACCAGCTGCCTTTCTTTATTCTTTTTATTTAAAACTGGGGTCCAATCCTCCTCAGAAGATGAAGAGGATAGATCCCTGGCAAGGAAATCTCTCTTATGAAGCTTTCTAGCATTGATGGGGCTGTCTCTAGGAGAGACATCCGCTAAATCTGTGACAGACACAGAAATAGCGTCCTCCATCAATGCCATTTTTAAAAATCTGAGGTAATCAGGTTTCCCCTCGCTTAGCACGGATCACCTGATTACCTGATTGGCTGAAACGCTGTTGCTGTGTAGATGCACAGTGCAAGCGTTTTTCAGCTCAGGCATATTTCTCCGGGAGGCTGCCGCATACCCACTAGCTTTGCTAGGTGGTTATTCCTCCCGGAGGACAAATATATGTTCCCCAAGAGGAATTAATATTCTAAGTGATGAAGAAGACAAAATTCACCTCTTTATAAAATATATATAATGAACTTATAATACCAATTAATTTCTAAGTTTAGAAGAATGAAGATATAAGAGAAAGAGTGAATGAAATGATTTCAGGAGAAAAAGATAATTATGATAGTAAGACTTTCTTAGTCCTAATAGTTTATATGAGGAAAGATAAACTTTTGGTTTAGGTGCAAAGTAAAGTGTCAGCTAGGGTGTTCAGGTGAGTACTGGTCACTTTCCATATAAAGTATTCAGTATTCAGACGAGTCACAAAGATGGGTTTGCAAAGTCATTGTTTTTATTTGACACACTGTAGCTGTGGTAGTGTGCATATGACTTAGGCTTGCAACAATGTTTCACAGTAACTACTTTATACTTATTTTATAGATTACCGTCTTTAGCAAGATGGTGACCTTCATAGCTTGCTCAGCCTAGCATTCATGTTCAGTTCTTTAGCCTTGTAATCGTTCTGTCCTTCCATTGTAGCTGGAGATCTCATTGAATAACTTAGTTGGCAGTGTTATGCCGTGGAATGGCTGGCTACATCTCGGGCCTACTGGTAAGATTATATTACAGTGTTTGCCTCAAACACACTCTGCACAAAATCTCCAATCACAGATAGAATTTTACTATGTTCCCATGTATAGATGCTATCTTAACATTAGCATTATAACGTTAGTCTTACTGGGTGTGTTTAACCTTCAGTATCCATACCATAGAAATCTGAATGAGAGGAACAACTGTTCATATCTTGACCTTTAAAAGAAACTAGCTGAAACTCTAATCAAAATTAACGTTGTCAGTGCTGTATGGCTATACATAGAAAGTAATCTACTATAAGGATATAAACAACTGTAAATTCTAAATCAATATTATGTTAATACAAGGTTATAATTTGCCTTTTACAATAAAATACCAAATTCAGAGAGAAAAGTTTGGTCTCTTTTTCTAGAGTTTACGATAGTAAAGAATCCTTGTTTCCCATGCAACTTAGTCTAGAGGTTAGTTATAAATTGCTTAACCACTTCTCTGGTAAGGTATTACACACTCTGAAAACAAGTTTCAAGTTCTCAGCAAAAAAAAAACAACACATTAGTCTGCTTTTTAACAAGGATTCAAAGATGGCTGTGACTTCAATTTTGCCCGTGTATAACGTGTAATATAGAAAACATATAATATACCTATTTTCATGTATAATATGTCTGACAGTTTAGTCACACCAGAAGAATAAAAATATAAACTAAGTATGCTGGCGGACGACATCATGTAATCCTTTATAAACCCAGATTCAACAAAATTGCAGGCACTTCTTTTAAATACCCCAAATGAACACACACAGAAGCTACAAAAAAAGATATTTTGAATAGCAAAAGCATACAATAGATATGTAGGAATAGAAGTATTAAAAACATAGTGCAAAGTTATAAACTTAACGTTAACTCCCTCTGGACCAAAAATCAAAAAGAAATCTAGCACAATGGACCAAATTTGAACTATCATGGTTTGGACATCTACACTCTTTAAAAATGAATGCATTGTCAAACACATTCACGCTAAGCACCATTTCAACTTACATACCAAAACAACAGTTCAGAGGATGCAAAATATTACTAATACATTCATATTTGATACTCTTAAACAACACCCACACGATGGAAGCCTAGGATTCCCCATCCTACAAATGAATTACAAAACCACAAAGTAGCACAACTATTGAAATGCCAGACACAGATTTAAATACTCTATGGGTCCTTCATTCAACCTTAAACAATCAAACAACTAGTGTGGCTATTGACAGACAATAAACCAAGTGACAGTAAATAATAAGAAAACACTGCTCCTTTTGTGGTGAGAGCAGCAGCACCAAAACACAACCAGTGTTCCACTCCTGGTAAAAATACAAACACAATACAAAAATGTGGATAGTGCGCTTCCCAAAAACACTACAGACTCGTATTTACCCTATGAATAGAGGTAATCCTCTCCGTGGTATATAAAGGGAGAAAAAATAATACAAAAACTCTTATAGTGTAGTATAGTTTAAAATAATATGTGTAAATATATCTGTGCAAAAGGGGAAATGTGAGTGTATCCGCTTTTGCACAGATATATTTACACATATTATTTATTATTTTAAACTATACTACACTATAAGAGTTTTTGTATTATTTTTTCTCCCTTTATATACCACGGAGAGGATTACCTCTTCTCATAGGATAAATACGAGTGTGTAGTGTTTTTGGGAAGCACACTATCCACATTTTTGTATTGAGACAATAAACCAAACATACTGGCACAAATCCACACAGACACTGCAGATTCGTGCTGGAAAGGATGCAAAAGAAATTAAATATGTATTAAATCTGGTAGGACTGACCACATATAAAACCACTATGGTCTGCTACATTGGAAAAGATACATAAAATCCCATCTTTGAATATTCACACAATAACTGCTGGAATGGGCTACAAGAACATTGCCAATCAGTTTGGTGAGAAGGTGACAACAGCTGGTACAATTATTCGCAAAAGAAGCACAAATTGTCAGTCTCCCTCGGTCTGGTGCTCCATGCAAGATCTGACCTTGGGGAGTTTCAATTATCATGAGAACTGTAGCCAGGGCACGGTTTATTTAGATATTTCAATTCTGCTTCCTTCAGTATACCCAAAAACTGCCTGTATCCAAGATATATTTTAGTTTATCTATGAATTTTGTATTGGGTTAATGATTTAAATTAATATATGTCTCTTGATTCAACATTTGTCTCTCTACCTCCTGTGTGTAATGACATTTATCCAGTACCACTGCTGCCCGTCCTTTTTCTGCTTTGTTAATAATGCTATCAGGAGGATTTTATTTTAGCACCTAAATTTGACTTAGACTCAAAAATAGCTTTGATCATTTTGCCTCCCATATTTTCTAAGTGAAATTCAGGTGACAAATTTGACTTAGTCTCAAAAGTCAACCTCCAAAGTCAAATTTGCTTGAATAGACCTATATATGTTGGTCAGTCCCTGGGCACTTTATATAGAAAATGTAGCAGAAAAAGATGCAAGTGAGGAGAATTGGTTGCATCATGGATACACTTGGTGCATCAACTTAGCTAAAGTCAGGAACTTTAGAACAATTCTAAACTAAACTCTGCATAATTACATAGTAGTTAAGCTTTACAAAAAGACAGATGTCCAGCAAGTTCAACCCTTTGTCATTTATTTTATTTTCTCTGCTCATAACTAGTCTACTTTCATAAACCTAGTTCAGCTCCTTTTCAAGCCCATTTATTGGTTCAAGCTTGGAAAATCCCCATTTTGCGGGGAAATATATGCTAAATAGCTATACAGTATTTCTGAAACTTAGTGAGTTTGTTGGTCATAGGAACACAAAAATATATAAGAGTAAAATGTTTCTCATGTATCTGCATGCATAACAAGAAAATAAAAGGCTTGTAGGACTACAGAGAGTTAACAGCAAGGTGAAATGATGTATCTAAAACACCTAATAAATAAACATACCAAACCAGAAAGTCACTAGATAAAAAAGAGCATCAGTATGGAGCTAGCAATAAATTAAGAAAGATCCCCTGTACCTTCACAAAAAATTATTTGCACAAAATGTAAATTAAGCAAATTGCATTGTCAGTTATTTATGAAAAATCACAGCACTTTAAAAATACAGATGTCCTTACTCTCCACTGTTAGCTTAATTCGCTGCCCTCCATTGGGACAATGTGGCTCATAAGTTCAAATGCAGGATACTTCTTGGATTTTCTGTTTTCTCTGTTATTTTTCATTCATTGTTACATATATTGTTTTATATGTGTGGGTGTGGTCAGTACTGCTATTTACTGCTGTGATAAAAAGGGGTGCCCATGGTTGATTCTTAGTTAAGGTGCCCTTCAACGTAAGATCAACACTGCTACCAAATGTGTCCATTATTACAGGATTTAAACAGATATGTTGATCTTTGTTCTAGAAATACTTGACATTTCTAGTGTTATCAACTTTAAGCTGATTGACCAGGATTAATACTAATTTGATTGCTCCTACTTGATATCATTGTTATCCATAGTGAATAACCTGTAATTTAAAGATGTAGCTGACAGAGTAACCATTAGTACGTCTTTCAAGATTGGCATCTAATGATACATAGCACAGTATAGACTATATTCACAGTAAGGCAAAGCTTACATCCAACGCTTTATAAATAGATTCCATGATGTCTAAAAGCTCTTTTGTGTTTATCCTTTTGTGAGCATGCAAAGAATGGGTTGCAGCTTTCTTTCAATGTTTACTAGCATCATATATGTACATGTATGGTATATATTACACATGTTACAGACCATTACATATACTGTTATTCAGTTCTTTACACACTGATGTCATTTGTTGAGAAAAATTATGATATTTAAGTGTTTAACAAAAATGTTTAGAATTTGAATTCTACAATTAATGGATTAATATGTACTAGCTTTTTAATACATATTTGTATATACAATTCACAGATTGATTGTGATGATAGATAAAATAAAATGCCTTAAAGGACAACTGTTGGCAAAAAGCTGTGTTTAACTGAAAGATTAGTTCAAGCTAAATAAAAACGCTTTGATGAAAGAATATTAATAAATTACCTTATTGAGTCATCTTTGCTTGTATAGCAATACCAGGGGGCAGACATGGTGTTTAGAATATTGGATTAGATTGATTACATCTTCTTTCATCTGACCAAATATTTCAACTCCCTGATATAACTAGCCTTCTCTTGGTGTACTAGATGATTGCATGTTCACATTAATGTGGTGGATAAATATGAGCTTATTCAAATAAATATGTATCATGGCAAACATATTGAACATGCTAATTGACAGGTGTTTTATTTTCCTATTCTGAGATTCCCCCATAGTTCCCCAAAAAGGAAAGTGTGACTTGTATGCAGAACGCAGATTCATCATTATCCACTTCATACTTATTCGTTTTCAGTCATTGTTCTCAGTCATTCCCTTCATTTTGCCTGTATTCACCTCTGTTTACCTTAATAGACCTCAGATTTAAACTTGCAATAGGATGTTGTTTTATTAAACCCTGCTATGTGTTGTACAGTGTATTAATGTGACTGTGAGTGGAACATATACCACTTCCATCCATGTTTACTAAATAAATACTGGACATGAAAATTTCACTTGTTAATATGTTAACATTGTTGTTGAAAGAACCTAACTTGCTACTAAAAATATTATACACTGCATCCAATAGTGACCAAACAAGCTGCACCAATCCACTAGTGCCTCAAGCTGAACATGTAAAAAAGAAAACAACATATACAGAACAGTATATAATGGTACTATATTAAAACACCATCAGCAATAATATAGGAATGTTTTCCAAAATGTGCACACGCACAAGTAGTATACTACTCTATCTTACATAGTATGGTTCTAACCTCTGTGGTTTCTGTGGTTCTTCAAAAATGATATCCACTTTCACACATGTCTCAGGCAAAGCAGTGAATATCAGTAATATAAGTAAAACAGTGTATTAAAACAAAGTATAACAAGTACCAACATAAAAGCAGACAGTAAAGATCACCCAAGTTTAAGGCATTAAAGAACCGCCTCCGTAGAAGAACTGCCAGTTCATTTAGGTCCATAGTGTGCTCCTGGTAGAGACACTGGGAAAATTCACCTCCAACTTGCTGTCCTCTCTCACACAATGCATTTCACCCTTTAATTACAGAATAGGCTTCCTCAAGGTGGGCCTTTGCCTGTGTTCATTCTTATATACATCTGGGATTGTCATCACATTCTCTCAGTTCTTCCATGTCTAAATCTTGTTGAAGTTGTTTGTATCTTTTGATATTATTGTTACATAATAAAATGTGTTGTATAGATGGCATTTTATTTCACTTTGCTTAATCATATGCATTACCATAAGTGCTTGTGTTGTAGGAACCAGAACAAAAAATAAAAGGAAACTACTTTTATATAAAACCTAAATGATGTCTACTTCAAGCACTTTCAAGCATATTTTTCACATCTCTAAATGTTTTCAGAAACAGTTGTTATTTCAATTTAAAGTAGATTGAATGCTACTTATTGAAATAAAATATAAATGGCATGTTTTATTTTGTATTTGATATACAGATGTGGCGTCCTTTAATGCAAGCATTTTTGGTTACACCATTGGGATAATTTTAAATTGACTTGTATTGTGATCTTTGCATTTTTATCATAGTTAAAGGTGCAACAGGCAACTAAAAATGTATTAATACTATTGGGGCAGCACAAACTTTATTAATGAGGTTTAAGCAACTATTCATTTATCTATATTATTTTAAATAAAGATATATGTTTGTCTATAATATGGTGTAGTGGTCTCATTTATTTCAACATTTTTAGGTAACAAAGCTTGCACTCTAATGCAATTCAGTAAGACAGTAAAGCTTGGAATCTAATGTAATTCAAATAACCAATAAAGCTTGCACTCAAATTGAATTAGAACAAGCTTCAATAGCTAACTACATATAGATGAGAACCTTTTATATATAGAGAACAGTCATGTACTGTGTGCTTACATAGATAGAAAACATTGACATATAGTGAGATCCATTTTACATATATAGATAGTAAAAACGGAATTTATTGTTAAATTTTCAGACCACAACGTGGCACATTGAAAACAGGTCACGCTGTGGTCCAAAAACTAGGCAATTTTATGTAACCACTCATAATAAATACAAATGATTGAGTGCAACTGTTTTCTATGGACTACTATGTAATTTGATGTCAGCAGCACCTGGGCACTACGATTGCTATTTTAGCCTATGTTATATTTAACCCCTATGTGACGTTAGGACGTACTATGCCGTCCTGACTTTAAGTGCCTTAAAGTCGTTAGGACGGCATATTACGTCCTGTATTTAAACAGCTCATCGCGGCTCCCCGGGTTCCCACCTGTCAGATGAGGCCACTTTGACTGCACCACTAGGAGAAGGTAGCAGACATTAGATGGTCCAAATTTGATGCACAGGTAAGGAGAAGAAGAAGCAGGCTTGACTGTATGGGAGGTAAGACATGTCCTGATGATGTCAGTTCCTGATTATCTTATTGTTCAGTTATGAGTGCTTGCTTCCTGCCACAATATTAACTTGACTTTGCTAATTACCCTTCTATATACCTCAACCTTGAGAACCAGTGCACCTTTTGGAAATCACTGCTTGCTAACTCATTTACAGTTTGGGCCTCCTTACTATTACTAGACTGCAAAGGAGTGTGCTTTATCTCATGTGTTAGAAAAATTAAAATGTGTTAGTAGACAGGTAACAAATCCTGAGAAATCTTGATTAAATTTGCTTGTTTTCAATGCATGTGTTGAGCGCTACAAATGCATTGAAAACCATTAAAAACCATGTTTATTTATTGAACAGACATTTTAAGTAAAACATAATTGTGTTATTTATCTTTTATGCTTTGTTCAAAAAGATGTATTAACAAACCTTTAAATTCCTATTTTTCTGCGAACAAAAGAATTGAACTGTAAATTGAATACGTTTTTTGAGCCCTTACTTTACAATGAGCACAAGGTAACCATAGCCATTTATAAACCGATAAATCACTTTATATGTCAAGCATTATATTTATTCAGAAAACATTCTCAAGGAAATAGCCAGTCTGAAGGGCAGGCTGAAGAAGCATCATAAACAGCACTACACCTATTACATATCACTCTTTTTGATAGAGTAGGTTGAAAACAAAAAGGATGGGTTTGAAAAAAAAAAAAAAAGTGGGAATTAAACAATGTAGCATCACTTCCCATTAATCTTTAAAGGACAGGCACTTGTTTTCACAAGAAAATAAAAATATTAACATGCTGGTCACTTTTCTTTTGTCCTCTATGTTATTTGAACTAGAGATGTCACAAGACATATATCAATCAAGTGTAGAAACATATTTAAAATACTTTTCCGTGCTATATAACACAATGTTTTCCAACATCCAATCTCTTAGAGAAATGTGTAATTTGCTATGTGTAATTTGATTGTAAGTTTGGAAGTAGTACTCTCCCTATGTTTTGGATTGGTGTGTAAATAAAAGTAAGTTTGTAACACCCTTCTAAATTTGTAATCAATTATGCCAGAGGTGCAGTAAGGAGGTAGGAAGTTCTTGCCATATATGGTGGTACTGCTCCCTTCTTAGACTCTTTCGGGCTAAAGTATTTAAAACAGAATCAGAAATGCTATCCGGGGGGAACGGAGTGATGACGTAGGATGCACGCTGCGTCATGCACGGGTGAATTGCATATCTCGTCCCACGACCCCCAGAGACCAAAGAGAAGGAAGTTTACACAGCTTCAGCCCACGCCTAAATCTCTGAGACCGACTGTCAGGTCACGTGAGTTGGGGGTTTCCCCCGGTCTGTTAACCACTGAGTTATTGCTGAGCACAATCGGTTGGAGAAATTTTTCCTCCCTCTCTCCCCCTTTTTCTTCAGCCTAATGCTGACGATGTTAAGCATTTAATCTTATATTACACCGACCCGAATATAAGGAACAATCTCCAAGTGCTACAGTACTCCATCTGGTGTGCTACAGTAGTCCACCTGGTCCTAAAGGACCATAGGGCTGGTTTTCAACTTTATAAATTGAATGCAATTTATATCAGGAACTAGTGAAGTGTACTGACTATGTGGCACAAAGTTTATTCACAAAACTGTACTGTAGCTGGGGAAATACGCTGAGTTAGGTTGTAGATAAGCCAGGGCGCGATAGCACTTCACAGGTGATAGTAATAACTCCATTATAAAGTACAGCCTAAATAGTTCTGATCATAAGAAGTTTAATTAACAAATTTTGTATATTCTCGGGCTATAACACGTTAGCGCAAATATTTAATCGGTCTATGGCAGGAACCCTATAAACGCCCCAGAGATCGGAGTAATTTAAACTTGCAACGGTATACGGCTTTCCTATACACCCTTTATGTACTCCAAACACATTGAAGAGATTGGGTAGTGAGAGGGAAAGGGTAGAACCTGATACTTAAGATATAAAGTAATTTTAGGATATCATACTAATTCTCACATAAAAATTCGATAAGGTCAACACAAATGGCATCCAGGAAAGTTTCGGACCCAAAGAGCTCTAAAAAAAAAACAAGATAAACCTGGAAAAAATCTATCAATTTATTTCTCCCCACAATCAGAGAAACATCCTAAAGCGAAAATAACTCAAGATACTAGTATGGCCACAATAGAAGATTATGAAACGGAACAAAATAAAGAGACACAAGAAAGTTTTGATCAGGAATCAGTCCCGCTAACTCAAGATATACTAAAACAGGCTCTGGAATTACAATTTATTAAAATCAGAGAAGTGATAGATAAAAATGCCGAAGTTATAAAAAATGAGATAACGATGGAGTTGAACAAATTGGGTGAAAGGATCCAAAATACAGAGGACAAACTACAACATATGGAAGGTCACGTGTTAGAACAAAAAGAACTAAATAAACTTCTAGAAACGAAGATCTTAAATCTGGAGGAAAAAGTAGCAGAAAGTGAGGATAGATCAAGGAGAGCTAACCTCAGAATAAGGGGTATCCTAGAATCTGTGACCCACCCAGAGCTGGAAAAATACCTAGAAGAATTATTTAATTATCTGGGGTTACAAAAGAAAGATCCATGTAATACATTAGACCGATTTCACCGCACAATAAAACCCAGAAACTCCCCGGAACATCTATCTAGAGATGTTATAGTCTGCTTCCACGTATATAGAGATAAACTTAAGATCCAACAGGAATTCTCGGCTACTGACCGTAAAGGTTCCAAATACGAGTCTCTACAAATCTTTCCAGATCTTTCTTTCCATACCAGAGTAATGAGAAGATCTTTTAAAACACAAACAGAGACTCTGAGGAAGGTGGATATCTGATATTCGTGGAGGTTTCCATTAGGGATTAGGTTAACCCACAAAGGCATGAGACAGTCCTTCGATACACCCCAACAGCTTCAAGATTGGATCAACTGTAAGAAGTTATAGGAAGATGAAAAGTGTATGCACGGCGTGACATTTAGAGGTGGTCCTAGGGGAGAAGAGAAGTTGATGAAATGAGCTAATAGATGAGGGTAATCCCTAGGGGTGCTTATAGCATTAATAGGGTGAAAGAAGTACTAATAATAGGTCATTTGGGGTCTGGGATCCGGGATGTGTAGCCCAAGGGGTATCAATAACATGTAGTAATAGGTCATCCTGGGGTTTTTTTGTTTTTTTTCCACTCTCTCTCCATGGAAATAAATAAAACCAAATTTAGGGTAATTGTAAGTTTTTCTATTTATAGTAATTATCACAATTAAGGTAAATATATCCCATATCGTAACACTTTATTAATCACTATACACGAATTGAAGGGACACTCAAATACTAACATAATAAGTCGCCATATAATAGATTTCAGTTTTAAACTAACAGTAAGATTCACTATACATTTACAATATGTAACTAAGTAAGAATTTTTTTTTTTTTCTCTCTGGGATGGATTTAATAGATTTCCTGCTTCGTTCGGTGCCGAACAGCCCAAATCCTTTGTATGGGATATGCATACAATGGAGTTCAGTATTTATAGAACGGGAACCTGCCCTTATGGGATAGGAATACCCGCTATCGGGGGAGATTCATATATCTCTCCAATAAAAGGGGGGGAGGTGCGAGGGTTAGTTTATGTTTGTGTGTCCTGTTATGTGTTCTTGTGTCACTGGGGATTGGGTTGGAGCCAAATACGTCTCAGTCGGATACGTCTTAAATGTCGATGAGAGTAGCGTCACTAAACGTACAGGGATTAAACTCCCCCCAGAAGAGGAATATAGTTCTTAAGTTTGCTAAAAAGCAGAATATTATGATATTTCCTCTGCAGGAAACCCACTGGAAGGATAATGATTCATCCAGGTTGAAGAATAAGGATTATCCAACATTGATACATGCCTCATTGCCATACCAAAGGAAAAGAGGAGTAGCCATCATGTTTTCAAGCAAACGTGCAATTAAGATCAGATATCAAAGCTGTGATAAAGAAGCAAGATATATAATCTTGATAGTAGAAATAAACAACAAAATATTTACAATTGTTAATATTTACGCTCCAAATCATTCCCCCATAGGATTTATCGGGTCTATCTGTAAGAAAATAAGGATGATAGCCCAAGGAACAACAATACTGCTGGGCGATTTCAATTGTGTGATGAACCCTCTTATGGATAGAATTGGGGAGAAGAACAGGACAAGAAATAATAATAGGGATAACATCTCAAGACGGCTCAGAGAAATAATGATGAAGTATGAATTTTTGGATATATGGAGGGCTTTCCACCCTAGAGAAAAGGACTTTTCGTGCTTCTCGAAATCCCACCTATCATACTCTCGGATTGATTTGATCATGGTAGATAGGATTAAAGCAAATATGGTGATTAAAACAAACATCAGGGAATTCACTTTCTCAGACCATAACGCAGTGATTGTAGAGCTAATGGACCAATCTACCCAACAATCGAGAGATTGGAGACTTCAACAGTACTTAATGAAGAAGGCCGAAAATCGGAAGTATATCTCGGAAATGACTGATAATTACTTTAGGGAAAACGGCGACACAAACGTAAATCCGGCAGTTATCTGGTGTGCATATAAGAGTGTTATCAGGGTGTTGTAGACACGCATTTATTTATGCTAGTTTGTTGATCTTATACACAGATATCACTTAAATAGCAATATATATATATATATATATATTGGTTTATATGTGTGGAGTATTTGCAGGTGGCTGGTGGTCTAAGCAACAGTGTTTCCAGGTAAACATACTGGCTATTGTTCAGGACTGGACTGTAAACAACATGGAGTCTGACAGTTTGGTCACCTGACCAGGGTTACTATGGGAAAGCTGTACCAACAAATGCTTCATGTTAAAAGAGATGCATGTTAAAGAGATTTCAGAACTTTCCTGAAGCTCGAACAATGGAGAAGCTACTGCTGAAGCCAGTCTTTCCACCTGAGTTCTCCTGGCAACGTAACATCTAAGTATCAGCATTTCTATTTTATTTTACTTTCTTTTACTTGAATAGAGTTAACTATTCTTGTTTCTATTAATAGATTGAGTATTTAGCATTGTTTATTTGTATAACCTATATTAGATATTGTTGTAGAATTATCATTAAACTTTGTTATGCTTTAACCTATTCAAGTGTGTGGATATTCTGTTATTTGGTTATTGAATATAACTCTCTAATAATACCTTATGGAATAATATAATCGTTGTATTGTTACATTATTTCCATTTATAAATTTGTTGTTGAGGTTGTGCTCATTTGGCTCCTATTGTTATGTGTAACCGTGGGAACCAAACTGTAAAGTGTTAAACAGACACCAATAGATACCATATCTTGTATTAATTTAGATAGAGCATTTACTAATCTTCACCATTTCCAATACAACTGGCGTAGTCGGCAGGATTATTGCAGAGTTATTATATATAATAATTAATAACTGAATTCCGCATTTTCCAATTTTTCCCTCATGTTTCTTGTTTATGTGTAAAAATCAAAAAAGTAATTGTTTGACATTTAGAGTGCTTGCTACCTAGCCAAGTGACTAACTAGCAACTGAACCATTACTTGGACATTGACTAGTCACTAGCACTTGTAACTAGACAGGTGACTCTGGCCAGGCAGATTATTGTTTAGTCTATAAACCCCCTAAATTATTTTTGAATGTCAATACCACACTGCAACGAGAGTGGTGGGTTTTAGTGTTGTCATTGCTGCAATGGGTTTATTTACAAAACAGTGTTTTTTGTTGTTGTTGTTGTGATTAATAGATTTTTTAGTACTACTTATTATTATCCTGTATTGCTTATAAGTAGGCTTTTGAAACTTATTAGCAATAGTTATATATTGCTCTGGGAAGGTGGCAGGCTATTTATTACATGTGAAGTAATAAATGGTTCTAAGAGACCAGGAAATACATTGTGTGTTTATGTATTACATGTAAGCCTAGTGCATAGTGTTTATGTATGTAATACTGTATGCTGCTCTGGAAGAAATATGTTCTATTTGCATGTGGGCTGTGCGTGCAACACAGCTGAGACGGCACTATAGGGACCTCTGCAGACCAGGAAGTGTACGGCCGAGTGTATGGACCTGGGAAGGATGAAAGGCTATTAAATGACTAGTAATAGGTGCCACTGAGAGACCAGGAAATATGTTGTATGTGAATTTGTAGTATTATGTCTATTGATTGGTGTATGTATGCCTGCATGGAAAAGGGAAGCTATACCATAAGTAGTGACCCACAGGAACCAGTAGGTATTTGTGTGTAAACCGTCCTGGGGTGGGAGGGCTCTAATGAGGGACCCCACTGTCCAGTAGTTATGTGTGTTTAAACTGACCTGGGGTGGGAGGGCTCTAATGAGGGACCCCATTGTCCAGTAAGTATGTGTGTGTAAATCGACCTGGGGTGGAAGGTCTCTAATGAGGGATCCCATTGTCCAGTAAGTATGTGTGTGTAAACCGACCTGGGGTGGGAGGGCTCTAATGAGGGACCCCATTGTCCAGTAAGTATGTGTGTGTAAACCGACCTGGGGTGGGAGGGCTCTAATGAGGGATCCCATTGTCCAGTAAGTATGTGTGTGTAAACCGACCTGGGGTGGGAGGGCTCTAATGAGGGACCCCATTGTCCAGTAAGTATGTGTGTGTAAACCGACCTGGGATGGGAGGGCTCTAATGAGGGACCCCATTGTCCAGTAAGTATGTGTGTGTAAACCGACCTGGGGTGGGAGGGCTCTAATGAGGGATCCCATTGTCCAGTAGGGTTTTGACCTGAATGTCTGTGTAAAGTGCTTGTGTGGTCCATCCACTCATGTAGTCCTCACAAGTGTTTTAACTCTTTTCCCACTTTACTAGCCAGATATCAGGGATTAATAACTTGAAGCTGGACAGTACAGAAACGTTTAGAGAGGAGTGTTTGTTTTCATGATTCCCTAGCAAAAGCATCTTAAAGGAACATGTAAAACCTGATAAAGTTTCTTCCTCAGCCATGCTGGTTTGCTATGTGCAGAACCAACAGCCTGAAGGACAGAAGAGATAGATATTCAACCCGCTGTGAGCTCTATTAACACGTTTGTCTTGCCTGTTTTAATAGTCAGATGACTCTGGGTTGGCTGCTGACTACCGGGAGGTGGATGCAGTAGTGCCATCAGTGAGCACTGCGGTTCCGAGTACCGTCAACGCAGATGAAGGGCAAACAGGCAGACACGTGGCAAGCTGGGATTGAATTAGCGAATGCTCTCTCTTTAATTCTCCTTGCACCAGAGATGCACTAACAAGCTAGCTTTGCCTGGGAGAAGATATCATATACATCCAGGTAGTGCATCAAGACAGTGAACAGGGTTGTGAGTCATCGTATCCTGAAGACTCCGGTGTCTCTAAAGAAACAGAAGAGATACTCCCAGCACTGATTGACAGGCCTGGACAGACATCAGTGTCCAGAAATAAACCGTCTACCTGAGCACAGTGCAAGAAGAATATGAAGATACAGACAAAGAAGAAAGCATCAAGCAAGATTGCCAATGACACAGCACATTGTCTTTCTGTACTCCTGCAGCTGCAAGCTGGCACCCTAGTCAAAAATACGGGTCACAGAAGAGGTGAACTCACTCGTAAGAGAAAGAGGATGAGCAGCTGATTCCACCTGTCAAGAAAGTTGGCCATACCAAGTAGCCCTCAAGAATAAAGTTGGGCAGACTTGGCAGTTGAACTGTGGAGGCCGAAGACCAAGAGGTGGATTGAATTGCTGCATTGTTGTGCAAACTATTCTGAAGAGTTGTGGCTTGCAGAGAATGCAGCAAGAAGACACTAAAAAAGAATTCAAAGAAGAACCAAAGACAAGAACTTGTTATCTATGGACAATTGTGCTTATGTTATTGAGCTACCACTAAGCATATTGTGGTCCCTAGCCTATCACCCTAAAGCCTCTAGGTTGATAGAGTGGTGCAAAGAGTTTTCAGGAGAGCACATTTGAGTACTGTCCCCAGTAGTGATAGACTGTGGGTGGGAATGGGTTTGCAACCATTTTTCCTTTTTACAGTACTGCCCACAATGATTCTAGTGTGGGATGTTGGGTTGTATTACATGTTAGAGTGTTAAGCAGGTTTCAAGGGGTGGTGAGTGTTTGTTTGTGACAGTCCCCTTGTCTGATTGACCTGGAACCTGGTGAATGCATGTGAGTATGTGGCGTGAAGTGAAGGTGGTGAGCTGTGTGCGTGTACTGTGTTGGGGGAGATAGCCATCTGGGTAACTCAAACAGTGTAAGTTACAAGGGACCAGAGCTAGCTGATTCAGATAGGGACCAAAGTGTGAGTGCTACCCAGATCTAGCAAGCAACAGAGGCAGAAGCTCCAAATAATATCAGATGGACCTGGTGATACCTAGGTTGTATTATTATACTGTGATATTAAATCTATTTTCTTTCCTTCCAGCCGACTGGTGGCAGTTTGAGTCAGCGGAACCAATGGTCCTCCAACACCTTTGTGCACATAAGAGTTGTAACCTTACACCTAGGCCTTGGTGTGTTAGCCACCAAGAGAGAAGTCTGACAGTTGTCAGCAAAGAAGTACTGCAGCTACCTCATTAACAACGCAGAAGTTAACCATGATTTGACCAAACTTTCTGCCATGTGGGAAAAGTGGATACCGACTTTTGGGTGGCTGGGGAGTTTGGGAAACACGATTGTTCATGGACTGTTTAGTAGCTGTGGTCATATGGTTTTTCTACTGTTATATGTGTAGCATTATTATTATAATTTTTTTATAAATTAGTTAACGCAACATTTAGAGTAATATAGTAGTGATGTCAGTGGTATTTGACCAAGGGGTGGAGTGTTGTAGACACGCATTTATTTATGCTAGTTTGTTGATCTTATACACAGATATCACTTAAATAGCAATATATATATATATATATATATTGGTTTATATGTGTGGAGTATTTGCAGGTGGCTGGTGGTCTAAACAACAGTGTTTCCAGGTAAACATACTGGCTATTGTTCAGGACTGGACTGTAAACAACATGGAGTCTGACAGTTTGGTCACCTGACCAGGGTTACTATGGGAAAGCTGTACCAACAAATGCTTCATGTTAAAAGAGATGCATGTTAAAGAGATTTCAGAACTTTCCTGAAGCTCGAACAATGGAGAAGCTACTGCTGAAGCCAGTCTTTCCACCTGAGTTCTCCTGGCAACGTAACATCTAAGTATCAGCATTTCTATTTTATTTTACTTTCTTTTACTTGAATAGAGTTAACTATTCTTGTTTCTATTAATAGATTGAGTATTTAGCATTGTTTATTTGTATAACCTATATTAGATATTGTTGTAGAATTATCATTAAACTTTGTTATGCTTTAACCTATTCAAGTGTGTGGATATTCTGTTATTTGGTTATTGAATATAACTCTCTAATAATACCTTATGGAATAATATAATCGTTGTATTGTTACATTATTTCCATTTATAAATTTGTTGTTGAGGTTGTGCTCATTTGGCTCCTATTGTTATGTGTAACCGTGGGAACCAAACTGTAAAGTGTTAAACAGACACCAATAGATACCATATCTTGTATTAATTTAGATAGAGCATTTACTAATCTTCACCATTTCCAATACACAGGGGTCTTCTGATAAGCATAGAAATAAAAGACAAGAAATCGAGAGGGCTCCCGTTAGCACAGTTGTATATACAGCTTGAAATAGAAACATCTAAAAACAAACTCAATCCAAATCCACAAACAACAGAGAGGATCTTAAAAATAGAGAATGATATTAAAGAAAGATCACTTGAAGAGGCTAATAGAACACTGGAATCACTCCAAAGAAAGTGGTATTATCATGGTAATAAGGCTCATAAATCAATGTCGCAAAGATTAAAAAAGGAAAACCTAAAAAAAGTAATAACAAAAATAAAATATGATAATAAGGACATACTGTTACCAGATAAGATCGCAGAAGCCTTTGGGGACTTTTACAGGGACCTGTATAACCTCCCAAAACAAACAACTCAGGATTGCCCTAGATATTTGAATAATCTTCGCTTACCAAAAATGACCACAGATCAACTAAAATTTCTAAATACTCCAATAAGGGAAGAGGAGGTGCTTATGGCGATAAATAAACTGAAGGTATGGAAAACACCGGGTCCAGACGGCTTTGATAACGGGTTCTATAGGATACTGAAGGACCGAATAAAGTGCGATTTGACAAAAGCTTTCAACGAATTTAGGAATGGTATTCCTAAGGAACTACTCAGAGCATTCATAATACCTATTGCCAAACCTGATAAGGACTCAGAAAACATCAAGAACTATAGACCAATTGCACTAATGAATGTGGACATGAAACTCTATACATCTATATTGGCAGAGAGAATGAAGTTAATATTGCTACAGTTGATACATAAGGATCAAACTGGCTTCGTTCCCGGGCGATCTCCAATAAATAATATCAGAAGATTGATTGGTGTCCTTCAAGTGGCCAGGTCTGACGAGATCGCCATGCTGACCCTGTCATTGGATGCAGAGAAGGCCTTTGACAGGGTCGGCTGGGCGTATATTAAGCAGGTGCTCCTGGCGTTGGGTTTTGAGGGGGAGATCCTTTCTAGTATAATGGCCTTATATGATGGCCCTTCAGCTCAAATTAAAACTGTAGGTTCCAAATCGAGTTGGTTTGACATCCAGAATGGAGTTAGACAGGGATGCCCCTTATCACCGATACTCTATCTGTTGTCTATCGAACCACTAGCCACTGCGATCCGCAGTAACCCTAAAATTGAAGGATTGAACATTAAAGGCAAAATCCTGAAAATCAATTTATACGCGGATGATATCATACTTACCATGACGGAACCTTTAAACTCCATGAGCGAATTGTTGAAGGAAATTCAACTATATTCCGGCTTTTCTGGATACAAATTAAATCTCGACAAATCTATAGCACTATCTACTAATATAACTCAAGATAAAAGAATACTTTTAGCACACAAATTTGGTTTTGCTTGGGCTAATCAATATATAACATATATAGGAATAAAAATCACCCCAGATCCACTACAGTTGGTTCAGAAAAACTTCCTCCCCCTATTATTGGAAACTAACAAGAAATTAGCAACATGGAAACCATTGGGATTTTCATGGTGGGGAAGAATAAATATAATAAAATCTTACATATTACCCAAATGGACTTATTTGTTTAAAATGTTAAATCTCGAAATTCCAAAAAATTGGATACAAATGGCACAGTCAGCCATCAATAGATTCATTTGGCAGAATTCCCACCCGAGAATCAATATATCAACAATGGCACTGAAAGTGTCAGAGGGAGGACTGGGTGTACCAATCTTAGCGGACTATTCACATGCTTGTAAAATTGCACAGGCAATATATACCCAACAAAAGGAGGCGAGGCAAGAAAGTTGGTATACGGTCGAACAACACCTGACAAAATCCCAGGACCTAGGGGCTTTGTTCTGGAAGCTAAAGGGGGCCCAAAGCAAAATAAGAGCTACAACAACTAAAGAAAATGAGATATCAAGAGCATTAATTATACACGATTTGATAAACTCCTGGACAATACTAAAGAAGTCGCTCAAAATAAATTCCCTGTTACTAACTGACCTACCGTTGAGACTATTAACCACAAATGTGCAAGAAAACAGAATCAGAAATAATGAAAGAGACCATACGGGAGGATATTTTATTAGCTTTAACATTATCATTTTAACATTGCAACATTTTCAATGTCAAAAAAGTATCTCATAGTACAATGATGTTTGATGTTTGCATCTAAAACAGTTATATCCAGGAACTGGTTGCAGCAGATTTCTGTGATATGTGGTTCCTTGGTTAGAACCAAGTATTATTTCTAGACATGTGCATTTGTTTTCATACGAATGCATTTTCGTCCGAAGATAGAATTTTCGTCCATTCGTCCGAAAAACGAATAACGAAAATGCTAAACTAACGAAAGATGAATGAACAAATGGTTAATAAATGAAAATCATTCGTCCATTCGTCCATTCGTACTATTGGCATTGGCATATTGGAATACCAATAGCATTACATACATTCCATAAACCGACATAATGAACGACTTTCGGTTTATGGAATGCATGTAATGCTATGCTATTGCTATTCTATAAACCGAAATAGAGTCCCCATTCATACGAATAGGTCAATAGACCTATTCGTATGAATGGGGACTCTATTTCGGTTTATAGAAAGCCAATAGTATTACATGTATTCCATAAGCCAAAAATCTATAAACCGAACGACATTCGGTTTATACACTTTCGGTTTATAGAATACATGTAACTCTATGCTATTCTAAAAACCGAAAGTCTATAAACCGAAGGTCGTTCGGTTTATAGACTTTCGGTTTATAGAATACATGTAATTCTAAAAACCGAAAGTCTATAAACCGAACGTTTATATACTTTCGGCTTTTAGAATACGTGTAATACTATTGGCTTTCTATAAACCGAACGAGAGCTCCATTCATAAGAAATTAGTTAGACCATTTTTGAAACAAATGGATGGTAATTTTAATACAGCGATATTAAAATACGTGTGGACAATAAAATTATTCAACCTCTGTAATTTTTACTTTTTCTATCTTTCACTTTTTCTTACACTTCTCCTTTTGCTTATCCATAGGGACCACCATTTTGACTGAATGTTTTAATATGTTCTTAGAATTTAATCATCTCTGAAAAAGCCATAATGGTGGAACACGGGTGTTTCTTTACAACGTTTAAATCACAGAAGATGTTAACTTCCTCATGTGGTTGGAACATTTTTATTTGTATTTTATTTGTATTGCATTTGTATGTCGTAATTTTATTGTTGAGACTTCATTTAATATTGCTGTATTAAAATTGCAATTCATTTGTTTCAAACTTTGTGGTCTAACTAGGTTTCCATTATTACTCTATGACACAATAGTGCCCCCTTCAGCCTTACATATACTTTAAACAATTAAAATAATTCATTTACAAAAAAAAATAGTTCAGTACATAAAATTAATTTGTTTGAAATTTCCTCGATGAAGAGAAGTTGTATGAAAGTCACATGTTATTTTTAAAGAGTTTTTATTTGCAAAATCTGGAAGTCTAGCTTTACTCTTCTTTCCAATTTAAAAAAAAAAAGCAATTGGATTTTAGAAAAGTTTAAAGTAATTCAAGAATGCGAAAAAAAGGGATCTCCAAGTTAGCGGCAGTACAATGCTAGACCTTCTGTAGCAGACAGAGGCACAAGCCATCTGTGTCCTAGCCAATTAGAAACATATAATATGAAGCAGGCCTCTTACCACAAGGAACAAACAGATAACACAGAAATCCACAAAATGTGGATATTTTGTTAATCCATTGTAAGAATGTAAAATTAAAATAAAAGTACAGATAAGACTCACGAAGGGAGAGGAAAGGTGGGGTAATTTTATTTTCTCATTTTCATGAGTCTTATTTGCACTTTTTATTCATTTGATATTTGAAGAATGGATCTATTGAAAAACTGATAGCCAAGTAGCTTGGTCTTCCTTTTGGTTTCAAGTTCTGTCTGGTGATTAAAATGCAATTCTTAGCTAAAATACGCTTTCCTGTACATTTCTTAACAATTACACAACTACAGACTTACAAGTAATTAACTATTTTTATGATCTTACTTAGCAAGCATTACCCAATTTCAGATGGGCTATATTGGTGCATGCACCTTATGTTTACCTTGTTTTCATGAAATTAATAAATCTATATAAGAAAGATATAATGCAAGTGTGATTTTTGACACAGATCAATATAATATCCACCTTTTGCAGATTCCATCATACTCTGTTTATTTCTTGGGGTAAGATGCACAGCCTACTTCCTGCTTTCTATTATGTAATTCATGAATGGTTGATAAGTGCATAAGACCTTCTAATACATTTTCAGTGAAAATAGTTAAGACCAAAGCAAAGTTACATTGTGTTAGAGAACAAATAGCAGCTTGACGCTTTTTTTCATGTCTAGAAATATACTTATGGTTACGAATACTACATGGTGTGAACCTTGATAAAGCCTGCAATGTGGAGAAGCAATTTGTCGGTCTTCTTGGCTTATAGTAACTATTTATTGGATACTTTGGAATTGTGACTGAAGTCTTACTCAGAGTATAGACATAGTCACCAGTGGTATTCTAATATAAATGTGTCTACAAAGTTTTTCTTTACATTTTTGCAGAACAAATGTTTTTAAGGTTTTATTGTGGGCATATTAGAGTCACTTCTGCTGTCATAATGTATATGTATTACAAATAGTGTTGAGCGAACCCGAACCGCACTGTTCGGGTTCGTACCAAACATTACGGTTTTTGGACCCCGGACTTGAACACGGACATTCCATTGTATGTTCGTGTTGGAGTTCGGGGTTCGGCAGGGCGGGCGCCACCTGTAAGCACGCGCCACACCTAGGGCACAACTTAGCATGGGGCGCTGGAACCCTGAAAAAAAAAATCCTCCCCCTTCCCCCTTACTTACCTGTGAGGGAAGAGTTGTGCGCTCACCTCCAGCTGATGCGGATTCAATAAAGTTTATTTAAACTTTTTTTTGAAACAAACTTTATTGAATGCACATTGGCTGGATGGGAACGCACAACTCTTCCCTCACAGCCAAGGACCTGCAGCCCCGGGAGACAGAGCAGCAGCGAGGAGGTAAGTAAGGGGGAAGGGGGGAGGAAGAGGGTGGCTAAATTCCTTGAGAGGCATAATCCTGGCATATTGAGTGGCATAATAATCCTGACATATTGGGTGGCTAAGTCCTGGCATATTGAGGGGCATAATCCTGGCATATTGAGGGGTAAAATCCTGGCACATTGAGAGGCATAATACTTGCATATTGAGGGGCATAATCCTGGCATATTGAGGGGCATAATCCTACAGCGATTATTCAAATTACAGTGATTATTTTAGTGGGTGCTATACTACATATGTGTACCCTGCCCTGAGCCCAGTGCCACAGAGAGTGCAGTGCACTTGCAGCTGCATGTGGGCCAGGCACATGACTTTAATCCTGTTCTGTTCGCTCAGTGGGCAACATCTAGGCATTTTTAAATACTGCAATTTGTTGGTGTTAAATATTACATTTGCGTCCTGCACTTCATATCTGAGAGTCAAATAGAACTGTCCAATACTGTTCTTACAGCGCACTTTGAAAAATTCTAATAGTTTTGGGGGGTAAATAGTACATTTGCGTCTTGCGTCCTGCACTTCATATCTGATAGTCAAATAGAACCGTCAAATACTGTGCTTACAGCGCACTTTGAAAAATTCTAATAGTTTTGGGTGGTAAATAGTATATGTGCGTCTTGCGGTGCACTTCATATCTGAGAGTCAAATAGAATAGTCCAATAGTGTGCTTACGGCGCACTTTGAAAAATTCTGGCTACCTCCTCCTCCTCCAGCGCCGCTTCCACCTACACTGCCACGTTCACCGCCTCCTTAACCTATGGGTCACTTAGTATAAACTGAAAGAGAATACCCTGCACTCCAACCCTCTCTCAAATGGATAATTCTGTTGATCCTCCTGGCAGCCATGCTTTAGATTTAGATTCATGTTCTTCCAAAGCTAAAATCAAAGATTCCATCTAGTGCTATTTTATGGCTCAGCTGTATTTGTAATTTGTATGTATTTTATGTTATTTTCAGTTATTTCCCTATCCACATTTGCGTGCAGGGCACTTGTCCTACTCTTACTCACATTTTACTTCATTTTGCAGCCCTCTAGCCCTTCCAGGACTTTTTTAGAGGCATTTTAGTGGGCAAAAGTTCGTGTCCCCATTGACTTCAATGGGGTTCAGGTTCGGGGTGAAGTTCGGGGTGAAGTTCGAGCACGGACCCGGACATGTTTTCGGAAATTCGGCCGAACCTGCCAAACCCGAACATCCAGGTGTCCGCTCAACTCTAATTATAAAATAACAGGCTCAAAAGTGTCATTTAGATAAATAATCAGTTAAAAATAATCTGTAATAAAATAAAACAAAAATAAGTAATCTGAAAGAAAAAGAGAAATAAAAATGTCAACGACTAACAGGTAAGTCATTTAGAAAGTTCCTTTCATGTACAAACTCCTATTGAAATGCTCTGTATGTGTCAGACTATTTTGTATTTTGCCATTGGGATGCCTTAAATTATCTCATATCTTCTTCCTGTATTTGACAACACTGTCTGCAAGCCACTGTCATTTAATTCAGCCTCTTGCAAATCATCCAAGTCAAAACTAATTCACTAATTTATGTTTTCTTCCTGTCCCCAATCTCTCTCTTTATAATTTAATTTTGATTAATTCATGTGACTCAAGCATTGTTAATGCCCTTGTCTTATTCAAGGTTAACCTCCCCAAAAAGTATATTGCACTAAAGTTAAATGAAAGATTCAGAATGCATTGTTTTAATGTCACATTTACTCCTAAAGTAGAGTTTAAAAGTTTAAATGCAGCCTTTTAATTCGTATTTAGGAAACCTTGGCACAGACAATGAAAATATAATGACATTTTAAGTAGACTAATCAATATAAAAAGCTTAATTTACTTTCCACAAGTTGGTATCAAGATTGTTATTTTGCTAACTTTTAGTGAGCATCTTGGGAACATTGCATTGCATTGTTAGAAATCATGAATACCCTGTGTGCTAAATTTCAGGGAAATTCAAAAGGAAAATAGACAAATCTAAAGCTTACCGTTGGGATTTCCATTTTTTTAAAACTTAATATAAGGAAATAAAGACCAGTTAATTAGTAGGAATGTAAATGTAGCACTCCCCAATGACTACGAAGCTGCCATAATGTGGAACAAAGTTAGAGGTTTTTTTTTTTTTCATTTCGACATGGTTTATACTGGATATCTACATTTTAAGTAACCTAACTCACATTATATCACCCATTACTTCTCAAGCTCAATGGTACATGTTGTTTTTGCTGGAAAAACCAGATTTACAATTATTTAACATATGTTTTCTCTTGGCACTTTTCCCCAAATGTATTATTTTTTATAAAAAAAACTGTACAGAGAAATAGAGTAGCTCCCCTAACTCGTATTACTCCAGGTGAGCAGAGAAGTTACTAAATACTGAAGCAGTCATAGCAGTGAACTATTTTTTGTTTGTGTATAATGACAATAAAACCTTGTCCTGAAGAGCAAAGAAATAAATAGTTAATTTAAACAAATAGTTGAATTGTAATTGACTCTTATGAGTATATTCATTAGAATGTGACCAGTAGTGAAATGAAAACTGAACTGCAAGTTAACTGCAAAGATCAGATATTAAAAGCTGAGTTAGAAAAAATATCCAATTTACCTATCTTTCCAGCTCAGCTATTAATACCATATTATTGCACATCACTTGTCACATCACCACAGTTCACTTTTTTAGACTTTTTCAATTAATATATACAATAAGTTCTGCCATATAGTTCTACTAGATAACACATTCTATATTAAACACACACAATAAACAATGAAGTGAATACACTTACAGGTTAAATAAGCATTTGAGTGCCATTGCATGACCATGTTACAATATTATACACATGCTACCACTGCATCAAAGAAGAATAAGCTTAACCTCTTAACCTCCTAAACTGCATTACTTACAAAGAGCTCCCAACTTGCTCTGATACACTCCT
This sequence comes from Pelodytes ibericus, assembly GCA_036172795.1. Classification (NCBI taxonomy): domain Eukaryota; kingdom Metazoa; phylum Chordata; class Amphibia; order Anura; family Pelodytidae; genus Pelodytes; species Pelodytes ibericus. Next base: position 40,902,857 of record CM069861.1, read on the forward strand.
GCAATGTATAAATTCCTCTGGGCATCATTTATGAAGCCCCATTAACCCCTCCGTGACGCATAGTGCTTACGTACCAGACGATGCAAGCACTAAAAAGTCACTTTTGTTCCTGGCCACCAATCACATGGTGCCGTCCTAGCGTCTTTTAGGTACACTAAAATTAGGATGGAGTAGAATGTCCTAATGCCAGGAAGGGGTTAATAGAGTGTTAGGATCCCTAAACATGGTTGTTTTTTTGACACAGCGGTGAGCATGATATATTTTCCATATACATATATATATATATATATATATATATATATATATATATATATATATATATATATATATATATATATATATAAATGTTTTGGATCAAAAGCTTAAAGGGACAGTATACTTCCCAAACTCACTTTGGTGCACGTTAAAGATATTTAGAAGTATATACATTTAGAAGATGCAATTTGGTCCTCCAGAAAATCCCTTAAAGTCTTTATTTAGCATAAATCACTATGTTACTATGTGTTTTTATGTAGTTTTACCGAAATGCATAGCTTTAAGAAAGCTTTAAGAAACACCAGGTACCTTTCTGAGTGTGTTGCTCACTTTGGGTATTTTGTGTAAGATTTTGTCATTTCAGCAGCACTCCATATTATTCTTCTTCCTTAGGTAATTGGGGCCCTCACTGCATCTTGTTGGATGTATATTAGCTATAGTATCTTTATGAAACATATGCAAGCAAGAGGGTGTAAAACACAATACAATAGATACCCTTAAAAACAAATATCATGATTTTATTTTTCCAATCATATGCAGTTGAACAGATTATTGCTGACTCAATAATGTCAATGAATCTACAGAGAAAAAGACTTCATCCACTCCTGCATGTAAAATAAAAAAAAAGCTACAGACATATCTTGTAGAATACCATGGGGTAATTTGTTGAACTGTAACTGTTTTTCATTGACTGCCCATGGGACAAAAAACTTCATTAACACATAATGAAGAATGATCAATATCCTCTATGATGTAATAATCAATCCCACTGTGCACTTGAATAAGTTAGAGACAAGGAACATCATTTGAAATTGATTTCTAGTAAAAAAAAAATCTGTCTAAAGTTCTCATTTAGGCATTAGTCATAGAGAAAAGCAAGGATGATCTGTCTTGTTATTACAGAAATAAGTGAAAAAATACAGGACCAATATATGGTTAAATAGACACGAGAAGAAACAACTGTATCATTGGCCAGACAATTACACACATCACTATAAAGAGATCTTTTGTATAAATGTAGCATGTTATTCCAACAATGTTCTATAATAAAACCTGAAGCATCCATAAACCAGTGCATTTCTTTTAATTATTTTAAATGTTAAAAATCACATGTATCCTATATATCTTGAAATATATCTTGAAATAAATGTTGATTACTTCATTTTAAGTGTGATGATGTGTTTTCACAGTAATTAATAGGTGGTAGGATATCATTGCCAAACTAAATTGTATGTTACAATAAACATGCAATCATAAAATATATTTAAAAAATGCTTTTTTGCCATGAAGAATACATTTACTACAAACTATAAACACATTCTAGATTATTGTTATGATGCCAAAAAAATGTAGTCTTCACACTTTTATGATATTTATTTAGTAAAAATGTCTTTTAGCAGGAAACCCCGTACAACTCACAATTTCAAAGGCATAGTCAGCAAGTACACTAGATAAAGCCAGTACAAACATATACTAATTTAATAATATTTAATAATAGTTGTCACACAGTTTAAATATATACTCCGTGTTATGAACTGCCACACAGCAGGACAGATCCCAGGATCAAAGGTGTGAAGTTGGGATACAAGCCTGGTCAGTGACAAGAAATGTAACATCATTTGTAGGTCTGTTTATGTCTTTTAGAGTTTAATTTTCTTTTAATCTTTTTACTAGTAAGATGTTGGTGTTATACAAGTGCAAAAATATTAATGAGCAATGATTACCTAGTATACAGCGTAGAAAATATGAGCCTATTTTACTCAAGAGTTTTAGATATTAAAGGGACAAAATGTTATTTACTGTGTCTGCAACTATTTCAAGAGTTGAACTTGAATTAATTGAGCTGCCTGATCAACCTATGATTAAAACATTTGCAACATTTGTCAAAATAATCAGCTGCAAGAGACTTAATATATTATATCCTGTCTAGCTGAACACACATGAATGACTGACAGTAGAAAATAAAACTTAGAGCAAACAAAATTGCTTTCCTCAATATACTGGATTTCACTTCTGCAACACATTACCAAAATACTGTTTTACCATTATTAAATTAATGCAAGAACCTGGGGCATATGAGGCAACATCTATGAAACTAATGAATTTCCTATCCTATAAGTTCCCTTCTCATGAATTTTCACAAACAGCTCTTACTGTATTATACATATATTAATATGAAAAATCAGGTATATTTAGTGCAGCATGCTGAACCAAATGGAAAAAAAGAGGTCACAGAAATGCTGTTTGGGCATAAAGATGACAGTGACACGCTGTTTGGGTCTAAACATGGCACATAAATACTGATTGGGCACAATTATTACAGACAAATGCTATTTGGGCACAAATATGGCAGTGACATACTGTTTGGGCACACAGATGGCAGTAACAGACCATGTGGGTGCAAAGATGGCACATAAATGTTGTTTGGGCAAAAGTATAGTACATAAATGTTGGTTGGGCACACCTATGGCAGTGACAAACTGTTTGGGCACAAGGAAAGCACAGGTAAGTTTTTTAAATATCAAAGGAGGTGTATGAATTTAGTCAAGCCTAGGGCAGCACAAGACATAAATTCATCATTCTGAAGTATTTCCAGCTACAGTTGAAAAATATTCTACATATGTACTGTGTCATGTAAAGAAAATAAAAATAAATGGATCACTTTTTTCCTCAAAGAGTTATTTCTGTTACCATAACAACAATCCTGCCTATCTTCCCAAGACATAATTCTTGGGTTAAGCACACAATGCTGGTTGAAACCACATCCTGTGCATTACAAGCACTTGAAACAGCTGAGTTCAACAGAGAGATTTTAATTAATACAGAAATAGCTAATGACAGTGATTTCTCAAACAGTATCATAAAAACTGATTCCATCAATTCCTGTCTGCAAGATTCCATTCAGACCTGAGATATACATTGGAATGCATACATGTTTCACAATATTTCTTGCACAGAGGCTACTCCCTGGCATTCTCTCTTGGGCTGTGACAGAATACAAACATCCTGACTGGAGGAAAAAAGCAGGTATTTATAAGGCAGAGCTGCACACAATTGGATACAATAGGGCCCAGCTGGTAACGTAAGAGTGGAACAAAACAACTACAGAGGCCCCTAGAGGCAGAAAGTGGAAATAACCAAAACAACTGTTATGTTCCAAACAGGAGCATGAAAACTGTTTAACTGTGACAGTAAATAAACTCACTACTGTAGTGAACACAATGTTGTGATGCGTTTACCTAATATCTTGCTATTTAATTTCTATGTTTGGAATATTATGGATAAATATGGATGGACTTTTTATCAATTCATTTGTATTTCTGAAAACACTGTCCTTCTAAAATCCTTTTTCCATTTTGTTTTATTGATATCTGATCATAGAATTAACTTAGTAATTTCCCTTTGGGAACAAGACATGCTTTGTTTTCATGCTGAAATATAATCACGATTTTGTAAAAGAATACAGGAGACCTCTATTTCCCTCATATTTATGATTTATTACATACGGCACCTTTCACTTCCAAGTCCATGATCCTTGCACCAGATGCACTAGTGGCAGTTCTATTGCTACATAAACAAACATGTCTTAATCCCCATTATACACATGGCATGCAAACAGTTAACATTTGTGATTTCCAGATATGTTCCAATGAATATAATTACTCGGGCAAAAATATTAAACATAGCTCCCATGATAATGACTCAATCCTGTAGTCAGAACCTGTCACTATAATGTGATACATATTACATTAATACAACCAAGCCAACTCTATAGAGGATAGGTTATAAATGGCTAATTTAATCTATGATTCCCTGTTTCATAAATAATACAATTAAAGTTTACCTTTTCTGGAGGACAGGGAATCTAAAAAAAGAATATGGCTGAATAGAATGAAATTTAAGAATTCCAGTTCTTAAAGCTCTCTCAATTAGTAATGTGATAGACTATAAATATAAGTGATGTTCCATGCAGCTAGATTATCTCTTACTATCGTATTAAAAGATTGCCACTGGATGTATGCTGCTTGAGTCTTGACAGCATTGTACATTATGGGAAACTGTTTTCAATTATGGAATAGTTTTCCTAAATTTAAAAGTGCTTACACAATTATAGAAAAGTTAGTTTAGAAATGTGCAGTTTGGGGTTTGGAAATGCGAATGTAGCACAGAGTTAACTGTTTGTTTTTTTTTTTGCTAAAGAAACTCAAGAGAAGTTCATTATAGGTTGCATGTTCTCAAAAGAGACTTAAAAACAATTTCAAACTAATTTTTGAAAGTACAGAATCCCATTGGATCTCACTTGCTGGAAGATGCACATTTTGCTCAAAATTAGATAGTATCATAATTAGATGTACATCACAACAGTGAATTGAATGAAAGTAGAAATAATGCAAACACTACAAAAAAAACTAAACTGAAACAAGCAGGAAAGCAGAGTATATAAAGAAAGAACTGAAATAAAACTCCATGAAAATTTGATTACACAGTTAACATAGCTACATAAAAAAACTATACAAAATTAATGCAATCTTGATTTTAAGTTAGAACAAGTGTGGGTGTTGGTAAACCATGTTTTGTGACTATTTCCCATTTATAGGTTTTTGACGCTGTGAATGAGAGAGGGTGTTTTTTAACCACTAATTGTACATTTTCTGATTTTTGCTCCCACTTAACAATTTTTTTTTCTGCAGCACTAAATAAAATAACAGTCTTTTGAGATGAAGAAACATGACTCACTACAATATGGTCCTTTTTTTTTTTTCATAAAGCTGCTCTGTAACAAACAGGTTTATATTTTATCCGTGTAACCATTCATGTGAATGAAGGAATATTTTTTTTTATTACAAATTCACATAAAAATCTTAGGTACATAATTCAGATAAATTTTAATATTATCACATAAAAAAAAAAGTTAATTTGGTCTGTTCACTAAAAGGAAAGGTGACTTGCAGGTGAGTTGAGGTGAGCTCACCAACAAAACTATACATAATACAGTAATGAATCTGAAGAGTTCCTCTGGCAAGAAGAGCAGAGTAGGCCCTGCATAATGTACATACTGTTATTAAAAAGAGAGCTTTAAGAAATGTAACTACGCATTATCCATGGCCAGCTGAGTAATTCTAGCTGGAGACACTCACCAACTGCACACTATATAGATAAATCAGTGAGATAAAATGTTTATCTCACCTCAACAGGCTTGCACCTCACCTTTTAGTGAATAGACCCCATTATCTAAACAGGACTGATTTAACCCCTTAGTGACAAGACATTTTCACCTTGACTTTCCCTTGGTGACAATGGCTGTTTTGACATTTCTAGGGTGTTTGTGTTTAGCTGTAATTTTTTTCTTTCTCACATACAGTACACACACAAATTATATGTTGTTTTTATCATCATAAGAAGGGCTTTCATTAGATACCATTATGTTCATCATATCTTATAATTTGCTACAAAAAAAAATCATAAAAATTGATGAAAAATTTAAAAAAAACACACTTTTTCTAACTTTGACCTAAAATATAATTTACACAAATAAAATCATTAAAAAAGACCCCGTCTAAATAGTTTCTAAATGTTGTCCCGAGTTCAAAAATATGCATGTTTCCATATTTTTCGGTATTTTTTTGCGAGTTATGGGGCAAAAACCAAAAATGTTGTTTTTGTTTTTTTCCTATATTGATCTTTTGACCCCAACCCGAACCCAAAATGTAACCCTAACACTAAATTTAACCCCAACTCTAATCCTTATTATATCCCTTAATATTTCTTAACTTTAATTTAATTTTAACCCTATCCCTTATGCTAAAAAATATTTAATTTTAACCCTATAGGCTAATATAGCTAAATAACCTGTTTTTATTTAATTAAATATGTATTTTAATTATTTTCCATTGCAATGCTACTAAACTACCACTAGGGGTAGTCAAGTAGCATATTCAGAGCGACGGAAGTGAAGTTACTTTCACTTCCGAAGCTTAGACCGGCAGAGGACTTAGTCGAATTGACGGAGCAGGATGCTCCGTCAATATGGCTCCCCACGATCGCTCCGTGGGGCGATCGTGGGGGTCCCAAAATAGAAATATCGGTGCTGGCTATTGCCTCGATGTCGAGGCAATAGACCAGCACTGTTAAAGCGGTTTTCGCGATCCTTTGTCATTAAGGGAGATTCTCCAAGGACATGCCTGGCACGTCCTTTGTCGGCAAGGGGTTAAATATTATCTTTGTCTGACAGCAGTAAATAAAAATTGCAAATATTCTGGTCATACCTTAAAAATATTACTATCTAAATTATAAATTATTAAACTAGTCTTATTTAATATTAATAGTGAAGGGATGCTCTATGAATTTTTATTAGCAATGTTACAGTGATAGAACAATGATTTCACTATTGGCTGTTAATTATTTACATACTGACTTATCCTATTCTTTTTTTTAAGTCTTTTAGGAGTTAATCCAGTAAAGGAGTTTAAGTATTTATGGCTTTGCATTAGGCTATCTTTAAAATAAGAGAAGGCCAAGGGACCAAATGAGATATGGAAATTTTGTAGATGGAAGAAACATGAGAAGACTAGAGGGGGTGAAACCCAATAGTCTATTTTTTGATGTTAATATTTCCAGTACATTTTTTATGAAAGCCCATGGACATATCAATTGTTTTTTTTTTTTTTTTAATAATACATCCCTAAACATTGAACTGAAGGCTAATGGCTACATAATAGATATGGTATCCTTTTTGGTCCAGAGTACGGGTGTCTTATGCCTATTTCACCGATTTTCCATGGAACCAGGATTTCTATATAAGTCAGGTAAACTCCTAAAGCCTTACTAAAATTACCTTGAGAGAATTTCATGAAAATGCTTTTATCCACACCTTGCTTTTCTATAATACATTACAAGCTTGAAATATTATGATCCGCTATGCAGCAGATTTAAAATAAACTTTAAGCCTACATGTGAGAGTTGGAGCAATTCATTCCGGTCCTTTGTGACTCTTAAAAATCAAACAAAAGTTCTGCTTGAGTTACTTTTTTTCCCCTTCGACAGCCTACTGTAGGATTCAGGTAACTCCAGAGACATACAAATATTTTACCTGCAGCTCTGTTGAATACAGAACAATTCCTTATCCATTAACCTCCCCAGCCTGTAACAATAATGCCAGAATTACTTTTCTTCCATTGACAAGCAACGACAACAAAAAGGAATTGGTTACAATTCAGATTTATTCAAGACATATTTTGTATGTTTTAACAATTGCGCAGATATCTCTAAATAGTAATATTTCACACTTCCCTTTATAAAGTTGGCAGGTACTGAGATTACATCTGTCAAAAGTGCAATTAATTGCACCTTTATTGCCGCTCAAAATTGGGATCTTGATTTCACTTGCAAATAAATCCGGCTTGCCTCTTTTGAATAGATTATTAGAATGATCTATGCAAGAGTTATGATTATCTATATTTTAAACCTCTTGGAAAACTATAGTCTTTAATTAAGACTCAAAATGCAAGAATGAAACAGAGACACATGCTATAAATTTTATATGCAGTTTAGTTTAAGTGATGAGCTACAAATTTAATAGTTTGATAATTAATAAATCAGAAAGACGTCTGTTTTTTTATGTATTGTTCCAAATCTTATTGTAACTTCAGAACTACTCGTAGTAAAAGAAACACAACCAGAATTGAATATCTAGAAGCAGTCCCACTGCGTGCATTTGTTTGCACTAAACTTTACTGTGCTCTGCAGTACATACAAGGCAGTAGGCAATTGTGCACACACAAGAAATATCTGGCTCTATGAGAACCTAAATTCCTTTTTTGTTTATTGCAACAAATGTAGCAAAGGACAAATGTAGCAAAAAAATATCATGTGTAGATATTTTGGATAGAACTTATTAAATGAAAGAATGTTAAAAAAATGTACCTTATTGTGCCTTTTTTGCTCTGTTTAGCTATAACAGGGGCAGACATGTTGTTTAGAATCTTGGGTCAGTTCGGTCAGATCTTCCTTCATCTGAAACAAGGTGAATGAAGTACTTTCCTAAGATTCTAAACAACATGTCTGCTCCCTATTAGAGCTATACAGCGCAGAGAGTTCAATAAGGTACATTATGTATATTCTTTCATTAAAACATTTCTGTTAAAAGTTTCTACACTCAATGCAATCTTTCATTTAAACATTATTGATGTTTTTGCTCCAGTTGTATTTAAAGCACTCATATAGAACGATGTGCAGAAAGCGACTCTAGTGTTTGTTGATTTGTGGAGGAACAACTAGTGAATGAGCAGCCGTGAATGACTCACTGGGAGGTATATCCGGCTAAGTGACATTTCTGTTGATCCATCACCAGTACAACATTATATATAGACCAACAGGCCCTTTTTCTACACCTTTCTAGGATCCTGTCCGAATATTTTGTTTGCTGAGACTTCTTGTATTGTCAGATTTGATACACTAACAGTTTTTAAATACACCGTTAGTACATCCATTAATAATGTGCTATTGTACCTACATTGTTGCACTAGACTTTCCCAAGCTTCAATTTTTGCTGATTTGCCATGGAAACCAAGAACCCCAGCTAACTATGGATAGTTCTTTGAATAATTTATACTGTTAATCCATGCAGCATATACATATATTATTCATTTTAAGTTAGTATGTTGGGGTGCTGGAGCCTTGTTGAAACAACAAAAAAGTGTTTGGTGTTAATAAAAATTTTGTGAACTGATAAGACTTTCAATATGGTGATTTTATTTATTGCTAATGTACCAGTGTATAAATAGTTTCCATTATTTAAGGTTTTACATTAATGTATTTTTTTTTTTTTTTGATTCCTATGTATTTCTTTGGTCATTTTTGCATATCAATATTTCTAATTCAGCTTATAACATTTTCTTTTCAAAGAGTTATTTTTTATATTCAGTCCCCAATAGTATTATATAATAATTCTATGTCTCCTTTTTATTTGTATGTTGTTTACTGTGTAAAACAGTCTGATGTGTGTGGGATGAATTTTTCATTAGGTTATTAAGGGGATGCAATTCCAAGACTGACAATCTTACACAACTTTATAACACTAATATATAATACAATGCAATGTGCCATTAGTGTGCTATAGCAAAGGGGATATCAAGGAAAGCAGGGGAGGAAACTTAGTATTAAATGAAGGTGTCATGATAAATATGTAAAATCGTGCATTTCAGAAATATCATATAGAATTTAGAATAATCCCGGTGGTATCTTGTAAAATAGTGTCCTTACTTCAGAGTAAGCCCAATATGTGTTTTTACTAGACATGTGCAAAACTTAATTTTTCGTTTCGTTTTCGTCTATTCGGACGAAAATGTTATTTATTTCGTCTAAAACGAATTTCATTCATTACTGCATTCGTTTCAGACTAAATTCGTTCTTTTTTTCATTTGGTTTATTCGTTCGTTTTATAGAATACGTGTAATACTATTGGCTTTCTATAAACCGAACGAGAGCCCCATTCATAAGAAATTCTTATGAATGGGGACTCCATTCATAAGAATTTCTTATGAATGGGGCTCTCTTTCAGTTTATAGAAAGGCCATAGTACTACACGTATTCTATAAGCCGAAAGTCTATAAACCGAAGGTTGTTCGGTTTATAGACTTTCGGTTTATAGAATACATAGAATTACATGTAATTCTATGTATTCTATAAACCGAAAGTCTATAAACCGAACTACCTTCGGCTTATAGACTTTCGGCTTATAGAAAACGTGTAGTACTATTGCCTTTCTATGAACCGAACGAGAGCCCCATTCAGAAGAATTTCTTATTAATGGGGCTCTCGTTCGGTTTAAAGAAAGCCAATAGTATTACACGTATTCTATAAAATGAACGAAAAAAACGAAACGAAAAAAATGAACGAATTTCGTCTGAAATGAATGCAGTAATGAACGAATGGACAAAAACGAAACAAAAAATTTAGTTTTGCACATGTCTTGTTTTTACCCTAAGCTCTGCCTTCCAGGTGAGATATAGTTGATAGTTGGACACTGTCAGTCAGCCAATAAGAACATGGGTTCACGACTGAGAAGTCTGTTGGGTGCAATGGTCTTTCTCTGCTAGTGCAGAGAGAACCCCTAAAAAGACCGACATTTTTCATGGAAAGCAGGGGAGGAAACTTAGTATTAAATGAAGGTGTCATGATAAATATGTAAAATCGTGCATTTCAGAAATATCATATAGAATTTAGAATAATCCCGGTGGTATCTTGTAAAATAGTGTCCTTACTTCAGAGTAAGCCCAATATGTGTTTTTACTAGACATGTGCAAAACTTAATTTTTCGTTTCGTTTTCGTCTATTCGGACGAAAATGTTATTTATTTCGTCTAAAACGAATTTCATTCATTACTGCATTCGTTTCAGACTAAATTCGTTCTTTTTTTCATTTGGTTTATTCGTTCGTTTTATAGAATACGTGTAATACTATTGGCTTTCTATAAACCGAACGAGAGCCCCATTCATAAGAAATTCTTATGAATGGGGACTCCATTCATAAGAATTTCTTATGAATGGGGCTCTCTTTCAGTTTATAGAAAGGCCATAGTACTACACGTATTCTTTAAGCCGAAAGTCTATAAACCGAAGGTTGTTCGGTTTATAGACTTTCGGTTTATAGAATACATAGAATTACATGTAATTCTATGTATTCTATAAACCGAAAGTCTATAAACCGAACTACCTTCGGCTTATAGACTTTCGGCTTATAGAAAACGTGTAGTACTATTGCCTTTCTATGAACCGAACGAGAGCCCCATTCAGAAGAATTTCTTATTAATGGGGCTCTCGTTCGGTTTAAAGAAAGCCAATAGTATTACACGTATTCTATAAAATGAACGAAAAAAACGAAACGAAAAAAATGAACGAATTTCGTCTGAAATGAATGCAGTAATGAACGAATGGACAAAAACGAAACAAAAAATTTAGTTTTGCACATGTCTTGTTTTTACCCTAAGCTCTGCCTTCCAGGTGAGATATAGTTGATAGTTGGACACTGTCAGTCAGCCAATAAGAACATGGGCTCACGACTGAGAAGTCTGTTGGGTGCAATGGTCTTTCTCTGCTAGTGCAGAGAGAACCCCTAAAAAGACCCACATTTTTCATGGAATGAACAGAGGGGACCTAGTTCAGGTCTGCTGATGCCATGTTGACACCAATTCAGTTATTGTTAGTGTTATACTCTCCATATAATAGGTGAACTGAGAAATAAGTTATTTGGTTTTTTTCCTGTTTAGATATAAAAAATAGAAAAGAAATATACGCAGAGGGTTTTCAGTGTGAATACAATGCACATAACATTTTCATTTACAGTGTCAGTGTTCTGTCTAAAAACTGCAACTACTGCCAAAACACTACATGATACAGGCCTTCCTTACGGATCTACCTGCCAGCACTACATTAGTAATTGCTGAAGTGAAGAAACAAGTATCCTGCTGCTGGTTACATGGACTGTGCTTGTCTTGGCTAATACCAGCTGGTTTCTCAGGAAACTTTGTTACGTGAAATTAACCACCAATATAAATGAGTGTGACTTTGCATACTTAATTTAAAACTAATCCTACCTTCTGGCAATTGATCTGAAGACTAATTGTTCACTGCTCTTATCTTAAACTACTGCATTTTTCAAAGCCATTATTATTTTGAATTATTCTTATAGCCTTACTGACTTATAGCCAACTGTCCAGCTTTGCATGGGACAGTCCTGATTTTTGGTGGTCTGTCCTGCTGAACGCTACCTCTGTCCTGCAGTTCTGATTTTGTTCTCTGTTGTTTGTAACACAGGAGAATACATACTGTGCCTGTATTGTGTGCATGCACAGTACTGCTGTAAGTCTGAGTGATAGCGCCAGTGTGGAAAAAAGGTTTTTCATTTTATACATAGACCTCTTGAAGCAAATGCCCATTGAACTAGATAGACTTTAATTATAGCCCAGAACATAAGGGATGTTTTTGTTTGGCTGTAATTTTCTTCTTTCTCACATACTGTACCCACACAAATTATACATTGTTATCGCCATAAGAAGGGATTTCATTAAATATCATTATATTCATCATATCTTATAATTTATAATTTACTACAAATACATTTCATCATATAATATGCTGAAAATTAAAAAAATACTTTTTTCAAACTTTGACCGACAAAATCATTTACACAAATACAATGATTAAAAAAGAACTAAATATTTTCAAAATTTTGTCCTGAATTTGCTTGTTTCCATGTTTTTCATCAGTTTTTATCGAGTTATAGGGCAATAACCAAAAAAAGTGTTTTGTTTTCACCTACAGTGACCTTTTGACCCCAACCTGAACCCTAAATTTAACCCTAACTCTAACCCTTATGCTAACCCTTAATGTATTCTAATTTAAATTTAATTTTGACTCTTACCCTTATGCTAGCACTAATTTAATTGTGACCCTAACCATTATTCTAACCCTAACTCCTAACCCTAGATTTTTAGCTAATGAAGACAATTTTTTTTTAATTGCAATGTTGCTAGACTGCCTCTCGGGGCAGTCTAGAACAGTATCAGAGTGACTTTTATTTTTTAAAAAAATTAAATTTTTTTAAAAATTCCCTTCTGTTGCTCCACCCACAAGTGGGCAGCAGCCATATTGGAGGAGCATGTTGATCTCCAATATGGCACCGGTGAATCACTCAGTGGAGCGATTGCAGGTGCCCTAGGCACTGGATTTCGGTGTTGCTTAATGTTTAACAAATATCACTTATATTATTATGAACAGTGTTTCAAATTCATTCCATTGATGTAGCATTTCTCTTTTTCTGTGCTTTTTGTATGCCTATTTATGCAACATATACATACATGCATATTATCACAACAGGGCAGGATATTAACCCAAGCTAAGCTGATCTGAAATAACTACTGTAAGACAACGGCTGTGAGAGTCTGATAGAGCTGCTATGATAGAACTGCTGTCATAGTCTCACACAACTTCTGTGATAGAACTGCTGGGATCAGGGCTGGTGCAAGGATTTTTGTCTACACAAGCAAACAGTACATTTTGATGCCCTCACTGCCAATCATCACCCCCCTACTCTCTCTGACCCTGCCCCAACTTCCTGCCTCCTTACCCCTTCCACCATCACCTCATACCACATACATTTTATGCAACCAGATTTGCACTCAGGACTTTCCCCAGCACCCAGATTTGCACTTAAAACTTGCGCTAGCACCCAGATTCACATTCACAGGACTTACCACAGTACCCAATTTGCACTCTGGACTTACCCCAGCACCAAAATTTGCACTCACAGCACTTACCGCAGTGGTCAGCACTCAGATTTGCAAACAGGATTTATCCCAAAACCCAATTTGCACTCAGGACTTGCTCCAGCACCCACTTTGCACTCAGGACTTATGCCAGCACACAGATTTGCACTCACAGGATTTACCATAGAAGCCATTACCCAGATTAAACTCCCAGGACTTACTCCATGGACCAGCACCCCAATTTGCACTCAGGATTTATCACAAAGACAAGATTTGCACTCCCAGGACCTACCCCAGCATCCTGCATCTCTATTTTTACTTAGGACTTACTCCAGCAGCCCACTGTTTCTGCTGTCACCTTACTGAGTGATAGACCTGCTTTAATAGAACTGGAGGATGGTGCAGGGAACTGGCACTAAGGGAGGGCTGGAGCCAATGGTTTTAAAATGAATTTTTATTGATTCCATGCATACATTTTGATGCAACAAACAACTGTGTGTTGTACACAATTCCCTTACTGTGGTTCCTGGACAGTCACTTCATTGGATCTTCTTAGCATGAGGTTGCTTACTGGCTATTTGCTTGAGTAGTAGAATAGTTCCATTAGTAACCTTTTTATACAAGGTATCACATGGATATAAAGGCTTAAACGTGATCATTGTTAACCTTTTGCTCATGCCTTCCCAATGTTCCCTGTAGTGGTAGTAGCACTGCAAGTTTAGGTTTTATGTGGGAAAGGAACATTTTCTGTCGTGTGTAGATTTAGGTTTAATAATGCACCTGCTGCTCTGCTAATTTTAAGTGGAGGGGTTTCCATGAACCATAGAATATGTTGTGTGTACATTTTAAATATAAATGCATAAATGAAAGAATCCTATTTTGAACTGTTTTTCTCATCATGACCGTCATATATCCTATGGTGTTTGGGATTGAGGTTCAGTTCTTGATTTTGAATTCTAATCCTGATTATTTAAAATAATGTTTAACTCATTCAGGCTCACTGGGCAGAGTTGTTTTCTAAAATATATTGAGATAAAGATTACTGTATATGTGACTCCATCTGTAGTCAGCGATTTTGTGTTTATTTTCTGCAGTGATCGCTTGCTTGAAACATATGAGTAACACAAGTTAGCACATAACAGCTTACTTTTCCCCACATAACCTTCACTGGTTTTGAACCCCCTATTCATATGTTTAGATGCTTTATGTTTATTTGCTTCTAGTACCAACATCGTACACAGTCTGTGTGCCTCACCTATATCTCTTGCTCTTAAAAAGTATCTACTATTTTCAATCTGTTGCTATGTAAATTATAAGAATGTTGTACAATCTTATAATACCTTTTATATTGGACAAACTTATAATTCCTCTCCCAATGGACTGCGGATCACAAACCCAGTCGCTACAGTGCATAACTCACAATATGCCGTAAGCCTCTGCACTGACACCAGTGAGAAAATTAGGGATCATCTAATTCAACTACTGTGAAAGAAAGAAAACAAAAAACATGGTAGACAAAAAACAATCCCTGCTTCACAGTCTACGGTAAATGAATCTACACACGGCTGAAGTGGAAAAATAAATGCAATATTCTGCAGAAAACAACACAGACTTGATAAAGGGAGGACTCCTGAACATAATACTGTTAGTACAATACAAAAAGGTAATACAAGATTCTGCAGTATTCATTTTTTTGCTTCTGCATCACTGGAGTAATAGAGCTACTCCAAAAACCATATAAATGATAAAATAAATCACAAAATCACTCTCTGTAAGCTATCAGTTTCCTACATTAATTTACTTTTAAGTACACTGTAATAGAAAAACTTGTCTAGATTTCCAATAAAGACAGTAAATGCAGGATTAGGTGGTACATGTTATTATTCAATCAGGTAAACATTACTCAATAGTATTACTTTCTAACACATTATCTCTCTGTCTCCGAAAATCTCTTATTTTATTATTGGCATTAGGAATTTGCTAGACTATAATTACAAAACTAGTGATACAAAGTATTTCTATCCTTAAATCTCAGCACAAGGTGTATTACAGAGATCAAGTAATTTAAGTCATTAATTTTCTCCTTATAAACCAAGGAAAAAACAATGATACATTTAAAAATATCAGCATCCCCTAGACAAGTTGAGATGCAACCTTAGATATTTTTTAGCAGCATACATAACCATTTATTGATATGTCTCACATTTTGGCAAATAGCAACAATGAATAATCTATTATACACAACAATAGCTCTAAGAATAGTTCCATAAGTAACTAATGATATTAAATGCATTCATATACCTTTTTTGAAAAATTAGTAATTTTGCAGCATTTTTCCAATTAGTGACTTCCAATAAGTCACTGAATACATTCAAATTTCAACTTCACTAAGTAGTGTACCAAATGTTACTAGTATCAGTCACATAATCCTTAATTTTTGTATCAGTGATCTTGTAGAAGACACCAAAAATATTGCATAATGTTTTGTCACTTCGACAAAATTGTGTAACATGATCACACTGAATTACATTAGATTAACATTTATTTATATAGTGCCAAACATATCTAGGAGTATTTGATTAAGAAATATGTTTGATTTGTATGCAACATCAAGCTAGATCTGCAAGTGCTTATTAGATTTGATCTAGATCTAAGTATAGAAAAGGAATTAGTGCACATGACCGACACATAATATAACATTTGTGTAATTACTTTGTAAATCCAATCTGTTAGAAAGCAATATAATTCTAGGCATGTTATAGAAAGTAAGACATTATGGAAATTTAGGGAGTTCAGAGATGGACGATATAATCAAGTGAATAAAAAAAAGAGAAACATTTGGGTTTTGCAAAATGGTGGCTTAAAAGTGATACAATTGGCATTCATAATTATATTAAACCTATACAAATACCGTTCAAAACATGGGATAAATTCTATTGTAAAAGAAAAGTCAACCGTGTTTGCAGTTTTTAAGTTTATCATTTCCTGCAAAGAAAAAAAATGGATGTTCACATATGTTTTCCCACCTTATAAGTTTTTTTTTTTCTAAATAACAGTGAGCCCTTCCAGAAGCTAAACAAGGTCCCTGCTTGCTGTAGCTTTCTTGTTTTAGACATACTTGTGTTGATTATGTTCTCTCTAAATTTAGAGGTTTTCATTTATTAGCTTGGATTTTTTTTCTTTATTGAAGCAGCAACACTAAATGTATATCCCACAGCACTTATGATATAGTCATTGAAGAAATTAAAAATGTCTGGTGTTTCAAAAGGATGTTTCAGAGGCTCCAAATAGGTGACCTGCATCATGCCCGATGTGTTATGGTGTTTACCGCTCTATTCCCAAAAGTAGCTTTTACAGTAAATCTTACTGGTTTTAAGATATCTTACATGTTTTTACATTGAGCATCTTAGGGTTTATCCACATTTAATCACATTTTTAAACAGTTCCCCATACAATTTGTTCATGCTTATTCTATATTGCCTGGTTACAAATCAAAATATAATAATATAACTTGTTTTGATACATTTTATACTTCTATATTCCAATTTGGTATGTGCTTATTTGTTACCAATTACATAGAGAATTTGTTATTTTTTTTGTAGAAGAACATTTACAAAATAAAAAATGCAATGTCACTCTCAGTGTAAGAAGATAAATTGATATGCAGTCTATAGTTTATCTACTGTACATTGTTTAATGAAACTGGCTTCAAAAGGATAATAGCAACACTTCCGAAGAGTATAAAAGGAAAAGATAAAAAACAAAAGACATACATGTGGTAGAAAACAAATTGAGAAATATATTATGGGTTCAGTTGTATTGCCTTAAAACTGTGAAGCAAATTGGTTTTTTAAAAAAGCTCCCACAGATTGCATGATGTGCAATAATCATAAACTCAATTTTCAGACATTGTATCAGCCCACGGGACTATACATATGTCACATCTCTTTTTTTTCTTATGAGACAAGTAAGGCACTTTTTTATTTTTCACAGGTAAACAATACATATTTATTGCCTCCAGCCTAGTCCAATTCACCCTTTTATACTCAGTTAACATCAATGATAAAGGGTACAAAAGTGAAGAGGGTAATCTCTGTGAGGTTTTTAGCTATCCTGTATCACTTGTTGTTTGATGGCTATTCACTCTTGCTAGCAAGATTGTACATTCTGTGGCTGGCTGATAATACACTGATTAGCTAACTTTATACTGTTTGTTACTATACTTTATCATGCTGATTAAATATATACAATTTTAACTACTTTATGGAATATGTGGAAAATGTGTGTGTTGAGGAGAAAGAACTACCAATTCCATTGTTTATTTTGGACATGAACGCACCCTGGACGTAGAAAGGGGGGATGGAATGAAGCCATGAATGAAAGAGAAGGGGCTATAACAGAGCTGAGCATATTGGGACTGCAAATTATAAAGGGGTATGTGGAAGAGAAAAAAAATGGTACAAGAGAAGGACAAAGAATAACTAGGAGAGGGCAAAGTACAAGTGGGAGCCGCCACTGAAAAGGGATAAAAGGTGCATGTAGGAGAAAGGAAGTACAGTCAGTAATGAGCCTTAGCAATTCTGCTGGCAGCACAGCTCAAACTTGCTGATGTTAGTGAGGTGGCAAGCTGATGTCAGTACCCACCAGAACAAACACTGCCTTCTGCTATATGC
The DNA here is from genome assembly GCA_036172795.1 of Pelodytes ibericus. Lineage (NCBI taxonomy): Eukaryota > Metazoa > Chordata > Amphibia > Anura > Pelodytidae > Pelodytes > Pelodytes ibericus. Next base: position 40,921,049 of record CM069861.1, read on the forward strand.
AGACTGATCAATTGGCTGATTTTGGAATAATTAAATCCCTGCCTTTAAATTACTGTGAATTATGTTAACGTCTGCACAGGGTAATTATAGTATAGCAGAAAATTAAAAACAAAAGAAAATACATGGCAGATATAAATAGAGTAGTCAGTGCATGATCAGGAGTAGATAAAAAGTCCAACAGGACATTTTTTGGACGTTTCAGACTGGCTATATAACTGTTTCATTAAATTTATAGATATTTATTGTGACAAAGAAATAGCTTTTCCTACACAAAAGTCTTCGTAATCCCTTGTTCACATTTGTAAACTCAGAATACTTTGGTTCACTTTTCTTCTTTCTTTCCAAATATCTCTGAGATTATTTTCTGTCTCTCATCCTTCAGGACAGATAACATATTAAACCTTTTGCCAACCTCTTAGGAAGTACCCCTGGGTGAAACATGTTAGGTTTTATTTATTGTAGAACCAAAAGAAGAACTCCTTATACTTACAGACAATTATTTGAAGCTGAACTCTATCATGCAAAAGTACCTAATGTTCACATTTGACCTCTCTATAGACTGCATGTCCAGCCTCGGGAGTCTTCAATGCACCATAGGATCACCATTTTTGGAGTGACAACATTATTTAACCCCTTAAAAACATACCTGGTTTCTGTATTGTATATGGCATTTTTAAAATGGCATATTTAAAATTGTGTATATTACACAAATAAGTGTTCTATGTACTTTTCCCCTCCTTCCACTATTCTTGCCTTCTGTGACACTTTACAGGTTAACAAAATTCCCTTTTTTGGGATGCTTTTTTTTTTGTGTGAGTTGAGTGACTACAAATGTAATGGTGCATTTATTGAGTTCAATTCCCCAAGTCAAAATGTGAGATTCAGTTTATTTTGTGGTGAATGTGAAGTGATTTAAAATGTATTTAGTTTCATTGCTCAGGGACGGCACTGTCTCCAAAAACTGTCCAAATGAATCAAACTCAGAAGCAGCTCATTGAAAACCCAGTTTATTATCTAATGTCTTAAATCACTATGCCCAGGTTTCTCTTGGCATTTTCAATTCTATAGTACATTTGGTTACCTTTTCAGTGGGCATACATTCTTTCTATTTATGATCAAAAATAAATTAGCTTTATTTATATTACCAAAAAAAAGACACAATTCTACATATATAAGATTTTAGAACTGGCCGTGTACAGTAACACTTTCTTTGGTTAGCTACGTATCAGTCCAATGCATTCCATTCATTACATAGCTTTCCTCATTATGGTTTTGCAGAAGGGAATTGGATTTTCCTTGGCCTTAAACAAATTACTTTATCGTTCCAATTAATCCAGGCAAATGTGTCCATATCTCAATAGTTGCTTAATTGTTCTTTTTTACTCTTCAGTAAAAATCCATAGTCAGATCTTTCATTAGATGAAGTCTGTTTAAGTAATAAGTATGGTGTCCAAAATGTGTATAGCAAATAAGTATAACTTTTATGCCTAGAGGACAAATGTTGACATATACATTAAAGAGGCAGTGAATGTGGTTTCATATGATGTCAAGTATTCTGCGGAACATTTTAGTTGTATCAAAAAACCTTTACAAATCTGCAGGATTAACAATTAATTGTAGTAACTTGTTGGGGGGGTGCAACAGTTTTACCCCCAACATACTGGAATCCCCCAACATGCTGACAACTAAGGAGGTCCCCATCTCTTGTTACTTATGCTACTGCCAGAGCTGGGAAATACAAACTTTAATTAACTGTAATTGTATTTTCCTGGAGAAACACACTGAACAAAATGTTTACGTATGGTGACATATAGGGCTATTCACTAAAAGGTGAGTTGTAGTTGAGGTGAGAGACATGAACATTTCATCTTATCAACTCAACTATACATTGTCCAAGGTCAAAATCGGTGAGCTTCTCCATCTTGGAAAATACAGATAGATACATCTTTAAAACTTCCCACTTTTTAAAGTAAGTATTATGGAAGTATAAATATAGCTAGAGACTTATCAATGCAGTATAAAATTAACACAGTATACAACAATACTGTGAAATTAAAATGAAACACCATAGAGTGGCTTTTTTATGAATGGTTTTCCTTGAAAATATTGGATAAACAGTTTGATGTATAAAAAAAAAAAAAAAACTGTCTGTGCTTCTCACCCTATCAAAAATGATGGGGCCCACTACAAAAAAGTTTTCCTGCCCCCAATCCCTAGATCTTGCTCTCGCCCAGTGAGATTTAAAGGCTCCTCAGGATTAGCCCCATCAACAACATTGTGCATCCAGGACTTACCCCTGCCCCCAGGACATGCCCCATCACTCAAATTGCACATCCAAGACTTACCTTTGACCCCCAGGACATGCCCCATCACCCATAGTGCACAGCCAAGACTTACCCCTGCCCGCAGGACATGCCCCATCACCCAAATTGCACATCCAGTACTTATCCCTGCCCTATCACCCACATTGCACTTCCAGGACTTACCCCTGGCCCCCAGGACATGCTCCATCACCCACATTGCCCATCCAAGACTTACCCCTGACCCCCAGGACATGCCACATCACCTACATTGCAATTCATTGACTTACCTCTGCCTGCCAGGACATGACCCCTCACCCACATTGCACAGCCAAGACTTACCCCTGCCCACAAGACAAGCTCCATCACCCACACTGCACATCGAGAACTTATCCCTGCCCCAAGAACATGCACCCTCACTCACATTTCACATCCAGGACTTACTCCTGACCACCAGGATTATGCTCTTTCACCAGCATTGCACATCCAGGACTTACTCTTTACCCCCAGGACATGTGTCATCACCCACATTGCCCATCCGAAAACTTACCTCTACCCACCAGGACATGCTCACTCACCCACATTGCACATCCAAGACTTACCCTTGTCCCCAGCACATGCCACATCACCCACATTGCACATCAATTATTTACCCCTGCCTGCCAGAACATCCAGTACTTATCCTTGCCCCATCACCTGTATTGCACATCCAGGACTTACTCCTTACCCCCAGAACATGTGCCATCACCCACATTGCACATCCAAAACTTACCTCTGCCCACCAGGACATGCCCACTCACCAACATTACACATCCAAGACTTACTCTTGACCCCAGGACATGCCACATCACCCAAATTGCACAGCCAAGATAGACCCCTGACCCATCACCCACATTGCATATCTAGAACTTATCCCTGCCCCCAGTACATGCCCCATCACCCACATTGCACATCCAGGACCTACCCCTGTCCCCTAAGACATGCCCCATCACCCACATGGCACATCAAAGTCTTACCCTTGCCTCCTATTACATCAGCCAGTAGCTCCCTGGTGTCTAGTGGAGGCAGCAGAATGCCTGTGCAACAGCACATACATTCCCCCGCTGCCTCTTGCGCTGTCCGCTGTTATCGAACTCTGAGCGTAGAAGGTCACACAACCCTGTCACTCTGATATCAGAGCAGTGTGGGCAGTGCAAGTGGCAGCAGGGGAATGTCTGTGCTGTTTTTTTTTTTTAAGGGCCCGAGCACCTGTCACCCCACAAAAACAGGTAAAAAAAATCAGAATAGACAGCGCTATATTAATTAAATAAATGCAATGCAATTGGTAAAAAATCAGAATAGACAGCGCTATATTAATTAAATAAATGCAATGCAATTGGCTATATTAATTAAATAAATGCAATGCAATTGGGATAAATGATAATATAAAAATAGGTTTAATAAATAAGATTTTCAAATAAATAATAGTACAAAATGACATAGATACACAAACAGAAATACTGTACATAAAATGTATTGACAGGACCACTAACGTAGTTGTGGTCCTGAGACACAGTAAAAGCATACACAAATCAATAGTATAAAATACAGGATTATAATGGAGTGATTATAAATGAGAATACACACCTTATAAGTTTGCCCGAAAGTGTATTGAACTCAATAAGCAATAAAACTGAATTCAGGGGAAAGCCTAGCCAGGTCTTTCAAAAAACTGGACACCAAGGAAAACGGGACACGTTTCGACTTAACTTCCTCAGCCTCAAAAACGATGGAATCCAACACACTCCTCAGCCTAAAAAACTATGGCGTCCAACACAATGAGAGGCGATTTTATTTCCTTCGGGTTTTTTCTTCCTGTCACCCGCCGATGGTGGCTCTGCTTGAACAATACAGAGTATGTTTAAACTGAAACACTGCTTCTTAAACCAGAGCGCACACCTGTTATCTAAAACTGGTTTAGCACTGTTTGTAACTGTCAGTAGCCATGACTGTCAGTAACTTTCAGTAGCCATTTATTCTTCCCTTTAAAAACAGCTGCTTAGATTAGAGGTCTGTCTCCTTCACTCAGGCTATTTAAGTAATTTTTGTGTATAAGACCACCAAACTATCCTAAATATGAACCATTAACTTAACACTGAGGCAGAACAAACCAGCATGTGACATGTGTGGAACAGCAACGGAAGTTGCAATTCTAGCTTTTATTTTATTTATAATGGTAAGTATTTAAGTCCCATGGTGAGATGGATGATACTGAATACAGTTCTTTTTTTTCAGGATTGAACAGGAAATATAAAACAACACAGAAAAGCATTTTAATAAAACAGTGTTGGGAATAATTTACCAGAATAATCTTTTATGGCCTGTCCTCAGGTTTAGCTGAAAAAAAGACCAAAACATAACCGCAGGGATGAAGTCAAGAGCTGCAAATAATTGTACTGGACAGCTGCAGTTGTCACTAATCACTTAGTTTGCACAAAAATTCTGATCCCTTCACAAGAATATGAATTTCCTTATTGTGATTAGTGCAATAATTATTTCTCTGGTAAACTTTGTACACACCTAATGTTATAATTTTTGAATAAGACTCTCTAGAGTTGAAAATTTACTTTTTTTTTCGGGGCCCAGTTCTCATCATTACAGGTATCCAAGTTCTTTGTACAATGAGTAACTTCTCCACAATTTGTATGTGAGCACATTCATTTTTTTATTTAGTTTATATATGTATATATATATTGAAAAGATGGTGAGGGTGCGCAAATTATATAAAATAACAGACAATATCACTTATCTTTCCTATTGGTGGTTTTCTTTTGCTGATCAAAAGCGTTCATATACAGAAAAAAAAAAGAAAAACAATACAAAACACAGCGCAGATTGTTTTTCTCAAGCTCCTTAGTGGTAATTACCCCCAGGGTGGTTCCACTCACGTGAGGTAGAATCTAAATGTCCAGGCTAAGGATGGTGGGCATATCTTTAACCCCTTGGCGACACAGGGCAAGCTAGGTCCGTCCTGTGTGGTGAGGTGTTAATGACACAGGACGGACCTGTGCTCTACCTGTATAACTACAATGCTTCTATGTGGAAGCATCATGCAATACTAAAAAAAATGGCCATCTGCATTTCGATCGCCCCAGAGAGCATACAAAAAATAAATAGAAAAAATGGACAGCGCTCAAAATAAATGTATAAATAATAAACAAACACAGATAATGTGAAAAATATATAAAATAATTATAATGTATTATAATAATTAGACAATAATCCATTTGCACATGTACATATATCAAAAACAAGGGGGGGAAAATAGCGCATCTATAACTTAAAAAATATTTTCCATATAGATAATCAAAGTGAATAAACTCAGTATTCAATATTGAAAAAGTTTAAAAATATACATAAAAAAGTATATATATAAAAGAAGGGGGAAGTAAAAAAACACATATATATATACCTTCAGACAGACAAATAGACCTCGGCCAGGAAAATTTGAACAGGATATAAAGTGCAACGCATTTTGGAAAATCCTTTCTCAAGCAGGAAAAAAGAAGCATCTCCTCTAATGTCTGTACACATCTAACTTGAAGAAATTGAAATAGGCTGGGAAAAAAAGGACTGGAAAAGAAGATTTTGTGGGGTGGTGCACTAATATACAATAATATACATTCCAAAACGCAGAGATCACAGGAAAACAGAGAACAAGAACCAATCAGATGGGAAGGGGCGTGTCTCCTGGGAGGCTCCCTCTCTGTAACTCATTTCAGCTGTTCACTATGCCGGCAATGCGATCAGCTGTTTTGGAATCCCGTATGGGGATCGGACAGCACCACCCCACAAAATCTTCTTTCCCAGTCTTTTTTTTCCCCATTATCTGTTTGTTTATTATTTATACATTTATTTTGAGCCCTGTCCATTTTTTCTATTTATTTAGTAATTTTTTTTATGTTTTGTTTCCACATACATTGTACTTCGTGCATGAATTTACAGATCCTGTTATGTGTCAATGCCAAACACCACCTCAATATGTGGTCATCAAAATCTCCTATAGGGATACCGCCCATGCATAGGTTTGTTGGTTTGTTGTGGGGTTAAAAGGCAAAAATTGGCATGTGCGCATTACCAACTTGGAATTTTAAGATGTAGTCAGCCTGCACCCATGTTCCATTTGGAACATATTTGAAGCCGGCAAATGTATTTTACCCCCAAAAAACATATTTTTTTGGAAAATAGACATCCTAAGGTATTTCAAATGGTGGTATTTTTATACTGTATATGTACTAATTCTACCACCAGCCTTTGTCAAATTTTGTGGTAATACATTATTGTTTTGATTCCATATACATTGTACTTCAGACATGAATTCACAGATTCTGGTCTGTCACTGCCAAACAACAACCCAATATGTGTTCAGCAACATTTCCAAAGTACAGCTATACCATGTATAGGTTTGTTGGGTTGTTTGGGGGTAAAAGGCAATATTTGTGAGATGTGCATCTCAGTGTTCCAACTTGGAATTTTGATGTGTCAACCTGCGTCCATGTCCTAAATGGGATATATCTTTGTAATGTACCCCCACCAAACCATATTTTTTTTTAAAGTAGACACCCATGACACCTTGTGGCAAGGGCTCATCAGCCACTGTTAGATCACTAGATGATGTATCAGAAAGCTGACCAGGGTCAAAATCGAAACCTTAGACACGGGCTCAGAATCAGTGCCTAAGCAGTGATCTAAGGCAAAGAAGGGGTTAATGGCTCTTAGAAGAGCCTATCTAGTACTGTAATACAGTACAAAGAAATTAACCCTGTTGATATATATATATATATATATATATATAAACAAATTCTCCCTGCAGCCAGCATCTATCTTCATCTGACCCCCGGGATGTCACCTGACAACCAGTGCTCCAACAGTCACAGATTGCAAAGGGATGGAGCTTGCTCAACAGCAAGGCACTTCACTGCTCTGAGTTGTTGATACTACTGCCGATCTCATGTAGGCTGATCTCATACGGGCTACATGTTGGTTGCCCCTGCTTTAGAGAGAGGTTGTAGTGGCACTTTCAGGCATTATTAGGTTTTTTCTTATGAGTATAAATTCAATCAGACATTAGGAAAATACTTATTTTCAAACCTATTCACACTTTTTTGCTTTTTATTATTATTTTCTGTGTTAGAAAACTTTCCAACAGATGTGCATGTTCTGATGTGATTATATATTTGGTGGATGTTGGGTTCTATTCAATAACCTGAGTTATCATTTATTATTGATTTTAACTCCCAAAAAGTATATTGCAGTATATAACCTGAAATAAATGAGCTAAGATAATTAGAGGGAGCCCATTACATATTATTTTCATTACACTATTTGTCCATCTTGTGTAGGAACACACAGTACAAAGTACTGTACTTCAAGGGAATCACAACAATTTGTGCCACTAGTTCAACAAGTAACATGTCTGTCCATTTATCTATGTATCCATCTGGCAGGCTGGCTTTCTATCTGTCTCTTTATAGAAAACAAAATAGATTAAGACACTCTTAAAAACATCCTTGAGGGGTGCTTTTAAATAAGAATCTGATGTACAAAATCAAAATTTAGAAACCAGCACTCCTCATATTTTAAAGAGTGACTAAAGTCTCCGGATCAAAAATGCAATCAGAAATGGTACTTCTATCTGATATAAATCCTCCTAAGATACACTGTTCAGAGTTATTCCAATTTGTTTTGGAAGTCACAATCAAGTCTTTAGAGCCTTCTGCCTCTGTAAAAGAAAAAAAAAAAGGTTTAGTTCCTGTTTAAAAATATAATGGAGTTTAAATGTTGAGGATTAAATAAAAGTTGTCATATTTATAAGACAAAGAGGGCTGGTTTTGGATAAAAAAAAACCCTACTTAATAATGATTTCTCAGAACATATGAAGACAAAGAGAACAACTGATTGAACCTCCAATAATAATCACAATTATGTTGTTGTGTATAAGGTTTAAGTACAATAAACTGTTGCAATATTGGTGGCTTACTAATTACATTTTATCATTTATTAAACCATTAAGGTCTTGACGTTTAGCAAATTAAACTCACCTACTGGACTCAACTGGGAAATGGATTTTGTGTATTATTGATATCCATTAAAAGTACTGCACAATCTAAACTGCATGAGATTTGCAGCAGTAAACTTTAAGCAGCATCGTGGACTACATTTCGGCACAGGGTGCTGCAGACAGTTTAGTGTGCATGACTTTGTAAGTGTGTGTGTTGGTGTGTGTGTGAAAGTGTGGCTGTGTATGTATGTATGAATGTGTGTGTGGCTGTGTATGTATCTGTGTGACTGGGTTTATTTAACTAACTATGTGTCACCTGACAACCAGTGCTCCAACAGTCACAGATTGCAAAAACAACAGCAAGGCACTTCACAACTCTGAGTTGTGGATACTGCTGCCGATCTCATGTAGGCTGATCTCATACGGGCTACATGTTGGCATGTTGGATACCCCTGCTTTAGAGAGAGGTTGTAGAGGCACTTTCAAACATGCAGATGTGCATGTTCTGATGTGATTATATATTTGGTGGATGTTGGGTTCTATGCAATAACCTGAGTTATCATTTATTATTGATTTTAACTCCAAAAAAGTACATTGAGAGGAAATTATATATTTATATATATTTTTATATATATACATACATACATACACACACACACACACACACACACACACACACACACACACACACACACACACGCGTATATAAAAATATACACATGCACACATACAAATGATCTGCAGTTTTTTTTCTATAATAACAATACCTTTTTAGTTTAAGTGTTAGAAAAATGGCACCAGGCAGTCAGACTGGCTTACTTTAACCTCAGGTATTATAAACAAGTTATTTAGAAGAACAGGGCATTGTTGCAGAAAACATACATATGTTTAAATAATTACTTAACTTTTGTGATGTTCAAGCAAATCAGTTTTGGATGAGCATTCTTTATCATATAGTCAATTATTTTCTGTCCTTTAATTATGTAGATAAGAACATCATACTTTGTATTATCTCTGGTACGTTCTTTGGAATACCTTAAACCATCTTACCCTAGCAGTTGCACAGCTGACATGAGAGTTAGATTTTGTTTAAGTATATATTCTATGATCCCTTGGTTTAGGTAAATCTCTTTATATTGATAACAGTGCAGCGTTTGCTAATGCATACCAGCTGAAATCTAGAATTACTATACTCCAGATAGCAATTGTACAAGCCAGTAGATAAGAACATATGGCTTTCCAACTTGTGTTTAAAAACTGTCACTTGCAAGTAGTGAATAAAACAGTGTAATATCATATAGTTGTTAATATGTAACACATTCAGAGCAATGGTTGCTTTGTCTATTTTCTAAAAATCATATTTATGTTTTGGCCATAAACATGTTTTTACTGCTTCTTTAAGGGTTAGTTTTAGGGTTAGTAAAAGGGGCAAAGGTTAGTTTTAAGGCTTGTTTGGGGTTAGTATTAGGGTGTTAGGGTTAGTATTAGGGCATTAGGTTTAAGGGTTAGTTTTAGGGTTAGTATTATGGTGTTAGTATTAGTATTCGGGTATTAGGTTTAAGGGTTAGTTTTACAGTTAGCATTACGGTTAGTCTGAGAATTAAGAGTAGGGTTTGCGGTTATGGGGAGCTTTCAGGGATGGGGGTTAGTAGCTGTCATCTCTCTAACTGCTGTGGTGAAACGGCCACGTACAAGTGTCCTAGACCCCACTGTATTAACCTCTAACACATCTGCTGAAAGGCTAATCCATGTATCCAGGACAATATACTATCATCTCACATCTAATTTAAGACCATATCCTGGACTATATACTTTTTTTTATTCTGTTTATATCAAGGAAGAATTGATGGCTGATGGCCCCTGCATGCTGAATTTTATAGAAGCTTACAGCAATCATGGGACTGACTGACAAAGGAAAACATGCTTAAGCCCTTAGTGGCCATGTCTTTCCCATGGTGACGTGGGCTGTTTTTACATTTCTCCGCTGTTTGTGTTTAGCTGTAATTTGCTTATTTCTTATTTACTGTACCTGTGCAAATTATATATTGTTTTATCACCACAAGAAGGGCTTGCGCTAGATACTATTCATTTCATCATATCATATAATTTACTACCAAAAAAAATCATAAAATATTGAAAAAACTAAATTTGTCTACCTTTTTCTAACCTGATAAATCTTTTATAAAATTATACTTGGTAAAAAAAAGACAATAACTAAAGGCAATAAGGCAATAACTAAAAATAGAGTTTTTTTTGTTTCCTATTTTCTCCTACAGTGACCTTTTGAGCCCAATCCTGACACTAAATGCAACCTAACCCTCATTCTAAACCTTATGCTAAGCATAACCCTAATTTGACTGTAATCATAACTCTTAAGCTAACATTAACCCTAATGTAATTCTAGCCATAACCATTATGCGCATGCAATTTGTGCCATTGAGTGATCACAGGTGCCGGGACAAGAAATTTGAGTGTTACATAATGCCTCGCATCAAGGCATTACAGCAACATCACCCGGAGTGTTGTTCATGATCATTGTTTGCGGTCACCCCTGATGTCCAATGTCAGCAACGGAATTTGTTGTTGATGGGTTAAGCAATTAAACACTGTTATAGTACACAAGTCCCCAGGGTCAGATGGTATACTACAAGGAGTAGTAAAGGAGCTAATTATGGATAGATCATTATTTTTAATTCTTTCAGTTCAGGTAAAGTGCAAGATGAATGCGGTGCCCATATTTAAAAAGGAACCAAAATCTCAGTTGGGCAATAAAAGGTTAGTGAGTTTGTCATATGTAGTATGGAAATTATTTGAAGGGTTGCAGTATACATTCAAGAATACATTTTGAATCAGAATATAATTAGTAGAAATCGACATGGTTTTGTGAAAGACAGGTCTTGTAATTTAAAAGTATTCTATGAAAAGTAAAAATAAAGATATAGTTGTAGTAGTAGTTCTATTTAGAATGTGCTAAAGCCACAAAAGGTTGTCAAATTGACAGATATAGGTTTAAGAGCACATATATTTGTCACCTCCAGCATTGCAAGCTCGGGTACCCGCGGACGTCCCTGAATCATGGCTTCTGTCATCTCTCCTCCCTGGTATCCTTGCAGATCTACTCACAACTACACATGTCCTCCTCACAACTCCAACATGGCCGCTGAATATGTGCTGCTCTCCAATATGGCCACCACATGCATTTTGGTCTCCAATATGTCCACCACATATGTTCAGGTCTCCAATATGGCCACTACTACTCACAGTGGTATCCTTCATTTCAGCCACCTCCTCTTGTATTCTCTCCTTATGGGTGTGGCTTCCTCTGCTTCTGTATTAATAGCTCTCATTTGCTTCCTCCATGTCCTGTGATAGTTAATCTTTTCTTGGCTTCTGATTGTGTATCCTGAGAGTTTCTGGTTCTGATCTGGCTATTCTGACCTTGCTGTTTTCCCCAATCCTGATTTTGGCTTATCTGACCTCGCTGTTCTCCCCAGTCCTGACCTCTACTCATCTGACTTTGCTGCTGTCCTGTTTCCGGTTTTTCCTTCTTATTTGCTTTTTGTCTCCAGTCCTAATTTTTGGTTGTGCTCTGACTTCGTTTCTGTCTCCTCGGCCTTTGCAATTTCCCTGTTTCCTGGTTTGAGGTTCGGTGCCGCACATGTCCCCGGCAGTTTGCATCCTGATATCAACGTTCAGGTACTCAGCTGCCTGGGTGAAAACCACTGACTGTCTTGGTTCTGGGTTCCAGAAATTCTGCTTTGACACTGCACCTTCACCTTTGCATTGAGGGCCCCACTTCCAGTGTATACGTTAGAAAAATAGCAAAAATCCTCAAACTGGACCAAGGTATTAAGTAGAGTACTCCCTAAGTTTTTGTTTTTAAGGGATTATATGATAAGTGACTAAATCCAAGTATCAATAATTGAAAATCATATGAAGCAATTCCATTATATCGATCACCAATGAAACTTCAAATACACAATGGAGGGAATGTGGTGCCTTCTAAGGCGTAGGTTATGGTTAGGGAAACTCCATCCATGTAAAAAACAAGAAAGAGGACAGAGAAATATACAATATATCTTGAGGGGGTTACAAAACATCTAAAATAAAACCGTAAAGATCCTGAGAAGCATGGCATTTGAGCATCAAGCCAAGGTTGTGGTGGAATATCTCGTCTATCGGGCTAGCCATGGAATTGGCAGTATGGTACAATATTATTGAAAATTAGCTGAAACAAGAGAAAACAGCTGACTCAAAAACAAACGTGTTTTAGTCTGTGCCATCCGAATATGACATTTTTATGGAACACGGACTACCCATAATGTACACCAAGGTCCTGACCATACAGTTTGGGACCGCAACAGCAAAAGCACATAAAAATGTATATGGTCATGTATTAATTGGAACCGAAAAGTGAAGATCCACTGGAAACAGTGCAAAAGTCCCCACGACATCACGGCACCACAATTACGTTTCAGTGAAAGGATAGGTGAGAAGAGGTGGAGAAAAGTTAGAAAATAGGTTGTCCAAGGGAGGAACTACCTGCAACGTTAGAATATGCATCAAAAGTGGAATCCTGGATCACTTGAGAATGCCCCTTGGGGGTGATCTGAGTATATAACCAATAAACAAAAGAGACCAGATATGTCTTTAGCTTACTGATGCACTGCAAATGTGAGGCAAAAGTGCAGTGTGTGATATAGGAAAAACAATACAATAACAGAGTAAAAAGGTATTTTTACTCTGGCTCCATCTCCAGTGTATAGAGAGAACAGTCTCTTCATAGTGAATTGTCTGGCGCTTTCGGGCAATCAGAAGGTATGCCATTTTGTCAGCTTCCAATTACAATTTGACTATTGTGTCCCTTGGAGCTTCAGGCAGCACCCATTGTGCCCTCCTAACACAGAACAGATCCATAATTATGTGTTCGGTGTTTGGGTGCATTGGTCTCGGGGTTTTGAGAAAGCCTTGGACTTTTGGGAGGAGAGCAGTGGGGCCTACTGCCTCCGGGATCCCACTCAATCTGCTATTTGGCATGTGTATTTTCCCATCCAAAATGGTTACTTGCCATGTCAGGTTATATATCTGCTGGATAAGTAAGTTCAATTGACCCCTTCTTTCCTTACTATTAGACTGGACGGTCTCCAGGGCATGCTCTATAGTGGAGATCTTGCCTTGAACCGTGGTGCTCTCTGAGTGCACAGTCGCAACCTCAGTCTTCCACAATGCTTGCATCTCGAGGAGAATAGCACAAATATCTGCTTTTGTGGCAAGTGTATTATTGACAGGTACCTTGAGATGTGGTGCGGGAAGTCTAGCCTGTCAAGGTAGTGGCTTCATCACATGATGAAATTTCCCTAGTTGGCCTCATCAGCAGAGACCCAATGTCAGCGGAGTCTCTTTGTTTAGGCTTTTCAAACTTCTTAGTTTTGTGTCCCATAGTTTCCTCACACTTTTTGGATTGCAAAATTGGGGTTCCAGGGTGTTTTTGGATGCCAGGGAGTTCAAAGAGAACACGTCAGGTCTCTTTTGTTGTTTGCTCCACCCCCCGTTCCTCTTCATTTTAATGTGATTATCAATGACCTTCTAAGTTGCATTGAGAGCCGTGTAACATTGTTTGCTGATGACACAAAATTAGGTAGTGTCATATAGTTGTCAAGGTTTCTCTGCTGTTGTTTTAATAGAAACCATTTCCTTCAGTGAGTTAACCAGCTGGTATTAACTAGCAATGCCTTTCAACACTGTTACCATGGTTACTCACTTGGATCCTATTATCCAGCCACTTTGCTGCTCAGAGCAGATATTTAAGCAACAATTCTGAATAGCTCATTTGCCCTTGCATTGTTTCCGGCTTCCAAGTGCAGTTCCTGGTTTCCTGTGAACTCTGTGTTCCTGACACAGCTCGGCTGACTTCTCTTCTGGTCCTTAAATCCTGGCTTTGGTTCCTGACCCTGGCTTGCCTCCTAGATATTTTGTATTTAGACTATTCTTACTATTTTGCTATGGAAAAAACTATTAATGAAATGGATTAAGGAATAATTGTAGACAACAGACATGCCAGTCAGCAGTTGCAAAGCACAATATGATATTAAAACTTACATGAGGAGCATATCACCTTACCTCTTTACAAGTCAATGGTTAGACCTCACCTTAAATATAAGGAGCAATTCTGTGCACCCTTCCTTTAAAAAAGAAACCATGGAACTAGAAAAAGTGCAAAGGAGGGCAAAATTAATAAGGGGATTGGATGATTTTAGTTATAAAGACAAATGACGGACAAAATAACACTGGCAAATGATGGGCAAAATACACTGGCAAATGATGAGCAACAAAATACTGGCAAAATGGGCAAAATAGCACTACAATATTATGGACAAAATAACTGACAAATGGTAAAAAGAATACTGGCAAATGAATGGTAAAATAATACTGGCATATGAATGGCAAAATAAAACACGAAGGAGACTGCCAAGTAAGTACTGGGGAAGGAGGGTGGTGGTGTATTAATGGACAAATTGTCTGTGGCATATTAATAGGCAGGCTAATAGTGGCATACTAATGGGAAATTGGCTGTGGCATATTTATGAGCAGGCTACTAGTGAAATATTAATGGGAAATTGTCTGTGGCATATTAATAGTCAGGCTAATAATGGCATATTAATGGTAAATTGGCTGTGGCATATTAATAGGAAGGCTAATAGTGGCATATTAATGGGAAATTGGTTGTTGCATATTTATGGGCAGCCTAAAGGGGGCATATTAATGGGAAAATTGACTGTGGCATATTGGCAATCTGGCTGTGGCATATTAATTGGCAATCTGAATGTCTGGCTACAGCATATTAATGGGCAGGCTAATTGTGGTGTAATGAGAAAATTGTCTGTGGCATATTAATGGGAAAATTGGCTGTGGCCAAATTGATACTGTGGCATGTTCTGTAGGGCAAAATAACATGTACTATTGGGGAAGGTGCCAAACCGTGTGGGTGCAATATGAGTACAAGCCAAGTGCATAGTGTTAAGGCCTTTGAAAATAAGAAATTAACAATTTTTCTAAAACATTTTCATGACATATGAAAACAGTTGATTATAATATTAAAAAGTTCATACACATACTTGCAGATAGTTATATACATATATTTGGGGTCCACCTCAAGCTTTTGAAAAGGCTGGAAATATTTGAATGTTTTTTTGTGGTCAGAAAAGTAATATTACTTTACTGAGAGGGTGGTGGATGCATGGAATAGTCTTTCTTAATCAATGGTAGAGGTTAAGACATGAAGGAATTTAAGCATGCATGGGGTAACCATAATAAGATAAGGCCAGGGAGTAATGATAATATTACTTTACCAAGATGGTAATGGATGCATGGGAAAGCCTTTCAGCAGAAGTAGTAGAGCATAAGAAAGTGGAGGTCAGAAACTTAGTTTTATTTTACTGAGAGGGTAGTGGATTCATGGAATAACCTTCCAGCAGAAGTGGCTTACTCGAAAACTGACTCCTGTGAGTGCCGTTTCTACTCTCCTCTATAATCCCTGCCTCCTTTAAGTCACCTGAAATAATAACCCCTTAAAATTATATATTTTTTATGCTGCAAGCTTTTTCCTGCTCTACATAGTAGTACCTGTACATACTTCCTACACCTGTTATTGTAGGAAGCCTACTGTATTATCCAGTGGATGACTTTGCTTACATATATGGATGAAAGGTTAGTCTCAGAAATAGAGTCGTCATTCATCTCTTATGGTGTCACTGCCATGACTGACATCTTCCTTACTGGAAGTTTTATGAATTATAGTTGTTGCTCTATTACAAAGATAAATCCCATCCTTCATGGCTTGGACAGTGCAGTGACAGTTGAGAATAGAGTGTAGGTGGACAGTAGAGACATGATTACTTGTGCCAACACAAACTGAATGTGTGCGGAACAGAAAGATAAAAGCCACAGAAGCATAAAATTGGAATTCTTAACCCCTAAATGACAGAGTCCAATGCATTTTAAATTGCTATTTTTCATTTACATGGAGCTTGATTTACCTTAAGTCACCTAAACATCTATTCTTGTAACAGCAGGGGTCAGTCTGGCATTCTAGAATTAAATATAATATGTTTCAACGACATTTATCACACAATTCATGTTTCCTAATGATTAGGACACAATAAAGGTAATATGGCTTATACCCCTTTAACATAAACCATCTTTTAATGTATTTTTATTTGTGTTTGTTAAAGAACCTCACATGGTGATACTAGGAAGTTGTTTTACAATGTTTCTAATGGTGACACACAATTGATTTAGTAACTATTCATTGTTTAGTACAAATTTTGTAGATTCAGCTGATGTGTGGGCTTTTATGTATTATAATGGAAGACTATCCTAGCTTATGACAATATAGATTTGCTCATCATTTTATGAAATATGCAAATGCTCAAGAGCACAGCACACAAAGCAATCATTCTGTGGCTTACTTAAAGATCTGTAGAATTTATGTTAGATTAATTTCTTGGCTTGATAGTTGCATAAAGACTTGACCAAACCAATCCAATTACAGAGTTTTTTGTCTAGTTTTATATAATATTTTAAAATTAGTTGTATGAAAAGAGTAGACAAAGAATTATTCTGATTCTGCCTAAATATATTGTCAGCATGACCTATGATCATATGTTTGTTAGAGTTCAATGAAACACAGAGATGGCAAGGCCAAAAGGATAGTATATTCTATTGTGCATCCATTCACATCACACACTTGACCCTACCTTTTAGCATATTGTGAAGGTCTGACTCCTTCTGAATGAGCTAAATGGATTGAACATTTGAGAGAGAGACATAAATAAATGAATGTACTCACCTAAACTAGGATATATTACAATGAGGTGCTGCTGTTGACAAAACAGTTATACAAAATCCAAAGAGATCAGCACACTCACATCAAAACAGGTTACAACAATTCTTAAAGCGCTAGGTTTCATTACAGCTCCTATAAAACCCTTTTCTATGATCCCAAAATGGGAGATTTGGTTACATATATGGCCATATTATGCTAAGCCCACCACTATGTCAAAGTAATCCAGTATTGGTGGGTCCGAACACTAAATATGTTTGCTTATGGGGCTTAATCTCTTCATGTGTATTGCTTTCCAGGGTCCAAAAAGGCCTTCTTAGTGTACAGAAGCACACCTGCAATTTATAGGTCTGGACACCACTTATAGAGCACTTGTGATAGAGAAGGGACCAAAACCAGAAGCCTGGTCAAAGCTTCAAAAATACAAACAACCAAAAGGAATGCACTCATCTAAATTTGCACCTAATATAAGAGGGTGATCCTGGAGAACAAATAGTTATACAAAGTCCAAAGAGATCAGCACACTCAAATAATATATACATGTGTATATATTACTATATGTATAGGGGTATTTATGCATACTATCCATATATAACTGTGATTACATGCACCTATGCTGATATGCATTTCATTCATATATAATAACACTGCCTATTTTGTGGATTGTTATTTGAAGTTTGAGCTATTCTAGATATGATCTTGGAATGGTTTTTCGTAAATATATTCTCATACATGCACAGAAAAAGCAATGTTTAGATTCTACTCTAATATATCATCGAAGCTCATACTAGATTAGACAAGAATTTGGCTCTAACAAAATGTATTTTTTAAATCAGAAATTATCTCAAAATTAAGTATATGTGTTACCACTATCTTCAGTATCTTATATGATAAATCAAATTACTTTATTGTCTTCCATGTCAAGCCTTTAAACTTAGCATTTTTCATTAAAATTAAGATATAACTACGTAAATATATATATATATATTTGTCTTAACTCCCTATGGGTGGTATGCATCATCCTTGGGTCCTCTGCCAGAGGCCTAGAAGTATGAGGGTTCTGTGCAGTATTTTTGCTGTTCATAGCACTACACTCTTCTGGA
Organism: Pelodytes ibericus; assembly: GCA_036172795.1. Classification (NCBI taxonomy): domain Eukaryota; kingdom Metazoa; phylum Chordata; class Amphibia; order Anura; family Pelodytidae; genus Pelodytes; species Pelodytes ibericus. The sequence goes on from CM069861.1 coordinate 40,939,334, forward strand.
CAGAGTGCTCTGATGTCGTTCCTGGAATCTGTTTGAGCAACCCTCCTAGCTTAGATGTCACAGCATCACTACTTTGATCACTTTGGTCTTCACTTTCCTCATCTTCTCTAGTTCCTCTTTAAGGCCCTAGTACTTCTCCAGTATTCATACTCCTTCTTCCTGGTGTTGCAGTCACTTTGTAGTGATTAAGAGAACTGTCTTTGAATTGAGAGACTGGGGTTCAAATCCTGCCTTGAATGACAAATATATATATACATAAGAAATAAAATAAAATGATTTCCTCTATTGCAGAATATTCGATTGATCATATATTATTCTACACATGTTATGCAGACATAGTAATTAGAAAAGGTAAATAAATGCTACCTTTACCCTCTTCTTTTGTTTTTAAGCTAACTAATCCTTATTTTACTTTGCTTTTCTCATAGGTGTATCTAAAACATGTCATCCCCTTTATTTTACTGTTGATCTTATGCACTCTGAGCATTTTTTTAGAAACTGCTATAAACCTTTTGTTTTTTTTTATTGATATTTTTTACTATTTTGACCACCTCTGTGGAGTGGTTTCTTCCATTTAAAGTGTTCCAGTCTGGTAATGACTGCATTACACATAATCTAATTTCAGACAAGTTGTTTTTTCTAAAATCTAAAACCTTTGTTTTTGTGTGGTATGACTTACTGATGATCTAGTGACTACTATACCCTTTCAAATTTTTGCATCTTAATGGCACAATATTACTGGCATCTGAATGGCACAATAATACTGGCATCTTAATGGCACAGTAATACTGACACCTTAATGGCACAGTATTACTTGCATCTGACTGGCACAATATTACTTGCATCTGAACTGCATAATAATACTGCCATATTAATGGACACATGGTCTCTGGCATCGTAATGGTACAATAATACTGGCACCTTAATGGCACAGTTTTACTTGAATCTTAATGGCACAGTATTACTTGGATCTGAATGGCACAATATTACTTGCATCTGAACTGCATAATAATACTGCTATATTAATGGGCACATGGTCTCTGGCATATTGATGGCAAAATAATACAGACATCTTAATTGCACAATAATACTAGCATCTTAATGTCACAGTATTAATTGCATCTTAATGGCACAATAATACTGGCACTTTAATGGCACAATAATACTAGCATTGTAATGGTACAGTAATACTGGCACCTTAATGGCACAGTATTACTTGCATCTTAATGGCACAATATTATTTGCATCTTAATGGGAAATATGTAGGGCATCTAATTGGCACAATATTACTGCCATCTGAATGGCACAATATTTCTGGCATCTGAATGGCACAATAATACTGGCATCTTAATGACACAATAATACTAGCATCTGAACGACACAGTATTACATGCATCTTAATGGCACAATAATACTGACATCTGAATAGCACAATATTACTGGCATCTTAATGGCACAATAATACTGGCATCTTAATGGCACAATATTACTGGCATGTTAATGGGCAAATTGGCTGGGGCATCTTAATGGCACAATATTACTAGCATCTTAATGGCACAATATTACTGGCATCAAAATTGCACAATATAAATGGCATCTTAATGGCACAATAATTATGGCATATTAATGGTACAATAATACTTGCATCTTAATGTCACAATATTACTGACGTCTGAATGGCACAATAATACTGACATCTTAATGGCACAATAATACTAGTGATGTAGAATTATTAAAAATCTTTATTGAAACCTGTATTGAATTATTGTACTAACTCCATTTTGTTCACATTACATGACAGAATTTCCTGACAGTATTTAGTATAATGAATAGAGACTGTATTCTCTCTCTAAGGACATAACTAGCCCCGGAATTACTGAATCTCCTGTAATTTGCAACATAGTATAATATGAAGGCCATGAGAACACCGGCCAAATGAAATGTTCTATTCATAAAAGAACCTTGCACCCGACCACGAGACTGACATCACTAACTACGCAAAATGATGCCCAAGCCCCCCCTTCCACCGAGTAAGTTTCGTGCTGGGAAAGATGGTGCTTGAGCCATCCGTCCACACCCGTGTTCAGAACAATACCACCTCTCGGTGGGAGGACACCTAGCTAACCACTTAGTTTTTGGGCCAATTAATCATATTGATGGGTGGACATTGACACAGCCACTTAACATTTAACCCAATTAATGATGTTTATTTGTCATTATCTGATATTCAATGATGATGTCATTCTGCTTTTATAAGGGCTTGTAAGCCTGAATTTTGCCAGATGCTAATAAATTTCCTCGAAGTTATTTTAACCTGAACTGCATGTGTCAGTGTGAACTTACTTCTGCGTATACGCAATTTATTCATCTCAGATTTGGACAGGAACAGATAGACTTTTAAACATTTTTGTTTATTTCTAAATTAATCTACATCACTAGCATCTGAATGGCCCAGTATTACTTGCATCTTAACTGCATAATAATACTGCCATATTAATGGACACATGGTCTCTGGCATCATAATGGTACAATAATACTGGCACCTTAATGGCACAGTATTACTTGCATCTTAATGGCACAGTATTACCTGCATCTGAATGGTACAATATTACTTGCATCTGAACTGCATAATAACACTGCCATATTAATGGGCACATGGTCTCTGGCATATTGATGGCAAAATAATACTGGCATCTTAATTGCACAATAATACTAGCATCTTAATGTCACAATATTAATTGCATCTTAATGGCACAATAATACTGGCATCTTAACGGCACAATAATACTGGCACTTTAATGGCACAATAATACTAGCATTGTAATGGTACAGTAATACTGGCACCTTAATGGCACAGTATTACTTGCATCTTAATGGCACAATATTATTTGCATCTGAATGGCACAATATTACTGGCATCTTAATGGGAAATATGCTGGGCATCTAATTGGCACAATATTACTGCCATCTGAATGGCACAATATTACTGCCATCTTAATGTCACAATATTACTGACACTTGAATGGCATATTAATACTGGCATCTTAATGACACAATATTACTGGTATCTTACTGTCACAATATTATTGACATCTGAATGGCACAATAATACTGGCATCTTTATGGCACAATAATACTAGCATCTGAATGGCACAGTATTACTTGCATCTTAATGGCACAATAATACTGGCATCTGAATGGCACAATATTACTGGCATCTGAATGGCACAATAATACTGGAATCTGAGTGGCACAATATTACTGACATCTGAATGTCTCAATAATACTGCCATCTGAATGGCACAATATTACTGGCATCTGAATGGCACAATAATACTGGCATCTTAATGACTCAGTATTACCTGCATCTTAATGGCACAATAATACTGGCATATCCATGGCACAATAATACTGGCATCTCCATGGCTCCATAATACTAGCATCTTAATGACACAGTATTACTTGCATCTTAATGGTACAATAATGCTGGCATCTTAATGGCACAATAATACTGGCATTGGAATGGTACAATATTACTGGCATCTGAATGGCAAAATAATACTGGCATCTGAATGGCACAATAATACTGCCATCTCAATGGCACAATTTTACTGGCATCTGAACTGCATAATAATACTGGCATATTAATGGGCGAATTGTCTCTGGCATATTAATGGCAAAATAATACTGGCATATTAATGGCAAAATAATACTGGCATATTGATGGGCAAATTGGCTGTGGCATATCAATGGGCACACTGTGGCATATTTAATGGATACATGGTGGCATATTTTAACAGGCAAACTGGCTGTTGCATATGTTAATGACGAAGTGACCGTGGAATGTTAATTGGTACCTGACAGTAGCATGTTCTGTGGGGAAAAATAACATGTACAATGGGGGAAAGTGACAATATGGTTTGTTCTGCATGGGCAGTTCAGTGGGACAAAGTGACACTGTGGTACATTCTGTGGGGTAAATTGACACTGTGGCATGCCAAATTGTGTGATCTTACGCACTCTGAGATTTTTTTTTTTATAAACATCTAAAAACCTTTTGGGTTTTTTTTGCTATTTTTTACTACTTTGGCCACCTCTGTGGAGTACCAGAGTGGTTTCTTCCATTTAAACTGTTCCAGTGTGATAATGACTGCTTTACACATAATCTAATTTCAGACAAGTCGGTTTTTCTAAAATCTAAAACCTTTGTTTTTGTGTGGTATGACTTACTGATGATCTAGTGATTACTAGATCCTAAAATTTCACATACAGTAATATCTTATACCAAATCACCATTTATGAATACTAAATCTAATATGGCCTCCTTTCGAGTTGGCTCCTCAACTACTTGACTTTAGAGTTAATCCCAGTAGGGAATTTAGAATATGTGTACTACTGGCACAAGCAGCTATTTTGGATTTCCAGTTCACATCAAATTCTAACGTAACCCAAATTGACTCAATGTTCTCCTCACTCACTTGTTTTGGGTTAAATTGTATGGTATCCTTTACATACAGGACCACTCCACCCCCTTTCTTGCCTTCTCTGTCTTTTCTATACTAAGAGTACCCTGGTATTGATATGTCCTAGTCTTATTTTTCATTATACCATGTCTCAGTAACAGCTACTAAATCTGCATTCTTAGTTGCCAATATTGTCACTAGTTCATGGATCTTATTCCCTAAACTGAGAGAATTTGTAATCATATCATTTTTCAGCACACTAACTACAGGCACCTTCTGTCCTTGTTGTGGGGGGCAAGTGGATTGATGTTTTATCACCCTTTTGTCTCCCTTCCAGTTTTCATTTTCATTTCTATCCTAAAGAGAACTACTATGAGAAAATAAGCCAAATCCTAGCTCCCGACACCATTCCCCAAGCCAAATTAAAGGCCCAAATATGCATCCGCCTATCATTCTGAAAGTTATACACAGGCAGGTTACTCTGATTCATTGGATTGTGTGTATTGATGTCACTGTTTTACTCCAGGTAAATTGCTCTTTGATTTTGTGCATAATGTGGTATTGGTTCAGGCAGAATATTGTTTTTATTATCACCCCTGCAAATCTCTCTGAGGACTGCAACTGTTTTTCTAGTACTGTTCATCAATGGTGTTGTTATTGTGGTGTATTGAGTTAAATACATGCATTATTAGTAAGTAGTAGTAGAAGTAAAACCATTATTTTATTTTTAATATTAGTATTTAATACATTTTCATATTTTATTAACCAAGTACATTACTACTGATAGATTTTGATTATATGTTATATCATCACCTTGTTCAAAAACTAGGGAGATATTGATTTTATGAATGGTTATTGGCAGTCTTTACTGGCATCTAGTCACTCATAGATCATACATCCTGATAATACATAATCTTTTATGTAGAGTACCTACATATCATTCACTATTCTAAAATCCTTGAAAAAGACTGCTGAGAAAAACAAAATGTACACTGTATTTAGTATTGTTCTATTTCAGTTGGAAGTAAAACATATTAATTCTCTTAAAAGCACCTTTAGCAATTGATCATATCTGTAAAACTTTGAGAACCCAGGCACGTCCACATTTGACCTCATACATCTCTCTCCATATAAATATACAAATACTTTGTATTGTGCAGTATTATGTATTTATTTTTCATTGACATCTCTTATTTTCCTTGAGTGAATACCCTGGTGCAAAGATATAGTTGTAACTTATGATAAATGAGTCTTCCTAAGCCTCATTAATCAGCAAGAACTTTGTAAGTCGCTCTAGTGAAGGGCAATTAAATCTTTTTGAACTTCATTTTTGGGAAAATAGATAAGAAGAGATGAGGACTGGATTCACCTATGAACCTTGAGTATGTATGGAATAATTGAACCTGTTAAGTTCAACTAGACCTTGAAATAAATAAATTATATCTGATGTATTTGTCTCTGAACCATCTTTGTGTGTGCAATTATTTGTATATTTGTTTCAAATTATCGATGGAGTTTAAAAATATGTTTAGTATTTATCTTAGCAAAAATATTTAGAATGTATACAGAATAACAATGTATGGAGCAATTCTATACAGTAAATAAAGTAGTATTTGCATACACACTACACAGAACAGGGGGTGGGTCTTGTTTTTGTCAAAAGATGCCCTTATCAAAAGATCAGATGGAGGAACCCTATATCTGATATGTACCCCCTTTCATGACTGTGTTCACTCAGAAAGCACTATGAGGGTCCAATGTCTCAGTGTATTAGTATGCATTCCTAAGAATTTCCAGCACTATCTATCTTTCTATCTATCTATCTATCTATCTATCTATCTATCTATCTATCTATCTATCAATCTAAGATGCTAAAAAAAAGTATCAGAAGATAAAATGGAAATAAAGTTCTGGTGTTGCTATAAGAAATATAAACTACAGCCAATTAAGGCAAAGATAACCCCTAAGACAAGGGGAGAGGGTCCGGGCTCCACCGTCCTCGCACAGTGCCTCTCCAGCACTGCAAGGGTGTTTCAGCTGTGCGTGAGATCCAGGTGCCGGCTTCCCACGCTAACCCAGCGTTTTAAAGACCAACAAATTGAAATAGAAAAAGAAGGAAGAATCCGCACTCAGGATCTTTGGTGATAAATCCGTGATGATTTTAATGGCAAAAAATGGTGATAGATATAACAGCAGTAGACGGAAGTGGAATATTTATTCAGACAAAATCCTACCACTTCCACTTTATATTATTTACCTAAGATACATAAAGACAAATGCAATCCCCCAGGCCGTCCAATTGTATCTAGCATTGGCAGCTTGGGGGAGGGCCTGTCCGAGTGGCTAGACATCTATCTTCAGCCAATAGTTGCCAAACAACATAGCTTTCTTAGGGACACTAAAGATGTCCTAAATCAAATGGATCAAATTGAGTGGAGAGGGAATTATAGCTGGCTCACTATGGATGTGAGCTCCCTATACTCAAGTATACCCCACGAAACAGGAGTACTAGCATTAAAACAAATACTAATTAGGTTTAGTGATTATTCGTCAGAACTGATTGATTATCTCGTAGAGGTTACAGAACTCCTACTCAAACATAACTTTTTTATATTTAATGACCAATTCTTCATACAAAAACGGGGTACGGCAATGGGTGCACGATTTGCACCCTCATACGCGAATCTGTATATGGCAGCCTGGGAGATTTCGAGAATCTATGACCATGTGAATCCATTTCGTCAATGTATCGCCTGGTATGGGCGGTACATTGACGATCTGCTATTCATATGGCAGGGTTCAGAACGTGATCAAAAACTTTTTTTCAAATATGTCAATGACAATCAATTGAATTTGTCATTTACGATGCAAACTGCAGTAGCTAGTATTGATTTCCTTGATGTTACACTGATGGGCAATACTAATACTGGTCAAATCGAAACAGCGGCATACAGAAAACCAACAGCCGGAAACTCCGTTCTCTATGCCACAAGCTGTCATTCCAAGAATGTAATTAGAAATATCCCAGTAGGCCTTTTTATAACTCTCAAACGAAATTGTTCTAGCACAGAAATTTATAAAGAAAAATCAAAAGAACTTAAAAATAGATTACATCTAAGAGGTTACCCTAAATGGATGCTAAATAGAGCATACAAAATTGCAGAGGACAGAGATCGTAAAGATCTTATCTCAAACAGGCTCCCTGAATGCCCTGACCCCCGAAACTTAAGAACTAGACTCACAAATGAGGACACTGATAATATGATAGAGAAGCAAAAGTACCATCCAAAAAACATGGGGAAAACAAGGTTGGTGACTACATATAGTCAACAATACAATGAAATTAAAACCATTATACAAAAACACTTACCCATTCTGGGAGCAGATCCGGGATACCGCAAGGCGCTGGAAACAGGGATCCAATTTACACATCGAAAAGCACAGACCCTAAAAGACATTCTGTCACCAAGCCATTTCTCTTCGAATAAAACAATTGTAAATAAACAAACTTCTATGTGGTTAAAATGTGTAGGAACATACCCTTGTGGTCATAACATCTGCATGACATGCAAACATGTAGACAAAAAAGATTGCATTGTATCTAAGACAGATGGAAGGGTGTATAGACTTAGAGAATATTCAAATTGCTGTACCTCATTTGTAATATATGTCATCTCTTGTGGTAAATGCGGCCAGCAATATGTGGGCCGTACCATACGCGAGCTTAAATGCCGGATTAGGGAACACCTATCAGATATCAAGAAAGGCACAGACACCCCAGTGGCACGACACTTTCTACTCTGCAATAATAATAACACTACATTTTTTTCAGTATCAGTGATAGAAAAAGTCAGACAAGGACCCAGGGGGGGAGACAAATACAGACGCCTATGTCAAAGGGAGGTTTATTGGATCTTCGCCCTGGGCGCAAGAAAGCCAAATGGGTTAAACTCTGAATATGACATCACGCATTTTTTCTAAATAACTGATCTGATTTAACTCCTTTAAACTTATGTTCACATGTCCTGAGTATTTATAGACTAATACAATTATCTTTTACCTCTCTGTCCATAGCTCATCATTCACACCATAGTTTAGTATATACTAAATCAAGAGGGACCAACCCTAACTAAAGGTTAGTGCAAAAAGAGGAAAAAAAAAAAGGGAGAATACAAAAAAAGGGTCTCCTCTCAATATATACATAAGAATAAAACAATTGAGTATTGCTTCGGATATAAAATATGATAAAATCGTCTCATCAAACATGCACTATATCCAACAATAGGATAGAATATGTCTTAGGATATGCTTCCTAATATATAGCGTATATAATAATAAAAAAAGAAAGGTTTTGAATGAAACAACAATAACAACAAAGAAATAACAATTTATTATCCTGACTTTGCCACAGTGAATGGACTGCACTAATACAGCATACAAAAAAGATTAGTTACCACTGACTATGCTCTAGTAACAATAGAAATCTTTGCAATATTATAAATACATATGTGCATGTACACTCGCTGAGGCACAGCCAACCATTCATTTATGTGCACAGTGAATTGATCGCTTTGTATCTAACCATATTTATTCATTATATGTATGAATTGTTTTTATGTGGCATTGTATGTGTATATTTTGGATTGGCATTAAGCTACCAAGGACATTTTTATATATGCCTAATTTATTATATATGCCTAACTTATTGCACAGTATATGGTTTTTATTAAACACATTTAATAACAAACACATAAAAGATCAATTCTCCACTAAAAGCTTTATTATAGTTTAATCACAATTTATTTTATTATGCACACATATATACACTGATTATTTGTTTAATTAATTAAGGTTTTCTTTCAGTTTTCTCCTTTCCACCCTTTTCTAATTTACCTGACCTTTATGTTGATTGGTCTGGACATGTTTAAATACCTTGGTTGTCACTATTTTATTTCACTTATGATTAAGCGTGTGTTCACGCGAAACGCGTCAAGTTTTTCCCTCCGTCTACTGCTGTTATATCTATCACCATTTTTTGCCATTAAAATCATCACGGATTTATCACCAAAGATCCTGAGTGCGGATTCTTCCTTCTTTTTCTATTTCAATTTGTTAGCCAATTAAGGCACAACATTGCATACCAGCTTCACTGGCTTTGTATACCTTTGTATGCCTGTGCTTTGTATACAAACTCAATGGACACCCTGCACTCAATACAAACGTGAGAACTTTATTGATCAGACGCAGGCAACATGTTAACTCTCAAGAGTTTTCATCAGGCACGGGACATCCATTGAGTTTGTATGCTGTTAAGATTTGGGTGACGTCTTCATCCTGGAGCACCGAGAAAAATGTGTGCATTAACCAACCATTTTTCGCATATGCCTGTGTGTTGTTCTGCATCTAGCGATAGTGCTGGGCTCAGAACCAAGGATATCATTGGAAAAAAAGGAGAAAATTAAACCTACCACTACATGCATAGAGGTATGTACCTTTCTCAACATTTTTTTTCAGAATAATCGTTTACAATTTAAAAAAATATATATATATATTTAAACTTTATTGGAGGGATTAGTTTATGCACATACACCTGCTGAACGATTTTAATTTCAGCAGGTTAAATGACTGCAGAGGACAGCCATCCTTGTTTCTCCTATTCATTTTGCAATTTTAATCACACTCATTTACATGCCTTTCACATGCCTTCGTATCTATTTCCATTTCCTTTTGATCACATAATTTTCACTACAGATTCTCATTACTTTGAAACACCAGGTGTGAATGGCAGAGAATGGAAGTGAATGTCTAGAGAATTGGATTTTCTGGTTATGCATTTTCTTTGAAGCAACACCCATATATCACCGTAAAGTCTATTATCATAATATAATGGTGCTCTCACACCACTTCATAGTCAATCTTATGCTATTCATGTGTTCAGAGATTTTTTTCTCCTTCAAATCTTTGCTACTTTTTGCATAATGAAACTAATTTTAATACATGTTTTTCATCTAATTCACAGTACGGAGTATGGTTAACTGCATGATTGGAATTAGCTCACATTAAGTAATTAAGTATTTACTAGTGGCCAAAATTGGCATGATGGCATCTTTTCCCTATTGCTTTTCATAAACTGAGTTAAAATTCTTGAAACATAATGTATCCAATGGTTTGTATGTCAAAATGTATTATGAGCAGCACCATGTTTCTGTTTGTGACCTACAAACAAAGTTCAGCCGGGATGATTATCAGGCAGCAGGTATTTATAGAAAGAACAGTAGGATCCAGGAGGACAGCTTTGCATGTGCCTTCAAGGCTGCTATCAGCAGGGCCGTCTTTAATGCGGGGTAAACGGGCAGCTTCCCTTGGCCCAGTTACTCCTGGGGGGCCCAAAGCAGCTGCCCCATGGGCCCCCAGCCCTCGCGTGCCATCTTCACAGCACACTGCGCTGCTGAAAGTTTTTTTCCCGGCAAGCCACATCCCCTGTATGCGGCAGCCTGAATCCCCCCAAAATAAAAAACAACAACATTGACACCTGATACGACATCACATCATATCCGGTGACTGTGTGTCCATCCTCCGTGCAGGAAGGAAGACTGCACGGAGGAGACGTCCGGGGACACGGAGCGGCGGCCAGGCGGTAAGTACTGGGGAACTGGGGAAGGGGGGAGGAGGATGGAATATAACGAGCATAGTAACTTTAAAATATTAATAGAAAACATAATTCTGGCATCTTAATGGGCAAATTGGCTGGGGCATCCTAATGGCACAGTTTTACTGACATCTGAATGACACAATATTACTGGCATCTGAATGGCACAATAATACTGATATCTGAATGCCACAATATTATTGGAATCTCAATTCGCAAATTGGCTGGGCATCTTAATGGCACAATAATACTGGCATCTTAATGGCACCATATTACTGGCATCTTAATGACACAATAATACTGGCATTTTAATTGCACAATAATACTAGCATCTTAATGGCACAATATTACTGGCATCTTAATGGCACAATAATACTGGCATCTGAATGGCAAAATATAACTGGCATATTAATGGGTAAACTGGCGGGGAATCTTAATGGCATAATATTACTGGCATCTGAATGACACAATAATACTGGAATCTTAATGGCACCATATTACTGGCATCTTAATGACACAATAATACTGGCATTTTAATGGGACAATAATACTAGCATCTGAATGGCACAGTATTACTGGCATCTTAATGGCACAACAATACTGGCATCTAAGTGGGCAAATTGGCTGGGCATCTTAATGGCACAACATTACTGGCATCTGAATGGCACAATAATACTGATATCTGAATGCCACAATATTATTGGAATCTCAATTAGCAAATTGGCTGTGCATCTTAATGGCACAATAATACTGGCATCTTAATGGCACCATATTACTGGCATCTTAATGACACAATAATACTGGCATTTTAATGGGACAATAATACTAGCATCTGAATGGCACAGTATTACTGGCATCTTAATGGCACAACAATACTGGCATCTAAATGGCACAAAATTACTGGCATCTTAGTGGGCAAATTGGCTGGGCATCTTAATGGCACAACATTACTGGCATCTGAATGACACAATAATACTGGCATGTTAATGGCACAATAATACTGATATCTGAATGCCACAATATTATTGGAATCTCAATTAGCAAATTGGCTGGGCGTCTTAATGGCACAATTATACTGGCATCTTAATGGCACCATATTACTGGCATCTTAATGGCACAATAATGATGCATCTTAATGGTACAGTAATTGTGGCATCTTAATGGGCAACTTGACTGGAGCATCTTAATGGCACAATATTACTGGAATCCTAATGGCACAATAATAATGGCATCTGAATGGCACAATATTACTGGCATCTGATTGGCACAATTATACTGGCATCTTAATGGCACAGTAATACTGACACCGTAATGGCACAATATTACTAGCATCTTAATGGCACAATAATACTAGCATCTTAATGGCACAATATTACAGGCATCTGAATGGCACAATATTACTGGCATCTGAATGGCACAATATTATTGGCATCTGAATTGCACAATAATACTGTCATCTGAATTGTACAATATTACTGGCATCTGAATGGCAAAATAATACTGGCATCTTAATGGCACAAAATTATTGGCATCTGAATGGCTCAATAATACTGGCATCTGAATTCCACAATATTACTGTCATCTGAATTGTACAATATTACTGGCATCTGAATGGCAAAACAATACTGGCATCTTAATAGCACAAAATTATTGGCATCTGAATGGCACAATAATACTGGCATCTGAATGGCTCAATAATACTGGCATCTGAATGGCACAATATTACTGGCATCTGAACTGCATAACACTACTGGCATATTAATGGGCAAATTGTCTCTGGCATATTAATGGCAAAATAATACTGGCATATTAATGGCAAAATAATTCTGGCATACTGATGGGCAAATTGGCTGTGGCATATTAATGGGCACACTGTGGCATATTTAATTAACAAATGGTGGCATATTTTAACAGGCAAACTGGCTTTTGCATATGTTAATGGCAAAGTGACTGTGGCATGTTAATTGGTACCTCACAGTGGCATGTTCTGGGGGGGGGGGGAAATAACATGTACTATTGGGAAAGTGACAATGGGGCTTGTTTAGCATGGGTAGTTCAGTGGGACAAAGTGACACTGTGGTATATTCTGTTGGGCAAATTGTCAATGTGGCATGCCAAATTGTGTGGGTGCAATATACCAATAGCATTACATACATTCCATAAACCGACATAATGAACGACTTTCGGTTTATGGAATGCATGTAATGCTATTGGTATTCTATAAACCGAATCTATTTCGGTTTATAGAAAGCCAATAGCATGAATGGACGAATGGACGAATGGACGAATGATTTTCGTTTATTAACCATTCGTTCATTCGTTCATAGCATTACATGCATTCCATAAACCGAAAGTCGTTCATTATGTCGGTTTAAGGAATGTATGTAATGCTATTGGTATTCTATAAACCGACTCTCTTTCGGTTTATAGAAAGCCAATAGCATTACATACATTCCATAAACCGACATAATGGCTGACTTTCGATTTATGGAATGTATGTAATGCTATTGGTATTCTATAAACCGAAATAGAGTTGAAATAGGTCAATTCTAATGAATGGGGACTCTATTTTGGTTTATAGAATACCAATAGCATTACATACATTTCATAAACCGAAAGTCTATAAACCGAAAGAGAGTCGTTTATAGATTTTCGGTTTATGGAATGTATATAATGCTATTGGATTTCTATAAACCGAAATAGAGTCCCCATTCATACGAATAGGTCAATTCGTATGAATTGGGGCTCTATTTCAGCTTATAGAATACCAATAGAATTACATGAATTCCATGAACCGAAAGTCTATAAACCGAAAGAGAGCCGGTTTATAGACTTTCGGTTTATGGAATGTATGTAATGCTATTGGATTTCTATAAACCGAAATAGAGTCCCCATTCATACGAATTGATCTATTTGAACTTTATTTCGGTTTATAGAATACCAATAGCATTACATACATTCCATAAACAGAAAGTTGTATTCTATAAACCGACTCTATTTCGGTTTATAGAAAGCCAATAGCATTACATACATTCCATAAACCAACATAATGAATGACTTTCGGTTTTTGGAATATATGTAATGCTATTGGTATTCTATAAATCAAAAGAGAGGTTAAAATAGGTCAATTCGTACGAATGAATAAAACGAAACGAAACGAAAATAATGAATTCTGAAATGAATGCAGTAATTAATGAAATTAGTTTTACTTCCGTCCGAAAATTTTAGTTTTGCACATGTCTACTAATATCTGTGCATGTTTTTGTAATTTAGGTAATGAGTAGTTTTATTGCTGTGTTGCATAGTAAGAAGGTATACATATTGCAGCCATATATAGACATTTTGAACCATATATACACATTTTATACAATGCAATAAAAATACTCACTGCAATAAAAGTCCAATTGTGTGTGTGCTTATTTTTGTGTTTTTGTGTGTGTGTGTGTGTGTGTGTGTGGGGGGGGGTAACATTGCTATGGAGGGTGTGATCGCATGCAGGGGAGGGGGGCAGGGTCCAGGGGGCCCAAGCAAATGCTTGCACAGGGTACAAACAGTCAGTTATCAGTTATATATGTTTTGGTAAATTGTTTATTTCTTTAACCCAAACATCTACTAGTGGCAAAGGTGGTTGAAATAATAAATTTATTAAAGGACTCCATCATCTACACATTGTGTGTACCATGAATGCAGAGAATGACAAAACAAATGTACAAATTATGTTAGCAAATGTGCAAGCAAATAGACATAGGGATTGATTCCCATAGCTCTCAATTCAGACCAAATTGGAGCAAAGGATTTCCCCTATTACTATAGCCCTAAAAAAAAATGTCATAACATGCTATTTTTACATAAATTATTTTTGTCCTATTTCAATCAACCTATCATTTTGAATCTGTACATACAGTAAAGTATATTATTTTACACACTGATATAACAGCTTTTATGAAATAGCAATACCAGTGATGTCATTTCTGCTATAGGTGGAATACTCCCCTATTTTCCAATGTACCAGTTTTGTTCACACATCACTTGTTAGTGCATTGGTCGCAGGTGTCATACTGGCCACTCAGGGTGGCAGGTTCAGTTGCAGTGGTGTTATAAGTGGTGTGTGAACTAAGCTGGTACAGTGGAAACCTCTGCACTGTGGAAGTTAAATGGTACTGTGATACACATGACATAGTGGTTGGACACATTTTATTTTAAAATCTATGAATTTTTTTGCAGTTCTACTAACACAATCTATAGATAATTGGTCACTGAATTTCCACTGCAATGAATGTTTAGATGAAGAAGTTCCTCTAAATGCTTAGACTTGTTTATGCTCCTCTTTGACTTCCTAGGCAGCCTCTGTTTTAGGCTGTGAGCACAAAGGATTTTTATCTTACACTCATACTATTCATAATTTTAGATTATTAAATGATTATAATACCTAGATCCTTATTTTATACCATTTAAAGGAATTCTATTAATAAGCATTTAGTGAGGGCACTGTATAAATCAAGTAACTATGGAGTGCACCAGAATAGTAATATAAGATATTCACACAGCAGTTCTACATATTTCACTAAAACAGAGCGGAGGGATAAAAGTAAGGAAGGACATAACTTTAGATATTCCTTTAGGAAAAAACTAAAAGCTTGAAGATAAGACTACCCTATAGGAAAAAAGTTTAACTTGTATTTATTCACATGTAAATTGCTTTTTAATATTTAATAAAAAAAATATGATATTAAACAAATGCATTTCTTGTTTTTATTTGCTTTTATGTGCCAATGCTGCCTCTCTCTTCCCCTCCCCCCAGCTTGGACTCTCTCCCCCCCCTTCCCCCCAGCGTTGTCTCTCTCTCTCTCTCCCCCCAGTGTTATCTCTCTCCTCTTTCCTCCCACATTGTCTCTCCCTCCCCTCTCACCTTGTCTCTCTCCCCCTCCACCTCAACTTGTCTCTCCCCGCTCCCCTTGTCTCTCCCCCTCCCCTTGTCTCTCCCCCTCCCCTTGTCTCTCTCCCCCTTCCTTTGTGTCTCTCTCCCCCTCCCCTTGTCTCTCTCTCCCCTTATCTCTCTCTCCCCCCTCTCTCCCCTTGTTTCTCTTTCCCTCCCTCCCTCCCTCCCTCCCTCCCCCTCACCTTGTTTCTCCTTCCCTGGCGACTAGTGGGGGCAGCCGGGGGATATCAGCATGACACGTGCAGATCCAAGTCTTATAGTCTGACCTCGATTTGAGGTCAGATTATAAGACGACCTCGAATATAAGACAAGGGGTCTTTTTCAGAGCATTTGCTCTGAAAAAAACGTCGTCATATTCGAGCAAATACGGTATGTTAGGAAGTAGGCATCAAATTAGGAAAAAAACTTAATAGTAAAATATCTCATGCAAATTGGCTATTGTTTTGTCTGTTATGACTGCCTATATAAATAACAAAATAAGGTGTAATCACTTGACAAAGCGCCACATTTGGGCACTAAATGCATAGGCATATTTCCACCCGTTGAGGGGTCTGTACTCCATGCTGTACACACCATCTATCATGAATTAAATTAATTTACAGGAGCCTTGTTGTCTATTGACAAAATGCTTTCGTCTCATACACATAATTTTTCTTGTTACTGTCTCTGCCCGGCGGAAGAGTTGGAGAGGTGAAAACATCCGAAAGGACGAAGGTGGAGACTATATGAGAAGCTGGCAAGGTGCAGTTCTAGTTCCTTAATTGCCTATATAAAAACCCAAAGCTCTGTTGTGACCCAAGTCTCTACCAATATTCCCCAAATCTAGCCTACAAAATGCATCTTGTATTCTTTCATTATAAATTAAAAAAAATGTTCAGACTGCTCATTAATTAGCTACAGTTGTTCTTACAGAATGAGTGGCTGAAATCCTGTTCAACTTGGTCTTCAACGATAATAGTTAGGGTATGCAGAACTATACCACACTCTTCACTGTTCAAAGTCATTACTTTTGTAGGAACACAAAGTATAAGTGTAAATTTCTATAAGTCTACTTTTTTCCATGCCATAAAATTTTGCAGTTTGGTAAAGATGTAGCATAAAACGTAACTACCTAATAGCTGTTTTAAAATAAAATGTCTTCACTCTTTTGTAAGCAGGACTACGCATCCCGGGAAGGGCTTTCATCAAGCACAGTTAATCATTCTTCATTCACTGCACTGCAAATTTTATTTCTTTCAAGTTGGTTTATCTTTCTGAGTTAGAATATGACAACGTGAATATTTTTTAAATTCACATTTTGAATCAACTGCTTTGGGGTGCCTGGACTTGCAGGAAGGGACAGTTAAAATCCTGTTGTGTTTTCTTTGTGATGAATCACAGAAATAATAATAATTGTAGAAATGGGACAGATTTTCATCATTTTTGTCTCTCTGGATCGGAACTGCAAAAGTAATTTACTTGTTATAATGGCTCACACTTTCATAAATGTAAAACTTGTAACATTGTGGCTATCATCAATATTCTTTTCAAATGTATAAAATGAAAGAACGTAAGAAAATGTCTGTTCGCTGCATGACATTGCATGCGGATTAATATTTGAATCAGTACTGAACAGCTATCAAATAGATACACCAACTATCTATGCATTGGTATTTTTTTACATTATTAAACTTTAAAGAGGAACTGAAAACACCCTGAAAAGATAATATGGTGGAAAGACAGATGGGGCTATTTACTAAAAGGTGAGTTGCAGCTGAGTGGAGGTTAGATGTGAGGAGATTAACATTTCATCTCACCAATTTGTGTATACATTGTGCAGGGACAAACCTGGTGAGTTTCCCATATTAAGCAAACAACCCAGGTTAATCCATGGACAGTGTATAGCAACATTCACCAATGTGAATTGCGCAGGGAGAAACCTTGTTAATTTGCTTGAAATGTTCATCTCACCTCAACTCACCTCATCTCACCTCAACTCACCTGCAACTCAGCCTCTAGTGAATAGCCCCAAGAGTGGAGCAATGTTTCACTCCATTTTAGTCAATTGGGATTTTCATATTCACTATTTTGTGAATATAAAACTGCAATTTAACAGATATTTAATCTTCCTATAATTTTTCAGTTGTAAAAGATATATTGGACAGATAATCAAAAATGTATGTACTTGTATCTCCACTCAAGCTGGGACATCTGCTTTGCTTGGTGTAAAGTCCCTTCATTGTCCAATTGGGCATCATCTATTGGGCCAATTGGTCCATTAGACATTTGGCCCATTGTGGTCATTCTCTGTGTTGTTTACAGCAAAGACAGCAAGTCTTCTATCACTATGAAACAGCAATTGAGTTTTTGTGTCAAAACCTAAAGCAGCAGGAAAAGATTGGTTATGTATACATCAAATAGCAGTGCCAATAACTTAAGAAAAGGAAAAAGGAATTGCAAAGAATAATAACAAATTGTGGCAATTAAGATAAACAAGTACGACTTCATAAAAGAGTTTAAATCAAGAATGCACAATTCCCATCTTTTAAAACATATATTAGGATGCAAATTTGTACCACTACTGAAGCAAAATTGTTGATTTAGACACTGATAAATTCACTTGTATCCAAGTAATGATGCAATTAAACATTTGTCACCCAAGCAGAACATTTGATCAATTGTGGACTAGTGTCTCACCTTGAAGTTTTCATTATAAGAATACTATTGAGAACAGATACAAAAGATGTTATGACTCAGTCACTGGCTATCACTGGCTATCTAAACTGTAATGAATGGTTTGATAAAAATTCTCAAAGTTCTTTCCTTGACTGCACCAGACGAGGTATTAAAGGTAATGCTTGGCACACTGTTTAGTGATGCACAGTATTATTTTGTTAGTCATCTGTTAGATGCTTACACCCTGTAACTCTGGAAGAGTTACATATTAAAATCAACAGCCCTTATTTAATATATGTTATTTCAGTTTAACAGTACTTGGTATTAACTACACAACATCATATCAATGTATTTCAGAAGGGATTTATGGTAGACAAAGAAAAGCAGGTGGGATGAATATCAGAATGGTGAACGAAAAGTTACATTGTTCTGAAGAGGAATAGTGTGTAAAATGACTAATGGCGATGTTGTGAAAAGATACAGACAATAATGTTACATACTTTAAAGGGGAGAAGCTGTTTTCATTCATATCCAGAATATGACTATTCCGAAGGAGCTTGGACTTTGCGAGACCTTGATTTGAAGAATGTACATTACTTTAACTACTAACATATTGTGTTATTCAAAACAAGTTTATTTTGTTTTAGTATATCTTGGTTGAATGTAAAAATAGCAGGATCCACTTGAAACAGAACCAGAGTTCCAAAGTAATGTTAGTCATACATGAAATGTCAGAAGTATATGCTCTACTCAAGGAAGAAGTTCATAGAGAGCAGTACAGGAAAGGTAGTGCTCAGAATGCAGGGCTATGTGGTTTAATCCAGCTTTGTATGCAGAGCAGGTCCTACTTTGAGTCTGGGTGGGTCCCAAGGAACCAATTGTGGAGCTTTTAGAAGGGTGACAATTTGCACCCTCAAAGCTGGCCTGATTTTTTTTTTTATTATCACCTGCAGACTGCATGCAGTCGAAGACTAGAGCTGCTGGGAGTCCAGCAGAATCAGACAAGACAACAAAAGGATTGCTATATTTAATGTCTGTATGTAACTCTGTATGTATATGATTGTGTGTGTGTGTGTGTATAATGGTGTGCATTTGTGACTGTGTGTGTACACTACTGTATTTTGATTGTGCATGAGTCTGTGTGTGTGACTGCATGTGTTGCTGTTTAGGTTTGTGACTTTGCATATGTGACTGAAAATATGAATGTGTGTGTGTTAATGGGTGATTGTGGCTGTGTGTGAATGTGTGACCGTGTGAGTTTGTGGCTATATTATGTGGCTTTGAGTCTGCATGCCTGACTTTGTATTCATGTGACTGTGCATGTATGTGAATGTGTGTGCACAATAATTTTTACTAGGACTCATTGATAATTGGTAATTGGTGATTACCCCACATAACAGTTTTTCAGAATCATATTTGGTAATGGGTGTTGTAAACCCAATAAGTATAGGGCTTATTTTAACAGGTGTGGTAATGTTGATGAAGTAGGCCTTACTAGGACATTACACTGCAGACAAGCAAAAAAAAAAAAAACGTTAATAGAAAGGTCATATACGTGTTCTTGAAAAGTTGAAATAATGGAGAAAGATTTACAGAGAACATGAAGATGTATTTTCAGATATACAGAGCTTTATTCATGAAAGGGGGAATTGTAGGGAATCGAGAAGGGAATTTCAAACTTATGAAACTTAGGTAAAAGTAGCCGAGTTGTAAAAATTTTCACATTCTCAGAGTTTGCCTTGCATTTTCAATTCCTTTCTAAATTTCCTGCAATTCTCTCTTTTTATGAATAAAGCCCATATTTATTATACCTTACCAATAGCAATAACAATTAAAATCAAAGTATATATATAAAAAACAACACAAAGCTGGAACCATAAAATGTAGTTTTCCCATAAATAAACGGCTACATAATAAAAACAATAATAAATAAAGTTTTAAAAACATCATGCAATGCATCATGGTATTGGCTATAAAAACTCAAAATGTGTTCAGGTACAAATAAACATGTCAGACAGGTTTATGTACAAAAGCCTTTTACTAGGTAGTTAAATATTGGGGAATGTATCTGGATTCCATAATGTGATTTGTTGCAAATAGATATTTTATTTCCTCTTGGATTATATCCTTTTAAAAAAAACCTTATTTTCCTTATTAGATCTGTTACCAGAAACTGCCTATAGGCTATATGTATTTTGTAACAGTTAATAAAAATGGAGATTTATATTTAGGGACTGATTTACTTAAGCAGTTCCAGGTGCCATGTTCTGTTTTGCCTGATTAAACTTACATAATTAGTCCATTAATGTCTTGATTTTTTCACACCCCTTTTTGAAGCTACCAGAACCTATCAACAGCAGTTTGATTACCTGGGAGTAATAAACATGAAAGTGAATGATGCCAGTAGGTTCCGGATTTAGGAAAGGGACAATTCTACAGATCTATGTATAGGATTGTATCACAGACGTTTAACAGCTGAATGATAGTCGATATGCTGTTGAAGTATGTAGTTGGGTTTAGCAGTACACTAATGCAATTTGAATACATGCACTATGATTTACAGACCCTGGTGAACTGCTATGAATCCTGTTAACAACAGTTAAAAAAATAAATTTTAACTTTGAGTAGGTTTAAAAATAAATACACATTTAGACTGCAATGTACCAATTGTAAAATTACAAGGGGTTGCCTAGTAGAACCAAATGAAAAACTAGAATGTTGAGTTAAATTGTATTAATTAGGAAACATCTGACATTTCTAAATAATTTAGACCACCATTTGTAAATAATAAATGTGGTATCCATGTATATATTTAAAGCAGTGTCATAACTAGAATCTTCTGGGCTAAAGTGCAAACATTGCCTTGAAACTCCTTCCATGCCCCACAATGCAGTCTATTGAATGAGCTGAGTTAATTTATTTAAAGTTAGTTAATGCCATAGATTGCAACAGAAGTATTAGAGTTAAAATTATATTTTTTGTCACTGAATAGTCAATGAAAAGTCCAAAGGGTTTCAGATATGCCCACCTTTTCACAGTGCCATGTATCCTCCCTTTTCCGCAGTTCACATATCTCCATTTTACTCAATGCCATTAAACCACAATTTACCACAGTTCTATGTAGACCCACATCATTGTGCACAGTGCCATAACTTACAGTGGTGCAAGCAAGGATGTCCCTCACAGCCTAAGTGTGCTGTGTGCAGAGCACAGCAGTTTCCAGATTTGAAAGCTATATCAGTGTTATACAGTGGGTGGTCAGGCACCACAGTCTAAGACAGAGCTTGGAAAAAATATCCATAATGCTCTCTCACTGCTGCAACTGTGGCCTTGCCAGAGTTAACTCTAGTAAAGAGGTACACCGGTTCCCTGGCATAGTGTGCATAATCACTACAGTCACCCTTGCTACCATGATTGTCATGAACAGTGAGACAACTTGTTATATCTTAAGGTGCCAAATAAATTATTTACTGAGCCACTCCATGTGAAGTTTACATTTTGGGGAAAAAGATCTTAAATTTCTCAAATCACTTTGACTTAAAACACAAAATATAAAAACTATAGGGTTAATGCAATATGTACTGATCTGTTCCCAATTGGATTTAGAATCGGCATATTAGCCAAATTGAATGAATCCCCAAAATACAGTGGGCCTAGGACACTTCTTCGCCACATCTTCATCGCTGACAGTTCAGCGCGGCAGTTAGAGCGCTGAACTGTCAGCTCTTACAAATGTAAAAGTAAAACAAAAATAACCCCCCTAATAAATGATTCCCAAACCCCAATACTAAAAATAACCCCAATACTAAAAATAACCCCAATACTAAAATTAACCCCCGAACCCTAATACTAACCCCCGACCCCTAATACTAACCCCCTAAACCCTAATACTAACCCCCGACCCTTAATACTAACCCCCTAAACCCTAATACTAACCCGCGACCCCTAATACTAACCCCCTAAACCCTAATACTAATCCCCGACCCCTAATACTAACCCCCTAAACCCTAATTCTAAAATTAACCCCTTAAACCCTAATACTAAAATTAACCCCCTAAAGCCTAATTCTAAACACCTAAACCCTAATTCTAAGCACACTTAAACTAAAATAGGTAAAATACTTACCTTTAGCGAAGAAATGTCCCGCGATGAAATCTCCAGCTACGATCTGTTTTGTGCTGCAGGGTCGGCGGTGAAGCAGCTGCGCGGAAGTAGCCACTATGAAGAGTCCCATCCCCAAATGATGTTACTCAGTATGGATGAATTTGGCTTCAAATTCGCTTTTCGGGCCATTCAGAAATCTAAGCTTTAGAAGCCTTTGAATCAAGAAATGTTTGCAATATAAACTATACCATTTTGGCTGTCCAATATGCATCACTCATCCCCAAATACAATTCAGATTCAGAGATGATACTCGCATTCAGACCATTTCAGTTCTCAGGATTTAATCTGGAGAATTAAAAATAAAATGTCAAAAATGTAATAATTTTTAAAAAAAAATCCACATGGGGCTTTTGGGCTCCTGATGGCCCCATAAATAAAAATAAAAAACCCAGCTCCTATTAAAATTATAGGGGCAGGACAATTAGCAATACATGGCTATGATACATATCGGGGACTAGGGCAAGTAGGCCTGACCCTAAAACAGGGCTGCGTGTGGCGTAAAATAATTGTAGGGGTCAGATCAAGTAGCTCTTACCCCCTTCTTAAAAACAGATCTTGTAGTCGATCAAATGGCTTTCAGCCACCCTCCTCTGTTACACATATATAATATTAATATTTTTTACATTTTGGGAGAACTTTGGCTATTATCCCCATAGATTTCTATGGAGATGGTAGAGGTGTTTTTGGGTTTGTGGTAGTTCGGTCCTTTTGGTTTTGTCAAGTCTCAGTGTGTAATGCCCGAATTACGGACCTATTCAGGGTCATCAGGGTATACTGTGAAGCTCAAAATTTGGCTCCCAAATTTTGAACAAGTTATTTCAACAAACAACAACTTCAAATACAAAGTCTACAGAGTTTTTGTTGTTTCAAATGCCTTAGGACACAAAATAACCCATCCCCCACCACGTCAACTGGCATTATGCGTATGCTTAACCAAACTGCTCTCTATTGCATGCATTTTGCCTGTTCAGTACTTTTCACATCTGATCAAAATGTATTTTATATAATTCTTATTAAGAGGTGTAGTGTTTATTTCAAACCTGACAGATTACAGCAATTAGTGGAGCAAAGCATGGCAATGGGGCTGTAATAAAAGGTTTAAATATGAAGAATATGCAGACTTTGCAAAGAGACATAACAACTGCATTTTACTGTTGTATCAGTAGAAACAATATAGAATCTGACTTTTCAGACATTTGAAGTCTTGAAGGTAACTCCACAGGGAAGTATTGTCATTTTCTGATGTAGAGGAAGCAAAGCAATGTACACTGTCACAAAAAGAAATATATAATAGTACTAAAAATCAATCCAAAAAGCCAAGACACTAATAAAAAAAAGTACCCAACAGATAAAGGATACACAGTAAAAGAATCAAGTATCTCATAAGAAAAATAACCTAGATCTATAAAGTCAAAGCTCCTTTTGTCCAAAGAATTATGTCTTAAAGAATTGGGTACAGCTCTAAATACAGTGCCAAAGCAACACTTAACTCTTTAATCTTCCGGTGGGTATAGAATATACTGTGTAACAAAATAAGGCAGTGAGCTCTGCAATAGAGTATGTCTACACAACATATGTAACATATGTTGACAATACTGTGTCTTCTTATAATCCTTGTGATGACCCATACAATGCGTAAAAACATATACCGTATTTATCGGCGTATAACACGCACCGGCGTATAACACGCACCTAATTTTAAGAAGGAAATTTCAGGAAAAAAAACGTAAGAACTTAAATTAAGAACTTTGAAGCCCAATATGCCATTTTAATATGCCAGGATATTGCCCCCAATATGCCATTTAATATGCAGGATATTGCCCCCAATATGCCATTTAATATGCAGGATATTGCCCCTAATATGCCATTTTAATATGCCAGATATTGCCCCCAATATGCCATTTAATATGCAGGATATTGCCCCCAATATGCCATTTAATATGCAGGATATTGCCCCCAATATGCCATTTTAATATGCCAGATATTGCCCCAATATGCCATTTAATATGCAGGATATTGCCCCAATATGCCATTTAATATGCAGGATATTGCCCCCAATATGCCATTTATTATGCCAGGATATTGCCCCCAATATGCCATTTAATATGCCCCCAATATGCCAGGATATTGCCCTTTAGTATGCTCGTTATGCCACCCTCCTCCCCCCCCTTTCCCAGACCCCAGTACTTACCTCGTTCCTGCTCTGTCCCCCGGTGCTCTGAAGCTGCGTGGCTGTGAGGGAAGCGTTGTGAGCTTCCCTTCAGCCGCGCGGTCAATAAAGTTTGTTTAAAAAAAACACACTTTATTGACCGCGCGGCTGGAGGGGAGCTCACAACGCTTCCCTCGCAGCCACGCAGCTTCAGAGCACCGGGGGACAGAGCAGGAACGAGGTAAGTTTTCGATTTTTTTTTTTTTCGGCGTATAACACGCACACACCATTTTCTCCCTATTTTCAGGGAGAAAAAGTGCGTGTTATACGCCGATAAATACGGTAAATAAAACTATATAGTGTACATTGGAATCAAAAGTTATATCATGACATCCCCAGGTGATATGAACTCGCTTCTCACAAAGAAACCTAGTGCTCTTTTTGATAATGTAACCCATATAATAGGCTGGATTCCAGGAAATATTTTCTATGCTAAGAAGAAAAGCAAATAAAGGTAAAGGAAGTACAATTTATTGAAGAATAAAGATAAAAAAAATACCTTATATGAATACAAACTAGTGTCAGTTATTCACAACACAGTGTGTTTTTTCCCTTATTGTTGGCTTCATCAGGCAATGACTACAAGCTAAAACTTCCTTGTATCCCTGTAATATTTAAAAACCACAGTATAGCAGCCTATTGGTTGCTTAGGTTACTTGGTTGTCTTAGGGCAAATCAGGCCTGAATATGATAGAAAGACCACTCCAGGTGCGCACCGCCAGCTTAACTACATGACGAATTAACTCGTCGTAAGGTTGCTAATGCTGCGGCTCTTATGACGGGTTAACTTGTCATAAAGTCGCAGAGGCTTTAAACAACATAGCTAGGTAGACTGTATGTTTGTAATTTAATATATATTTTTATTGGTAAATATAACAATTGTCTTTAAAAATTAACTTATATTCAAATGAAAGATTTAATTAATTTTAGGCATTTTAAATAGAAATACTTTAATGAAAGAATACAAATAAAGTATCTTATTGAGCCATCTTTGCTCCATATCGTCTTTTTAGAGGGGGACATGTTTAGAATCTTGGGTGAGATGGATTGTCCTTTATCTGACCTGAGATGTCAACCCATAATAGAGCAATACAAGCAAAGAGAGTGCAGTAAGGAACTTTATTTGTTTAAAGTATTTCTATTTTAAATGCCTACACTTTTAATTAAATATGAGCATGTTTTTGCAGACAGTTGTCCTTTGATAAAATTCTTGGCTGAGTGTGTCAAGAGTTTCAATAAGAGCAGTCTCTGTTATTTATTCTGTTCTGATTGCTCTACTTCTAGCTTGATCTTTATACATCACTAACCTCAAGTACAGACAGTGGTAATGTTTAAAATTCATGTGATGCTTAGTAGAAAAATGTAAGTATAAATCTTACAGACTATTATTTATGGACTTTCTGTTATGTAATATTGTTCTAAGATGGCATTTATTACAGTACTGACTTGTATTATAGTCTTTGAGAGGAAGTCATTCAGGAAAAGGATATATAAAATAACTTGATTAGGAGATTTGTCTGCTTCAAAAAGCTCTGGTGCATTTCTTGTTTAAATCAGAACATAAAAATCAATCAATGTCTCTCATATTTCCTGTTTTCGTCTTTTGAAGGTGACTATTAGAATGTTAAACCTGCATAAGATGATTATATTTGCTTTTTTCCTTCAGACAGTTCTTTAGATTTGCTGCTGCCTAACACATCATCCGTGTGCAAAATATTTTGATTTGTCATGAACTACCAATAGAATCCATCTAAACTTGTGTCTACTAGTTTAATTATTGATCTCTGTGCCTGCTTATCTTTGCATGATTTGGCCAAAGCTCACTTTTTGTGTGTCAAGTTATATATTTCAGTAGACTATGACAAGTATTGTTCCATTTAGTAGACTTTAAGTTCACTAAAGGATTGAAATGGAAATAAAAGAAATTCCGAAGAAAAAAAATCAATTAGGAATTCATTCTGAAGAAAAAAATCAATTAGAAAGTTCGGACTGATTCTAGAAGAATCATTCCTGTAACAAAAGTATAAGATCCAATAAAATGCCAAGATTCTATTATAAAAAAACAAACAATAACCTGGTTATGTTTACTGCTCATTGTCACCATGATAAAGCTAGTGTAATTTAAAACATGTAAGGAAGCAGGATCTGTAGTTTGGCCACCTCGTGATATGTAAATAAAGATAATTTCACACAATACAGTAAACTAATTGTTTAAGCTTTTTATGACATGATACCACAGGGATACTTTAGTGAGATACAATATATTTAATTTATGAAGTGACATCTGTATATTACTAAAATTTTTATTTTTATTATTGCATGATTTTGTATGCATGAAAGGGGAAAAAACTGAATAAGTAATTAGTTTCTATGTATTGAATGATTTAGGTTTCTTTTCTTATAAAACAGTTATTTATTAAGATAAATATATGTAGTTGGCATTAAAATACAGATATTTTTCATCTTGCAAGTCATATATTTTTTTTTGTGGGATCTATGTTAAGATCGCAAAAGTTATTGTGTGAATGTATTATAAAGTTAATGCCTTTAACCCCTTCGTGACACATGATGCTCGTGCCCCAAACGACCCAAGCACCAAAACATCACAATTTTTCCTGGCCACCAATCACAAGGTGATCGGTAGCCAGGAACACTATGGCAGAGACGCAATCAGGGTCTTAATAGACCCTGTAGGTCCCTGCCAAAAAATCACGAGACCTCCAGAAGTCACGTGTGACTTCACAGAGGCGTGCCCAAACTTTGGGGTTCGATTTAGTGAAATGTAGCCAGTGCTCGCTTTGAGTACTGGCTGCATTTTCCCTCCAAGTGGCCTCATCTGACAGGTGGGATCCTACTGCAAGTCCCTGCAACAGGATCCGAGCATAGCTCAT
Organism: Pelodytes ibericus; assembly: GCA_036172795.1. Lineage (NCBI taxonomy): Eukaryota > Metazoa > Chordata > Amphibia > Anura > Pelodytidae > Pelodytes > Pelodytes ibericus. Next base: position 40,967,304 of record CM069861.1, read on the forward strand.
CACAGGGAGCCGCGATGAGCTCTTTACCGCAGGACGTACTATGCCATCCTAGCATCTTTTAGGCACTTAATATCAGGACTGTCGTGAAGTGGTTTAGGGAATTTCAAGGGATGATATTAAGATGCATACAATTAGGAATTCTACTATAATCTACCAATCATCTGTGAAAGAGAAGATCTCTATACATAGCCATTATGAAGCCATCTATCAGATAACCTTTTCTAGTTAATAGAAGGACACATCAAAATACACATATCTAGGTGTATTTAACCAATTAGTATGTCAGCAGAGCTTCTAACCATTATTGCAGTGATACAGCCATATTAAGAATATGAAAACACAAGGGAATGATCTATTAACCCTTTAAGTATCAATGTTTCACAACCAGGGAGAGTAGGTTGGGACCTCGCTGCAGGGGAGATGGCAGAGTGTATCTGTACCCCTCAGTGGATGATAATTAATAGATGGGGCTGGATAATACAGACAGACTGGTTAGTACAGCCAGGAATGGTAAGTGCAGGCTGGACTGGAGACCACTGACAGGACTAGTAAGTACAAACATAACTGGTAGGTACAGGCAAGACTAGAGGAAATCAACATGACTGGATGGCCAAGGCAGAACTAAGCACTAAGACAGGGATATGACTATGTAACACAAAAGGCTGACTGACACAGACAGGGCAGAGTACTTAGGCAGGCTGTAACTACAGCCAGATGGGTGGAACACAGTAGAAGCTGATGGAAAGGCCAAAGTCTGACTAATGACGGTCAGGAGATGCTTGGCTAGATAGTCCACAGACTAAGCACAAACTTAACAGCACAGGTAGCAATGCTGAAGCATGAAGGGAAATAGGAAATGCTGGAACCTTTCATCAGGAAGTTAAGCCTATAGATTAGGGGTCCCAGGTCCTGCAACACAAAAAAAAACAGATAAAACAGATAGGGAGGCCAATGACAGAATGAACAACATTCCACTGCACTCATATTGCAACCATATGACTTGCCTCTACACTCAGAGCTGCTATCAGGAGGTGAGGGGTAAAAAAAAAGCAGCACCTCCACGTGAGAAGGCAGCATTCCCGTGCACTGAAGGTAAGTACTTGGGAAGGGGACTGTCTGTGGCATGTTAATGGGCATACTGGCTGTGGCATATTAATGGGTATACTGGCTGTGGAATTTTAATAGGCATAAAGTGGCATATTAATGGGCATCCTAGATGTGGAATATGAATGCGTATACTGGCTGTGGCATGTTAACGGGCAAAGAGTGGCATTTTAATGGGAAAACTGGCTGTGACGAATTAATGGGAAAACAGTGGGATATTAATGGAAAAACAGTGGGATATTAATGGGAAAACAGTGGCATGTTAATGGGCATGCTGGCTGTGCTATATTCATGGGCAAACTAGCTGTGGCTTATTCATGGGTAAACTAACAGGGGAAGATTAATGTGTAAGCTGTGGCTTATTAATGGGTAAACTAACAGTGGAATACTAATGCCTGTGACTAGCTTAGTGTTCTGACATTTTCCTTTATTTAAAAGGTATCAAATAACGTATTACACATATTTCTACCCTCTGTGTCATAGTTGTGTTGAAGCTGTAATGAAGCAGAAGGTGATTATGTACATATTTGGTGTAGTCACTCACTCATTCGCTCTTATTATAACTTGGAAAAAACATAAAAGCATCAATCAGCAACATGGCACCTTTAAATTAAGAATTTTCTACTAAAATGCCTATTAAATACTGCCAAACTTATACACTTATACAATTAAATGGATAAATGGATAAGATAAGATAAATGAATATATGGATAAGAGTGACACTTATACAATTAAATGGATATTTTCTCCTTGTGCCTTCATCTTGGGTCTTCTGTTGACTGTGTTCTCCTCACACAGGAACAGACAAGACTAGCACTCTCAAAGAGTGGTTAACTCAACTAAGTATCCCCCTCCCAGCAAGTTACCTCCCAGAGAGTTAAAGAACCAGTTTAACCCTCTTTTGGAGACACATGGTCTATGTAATAAATGCAACCCCCTTCTCATGTATCTTCTAGTAAATAAAGACTGGAAAGGTAAGTGAAAGGCTTGTTCCCCAAATCTAAAGAAGTCATCTCTGTAACCTTATTTACAACATCTTCTGATGCGCATATGACCTTCCATTGTTAAACCAGATTACACAACACCCCACCAAAAACATATATCTATGCATTAAATATTAAATAACAAGGCACCCTATATTTCTTACAAAGCCACCATACTCGGTCTGTATATAAAATGTGGAAAAAACTAAGAAGGCAAGACCTTATTTTCACCAGTAAAGGAAGTGGAGCTGCTTTGAGATCAGTTTTGTAAATCGATCACTTTCCAGACTCTCTGTGATAACATATCCAGTGGTACTGGCACAAACTTCTTGCTCTTCCACATCACGCAGCACACTACTGAGTCTGAGCACCCCGTGTCACATAACATCCTTGCACTAAGAAGCAGGTAAGAAGAAAGGGGGGGGGGTATTAAGGAGGCGGCAGCAGTATAAGAGCTCTTCCAGTTCAAAGGCAAATTTATTTAATGGATCATATGCTATACAAAGTTTATGCATGTAATCCTCATTTGCATGACATATAAAGTGTATACATTGAATCGTCATTGACATCTGTAAAATGTATGCAATTAATGCTCATTGGCATGCTATACAAAGTTTATGCGTTTCAACCTCATTGGCATGATGAACACAATGTATGCATTTTACCCTCATTAGCATGATATTCAAAGGCTATGCATGTAAACATCATTGCCATGCTATACACACTTTATGCATTTAAACCTCATTGGCATTATATACAAAGTATATGCATTTATTTCAAAGTTATAGAAGCATTAATTATGAAAGCATTGGCAATAGCAGTTGTAATAGAACAACAATGCATGATCAGAAAGGTGGAAGACCAAGAGTGAGAAATTATTATTGAATTGAATAAATTATTTTTAAATAATAAATGTTGTGGATATTTATATGGCTAACCTGAAGAGCTAAAACATCTATGCATGTGTCTTTGGCAGACTAGACATGTTTGCAATTTAATCATCTGGGTTTCTATACTTTTATGCTTGGATGCACATCAAAGAGTATGAATGTGCATTTTCATGTCCTTTCCTAAATATAATAATAATTTCTATTTAAACGTATCTTTTCTCAGAAAGGAGCTATAACTTAATCATATCCCATAAGCTGACACACAACAGGCAGCAACTTGCTATCACTGACCAATTTAAGCTCATTAGAGCAAATAAATAGATTGTCTGATCACTAAAATAGGTTTATAAATAAATCCTGACTAATTTTATAGATATTCAGAATGAATATATTTCCTGCCTTTAACTGCTTCAAATATGGTTGAATGATTTGCATTGGTGTTGCACAATACTCAAGGATTTACAAAATGTTCTCTTTACTCTAATTGTGTGCAATTAAATCATTCAGCAATTTAGAATTTAGGTCATCTGGACTGGTTACTGAGTAGATGCATTACCAATCCTTTTATTGTGGAGCCTGATATGGAACTTTGTGCAGAGAACAGGAATATTAACATAAAACAATGGAGTTTATATGGCATATGTTTGAACACATGTTAGAATTAAACAGGACATAGGTGTTCGTGGCAAAGTCTGTGAATTCCATAGAATCTCATAACATTTCTGTCAGGAAGATCACTGTATGTCCACCATCAACATGAATAAAAGATGGCCAGATCGGTGTTGAAGACGGACTGTAGAGAACACAGTTTGATGAAGGTCTTTTCAATCCCGCACTGCAATGTCGACAGTTATAAAAATAGCGCAATTGCCTTTATACATAACAAATGGTGACTGGGCTTTTTTATACAACTTCTGACACTTTGCAGTGCATGAGTTTTCATATTATAACCCCCAATGTATCTATGCCGAGAGCAGTAGAGGCTACACTATTTATCAAAACACATTTCCATAAATTGTCTGGCATGACGTTTAATATGAGTTATACCATGCAAGCAGATTACTTTGCTTTGCTAATTTTCAAAACATATTTGCGGTGAATTATCTTTCCTCTTTTTTTTATTGGGCACACTGATCTCCATCACTACATAATGTATTGACACTTTAAACAATCTACTTAAACACCAAACATCTGAAATGGCAAATATGTTTAAACAAAAAGCATAAAAAGAAAGAAATGCAATGATAACACAAAAATAAAATCCATGGCATTTGACTTTAGAAAAAATGTAGCATGTAACCTCTGTTGCTGAAGAGAAGAAATAAAACATTCTCTTTGTTGAGATTATCTTGTAAGTGATGCGTGGTCAAACAACAATGAGAGAGGAGGTAGGAATTTGCAATATGATGCTGTAAAAATCCATGAAATGGTTACCTCAATTGGATATCATTTCAGGACAGTGAGATTGCGTGGAGACCTGACAATGACTAATTGTTAGTCCAGGAACTCTCACAGAAATGACCCTGGAAGTATGATCCAAAGCATATGGAACCAAATGTTCATAGATGCAAGTCAGCATTTGAAACCAATAGATCAATCAAAAGTGATTGTCCTGCAGGTCCTCCTTTTGTCCTTTATTGACTGATGCAATTATGAGAGGACAATATACCAATGGTAGCTTATGAATGGCATCTACAAAATATCCAGCCAGAGTAAATTTATGCAAGTACAGTTTACTTTCCTTTCCAGTGATTGCAATTGGTGGAGATGAACATGGCGATTGGTGGAGTTGAACTTCCGTTGTACATTGATTCAGATGTACCTGGAGGTGAAATTGTTTGCTGGTAGAATAGAGCACAATTTGACATTTCCAGTCAATTTTTTCTATTTCTGCAGTACCCCAGTGCCATGATGTATTCAGGTGTCCTCAATAGTACATTAAAGGTCAGAGAGTCTGTAAGAGTGTGAAAAAAATCATCTGAATAAGGTATGAATGACAAGCCAGTTATGCTACCACAAATGAAAGACATTTACTGAATGTAATAAAGTAGGCATGCAAGATGGAATGGTACATGAGAGACACAGATACATGTAAAAGTTACATACATTTGGACACTTTGGCAGGTACAAACACTGATGAATTACTGCAGGAGGTAAATGCTACATGGTGTTCAACCTACTGAAATGTGCAGTCAAACATTCTGGGTTGATGCCATCATTAACTGAGATATCCTGTGGGGAATATGGGTTTGTCTATAAGTAATTGTCCCTCTTTTCTTCTTTTTAGGCAATATACCCAGAAACGTATGTTAAAATTAGGGGGTAACTATTTATCCGAGTACCAAGACAAATTTTTATTGGCCACTGCCAGACACTAATATGACAACATCTGAGGTCGGAATATGAATGTCACCACTTTATCCGTTGATTGCTGGATGTTGCAGCAGTCCACAGAGTGTAGCCTCCATTCACACTGAAGATGTCAAAGTTCAGTCGCCATCATGTCCGAATGTTGGTATGCCCCGCTTCCTCCACTACCATCCAGCAAGCTCAAATAGAATCACTGCACTGCATATGGAGCTTAATGATTCTCGTGTAGTTTCCGCTTGGTATTCTACAATGTTTTTCCCCGTGGTTGTTGACCCATGGATTGTCTTATCGTTTTGAACCTGTGCTGACCTTTGGATAGTCTCATAATTTTGAACCTATGTTTGTGACCCTGACCTGGACTGTTACTGAATATTCTTTGCATTTGCTCAGTGGTGTCTGCTAGTAGGTATCAATTAATTTCACCTAACCATTCATCACCCAAACTGCACTTCCTTATATTGCAAGATAAACCTGCTATACCAACCTTATGCATATGCATATGAGCTTTTCATCTTGCTCACTGGATATATGAACAGTGGTACCCCATAAAAATATATTATACCCTGCTGCAACCTCTTCATACACCTGTTGAACTATTGTATGAAACGTTGGGGTCTGTGAACTGCTGCAATTGCCATGTCTTATTCCTGTGGGTTACTGCATTTAACCCTTAATTGATCTGGACTTCAGGTGTGTAAATCTTTTTATTATTATGCACACTATATGATTTCTGTATTGGTGGATATTGGTTTCCACCACGTGAATCTACTAACAACAAAAAAGAACAAGAAAAACACCTAAACAACTGACCTGTTTTTCAATTACTAAATCTGAGCAGTCATGGGCGCATTTTGGTCATAAGTACAAATATTATGCTCTTTGTTATCTGCCAGGAGATTAAGGTTTTGCCTTGACACAATAAGGTGTCTACCCAATATGCCCCATTTTGGCCCCAAATGGGGCAAGATTGGTGACTTGCAGCCGAATTATAGATACATCTGCAACTTGTGTACTCATTATGGGCAATTTTGGCCAGAAATCAGCAGCTTTGAAGTCAATTTTGTGTTTATCTTCAGCCATATTCAATTCAAATAGCTTGGCCTGGAGAATCCTGTGGATTTTCCTTATCTCTTAAAGGGCAAGAAGCACCCTGAAATTGTCCCAAATTTGTCTTTAGGAATAAGTTAAAAACTTTAGTAAAGAAATAATAAAAATAAATAAGATATAGTTACCAGGTTTATATATGAAAGTTAGAAAATATATGCATGATACCATTAATGATGTCTCTAAGATCTAAATATGATCAGGAGAACGATTTGGGATGTGTATTTATATACTTTACATTAATATATTTTATTAAATATGTTATTAATACTTAAATTTATTTTTATTTTAAAAAGACTATATAGTGCCCAAAATTCATCCTCCAAAGTGTTAATGCATATTATTGTGTTTTCAAAGTATTTTTGCATTGCTTAAAATATAAAATACTTACAGCTAGATGAAATTGTGAAATTACAGCAGAAACCAAGAGTGCCCACTGTCAGGACCCATCCTGCTCTCAGGTTCCATCCCGCATGCAGGATCATCTATTATCCAGTTTGTATTCAGTTTCTCTGGTTTCCTCTTTGTGTTTGCTATTCTGTTCTGCTTCTTTGTTATTTTTGTTCCTGGGTTCTTTGTTATTCTGTTATCCTTGTGTGTTCTATAATTCCTATTCCCAGTCCTGGCCACATAGTGGCATACCCCAATCCTGGCCACATGGTGGCATTTCCAAGTCCTGGCAACATGGTGGCATTTTCCAGTTCTGGCCACATGGTGGCGCTTTCCGTACCATCCTATTTCCAGGCCACAGTGGTGGTATTTCCCAAGTCCCTGTCCTTAGTGACACCTGCCTAGCCTGGCCCCAGATTGGCACCTGTCTATCCTGGCCCCAGAAAGGCTATCGCCAAGCAGCATGAGCCTAGATTGGCCCCAGGGTGGCACCTGCCCAGTTGGCCCCAGAGTGTCTTTTGCCCATGTCCTGAGTCCCTTAAGTGGGATGACCTGTCCTAAGTCCCTTAAGTTAGATGACCTGTCCTGAGTCCCTTAAGTCTGATGTTCTGGCCTGAGTCCCTTAAGTGGGATGTCCTGTTCTGAGGCCCCTTAAGGGGAATGCCCTGTCCTGTGTCCCTTCACTGGGATGACATGTCCTGTTTCCCTTAAGTGGGATGACCTGTCCTGTGTCCCTTTTATATGTAATCCTTTGTCAGTTCCCAGCCCTGTTCTCTCTCTGTTTCCAGCCTTGTTCCCTGTTTAAGTTATATCTCGCTCTCTACCCAGTTTCAATGTTTCTTTGCTCAGATCCATTTCTGGTTTTCCTTTGTCTTTGATTATGTTCTGTTCTGTGCTTTCCTGGATTAATTCTTTGTTACTTTGTTCCACTATATAAGTGCGCTCCATCCGTTGCTTTAGTTTCTTTTCAGTCCTAAGTTCTGTGCTGTCTACAGGTATTCTCTGTTTTCAGTGTGCATGTGCTATGTTAATATTTTGATTGTCTTAGTTAAGGACTTGACTATTGTGGGGTACATTGATGTGGTTGGCAAGCTTCATCTTATGACAATCATTTAACCAAACCCCCACCGTTGTACCATCTTTAGTGTTAGGATAGTTCCTGTATTTTTGTTTATATGTTGCCTGACCCTCTTTCCCTGAAGCACCTGAGGATTCTAGCTCCTCTGTACTCTCCCCATATCCCAGATCTGGCTCCCTTATGAATCGTCTGAGGATTCCGCCTCCTCACTCTGTCACTTGTTCTCTGTCCTCTGTAAATAGTCTGTTATATCTGTGCCTGTTACATCTGTATGTGTCCTCAGTCTGCAACCATGTTCCTTGCATTGTTTATCTTTAGTGTGACATTTGCTTTATCATGCTTATGTATGTCCTGTAGCCCTGAGGTCTGTATTTCTGTTCGATTCTTCCTTAGTTTATTTTCCACTATGGCTGTCTCTTAATTTATTCTATCCTAGCCATGTAATCTGAATACAACAATTGCTCCCACTGGGGGCATGCGATTACCCAGCTTCAAGCCCTGTCTCTCCACTACTGCCATTAAGTTCCTGATATCGGGCTCTCATGGTTCAATTCCATCATGGACCCTGTGCGCTACAGGAACCAATAAGAATAATTAAATTCACATGAATGACAATTCCTGTCTCTCTTGTGATGTGATCGGCAATGTGTTGCACTATTAATAGAACCAACTATGCACAAAAGCAAGGTCACCTAAAGTCCACACAATGTAATCAATGTGAGGCACAAAGTGACTAAATAAAACAAAACGTTATGTCCTTGGTGTCTATATAATCAGTGCTGCCACACCTGCAGTAAACTTGAAGAATAATCAATGGGGAGGGCTTGAGTAAAATAATAAATATGTGATCTATGCATGATGCCTGCATCAAATCACGCTGGAAAAAAGCCTTTGCACTATACAAACAACAATCTCCATCTTACACCAAAGTAAGTGTGGGGGCTAGAATGTCCATTTAACATAATTGTTAGCTTATTTTTGGTTAATTTTGGGTTCTTTCTGGACTATTTTCACAGTAGTTTTCTAATTGAATTCCATGGAAGGACTTTGGCCATTTCCAGTATAGCCAAAGTCCTCCCAAAATTGCAAAATGAGCTAAAATAGAAGTATGAAAGATAGAGGCTACTATTTGGATCAGTCAATATTCGTGCCATTATTTAATCACTCTGGTGTTCTCTGAGAAGCCCGAGGGTCGATTTGGATCATTCAATTGATCATCCTTGGGAAAATCCAAGCTACCTAAGTAGACCTTTCAGTAAAGGAATGATACATACCAAAGTCAGAACACACAAATTTGAATGTGAAATGATTCAATGACAAAGACACCATAACTACATAACAATGTATTATCCATCAATTGTATCAATAATTCAGATATGGAAACATTTTATATACACAAGGTAGTACCTTAGGTACACCAACACCATTTTTGTATGATAATCTACCAGCAAAGCTTTTCTTATTTAGGCTATTATTATTTATTATTTTATGGGTGTTAGAAAGACACTTAGAGACTGGTTAAAGAACACCAAAGATATAAACCAGATGGGCAGCTGTGTGAATACCTTTGAAAATAATGGTTCAAACGAAAGTAGTCCACGGGACCCTGCCCGGATTTGATCAGGACAAGTCTCAGTCTCTATTTTCGATTGCTTGAAGAGAAGATATCTTAAAATCCGTTCCTTAGATGTAGCGAGTTGGGGGTAGAATGTCCCAATGTAATCAGCCTTAATATTGCGGCCGCTAGAAAGTATCGAAGTTCATACAAAAAGGAGCACAAGCACTACGCGTTTTGCCACAGGTGGCTTCATCAAAGGTGCATAATTGAAGGACAGGCACTGCCTCCCTATATACTGCAATTTAAGAAGACGCCTCTCATTCAATTAGGCACATTAACCCTTTTAAAGTCGCCAAAATTTTTTAAAAAAAGGCTTTCAACTAACACAACTGTAAAACCATGTGTGATTAAACCACGGAAAGGAATACATCCATGTCTTGCAGTTCAGACAAAAAATAAAGTCTGCAAAAAATTACTATACAATGGCTCAAACAATGCAGTCAATTTGGATCATTCAATTGATCATCCTTGGGAAAATCCAAGGAACCTAAGTAGACAATTCAGTAAAGGAATGATACTTACCAAAGTCAGAACACACATATTTGAATGTGAAATGATTTAATGACAAAGACACCATAACTACATAACAATGCATTATCCATCAATTGTATCAATAATTCAGATATGGAAACTTTTTATATACACAAGGTAGAACCTTAGGTACACCAGCACCATTTTTGTATGATAATCTACCAGCAAAGCTTTTCTTATTTAGGCTAATATTATTTATTATTTTATGGGTGTTAGAAAGACACTTAGAGACTGGTTAAAGAACACGAAAGATATAAACCAGACGGGCAGCTGTGTAAATACCTGTGAAAATAATAGTTATTTCCTACATTTCAAAACATGTACAACTAATGCTATGGAAACTCAGTCACCTTAGGGAAAGTTCAATATACGAATATTGCTAAGTTTTATAAAACTATTTATATTCCCTGAAAGTAACTTATTTTTCATGAAGAATTATAACAGGTTATTAGGTTATTTAGCAAACTCTATTTCAGCATGTCTTAAATGGGAAAAAGTTGCTTTTCAGCATAGCGATAACTATATGAAGACACTTTCTCTAGCACTGTTTAAAATGTTTAATGCGTTGTTTGCATGCTAATCTCTCCCTGAATCCCTATTTGAACCAATGGTTATTGCAGTCTAAGCAAGGATCATAGAAATTGTGATGATTACAGACTAATCCTCCCTTTCAATGCAAGTGCTAAAGTGCTTGATTTTTTTCTGCTATTTGGTTTAGTAAAGTAACGAGTAATATAATTCCCACAGTCCGTGATAAATTCCTGTTACATATTCCAGCATTTAAGTTGATACATTTAATATGGAATAAATGTATACTATATTCATATACAAAATCAGAATTGCAATCAACAACTCACAAACATTTCTCGTTTCATGAATTTTAATCAACAACCATATGATTTTGTTACTCCAGTTTACTAAAATATGTTATATATTGGCATCTATTCAATGACCTGTGTTAATTTATCTCATGTCACTGAATGCCGTAGGTTGGAATATACAAATGTAAGTTAAAAACCAGAGATATTTTGTGTCATTGAATCCAGCCCATTATATTTTATCATTATTATGATCACTTTTTTATCATTATTATGATCATTGCAGTGGGAAGAGGGAGAGAGGGCCTCATCTGGCACTTATTCCTAGTTCTCCAGCTTTACATGAGATCTTACAGGCCAACATAATACTGCAGTGTAGCTATTCTACGGGACACCAGAGGAGAAAAAAAGTCTGCTCACATACACAGTTATGCCCATTTGTAGTAGAATTGTCATGTTGAAAGACATGTGCAGGATTATTGACATGCCATGCTTCCCCAACAGTAAAACACATTGTTTATGCTCCATCAGTTGAAAATTAATTCTTTAACCCCTTTGCGACCTTATGACGAGTTAACTCATCATAAGAGCCGCAGCATTAGCGCCCTTATGACGAGTTAACTCGTCACGCAGTCTAGCCGGCGGTGCACTCCGTGCTCACCGCCAGCCAGTCTGCAACGGGTCCAGGACTAAGCCTTGCACCCAAGGCAAAGCTCCAGGACCCGATCGGTGGATTTCCGGGCATGTGATCACGGTGATCGAGTGATCACCGCGATAACATGCAAATTAGATGCAAAGTCAATGTGTTCACACACTGACTTTGCCTCTAATTTACTCTCTGTGCTTCACGTTCTTATAGTGAAGCACAGAGAGTGACCTGTAAGTATAAATAAATAAATAAAGAACGTTGCTTGAGAAATAAAAACATTTTTAAAATTCATCCTTTCATTGCTGATCACAGTTTATAACTGTGATCAGTTTCCTTCCACTTTATGGCCATTTATTTATTTTTTTACATATTTTTTCTATTTTTGCAATTTATAACGTTTTTTATTAAATAAATGTAATTCTAATATATTTATTTAATAAAATTTAACCCCTGCGTGCCTTTCGCATGATTTCTATGGATCTGACATCACACTCTTCAGAGTTTTTTTTTCTGTCTTTTTTGTTTAGGGGGGTTTGGGAACCAATATTTTTCTTTTTTATTAGTTAGTTAATTTGGTGGGATAAGTGGGTTAGTGTTGCACTAGTTGTGTAGCTTATTATTGGGAAAATAATGGGGAAAAACTTTTTTTTTCCCCAAAATTTCATATTTTTTATATGTATTTTTTAATACTAAAATGTAAATAATTTTTATGTATAGGGTATCAAAAGAAAGCTCTAACAGTCCTTTAAAAAACAACATATAACTTGTATGTTTGCGTTAAATGAGAGAGAGGAAAATTATGTTTCAAAAAACACATATTAAAAATTGAAAAACGGTCTGGTCTTTGGCCTAGGAAAATCCCTGGTCCTTAAAGGGTTAAGAGATTTTACATATTTTTAAAAAAACACTAAAAGTACAAGGGATGTGAAACTACAAAGGACTCTTACTAATGACACAAATCTGGAATGTGTCAAATGGTTTAAAGCCTTTTTAACCAGAACATGGACTGTTCAAACAATCTCTTGCTGAACTGAATGTATCAATTAGATCATCATAAGACTGGTTCATTTACTAATATACTGTTACTGTTACTAAAAATAACACCTTATTACACATGTGCATTTAAAATTAGGATATTTGTTTTAGCGTCTCAATATCAGCTAACTAATAAACTACATCATGTTAGCTAAATTAACTTCCTGCACTCTCAGTAGGAAATACATATATAAGGATTTGAATTCTGTTTTACTCTTACACGTTATGGGGCACCTTGGGGCACATTCCTTGCTTCGGACATTGTAATTTCAGCTCTCAGATATTCGTTATACCGATCATTTGATGTTTTATTTTCCATTCATGTGTCAGGTAGTGGGAGATTTGGACATGATGTTTATAAAGTTTGCTGTGTGTGATGATACATCCTATTTCGCCATTTTTCATGTCCGTCAGTTCACCGTGAACCTTTCTCTTCATTAATTTCAGTCTGAGGTTCAGCAGTTTTTGAAAAGTTGTAATAGGAGAAATGGAGAAGATTTATATACTAAGTCATTCTGTCATTACAGGTTGCACATCTCTCATTATTTTTTTTAGAATCCCTCCAGGGCAGAATTGTATATGCCCAGTGGTGGTGTGCAACCACTATAGTACTATGTACTATGTACTATAGTACAGCAGGTAATCATGTGGATATTTCAGTCAATTGTCATTTGTATTATGATAGAAGTCACAATAATCTGCTTTTCTTTAGATAAACAGCTAGATGGTTGATGTCAGAATTAGACCATGTGCAGTGGTAGTAAATAATGTGAAAAATCTGGGATGTGTAGGAGTGGGCTACTAGTTTAACACTGGAAAAAATACTAGTGTGTAGATTTGCTATTGATAGATGACTAGAGATTAAAGTGGATACATTAAAGTATGTGCTAAACAAATATCTGATTAATTAAATGCTTTTTGGATTTTCTTTCAAAGGGTTGAGCATGATGGATGCAAGTCTTTTTTTCAACCTAAACTAATATGTAGCTATGTAAGTAACCCTTCATGAGAAATTTACTTTTTATTTAAGCATTTATTTCTGTCATAATTACCATCTCTAAAAGTATTGCTTGCTTATAGATTTCTTGATCCCTCAGTGTTTTAATATGTTGGCTTTCAGCTCATAGACACGTAATAAAGACCTAAGCAATATATAATGTGAAATGTCAGGCAACCTTTGAGATACAAATATACCTCCAAAGTGAAGGCAAGGATTTTGAGGTTCGACCTACTGGACCAGGGATTATTGTTTTAATGTTTCTAATAGGTATGCATAAAATGGTTAATCAGACAAGCTCAAGTCAAGGACTTGATGGCAGGGCAGTCAGAAAAGTCATGACCACCATCAGAAGCACAATCATATAGAAAAAACATGACCAAATAAGGGTAACAGAATGTAGGTCACTGACAATTTAAATTTGGCACTAGGTGATATAGGACAAGGCTGTGTTACAATTTACCAATATGAAAGTTTCAATGCTTGAAGTTTTCTACCTCCTATTATTGCTAAAGCCCACTGTGATCTTTTAAATAGTGAGACAATACTAAAAAGACTATACCTGTCTGGATAAAATAAAAAAGTCAATAATGCCTTTTTTTCAAGTTTTTGCAATGTTCACCATAAAAACTAACTTTTTGCAGATTTCCTTCCATTGATAGATCCTTCATTTAATCGATTAATCCATTTAAAATGGGGGTCCGCAGCACCTCTTAGGACAAAAGCATAGAGCTTTCATAGAGATGATCTGGGCCAGCCCAAGCATTATATACATATACACTACTGTGTGTGAATAGACCCTTGTGTCTGACTTGTTTGGTACTGACTTCTGAAGTCTTCACATCATATGATACAAGTAAGAATGCATTTATAAATGAGGCTGCATCCTAGGGCCAAACTAGAAATAATACCTAGAATTTGTTTAATTTGCTTGTTAAAGTTTGATATATAGAAAGCAGATTACCCATGGTAACTTGAAAATTAAATATGTTTTCCACTAATCAATGCCCTACCACACCCAAACCTGCCCTCTTGAACAAACCGGGTCCTGAGTTATGAGGGGTGGAGTCAAAATGGGAATTACACAATGTTGTGTCATCCCATGAGTTTGATGGTACAGGTGTATAGATGTTCAATTCTTCAATATTTAGACTGTGTAAGTATAACAGACATACATACTTTAAACACTATGCTACATGCCTTCTATGTTGTGCACACTGTGCACAGGCAGCATGCAAACCGGGATAGATAAAAAAAAAAATGGAAAATGCAGAACTGTTAGCAACTATGTGTACACCAAGAACCCCCATTTGAGTTTGATTTTTTTTCTGTCTTTATCCTTTAAATTGTCCTAATTTAGTAATACTAATTAGCATCCTTTTTATCTGTAGTCAACCTATTTGCAAAATGCCCTCTTATTTTCTATCTATGACAAATTATCAAATATCACTCTTTTTAGAAAAAAAGCAATAATGCTTCCATAAAAAAGATAAGGAAAATATTGTTTTCAGTGTAAGATTAATAAAAATGTTTTTGTCTGAGTAAGAATTTATCCCAAAGGAGTTAAATAATAGGAAAATAAATAGAAACTGAGCATAATACATTTTGCTATGCTTGAATTCCAATTTACAAGATTAGTTTTAATAAACCTTTATAATAAAACTGTAAGAAACAACAGATCATTAGAGAGCATTTTGTAACCGCTGTGGTACCCCGATTTACCTCTTTAGTGTCTTAATTGCTTCGAATTTAGCAGTGTTGACCTTACAAGGATCTTAGCAAAAATGTTATATAGATGTACAGGTTTCTCTAGTTATATTTTATAAATAATTTAGAATACAATAACAACAAATAAGAAAAAAATAATCCTCCTTGGGTCTGCGGCCTGCATAAAAGACCCCAGGCTCTATAAATATATATACACATGCCCTTTTGGTCTGGGAGCTGCCAAAGACCCCCAGACCCATCAATAAATGTAAAATTATTTCTCTACTTATCCCCCACATTGCCCAGGTGCATCTAGGACAATTCATTGCTTCATCGTTTGAATGCTGAACTGTCAGCAGTGAAGATCAACGGGGCCGCTTCATCGTTGCAATGTAATCTGAACTGTCAGCTCAAACAAAAGCACCCCCCTACAAAGTAACCCCCCTTAATAAATCAACCCCCTTAAAAGTGGCCCTGAACCCCCATACTAAACCCCAAACACAAACAGTTATACTAACATACTAACACAACGCCCGAACCCTAATACTAAAATGAACCCCCTCGATACCTAATACTACCCTCCCAGAGTCCTAATACTTATACCTAACCTGGCAAACCCTAATACTAACATTAACCCCTATTAAACATTAATAATACTCACCTTCAGTGATCCCACGATGAACTGTCCCGCTTTGAAAGACACTGTGGCCCTCTCACACAATTAACTGGCCATCACCAGTACAGTGAAGCGGCTGCGTTAATGCAGCCATGTTAAACCATCCCATCCCCTGCCCAGGTGTGGGAGGTACTGCCCACCCCATAGCACCCTTCTTTAAAAAAGAAATACATTTAACTGGTAGTAGCAAACATGGCGTCTTCTATCCTACTGTATGGGAAGGCAGTTTACATTGCTTTTGACCTATTGGATGGAATAATTGTTCAGATAGCTTATTTGAGATGTCAATCACACTTTGGTGGGATGTCATCGAGTCTTCAAGTACCAGAGTGGTTCAAATGCCTTCCCAACTGGATGGATTGGCTGTTCAGATGGCTTATTTGAGATGTCAAACACACATTGGTCGCCCGGTCATCATTTTTTACAGTAAAAGAAAAGTTGATACACGCCCGAACAGGGACTTGAACCCTGGACCCTCAGATTAAAAGTCTGATGATCTACCGACTGAGCTATCCAGGCTCGATTCTTCTTCGTGGTTCACATCCCAAAAAATGTATTGAGAACCTAACCCAAGAAATTAGTTTATTTCTGTAAAATGAAATTAATGGTAAGAACTATGAGTAAAATAATTACCTGTTCCTGAAGTCCAGTGCCGATCCGGGATGCTGAAGCTGGGATTGAAGGCTTTTGATTGGCATGCTTAAAGAGCGGGGATTTTATTCTGCATCCAGTCTCCACTGAGGTCAGATTCTTATGAGGGGCGTGTGTAATTTTTTTCTTTAACGTCACAAGTAATTATTTTATTCACAACCAGTGATAATGGCACAAAAGTGTTTTTTTCTTCACAGGTGAATCATCCTCCCCTAACTGGACAAGGTAGAGGTGGGGGATAGGTAGGGAGTTTTTTTATTTTACATTTATTGATGGGTCTGGGGCCTTTTGGAAGCTTGTAACCTTGTCCCATCTAATTTGAATTGGTTGCCGAAGTCAATTTTTTTTTATATATGGGGCCAGTTGTAGTCTACTGGCCACAGGGGATGGGTTATCTTTTACTTAGTTTTAATGATCAGATCTGAAGAATTTAAATGCTCGAAATGCGGTTATTTTAGCCAATTTTAGAGTAGGTTCAGGGGTGATCAGGCATATTAGGTAGTGAAAAGCTTATGGTTTTCATGGAAAACGTGCTCATCTAAACACCTCTGATGCTTCATATTCCAGTTGAACACCTAAGCGCACTAGTGTGTGCACTTTCTATCTTTCAAACTAACTAATAGTTTTATCTATTTATCAATCTCTGTACCCTTTCTGTCAATATATCTGTTCTGCCTATCAATTTGAGTCTGGCTCTGGTGATAACAGGTAGGTTATGCAGGTAGTGCAAAACAGGCCACTAAATAGTTTTTGGCCAATAGTTTGTTGACAACCCCCTCCTATCTATTTTTGTAGATGTGGGGGGTGATTTGAAAAACAAATGGTCTGGAATTAGCAATGTGCTACTTGTACTGATTGCCTTATAATTCCCAAAAATAATAATAATTAAAAAAAACTTAACCCCTTGGTGACACAGGACGGACTAGGTCCGTCCTGTGTGCCGAGGCGTTAGTGACACAGGACGAACCTAGTCCGTCCTGTGTCAAAACGAGCACTGAAAGCGGAGTGTGGAAGCATCGTACAATGCTAAAAAAAATGCCTGTCGGCATTTCGATCGCTCCGGAGAGCGATCGAAATGCCGGTTTTAAAGGCACAGAGCCTTTAAAACACGTGCATTTCCAAAACGAGCATAGGAAGCGAATTTTTCGCTTCCTATGCTCAGAAAGTGTTCCTTTTTGCCTCGCAAGTCGAGGCAATCAGGAACACAAAAAAAAATGCACGATCTTGGTCACTGGGTGGGCAAGAGCACAGGAGGCAGGACGTACCTGCTTCCTGTGCTCTCTGGCTGTCACACGATTGCCTCTTACCAGAGGCAATCAGTGACTGCCAGGTACACTGACAGGCAGTGGGGATGCTCTCCTGAACATCCCCACTGACTGGTCAGATCAATATTAACTCTATATTGATCTGACCAGTTATGATCTGCCTCCCTCTCCTCACATTTTTTTTAGTGAGGGAGAGAGACAGATCAAAGTTCTAAAAGTAAGTAAAAGTAAAAAAAAAACAATAAATACACAACACACAAATAATAAAACAATAAAAGAAAAATTATTAAAGCAATTCCCTGCGTTTAACCCCTTCCCTGCCACTGATCTTGCATAAGCAGTGATCGTGCACATCAGCGCATTTATTTTTGCTGTTTGTGCATTTTTTAGGGGTTAATTTTTTTTGTACTGTAATTTATTACAGTACTAAAAAGGCTCTTCTAAGAGTTATTAACCCCTTATTTGCCGTCGATCACTGCTTACGCAAAGCAATTTTTATCTGTCTGCATATTTTTATTTTATTTTATTTTTTTACACATACCCGCTAGGGGATTACATGTAAAGTAAAAATATTTGAGATTTTTTAAGCTGCCTGAGCGCATAGCGATCAGTAACAGCGAATTAGTGGCAAAGGCGGTTTGGTGATTTCTCAATTAAGCTCACCATTCGCCCTGGTCAGATCAAAATTAATCGGATCAATATTCACAAATATTGATCTGCCTCCCTCTCCTCACTTACATTTTTGTGACGGAAAGAGACAGATCAGTATTAGTGATATGAAATAACATTTTATAAAATTGGCAGGTTTTATGAAAGTCTTTCACTGTGTATTAACCCCTTCCCTGCCATTCATCACTGTGTAAGCAGTAATCTTGCACAGCAACAGTATGTTTTGCTGTCTGCACTGTTTTATGGATTAATTTCTTTGTACTGTAATGTATTACAGTACTAGATAGGCTCTATTAAGAGCTATTAACCCCTTCTTTGCTCGAGATCACTGCTTACGCACTGATTCTGAGGCCACGGACTCAGGGTTCGATTTTGACCCTATTCAGCTTTCTGATACATCATCTAGCGATGTATCGGTGGCTGCTGAGCCCTTCCACAAGTAGTGATGGGGGTCTACCTATAAAAAAATATATTGTTTGGTGGGGGTAAATTACATTGGCTGGCTTCAAAGATATATCCCATAAAGGACACGGAAGCAGGTTGACTACATGTCAAAATTCCAAGATGCGCATCTCACAAATGTTGCCTTCTAGCCAAAAACAAACCAACAAACCTATGCATGGGTGCTATCCCTGTACTCGGGAGATGTTGCTGAACACATATTGGGTTGTTGTTTGGCAGTGACATATACCAGAATCTGTGAATTCATGCCTGAAGTACAATGCATGTGGAAAAAAACCTCCCAAAAAAGTACTACCACAAACTTTTACAAAGGCTGGTGGTAGAATTAGTACCTATACAGTATTAAAATACCACCATTTGAAATACCTTAGGATCTATTTTCCAAAAATATATGGTTTGATGGGGTAAAATTCATTGGACGGCTTCAAAAATGTTCCAAATGGAACATGGGCGCAGGCTGATTACATGTCAAAATTCCAGGTTGGAATTGCGCACCCCCTAAATGTGGAATTTTAGACCCAATACAAACCAACAAACTTATGCATGGGGGGTATCTCTGTACTCAGGAGATGTTGCTGAACACATATTGAGGTGTTGGTTGGCAGTGGCAAATACCAGAATCTGAAAATTCCTGCCTGAACTACAATGTGTGTGGGGGAAAAATGACATCCCAACCCTTTGACATAGGTTGGTGGTAGAATTAGCACTTGGAAAGTGTTAAAATACCACAATTTTAAATACCCTAGGATGTCTAGTTTTCCAAAATATATGGTTTTATGGGGTAAAATACTTTGACAGGCTTCAAGTAAACTACATGTCAAAATTCCAAGTTGGAAATGCACCCCCCCTAAACGTGGCCTTTTAGCCCCCAAATAATCTAACTAACCTACACATGGGTGGTATCCCTGTACTCAGGAGATGTTGCTGAACACATATTAAGGTGTTGTTTGGCACTGACACATAATAGGATCTGTGACTTCATGCCCGATGTGAAAAACAAATTACTATCCATAACATTGACATAGGCTGGTGGTAGAATTAGTGCATGAAAAGTGTTAAAATACTACCATTTTAAATACCCTAGGGTGTCTAGTTTTCCAAAATATATGGTTTTGTGGGATAGAATACACTTTTTGGCTTAAAAAATGTCCCAAATGGGACATGGGCGCAGGTTTTCTGCACGTCAGAATTCCAAGTTGGAAAACCAAAAAGCGCACCTCTCAAATGTGGCCTTTTAACCCCCAAATAACCTAACCAACCTATACATCTGGGGTATCCCTGTACTCAGGAGATGTTGCTGAACACATATTGAGGTGTTGTTTGGCACTGACATATAACAGGATCTGAGAATTCATGCCCAAAGTACAATGTATGTGAAAAAAAATTACTACCCAAAACATTGACATAGGCTGGTAGTATAATTAGTGCATAGAAAGTGTTAAAATACTACCATTTGAAATACCCTAGGGGGTCTAGTTTAAAAAAATATATGGTTTTGTGGGGTAGAATACACTTTCTGGCTTCAAAAATGTCCCAAATGGGACATGGGCCCAAGTTTTCTGCATGTCAGAATTCCAAGTTGGAAAACCAAAATGCGCACCCCCTAAATGTGGCCTTTTAGCCCCAAAACAAACCAACAAACCTATGCATGGGTGGTATCCCTGTACTCAGGAGATGTTGTTGAACACATATTGAGGTGTTATTTGGAAATACCCCTTCACATTTTAAGGTAATGTTTACCTAAATTGCAATATATGTGAAAAATTTTAAAAAAAGATTTTTTGCTGCAAACTTTGGCATAGATTGGCTATGCCAAAAATGGCTACATGAAATGTGTACATAGTAAAATGGCTACATGAAATGTGTCAAAATACCCCAAAATAAATGCCCTGAGTTGTCTAGTTTTCAAAAATATGTACATGTTGGGGGTCATTCATGGATTTAGTACAGAAATCAGTGTTACAATGTCACTATCGCTAATTTTGAAAGAAAGGATTTTAAAATAGCTTTGCACCACTTATAGTTCTGGCCCTGTAACATGAATAAAAAAGCACAAAAACATAAAAACATGGGCTATTTCTGAACTCAGGACATATATTAGAAACTTTTTAGCAGTGTTTTTTTGTTGTCTCTTGTACATGAGTATACGATTTTTCAAATAAAAGTCATAAAATGATTATTTTTTAAATTTTTTTGCCATATTTTATTTTATTATTTTTTTTACATCAAATTATATGCTATTATCAAAATAATAGTATCAGAAGAAAGCCCTTCTTATAACGATAAAAACGATATATAGTTTGTGCGGGTACACTAAATGAGACAGAAATAAATTACAGCAAAACACAAACACCTCAGAAATGTTAAAACAGCCCATGTCACCAAGCGTCGGACAAGCCAAAAAAGTCATGTCACTAAGGGGTTAAAACATTCGGCACTCAGAATCTCAAAACAAATATTTTAATCTATTTTGCACGTTTTTTTCATTATATGTTTATGTAGATTTTTTAAGTAAAAGTGGGAAATGTTTTTTTTTAAATTGTTCCTCCATATTTTATTATTATTTAGTTAATTATATGATATTATTCAGTAAACAGTGACATGTATGGTAGCGCTGACACTCGACTTTCCAGGCTCCACCTCTTGGCATCTCGATTTGCAGGGGGAAGAAGATGGGAGCTTTGCATTACCGAAAGATGTATTTTTGGTGCAGGATTCCTATGTGGCAAAAACATATACAGTTATGTTATAGCAGAATTGTGAGTGAATGCATAGATTAGGAGGAACATCTATTTTAAACTAGACCATGGATCACAGCAATGTCTCCTGTTTATGACTTCACCATGTGATCTGATGTGCAAACTAACCAGTTCCAATGGAAAATGTATAATTTGCATAGCAAGCCACACTTAAAAAATATCTAGAAACACCACAGACATTTTCACTCTAAATTCATGCTTGCAATTATGCTAAGTCTTCACAGAACAAATTATTCTATTAAGGATTATGAATAGCTGACTCCCAAATATTTCCAAGCATAATACTATTCTCAAAAAACAGAAAAGCTAAAAGACATTAAGCCAACTGCAATTAAGCAAACATCAGTGCCCTGCATAGAAGTAGAGGAGTGTTAGTTTGCTTCTGTAATTTGCAGCCAATGAGAGTTATCAAATGTCAGTCAAAATAAATGACAATAATTATGTCAGCATGAACTGATGTTAAGGCTTCCTGGTTAAGAATTTGATTCTATTCAGTATGAACACGCATTTTGATTTGCAAATTTGTCACTTAGCAACATGAGTTTGGAACTCACCTGGTCACAGTCAAAGCTTCCAAAAAGTAGGCCAAGGTGCACAGGAAACACAATGTTCATGCTGAGTGCTTTTCCCACTCTTTTCAATAGGGACAAATGCTGAAATGGTGCCCTAAAAGCATACACTGCATGTTTAGAACTGTGTATTAGTGTGTGTGTGTGGGGGGGGGGGGGGGGGGTACATGTATAAATGTTGGTAGGGGGGAATTAAATTTTAAAGCCTGTTTTAGCCATATGTTGATAAGCATTTCCTGTATAGAGAATAAAAGTGCACTTAATTTATGACCTACTGCTCCATTCATCAGAAGAAGCCAAGTGAGCAGGAAGGCAGTGTTCTGACATAGTTGTCATTTGAAGCCTGTCTGATTGAAAGTTAACATGGATAGTTTAGACCCTCTTTAAAGGAAATACCTTATTTCCTTTATTGCAATTCCTTATAGATTGCTTTTGGGGATATTTAATGATAATCCACAAAGTCTGTCAGCTACAACAGTAAATAATTGACCTTTGCGAGAAAACTACAATACCAAACATCACTGCTCCACCTTTAAAGGCATCATCTCGTGAATAAAGAAACCAAAAGATTTAGTGCCATGACAAAAATAAAGAAAAACAGTCTATGTACCACCTAATGTGTTTTTATATTTTCTGGAATACCTTAATCATAGACTGAAGGACAAATGCACACTGGTCGACCGATTGCAACAGATAAACAAAAAACAGCATCAATGAACTGTATATAAAGAAAAACCCAGTGAAAATGTATCAGCTGAGAAAGTAAAATATAAAAACAAAAAGAACATCCACAATCTGCTGCCAGGTTAATTTTTTCCTCCTCTGGTTTGATCTTTTGTGCTGCTGCCTCAATCACATGGCTGCAAAGTTGGCACAGCTTGTGTACCAATGCTGGATGTCCCCCGCCCCCTTCAACAGAGAATCTCTGCTGATACCATACTTGTTTGTCTCTTCAGCAGTCTCATTGCTCTGTGTTGTAGCAGTTCGCAATCATTGTTCAGCAAATCACACCTCTGTTTCCTCAGCAGTTTTGTGACTCCATCTTTTAGCAGCTCGCATTTGTTGTCTCTGTTTTCTCAACAGTCTTGTTGCTTTGTCGTACCGCTTGTTGAGTTTTTTCCACTTCATGTGCTTGAGATATCTTCTATTTTTTATTGGTTGGTTCATGATAGTGATGTGTTATGCATTCTATGGTTTCAAAAGAATTTGGCATGTATACGGCCATGATGGCCGAATTGCAAGGTTATTTGGAGTCAGATATTGTACAGCTCGAAATTTGGCTTCTGATATGACCCCGACGTGCCCCAAATCTTTACAAACTTTGGATCAATTAGCTTAGAAATCTTGCAAGTGCTGTGTAGAAGTCTTTCTTCTGTGAAGAAATCTTTCAAGTGATGTGATGTGTTATTTAATATGTATGATCAATTACAAAATAAAGAACTAAGGTAGAATGCCCATGCTGCATGAAAACAGTCTGTTTAATTCCCCTGTACCTGTACTAGCATACCTGATTCTTTTGTTTGATTTTTCTGTTGCTGATATTTACCCATCCTCAACCTAGCCTGTTGCCACTCGTCCACTCCATTTGCCTTGTGACTTCATGTAGAATTTTCCCTCCATTGTACCTCATCCTGATCCATGTACGACTCGACTTTCTAACTATTCTATTTTTGAGTATTTTGCTGTGTGAATTTTTCCTGCTTCAGTGTGCGGTCTCAGTTAGTGTGTTGAAGTCCTGGGTGGTCATTTGCCTGAGGCTAAACCATAGGGTATAATACCATTCAGGTGAAAAGCACTGTTCTGCTTCCTATCCTGTGGCAGCAGTTATCAACTGTGTCTCAGTCCAGTATCAGCTTCCAGTCCAGTGCCCTGGTCAGAGGGCTTTCAGACCTGTTCTCGGTTGCCAGCCCTGATCTCAGCTGCCAACCCTGTCTCAGGTGCCGGCCCTGCCTCAGCTATTAGTCCTGTATGAGATTCTATCCTGACCACAGTATGCATCATGTGGTGCAGACAGACCCCACCTTATTCCCTTTCAATGAGGCTCCTCCCCGCTCTGCTATCCCAGATTGTGACACAGGAGTCCAAATAGGTAAATGCATTAGTCCCTCTCTAACATTTTAGTTAGTTGATGAAAATTGCAATGAATGTTAGTCATAGTTTTTGTCCTATTAAGCTAGTTTTTATTTAGTTATTGTTTAGTTTTACTCACTGAAAAAATGCAGTCAATGAAATTAACATTGGTGTGGAGTATAAATATGTTGAAGTTCAGCCAGGCACATCAGGAGCTGTCCATGGTCATGGTGATGGTAGAGAATCAACTGCGATGACACAGAACCAGCACCTGATAATTTTTACAAACCACGTATTAGACACACATCTAGGAGGAGATACGTACAATTCATAGAAATTTAGCTGTGTTAGTTGACCCATCCAGTAGACATCCCAAAAGGAGTACCTTTGATAAGTAATTAATTAGAGACAACTCAGTGGCTATTCCTCCAGTAGAAATACCTAATTGTTCACAAAGGTTTGAAAGATAGCAATGTGATGATAAAGAGAATACAGACAAAAATAGAATCTGTCATTCACATGCAATGTACAAAGATAACTGAACTCACAATAAAAAACTATGTCTGATTCACATCATCCTTACTGTGTATGTAATTATCTCTGAACAATTTTCATCACACTCACATACACAGGTGACATGACCTGCAATATACATCAGTAAACATGCAATTGAACATAATGCAGTTAGGATGGTCATGATATGCCATATTATGCAATTGTCCTATCATTACATGCACCCCCTGTCACCAATATCACTCTTGTGATGAACAACTGAGCTGTATGCACTCCCACCAAGCGCAGGTCTGAATATAATAGAAGGTAATTACACATTTACACAGGCTATTCGGTGTACTCTGATAACATGCACATCACTCACCACGGTTCAACCGAACTTCGGAAAAAAGTCCGGGTCCGTGCTCGAACTTGACCCCGAACTTGACCCCAAACCCGAACCCCATTGAAGTCAATGGGGACACAAACTTTTGGCCACTAAAATGCCTCCAAAAAAGTCCTGGAAAGGGCTAGATGACTGCAAAAGGAATTAAAATGTGGGTAAGAGTAGGACAATTGCCCTGCAAACAAATATGGATAGGGAAATAACTTCAAAAAACATAAAATACTTACAAATTAAAAATACTGTACTATTTAGCACCCAAAACTATTAGAATTTTTCAAAGTGCGCTGTAAGCACAGTATTTGACGGTTCTATTTGACTCTCAGATATGAAGTGCACCGCAAGACGCAAATGTACTATTTACCACCCAAAACTAATAGAATTTTTCAAAGTGCGCTGTAAGCACAGTATTTGACTGTTCTATTTGACTCTCTGATGTAATACATGTAATGCTAATGCTATTCTATAAACCGAAATAGAGTCCCCATTCATAAGAATAGGTCAATTGACCTATTCTTATGAATGGGGACTCTATTTCGGTTTATAGAATAGCAATAGCATTACATGTATTCCATAAACCGAAAGTCTATAAACCGAAAGACATTCGGCGTTCGGATTATAGACTTTCGGTTTAAAGAATACATGTAATTCTATTGGCTTTCCATAAACAGAAAGTCTATAAACCGAACGTCATTCGGTTTATAGACTTTCGGCTTATAGAATACATGTAATGCTATTGGCTATCTATAAACCGAACTAGAGTCCCCATTTATAAGAAATTCTTATGAATGGGGACTCTAGTTCGGTTTATAGAAAGCCAATAGTATTACATGTATTCTATAAGCCAAAAGTCTACAAACCGAAAGACATTCGTTTTATAGACTTTTGTTTATAGAATACATGTAATTCTATGCTATTCTATAAACCGAAAGTCTATAAACCGAACATCGTTCGGTTTATAGACTTTCGATTTATAGAATACATGCAATGCTATTACCGTATTTGCTCGATTATAAGACGAGGTTTTTTTCAGAGCAAATGCTCTGAAAAATCCCCCTCGTCTTATACTCGAGGTCTCTTATAATCTGACCTCAAATTGAGGTCAGATTATAAGACATGGATCCAGGTCCCCAGCAGAGCTGCAGGGGACCTGGATCCCCCTCTCTAGCAGCAGGGGATGTCTGCGCAACGAGAAGAAGCCGGTAACTTCCGCTTTCGTCACAGAAGTCCCGGCGAGCGTGCCGGGCGGCAGCAAGGGAGGTCTGCGCTCATCGCGCAGACTTCCTCTGCTGCCCCACTAGGCACCAGGGACAATCGGGCAGCTGGGGGATGTCTGCACGATACGTGCAGATATCCTCCATGCTGCCCGACACGGCAGACTATTATGACGGACAGCTGTCCGTCATAATAGACTGCCGTGTCGGGCAGCATGGAGGATATCTGCACGTATCGTGCAGACATCCCCCGGCTGCCCCCACTAGCCACCAGGGATCAAGGTAAGGGGAAGGGAGGGAGGGGGCAGAGAGACAGGGGGAGGGAGGGAGGGGGACAGAGAGACAGGGGGGACAAAGAGACAGGGGGAGGGAGGGGGACAGAGAGACAGGGGGGACAGAGAGACAGGGGGAGGGAGGGGGGCAGAGACAGAGTCAAGGGGTTAAGAGACAGAGACAAGGGGAGGGAAGGGGTTAAGAGACAGACAAGGGGAGGGAAGGGGTTAAGAGACAGAGACAAGGGGAGTGAGGGGGTTAAGAGACAGACAAGGGGAGGGGGGAGAGAGAGAAAAATGGGCGCAAGGGAAAGAGAAAGGCAGCATTGGCACATAAAACGAAATAAAAACTAGAAATACATTTTTTGATATCATAATTTTTTATTAAAAAAGCAATTTACATGTGAATACATACAAGTTTAACTTTTTTCCTATAGGGTAGTCTTATATTCAGGCTTTTAGTTTTTTTCCTAAAGGAATATCCAAAGTTTGGGGGGTCGTCTTATAATCAGGGTCGTCTTATAATCGAGCAAATACGGTACTATTCTATAAACCGAAAGTCTATAAACCGAACGACATTCGGTTTATAGAATACATGTAATGCTATTGGCTATTCTATAAACCGAAATTGACCTATCCGTATGAATGGGGACTCTATTTTGGTTTATAGAATAGCAATAGCATTACATGTATTCTATAAACCGAAAGTCTATAAACCGAATGTCTTTACATATTTATGCATGTCCATGTGTATACTGTGTTGACCCTCTTGTTTTGTAACTGAGAAATTATATTGCACATGATACCTGACCAGTATCTGATCCTGATGGGATTTAATAAGTGCATTAAAAAGATTTATGGATAGTGGATTTCTGGAAATAGTTTCCAAATTACACTGTTTACACTGGAATGTTTTTACAAGTGCCATTAGCTGTTCTTAGACAATACTTTTTTCAGTCTACACAGGGTCAGCCAATGATGAGTACTCATACACAATTCAGCTAGAAGACCTCTGATTCCATCTTTTGTTATGTTTAGGTAATCAGGAATGAAAGCTTTGTGAGTGTTCTACAGTGATAAGCGCTCGGACACGAATCAGCTCTTGACGTGTATTTTCTATTGAGATGAATAAATATATTCCCTAAACACAAAATATTGGAAGTGGTTTCTGGGTAAAATGCAATTTCTCTGTACTACATGCACTGAAACAATTGTGCATTCGGAATGAGCTAAATGGTTACATATAATAAGAGCAATGTTAATTCTAAGCACAGTGCATTGTGGGGGAAATAAAGATTAAGCAACATATCACTTACAAACATCGGTTCAATACTAAAATATTCAAACCACATTGCAGATTAAAAAAAAAAATAGTTAAAAAAATACACTTGGATATTTAAAAGTGCAAAGAACCATTTGATATTTAAAGTACAAAGAACCATTTGATGCATTAAGTCTGATCATTTGTTTGTACCTATTTGAAATCTTATTCGGTTGTGACCTACATAATTAAAGGGACTCTGTAGTGCATAACATTATACAGTTCCAAATGAATATACTCCTAATGTCAGCCCTCCGACTAGCTAATGAATATTTTAAGAGTTATAGTAATTTAAAATACATGTATGTTTTTTGAGTCATGTTTTCCTGCAGCACAAATAAAGATAATCTGTTCCCAATACGACCACCACGTAAAATAAGCACACCTGAATGAGGTAACGTGCAGCTACAGCGGTGTCCTCCGCCGCAAGAATCAAATAGAAAATAAAGTGTAGCAAGCAAAAGTAGCGCACCTCTTTACCATTCATTAAAGTACAACAATAGATTCCAGCAGAGTATAAAATGTTACAATTTATTCCAGAAGTTAGTAAAAACATAGGAGGAGAACAGTCCCACGCATTTCGCCGTGAGGCTTACTCAGAGACATTATCCACAGGCACAATGACCAAATGTATACATACACATAGAAACTGTAACATGTACATTGTAATATATATATAGAATGTAGTAATATATGTAGAAATGCATGTAAAAAAGACTGCCTCCTATGTATATGTGTCAATTGAGTCCTGCCCTGCAACTGTTATTTTCGGTGGAATTGATACTGTCATGTTTTTTGCAGGGGCTAATGAACAAAACGTAAGCTGAGTGTGCACCAACAACATAATTGTGACCAGGAGCACTAGAACTGGAAAGAGATTTATTTTAAATTAATATAACTTCTAAACTAGTCATTTCCAAGCTTGAGAGTAAATGTGTTACAATTGGCACGTAACATATAACAGAGTCCCTTTAAATACACTTTTACTAATTGCACAACTTTTCTGATATGAAAGGAACTAAACAATCGGACGATATAGTTGTGGCCAAAAACTAAATGGTAATAATTGCAACAAGGGTTGACAATAGGACATAAGCTATTGTAAAACAGAAAATATAAGGATAAACCCTGTGCAAAGATGACTGAAAGCACCCAATAGTGATGTAATAAAAAATTGCTCTGAAAAATGGATAATTACCATGACATAAGGCAGAACCAAAAATGACAGAGCTGAAAGACAAAAGCTGCCTTAAAATAGTGAGATAAAAAAAATAGTGTTACAGCTACAATTAAAAAAATCGGTGTTTGAACTGTCACATGCTCACATATTAACCAGGGAACCCATTTTGTCCATCCTCATATGGGAAAGTGGTATGCTATTAAACACTGACTCAACTGCACCACCAAGTTTGTGCTTTACTTGGTCACTTGTCCTTGCAGTTGTGCCTATATTGGCAAGATGGATTTAACTCTTCGGGATCGAATGAGAGGTCACCAGTCATCTAATACCACGGCATTTTGTGACAAATAATCTGACAAACCATTGACTCGTAATTTTTTATAACATAGTCAGCCAATCAGAATTTCTTTTGAGTCTTTTGAAATGCCAGGCCACAAGAGCTAGTGTTTCAATAGCAGCCTGGCTGTCTGTGAGAACAGGTTGAATAGAAGTAGGTATAGTTTTTATTTGTTGCATGCCGTGTTTTTTTGTGTAGTCCCTTTCCTGGGCTAGAAAATGAGGAATCAGGGCATCTCTGATCCGCACTGGAAGCTGGATATGGGTAATATTGTATTTTACATTGCCGACACTGCCCACCTTCATGTTACTCTAATTGTGTGTATTTTTCCACAGGTATGGGGAAAATGTGAGAGGTAGAGACGTGGAAGTTAAGAATTGAATGACCCCCTTGGCACGAGGGGAGTAATTTATTTCATTAAAGCAGGACTTGGGGCAGAACGGCAGAACCGTTGAAAAAAAACACAATCCCCTTACCAAAGTACCAATGCTTTAATGAACAGTATTTCCTCGGCCCATGTTTCAGTTGAATCACACATTATTCCTTGAGGAAATGTGAACTTTTGTCAACCCTAAAGGCCAGCATTACATCTACCCCATTTCATCCTACTGTTTCTCATATGGTGCCTTGTGTGTCAATTAAAGACATATGGAATCTTCAGAGGTGCCTGATGCTGGTCATTTGAGTCATCCACATGTGATTTCAAAGCTCTTTTGTCACTCCATGATAATAATATGGAACTGAGTTTGTGAGTGCAATCCTTTCTCTCACTGTTATTTATTTTTATTGTGCATATTGCACTATTATTTTTTTCTATCACTGTTTTGCAGATATATTTTAAGGCATCGCTTTCCTTTTAATAATTTAAAGCGACACGCCCACCAAAGAATTAAAATGTTTTTTTTTTGCATTGTTGATTTAACATATGTCTTGTTTTTGTTAATATATGTTTTTATTCTATTATAAAAGACAAACGTAACATACGTATTTAAGCCATGTACACTGTGCTAGATAATCAGGGTATTCTCTTATAAAATATGTCTTCCAAGCACATAAAAAAATATCAACAAACAATTCAACAAATATATGTTCATGAGCATCTCGATCCAATAAGTTAGTGTTAACATGACCAGAGAATATCACATAGAAGAGAACTATTACCATACTAAGTTGTATATCTACACCACACGTCCCACGCAGTTTCACTAATTCTATTATTCGTTTTTTCCATAGACAATTGGAAATAAATTTGTATTTTAAGTTTCATCCATACCGGAATGTCTTGTGATTTCCATAATCTGTCTATCAGAAGTTTGGCTGCTAGTAGGACGTGTGTGACTATACACCACTCTGTTTGTGACAGTTTGGGCCACCCTATATGTAATAATGCAATGCTAATAGATTTATCAATAATTCTTGAGATGATATCATTCAGTAAAGAAAACACCATGTTCCAAAAGTAGTCCAAACCACTACAGTCCCACCAAACATGTCTCATCGTACCAATCTCAACATTATATCTCCAACAATGTGGGGACACACCTGAGTATAAAATAGATATCCCATAAGGATACCATCTCTGACAATTTTATATTGTAATTCTTTAAAGTTTAAGCAATTAACTGTTGCTGTTGCTGAGTACACACATACAGACTTATAAATACACACACACACACATATACGGCATTGAGGGGTGCAGTGTATGTGTTTGTGTGTGAGGTGTGCTGTCTGAGTGGAGGTGCTGTGTGTGAGTGGGTGGGGGGTGTTATGTGAGTGGGTGGGGTGTGTGTGCGTGGGGGGTGTTATGTGAGGGGGGGTGCTGCTGTGTGAGATTGGGGGGGGGGTGCTGTGTGTAAAGGGGGGGTGCTGTGTGTAAAGGGGGGGGGGTTGCTGCAGGTAGAATATATATATATATTTTTTAATAATCATTTAAAAAAATTATTCATTTTTATTTATCCCCCCCTCCCTTCTTCTTACCTTAGGTGAATGAGGGGGGGACACAGTCGGTGGTGGTAGCTGTATGCCATTTGTCCACAATGCTGTGTGGAGCGTTGCCATGGGAACGCGCGGCAACGCTCCCCACAGCCTTCTCGCGGGAGGATCTGCTTCTCAGATCCCTCCCCTTGCCGGCTGCCTCTATGTCCTCCGGAGTGAAAGCAGGCAGGTTAGTGCATTAGTGCCTACCTGCAACAGCTGTCTCCCACCTCGCGGTGACCTATGGCCGTGTGCCCACAGAAAGGGCCCCGCATGCCACCTCTGGCACGCGTGCCATAGGTTTGCCATCACTGATCTAGGGTTACAATTAGGGTTAGGGTTACAATTATGGTTAGGGTTACAGTTGGGTTAGAGTAAATACAAGGGTTAGATTAAGGGGTTGGGCAGATTTAGGGTTAGGGTGACATTTAGGGACGGGGTCAAAAGGTCGCTGTAAAAGAAAATGTTAGGAAAAAAAACACTACTATTTGTTATTGCCCTATTACTTGAAATAAAATAAAGAAAAAGATGAAATAATTGGTATTTCTAAACTCAGGACAAATGTTAGAAACTATATAGATGGGGTATTTTTTACCGTAATTGTTTTAAAAAATAATCTGGTCAAAGTTAGAAAAAGTAGTTTTTTGGCATATTATCATTATTTTTTATATTTGTTTTAATACTCAGTAATTTAAGTCTTTAATTTAATATTCTCAAAGCCAGTAATTCAGTGAACCCGTCTGGAAAGGATAATCAGGGCCTTGTGAAATGCCTACGTTTGGACAAGTGAAAAGATATTATGACGGTCTAAATGATGCATCTGTTCCTTGGTCTAATACACACATTATTATTATTGCTTTATTAATACTAAATACAAGGCTATCTGTGGGGTTTTATAAAGATCAAAATTAAAAAAAAAAAAAAGATGTTTATTATTTGTCTGCATTTATTAAAAAAAACACTTGTAAAACTATTTTATTATTTGTAGATTATTTTTATTATTCTAAGTACTGGATTAGGTTAACAGAGATATATGTAACTAAATATAAAAACAGTTATACAGAATGATACATTTCATTCTAATATTTATTCCCATGTTTGTAATTAACTATAAAAGTTGCCATATCCATTTCCCTTGCCTGAAAATAATAAAACAAATAAATGCTTAAGTAGATATTTGCAGCCAAAGGACATGGAAGAATTATTTTTGTAATGTCTCATGAAAGTTATGATGTTATTAAGCATATTTCATAAATAATTATTACATTTTTATTTAGTTTTAGTCCCATGCAGCAATACAACTGAACTTGTTGTTACAATAGAACAATTGAAACTATATAAAAAAGATAAATACATTCTCTTGTCATGCACATCTTGAGTGACCTTCAAGGAAATTTAGCAGATGGAGAAAGTTTAATAGTTGGGGTCAGAAAAGTGTTACTAATGTCATGGCCACATGTTAGGAATATAGCCTCTAGATTCTGCACTATGATGAATAAGATTTTAATATATATACCGTATTTGCTCAATTATAAGACCTGTGAATTAAAATGTCTTTTAAATTTTTTGTTTCTGCAGATAGCGGGACAATTCACTAAGTTTTTCGAATGAGAGGTCACCAGTCATCTAATACCACGGCATTTTGTGACAAATAATCTGACAAACCATTGACTCGTAATTTTTTATAACATAGTCAGCCAATCAGAATTTCTTTTGAGTCTTTTGAAATGCCAGGCCACAAGAGCTAGTGTTTCAATAGCAGCCTGGCTGTCTGTGAGAACAGGTTGAATAGAAGTAGGTATAGTTTTTATTTGTTGCATGCCGTGTTTTTTTGTGTAGTCCCTTTCCTGGGCTAGAAAATGAGGAATCAGGGCATCTCTGATCCGCACTGGAAGCTGGATATGGGTAATATTGTATTTTACATTGCCGACACTGCCCACCTTCATGTTACTCTAATTGTGTGTATTTTTCCACAGGTATGGGGAAAATGTGAGAGGTAGAGACGTGGAAGTTAAGAATTGAATGACCCCCTTGGCACGAGGGGAGTAATTTATTTCATTAAAGCAGGACTTGGGGCAGAACGGCAGAACCGTTGAAAAAAAACACAATCCCCTTACCAAAGTACCAATGCTTTAATGAACAGTATTTCCTCGGCCCATGTTTCAGTTGAATCACACATTATTCCTTGAGGAAATGTGAACTTTTGTCAACCCTAAAGGCCAGCATTACATCTACCCCATTTCATCCTACTGTTTCTCATATGGTGCCTTGTGTGTCAATTAAAGACATATGGAATCTTCAGAGGTGCCTGATGCTGGTCATTTGAGTCATCCACATGTGATTTCAAAGCTCTTTTGTCACTCCATGATAATAATATGGAACTGAGTTTGTGAGTGCAATCCTTTCTCTCACTGTTATTTATTTTTATTGTGCATATTGCACTATTATTTTTTTCTATCACTGTTTTGCAGATATATTTTAAGGCATCGCTTTCCTTTTAATAATTTAAAGCGACACGCCCACCAAAGAATTAAAATGTTTTTTTTTTGCATTGTTGATTTAACATATGTCTTGTTTTTGTTAATATATGTTTTTATTCTATTATAAAAGACAAACGTAACATACGTATTTAAGCCATGTACACTGTGCTAGATAATCAGGGTATTCTCTTATAAAATATGTCTTCCAAGCACATAAAAAAATATCAACAAACAATTCAACAAATATATGTTCATGAGCATCTCGATCCAATAAGTTAGTGTTAACATGACCAGAGAATATCACATAGAAGAGAACTATTACCATACTAAGTTGTATATCTACACCACACGTCCCACGCAGTTTCACTAATTCTATTATTCGTTTTTTCCATAGACAATTGGAAATAAATTTGTATTTTAAGTTTCATCCATACCGGAATGTCTTGTGATTTCCATAATCTGTCTATCAGAAGTTTGGCTGCTAGTAGGACGTGTGTGACTATACACCACTCTGTTTGTGACAGTTTGGGCCACCCTATATGTAATAATGCAATGCTAATAGATTTATCAATAATTCTTGAGATGATATCATTCAGTAAAGAAAACACCATGTTCCAAAAGTAGTCCAAACCACTACAGTCCCACCAAACATGTCTCATCGTACCAATCTCAACATTATATCTCCAACAATGTGGGGACACACCTGAGTATAAAATAGATATCCCATAAGGATACCATCTCTGACAATTTTATATTGTAATTCTTTAAAGTTTAAGCAATTAACTGTTGCTGTTGCTGAGTACACACATACAGACTTATAAATACACACACACACACATATACGGCATTGAGGGGTGCAGTGTATGTGTTTGTGTGTGAGGTGTGCTGTCTGAGTGGAGGTGCTGTGTGTGAGTGGGTGGGGGGTGTTATGTGAGTGGGTGGGGTGTGTGTGCGTGGGGGGTGTTATGTGAGGGGGGGTGCTGCTGTGTGAGATTGGGGGGGGGGGTGCTGTGTGTAAAGGGGGGGTGCTGTGTGTAAAGGGGGGGGGGTTGCTGCAGGTAGAATATATATATATATTTTTTAATAATCATTTAAAAAAATTATTCATTTTTATTTATCCCCCCCTCCCTTCTTCTTACCTTAGGTGAATGAGGGGGGGACACAGTCGGTGGTGGTAGCTGTATGCCATTTGTCCACAATGCTGTGTGGAGCGTTGCCATGGGAACGCGCGGCAACGCTCCCCACAGCCTTCTCGCGGGAGGATCTGCTTCTCAGATCCCTCCCCTTGCCGGCTGCCTCTATGTCCTCCGGAGTGAAAGCAGGCAGGTTAGTGCATTAGTGCCTACCTGCAACAGCTGTCTCCCACCTCGCGGTGACCTATGGCCGTGTGCCCACAGAAAGGGCCCCGCATGCCACCTCTGGCACGCGTGCCATAGGTTTGCCATCACTGATCTAGGGTTACAATTAGGGTTAGGGTTACAATTATGGTTAGGGTTACAGTTGGGTTAGAGTAAATACAAGGGTTAGATTAAGGGGTTGGGCAGATTTAGGGTTAGGGTGACATTTAGGGACGGGGTCAAAAGGTCGCTGTAAAAGAAAATGTTAGGAAAAAAAACACTACTATTTGTTATTGCCCTATTACTTGAAATAAAATAAAGAAAAAGATGAAATAATTGGTATTTCTAAACTCAGGACAAATGTTAGAAACTATATAGATGGGGTATTTTTTACCGTAATTGTTTTAAAAAATAATCTGGTCAAAGTTAGAAAAAGTAGTTTTTTGGCATATTATCATTATTTTTTATATTTGTTTTAATACTCAGTTATATCATATTATAAAAATAATAGTATCAAAAGAAAGCCCCACCTGTCCTTCTAAAATGATATATAATTTGTGTGGGTGTGCTGAACATGAAGTAAGAAATCACAGTTAAGCAAACATATGACAAAAATAATTGAATTATGGTCTTCAAGGCGCACAAGCAATAACTATGTATTCTTGAATCTGTGAGCATGTATTTCTAAAAGAGTCACGAATGGTATCATGAGAGTCTAATGCTTTCAGCACACCCTGATCCCTCAGAGGAATTCTTACCCTTAGACATTAAGCTGTTTTGGTCTACTGTGCGATGTAGCATGGGCTGAAGATATAGCTATAATTGCTCAATTGTCTAGTAAAAAAAGTGTATAGAAGTCTGTAACTATATAAACGCAATACACAGTACATAGCAGTGGAATTAATAGGTGACAAGGCAGGATGCAACACATTTGAAAGTGCTATCATCATGTGGACTAACCCATTCTGATTTTGCCCTGGTTTTATATAAACACAACATATTAATACATCCTTTGTATAGAATATGCTGATTCAGGCTATTATGTTTGCACACATCAAACACTTTTAGCTCTATTTCTCAATTATCTACCATATTTAGGAGAGAAGATATGTGGAATTTCCTCATTTCAACATTGAAGGGGAAATGGATTCATGGAATGTGTTCCACTATTTTTCAAAGCTATAAGTAAAATACAATACCAAATACATCATATCGACAGCCTCCGACACCTCCAAACAGGAAAAATGATAAATGCTCACAGTACAGGAGTTGCAGGGTGCAAACTCACTGAGTTTCCATCCGTAGAAACATGTGTATCAAAACAGCAGAGCAAAATTTAGAGTGCACACCAGATGACAATGACTCCATAAGTTATGTAGTTCGGTATCAAAAATATCACTTTTTTTTAGAAAAATAGTGAAAACATATGGCCAATGGGTGGATCCAGTTTTTACTATTTTTCTAATAAAGTTCTTTTTTTCTACATCACTTATGGAGTCATTGTCATTTGGTGTTCACTCAAAATGTTGCTCTGCTGCTTTGATGCACATAAAATGCAATGACATACATACAATGTTATGAGTTAAAAGATTATTCTATCAATACTACAATATTTCAGAGCATATTACTTCTACAATGATTGTGTTAATGCCTCACTTGTTTAGCAGCTGTACTCTTTAGGCAATAATTGACAATCAGATGGCTTCATCAGGACCAGGTGAAAGGTTTCAGGATGTTAACTGCCACCATGAATTGCATGCATCTTAAATTTGTTGCACACGCAATGCAAAAAGATAGTGCCACTAGTAATTTAAGTCTTTAATTTAATATTCTCAAAGCCAGTAATTCAGTGAACCCGTCTGGAAAGGATAATCAGGGCCTTGTGAAATGCCTACGTTTGGACAAGTGAAAAGATATTATGACGGTCTAAATGATGCATCTGTTCCTTGGTCTAATACACACATTATTATTATTGCTTTATTAATACTAAATACAAGGCTATCTGTGGGGTTTTATAAAGATCAAAATTAAAAAAAAAAAAAAGATGTTTATTATTTGTCTGCATTTATTAAAAAAAACACTTGTAAAACTATTTTATTATTTGTAGATTATTTTTATTATTCTAAGTACTGGATTAGGTTAACAGAGATATATGTAACTAAATATAAAAACAGTTATACAGAATGATACATTTCATTCTAATATTTATTCCCATGTTTGTAATTAACTATAAAAGTTGCCATATCCATTTCCCTTGCCTGAAAATAATAAAACAAATAAATGCTTAAGTAGATATTTGCAGCCAAAGGACATGGAAGAATTATTTTTGTAATGTCTCATGAAAGTTATGATGTTATTAAGCATATTTCATAAATAATTATTACATTTTTATTTAGTTTTAGTCCCATGCAGCAATACAACTGAACTTGTTGTTACAATAGAACAATTGAAACTATATAAAAAAGATAAATACATTCTCTTGTCATGCACATCTTGAGTGACCTTCAAGGAAATTTAGCAGATGGAGAAAGTTTAATAGTTGGGGTCAGAAAAGTGTTACTAATGTCATGGCCACATGTTAGGAATATAGCCTCTAGATTCTGCACTATGATGAATAAGATTTTAATATATATACCGTATTTGCTCAATTATAAGACCTGTGAATTAAAATGTCTTTTAAATTTTTTGTTTCTGCAGATAGCGGGACAATTCACTAAGTTTTTCCTTTACAATATGTATCAAAACTCAGCTCATCTGTAACCTTTTAGTAAATAGCCCATTTTGTCTTTTATTGGGGTTTTTAATTAGTCATATGTATATTCTCCATGCCTGTTGCAATTTAAATAAAATGTATTTATTGCACAATTAAGGAAAGTGTCAGTTTTAACATAAAAATACTGATTTGTGAACACTTCCATTCATAATGAACTCTGCTTTGTTCATAATATCAGTGAAACAATTACTCTAAAAGGTGTACACTTGTCATTGGGTTTGATCGGTTTTGCTTGATTGACAAAAAAAAAAAAAAACTATATTATAAGAACTTGTTAAATTAACCCCTTCATGACAGATGACAGGCTTGAACCATGCAGACAACCATCGCCTAGAGGACCGATGTCAGTCCTGGACCATCATGCAGACATGGTAAAACTGACATGGTTATGTGCCATGTCTACTGAGGCCCTCACTGATCACAGTGATCAGATATTTATAGCTGTCAAAACAAATGCCTGCTTTAACCGTTATAGCCCTGCTCCACAGCGATCGTGGGGAAAAGGGATGTCAAGGGGATGCTTGACATTGTCCATGACCAATATCAGTCATGAAGGGGTTAACGCACAACATGGCCAAAACATTTAGGTCATGAAGAAGTTAGAGATTGGACAGAATTTGTGTTCTTCAGAGTTAAAACAACAAAGTATAATGTACAAACAATACAGTAGTCATAGAAATGTAGATGATGAACAAATTAATGGAATCTCTTACTTTTAGGTAATTTTACATTTATTAATTTGAAAATGTAATAAGAGTTATAAACAACATATCAACATATGGATCTAATTAACAAAGTTCTTGTTTGCCAGATGCTTAAGTCAACATTGATATTTAAAAAAAAAATAAAAAACATGAAATATTATTGCAAGTTAATTATTGAGGTAATTCAATTACATTTGGCTTGTGAGAAATGCTGTATCAAAGAATCAGACCAGATATGTTCCTGTGAATTAATTATGTCTGAAATGAGGTGACAACAAGTTGAGTTGGGAACACATTGCTTAAATGTTTGTAATAGTTACATAGTAGTTTAGGTTAAAAGAAAATGTGTCAATCAAGTTCAAACCTTTTTTTTATTTTTGCTTTATTTGCATTGAGATCTGGAGAATTTGGAGGGCAAGTCAACACCTTTAACTTGTTGTTGTATTACACAAACCATCCTGAATTAGTATTGCTTGTTGACAGGGCACATTTTCCTGTTGAAGAAGGCCAATGCCATCAGGAAGTACCATTTTTTTCCCAAGGGTTTACATGGTCTGCAACAATGCTTAGTAACATCCACATGAATGTCAGGACCCAAGGTTTCCCAGCAGAACATTGCCCACAGCATCACACTGCCTATGCCGGTTTGCCCCCTGTCAGTGTTTATAATGTTATGGCTGATCGGTGTGTATATATATATATATATATATATATATATATATATATATATATAATATTAATGCAAATTCTACCATACATAG
This sequence comes from Pelodytes ibericus, assembly GCA_036172795.1. Taxonomy (NCBI): domain Eukaryota; kingdom Metazoa; phylum Chordata; class Amphibia; order Anura; family Pelodytidae; genus Pelodytes; species Pelodytes ibericus. The sequence goes on from CM069861.1 coordinate 41,006,947, forward strand.
CACTCTTTGTTTTTTTATAGTCCTTACCATAAAGAATCACTGTCGTGGACCAAATTGGCTATCTCCAAGTCTTAGTGGGTGACCTCTTGTCCTTTAAACCATTGTGTAGAAAGACCTTTGTATGGACCCTGTACATATGTATATAACATTATCATATTCCCTCTAAGTCACCACTTCTCTAATATGTACAACGTTAGATTTTCTAACCTTGTACATACTAGCCTTTATTCTAGCCTTTATTCATAACTTAAACTTTCCATTCCCTTTATTAGTTTAGTAGCTCTCTGTTGCTCTTTCTCTAGTTCCATGCATGAGTTTATTCAGTCATACAGCAGTATAAAACCCAAATACTCCACTGATTGTCTGCATTGTTAAACTGTATGCAGGGCCAAATGAACTATTCAAGCAGCAGAAACTAACCTGTTTGGATAATAAGTCAGTGACACTAAATGTTTATGCCAACTCCACACATCTGCCACTCACCTGCACCTTACTTTTAATGTCACAGTTTTATTCATAACTTAAACTCTCCATTCCCATTATTAGTTTAGTAGCCCTCCGCTGCTCTTTCTCTAGTTCCATAATGTATTTTTTATTTTTTTAGAAACTCACCCAGAATTGAACAATTGAACAGCATATACAAGATGGGGGTGGGGTGGTCTTACCATGGACCTGAAAAGAAGTAGAATAATAACTTCCTCCTGTGAGTCAATACCCTTTTTAATGCATGCCAATATCTTGTTGCACAGTGCTTTCACCAGCTGGTACTGCATACTACTGCTAAGTCTACAGCCTAAAATTACTCTCAAATCTATTGCATTGGTAGATTTCACAAAAGATACACCATTTAAACTTTATGTTGCATTTTTAATATTATACCGAACATGCATAATTTTATATTTGTCTATACTGAATTTCATTTGCAATATATCTGCCCAGTTACTCACTTTGTCCAAATTCTTTTTCAGTGAAGACACATCTTGTTACCGCTGTTTTACACTAATTAATTTTGTGTTATCAGCAAACATTAAGACATGGCCACACAAACCTTTACCCAGGCCTTTTTTTTGAGTAGAGGTGGTTTCATAACTTCTGGTAGGTCTTTTGTGAGAAATGTGTAGGGAGAATTTTATAATGTTTTATAATCACTTCTCAATTGTTTTTACAGGAGGGTATCGTGTGCTTTTTTGGTTGTTGTTGTATATTTGCTTAATAATCATAGTGCATTATATTCCCTGGCAATACTAAAGGCTTAGTGGAAGAAATACATTTACATTTCAAAACAAAATTGAAAGTAGTATAATTAGTAAAACAGTGACATGATTTATATGAGATGGAGGGAGGGGGGTGATTTATCATAGAAAGATTTGCTATGATAAAAAGATTAGTGTCATATCAATAAAATAACAAAACCTTGTTTGAAATATTAAACTATACAACATGTATATAAAAATATATCTTAGTGGTCTATTTAATTTAAGGAATATATATCTAATCAGTGCACATACAACAGAAGTGTTTTTCCCCTTTAATTATTATAATCAAAGAACCTTAGCGTATTGTTAAAATATATTGCAAGCTGTAGGAAAGTATTACAGACATCTATTAGGTGAGGTGAGAGTGAGATACAGTAAAATAAAAGTGCACAGTATGGGGCTAAATAATTATTGCTAAATTATTCAATTCTTCTCTGGAATAAAAATGTTTAAAATAATATTTAAGAAATGATTTAACAAAATAATAAATTAAGTTATTTAGTTAATAAACTAAGAATAATAATAAAATCAATTAATTTGAAATATAATTACTGTTCTGACCCTGTTGGTTGGTGTACTGATTGGCTATGTTAAAAAAAAACAATTACAATCAAAGACATGTAAAAACCATTTCACTTTTATTTTGATTACATATCATAAGCATAAGTGTATCCAGCATTACTTGTTTAGTAATATTTAGAATTGTCCCTTGAATTAAAAATGTAGTATATTTTTATATATTGTGCATTCAATTATGGGTTTTGTTGTTTAGGAAAGGTATTTCCTTTCTCATATTTATATCTTCTATGACTGTACTGTAACAAAAAATGAAATACATAGAGCATTTTTAGCTTTTGCAATTAATGTATTTGTTATTCCTTCTGGCTGAGGGGGATATCAATATTCCTTTGAACACTTGCTTTTTGAAAATCAAACATACCAAACCCTGACTAGCAGGACTGACCACTAAAAAAATATATTCATTGATGTACCCATGTTGATGAAATCTGTTTTGGAAATCTTCTTAAAAGACATTATGGTAACCTCCTGTCTGCTAACGTCTTTGAACAACAAAATTAAAACTTCACTGACTATTTTATAAAACTTTTTTTTTAAACTGGTTTAATTAAAGAATTACTTTGAACAGTGTAAGAATACCTTGTGCAATATACATGTAGTGAAAACAAAATATGATTATACCTATGATTATACCTATGTTTACTATGGAATAAATTTAAATCTTCTAACTTTTGCATACCAAGTCCCGTGAGTGCTAGATGGTATATGGATTTAAATATACATGGAAATATATATAAATAAATATATATATATATATATATATATATATATATATATATATATATATAAATAATTTATTTATTTATTTAGAAAGTGTTTTACCAGGAAAAATACACTGAGATTTCTCTCATTTTTAAGTATGTCCTGGGGACCCAGTCCAGAATGGAGTTACACAGAGTTACACATTTAAAAGTAGATTAAAAATAAATACATGCATACATATATTTAAACAAGTTGGAAGGAGAACATACAGGGTAAATAATTATTGATGCAAAAAAGGAACAACATTACACTAAGCAATGTCTACCTACCCCCCCCCCCCCCCCTATTTGTAAGGTGCGGTACCCATGAACTAGCAATCGGGGAGCAGAGAGCCAGAGTCGCACATTGAATAAAATTCAGATGTTGAAGTACAGAGGGAGTCGCAGGATAGCACTTATATAGCAGTTTCCTTTTATAAAGCTTTTTGCAAATAATACACATAAAAAAAAAAATAAAAAAAAAAACACTAAGCAAGCTAGGTGGAGAGTGTGCCTGGAGGCAAGAGTCAGCCAGTTTAACTCTTTTAACATTTTACAGTGATGAGTGCTCTAATCACACTGTAGTGCAAAATGACAAAATGTATTGTACAGAGTGTCGTGTTTATCGAGATGGGTCTGTGGGGCAGAATCACACACAACATCTCCATAGTCTATGATCGTCATTAACATTTGATGCACAGTACGTTTCCTTACTGTGGAATCTAGGTTTGATTTTTTATATCTAGAAAGCCAATTCTAGGAAGTATCTTTTACACAAGCTTATCAATATGGAGACCAAAGGATTAGTTTGGGTCTAGCCACATGCGAAGAAACTTATATGAATTTACCTGGTCATGTTATAACTGGATTTGGTCTTGATGTTTATTTGAAGATTGTTTAATTTAAGTAATTTAGCATTTGTCCCAAACCACATGGACACAGTATTTTTCAGTGTTGAGGAATAATTTGTTGCTAGCTATACAATTTTCAACTTTAGAAAACTGACCCTGTAGCACGGATTCCACTTGTCATAGTTTAGTACTGCACGTAAAAATGACTGTTTCATCAGTATACATATGCACATGAGTCACACACCGAGGGTAGATCATTTATAAATAGTGAGAAAAGCAGTGGCCCAAGAACGGATCCTTAAGGCACTCCACACTTGATTGACAGTGGGAGGGAGGTAGTATTGAGTTCTATCAGACAAGTATGAACGTAACCAGCAGAGAAATTCTTATGAATGGGGACTCTAGTTTGGTTTATAGAAAGCCAATAGTATTACATGTATTCTATAAGCCGAAAGTCTATAAACTGAATGTCTTTCGGTTTATAGACTTTCGGTTTATAGCCGAACCCTGAACTCCAACACGGACATACAGCGTAATGTTCGGTACGAACCCGAACAGTGCGGTTCGGGTTCGCTCAACACTATTCACAAGGTTAACTTCATGAATAATGTCACCCAACTAGTGCTGAATAACTTTAGAGTAATACTTAGTAATAAGTATAATTGTTAGCTCAATTAGCTGCATTCTAGGCCCTTGGTTGCCTTCTCCTGTATGAAGGTTGGTGGATAACATTACTATATGTTTGTACATCCAATGCATCTAAATAATCTTTGTAGCCAATGTAATGTTTAATTCTGAAATAATATAATAAAACAAAAGCAAACCTAGAACCGTGTAGCCATCATTTTTGTTTTCAGTGTCCCGTTGAGTGGGTTAAATAGAATGATAGCTTAGAGAAACAATAGATAATGAAAACATTAACTGCATGTAGTATAAACAGCATGTGATAAATTCACATGTTACAGTGACAGATGGGCAATAATTCCTGGAAATTGTACTGGCTTACAGACATCTGATATTAAAATGATCATAATGCTATTTGTGCAAAGATGAGACAATTACATGATATTTACATTGCAACACGCTGGTCAAATAATAATTAAGGGCGAAATCTAAACTATTCCTATAGTCTGATCAATTTATTTTCAAGATTATATTTGAAGGAACAAAATGCTGTGGTATAGGTAGTATTCAATTAACATTCTGGGAGAAAACACTGAAACATGTTATTAGCATCCTGCACGAGAGCAGATCCCATTCATATAGGACAGGTAGGGACAATTTTTTTTTTCCAGGAGGACGTTTCAAAAAGAGAGACAACAGATAATGTGAAAGTAGCAATTTATACAAGCACACATTCACAGACAGGCAATGTGATTGTACTGTGATGAGTAGAAGTGTGCTGTTGCTATTTGTCAGATGAAAGCAGTATTTTTCTTCTCAAATATCTCACAAGAAGCAAAACAGAGTGGAAGCTTTTCCTCCATTTTCAATAACCACTTTAATCCTGCATATATTAAGCTCTTTAAGAATGTTCTTTTTCCATATAACACACAAAGTAAGATATATACTTCTGCTCTTTATAATAAAGGATTTCATGCGTTAAAAATGTAATGTATGGTGGTCCAGCCACAAAGCTTTTAATAAATATTTACCTTGTCTATGAAACATAGAATGTGTCGACACATAAGACCCATTCAGTCCATTTAGTCTGCCCAATTTTCGAAATACTTTTATTAATCCTCCGTTCCCGGTCTTATAGCTAGGATAGCCTTGTGCCTATCCCATGCATGCTTAAAATCCTTGACTGTGTTTGCCTCTACCACTTCTGCTGGAAGGCTATTCCACACATCCACTACCCTCTCAGTAAAGTAATACTTCCTGAAATTACATTTAAATTGTTGCCCCTCTAATTTAAGACTATCTCCTCTAGTTGTGGTGTGTGATTTTTCTTTTAAATACACTTTCTTGCTTTACTGTGTTGATTCCCTTAATGTATTTAAATGTTTCTATCATATCCCCCCTGTTATGTCTTTCCTCCAAGCTATACATGTTAAGATGCTTTAACCTTTCCTGGTATGTTTTATCCTTCAACCCATGAACCAGTTAAGTAGACAGACAAGTTGTTGGTGCTAGTATACATGGATCTACCAGGTCTCATTTGGCTGCATCAAGAGGTGACCCTCACACTTATACTTTGCCAGTGCACCTACAAATCTGGCACCAATAAAAAAAAAAAAGGAAAAAAATATATATTCTGATGAACTGACAACTGGGTAGTTAAAATGACCCTGTCAACCTAAACATAGCTTATAATGTGAATGTAGAGAATAAAAAAAAATCTGAAAAATAATTTACATTGTGTTAACAAAATTGCATTCAAATGCATAAAATAAATATATGTTTTAAATGTATCTCCTGCACATGACAACACCTTGTGGCTTAATATGCACCTTTCAAATTGGAAATTATTTCATTTGCATCAAACCAAAAGGTGATGTCATAAGCATGCGACACCACAGACACACAGTAAGTCATTTAATGACTACATCGTTATCTCTTTCAAATTTCAAAATAATATACCCTTTGAATCACTATAACATTTTTAACCTGATGTATTCCAGATTAGGTTAAATCAGTGAAGGAGGCCCGGTAGAGTCCACTGGCACTACAAGATTTAAGTATCACATGCAGATTTTTCCACCTGTTCTGGAGTCAAAAGAAAGACATTTCCTGATGTGTTTGGCATGTAAAGGACTTGGAACTCCTGGATTGGTTTTCTCTCTTGGAAATGTAAATGAATGGAGATGCCAGTGCAGTATTTTATCTGATCTAAATAGTAACTTTTATTGCAAAATGAATGTAGACTTGTCCTTCATGATTTACAGGAAGACGGAAAAAATGTAACAGAGTTGCATTAAAAATGCATTCTGTTTCTTTACCATTTGGTCCCTTTTAAAACATCCAACACAAATTAATGTATTACAATTAGTTGTCATTAAGCCGGAGCGTTACTTTATTCGTGTTTTATAGTTGTAAGAATTACAGTACTCAAGAGAGATCCTTTGTGTTTGGTTTAGCTGTCAGAGATGTCTTAAATCCCGTTGCCTTGGCAATGGAAAAATACAGTAACAACTTGGCATAGTTTAAACTGCTTTGCTGCTTCTATGCAAGTCATATTGCAGATTCAGTTTAATAACCCAATTTAATAACTCGCATGAACATGGGGGGAGAAATTGCAGGGTTTGTTAATAATGCAGTATTTCCATATTCATTAGGTTCTGAAAAAAATGTGTCAATTGTTATCAAATCATACGTGTCTCCATTTAAATGATGTACATTTTAGTCATCGTAATGCAAATGCTACACATTTCTTTGTATCAGTTTTCCTTCCTTTGCAAATGGCATGGTAAATCCAGAATATTATGCAGTGACCAATATATCTAAACTACTTTGCAGTTTGTTAATTCTGGATTAGGTCCATACTCCAGGTAGATTTTATAGTTATTTTTTACTATATATTCCTTTTCTTTGTTAATTGACTTCCATGAATAAATTGATTATCAATGAAATGAAGCTATCAAACAGTCTGCATAGTATTGACCAAGATAATTATGCTATGAATATAGCAATGGTGAGACCTAAAGCAACCGTTCTACAATCCACTGGTTTAAAAAAAAAAGTTGTTTTCTTAGGCTCTGGAGAAATTCAAAAACACTGCTGTTGTATATGTAGATTATTTAAGAGTACATTAACCCCTTTAGAAAAGTAGTCATAGGACTTATGGCGTGCCATTACCCACTATCCTAAACAGGTCCATCATTAAGGTTAACAGGTCCCTGGGCAACCATCTACATGTGAGTCCCCTATCCTGCCATCCTTACCGCATCAAACACATGTGATATTGTCTTTTAGACTTCAGCTCTCGTGTTGGTGTGACATTGTAACATTGCATTTACACTATAAACGATCCAGTATTGTGGTGCATTGTCCACACAGAGTCTAACTTATAATATTTCCTAGGCCATAAGTTCCACCCAAACCTGTCTTTTTAAAACCCTATTCTCTCACACATAATGTGCCACCAATGGCCACTTTCTGTAACAAGGTGCCTCACCATAATGTATTATGCATTTCAATTTGATTTGCCAACCAGCATGTTAGCAGACAGAGATAATGACCAATAGGATGAAAAGTGGTAGTTGGAAGAAGCTAATGGAACTTGAGCAGTACCATAATGAAAGAGGTGTAATGGTAAGTTAGGGAAATAATAAAATAAATAATAATATAAACCAGTACAATTTAATGCAGTTGCCCCTTTTGCCCTATGGTAAATACAGCACTGAGATTACTGAAACTAGCCCCAGTGTTGATGAGGGCCAAACAGCACTGCACCAACTGCACACTTACTAGTGAGCGAGTTGGATGAACTTGTAGATTAGTGCTTCCTATAGTGCACTTCCTGTGGTATACATTTCTAATCTCTTTTTCCCCCTCCGAACAGCTCTACCTGACAACAGAGAGGGAGGAAAATATACATTGCATGAGGCACAGATCACCCTATATCACATAAAAATACATGTATAGACATATCCTCATGGATGTTCTACTTCTCACCACACTGGTATGACAATGGAGGCAGAGTTAGCTAAAGAGCAGTTTCAGGCGTTCCACAATTTTTAAAATACATTGTTCAGATTCAACGTTATATTCAATAGATTCAAGATAGTATTTAAAAGATGCAAGATAAATTAGTGCTAACAGTGCTCTAAACATGAACAAAAGTGTATGGGTATACAACAGCAGCACCAGCAATTGAAGACTACCCAAAAAAACCTCTAAAGAAAACTAAATACAAAAAAGGTGAGAGGTGTGCCGTGCCAAAAAGAGACAAAACACATCAATACATACAGTGTAATAACTTGTGAGGTATCACACGAATAAGTTGGTAAACTTAAATTGTATATATTGTTGAATCATCTTATAGGAAGGTTCACAGGGTAAATATATATGTGAAAATAAAACCAAACTAGTACCTAGTACAATATTATGATGTGTGATTAATGATGAAGTGAAGTATCAAATACGCACTCACTGGAGTTTAACTAGTTCTAGTGTAGCAGACTGTGCTGTAATACTGGCAATCTATGTGAAAAGAAGACACAATGAAGTATCTGCACACAAAAAAGCAAAAGCAACACATTTCATGTAATATAGCTCTTACATTGGGAAACAGAATTTCCATCCAGCAAAGAACTTTTGGTGCAAAACACACAGGTGTTGCCCAAGGTAGTCAAATTAAGACAAAATGCAATATGTATTTTGAACCAAGACACTTTGTTGGACTTTTTTGTCCAGTATTATACGGATGGTCATTTTGGACCGTTCCAGTTAGGATAGCATGCCTGCTGCCCTATGGACTGCCCTATGTTTCCATGATATCATTGTACATAGATTCCCAGATATCACTGTGCATAAATAAAAACGTGAAAATCAACATGAAAAAAAATTATAATTTCTTTGGAATATGTTTTCTCAGTTGATAAATTGCAATGTATTCAAGATACTTTATGGACAGATAAGAATATTTTTATGTCGTAGGAATTTTTTTATCCGGAAAAATAATATTTTTAATTGTATAACAGCATTAAAAATAAACTTTAATTCTTCTTATAAGGTACAGGTTAGCAAACAATAGTTAGCTCAAAATTCAGCACTACTATTATAGCTTTAAAACAAATGCAATACTACAAATAAATGTAAATTAAAAAAAATGTAAAAATATGTTTGAATAAAATACACATAAACAGCCTTTTCATAAGCCGTGTTTTCAGAAAAACTATTTAGATTATTCACATAGACAAACACATTGCCACACAAAGCCTAGCTATTCCTACACGTTTTATAGAGGCGATTGACTTTAACTAAGAATCTAGTTGCTTCCTAAATTTGTCAATCCAACTATACTGAAAGGGGCTTTTAAGCGCACATAAAAGACAATAGTTTCTCGTATACCAAGATTTATCTCAACAAAGGCTCGCACAAACTTTCCAGTAGCATTTATTGACATATTATATATTTTAGGACTGTTTTTAGTCCAATGCATAATGCATCTTTTTTTTAAAAACTCAGAGTGCGTATTGATTAAATTATATGTTGAAGCATTTTGCAACACAAAAGATAATACTCAGGTGATGTCAATTTTGGTTTACATATTTATTCTGGAGATCAATTTAATTTGGCAGAGTGACAACAAATTTGAAAGCCTAGCTGTTTACAAAGTAAGCACGGTTGAAAAACTCCCAAAACACACATAATGGGACAGAATAAGACAAATTAAGTGTACCTGTCACCTACAAAGCTTTTAGCATTACTAAATGTATTTCTAAGCTGATGAAATTGTGTGATTTTTGTTTTTAATCAGTGTAATTGTTTTAGAAAAAAAATAGATGCACATATAAAAACATATTCTAGTCTACTTACTAAAAACTGAATTGTGCTATACTGGCAAGTGAACTACAAGTGAAGTGAAAAAGCAGACACATTGAATTATGTTTTATTGAAGGAATATGTGTAGACTGTTTAAAAAGATTGTTTTACGAAATAATACATTAGCACTCTTTGCTCTGTATAGGTCTATCAGGGGGCAGCCATGTTCAGAATAATTTGGACCAGACAAAACATCAGACCCAATATTCTAAACAACATGTCTGACCCCCAGATAGAGCTATACAGAACAAAGAGTTCTCAATTAGGTACTTAATTAGTATTCTTTCACTAACTTATTTTTATTTAAAACATCTAAACTTGAAGCAATCTTTCAATTAAACATGCTACTTTTTTCTTTCTGTAATTCAGTTGAGTTGAAAGAATTCTCCAGATTGGCTATCTTTCCAACTTTACTGTTAATGCTTAATTGTAGTTAATCCCTTTTGATATCATAACAGTTCATTGTTTTGTGATTAGACCTTGGTAACTTAATTATCTTGAACTTGTTTTCCTTACCTTGTTCATTCTTATACACCATATATATAGCAATAGACAACTGGCTTCCACCAAAAGGGAAATAGTAAAATGGCAACACAGTAAGATAATAATGGTTCAACCCTTTTACCTGTCATCCTGCTGTTGATAAAAATGAAGGAAAAAAACAAAATGTAATACAGAGATTTCAAATTTTGCCTCATACCACCAATCACGCGTGGATGACAACCAGGCAATCCACATAATCTACCGGCACTTTCAGGAGGCATCACAGGGACTTCTGTTGCCACACCCCAAGGTCCGCAATACACTTCCTGTCAGACCTCAGACAGATGCCTTTGGCCTCTCCGAAGTCAATAGAGGAAAAAAACATATGGACAGGCATGAGACACCTCAGTTCTTAAATGGACTTAATTTTCTGCAAATTGCTCATCCAGCCTTCTGGAGTCATGGGATATTTAGGGTGGCTATTTAAACAATTATTCGAGACAACAGCACCCATGATAGAGCCTTTTAGACTTTAACCAAATCATTCTGATTATTGATTTCCCAGCTCTGACCCACCTTACGTTTTGACTTTGCCTTCATATTGTCCTATTGTTCTTGCTATTCTGATTGATTTTTACTGGTCTGACTATTCTGCCATCCTGTTCTGTTACCATCCTCTGGTTTGTTTGTATGGTGTGGTTACCATGGCACATGTGGTGCAGCCAATTTCTTGGTGGGTGGTTCCTACGACTCAACTAAGGGTACCAGCCCATTGGGGTGAATGTATTTCTTCCAGTTATGCTTCATGGACCCACCTGTCCTTTTGGTAAGGGACAATTCCTTTGTTGCTTATGAATTATTCACTCTTACAGTTTCAGATGATGGCCTCTTGTTCTCTGTACATTTCTATAAATGAATAGGTCACTGGAGAGTTATTTATATTGGCCCTGAATATTTGTACATAATGTAATAATGTCTCCTCTCAGACATTGTTTTTCTAGTGTACACAAATGCAACTTTTCTATTCTATATCTTTATTCATAACTAATATTTCCCATATCCCTTATTAATTTTGGAAGCCCTCCTTTGCACTTTCTCTAGTTCCATAATGGCCTTTTTAAGTAGGTGTAACCAGAACTGCACTGTGTATGAAAGGTGAGGTCTTACGATTGACTTGTAAAGTGGCAAGATGATCCTTCTGTTCTACAATTTCTAAATTCTTGTTATTAGCAGTTTTTTTTTACGGAGATATTGTTTAACCCCTTCATGACATTATAATGTGTTAACTCATCAGAAGAACTGCAGCGATGGAGACCTTATGACGAGTTACACATTATGTAGTTAAACTGGTGCATCGTGTGCACCACCCCTTTAAAAAGGGGCCCAGGACTATGCCTCACAGCTGAGGAAAATTTCATGTATCCGATCACCACGATAACATGCAAATTAGATGGCAAAGTTAATGTGTTCACACATTGACTTTGCTTCTAATTCACTACCTGTGCTTCACATACTTATACGTCAGAAAGTGATAGGCAAGTGTATGAGAAAAAAAATTCAATACCCCTTTTAATACACCCCAATATCATAGCGGCCTTTGCAGCTACCAGCTGACACTGTGCTCCACTGCTAAGTCTATTTTCTACAACATATCCCAAATCTTTTTCATTAGTAGATTTCCCCAAGGAAACACCATTAAAACTATGTTGCATTTTTATAATTCTACCCAAAATGCATAATTTTGCAGCTGTCTACAATCAATTGCATTTGCCATTTATCTGCCCAATTACCAAATTTGTCCAAATCCTCTTGCATATACACCTAGTCCAATCACATGCTTGCTGTGACTGTTCTGTAAATGTAGCTTGCAGGTTCTTGTCCATTGGTTCTTCATTGGTAAAAACAGAAGAAAATAAATTATTTAAAATATCTGCTTTCTCTCTGTCTCCACTAACTATCTCACCCATTTCAAAAAGGACCCAACTTTTTCAGCCTTTTTGCCGTTTCTATATATAAAGACTGTTTGGGATTCCTCTAGCTCTTCTTAGCAATTGTTTTTTTCCTTCTACAATTTAGCCAATTTAATAGCATTTTTACAGTCTTTGTTGGCTTCTTTATATTTTGCAAATGCCTTTGCTGATCCCTCAGCTTTATAATGTTTAAATGCTACTTTTGTTTTATCTATTTTATATTTTATATTTTATTATATGTTACTCTGATCAGTTTCCTTTCTTCTTTATGCCCTTCATTTTGTTTTCTTTTTACAATTTTTTTTCTTTTTTCAATTTTTTTTTTAATAAATTATTTTTCTATATTAAATCAATATATTATAAATCAATTTTAATATATTAATTTAATTACATTTAACTAGAGTTGAGCGGACACCTATATGTTCGGGTTCGGCGGGTTCAGCCGAACTCCCGAAAAAAGTCTGGGTTCAGGGTCGAACTTGACCCCGAACCAGAACCTAATAATGTTAGGGGGGACCTAATGTCCCCACCCATTGCTGGTGGGTGGGGAACCTATAATAATAATGAGGGGGGGACCTAGTGTGTCCCCCCCGGTCCCCACCCATGAACAGTGGGTGGGGACCACAAATAAAGTGACTAGGGGTGCCCAGCCCCTAGTCACTCCCCCCAATAAAAAAATGACTACCTACCCCCCTTCATCTTAATAATAGTGAGGGGGTGGGCAATAAACTAACCTGTAAAAAAATAACAATTTCATACTTACCATTTAATGTCTTCTTTTTTCTAGCCCCAAAAAAGGCCAAAAAAAAACCCATAATATGCTCTGCAAATGTTAAAAAAAAAAAAAAAAAAACGAGCGCAAAAATAATAATAATCCACTGGTGGGTGAAAAAATAATCCATCTTCGCCCATGGAGGGCCCCGTGCAGACTGAATTCTGCAGGGCGGGGGAAGGCTTATAAAATTGCCCCACCCTGCAATTAAGCTCAGAGCATTCTGATTGGTTGGTTTAAGACAACCAATCAAAGTGCTCTGACAGGTAAATGAAGAGACTGACAGGAAAGTCTATCCATTTACCTGTCACAGCACTCAGATTGGTTGCTTTGAAATCCAACCAATCAGAGTGCTCTGTGTCATTTTACACAGCGTGGGAAAGTTCTTTGGAATTTTCCCACTCTGTTTAAAATGGCTAGCACTCTGATTGGTTGGTTTGAAATCCAACCTATCAGAGTCTGTGTCATTTTACACAGCATGGGAAAGTTATTTAGAATTTTCCCACTCTGTTTAAAATGGCTAGCACTCTGATTGGTTGGATTGCAAACCAACCAATCAGAGTGCTGTGACAGGTAAATGGAGAGACTTACCTGTCAGTCTCTTCATTTACCTGTCAGAGCACTTTGATTGGTTGGCTTAAACCAACCAATCAGAGTGCTCTGAGCTTAATTGCAGGGCGGGGCAAGGCTTTATAAGCCTTCCCCCACCATGTAGAGCACAGTCTGCACGGGGCCCTCCATGGGCGAAGATGGATTATTTTTTCACCCACCAGTGGATTATTATTTTTTTTGCGCTCGTTTTTTTTTTTTTTTTAACAGTTGTGGACTATATTATGGTTTTTTATTTGGCCTTTTTTGGGGCTAAAGAAAAGCAGAAAGAAAAAAGAAGACATCAAATGGTAAGTATGAAATTGTTATTTTTTTACAGGTTAGTTTATTGCCCACCCCCCTCACTATCATTAGGGTGAGGGAGGGTAGGTAGGCATTTTTTTATTGGGGGGGAAGTGACTAGTGGCTGGGCACCCCTAGTCACTTTATTTGTGGTCCCCACCTGCCGCTCATGGGTGGGGACAGAGGGTGGGGGGGCACTATGTCATTAGGTCCCCCCCTCATTATTATTATAGGGTCCCCCCTCACCTGCAATGGGTGGGGACCAGGGTGGACAATAGGTCCCCCTGTATTGTTATGATAGGGTCCCCACCTGCCGGTGGGGACTGGGGGACATTAGGTCCCCCCTAACATTATTAGATTCGACGTCAAGTTCGACCCCGAACCCGCCGAACCGGAACATCCAGGTTTCCGCTCAACTCTACTCTAAAGCCAACATGACTTTAATTTGTTTCTTCTGTTTTTGTTTCCCAAGGGTATATGTTGATATGTGTAACGTATTCCATTTGGCTTCTGTGTTTTTTTTTCAAAAAACAATCCATCCCAGTCTATTTGTTTAGGGATACCCTTAGCCTGTTAATGTATCACTATTCGCCAAGTGTTCCCTTACTTGGATGTTTACGTTAAGCTCCCCATTGTTAGTTATTAACAGATCCAGACAATCATCCATTATAGTTGTGGGTCTCTATTTATTGTGATAAAAAATTTGGATTCAGAAAACATGCTACCCTTAGTAGTACTAGTTGTTTCCACAATTCTAATCAGCAGGGACAGCTTTAAGTGTTCCTGCACCTTGTGGGGTCCCCCCCCCCCCTCTCATGCCTATCTCTTCCATCTCCCATGTATGTGTCTCTCCCTTCCCATGTTTGTCCCTTTCCTCTTTCTTACCATGTCTGTCTCTCTCCAACTCCCCCATATCTGTTCTCTCTTTCCTCCTTCTCCCCATATCTGTTATCTCTCCGCCTTCTCCCCATATCTGTTATCTCTCCCCCTTCTGTGTTTTCTGCAACAGTTGTCAAGAGTAGGACAGAGTTATTAATGAAGGACTGCATGGCTGCTGGGGGAGGTACAATGGGCGTGGTCTAATGTGAGGGGAGTATATCTACTAACAATAAGGCGGGGCTCTACCTTTGTGAATCTACTAGCAAGTTGTTAACTTCCGGTTGGGTGCTCTATTAAGGAAGATGTTAGTAGAGATGGAAGCCATTCTCGTGCTCCTGAAAGATAAGATTGCGAGGAAAGGTGGTGAATGGCTGAGGACAGCACTTAGTGCTCTCCCATTTTCGTCAGAAAAGCTGCCTCAGTGGCCAGGTCATTGTTCCCATCCAGCTGAGTCCGACTGCTCAAGAAGGATTAAGACGAAGATGATCTTTTCCTTCACTTCGGTGTTCACGTTCGTCTCGTTCTCGCGGAAGAGCTTTAGCTTAGTTCCTGCTGCTGCACTTACATCTATTCAGTCCAATACTGCAGAGTCCATTTCTTTGCCTGGTCCTGTGTCACCCATTTTGGCTCTGGCTAGTACTAGAAGCCGACAAAGACGTTTGGCATCCAGCATTAGTACTACCTCTCTGGTGTTGAATGACAGGCTGATGTCAACTGGGGCCTTGAGAGAAGATGATGTAAGGTCTTCTTCAACTTGGGCTGCCTTTTTGCAGAACTTACTGGGGGATGCCAGGGTTACCTCTGCAGACAATATTTTCTCCAGGGAGGCCAGGACATTAGTACAGTGAGTCCCCTCTCCTCCTGAGCAGACTCCTATAAGTGGCAAGGTGGGTTTTATCCAGGCCCCTTTACATGTTGATAGGGGTTCCAATTGGCCTGCACAGGCTGCCCCTTCCACTTTAATTGATAGTACTTTGGGTCCTGTCCAGGCTTCTATTTGTCAAAGCAGGGGTCATGGCATTGGTATGAGTGACAAGGGGAAACGCCTTAAAGAGCATACCCTGCCATACCACTGTTCTGTTTTCCACATATTACCTGCCAAAAATGTTTCTGGTCCAGTACTGGACCCTAAAAATTGTTATGGTCCACTGGTAAGAATGCATGGTTAGCAAAGACAGATATTTAATTCAGTGTTCACCATTGTTGCCCATCCATCCAGATTGTCAACACCTTTTAGGTTTGTTGCTTTAATGGTCAATGTTTTTACAATAGATACCTACCTATGGGCTGCTTCATTTTGTGTTCTTATTTTGAAACTTTTAGTTATTTTTTGTAGTGGGTAGTACATTTTGAAACAGGTTTCACTTCAATTGTTCATTATTTGGATGATTTTTTGTTTGTTGGTCTGGCATCTGATTCAACCTGCGTGTTTTTGCTCCATACATTCCTTTCTATTACTAAGAAATTTGAGGTGCCGGTAGCTGGCGAACCAGTTACTTCACTTTCATTTTAAGGTATTGAAATAGATAAGGTTGAAATGGTTTTTTTTGTGTTTTCCACATGACAAGATAACTTCTTTGTCAATTTTGGTTGATCAGGCTGTGGGAGCTTGCAAGCTTACCTTGAGGCTTCTTCAGTCTTTGCTTGGGTCTTTAAATTTTGCTTGCAGGTAAATGCCTATGGGCAGGTTTTTTTGTCATCTATCCTGGGCAATGGCTGTCATTAAAAACGCCTAACCATTTCATTCAAGTTACTAAGGTTATGAGAGATGACCTGGCTGTTTTGGAAGTCATATTTGCCAAATTATAACGGGAGATCGTGTTGGCAGGAGGCAACACGTGTTCCAATGGGGACTCGGAATTGTTATTTTGAGCCACTTTTGTGTTTTTTGGAGCTTTACTAGTGAGTGAATTGGTAACTCCTAGTAAATTTAAAGATGGAGTTTGGCGTTATGGGATCTATCCCTTTTCGGGGATAAGGTTACGTTTTTTAATTAGGAAATCTAAAACGGATGTGCACGACAAAGGGAGCTGGGGGGTACTTAATCGTATTGGAGGTGAAGGTTATCCTTTTGTAGTGATTCGAAATAATTACATTTTCCAGGAGATAGGTAGTTGGTTTTTGGCACATGATGATGGTTCTCCTTTAACAAGGTCTCAGTTTACACTCCTTTCAGATCAGAACAGCTACAGAGGCATCTCAAGCTGGGTTATTGGAAAGGGACTTAATGAGGTTGGGAAGGTGGTCTTCCTCACCATTTGGTTTAGTTCTATTTCAGATCATTCGCCCCTGTGCCTTTGTATTGCGGGGCATTTGTTTATCCATTGGACTGAACATCAAGCTGCTGTTCATCCTGGTGGTAGATGATTAGGATTTCATGACTTACAAGTGGTTTGGCATGGTGTTTTAGGGCTGCATTGGATGCAAGTTTTACCAGAGTTATTTATCCTGAAAGGATCTCAGCCAAAACCTAATATTCTGGTTATTACATGCAGGTGGGAATGATTTGGGTCAACAGAAAATGACTGACCTCATTAATTGCATTAAATATTATACTGCAAAAAGCTCTGCCGCATTGTCGCCCTGTGTGATAGTGTGGTCAGAAATAGTTCCTCATTTGTTAGGATATCAGGTGGTGTCACTTTGTGTCACCGATGTTTGACGGGAGAAAATACTCCTCTACTTAATGCGGATGGTGTCCATCTGAGCGATATAGGTTTGGACATTTTTCTCAGAGGTTTTCAGGAATGCCATTGAAAAAGCACTGTCTATGCTTGGGTGGGGGTGGCGTCCTTCCGAGGAGTCAGAAGGTCTTGCTGTGGCATAATGTTACCTTGCCAGGTAAGGCATTATTTACATGTACCCTACTTAAGGCAGGGGCGGGAATTGGTACACCACCATGGTTTCCGTGGCTGGCTTATGGTTAATGGTTTTGATTGGGGTTTATGTTAATATGAAATGTTCTGTGTGTTAATGATTTATGATTATTTATATTAATATATTTTGTGGTGTGTTCTGGCAAGGTATGATTATTTATAAAATGTTAATAAAGCTGTGACAGTTCTCACTCTTGCACAGTGTCTGTCTGTTTATTTTAGTTGTTTTTTCCCCCTTTATTACTTCCTCCAGCAGCCATGCTTCAGTCTGAAAAAGTGCTGTCAGGTATTCTTATGAAATCAGCAACTGTTTTTTGAGCTCAGCAGTTTCAAGTGCTTGGATCATGGGTTTAGCGCTAAGGGAAATAAGCGAGACTGTTGCTAGAGCAACAACAATAACTTGTACACTTTGTATGTAGTTCTTAAGAGATTTTTAAGTGTTGAGGAAAAACTAATAATACACATATGTATTTCTTCTCTTTACATATCTTGATACAGCACTTATTATTTCTGATGCTCTAACACTCTAGGTGGAACTTTTGTTGGACACAAAACTTTTATAGACTAACCTGCAGAATGTAGAATTTATATCTGTACTTATAGTGAATAGAGCACCAGAGCAATCCGAAAGTTTGGGACTGTCGGACATTTTCTTTATTGATTTACTTTGGTAAAAGTCTCTCATTGCTCAAAATAATTGTCACTGCAAGGAAACCACAAACCTAAAAAGTATGGGACCGATATATTGCTAGATATATTTTTTATAACCCAAAATGATACATTAAAATACCACAATATATTAATCACGTGACATGCTTTATAGCTCCTGTTTAATGTATTAACCGCTCATTTGTGGATATTATGAGCTATTTTACACATTTATGTTAAGCCGTATTTTCTAGTCATATTTTATTTACTAATCTTGTCACATTTTGCTAATGGTGTCATTAAATTTTCTCATATATCTATAAAAGTTAAGCTTAAATTGGTTCTTACCTATTAAACTTGCAAATTAAATAAATTCTAGTCAACGTGTAATGAGCTACACTGCCGTGTTTGTGATGGCATGAGCTACTGACAGATTAATCAAGATGTAAAATTAAGGAAATACATGCCTTCGAGTTTGGAGAGGATGACACAGTTAAAAAGCAAAATCTTGCCTTTTGATAGTTGTGTCTGCACTTTAAATAAACTATTGGCAACGTGTCTGTTCCTAAAAAAAAAAAAACATTAAATAAAATAATTTTAAGATTTTAAATTAAGAGACTTTAAAATGAAATAAATCTAAAATGTTTACCTTTTATGCTTTTGAAGAGGAGACATAGTAACTGGTTCAAGAAATCCAACTCTTTTAAATATAAATGCAAGAGTCTACTAAATAAATAGAGAATTTGCAGGGAATTGCAATGACTTGAGATGGGGATTTCACATTTTTGCCCAAAGTAGCCGACTTGGAAAAATTCTCCCTAAACTTTTAAATTCGGAACTCAATGCTCTGCAATTATTTCTTCATTGAGAATACCCATTAGTGTTTAATTACAGTACCTGATTGTACATTTTAAATACTGAAGGCATGCATAATGCATCTCTTTACAAAATGGCAAGACATTGAAATGGTATACACAGGTCAAATAATATAGATCCATCCAAAATTAATATAAAGCTAGAATTATTGCTAAAATCAGTATTCAAAATACCATTCCCTCATTATTAGAGTTGAGCGGACAGCTGGATGTTCGGGTTCGGCAGGTTCGGCCGAACTTCATAAAAAAGTCTGTGTTCAGGCTCGAAATTGACCCCGAACCCCATTGAAGTCAATGGGGACACAAACATTTGGCCACTAAAATGCCTCTAAAAAAGTCCTGGAAAGGGCTAGAGGGCTGCAAAAGGAATTAAAATGTGGGTAAGAGTAGGACAAGTGCCCTGCAAACAAATATGGATAGGGAAATAGCTTCAAAAAACATAAAATACATACAAATTAAAAATACAGCTGAGCCATAAAATAGCACTAGATGGAATCTTTGATTTTAGCTTTGGAAGAACCTAAATCGAAATCTAAAGCATGGCTGCCAGGAGGATCAACAGAATTATCAATTTGAGAGAGGGTTGGAGTGCAGGGTATTCTCTTTCAGTTTATACTAAGTGACCCATAGGTTGAGGAGGCGGTGACCGTTGCGGTGTAGGTGGAAGCGGCGCTGGAGGAGGAGGAGGAGGAGGAGGAGGTAGCCAGAATTTTTCAAAGTGCGCTGTAGCACAGTATTTGACGGTTCTATTAGGTCAATTGACCTATTCTTATGAATGGGGACTCTATTTCGGTTTATAGAATAGCAATAGCATTACATGTATTCCATAAACCGAAAGTCTATAAACCGAAAGACATTCGGTTTATAGACTTTCGTTTTATAGAATACATTTAATGCTATTGCCATTCTATAAAAAGAAAGTATATAAACAGAATGTCTTTCGGTTTATAGACTTTCGGCTTATGCAATACATGTAATACTATTGGCTTTCTATAAACCGAACTAGAGTCCCCATTCATAAGAAATTCTCATGAATGGGGACTCTAGTTCGGTTTATAGAAAGCCAAAAGTATTACATGTATTCCATAAGCCGAAAGTCTATAAACCGAACGACATTCGGTTTATAGACTTTCGGTTTATAGAATACATGTAATGCTATTGGCTATTCTGTAAACCAAAAGCCTATAAACCGAACGTCGTTCGGTTTATAGACTTTCGGCTTCTGGAATACATGTAATGCTATTGGCTATCTAGAAACCGAACTAGAGTCCCCATTCATAAGAAATTCTTATGAATGGGGACTCTATTTCGGTTTATAGAAACCCAATAGCATTTCATGTATTCCATAAGCCGAAAGTCTATAAACCGAACGACATTCGGTTTATAGACTTTCGGTTTATAGAATACATGTAATGCTATTGGCTATTCTAAAAACCGAAATAGAGTCCCCATTCATAAGAATTTCTTATGAATGGGGACTCTAGTTCGGTTTCTAGATAGCCAATAGCATTACATGTATTCCAGAAGCCGAAAGTCTATAAACCGAAAGTCTATATGACCTATTAATTCTTTACATTTGCAGTATAAATAATAATAAACCATTCTGTAAAGTTCTGAAAGTAGACCAATCAGCAGAAACAATCCATTGGGTGGATATGCGGAGCTGTCTTAAAGTGGACTGGTCATCACTAATTCTGTTTGCACCATTACACAGCATATGCTGTACCGGAAGCCTGAAAGAAAGATGAGACAGAGGAAATATGATAGAAACATTTAAATACATAAAAGGAATCAACACGATAAAGGAGGAGAGTATATTTAAAAGAAGAAAAACTACCAAAGAGGACATTGTCTTAAATTAGAGGGGCAAAAATTTAAAAGTATTATCAGGAAGTATTACTTTGCTGAGAGGGTAGTGGATGTATGGTATAGCCTTCCTAGATATTAGATAAGGCTACACCTATCATACAGAAGGTAACATTATTGAGAACATGTGTGACCTGTAAACACTATTTATTTGTTCTCTATGTGATATTTTGATACAGGCATACTCAGAAAGCAGCAGGATTAAAAACAGAACTGGAGAATCATCTATAAAATGTTATTAGTGTACCAAACAACAAACAGATTGCAAAACACATGGCATTTGGTAACAGCAATAATTTGGTTTCAAATTATTTAGCTATCAGACATCAGGGAATACTTGTATTATTATGCAGAATAACACACGTCCTATAAAACTTTCATATTACCTCGTGGAATACAATAAATAAATACATAAATAATAGTAGAGATGGGTGAAATGTCACAGTTTTTGCTTCCAGCTGAATTTGAAAATTAAATTTCCTTTAAAACTTGTCAAAGGAAAAAAGAACAATTGTCTTCATCTTAAACACAGATAGTTTTCTAAAAATTAGGTGTGATTTTGTAGACTGAATTCCAGACCTATAAATGTATTTACAGTGTGTTGTACCAAAAATAATACTTAATAATTTACAAACAATTTTGTTTTCTAATATCCTGCGGGGATCATGCCCCACACAAAACAAATAAAATATGTATCTATATATAAAATGTAAACCATACCAGCAGTAATATAAAAGAAAACGTAAAGTACATACATTGACTTGGCTTAAGGATATTGGCTTACATAACTGAAATTATTAATACACTGGCTAAATTTGTTGGTGCTTAAATATAAAATAACAAGTGATGGAATTTGGTCCTAGAGGTCATAGTGAAGATCTTCCCCTCACATTCATCAGTGTGCTGGAGATATATGTACATATATGGTGGGATTGACTTGGTCGACAACCATTATGGAATATAGTACATGGTATTCTTCATGCTAGGAGTAGCAGATAAAGCTAGAAAGCCAGAAGTTGCTCTTTTATACATATGCTTATGTAAACTAAACCCCAAATTGTATTACCTGGCTATCCATGTATTAAAGGCAGTTAAATATCTATTGATTAAGAACTGGAAGTCCAAAGGTATTCCGACATGGTCTCACATAAGGAATCAAATAAGGCATCAGTTAGAGTTGGAGAAAAATGTTGATATATTTACTAGAAAAGGGCTAGAGATCGGAAAAGAAAAATATAAAGAACAATAAGATAGTGATCTTGCATGGAATTGGGAAAATTCATCCTTGGGCAGTGGGTTCGGGAGATGTGTCCCAGATGTACCTCATTATGTCTTTTATTATGATATTGTGCCAAATGAAACAATAACTATAAAAAATTGTTATTTAAAATGTGCCAAATAGATTAATGTGGAAGTTTTATTCTGTCTGTTTCTTGTTTTATCCTTGTATGTATAGGTACTTAGTAAAATATTTATATATAGTTATGACTGTACAAAGTACCTGTGTATGTAATGTTAGTCTGTACTTGTATCTTGGTATTGTATATGTCTTCCTTTTGATCAATTTGATAAATAAATATTCTATATAAAAAAAAAATGAAAAGCATATTCATTTTAAAAGCCTAGACTTTCATTTAAACATAACTTACGCTTTTTGCCAACGGTTCAATTTTATCTATAATATTAGTTAAATATTACATAATTTATAAAATGATTGGGAATTCAGAGGCAAGACACAGGAAGAAAAAAAAATCTCTTTTTCATTTCTGTGTTACATGAAATATTAAATAATTTGGCATTTAGTATGGAATTTTGGAAGGTACGGACTATGTACCATAACATTGTATATCCATACTGTTACTTACAAAACAATACTTCATATATCACCCACTGATTGTTCTCTGTGTGACAATAAATGATAGCTTAATTATATAAACAGTTCAATTTCAGCAATATCATCCTATGGTGCTGTTGTATTATTTCCTTATGTCACAGCATATGTTTCACAGCTGTAAACAAGACAGTAGTAATGTATTTTGTTTTCTTATGTTTATATAAGAAATTGATTATAATAAATTGTAAAAAACATTGACGTTCATATTGCCATGCGTATAAAATCCCAAAGTACTGTTAAAAACACAATAAAGCATGCAGTGTCCTAAATATAATTTTAGATAAGGGCTGTATTATGTACAAAAATACATAGATATAATATAGTAGCTACTAAACACTACATGTAACGTTTAAAGGGGTCATGTACTAAACAAGTGCAGTGGAAAAAATATTGGCTTTTAGCAATTTTTAGTGCTAATAAAAAGGGCAAACAACTGTTTTTATTCTAAAATATGCCTGTTTCTTCACAGTTTGCTCATATTTGCAATTAGAGTGTTAAATGTTTAGTGCATTGCAAAAGAAGCAAAAAACAAAAAGAGTGTTCATTTTTTTTAAGTACATGCCCCCATACGTGAGTTGTTATACTACTTATCTCCCCAAAGCTGTGTTACTTTACATCTGTCTGGAACCACCCAGACACCAACCCACCCATCCACCCAATCCGCCCACCCACCCATCCCATAAACTGAACAACGTTCGGTTTATAGACTTTCGGTTTATAGAATACATGTAATGCTATTGGCTTTTCTATAAACCGAAAGTCTATAAACCGAACGTCGTTCGGTTTATAGACTTTCGGCTTATGGAATACATGTAATGCTATTGGCTATCTATAAACCGAACTAGAGTCCCCATGCATAAGAAATTCTAGTTCGGTTTATAGAAAGCCAATAGTATTACACGTATTCAATAAGCCGAAAGTCTATAAACCAAAAGACATTCTGTTTATAGACTTTCTTTTTATAGAATAGCAATAGCAGTACATGTATTCTATAAAACGAAAGTCTATAAACCGAATGTCTTTCGGTTTATAGACTTTCGGTTTATGGAATACATGTAATGCTATTGCTATTCTATAAACCGAAATAGAGTCCCAATTCATAAGAATAGGTCAATTGACCTATTCTTATGAATGGGGACTCTATTTCGGTTAATAGAATAGCAATGGCATTACATGTATTACATCTGAGAGTCAAATAGAACCGTCAAATACTGTGCTTACAGCGCACTTTGAAAAATTCTAATTGTTTTGGGTGCTAAATAGTACATTTCCGTCTTGCGGTGCACTTCATATCTGAGAGTCAAATAGAACCATCAAATACTGTGCTTACAGCGCACTTTGAAAAATTCTAATAGTTATGGGTGCTAAATAGTACATTTGCATCTTGCGGTGCACTTCATATCTGAGAGTCAAATAGAACCGTCACATACTGTGCTTACAGCGCACTTTGAAAAATTCGGGCTACCTCCTCCTCCTCCTCCAGCGCCGCTTACACCTACACAGCCACGGTCACCGCTTCCTCAACCTATGGGTCACTTAGTATAAACTGAAAGAGAATACCCTACAATCCAACCCTCTCTCAAATGGATAATTCTGTTGATCCTCCTGGCAGCCATGCTTTAGATTTAGATTTATGTTCTTCCAAAGCTAAAATCAAAGATTCCATCTAGTGCTATTTTATGGCTCAGCTGTATTTTTAATTTGTATGTATTTTATGTTATTTGAAGTTATTTCCCTATCCATATTTGTTTGCAGGGCACCTGTCCTACTCTTACCCACATTTTAATTCCTTTTGCAGCCCTCTAGCCCTTTCCATTACTTTTTTAGAGGCATTTTAGTGGCCAAAAGTTTGTGTCCCCATTGACTTCAATGGGGTTCAGGTTGGGGGTCAAGTTTGGGGGTCAAGTTCGAGCCCGAACCTAAACTTTTTTCCATCCAGGTGTCCGCTCAACTCTAATCTTGATGTCTTATAAAATGCAACACACCAGTCTCAAACTGCAATATTCAATGTAGATCCTTTCCCCATGTTTTAAGTTGTATATGTTGCGATGGATGTTGCGTAAAACATATTAAATCTAATGCTCTGGCTACACACTTATCTCCTTTCTCAAAATTCATAATACTGTTTACTTTACTGATGTGACAGAATTTAAAGGCCCCAGTGAATTTATTTCTAATGCAAAACTACAGGAAAGCGGTAATTTGTTTTAAAGTGAAATTTAACATACATAAACTCATATGTAATCAATAGAGAAAATAAGCTAAGTAGAAATGCCCCTTTAAAGGTTTTTTTTTATTTTGTATAGGCGTCATCATATTATTGCTAAAAAATGTTTTTCTCTATAAGCACACTATTATATAATTCCCTTTAACCTGGTAACGTCAAAACAACATTTTGTTTTGACTAGACAATCTCTCAAAATGCACTTTATGTGAACCTTTCGATGTAGTCTTTTGTGGTTAAGCTTAAAACTGTCCAATTTTAAATAATGACTTAAGAGGAAGCAGGGGTGGAATTGGAAAGGAGCTTTATAGCTGTTTTTATGTATAATGGCAAAAAATTGTTTGTTTCAACAATGGACAGTTAAAAAATGGACATTTCTGTCTATAGCAAGAGAAACCATACAAATACATCTATAGCGCAATATAGAGAAAACAGATTTCTACAGATGATATAACACATAGTGACAAAGATGTGGAGCTGTCAAAATTGAAAAAAATGTGATTGCTCTATTACACATGTCACAAAAAAGGATATTTATATTGCTTTGGAACAAATCTAGGTTTATATGTTATACATGGGATGAAATGAGTTTATTCTTGAGACTAAAAGCAAACCATTTATCATTTTGTGTTGCAATTAAATAAAAACCCAAATTGTCTTATCTTAAAGGCACTGTATTACATAAACATTGACATCATCTGTGGCAAACTGCTTTTCTATGGGAAATGTATAGTTTGAATACTGTGCCTCAGGTGATATCATAATCAGGAAACTCCACAGACATGTTTTTTTTAATTATATTTTATTAAGTTTTATTTTTTTTATATTATGATTGCCATATACAGAAACTTATACAAATATTCAGTACAATGAAAAGGAAATCACAGAGTGCAAAAAACTTTGCTCAATCATACAACACAGTCATCCCGGAATAGAAGTGAGCATGTTTGGTAAAGAGAACTAACTTTGCCAAATAACCAAATCTGTCTAACATTAAGATAATATCCTGGAATAAGAATTAACAATATATACAAAGCATTGAAGCAATACGGACATCGTGGTTGTACTGCCCTGTGTAAATGGTGTATTATTGGTCCTAATATACCAACACAATTATGAGGGCTGTGTTTTTTATCCCGGGGTTGAAATTACCATTTTAAGTACACCACTGTATATATTTAGGAGAAAACACACTCACGCATATATACTTTATGCAAATACATTATTGAGACTTGATCATAGTATTGTTAAATAATATTTTGCTCTACATAGGCTGTCTGTGTGTATAACAGTGCATGTTGCAAGCCATTATATGTATACATTTTTTTATTGAGGTATACTCCAATAAACCTTGACGTTTTAAGCTAAACTACAAGGGTTATTCACTAAAAAAGGAGTTTCAGGAGAGTTGAGTTGAGATGAACATTTCCTCTCACCAATTTAGTTATAAATTATGCAGGTACAAACCTAGTTAGTTTGCATAGTTGGGGAAATCACCAACTTTATCCGTGAACAATGAATAGCTAAACTGGTGAGACGAAATGTTCATCTCACCTGAACTCACCTAATCCCACCTCAACTCACCTGCAACTCACCTTTTAGTATATTGCCCCATTAACTCCAGTGAAGCTCCCATTATTTTTACAGTTTGCTCTATAATAATACTATGTTATAATTCTCTTCAACTTGGCAATGTCAAAACAACTTCTTGAATACTGAATTTAATTTTGATATAGTTTATGAAAAGAATAAACATAAAAAAAAAAAATATATATCATTTTAAAATATATAATTATTGGATAATAGGTGGAGCTGTGACAGAGCACGCATGCTACACACTCTCTGGTGCTCAGGCATTTGTGCTCTGAGGAGATGCAGCTTGGCCCTTCTTGATGATCTTTGTGAGAGTGCCCCTTCTCTTTCGTGCAGAGGCAGCAGACAGAGGTGTCACTTAGAACTTGGAGCTTTACTGCCCTACCTGGGGGATAAGAAAGAAAGCCAAGTTTAAGAGCTCCAATGAGAATGTTGTTCTATATGTTTATGTACAATATGGCTCCTCTGTTTATTTGAATACCCTCATCTATCAAGATTTATTGAATTGACTTTAGCTCTGTGTTTTTCATAGAAAAATTGCTATCTTGAGAATATATTGTGGAAAGTGGAATTTATGGTTACTTATTTGAGAGGCTCCTAACCCAATACAGGTGGTTCCATAAAACATTTATGTATTTTGGGGGCCAATTGCCTAACATTTTTTATGATCACACTTAACCTATAAACACACTTTCTACTATTTAATTGACAACCCTCACTTGAAATAAGGTGACTTCCTATTGTTACCTGGATGCCTATGTATTCCATAAAAGAAAAATGTTTTGCAACATAATTAACACTATTGAATTGGTGGTCCCCCCCCCCCCCCCCCAAGTGTAAACACTATGTAATGAGAGTCTGAAGCTGGTCATTATATATGATTAATACATAGTGCTCCTTGAGGTGGCAGATGGAGTGTTGAACAGCTGCATGCAAAATAGAGCCTAGCAGAGGAAAATATGTTATTGACATTGGGGATAATCGCTTAAAGGCCATACTATTTGAATAGCTTCTATAAACATCCTCCACATGACTTGAGGGTGACTCCTATTTGCTGCAGTGGCGTCCCTACCACTGGTGCAGGGGTTGCAGCTGCGACTGGGCCCGTCACTCCAGGGACCCGGCTGCCCCGTCGACCCCTGCAAAAAAAAGTGTGCGCAAACTTGGGCCCCCGCTGCCCGTGTGACTGTCTCATGTTAGATTACTCATGTAGTCTATTTATGTATGCAAATATTTTTAAACATAACTTTGTATATGATAAAAAAAATTGTTGGTAGAAAATCTAATGCTTACATAAATTCTAGCCTGTTATTAGTAATTCTATTCTGTACAAAAGAGAAAAAAGAATGAATACAAACTAATCATTTACAAAATTATTGAAATAATGTCAGTCTACAAAATCAATTTTAAGTTAATTAAAATTCCTAAGGGCTCTTCCTTTAGCACTGAGCAATACCGAATAACATTTATATAGGTAGTCAATATTAATTATCATCATCTCCATATTAAGCTATGAAAAAAATCACTGCTTGCTTGATTATGTTGATAATATGTCCACAAGTATTTTTTCTGCTGATATGATGTCCTAATGAGTAAATAACTGAAGCCAATTATGTGAATTCTTATAGTAAGTGGATTGTTGTGTATCAGGAAATCCATGCAGCCTTATATTACATATAAATCTTTTACAGATCTAGTGTTCTTGCTTTCGGAATTAAACTATATCCTTAAATGTTGCAAACGGCTAAAAATGCATCATTTGCTCAGTTGTCCATAGCTGCTGAACCATATGTAAAAAATAAAAATAGGACTTTAAATTGGGACATGCCTGTTATTAGTTCTGAGACAAAATAGGATAGTGGAATTCTCTTATTAGCACACAAGTGTGAATCACTTTACTTACAGAATGCAGCTGGTTCACAAAAGGAGGACAAACTTTTCAGGACACTCCATTCATCATTCTGATGGCAAACCAAGCTAAGCCAGTGTTCAGAAAAGGCATTTAAAGATGTATATTATTATATTGCAGTCCAAGTGATATTTAAATAAACACATTTTTTTGTTTGTTTGTTTTTTGTCTTTTTTGTTGTTGTTTGTTTTTACATGATCTACCAGGGCAACGTCATAAAATGGCTGGTGGTATACGGTTAATTTTTACAGATTAGACTGACAATATAAAACCTATGGTGTCAATCAAAGAAGTGCAAAAATAACTGAACCCATAATTTGAAAACTAGCCAGTCTTTTAAACTCGTAATCTCTTTAACTGTTTAACCTCAACATTAATGATAGAATTGATATATTTAGTGGATATAAACTAAATAGAAAAGTACTAATACTATCTTCAATATCCGACAGATATATATTTGTTCATAAACATATCCTCAAATATATGTTTATTTAAATTTTAGAATAGGAAAAGTTAAGATGCTTTTTTACTTGTGTTTTTCCGGGTTCTTTTATGCATTTATGATCAATTTCATATGTTTTGTTTAAAGAATGGGACATCTTTGTCTGGCTGCTACTCAAGGAACATCTGAAAAATTAACCATTCATTGATGGATATATTAGCACTTTACTATACTGGAGTGTCATTTGACTATAGCCCATTATTACACTGCAAATTCATGTTAGATGATTTTAATGTCATTACTTAACCCATTCGCCACCTTATGATGAGTTGAATTCCTTTTTTGAATGTTTAACCCATTCTGGTCAATGCTGTACATGCACAGACTCATAATGCAATGCATTGGTGACAATGCTGTCCATGTACAGGCATTTAAAATGGCACAATTGCAATGTTTTGCTCTGATTAGTCCCATTAGTCCCATCACAACTTTCCTGGAATTTTTACAAGTGAGGCTATCCAGGAAAGCAAAAAAATAAAGAAAAAAAATGGCCTCCCATGGGGCGCTTTAAAGTGATCTGTCAATTACACCCTCTCACCCTATACAAATTGAGTGAATGATGTACCAGGCTATCTTGATGGAAAAGAAAAGGTGCTGTTTAGCCAGGATTAGCTGAGACAGGCTGTCTCAGCCATTGCAGCAAGGGATCTGATTAGTCTATAAGTTATTCACACCCCATTGCCATCCTCCACCAAATTTGGGGGGGATGGTTTGGATGAGTTGATCCTGGTTGAGTTAGGCAGACCAGGATCAACTATTATTTTTGCATTTATTGAAGTGATCACTGTGAAAATAAATCACATTGATCACGTGCAATACATGAAAAAAATACAATAAATGGCAATCACTTGTTGTGTGAACAATTATTGTTAAAATCCTCCCTCTCTCTCACTGACACATTCTGATCTTATGTCAGAGAAAGGAGAGGGATATACTGAGTACCAAAAAGAATCAAAAACACACACAAAAAAAAATATTGAAAAAAAGGAGAAGAGAAGGAGATGTTTAATATAGGTATGTATTGTATATTTTTAGTAGGTTAGAAGATAAGCTACTGCTATGATAATGACGTGTAGGCTCAAAACATTTTATCTGTCTTTGATTTAGACGTGTGTAACCAAACTGAATGTGTAGCAATGGTGAATGACAGTGACAGATTTATCAATGTATTTGATCAATACATATGTCCATAAATGTGCATCAGAAGGTGACCCAATCCCTTGCTTGGAACTATAGACCCTGAATTTTTAGAAGTAGAATCCACTCAGTCCATGGGAAATTTTAATTTGAAAATGCTGGTTTTTGGTTTGTATTTATCACATAGCATAATAGGTTTGTATTTATCACATAGCATAATTGTTCATGATATATAACTAATTAATGTAATTAATGCTCAGAAGTTATATATCTTCTTAAGTATTTTTGTTTCAGATATTTTCACTTAATTTTATGACAAAAAAGATATTGTGTTTTATTTTTAAGCAAACCTTCGAATTTTACAATCCTTGTCAGACTTCTGATCTATCACAGGCTTATTTAGCCTTTCTGAACCTTTTAAATACTTGTATGTCTGAACAGCATTAAACATTAAAAAAAAAAATCTTAAAAGATGGTAAAGTGGTAAATGCAGGTACTTTGCCTTTCTATTAAAATAAGAATGTAAATGATTTATCACTTCCTGCACTCTTAGAGCATTTGAGTACTACTTATAGGTTATAAAAAATCTTTTCTTTTTTTTCAGTTAGAAGCAAAAGTCTTGAATAAAAGAAAAGTTGTATAATTTGTCTTTTTTATATTTTGGGTCATGTTAATGAAAATGTTCTGTACCACTGCATGCATCATTGAAAAATATTTAGGGTTCAATCAGTTAACTAGGTAATATATGGCTATTTTCAGAGATAAGCACCATCCTTACTCAAAGTTGCTCATATTTACAGACAATTGTAATGATGTTCTACAAACCTCAGCACAGATTGTCATGGACACTTTTGTCCTTAAACAGACAATTTTCCTATTGCTTGTTATTTTCCTAATGATTGTACATTCACTTTTTATTGATAACACACATTACATTGGAAATATACACAATGTTCCAGGTACTTACTGGGTAGCTGCACAAATATATCACTGTGGAGTAGCGTCCTCTACATGTGACTCAATCATTTAAGTAACATAGTAAATTAGGTTGAAAAAAGACATAAGTCCATCAAGTTCAACCCTTATATCTACTGTTCCCCCTTTTGATCTAAAAGAAGCCAAAAACCTCTAAGGAAGATATTTCAAATGTTTCCTCCTAGGGGGAATAACCACTTCTTGACTCCAAAGGGTAATCGGATTCCTCCTTGGATCAAGAAGCTCTCTTATTAATGCTTATTCTATTATTAATAGTCCTGTATGTCCTGTTTTTTTTTTTTTTTTTTAATCTTCCAGACCATTTTTCAATGTATCTATTGTAGTTGATAGCACCACCTCTCTTGGCAGTGAGTTCTACAAAATGTTGTTTTCATGTAAGTTAGGTAGACTGCACCTGGGTGTAATGTTGACCATACTTGGCCTACAGGTTATGCAAGTCCCGGTCATAGGTTCAATGTTGCTAGGAAATGGTGTAGTACAAATTGAAGTGGAAAAAAATCAAAACTTGAGAGTGAAGTATTGCAACACAAAATAATATGTTAGTGAATGTATCCCCAAAGATAAATCGAATAAAACTCAGCATACCTGCTCTTCAAATCTCCCAGCAGATTT
Source organism: Pelodytes ibericus (assembly GCA_036172795.1). Lineage (NCBI taxonomy): Eukaryota > Metazoa > Chordata > Amphibia > Anura > Pelodytidae > Pelodytes > Pelodytes ibericus. The sequence goes on from CM069861.1 coordinate 41,038,989, forward strand.
TTGATAGCATAGAGAATTTCTTAGCTTGCATTTTACCCAGCAGCTTAGATAGAATCTCAAAAGGACCAGGAAATGCCCTCTCACAACACTATATGAGACAGTTTAATAAGAAATGTTCATATATTTTCCATTAGGCATTCATTCAACAGGTTTCATGAACTTGGACAGATAAAGAAGAGTGTCTCTGAATGTTTTCAGTATGTGGCTAGATAACTTGTCATAGTAAAATAGTGAATAAGCAACTATTGACTATATGTTTCCAAACAAGGCAAACCAATGTCACAGTTGCTAATAAGCAGAATGAAAATGAGTAATCAATAATTTAATCACATACTTAATGATTCTGCCATAATGTATTTTCTTTTATCTGTACCATGAAAGTTCCCAAAAAAGATCATCATTAATTACATATAACTTTACATTGGTATTTGTACAAAAAAAGGAATTTGGACAGTATTCAAGTTTGTATTTAGTAAGAATTGTATGCACTGCACATAGAATACTTTATAGTCAACAGTACTGTTCTTTGCAACATAGAGCTCAATAAACAAATTTCACCAAAAAAACTTACCTAAATGTCAGTACTTAAAAAAAGTGCAGTCATGAAGCATTATAACAATTACATTTAGATTGCCTCTGCAATAAAATTGGTAAAAAGTATCTTTTTTTAGAATATTTATTTTGCCTTCTCTGCAATCAAAAGACTTGGATTTGGAAATGTAGAATTTTATAAACATACTTTTTTTTTTTCAACATAACTACTCATGTCATTAGGTAAAATGCAAGAATACATACCTTAGTAGGGTCCCTGAAATCTGGTTACTTAATCCTAAACCTGAGTGATATTGATTTCAACAAAAGATAATGATACATGTTTGTTCATGACTCTCACTGCCCTGGGTATATCTACAGATGCTGGCTTTCAACCAGCAGTGAAAGAAAAAACGTTCTTGTTGATTATCTCGGAAGCAGAAAAGAATTCCATCTTTGAAAAATGGGTACAGTCACAACCACCAGTGTTGGAAATTATACAATTCATTTTCCAGGCTAAAAATTTATTTTCTAGACAGGCTGGATTGATGTATCTTTACATGGAATATAAAGCTAAAATGTTTTTAAACATTTGGTCCGCATATATTGCAACTTTGCATATGTCAACCGTATCTCCTGTTTCTCTTTTAACTGGATTCCAGACATGGGAACACTTAGAGCCATGCATCCCATATCAGAACTTGAATTTCATTACAAAACTAAATGTTGCACCTCAGATTGTCTTGTCACATAGGATGGTGTTGTATATCATTAACGGTTTCATAAAGGGCTAAACGTGTGACCATCCATCTCATACCTATGATCAGAAACAAAGAGAAAAACACAGGCAGAAAGGTGCAAAACATAAATAACAAAATGGTGGTATATTAAATTTACTGATATTTAATAGTATAATAAAATATTCTAAATACAAATGTATTTGTATAATAAATAAGCATAAAAACAATAATAATAATAAAGGGTATAACAAAATATTCTACAAATGTATACGGATAATATATAAACATAAAACAATAATAATAAATGGTATAATAAAATATTCTACAAATGTATTTGTATAATATATGAACATAAAAACAATAATAATAAATATGACAAATAGTATAGTGTAAAAGGTAACAGTGCCTGAGAACACAGGCAATAAAGACTGGGGCAAAAACAGCAGAATATACTCCAAAAGTAAAAGCAGGAACACACCGCGAATAAAATGGAGGTGTGGGTTCGCGTGAGGGGAAAGATCCTATGCCACAGTTCGAATGGATAATAAGTAGCCTCATAAAGCTGAAAGGTAGATTGCAATAAAGTCACCAGCTTCAATAGGGACAAGGATCACAAGCATAGATGGGCGGAATAATAAGTGCTAGAAAGGCCACACAAAGCAACTGGAAGAAAAAGGATGTCTAAAGTAATGCATCATTATTTTCTTTTGGACTTTTATTCTGATTTGACTTGATTACTATCATTATTGAACTGGTATTAATTTCAGATTATTATTACTATTAGTATTTTGCATTATTTCTTATTTTTTTCACTTAAGTTATTTCTATATTAGTAACATTTATTACATATGATTATGTGGGATTTTTGAGCATTTCTATATTTGTGTTTTTTTTAAATTATAGTGCAGGTGACATTTTCTATTTTTATAGTATTCATCTTATACCTGAGATGATGTGTATGATTATAAATTGTGCATTAATTTTATTCTGCTGCGTGAGATATTCACATGATACTCAATTTCGCTGGAAGTACTTCTTTGCATAAATTGTATTTCCCTTCATCTTTGAATAAAACGTTTATTTCATTTTTTTTAGGTGCTTTACATTCCTGTCTTTTGCAGTGTGATCCTGGTGTGATTTAGTATGATCTCTATCAGTGAAGACCTTTGCTGACCCTGAATTTTCATGTAATGTATCAGTCTCCCCCTTTTGCAAGATGAAAACCATCTTGAATGAACAATGCCTGAGCATTGTTTACTGGATTATGGCAAACTGCTCATCAAATTAGGTTTTCTGGTTGTTATAAGGAGTTTCAAGTCCTCTGAAGAGGTCGTTTCTGTTAAGGACATTGCCATCATTTCTTACTAGAAGAAGGAATGTGTGAGTAAGTTAGTATGGTAAAGATTCCTTTAACTTCTGCTTGTTTTACTAGTGTGTAAACCTGGCATACATCTTTCCAGATAATAATAAGGAAGTAGTTTTTATTGATACATGTCAGGGTTGCCTCTCAGTAGTGACATAGCATGTCCTAATTGCATTGACGCCCATTCATCCAATCAGAGCAGTCTCTTGCTGCATGCCGTTCATATGTATCATATCTGATGGATGCTGACTATCATACTTATGAGTAGGCACTTGTATTGTGAAACACTTTAGGTGACTCTTTTTCTGACCCACTTGTAGCTACCAGTTGATAAAAGTTTTTTTTCCTGGCATTATTTTCCTTTAGGGGGTGTGCCCCTTGCTACTCAGATGCCGACTGTCTCTCTGAGCTAGCATAGAAAGTCCTTAAATTTTACATATTATCAACAGGCGGCACCTAGATAGAGTCTCCTACATTATTTATATATAAAAACGAATGTCTCTCACTGTGGTAGCAAGTGGAACACCATGCCTGATTCACAGGGCAGCTAAATGACATAGCAGCACCAATAGATGTGTTCGTACCAGACACAACAAACATAACTCCAGCTGAGAGGAATTACATGTATCCTCCAAAGCTATTGGTTGTGCGCGGAGCAACTGATGCACCCACACACCAATGACAGAGAGAGAGAGAGATGTTCATTCTACCATCTTCCTTAGCTTCCACAGTCCACAGCTGATCCAATGGCAGCCAATTAGTCCTGCTTTAGCCAATATATTTTGAACAATGCAAAAAATGAGCTAGGTTCAAATTGCCTTTTAATCAAATAGGAGTGCCTTCTGTCAAATTAAAACTTTTTTTTAGGATTTAGTTCCTCTTTACATGATAACATCCAGAGTCTGTAAGTAAAGGTATATTATAAAAATATAGATATTTTTTTCTTTAAAAAATACAGGTGTTTTTGGTAATACTTATGCCAGAATCATTAACTAATTTGTCTGAGGATTTTATAGTAGGTAGTTTAAAGTAGTAGTTAGTATAAATTGCCAACACATTCTATTCTTCTACATACTCTCCTGAACGAAAAAGATGACTTGGTTCACAAATAACATATGGACTAATCAAACATTTCGCTATTAGCATTACCAAAAACATCCACATTTTTGAAACATATATATAAAAAGCCATTGCTAATATTATGCTCTGGGTGATATAATGTAATATTTATTACAGAAAATATATGCTTCACCCGCAAGGTTTGTAAATAATAATTGCATTTCTCATTGACTTTGTTTATACATTCTTGAAAGTAACCATATGGAAATAGTCATTTTTAATTACAGGTCTATAAGATTGAAAATGTATTATTTATAGGACAAAGGGCAAATGTATACAAAATGCATTATAACTGAGCATCAAAGTATATTGCTTTTAGCTAGCACATTATAATGTAACATCATTTAGTTATTTTGTTTTTATGAAATTATATTATTAGGATGCACTTATGTATACTATTTATATGCTAAACAATGAATATCCTACATACCTTAACCCATTCCTGAAAAACTATCCCGTTGAGGCCAATGGACATGTCTGTCACGTCATGCATACCATAATCACGATTTGCACAGTACAAGGAAACAAAGAAAAGACAGGAGCAAGCATAAAACATAAAGATAGCAAAGCAAGAAGGATACAGAAATCACTAGATACAGCACATGGCTGATGCCTGATAGACTGAGCATAATAGGGAATGTAGTCCACAGAGCAGTATTTAAATCTTACATTTTTGAAAGCTGCAATGACTGTATCCCAAATTTGGCTCTGTACTTGTCCCAGAAACCTGACAAACCTATGAATGTGGGTTATCATTGTACTCAGAGGAAGTTGCTGGACATACATTGTGGTGTTGTTTGGTAGCTAGACATAACATCTGTAAGCTCGTGTGTGTGTGAAACAAACACACAAAAATGACTATTGCAAATGGTGGCAAAGATTGGTGGTAGAATGGCTTCATAAAATGTGCCAAACTACTGTTATACTGTTATACTGTGTATGGGAAGGGGCGTGTCAGTGCAACAGTGCATGCAACTGCACATGTGCAATACTCACTCACCTCTAATGCCAATTCTTATGGTCATGAAACATACTGTGCCATGTAAAGTGGGACATTTGGGGGCTTTGAATGTGTGTGTCATTTTTGGGGATTTATGCACATACTTTCTGTCTGCTAGAGCAGTTTCTGATTGCAAGTCTATGTATTCAAGTCTCTAGTGGAAGAAAAAGAACAAATTGTAATTGTAAATTACAGCATAATATGCATTTGAATCTTATTCCCACCACTGATCACATAACATCCATATTTCTTATATCCAAATTGGATGGAAGTTTCTTTATTCCCTGCTATACATTGTACAGTTGGAAATTCATTACAGACCCATTGAGCAGTGCATGAAATAAGTAACTCAAAAATGGAAAACCACTATACCTTATTAATGTAACATATAAAAAGAGACAAGGAAATGAGATACCAATAATTTAATACATAATATGATTTAGAACTTAAACTAAATAGGCAATAAATTGCTGCTTCTAAGGATTTCTATTTAAGGATTACAGTGCCTTGTCATTTTTGTGCATCCCTTCAATAAATTTTAACTCAATATAACAAAAGCTATGTAAATCTAGTAAATTCCTCCTCCCACTTTTTTGCAGAGATGTTTTCTGTTAGCATATGCTCTAAATTTACATGAAAATATGGAATAGAACAGCATGTCTTTCCTAAAGAAGGTGACTGAAAAAGAAGCCATGCTGTTTTCTTGATTACAACGAGACCATTTTTTTTTGAAGGGGCAGTTACACAAACAGTGTCTGAAAAAAAAAATACATACTGCATCATGTAAAGTAAAAAAAAAAAAAAAAAAGAAAAATGTCATCAGTTCTTTACTCACTACTCTTTATCGCCTAAAAACTGCAAATAAAGTATAATCAAGTTTTGACATGTGGCTCCCATTTTGCTTTTTAATCTTAGGTTATTCAGGGCATGTCCAGAAGCCATAAAATACTGACGAGGCCTATGATAGGCTGAAACGTAGGTCCGTGGTTGCTGTGTTTCTAGTTCAGAGGAGGCTATCATGTATTTAAGGTCGGGACTGCCCTGATGGATGGGAACAGTCTGATATGCAAATGGTGAGGCCTACTCTGTAATGGTGACAGTTTGCATAAAATAGTGATGCCCCTAGTGAGTAGCTACCATCCTATAGGGCTAGCTATTTCAGCAATGTCAGTTCTCAGTTTAAGTAGTGCTCCCACTTTGTTTTATAGTCCTGCCTATTTCCTTAAGTCCTCCTTATTGGATGTCTTTGAATTTAGAGGGCCCTAAGAAATTATTTTCAATAAACAACTACAGGAGTATTGTAACTTGTTTTATAACAAAGATAAGTGCATTTCATAAACATTAAACACACGTACAACATACAGAAAATAAGCTAGATAGAACTGCTCCTTTTATTAATATATTTTTAGCACTTTTTCTTTTTAATGCAATATTTTGTTTTAGTCCAAAATCTGCATTTTCTTCCACTTATATATTCACGGTAAAGTTTTATATATACAATACATTTTGTTTGTACAGTGTTGTGAAAAAGTAGCATAATAACATGGTTCCATTACTCTTGTAATAAAGATTGAAAAGTTCAACCTTTCATACATCTTATCTTAATTCTAAGAACTAGCTTTGTAAATACCACTTTGTTAAAAAGGCATCATTTGTTTCTGTTAGAACAACCTTATGGATCAATGAAACTTACAGATTTCCCATTGCAACTTTATCTCCAGCAGTATATTGATACTTTGGAGAGAGTTCAAAGAAGAGCTACTAAACTGGTTCATGGATTGCAGGATAAAACTTCCCAGGAAAGGTTAAAAGATCTTAACATGTATAATTTGCAGGAAAGAGGGGGATATGATAGAAACATTTATATACATAAAGAGAATCAACAAAGTAAAAGAAGAAAAAGGTTCAAAAGTATTATCAAGAAGTATTACTTTACTGAGATGGTAGTGCATGCATGGAATAGTCTTCCAGCAAAAGTAATAGAGGTCAATACAGTTAAGGAGTTTAATGTGTGGGATAGTCATAAGGCTATCCTAAATAAAGGATAAGGCCAGAGACTAATGAACGTATTTAGAAAATTGGGCAGAGTAGATGGGCCAAATTGTTCTTATCTGCAGACACATTTTAGGTTTCTACTGAAAGCTAGTTAATTTGCAAATCAAATCAATTTTATTTTCTACATTCACAGTATAAACAATATTAAGCTTGACAGAGTCCCTTTAACCCCTTAACGCATTTGGACGTATATATAAGTCCTGAAAAGCATGGTCCTCCGTTTACATGTAGTGTTGCGCTTCTTAGCGCAACACTACATGCCTGCAGCTACTCTCAGAGGCTGCTTTGAATCCGAAGCAGCCTCTGAAAGTGCCTCCCCCTTCAGCCCCCTCTCGCCCCCCCGCGCGCATACGATCACACTCAGGGCCGGCCTCAAGTGTTCCGGCGCCCTGTGCGGGCTTCCCCCGTGGCGCCCCCCCCCCGTCTCTTTCGCCCCCCTATGTTTGTGTCTCTCTCCCTTCCCATGTTTGTCCCTTTCCTCTTCCTTGCCATGTCTGTCTCTCTCTCTCCCTCTGTTCTGTCTCTTTCCCCCCCGTCCCCTATTCTGTCTCCCCCCCGTCCCCTGTTCTGTCTCTCTCCCCCCGTCCCCTGTTCTGTCTCTCTCCCCCCGTCCCCTGTTCTGTCTCTCTCTCTCCCCCAGTTCTGTCTCTACCCCCTGCCACTTTTCTGTCTGTCTCTCTCCCACCCCTCCCCTGTTCTGTCTCTCCCCCCTCCCCCTGTTCTCTCTCTCTCTCCCCCTCCCCCTGTTCTGTCTCTCCCCCCTGCCCCTGTTCTGTCTCTCCCCCCTGCCCCTGTTCTGTCTCTCCCCCTGCCCCTGTTCTGTCTTTCTCTCTCTCCCCTCCCCCTGTTCTGTCTCTCCCCCCCTAACCCCTGTTCTGTCTCTCCCACCCTAACCCCTGTTCTGTCTGTCTCTCTCTCCCCTCTCCCTGTTCTGTCTGTCTCTCTCCCCCCTAACCCCTGTTCTGTCTCTCCCCCCTAACCCCTGTTCTGTCTCTCTCCCCCCTAACCCCTGTTCTGTCTCTCCCCCCTAACCCCTGTTCTGTCTCTCCCCCCTAACCCCTGTTCTGTCTCTCTCCCCCCTCCCTTACCTTTGCCTGAAAAGGTGGCTCCAGGGAGGGGGCGGAGCTAACCGGCACAGCGGTGTAGCTCCGCCCCCACCCCGGGAAGCAGAGCAGAGTCTGCATTACAGGGAGCCATGGGCAGCATGAGAAGGTGCTGCTCGGGCTCCCCATGCTTAATGCAGGCATGGGGAGCCGAGCAGCACTATCTCATGGTGCCCGGGGCTCCCCGTAATGCAGACTCTGCTCTGCTTCCCGGGGTGAGGGCGGAGCTACACCGCTGTGCCGGTTAGCTCCGCCCCCTCCCCGGACCAAGCAGAGAATGCCGAGCAGAGGGTTGGTGAGGGGGGATCTTTTGATCTCCCCCAGCCAGTGCCTCTACCGGCTTTTTTTTTTTTTTTTTTTACTTTTTTTTTTTCTATCTACCGGCCGGGCGGGCGCCCCCTGGGGTGTTGCGCCCTGTGCGGTCGCACAGGTCGCACACCCCTAAGGCCGGCCCTGATCACACTGCCTATGTGTGTAAAGTGTTGCAATGATGCCTCCATCAAGGCATCATGCAACACCTTCTGTGCCCCCCTGGGCACCACGATCACCCGGTGATCGCGGGTGTGTGCTATATTGGAGGAGCATGCTCCTCCAATACAGCGGGCCCAGAGGAGAGCGACGGAAGAGAGAAAAATAAATCTCTACCGTCACTATGAAACTGCTACTTGACTGCCCCTAGAGGCAGTTAGACAGTATTACCAGTATAAATAGAAAATAAAATAAAAAAATAAAATAAAATAAATAAATAAATGGAAAAAGCTAACCCTTGATCTACTTAACCTATATCTAGGGTTAGGATCATAAATAGGGTTATAATTAAGGTTACAGGGGGGTTCGGGTGAGTACAAGGGTTAGATTAAGGGGTTCGGGTAGATTTAGGGTTAGGGTGAATTTTGAGTTGTGGTAAATTTAGGGTTGGGGTTAAAAGGTCACTGTAGAAGAAAATGGTTATAAAAAAAACAAAAAAAAACACTAATATTGTTTATTGCCCTATTAGTTGAAATAAAACATAGGCAAACATGGAAACATTGGTATTTCTAAACTCAGGACAAATAGTAGAAATATATAGACGGGGTCTTTTTTACCATTTGTAATTGTTTTTAAAAAAAAATTAGGTCAAAGTTAGAAGAAGTGTTTTTTATGGCATATTTTCATCATATTTTATATTTTTTTTAATACTAAATTATATCATATGATGAAAATTATAGTATCAAATGAAAGCCCTATCCGTCCTTTAAAAAATGATATATAATTTTTGGGGGTGGACTGAACACAAAGAATGAAATTCACAGTTCAGTAAACATATGACAAAAATAATGGAATTCTGGTCTACAAGGTACATCAAATGCAGCATAGGACTCGGTCACTAAGGGGTTAAACATTGTTTAAACTAACCACATCCAGATTGTTAGAGATTCTAATGCCCTCTTACACCAATTAATAAAAGTATAACTTTTATCCCCCCATAAAAATATTATACATAAAAACTACCTCTTTGCAATATATAGTAACCAAACTATATGGTTTTCTAAAAAGAAACTATGTTGCTAGGTTTACATTGCAAGGATTTCAGGAGCTACATAATCAAATATGTATATCTTCCAAATATTAATGCATATTAATGTGCTTTCTAAGTACTTTGAAATCCATGTTTTACATTTTGTATTGCTTAACATATAGCATACTTACAGCTAGATGAAATTGTGAAATTACAGCAGTTTGCAAGAAACAAGGACTGCCCACACTAACTGAGTAAAAGACATTTATATATTTATTTTTGTTTTGCAGCAGGAACCTGAGAATAATGGCATGTCTCTCTAGTGATGTCATCAGACAATGTGTTACACTGAGATCCTACTGTGTACAAGAGCAAGGTCACTCAGAGGCCACACAATATAATCAATTTGAGCAGCACAGGAAGTGACTAATCAAAACAAAACATTATATTCTCATTGTCTATATAATCAGTGCTGCTGCACGTGCCGTAAACATGCCCATTGGGGAGGACTTGTGTCAATTATTAAAAATGTGATTTGTGCAGAATGCCTACATCAAATCACACTGGAAATAGGCTGTGCACTATACAAGCAGTAATCTTCAACTTGCACCAAAGAGAGTTTGGGGACTAGACTGTCCATTTAAGCAGCACACATATGCCTCTAAACAAGGTCTGGTGTTGGAGATTGTGAAAAGCAAAACCCTCTGTACCAATTGTGTACTAGATAAATATAAAACACATTCCTTTTAGGATTAAGCAAAAATTCTGTTTATTCATTATAGAGTGAGACTAGGGTTGCCACCTGGGCCATTTTTTACCGACCACATATAAATTTTGCGGCTGCTTTGCAGTATGTAGAACTCATGTCTGAACAGAAGGAAATCAATTAACTTATCAACCAGTGGATCCCCCATAACCACATTGATTAGTTAATTGATTTCCTTGTGGTCACCTCTTTCAACACATTAAAAAGGTTTTGGTAGCAGTGTAAACTGCTTTGTGTGCCCACTAGATAGGAGGTGAGAGTAGGTTCTCACCCTATTGAGAGTGTGCCTTGACGTGGTTGGTGAGCGTAATTATGCTTTGGCCAATTCATATAACCAAAACCTCTCATTTATATTATATTTGTATATTTGTTGTCAACTTTATTAGGGTGAGAAGCGCAGACAGTTTTTGTTTTTTGTATACATTGTACAGCCAATCACATTGTATTTGCTGCATGCTCACACCTGTTTGGTAAGCATCATTTTATACATTTATATTTTTTGAGCCTGTGACTAGCTTAGCGCACCGACATTTTTCTTTTCCCTAAAAGCCTAAATAGCTGACGTGGGAAAAGTTAGCTGTTTTGTCAGTTTTCCATAATTCACAGTGTAGTCAATTTTGTTAGTAGTAGAACCAGAGAGCTAGTCATAATTGCTCACTAAGAAATTACATGTGTAATGATAGTTTAAGCATTTGGAATGTAGTAATGACACTGATGAAACAAAAATATGAATGAATCAGTTTAATTTCTTTTTATGTTACATCAAGACAATAAATATTATGAAGATGCTTTATATGGTATATATGGTATATCTATATTTATAAAAGAGTTAACAAGAAACATAATTTGAAAATACAATGATTTGCTTCCCTGTGTCTGTCTTCATGATAAATTTGTGTAATAAAAAATTGCCCATTTTATTGCTATGCTTCCGTCATAATCAATACAGCACATTGATGCCTTAATTAAGGACAAGAAAACATAACAGTGTAGACTAGAAGGTCTGTTGAGAAGGAGGACTGATGTTTTAAAAGATGTGCAACAAGAGATAATATTGTGTCAATACTGCTTTACCTTATCAGACTGCCAACCTTTTACGTACATTTAATCATTCTCTAAGAAGTTAACACTAAACTAAAAATTGTTTGTTTAACCCATCTGATTAAAGGAAGTTTCATTTACAATAATTATTATAGTTCCCCCAATATTTGTTTTAATAGGTTAACTGTTTCAGTGCTGTATGGATCACTGTTTGTGTTCCCTACAGCACTGAAAGGGTTAAAATGTGCAAATAGCAGCTGTGTTAAGTCGTGTTTTTTTTTTTTTTAGGTTTTTAATTAACAACCCTTCCAAACAAACCATACTTGTGCAGTCTATTTCTAATTGTAGTGTCATGAATTTCAACATTTAACATGCTAACTGAGGCCTGTAGATTCTGAAAGGTAACTCTTGGGATTTTTCCAATTTCTCTGTCTGCACGGTCCGGCCTTGGGTTGAATATGCTGGGATATCCACTTCTGGGAAGTTTGGTAAGTGTCTTGAATGTTTTATACTTTTATACACAGATATCACTTAAATAGCAATATATATATATATATATATATATATATATATATATATATATATATTGGTTTATATGTGTGGGGTATTTGCAGGTGGCTGGTGGTCTAAGCAACAGTGTTTCCAGGTAAACATACTGGCTATTGTTCAAGACTGGACTGTAAACAACATGGAGTCTGACAGTTTGACAGTCTGGTCACCTGACCAGGGTTACTATGGGAAAGCTGTACCAACAAATGCTTCATGTTAAAAGAGATGCATGTTAAAGAGATTTCAGAACTTTCCTGAAGCTCCAACAATGGACATCACATAAGGAGTGCTGAGGCCAGTCTTTCCACCTGAGTTCTCCTGGCAACGTAACATCTAAGTATCAGCATTTATATTTTATTTTACTTTCTTTTACTTGAATAGAGTTAACTATTCTTGTTTCTATTAATAGATTGAGTATTTAGCATTGTTCATTTGTATAACCTATATTAGATATTGTTGTAGAATTATCATTAAACTTTGTTATGCTTTAACCTATTCAAGTGTGTGGATATTCTGTTATTTAGTTATTGAATATAACTCTCTAATAATACCTTATGGAATAATTTAATCGTTGTATTGTTATATTATTTCCATTTATAAATTTGTTGTTGAGGTTGTACTCATTTGGCGCCTATTGTTATGTGTAACCGTGGGAACCAAACTGTAAAGTGTTAAACAGACACCAATAGATACCATATCTTGTAATAATTTAGATAGAGCATTTACTAATCTTCACCATTTCCAATACAGGCATACATGATAGGTCTTGGCGATAAGTCTTTTTAAGAGTCTAGTAATTTTCTAGCAGAAAAAAAACAGCAAAATAATTGCTTTTACAATGACAAATACCCGGTGATGGCAAGGCAGTAACAGAAAAATGCATAATAGTACCCAAGTAAAAGTCAATTATATTATAACAGTTATCATTTGTGATAGGTGTAAACTGTATAAACAGTTAAACTTGAGGGCAACTAGTCCCATTGTTGAGAATTAGCTGGATTAATATTTGCTGTAAAACTAGCGGTGCATCTTTTTCTTTTTGGTAAAGAAACTCCAGTGGTAAACATTATGCTGTCACAGCTTGGTTGTGGTGGTCTCTAACAATTTCCTTTTTTTAAGAGTGTGGCCAGAAAAGTCAGCAAAAATCGAAAAAGTATGATTTGTCCATGACTGAAGCCACAATCTTTTCTTTAGTTTGCCATCTGGGGATCTGTTGTAGGAGACAGTTACTTTGGTTTAGGTAAATGATGTGTCCTATCTTGCATTACCTTCAAGTCTGGCAGCTCTGGTACCAAAGCTTGGGAGAACTCTTTGAGATGGGTGGGTAGTTTTTGAGGGCTAATACATTTGTCTAAATCTCTTATCCTCGTTTTGATGCACCTTGTTGACAGATACCCCTTAATCACTTCAAATAATGGTTGATAAAATATAGACTGAAGGTGGATAAAATAATTACTGCTTTGAAACATGAGCTAGCTTATAGCATGAGGCCTCATTGGATTCAGGGATTCATATTCCCCACTCTCCACTGCAAGAAGACAGTCTATGAGATTTGACACTCCTTTGCCACAATACCACAGAATACAAAGTAAATAGTGTAGAGAAATCATATTATCACACAATAACTTATTTGATAAATTAGTTAGATTTGATACATTATAGTCAATAATTATGACCAGCAATGCCTATGGCATTCATGGACTAAATGTTGTTTCCCTCTAAGTGTTACAGAAGTTGTTATGTTATAATAAAAAAAAAATCTGTTTGTCCTCTGAAAAGTCTAACAGGTGTTATTAACTTAATTTTGTATCTTTTGTTATCTATATTATATCATGCAAAATAAAGACTCTAAAATTAAATAATACTGTGACAAGGCAGCAGTTATTATTAAAAAAAAATGGAAAAGTTAATATTTATTTCTTATTAATTATAAAGACAAATGTTGAAGTTTCTTACTACTAGTATTTTTCTGTTTTGCCAACAACGTTTTAAATAGTGTTACAAGCAGGAAAATAAAATGAGATTTAAAGTACTGTTTAAGTTACAATGTGTTGCAGAAAAGAGGTGTTCTGTATTAAACATCAGTGTAATAAAGTAACCTTTTTTCTAAGTTCAAATATAAATTAAGCTTTTGCCAGTAGCAAGTACTTTTTCTAAGATGTCTACATTTCTTGTCATGCTCTTGATACTTCAGTGAGAAACTGTTCCGTTCGAAAATGTGGGATATATTCCAAAGGAAAATAAAAATGTAGACGTTTTGACATGAAGAACTTACAAATCAATGACGTTCAAGCTTCTCTAATGTACAAAGGAACATTAACACTGTTGGGTATACTTACATATTTGCATAAGGTTAATTGCTGTTTGTCTCTATTTCCATTTTTTATTTCTAATGTATTTTTTGGTAAAGTACTAAACCTAGCTTTAATTGTACTAGTTATTTAGAGTAAGTTGTCTGTCAGTCTGTCTGTTTATTTATCTACTTAGATGTAAGCTAGCCACAGTTTTTCCACGTGATGACATGCACTAGGATCATACTGTGGGGTTGGTTGATCTCAGTAGTGGTGCTACCAAATAAGCAAATTAAGAGACTGCTGAAGGACACAACAGCAGCTACCTGATGGGAAATAGTTCCAGAGATAGGGCTGAATTTACTTTTTGCTTTTGTCTAGTGCCCAAAATGCATCTTCCAAATATTAATGTATATTAATGTGCTTTCACCGTCCTTTATAATGTATGTTTTGCATTCCTTTAAATATAAAACATGTATAGCTAGATGAAATTGTGAAACTATAGCAGTTTGCAAGAAACCAAGTATATCCACACTAGCTGAGTAAAAATAATTTCCTTTTTTGCTGCAGGAACCAATGAGTATAATTTCATTCAAATTAACGGCGTTTCCTGTCTCTCTAGTGGTTTTACCAGACAGTGTGTTTCACTGTTAAGAGATCCTACTGTGTACTAGAGCAGGACCACTTAGAGTCCACACAATTTATTACATTCTAGGAGCACAGGAAGTGACTTAATGAAACACTTTATATCCTCAGTGTCTATATAATCAGTGCTGCCACACCAGCAGTAAACATGCAGAGTAATCACTGGGGGTGGCCTTGAGTCAAATATTAATGCCTTCATCAAATCAACCTGGAAAACAGCCTGTGCACTAATCTTCATATTGCACCAAAGTGAATTTGGGGTCTAGACTGTCCCTTTAAACAGAACAAAAACCTAGAATCACTTCTAAGCATAGTTGCCAGGAGTAAAAAACAAAAACAAATATTGAGTGAAATGTCATTGCAGCTACAGAACTCAAATTCTTAAAAAGGGACAACTTGATTCATGATAGCAGTAACAACCACATTCTTTATTAAGATATGTTTGAAATCACAGAGAGAAAAACACACCTTATGTTTTTCCCCACCTGGGCATAATCATAGTCTATCTAATGTTGCAATTAAATTTGAAATTAAAGCCCAAGGGCTTTTTCATGAAAGAGGAAAAGTGAGAAGGGGATTTCAAACTTAACCCATTGAGGAAAATGCCTGTAAATGTAAAAAAAAAAAAAAATAGGCCATCGGGACCACCTATGGGTGGTCTTAAAGTGACAGGCCAGTGACAATAGTCACCGACCAGTCAGTCATGCCCCCTCACCCTATGCAAATATGGTGAGGGGTGTTTCAGACTTGACTCTGATAGAAGCAAGTCTGAAACACCCAGAAAATGGGCTGTCTTGCAATAGCTGAGACAGTCTGTCTCAGCCATTGCAGTGTGGATTATGATAGCTGTAAAAGGCTAATCACAATCCTTTTCCATTCTCTCCCAAATTTGTGCTGTAAGAACACTGATTGTCAAAATCTTCCCTCTCTCTCCCTGATATAAAATATATAATAAAAAACACAAAGGGTTAAATCTTTAAAACATGGTTGCAAAAGAAAGCCCCATCTTTCCTTCAAAGCCCCCAACATATTATATATGGGGTATCATTAAAATAACAAGCTTACCCTTTAATTTAAACTTACACACAGCTAAAGTAGAAAAAAAAGCTATTATCCAGAACAGACATCAAAACAGATTACAATGGTCCTGAAGGGGTTAAGGTAACCAAAGTAGTTACATTGGAAACATAATCCCATTCACCTGAATGGGCGAATTTTCCATCTTGGCTACTTGGCCAATTTCCTGCAATTCCTCTTTCTTGAATAAAGCCCAAACTTTTGTATCTACAGCAGTGCGGATGCCTAGGGCGGCAAATTTTTGGGGGCGGCAGCGCCCCCCAGCACTGGAAAAAAAAATTAAAAAAAAAAAAAATTATTATTTATTTTTTTTTTTAAATCCGGCCCTTTAAAAAAAAAAAAATAGACCGCGCTTGCAGGCAGAGACGGAGGTGAGAGGGGATCGGAAGATCCCCCCTCACCATCGCTCTGCCTGCCGGGCTGCACGGGAGCCGAAAAGGCAGCACAGAGAAACCTCCGTGCTGCCTGTTCGGCTCCCCGTGCAGTGTGACACGGAAGTGCCGACAGTCACGTGACGGCGCGCTGACGTCATACGCGCGCCAGGTCGCGTGACCTGTCGGCACAATCGCCGGGAAGCCGAACAGGCAGCATGGAGGGACCATGCTGCCTGCCACTAGGGAAAGGTAAGTGCTGATGAGAGTCAGAGTGTGTGTGATGGGAGACAGTGTGTGTGACTGAGTGTGATGGGAGTCAGAGTATGTGTGATGGGAGACAGTGTGTGTGACTGAGTGTGATGGGAGTCAGAGTGTGTGTGATGGGAGACAGTGTGAGTGACTGAGTGTGATGGGAGTCAGATTGTGTGTGATGGGAGACAGTGTGTGTGACTGAGGGTGATGGGAGTCAGAGTGTGTGTGATGGGAGACAGTGTGTGTGACTGAGTGTGATGGGAGTAGGAGTGTTTGACTGAGTGTGATGGGAGTAGGAGTGTGTGTGTGATGGGAGTATGAGCTTGATGTGAGTCTGAATGTTATGTGTGATGTGGGGTCATGAAATGGAGGTGATGGGGCATGTCTTAGGTGTGTAACGTGGGTGTGCAGCTTGGGTAGGGGGGTGCCCGGATTTTGTCTGCCTAGGGCAGCACAAAATCAAGATACACCACTGGGTAGGGGGGTGCCCATGATTTTGTCTGCCTAGGGCAGCACAAAATCAAGATACACCACTGATCTACAATAGTATTCAGTCAGCCCTGTTGCTGTTATACTGGGACTGTGGAGGCCTGCACTAAACCATAACTGCAGGTCCCATGTATTACTTACTAAACACAATTGGAATTTCAGTTAATTGTAGAATTGGAAAATTTGTGATTACCTGTTCCCGTTTGTAGGATGTTCTATGTTGTCCCATTTAACAGTGCCCAAGGGCCTGTAGGATGGCTACTTCTATAGCTCATCATTGCCCGCTGCGATGAACTGTGCTGTGGATCCCCTCTTTTAGACTATGGCCACTTAGAATGACATGTATAATGTAGCTGATGCTCAAAGAGAGTGCTGGCTACATTTTACCAAAAAGCGACTCCGTGACATCACATACCTCACAGTATTTCAACAGGTACCCAGAAGGTCTATAAAGAGCCTGATCAGGTCTCTACCTATGTGTACAGGTAAAAAACAGAATGGCGCAGGATAGTGGGTTCCTTTTTAAAAAAAAATAAAACACAAAATAGTGCAATATGTAATAAACACAGGAGGGATCTGGTGATTGAGGTACTATATGCACTCACAAGTGTAGGCAAATAATATTCATATCGGCTGTGTTGTCTTCAAAGTGATATTTAATAACATTAGTCTGAAAAAAAGAACAGAAAACACACATGTTCAGGACCAAAAACAATGTTGGATTAACCCCAGCTATGCAGAATGAGACTCACAAGATATATAAGTTAAAAGCGCATAAAAATTCCAATGTAGTACAGGTACACAATACGACCGTATTTTCTTGGAGTTGTAGAAATGATCAGGAGGCAGCAGATGTGTCCATCAATCAGAGAGGGGACTGCAGCCAAAATTTGTAGTCTCTACGAGTTTCACGGGAACCTCTGTCGCCGCTTCATCAGGAGAGAATTTAGAAGATGACTGGACTTGTCTGGAATCGTGGTTTATATGTCTCTACCTATGTGTCCCTGGCTCCTGATCTCTAAAACAAGAAACACTCCTACAAAAAGCCTTACATTAAATGGGCAAAAGTTTAAAAGTAATATAAGAAAGTATTAATTTACTGAGAGAGAAGTGGATGTATGGAAGAGCCCTCCAGCAGAAGTGGTAGATGTTGGTGTTTAAGCATGCATGGGATAGGCATAAGGCTATCCTAGATATAATATAAGGCTACTGACTAATAAACATATTCAAATAATTGGGCAGACAACATGGGCCAAATGGTTCTTTTCTGAAGCCATATTCTATGTTTTTATGTAGTATGGTATTTTCTCCCGCCCCAATAATTGCAATCCTATTCTGTAAAATGACAAGGGAAGTGAAGCAAAATCACTTAAATATGCAATGTATATAAAAACATCCTGATTTGTAAACATGCTCCTAGAATGGTTCACTCATATTCAATGCTAATGCTTTGTTAGACTCACCATGTACCTCAATTAAAAAATGAAAAACAACTCTTTTCATTCTCCCTTCAAAGGCAGCTTTTATTCTAAAAGCACACTCTTGTATGCACACTGCTTACACCTGATGAACACAACAAATATAACATAGGGAGCAATACTAATGATGATTATGCCAAAATTAATAGGACTATTATCATTATTACTACAGGTTGGAGGTGACACTGATAGTAAACTCAATTTCTACGAGTACAATAACCATGTATAAAGTGGAAGGACAATAGATGAACTTAATTGGCATTATTTTCATATGTCTACCCAGAATCCCTTGCGGTGGTGACTGCACTGTTATGAGAGATTTCTGTGGGAAAACAGATCTGATGAGCTGTCTGATGTTTGCAGATTTGTGTTTAATACTGCCTCTGCTACTTATAAATTATACCAAACACAGTAACCATAAGACATTGTACAAACCAATAAGATCAGATGGAATGCATGATCACCTTGTTACGGGCAGATAACATGAAAAGACTTCCCACAGCCAACAAATAATAATGGAAAAAATGCAGCTGTGACAATAATACACACATTAACAGAGGAGTAAACAGAGAGGAAACAAATTATTTCTATATAACGACCCATAAAAAGGTCAGAGAAAAAAGAGCTTTCGTGGATCCTTGCTTGTTGTCACCGGTCAGTTTCCCTAATGCAAATGGACAGCACTGAATGAGTATTATAGAGCAGTACATTGCTAGTAGTCATTTTAATAGTGATAGAAGTGACAGGCTGTAACAATATATTTAATCACACTGTTTAATTCTTCAAATTACAGTATGGAAAACACAACAACACAACAAGTAAATAATTTTAATGGGCAACACAACTTTGTACACTAATCTCAAAAAACAATAACACCAACTGTAAGGAAATTCACTGCAATACCAATCAAAGTTATCTGTGACCTCAGACAAGTCATGTTTTTATGTATATACCTAGAGCACGTTGACTGGATGCATATCTGTGCAAGAAAACTGCCTGCAAAATAAGATGCTATATACTACATATTGTGTATAGCTCTGTGTTTCTTTACAGATATATAGTGTTAATGACAAATTAATGGACATTGCTGATTCAATTCCCAATGCTATTGCCATTAACCAGTGTGGTATTATCATTACTGCACCTGTTAAAAAAATGACTGCACCAACTACAATCCTCCTTGCTACTGGCACAATGCCCATGACATCTATATATAATAATACTGCCTCTGCCCCCATCATCCCACCGTGCAACAGCCTGGTGCATGCCTGTGGCCCTCAATAATACAATTATTGGCTGCATTGTCCGTGACCCCAGTATAATAAAATAATGGGTACCCCCCTCCCTCCCCCACAGGCATTGCACTGGCCCATGGAAGCAGGGAAATAGAAAAATGTTGGTGCACTAAGCTAGTCACAGCCTCAAAAAATTTAAATGTATAAAATGAAGCCTACCAAACAAATGTGATTGGTTGTAAAATGTATACAAAAAAACCAAGCTGTCTGTGCTTTGAGCTAGTGACCAGCTTAGGGCACAAACATTTTTTCTTTCCCTGCTTGCACATAGTTGTTGGCTCCTCACTGTCTGGTTGCAGCTTGCTGTTGATGTGTTAAATGGAACAAGATTTAAGTGCACGTCCTCCAACACATTAAAAAGATTTTGGTAGCAGTGTAAACTGCTTTGTGTGCCCACTAGATAGGAGGTGAGAGTAGGTTCTCACCCTATTGAGATTGTGCCTTGACATGGTGGGTGAGCTTTATTATGCTTTGGACAAACCAAAACCTCTCATTCATATTATGTGTATATATATATATATATATATATATATATATATATATATATATATATATATATATATATCATTTCTTATGAATGGGGACTCTAGTTCGGTTTATGGAAAGCCAATAGCATTACATGTATTCTATAAGCCGAAAGTCTATAAACCAAAGGTCGTCCGGTTTATAGACTTTCGGCTTATAGAATACATGTAATGCTATTGCTATTCTATAAACCGAAAGTCTATAAACCGAACGTTGTTCGGTTTATAGACTTTCGGCTTATGGAATACATGTAATTCTATTGGCTTTCTATAAACCGAAATAGAGTCCCCATTCATAATTATTGTACATGTATTCCATAAGCCGAACGTCGGGTCCCCATTGACTTCAAAGGGGTTCGGGGCCAAGTTCGGGGTCAAGTTCGACCCCGAACCCGGACTTTTTTCCAAAGTTCGGTCGAACCTCTCGAACCCAAACATCCAGGTGTCCGCTCAACTCTAATGGCAACCTTTTGAAAGTTCTACACTTAACCTACAAAGACATTTTATGTTCCTGTCAACAACCATAACTTATTTGCTTTTCTCCAGGGCAAACACAAAATCAGAACTTTGAACGTAATCTCTTTTTTAGACGGAAGCATAAACTGGATGCTAGATAAATCACTTGACTTTTCAAGTCCTGTCTTTTACCTTTTTTTTTACAATATTTAATTCATTAATGGACCTAGCTGGCTTTTCTTATTTTTTCCCCTTAGTTTTAGAATGATGCATTTTTTTCAACAACAAGAAAATCAATTTGGCATGTTTGTTGTATAAACAAGACTTGGTGTAATTGCATCATTATTGAACAATATGAAAGACTACAATAAAGGAATACAAAAATAAGGCAACAATAAACAAAAATAAATATATAGGAATGTCAAATAAGTGCATAAGATACAAGAAGACAACCTGCCAAAAATGCTGTACTCATTTAGATAGCATTCATAATATGGTAGGGATAACTTGCCCTTGAAGTCCTCCTGGACTGCTTGCATAAGGTGGAATAGAGATTTTATCCCATGGTTTGAAACTCACAAACAAGACAGGCAGATCAAATCAAAATGTTTATATATAAAGCTAATCCGTATAGCATGCTAGTATTACATAAAAGTTATCATAGTTGTAAGTCTTCCATTTTTATTTTTTTGTATATGCAAAAAAAAATGGAATTTCAAATGTATTGTCAAAGTAGCCAAGTTGAGAAAATGCTCCAGTTCAAGGAAAATGGAAGAATTTTTCAAACAAGGCTATGGCTAGTCAGAGGGTGCTTGACACGTTTCATCCACTGGGGGACTTTCTTAAACCCCCCCACTCAATGCATACGTCTATATATATACATACCTCTGGCTTATTTCGAGTTCGGTTCCAGACTGTAATAAACTGAAAACCACAATAAAGTGAGTCACAGGAATTTTGGGTATTTCCAGGTGCATGTAGTATCAAAGTTATGCCTCTTTTCATACTTAGAGATCAATGAAAGTTTATTCATTTCAACACAATACTGTTCTGTATCTGGAAATATGAAGGCCAGTCCATGAAGCAGTCAGAAACATAGAGAAAATGGCACCCATGGATTGATTCATCCGGCCATGAGCAATATCTGTAAAGAGCAATAAAACAAAGTGCAATAAAACAATTATGCCTGTAAAGGAATTCCATACTCCTATATTTAAAGACATATCAATAAAGTGCCCTTTTATGCAAGAATTATACAAAATAAAATACCATATATATGTAACAATGCACCCTTGTGCAGGCTTATCTAGGCTGTATCCAGGCATTTCTATATCCTTCTTGCTTTGATTTCTTGTTAAAACCTCTCATTTACATTATGTTGAAATACTTCGTAACAACCCAGGTGTAGCAGGTTGTTGCTTAACTGTTGTGAATACCTACCCTTCTGGCTGCAGAACCATTAACCCCTTCCCACCTGTAGGACGTTCCATGCCGTCCTACTTTTTAGTGCCTAGAGGCTTGTAGGATGGCATGGAACGTCCTACAATAAACAGCTCATTGCAGCACCCCGCGATGAGCTGTGTGCGGAACCCACTGCAGGGACTTGCAGCGGGGTCCCCACTGTCAGGTGAGGCCACTTTGAGTTATATTACAGGTATTACAGACATCTGACTGGCACAATATTAGTGGGGTCTGAGGGGCACAATATTACTGGGCTCTGACTGGCACAATATTCCTGGGCTCTGACTGGCACAATATTACTGGCATCTGACTGGCACAATATTACTGGTATCTGACAGGCACAATATAACTGGCATCTGACTGGCACAATATTACTGGTATCTGACTGGCACAATATTACTGGTATCTGACTGGCACAATATTACTGGCATCTGACTGGCACAATATTACTGGTATCTGACTGGCACAATATTACTGGGCTCTGAATGGCACAATATTCCTCATATCTGACTGGCACCATATTACTGGGCTCTGACTGGCATAATATTACTGGGCTCTGAATGGCACAATATTACTGGGCTCTGACTAGCACAATATTACTGGGCTCTGACTGGCACAATATTACTGGGCTCTGACTGGCACAATATTACTGGGCTCGGACTGGCATAATATTACTGGGCTCTGACTGGCACAATATTACTGGGCTCTGACCAGGGCCGGACTGGCCCACCGGGATACCGGGAAAAATCCCGCCTTGGCCACTTAAAGTGAAGCGGCGGCGGCCGCCACTTTAAGAGTTCGGCTGCTGCAGCATCCGGCGGCAGCAGACGAATTTCTTAAAGCGGCGACGGCCGCCGAATTGCTTAAAGCGGCGGTGGGCCACTTTAAGCAATTCGGCGGCCGTCGCCGCTTTAAGAAATTCGCCTGCTGCCGCCGGATGCTGCAGCAGCAGTTCCGGCGGCGTAATGGGGAGCAGAGAAACCAGGGTGAGTGAGACATAAAGGGCAGGGGGTGAAAGACACTACAGGGGGGGAAGGGGGGGGGTGAAAGACACTACAGGGGGGGAAGGGGGGGTGAAAGACACTACAGGGGGAGGGGGAAGGGTGGGGTGAAAGACACTACAGAGGGGGAAGGGTGGGGTGAAAGACACTACAGAGGGGGAAGGGGGGGGTGAAAGACACTACAGAGGGGGAAGGGGGGGTGAAAGACACTACAGGGGGAGGGGGAAGGGTGGGGTGAAAGACACTACAGGGGGAGGTGGAAGGGGGGGGTGAAAGACTGTACAGGGGAAGAGGAGGGTGTGAAAGACACTACAGGGGGAAAGGGGTGAAAGACACTAAGGGGGAAGGTGGGAAGAGAGACGCCACCGAGAGAGAGAGAGAGAGAGAGAGAGAGAGACGCCACAGAGAGAGAGAGAGAGAGACGCCACAGAGAGAGAGAGAGAGACGCCACAGAGAGAGAGAGAGAGAGACGCCACAGAGAGAGAGAGAGAGATGCCACAGAGAGAGAGAGATGCCACAGAAAGGACAGAGAGAGAGAGAGAGAGAGAGATGCCACAGAGAGAGAGAGAGAGAGACGCCACAGAGAGAGAGAGAGCGAGACGCCACAGAGAGAGAGAGAGAGAGAGACGCCACAGAGAGAGAGAGAGAGAGACGCCACAGAGAGAGAGATACGCCACAGAGAGAGAGACGCCACAGAGAGAGAGACGCCACAGAGAGAGAGATACGCCACAGAGAGAGATACGCCACAGAGAGAGAGATACGCCACAGAGAGAGAGATACGCCACAGAGAGAGATACGCCACAGAGAGAGATACGCCACAGAGAGAGAGAGAGAGATACGCCACAGAGAGAGAGATACGCCACAGAGAGAGAGACGCCACAGAGAGAGAGAGATACGCCACAGAGAGAGATACGCCACAGAGAGAGAGAGAGAGATACGCCACAGAGAGAGAGAGAGATGCCACAGAGAGAGAGAGAGATGCCACAGAGAGAGAGAGACGCCACAGAGAGAGAGAGACGCCACAGAGAGAGAAAGAGACGCCACAGAGAGAGAAAGAGACGCCACAGAGAGAGAAAGAGACGCCACAGAGAGAGAAAGAGACGCCACAGAGAGAGAGAGAGAGACGCCACAGAGAGGGAGAGAGACGCCACAGAGAGGGAGAGAGACGCCACAGAAAGGACAGAGAGAGAGAGAAAGGACACAGAGAGAGAGAAAGGACACAGAGAGAGAGAGACGCCACAGAAAAGACAGAGAGAGACGCCACAGAAAAGACAGAGAGAGACGCCACAGAAAAGACAGAGAGAGAGACGCCACAGAAAAGACAGAGAGAGAGACGCCACAGAAAGACAGAGAGAGAGACGCCACAGAAAAGACAGAGAGAGAGACACCACAGAAAGGACAGAGAGAGAGACGCCACAAAAAAAAAAAAGACAGAGAGAGAGACGCCACAGAAAAGACAGAGAGAGAGACGCCACAGAAAGGACAGAGAGAGAGACAGGCTACAGATATGCGAGAGACAGGCTACAGGATATGTCTCACACACTGCCCTGATATATACCTCTGCACAGGGCAATTCATATAACTCTGTGTACATACTGGAGGTATATATATTGCCCTAGACAGGCTTATATATCAGTCTTATCTATAAATAATACACTGTTCAGATGTGCTTTTTAAAATGCATGATTTTCCCTTCTATGAATAAAAAAATTATATTATGCTATGGGGCTGGTATATAAATTTTTTCCAGGGCTGGTTTTTGTTCCCAGTCCGGCCCTGGCTCTGACTGGCACAATATTCCTGGGCTCTGACTGGCACAATATTACTGGGCTCTGACTAGCACAATATTACTGGCATCTGACTGGCACAATATTACTGGTATCTGACTGGCACAATATTACTGGGCTCGGAATGGCACAATATTACAGGCATCTGACTGGCACAATATTACTGGGCTCTGAATGGTACAATATTACTGGGCTCTGAATGGCACAATATTACTGGGCTCTGACTGGCACAATAATACTGCGCTCTGAATGGCACAATATTACTGGCATCTGAAAGGCACAATATTACTGGCATTAGAATGGCACAACAATTATGGCATCTTATTGGTACAATAATACTGGTATCTTAATGGGCAAATTTACTGGGGCATCTTAATAGTACAATATTACTGGTATCTGAATGGCACAATAATATTGGCATTTTAATGGGAAACATGTCCGTAGGATATTTATGGCAAAATAATACTGAATATTAATGGCAAAATAAGATTGGCATATTGATGGGCACATTGACTGTGGCATATTTAATGGACAAACGGTGTCATATTTTAACAGGCAAACTGTCTGTTGCATATGCAATGACAAAGTGACTGTGGCATGTTCTCTGGGGGAAAATAACATGTACTATGGGGAAAAATGTCAATGTGGCCTTTTTCTGCATGGGCAGTTCAGTGGAACAAAGTTAAACTGGTATGTTCTGTGGGGCAAATTTACACTGTAGCGTGCGAAATTGTGTGGGTTCAATATGAGTGCATGACAAGTGCTGTGGCTACTCTATGGGGCTGTGTTAAGTCCTTTAGGTTCAATGTGGGTTCAGAAAAGGGGAAAAAAAACAAGAAATGCAACTCTTCAATAACATTTTTATTACATATGAAAATAGTTGAATATAATATTAAGAAGTCCATGTAAGTATAAATGCAACTAGTGAGAGAGAGAGAGTGAGATGTGTATAGATATTTATAAATATATATGAACATATGTAAGTGCTCTCTAATATCTGTGTATATTTTTGTCATTTAGGTAATGAGTAGTTATAGTGCAGTGTTGCATAGTAAGATGGTATACATATTGCAGCCATATATACACATTTTGTATCCAAAAATACAGTTTATACACTGCAATTATACACGTAATATACACATTTTATACAATGCAATAAAAATACTCTCTGCAAGAAAAATCCAACTGTGTGTGTGCTTATTTTTATGTTTTTTTTTTTGTGTGTGTGGGGGGGGGGGGGGGGAGGTAACATTGCAGGGGAGGGGGCAGGGTCCAGGGGGCCCAAGCAAAGGCTTGCCCAGGGTCCAATCACTATTAAGAAATTCTTATGAATGGGGACTATATTTCGAAAGACATTCGGTTTATAGACTTTCGGTTTATAGAATAGCAATAGCATTACATGTATTCCATAAACCGAAAGTCTATAAACCAAATGTCTTTCAGTTTATATACTTTCGGTTTATGGAATACATGTAATGCTAATGGCTTTCTATAAACCAAAATAGAGTCCCCATTCATAAGAATAGGGACTCTATTTCGGTTTATAGAAAGCCAATAGCATTACATGTATTCCATAAACTGAAAGTCTATAAACCGAAAGACATTCAGTTTATAGACTTTCGGTTTATGGAATACATGTGATGCTATTGTTATTCTATAAACCGAAATAGAGTCCCCATTCATACGAATAGGTCAATTGACCTATTCGTATGAATGGGGACTCTATTTCGGTTTACAGAATAGCAATAGCATTACATGTATTACATCTGAGAGTCAAATAGAACCGTCAAATACTGTGCTTACAGCGCACTTTGAAAAATTCTAATTGTTTTGGGTGCTAAATAGTACATTTGCGTCTTGCGGTGCACTTCATATCTGAGAGTCAAATAGAACAGTCCAATACTGTGCTTACAGCGCACTTTTAAAAATTCTGGTTACCTCCTCCTCCTCCTCCTCCAGCGCCACTTCCACCTACACCGCCAAGGTCACCGCCTCCTCAACCTATGGGTCACTTAGTATAAACTGAAAGAGAATACCCTGCACTCAAATGGATAATTCTGTTGATCCTCCTGGGAGCCATGCTTTAGATTTAGATTTATGTTCTTCCAAAACTAAAATCAAAGGTTCCATCTAGTGCTATTTTATGGCTCAGCTGTATTTTTAATTTGTATGTATTTTATGTTATTTTAAGTTCTTTCCCTATCCATATTTGTTTGCAGGGCACTTTTCCTACTCTTACCCCCATTTTACTTCCTTTTCCAGCCCTCTAGCCCTTTCCAGGACTTTTTTTAGAGGCATTTAGTGCCCAAAAGTTCGGGTCCCTATTGACTTCAATGGGGTTTGGGTTCGGGGTCAAGTTCGGGGTCAAGTTCGAGCCCGAACCCGGACTTTTTTCCGAAGTTTGGCCGAACCCGCCGAACCCGAACACCCAGGTGTCCGCTCAACTCTTATCTCGAGGAAACATGTAGGATCAATTACATTTTCCTCTAACTACTAATTCAAGTATATTCCAACATCACATTTCTGGAATTTCTGGAAGGTGAAAGCCCTGCAGTAGAGAGCAATACATTGACCACTTTTTGCATTTTACTTATGTAAATATTTAATATTGTGTGTTTACAATTTTATTTTATAAAGTTCCTTCTATTTTCTTTTCCCCTTCTGTTTTTTGTGTGGGATTCTTGCCTATTACTGAGGTCTACAGAAGAGTCTACACATTTGAGACACCTATTAAGATGGGGAATGAAGTCTACTAATTTAGAGAATTTATCTAGAGCTATTGATGTCTGATATTGTAGTTCAGATGTAGTTTACTTGTCAGTTCAATGTTAGTGAATAGCCACCCATATGAATAAAGATAATTTGATTCATTTACAACTAAAAGGACTGAACTGTCTCTTTTATAGTAATATTTTTTCAAGTGTCCACTGTGAAAGGTGTAATTCAGGGCTTGACAAATCTAATTAGATTTTAGGAGCCAGCCAAAAAATTTAGGAGCCAGACAATCACGCAAGCATACACGCAATTCATAAACACACACGGCTTCTTCACATATATACACACACACACCTACTTTACATATACACATATATCCAAACACCTCACACACACCTACTTTACATATACACATATACACAAACACATCACACACCTACTTTACATATACACATATATCCAAACACCTCACACACACCTACTTTACATATACCCATATATCCAAACACCTCACACACACCTACTTTACATATACCCATTTATACAAACACCTCACACACCTACTTTACATATACCCATTTATACAAACACCTCACACACCTACTTTACATATACACATATACACAAACACATCACACACCTACTTTACATATACACATATATACAAACACCTCACACACACCTACTTTACATATACACATATATACAAACACCTCACACACACCTACTTTACATATACCCATATATACAAACACCTCACACACAGCTACTTTACATATTCACATATATACAAACACCTCTCACACACACCTACTTTACATATACACATATATACAAACACCACACACACACCTACTTTACATATACACATATATACAAACACCTCACACACACCTACTTTACACATACACATATATACAAACACCTCACACACACACCTACTTTACATATACACATATATACAAACACCTCACACACACCTACTTTACATATACACATATATACAAACACCTCACACACACCTACTTTACATATTCACATATATACAAACACCTCACACACACCTACTTTACATATTCACATATATACAAACACCTCTCACACACACCTACTTTACATATACACATATATACAAACACCACACACACACCTACTTTACATATACACATATATACAAACACCTCACACACACCTACTTTACACATACACATATATACAAACACCTCACACACACACCTACTTTACATATACCCATATATACAAACACCTCACACACACCTACTTTACATATACACATATATACAAACACCTCACACACACACCTACTTTACATATACACATATATACAAACACACACCCACCTCACACAGTCTTTTCTTGATGTGTCCCCCCTCCCTGCTGCTTTACCTCATTGCAGGGGAGGGGGACGTCCGTGCTGCAGCATGTCCTCACTCATAGGCCTGCTGAGTGCCCGGATGTCACGTGTCGACATCCGGCACTCAGACACGCGTTGCGCGAGGGGGCGGAGCTTGCAGTCTGTGCTATACGCACAGACTTTACCCCCTCGCGCTCCGAAAAAAGAAAAAAACATCGGATGGCAGCGGCAAGGGGACAGGGAGGGTAACTTCACCCAGGCGCCAGGTCTCATTTCCTGGTCGCCATGGCGACCTGGCGCCTGGGGTTTGTCGAGCCCTGGTGTAATTAACTTTCATGTTTAATGTATTGCAAATACAAAGAAAAAAATGGAACACTTACAACAGAAATAGCTTTTATGTAATACACAGAATGCAATAACTGGCGTGAGTGCTAAAACTATATATCTGTATGTTCTATGGTGGTTCCAACTGAACACAACTGCAGTCCAATGTCAGTCTATATGTCCTTGCTATTTAGGATTGGGAACAAATGTAACTGACTGAGAAATGAACATTCAGTTATTATTAACATTGATTTATACAGTATTGATCCCCATCCCCTGTTATTAAAATTTCAGCACATCTATTTAATACATTTTGGCTTGGGTAACGTTTGTCAATAAAATAAAAGCTCTCTGTTCTATATCAGGAAACAAATAAGAAAAATAGTACTAATATATAGATCCCAGTCTTACAGCATTCATGTAATAATTTATCTAATTGATTGTTTAGATAACACATAGAAATGAGTGACTTAGAGACCATTGTGTACAAAAGTAATGCATTCCATAACTTAATTATGCACATTGTATACACGTTTATAATGAAACAAACCCCGATGTTCAAAATATGTGTTAACAATAAACTGTTGTTTTACATTTATTTTTGTGATTGATTATTTATGGTGCATCAGCTGTGCTCTTCATGGATACAAATACATTTCATGCATTTGTTTACTGCCTTATGTTGGACAAATGTCAGATATAGCATCAATAAAGAGTGAAATTGGTTCTACAATCCTCATTAAACACTGAATCGATAAACTAATAAGAATATGATTATTGTCCCATGATACATCACAAAGTGCAGAATTGCACAATCTTCTTTCATGAGTATTTGTGCAAATTTATTATGGTAATTAATGTATTTTGCAGAAAGAGAGTGTGGAAATATTCTAATTTATAATGTGGCACATCTTACGTTTGCTGTCACTGTATTTGAAACATCTATAGTTCAAAAATAAATGCTAGAGCACAACAAAACGAGTTAATATAAATATGAATTTTATCTTCTAGAAATCAGTAAGTCAAAAAAGGGTATTGAGACACAGATTTAAAACCTAAAGGGAATGTCTCGTGCCCAAAATGCATCTTACAAATATTAATGCATAGTAATGTGCTTTCAAAGTACTTTCAAATGCATGTTTTACATTTTGTATTGCTTAAAATATAAAAAAAGTACAGATAAATTTGTGGAATTATAACAGTTTGCAAGAAGCCAAGACTGCCCAGATTAGTGAGTAAACATCACTTTCCTTTTTTTTTTTTTGCTGCAAAAACCAAGGAGAATAATAATATATGCTATTCAAATTAACTCTATTTCCTGTCCCTCTAGTGATGTCATAAGACAATGTGTTGCGCTGTTAAGAGATCCTGCTGTGTACAAGAGCAAGTGTATTACACTCCACACAATGTATTCTATTCCAACAGTATACGAAGTGACTAAATTAAAACAAATGTGTATGCTCATTGGGGGAGAATGCCTGCATCAAATCACATTTTAAAAAATTCAGTGCACAATACAAGCAGTAGTCTTCAACATGCACCAAAGTGAGTTGTCGGACTAGACTGTCCCTTTAAGGCCAAAGTAGCTGAGTGGAAAAAATATCCCATTTGGCTTCTTCGGAGAAAATTTCTGCAATTCTCTCTTTATTGAGTAGACCCTATACAAATGCACATATACATACATATCCAATAGGTGACCAACTGTGGCCCTCAAGCTGCTACAGAAGTAACAATCCCTCAAACCCCACCAGCTTTCTAGATTATAAGGGGATTATGGTAGTTGTAGTACAGAAAAAAGCTGGAGGGCCATAGTTAGATGCCTAGGACATATATAAATAAATAAGTAATCCGTTCAAATACAATGATCTCCAATCAATTCTGGAATAACAGCGTGGGAAGTTACTGGGGGTATCAATCCCCCTGAAAATAAAATCTCTTAATTGCAACCCATAAATAAATAAAAAAAATTTCCACAGGAGTTTTTTCGCATCCTACAGTATCCACAGTGGAGCAGAATGGGGGAAAAATTCCTTCTTGACTCCAAAAGGGCAATCAGATTTCTCCTTGGATCAATAAGCTCTATAATTAATGCTTATTCTATTATTAATACCCCTGTATGTTCTGCTTTTCTAAAAAAACATCCAGACCATTTTTAAATGCATCTATTGTGGTTGATAGCACTACCTCTCTTGGCAGTGAGTTCCATAACTGTATTGTCCTTACCATAAAGAATCTCTTCCTTTGCTGTCTATTAAATATTTGCTCTTCCAGTCTGAGGGGGTGACCTCTTGTTCTTTGTACATTTCTGTCAATGAACAGGTCCCTGGAGAGCTCCTTATATTGGCCCTGCACAAATTTATACACAATGTCCAATGTGAATATCCTCCAATCTCAGTTCATAATCAGCAGTCTGTAAATATTAACACACAAACCATGCTACAAGGGTGTTTCATGCAGGTAATGGAGCTCCTCCTCCTCGTAATAACACATCCAGAGAGACTATGGGCTTTATTCATGAACTAGAGAATTTCAGGGAATTTTGGGGAATTGAGAATGGAACATCAAACGTACGGCCAAAGAAGCTATATGGGAGAATGCTTCCAATTTGGCTTCTTTGGCCTAAGTTTGAAATTCTCTTCTCAATTCCCTGCAATCCACTCTTTTCATGTTGGTTGACCATCACCCTGATGGTTGCTGATGATCAACCAACAAGACTATGGATACTCAGAAGGCACCTGTGTGATTCCTTTTTTCAACTGTAGTTTGATTAGTTGGTCTAATTCCAAGTCAATATTGTTATATCTCTGGGAATGCATCTGTCCAGTCTGTGGAGCAGTCATAAAAATGTCACCCATAGACTTGCACAATGGATGATTGACTCTTCCAGTCAAGTACAATATCTGTGAAGTGCAGTAAAACAAAGTACACCTGTATAGGAATCCTACATGTTTTTACATTTAAAAACATATCAATCAAATGCTTATATGCAAAAATTATGGAAAATAAATGTTGGTGTGCTAAGATAATCATGGACTCAAATCACGTACAAATGAAACAATATAATGCATAGCAAACAGGTGGGTGCAAGCTGCAAGTACAATGTAATTGGATCTTTACCGTATGTAAAAAAACATTGCATTTCTCACTTTATAAAGTTGGCACCAAATGTATAAGCATATTATAAATAATATGGTTAAGCACAGTCAGTCTTACCATGAATAACCTACTATCATGCTAATTCCTATTTGGAATTATTCATTTTGTATATGTATAGTATAGTAACATTTTTATTTGTCATGCTATAACATAGTTCAGTCCCATATTTGTTTGCTATCAGTTTGCTGCCCATTTGATAATTCGAAGGAGGGTTAATTAGACTTTTCAGTTAGATTCCATTCTCCACACATGGGGACCCACCCCAAAATGGGAACTTAAGCATATACTAAAAAGGAAGTGAGTCACTGCATTTAAACCTCCGGACCTCAATAAAGCAAATCTGTGATATAATATATTTTATATAGGCTGGCACAAATAAGAGCATATGGCCAAGCAGCAAGACGCATTTCTCATGTCTCAGTGCTTAAGCATAAGCTTAATCAAATGACAATGTCAAAAGCTTATGATTAAGCACTGAGACATGTGAAATGAAAATCAAGATGCTTGGCCATATGCTCTTATTTGTGCCACCTTAAATAATGCCTATTATATTATACATTTGATTTATCATGGTTCAGATGTTTGATTAGAGTGACTTGCTTCCTATTTGTATTTGCGCAGTATGAGATACTTTTAGTATGGCAATAGGAAGAAGCTGCTTCATGGCTAACCTGAATCCAAAATGATTCAGTGCCAGGAATTCTCTTTTGGACATTCTTGTAGAGGAAGAAATGGCGAACAAAGGCGTATGCACTCCCAATGCGGTGAAAAATAGTTGAGTATTTATTAGAAGGATCCGATTAAAAGTCCATATAAAATCCACAAAGACAGCAACAAGACATGGGATACAGCGGTATGCCTTACGCGTTTCGCTTGAACACACGCTTATTCATAGGCTTATTCATTCTTGTAGAGGGGAGCTTATTGAAGGTTTCAGCAACAAAACAGAAATCACTTCAGGATAAAAGCCCACTGACTGGGAAGGGTGAACCTAATTCACTTGAATATTGCTTCAACTCAGTAATAACCAAACAAGAACACTTATATATTTAACCCAAAACAAAAATGCAATACAGCAACCAATGACAATCCTCACAAGTTATGCTGTACAGTAGGCCTCCAAGAACATTTCATCATGGGGGCATTCAATTTTGTAGCACGTAGAATGGAAGAAAGTCTTGAAATTCTAGGCTGCTAAGTGTTAAAAAATTATATTTCATATTTCTTTTTGCCTTAGGTCAAGATTCTTTTTCTTGTCGTTTACAGAACAGAGTGTGGAAAATCAGAGGCTTGAGGAGTGTCATTGTATTTTGTTTCTCACCACCTGCAATATCAAGAAAATGTTGTGAAAACACTGTTGTTGCTGTTAGCTGAAAATAAAAGCAATAAAGGAATGTGTCTTGGCCTCTCTCACTGTGGGAACTTTAGATAGTGTAACAACCCAAATCACACAAACTGCTTGGTCTCTTTGCTCCTTTTCTTTAAAGGACAAAAATAGAAAAAAAAATATATATATATATTTCTTAAAACAAACATGAAATAAACAAATGTCCTTTAAACATGAAGAAGACAAGAAACTGTAGCTTGTAAAGTTCTGATATACAGGCTTGGAGTTTGATAAGTACTTATCCAGGTAAATACAGAGAAGAAGAGCACAGTTGTTCTAATAATAATGTAATATTGAAGTACTGCAATAATGTTATAATAATGCAGTATTTTTATCCCAGGAGAAACGTGAATGCTTATGCAGATTATTGGTAGATGAACAAAAGCAGGTTATCAGCAGGTTATCGGTATCAACAAAACTCTTAATTTTAGTAGGGCCAACTTTGATTGACTAAGGGCATCGATTGAACATGTAGACTGGGAAGGATTTTTTGTTGGACTAAACACAGAAGACAAGTGGAATTCCTTTAAGCACACATTATAAAAGTTCACATCCCAATTTATACCTTTGGGTAACAAATTGTGAGGGGTTGAGATACAGGATAGAGGCCAATATGCAGAATGACACGATAACAGGTATATATATATAGAGAACGAGCGGGAGTGATAACTAACATTGCACCCGTAGCTTGATTGTAGTACCGTAGGGGCAGGACACAGTTCGTAATAATACGTTTAAAAAAAAAGAAAAATGGTAGCAAGGAAGAGGAAGTCTCTATACCACCGTAATGAGATGGTAACAGGAGTACACCACATTAGTAATCCACTCTTGTGAAGGTTAAATGCAGGAACACACTTTAACAGTTTGTAATCCACAGGAACACACTTTAACAGTTTGTAATCCACAGGAACACACTTAAGCAGTAATTTGGGATTGTGAGGGTTAATGCAGAAACACACCACAGTTTGTAATCCACTCTTGCAAGGGTTAAAGCAGGTGAGTATAGATAGCCAGGGTCAGGAATACCAGATATACAGCAACACAGTAAGACAGACCAAGATCAGAGGTATCAGAGAGTCAGCAAACGTTAAGACAAGTCAGGGTCAGGTTACCAGAGATACAGCAAAACGATGGGAACAGTCCGGGTTCAGGGGCACAGGCAAGCAGTAGAATAGTCAGTGAAATCCAAGGTCAGTAACTGTAGCAAGAATATAAGTAACGCTAGGTTTTCGCAATACACGAGAATCACCAAGCAATGAGTGCTTGGTGATTCTGCCTTTTGAATCTTCCCGCACCTCGCGGGTATGCGGCGGGCATGACGTCATCGGATGTGCGCCTCTGTGCTGAGGAGAGACTGTTGGTGAACGTGCTTGCAAGTGCATGCAGTGGCTGACAGGTAAGAGAGGGTATACGTGGGAGCTGCTGCGGGGCAGATCCTGACACAAATACAAAAGACACAACAAAAAATCAATGTGGCTTACCAGTAACGTGAAACAGGAAATACATTCAAACAATATAAAAGCAAGGGATCAGCAGAATCATTTATAGCGTACAAAGATGCCAACAAAGCCTGCAAAAAGGAAGTTAAAATGGCTAAATTCTAAAATGAGAAAAGGATTGCTAAGGAGAGTAAAACTAACCCCCAAATTATTTTAAGTACATAAATGGAAAAAAGCTAAAGGCAGAAAATGTTGGGTCCTTGTTATCCCAAATGGGAAATTTTTGGTTATTGAGGACAAAGAGAAAGCAATACTTTTTTTCTTCTGTTTATACCAAGGAAGAACCGATGAATGAGCACCTGCTACCGGAATTTTTGGAACAGTCACCACAAACATGGAATTGGCTGACACAGGAAAAAGTGCTTAAGCAATTAAACTCTGTGAAGATAGACAAGGCCCCAGGGCCAGATGGTATACACCCAATGATACTGATAGAGTTAGGCATTATTATGGACAGTGCCTATGTTTGATCTATAGGGATTCTTTCAGTTTGGGTATAGTGCCAACAGACTAGTGAAAGGCGGATGTCATTCCAATATTTAAAAAGGGATCAGAATCTCTGCCGGTTAATTATGGGCCATTGAGCTTGACATCTGTAGTGGGGAAATTATTTGAAGGATTGCTAAAGGTATACGCTCAAGAATACATCTTGAATAAGAATATAATTAGTAAATGTCAGCATGGTTGTGTGAAAGACAGGTCTTGTCAAACAAACATAATAACATTCTATGAAGAAATCAGTAAAAATACAGATCTGGGGGTGGCAGTTGATGTGAACTATTTAGACTTTGCTAAGGCATTTGATACAGTTCCACACAAAATGTTACTCTACAAATTGAGATAAATAGGTTTGGGGGCAAATGTATGTATTTGGATTGAAAATTTGCAATATAGAATGCAGAAGGTTGTTGTAAATGGAAAATTAACAAATTGAACCAGGGTTTTAAGCGGAGTACCTCAGGGGTTTGTTTTAGGCCCTCTTCTTTTTAATTTGTTTATTAATGATCTTCCAAGTTGTGTTGAGAGCCTAGTCTCAGTGTTTGTTGATGGCACAAAATTAGGTAAGGTAATACAGACTAACCTTAATATTTGTTCATTACAGGAAGATTTGGACAGAGTGGGGGACTGGGCAATTACGTGGCAAATGAGGTTCAATATAGAGAAATGTAAAGTTATGCATTATTGGAAAATTTAACAAAGCAGCAAATACTTTAAATGGTAGCTCCCTGGGAAAAAACTACTAATAAAAAGGATTTACCAATAATTGTAGATAACAGACTAGGTAACAGTGCTCAAAGCCAGTCAGCAGCTGCAAAGGCTAATAAGATATTGGCATGTATAAAACAAGGTACTGATTCACCGGAGAATATCATCTTGCCTCTTTACAAGTCACCTTGAATATGCAGCTCAATAAGAATTTATAATAGAGCTTCTTGATCCAAGGAGAAATCTGATTGCCCTTTAGAATCAAGAATGAATCTCCCCCCTATAAGATAACATTTGAAATAGCTTCCTTAGGGGTTTTTGCCTTCTTTTGGATCAAAATCAAGAATGATAGATAGAAAGGTTGAACTTGATGGACTTGTGTCTTTTTCAACCTAAATTACTATGTTACTTGGTAAATTCACAGGAACATGGTATGTTTCTATTCATAGGAAACAACTCTTTGACTACTTGTGCATTGGTCTCCATTTCACCTCACCTTGTATGCTCTTTATTCCATCATCTTTGCCTAACTAAACCCCATCTAATCAACCTCTCTCTGGAATAGTACAGTCAACCTTTAAACATGCTCTACACCCCACACTTCCATTGAACTACCATCCTATTTCCCTTCTCCCCTTTGTGTCCACATTGTTGAAGAGAACTGTGCACTTAAAACGCTTTCTAACAGCTACTGACCCTCCTTTGGCATTCAGAACCATATACTATACTGAAACAGTCCTCACCAGAGTGTCAAATTAGTGTCTTACTATCTTCCAAATCTAAATGCTACTTCTCCATAATGTTCCACTTATATGTTTCTGCTGCCTTTGACACAGTACTCCTCAAGTGGACTTAGACTCTCCTCCAACCTTATCACCTCTTCACATTCTCCCCTGGAATATTTCGCCCGAACTGACACCTCACTGTGGGACTCCCTTCTGCAGAGCATTCAGCTCTCTCCATCTTTCTCAAACTTCAAAAAGCCTGTTAAAACTCTCATCTTTAATGACATTTACTACTCATCGTAGTAGAATATATATTAATTAACCGCTAACCAATCCCATCTAGCTCACATTGTCCTCAAACAGTGTTATAAATAGGAAGTTTATAACTCATTGAACTAGAATACATATAATTAATATCTGGTCACACCCATCTTGTGCCAAACATCCCTAATACTTTTACTACCACCACTTTCCTTTTGACCTCTTCACTCCCTTATGTGTCTCATATCCCCTAATCACTCTAGTTTATTAGCTTGCGAGCAGGGCTCTCTACCTCATGTATTAGTCTGTTCTTTTTCATCTAACTTAGTATGTAGTCCCATTATATGATCTGTACCTAGGGCTATGTACATTTTGGTGCTATATATATTTAAATGTTAATGTAAGATAACTAAACAGAATAATATTTGTACCTGAATTTACTAAGCTGTTCCATCATAAAAATGATGGGGTAGATGGAAAGATCCCCTTTAATGACTGCATCGATCTACCCCACATTATTCCAATTGGATTCATATGTGATGCTAAGCAATGGAAACTATGCGGTTCAGCTATGATGTTAAAACACAGAACTGTTGAAGAAGCCACTAAGCCAGATAACTTCAGAGATATACTGTAAATACCACTACACAATAAAAGCAAATGGAACTCATATTGAAAGTCCCCCGTTCAACAGTACATGTGGAAACATGCTATAACAATATAAGTGCCGAAACAACATGGCCTCCACTCAGCAGGCTTTTTGTCTTCATTTTTCCTCTCCAAGTCATTTTTGTCAGCATATAGCACACAGATAAAACTGTAATTTCTTAGGTGGACATAATAGTCTATATTCCAGGTGGAAGGTGGCAAAACACAACAGGTAATCTTGTTACCATTCCTTCACTTTTGATGCAAACGCAGTTCTCAATAGAGAGGCAAAACTATACCAATACCATTATTGCATGTATAAACTCAGACTTTAAAATATGTGCTGCCACTGTTTGTTTATGTATCTATTTATCCTGTTACATGGGTTTTTAATGTATGAACAAATGTTCTTATTAAATGTTGTTTGTTTTATTGTAATACATAGAGTTCCTGCAATTTATAATATTTGAAAATGATAATGAAGTAATGCACAAAACAAAATCTGTATCAGAATGCTGTGGAGTGAATGCTCCAATTTATATACAAGTAAAAAAACACAAGAGAAACATAGTGTAATAATATAAATAAAAACAGTAGTGAATAATGAACCCCAATGAACTTTCACTCACATTACCCAGAGCCCATAATACATTAAAGGCTTTGTGGGTCTGCAATCCCCACCATCCACATGACCAAGCTCCTATGTGTTTAATGAGCCAGCTTCAAAGGTAAGTAAATCCAACATAAATTGGAAACAGAGAGACTGTATAGCATAGTATTTTACCAAAATCACCCAGTCCTCCATGATCCAAAATGAAAAGTTCCAGTAGCCAGCAGTCCTCAGGAGAAATTCATCAGGTAGTGCAGTGTGTGGTAGCCGGCAAAGTCTTCCATCGCATCCATCTTCACAACACATTTTAATCAATGGGCTTCATGAAGGTTCTGAGGTCAGGAAGACATGACCGGTCTATTATACTGCTTCTCTCCAATCCAAAGACTCCATGTTTGTGGCTGACTCCTCCCCCTCCTGCACCTCAAAATGTCAGAGTACAAATCACGAGGTTCTCAGAGAACACAATACACAGAAAGTGGAGACATAACACAGTTAAAATGGGAAGAAAAAATAGGATATCTAAGATAAATCAACATCATTAGTTTTAAGACAATATATAAAAATGTAGAAATAAAAATAATTTACATCAGATATTAGATTACACTATTAAGGGGCAATGTTAATAAAAAGTAGATAAAGGGCTGGTTTGGTGTTAGTGTGGTAAAATGGCCATCTAGTAGTAGGACAGAGTTACACTGTTTTGGTAAAACAAAATAGAAAATTAAATAGCAGAAGTATGTGGATCATTCACTCCACAGCATTCTAATCAGTATTTTACTTTGCTCAACATTTCATTATTGTTTTTGGAGAATTACACTATTGTTTGCTGTACTGTATCTTTCACTTTTTACGAGCGCCTATCACTTTTATTTATTTTTTCATTATTTATAATATTTGACCTGGCCATCTTCTTTCATATACCTTTTTAGCAATCCCACCATTATTTCTCATTGTGTTACTTTTGTGTGTAGAGGAACCACATGTTGGTGTTAATTGGTAGCTGCCTACTTATACCTGGCGACAATCTTCATGCTTTATGCATTTATTTGCTTTCAATTTACAAATGTATTTTTGTGTTTTAGAAGGGCAACAAAATAGTTCAGCACAGTGTTCCTTAGCTGCCTATTAGCTGCTGTAAGATTGTGTTTACCTGATCTACAAATCTTTGAATACAGATATAAACAGCTTAACAGATGGACCTTGATCAGCTCTACTTGGATTTTTTTTGTATATGGATTTGAAAAAGGAAAAATATATTCTTATATTAGCAATTAAAAACGTATTATTGTTCAGTGATTTCCAAATCCCAATTATGTATCAAGGAAATTACCATTTTTACTAATACAGCCGTACAAGATAATGTTTCCTCTACTCCTCGAAATAAATAACTATAACAAACATTGTTTTTGTTTCAGACTGCATCCAGTGTATTCTCTCATAGCACACATTGCTTTCACAAAGTAATACAAATGCAACTACAGTTTATCAAAAATCACTGACAGTATTTTGCTTGACTTATATATTCTCCTTTAAGGTCAAGTTAACATTATTTGTGCACTCAAGACTGCAAATTACAAACATAGAAACATTTGTCTTATCCAGTCTGCCTGTATTTCTTCACAAAAACTGTAGAAGGAAAAAATAAAAAATGAAATGTGCTTTCCAAGGACTCCTCAAATCCTCACCAGAAACAGGATACATTAGATAGACATGTTATCTGACCATGCTTTCCTTGCTTATACATCCTGAAAAGAATGTCCATATTCAGTCAGGGAGTGTATAATGGGAGCTGGCTGTCTTGGATGCTGTGGAGGGCAGGTCCTTTCAAGCTATCTCAAATAAACATCATCTTTGCAAGAATTTAATGTCAGGTAACCCCCATATGCAAGAGAGCTGGGCTGTTACTGTTTTTGTTTCTGAGTCTATTTATTTAATATAAGAAATGTGATATTTTATCAACATTTTTGCACTGTATCTCTCTCCTCCTGCTTTCATCTCCACATGGTATATCCCTTTATGGGCTGTCAGTTTTGACCTATAGGATGTCTTTCTGGGCTATACTGCACATATTTCTACCAACTGCAATGTTCTCACACGCTGTTTGGTCCATATTATCTTATGTTCTGGATAAAATAAGGAGACTACATACAAATAATACAGGCAAATTTAATGTGACAGCATATAGAAATGCCTATAGAGGTAACATGTACTACCACATATTCTTATGCATAAACTTATGAGACATGCACCCTATGTCTACTGAATATTACATAGTTATATAGTTTTGATCCAAAAGAAGGCAACCACACCCTTTTTCACTTCAAAAGGCAATCATATATATAGGAAAAATGACTTTGTGATATATATATATATATCACATTATAGTGTATTTTAATTATTTTTCTTGTCACCAACATTGATAATAAACTTTACCCCATTTTAAGATTGGCAAGATCTTGTATTTGTGAAAATGAATCTTCTCTTTCATTTCTGCACGTCATGACATAAAACATGTTACTGTGAAGGTTATAGTGGCACACTGAGGGTTATGTTTAAAAACTCCTGCACTGCAAAGTTTTATAACTCCCTACACTTCGCAGTGAGGGAGATAAGGACCTCCATCAAACTGTGAAGGTTCCCTGACACAAATCAGGAGCCTGATTTTTTTATACATAGGCTGGACAAGCGCAAGAGTGCCGACACAATCTAAATCTGTGTTATACAGTGTCGCTTGTATAAATGTGACATTAATAATGGCACCTTTTTTTTTATTGATTCTTGACAATTTGCTAAGCACAGTTTTTTTTTTTTTTTTTTTTTTTTTTACACAACACACATATACAGACATATTATGTATGTCTTGTATTTTTAGCATTGTCAAGTATGAACCAACAATTTACAACTAACTGGCACATGGGCAAAATAATACTGGAAAATGTGCAAAATATGACTAGAAAATTATCGGAAAAATATGAGTGGCAAATGATGGGCAAAATATGACTGGAAAATGAATGGCTGTGGCCAAAGTGATACTGTGGCATGTTCTGTGGCGCAAAATAATAAGTACTGTGGGGGAAAGTGACACCGTGGCATGTTCGGCGGGGCAGTTCAGTGGGACAAAGTGACACTGTGGTATGTTCTGGCAGACAAATTTACACTGTGGCATGCCAAATTGTGTGGGTGCAATATGAGTATAAGCCAAGTGCTGTGGGTACTGTATAGTGCTGTGTTAAGACCTTTCGGTGCAATGTGGGTGCAGAGGAACACAATAAAAATAAGAAATTAACGATTTTTCAATAACATTTTTATTACATGTGAAAATAGTTGAATATAATATTAAACAGTTCATATAAGTATACATGAAGCTAGTTATATACATATATTTGGGGTCCACCTCAAGCTTTTGAAAAAGCTGGAAATATTTTAATGTTTTTTTGTGGTCAGAAAAAGTAATATTACTTTACTGAGAGGGTGGTGGATGAATGGAATAGTTTTACTTGAGAAATGGTAGAGGTTAATACATTAATGAGTTTAAGCATGCATGGGGTAAGCATAAGGCTATCCTTGATATAAGATAAGGCCAGGGACTAGTGAAAGTATTACTTTACTAAGAGGGTAGTGGATACATGGAATAGTCTTCCAGTAGAAGTGGTAGAGGTTAAGCATGCATGGGATCGGCATAAAGCTACCCTAGATATAAGACAAGGCCAGGCACAAAGCGGAACAGGTGGGAGGCATGCAAGTAGCATTTCTACGGGGGAGTTGCATGGTGGGGTCGGGGGGCCGCAGGGCATTTTTTGCACCGGGGCCAGGTGGTTTTTAGTTATGCCTCTGGTCCTACATTTTATATCTTTGTAATGCAGAGAGTTATTGATACAAATTCCATAAACTGGATAACACAGCTATTCTTTTGAATTACTAATGTTTTAGGAGTAGCTATTTTAATCAAGATATTCTCTATATATTATGCACATAATGCATATAATGTATTAAGTTCTTATGTTTGTCTTTGGGGATATATATATATAGAAGGTAATATATAATAATCAATGAGTGATTATTTTAAGCACTGTCTATTTAGGACGAGAAACCTTGATGCCCTCTGTGTACACAATAGATAACAAAAAAATGCAGATGCTGTTTAGATAAAACTAGCAAATATATTATTTCATTTTCTTGAGGTTTTTTTTTTTAACAAATCTTATTTCATGTGCACATTTCAATCAATAAACCATTGGCAATTTGATCATAATAGAAAAGACAAAGCAAAGGCTTATTTAATACAATTTGCTACTTACTAAAATTAAAATCAGGAGCTTGATTGCTTACTTCATAAATGTTTAAGTCTCATTTAACTATTAAAATGATATATTATTTTGGAATATATGTAATAAGTAATTATAAGCAATCCTCAAAGAAAGAGATTTAAGATTATGAGCTTTATTTATGAAACAAGATATTGCAGGGA
Source organism: Pelodytes ibericus (assembly GCA_036172795.1). Lineage (NCBI taxonomy): Eukaryota > Metazoa > Chordata > Amphibia > Anura > Pelodytidae > Pelodytes > Pelodytes ibericus. The sequence continues at coordinate 41,082,261 of CM069861.1, forward strand.
ATTGAAAAGGAAATTTAAAACGTAAGACCAAATTAGCCAAGTTGGAAAAATTCTCAAACTGAGAGATACAAACTAAACTGATCAGAAAAAGGTGAAAGGGGACACCCTTCCCTTCATCCATCAGTAATAAGAAATGAGTTAGATAGAAAACCTGCATATTGAGTCCTAGCTGAGGATGTGAGTAGAGGGCCATTTTTGCATTGATATATTCCAGTGGCATATTATATCTATGTAAGGTGGCTTCCAAATATCCCCAATGCAGCCTAGCAAAGGCTTTTCTGGCATTGAGGGCAAACAGAAGGCAGGACAATTTGTTGACTGATGAGTGATGTATCAAATTCACAAATTTTCTGTTAGTGTATGCCCCTTGCCTGTCCCCAATGAACTCAACTTGGCAGTGGCGTCCCGAGGGGGGTGCGGAGGATGCGGACCACACCGGGTGACACCTCCAGCGGGGGGGACACCCGTGCTGCCGGAATCCCCCCGCACCGCGCTGCCTAACTTGGAAGTTAACTTGCCTAACAGTGGCCGCCGGAAGAAAAAAAAAATCACTGTGACCGGATGTGACGTTACATCACATCCAGTGACTGTGTTTCCCTCCTCCGTGCAGGAGGGAACACTACACCAAGATGTCCGGCGGGGGACACGGAGCAGTAGCCAGGAGGTAAGTGATGGGTAAGGGGGGAGATAAAACGAACAGGATAATGTCACAATATTACGGGGTTCTGACGGCACAATATTACTGGGCACTGACTGGCACAATATTACTAGGCTTTGACTGGCACAATATTACTGGGCTCTGAATGGCACAATAATACTGGGCTCTGACTGGCACAATAATACTGGGCTCTGACTGGCACAATATTACTGGGCTCTGACTGACACAATATTCCTTGTATCTGACTGGCACAATATTCCTGGTATCTGACTGGCACAATTTTACTGGGCTCTGACTGGCACAATATTTTTGGGCTCTGACTGGCACAATATTACTGGGCTCTGACTGGCACAATAATACTGGGCTCTGAGTGGAACAATATTCCTGGTATCTGAATGGCATAATATTCCTGGGCTCTGACTGGTACAATATTACTGGGCTCTGACTGGCACAATATTCCTGGTATCTGACTGGAACAATATTCCTGGTATCTGACTGGCACAATATTCCTGGTATCTGACTGGCACAATATTCCTGGGCTCTGACTGGCATAATATTCCTGGGCTCTGCATGGCACAATATTCCTGGTATCTGACTGGCACAATATTACTGGGCTCTGAATGGCACAATATTACTGGGCTCTGAGTGGCACAATATTCCTGGTATCTGACTGGCACAATATTACTGGGCTCTGACTGGCAAAATATTATTGGTATCTGACTGGCTCAATATTCCTGGGCTCTGACAGGCACAATATTCCTGGTATCTGACTGGCACAATATTCCTGGGCTCTGAATGGCACAATATTCCTGTGCTCTGACTGGCACAATATTCCTGGTATCTGACTGGCACAATATTCCTGGTATCTGACTGGCACAATATTCCTGGGCTCTGAATGGCCCAACATTCCTGGTATCTGATTGGCACAATATTCCTGGTATCTGACTGGCACAATATTCCTGGTATCTGACTGGCACAATATTCCTGGGCTCGGACTGGCATAATATTCCTGGTATCTGACTGGCACAATATTACTGGGTACTGACTGGCACAATATTACTGGTATCTGACTGGCACAATATTACTGGGCTCTGACTGGCAGAATATTCCTGGTATCTGACTGGCATAATATTCCTGGGCTCTGACTGGCACAATATTACTGGTATCTGAGTCGCACAATATTGCTGGCATATGAATGGCACAATAATACTGGCATCTTAATGGCACAATGGTATTGGCACCTGGCACAATAATACTGGCATATTAATGGGAAAATTGGCTGTGGCTTATTAATGACAAAATGATACTGGCATATAATTGGGCAAATTGGCTGTTATAGAGATAGAGAGATGTCTGTATGTATATATATGTATTGTTTTAGACTTGTACAATTGTCACCTCGTGGGGCTCCTGTGTGTTGTAGAATTAATGGCGGTCCCATGTGTGCATAATTATGGAGCACTTGTGTGTGGCATATTTATTGGGCCCCATGTGTGGCATAATTAACCCCTTAGTGACAAGACATTTTCACCTTGACTTTCCCTTGGTGACAATGGCTGTTTTGACATTTCGGGGGTGTTTGTGTTTATCTGCAATTTTATTCTTTCTCACGTATAGTACCCACGCAAATTATATGTTGTTTTTATCATCAAAAGAAGGGCTTTCATTAGATACCATTATGTTCATCATATCTTATAATTTACTACAAAAAAAAATCATAAAATATGATGAAAAATAAACAAAAAAAGTTTTTCTAACTTTGACCTAAAATATAATTTACACAAATAAAATCATTAAAAAAGACCTCATCTAAATAGTTTCTAAATGTTGTCCCGAGTTCAAAAATATGCATGTTTCCATATTTTTCTGTATTTTTTTGCGAGTTATGGGGCAAAAACCAAAAATAGTGTTTTTTGTTTTTTTCCTATATTGACCTTTTGACCCCAACCCCAACCCAAAATTTAACCCTAACACTAAATGTAACTCCAACTCTAATCCTTATTATATCCCTTAATATGTTTTAACTTTTATTTAATTTTAACCCTATCCCTTATGCTAAAAAAAATTTAATTTTAACCCTAGAGGCTAATCTAACTATATAACCAGTTTTTAATTAATTCAATATTTATTAAACATTTTTTCCTTTGCTATGCTACTTAACTACCACTAGGGGCAGTCAAGTAGCATATTCAGTGAAGTTAAGCTCAGACCGGCAGAGGGCATAGCCATATTGACAGAGCAGCATGGCGATCGTGGGTGCCCCAGAGCAGAAATTTCAGTGCTGGCTATTGCCTCGACATCGTTGATCGTGAAAACCGCTTGATTCCCCGCAGGACGTGCCAGGCACGTCCTTTGTCGTTAAGGGAGTTTCTCCCAGGACGTGCCTGACACGTCCTTTGTCGTGAAGGTGTTAAGGGACTCTTTTGTGTGGCATAATTATGGGGCACCTGTGTGTGAGTGGGATAATTATGGGGCACCTTTTTGTGTGGCATAATTAATTGGGCAGAGGTGAGGCATAAATAGTGGGGCTCTGGTGTGGCAAAATTTATGGGGCTCTGGTGTGTGGCATAGTTATGGGGCTCCTGTGTGTGGCATAGTTAATAGGCCATCAAACTGGCATTACTAAGGAATCTGTTTGGCATTGTATTGGAGGAAATCCAGGGGGGTGACACCATGAGTTTCCGCACCAGGTGACACCAGCCCTAGTGACGCCCCTGTAACTTGGTCATAATGCAGCAAATTAGGTAAGGTAGATTGAATTGTTGTGGCTAAAATATTTGCATAATATCTGTATTTAACAGTGACATGGGTTTGAGGTTTTGGCATATACATGTTGGTTTGCTGGCTTTGGCAATGTGGAAAAATGTGCTGTGAGCATGTCTTGGGGAAAGGATTTTATTATTTTTACATGAATTAAAAAGCAAAGTGAAGTGGGGTATAAGTGTGTCCATATATATTTTATAATAGAGGTTAGAGAACCCGTCTGAACCAGGAGCTTTGTTTAGAGGTAGAATTTTGATGGCAAATATAACTTTTGATTCTGTAATAGGGTCTCTAAGATCATTTTTTTTGTGTTCAGTGATTTGGGGGAGATGTATGATACCTAAGAATTTATTTATCTCTGCTGTACTAGGTTGGTGGAAGTTTGCATCTTTGAGTTTAGGTTGTAAAGAGAGTTATAGAATTGTACAAATACATCTGGAATCTTGGCTGGGTTAAGAATTTTCTCTCCTGATGGGGAGATTAAGTAAGGTATGGTAGAGTCGGACTCTTTCTTCCTTACACATCGATCTAGAAGTCGTCCTGCTTTATTACCTTGGACATAATATATCTGTTTAAGTTTGCTAAGCATGAGTTGGGTATGATAGAGTTGCAAAGTGTCTAACTCAGACTTGATTTCACATATTTTTTAAATAGTTTTCGTAGATGTGCATTGTTTATTTGTTATTTTTTTATTTTGTCTGTGTTGACCTCGAAGGACAGATTTATGTGCCTGTTTGTGCTTAGTATGTTTAAACAATTAGCAAGAGTTGGTATTAGGTGCATATATGTTTAATAATGTATATTATACATTATTGATTTGTAGTACAAGAAGAAGGTTCCTTCCTTTGTTGTCTTTTTTAGTCAATTGAACATCTAGTGCAAAAATATAGATACTCCTGCCTTTTTTTGTGGCTTTTGTAGCATGTATTGCTGCAGGAAAATCTTTCATGATGAAAAATGGTATCTTGTGAGAGGCAAAATGAGACTCTTGGATTGCTATAATATTGGCTCTTAATTTCTTAGCTTCAACTGATAATAGACGTCTTTTATGTGGAGAGTTTAATGTTAGTAGAGTGATTTCTTAGGTTCATAAGTTGGCATTATATGCAGATGATATCTTTCTTATGCTTACATTTCCTAACTGCTGCTCTTTCAATCATAGAAGAATACAGTAATTTTTTTTACTATAGATTGTACAACTCAGAAAAGTATATGCTATGTTTCCTATTTCAACTAATTCTAGCTTTCTTTTATGAAAATAGGTTCCAAAAATAACTCTTCCAAATAAATATCTTGATAACATTTGTATCCATCAACTCTAATGCTAAAATAATTAAGTTAACCATGGCTATGTTACACATGTAGATGGGCATACCGTATTGCAAATAAGGTATGCCTTGGTGTTTTTAAGAAATGTATAAAAATATTTGTTTAATTAATATATCGGAATATTTGAAACATTGATGTACCATGCAAGTGTTTAATTGTAATCACACTGGATTACAGTTAAGCTTTCTAAATTATCACCAATGTGAAATCAATGACTTGCTTCACATCCTAATAAATCATTCTAGCAATTACAATACTTGAAATATGTATGTGTCTAAAATGTTCTTGCTTCCTGGGTTATTATTACTGAAAATTAATAGGCAATAATTTTGTGGTTTATCAATGTCCACCTTGAAGAAAACTTCCAAAAACGAATTGATTATAAATTTAATGTGAACTACTGAACCTAAGTATGATTAAATGAGTTCCTCAATGGATAATTTCTAGTAAAAGAGTTCATTGTTGCTGATGTGATATTAATCCTGAATATTAATTATGTTAGTTGACAAGCCTATGTCAATAGGCCATTGTCCTAATTCATAACTCTACTGTGCCTTACCGTCTCAAATTACTCAAACTTATAATTTCTTTACTAAAGTATTTTTACATAGTTACATAGTTGGAAATATTAATTTGTGATTTACCTTTGTTTTAATAAAATGTGCTGACATTCTTACTTTCTAAACTCAAGCACATTCATTTATCAAAACCAATGTCCAAATTTTAGTTATAACAAAGTGTTTAGATGTTGTATTGACATTGCCTAAACGTATTCAGCATATTGTAAAATGATTTCCACTTAACTGTTTGTTTTAATAAATATATCCACCATCTTATAGTATTTTTCAGCATGCATTAGGCCTTATCATAATGATTTATTGCTAACAATGGCAGACATTCATGGTGAGTAAGTGACAGACTATGCTGTGAGAAATATAAAGCTCCCAAGCTGACAATTTGAACAAAACAATGAATACTGATTTTAACCACTATTATTATTTATATATATAAATATATATATATATATATAAGTGCAGAGAACCTTCATGACTCAAAGGTGAATACAATGTTACTTCTTAAAATAGCCGTTCCACACATTTTCAAAATATTAAACTGGCAGTAGACACTGTAGAAATAAACAGATTATAGAGGCTACAGTTTCGATATGACGTTTGTGACTGGAACCAGTCATTCAATATAGGCTGGTTTTTTAAAGAACTTGCTTGTTTATGTTGTAAAAAATATTTTTTCAAGTATATTGTAATAGGCAGACAAAATTCGGACACCCCCCCTACCCACGATGCACACCCATGACATGACTCATAACCCGCGTTGCACACCAAGGACATGCCCCATCACCCCATTTACATGCACCCATTACCCCATTACATACATATTACCAGTATTGTTTGCCATTAATATGCCCCAGCCAATTAGCCCAATAATATCCCAGTATTGTTTGCCATTAATAAGCCACTGCTAATTTGCCCAATAATATACCAGTTTTTGCCAATTAATATGCCCCTGACAATTGCCCAATATTATGCCAGTATTATTTTGACATTAATATGCCCCAGCCAATTTGCCCAATAATATGTCAGTATTATTTGCCATTGAATATGCCCCAGCCAATTTGCCCAATAATATGCCAGTATTATTTGCCATTTAATATGCCCCTGCCAATTTGCCCAATAATATGCCAGTATTATTTGCCGTTAATATGCCCCTGCCAATTTGCTCAATATTTTGCCAGTATTATTTGTCATTTAATATGCCCCAGCCAATTTGCCCAATAATATGCCAGTATTATTTGCAATTTAATATGCCCCTGCAAATTTGCCCAATAATATGCCAGTATTATTTTCCATTAATATTCCCCAGCCAATTTTCCCAATAATGTGCCAGTATTTGCCATTAATATGCCCCCATCCCCCAGCACTTACCTTTTTCCCTGGTGGCTAGTGGCAGGCAGCATGTGTCCTCTGCTGCCTGTTCGGCTCCCGGCTGTTGTGCAGAGAGGTCAAGTGACCTGGCGCGTTTCTGACGGCAGAGCATCGGTCACATGACCTGTTGGCACTTCCCTGCCACACTGCACATCGAGCCGAATGGAGGTTTCTCTGTGCTGCCTGTTCGGCTCCCCCTGCAGCCTGCTGGCAGGCAGAGCAATGGTGAGGGGGGATCTTCTGATCTCCCCTCACCACAGTCTCTGCCGGGCAGGCATGGGTTTCTTTTACTTTTAAAGGGGCGGCTTTTTTTCTTTTTGCGTTTTGTGCCGCTCCTAAAGGCATACAAGGCACTTGCCTTGTTTGCCTTGCTGTAAATACAGCGTTGCCCCGCATACTGAAAGTATTACTTGGTCAGTTAGGGGAGTTCTTCCCAAGCAGCTTAATCTCATACATAAAGTACAATTTATGACTGCTAGGTTGTCCAGGGTGAACAAGTGGACATTTTAATCTACCACCTGATCTCAGGTGATGGGGCCAGATTGTACCCTGTCACTTTTCTCCATTATTTGCTCATTATTGTAACATAATGGAGATACTGTCTGTGTGTTTTAGATGACTGGAGTGTTTCCCTACTATGTAACATATGAAGATATTACTCTCTATATGTATATGGCAAATACACTGAATGAGGGTGTGGGTCAGTGCCTTTATGCATTATTGTATGTACAAAATGAGGGTGTGGGTCAGTGCCTTTATGCATTATTGTATGTACAAAATGAGGGTGTGGGTCAGTGCCTTTATGCATTATTGTACGTACAAAAAAAATAAACAGGCCTTGTCCTGTATGTCTACTATTTTCTTTTGTAGCTTTAAAGATGTTTGTAACTTACTGCTGACTCTATGTATTCCCATAGCACAGTGATACTTTCAGTTGACAATGGATGTTATCGTGGGTGACATGTTAGCTTCTATTATCTCATTGTGAGATCTTTACAAATAAAACCAGCAGCTAAAGACCACTATTAAATAATTGTGTATCATTACACTCTTGAAAAAGAGCAAAGATATGATTCGCATTGAGGCTGGAGCTATTTAAATTATAAAATGTAGGTTTAAATGAAACATAAAACCATTGAAGAAGTATTACAGAAATCAGAATGAAACTTACACGTAGATGATACAGATGCCAGACTTCCTCCTAATGCATTTCACCTGCCATCATGGGATGAATCATAAGCACAAGAATTGTGTAAACCATTACTACTTACTTTAATCGGTGAGATAAATGTTACTCTATGGCCATTTTAACACTCTTAACTTAAAATTATAAGATTGTACACAAAATGATATGTGTTACCCAGAACAAGTGAAAAGGTAAAGCACTGATAGCCTGCAAAGTACTAAAGATTCAAATATGTTAAGAAACCAAAGTAATTCTTGAGGTCAGATAAGAAAAAGGAGTGTTTATTTAAGACCATATGTTTAGTACACTTTAAAATGTTGAGACATTCTTTTCTGTTACAACCCTGAAGCTAACATATGTAAAAATGCCTCTTGCAAATTCATTAGCAATCCATTACTTTTTTAAACAAACAAAAAAAAATCTAATTTACCTATAGCTCAGAATGTCTTTGTTTTCCAGGTAAATAGATCATGCCATCCCTGGAGGTTTCAAAGATTCAGTAGCAATTCTACCTTAGTACAGAATTAAAGCAGTAGTAATTAAATGTTTAAAAAAAATGTCTTGACCCATATAGCCTGGTTTCTCTGGTCTGTCTTAAAGACTCTTATTCCATAATATCTCTGACCTTTTATATCAAGATACTCTTATATCTGTGGCAAATTCTAATTTCCTCACAGTTTAAGATCATATAATTTTCTTCTCTTAACACAATGAATTGTTACACTTTGTCTTGACCCTTCATCTCGACCTCTAATTCTGAAAGAATATGTTCCTGTTGTATTAAAATAAGCTTTCTTACTTGACTTTGTTTAATTCTTTAAATGGAATGGATCAAATGTATAACTTTACATTTTCTAAACTAAGATAAATATGATACTTAATTTTCTCTTAATGAATATATTAGTTGTAATATGGAATTTCATATTTTTCTATGATAGGTTAAATTGCTACTATATTGAGCTACAGGAAATAAATCACTGGAAATGTTTGTTCTAAACTATGATGTACAACATGCGGGCCAAAAGGGGTGTAAAGCCTTTATGCTGGCTAAAAATATGTTATGGACTGTTGTATGACGTGCAATAAAGGAAGTAGGAAGAAGCGTTAGGAGCCACTCTCTTGGCGCTGCTGCAAGTCGAAAAATACTGAAATAATTTATTAGAAACCACTGCACATTTTACAGATATCTGTGCATAACAATAAACCAGGGAAATGTCTTTGAATGCGTTGGTCATTATTAGGACCTACACAATTTGTAAATAATTTGCTCACTTTTTGGTTAGGAAATATTATGAATATTAACATTATGACATGTCATTAAATATTTTGCACTTATTATAAGATAGATAATTATAACACATAGAATTGTATCACACATGCTAATTAAGAGAGGAATATTCCTGTAAAGGACAACTGTGGTGCTTTTTTCTACATTAAATAAAATAAGAGCTTTTATTTACTTAAATGAAGCCTGCATTGGGAGGGAGCATCCATTTCGTCCACCTCTTCAGTCGTATCTGACCTAAGGAAGAGGTATCCCTGCCGCTGTGCACAGCGCTTAAAATGATCACATGCGTAGTGGATGAAGTTTTTGGCCTGCTGAGTAATGCGACGACGCAGTGATCAGCACACATCAAATGGCATTTGTTGCATGTGTGAGCACTATGCACAATGGCAAGCTGCCAGGATACCTCTCCCTCAAATGCGAGAGGTGGAGGAAATGGATCTCTTCATTAAAAAAAAAAAAAAAAGCACTGGTAAATTTAGGTAAATAAAAGCTTTTATGTTATGTAATATAGAAAAAAGGATTACAGTTGCCCTTCAACCCCTTCATGCCGGATGGTGCATTGATCCTTAACGACCAAAGCCCCATCTGGCATCTATGTGTTCCTGGCTGCCGATCATGAAGTGATTGGAGCCAGGAACATGCAAGCAGGGACCCGATCAGGGTCTCTATAGACCCTTTCGTTCCCTGCCGACATGCCGCGATACTTTGTGATGTCACGTGTGAAATCACAGAGATTTGGGCATGCAATGATGCTGGAGATGTAGCGGACGCTTAGTTTGAACGTTCGCTACATTTCCTATGTCAGACTGAGGTAACTCAAAGACCCTGCAGTGGGATTCTCAGTACAGCTCATCATCGGAAGCTGTGATGAGATTTTACATGCAGGACGGTCTATACCATCCTGCAGGTTTTTACAGTAAAATGGAGCCTGTGCTCACTTTGAACATCAGCTCCATTTTCTGTGTCTGAGTGTGGCCACTCAAAGTGGCCTCACCTGACAGTGGGGACCCTGCTGCAAGTCCCTGCAGTGGGATCCAAGCACAGCTCATATGCCGTCCTACTAGCATCTAGGCACTCAAAATCAGGAAGGGGTTAATAATGACACAGAGGAAAGACTCTAATTGTATATTATGTGATAAATGAGTGTTTTAACATTTTCATTTGAAGTTATTATTTTATTTTATGACTGTATTATATATATAATTGTCACAATACTATTTACACTTATGAATTGTGTATAAAGTTGTATTTGATGACGTTAGCAGGTTTGCGAAAAACTCCTCTAGGAGTGGAAGCATTGTCTGAGTGAATTTAACCCACATTACACGGAGTTCTGTGCAAATTGTCTTTATTTGTGCTGCTGTAATGGCTTGAAATAATACCTTTCATATGTAATATGTACTGCCACATTAAAATGTTAGTCAACATTTATCATTCCATGTCATATGTAATATGTACCTCCACATTAAAATGTGTCGACATTTATCACTTCACGCCATTATGGGGAACAAAAGCACAGGTTAACAGAAAGCATTGAGTCTGCTATGGCAAGAGAGGCCTGCTATGATATTGTATGACTGCCTGCAGCTCTATAAAACCCACACACACCCTGCATCTATTGCTCGAGTGTTCCAGAGCCCAGGTATTTGTCCCTGTATAGCCATCTTTTCCTGTTCCTTTCTTGCCTACTGCAGTCAACTCTATTTTGTTGTTTCTCTGGCTTCTGACCCCTTGATTTCCTCCTTGACTATCTCTGTTGACCTCTCTTTCCTTACTTCAGAACTTACACTGCTTGCCTTGATCCTAGGACTGTACTAATGTACATTTTTGCGTATACCTTTCATTTCACACTTGATTGTTGGGTCATTGTGCTTATGCTCCTGTCTGGGTGGTTCTGTCAATCTAAAACTGCAGATCACAAAGCATTGGTGACTGGTATGAGATAGCTTTTTTTTTTACTTTTAGGGTAGGAGGGAGGTATTTTATTAAGGGGTTAGTATCTGGCGCTAACAGTTCAGCGGCAAAACAGCCATGCTGAACTGGCAGCACTCAAACTGCTACGGTGAACTCACCAAGAAGAACTAGACCGATGCAGAAAGCTATTGTCTTTTCAGTTTATTGGATTTTGGATCCAGTATTGAGTCTCTAATAGTTCAGTTCATAAAACCTTGCAATGCATTATTCACTTTTTACCTACACTTAAGTAGCAATGGAAGTGATCTTTCCAAATTGCAAAGCAAAATTAAATTTTATTTTATCTGTCAAATGTTTTGCATTATCTGTGTTTTCACTCTGTGCATGCACACGCACATATTTCTGCATACACTTATACCGTGTAACACATATTTTGTCTGTGAACCATTTAACAGTACTGTTTTATCAGTGGGTTACAATCTGAAAATACATTTACATTTTAAATAGATTTCAACACAAGAGAAATCATTCAAGTTTAACTGAAATAATTTAACCATTGTTAAGACACATTTCCCTGTATAGTCAATCAACTGGGAATAAAATGGTTTTATTCATATAAAATAATGACATGGTTCTGGAATATATCAGCCCAATTACATACTTGTAACATCTGCAAAAACAACCTTTTTTGTGTAACTACTTACAGTATATACAAGACAGAGATAACATAATGAAACAAAGTCCTTCTCAATGTGAAACACTCTTAATCTATTAGAATGCCAGTACATGTAAAATGACATTTTAAACATTGTAGGACTTTGTATTAAAAAGGTATTTTGCAAGTTTTTCTCAAAGTCTCATGACATTTAAAACATAGCAGAGATATTTTTTATCCCTGTTTACAGTGCTGTCATATCCTTACTACATATAATTGGTCAGCCTCATGACATTTCATTTATCTCTTTTATCTACACCAGTCATTTCTCAGAGCTGTCGATTACTCTAAAATGTTCACAGGGCCTGGATTTCATCAATCTTTCTGTATGTGATGTATTGGAGTCACAGGATATTTAAGTACCACTGAGAGTGGAATTATCTACATATGCAGTGCATCAACTCAGTGATTCTTAAGAAATAATTTTTTTTTTTTTTCAGATTAACTTTATTTAAAATCAAAGAAGAATATCCTTCCCTTGATAATGTATTGAGTGTGATGGTAGAATCTGCAACTACACACTCTGCAAGCAAGGAGATCAGAGCAAATGCACACAATAAAGGATAAATCAATTGGCATGTATCCAATCTATACTTTTATAGTAGCCAAAAAATGTGTGCTTCCTTTTACTGTGCTTTTATTGCCTTTGGTAGGGGTGTATTATAGTTGAGGTTATTGGCTCCTGTTTTCTCTTGCTGTCAAGGAGTTAATTGGGAGGAGGCTTAATTGGGCCACCTTTAACACACTGAAATGGTTATAGAGCAGTATAGAATAATAAAGCAGTATAGACTGCTTTGTCTGCCCACTAGAATCAGGTAAGGTTAGGTCTCACCCTATTGACAGTGTGCCATGATGTAGAGGGAGATCTTATTTATTCTTTGGCCAATTTGTACAACCAATGCTTCTCATTTCTATTATGTTTATGCAATTGCTTACTTTATTAGGGTGATAAGCACAGTCTGCATTATTGATGATTTTGAAATCAAGTTATAAAAAGGAAAATGTATAATGGGAAGCAACCACTGGAGTTATTGAAGTAATTGTGCTTCAAGTTTTAATTTCCATCCATTGAGCCATTTTATACATCTTGACACTTGTATGTGTGTGAATGGAACTTTGCCAATCTAAGTCTAGTGGAGGTTCTCTGACAGTTATCAAGTGATGTAAGGTGTCTGATTACTTATGAGTTGTGTCAGCAATCAAAGCACTGGAGAAACAGTAAATTTTTAGACCATCACAGGCTCCAGCTATTTGTGTGAAGTCTATGGGGATAGTGCCAATTTTATACACTATCCTTGCGTGCACCTTCTTTATGCATAAAATGCAGCACACATTACTTTTTTTGTGAAACTGAATAAAATGACTGCACCTATAGCCCACATTGTTTGTTACCATGCAAATCCACTACAAACAGTGTTACATATGGGTAGGTGTAGCAAATAGGTTCAACAATTACCATATTTTGCCTCATTACACATAAACCCCTTAAGCATATGCATAATGTTCAAGACAGTCTTTCAAGAACAGCCCAGGATAGAGGTGTATTGCCAGAAAACCCAATAATAAATGGTCCATTTCTGTTATCATCATGAGGTTGGATATTGTTGTAAGTACTTGCCTATCCCTATCCAAAATCCCTTGAACTACTGTATAGTGGTATTTCTGTGATAAAAACATGACATGGTAGCTTTGATCATCAGGGACATGTATTTGCCTAGAAATAACAGATAACTTAAAACCAGACTGGGGGTTAGAAATAATGGCCACCGCACTTTATTTAAATAGTCATTGCATTACATTTTATACATTCCATACATATACCAATATTACACAATGACTAAACATAACATTCCATATAACATCAGAAAGACCAACCAGGCATGCACGAATATCCAGGTGGCTGCCGAATTACTCCATGTTCTGGGCATATACCAATGCCCCACATATCCTGAGGTTCGAGGTACCACTTTCCCCTCGAACCTCGCACCAGAGTCTCGATTGACTCCCCCCATTCCATTCCTCCATTAACCCTCCTGGATACTCTGCAAGCTTCTGCCAACGCTGTGACATGAAGATAAAAACACACAACCAGAAAAAAGAGGGAGACATTTATTCTAAAATTGCTGTCCAACTTCCTGTTCCCAAACTTTTATAACTTCCCAAACCCTCCCATTAACTCCCACTATAGGCTCAACATGTCCCCTCAGCACCCTGTCATGACCGCCGCTCCCCAACCTTGTCTGGGGGCTACAGTTCTAGCTGGGCTATGTAGAGGTGTTCGGTACTCTTCTGACCTTACAGTATTTATCATTTGAGAGGTTTCTGCTGTGTTTACCCAACAATAACTGATGATGTATTGGTCTGGACATAAGTATAATTTTTCTCCAGTGATATCATCAGCCAATTAATTGGTCCCTAATCATTTAGCATACTGTGAATAAATAACAGAAGAAGAAACTCTGGTACACAGTAAGACACATAAGTTGCAATACGGTCTTCAGAGGTGATTATTCTTATGAGAAACATAGGCTGTGTTATGATTGAAAACTTTTATGTTTTACTTGTTGGAAGTCATGGCTAGTGTTCCTCATTTAGGTTGATTTATTTGAAGGTTTGAAAGTGTCTTGAGCCTGACAGCTTTTTGAATTTATCACAGCAAAATAAGGAATCTCTGAGCTTACTAATAAATTGCTTGGCAATTTTTGAAATAAGTGTTGTTTGGAAAAAAAGAGTGAGTGCTCAATCAATAAGGCGTTCAATACAGGTTACTTGCTAGGTAATTTTGAATGTTAAATGTATTTTGACTGTTTAATTTTTTTATAGTATAAAACTAAGACTTGCTATACAGTTAGCAGTGCTGCTTAGTGCATATCTTACTGGAAATATTCATTGTTGCATTTATAATAACAATTGTGCATTTATAATAGAAACATAGAAACATAGAAACATAGAATGTGTCGGCAGATAAGAACCATTTGGTCCATCTAGTCGCCCAATTAAAATAACAAGGTTGCGTGTTCATGCATCCAGGCTCCTTCTAATAACGCTGTGCAAACTAAGCGGTTAGGAAATAATGAACAACAATTACAGAGAACCTTAGTGTGGACTCAAGACTCACACTGCGCATGGTAGACTTGAACTCATGGATGCATGTATCCGCCAACCTCAGCCTCCCAGGAGCAGGATTACAGGTACGCGCCAGGTAGATCATTTGGGATTTTTTACATTTCAGGTAGCAGATGAAAAGAAACAGTTTTTTACTGACCACTGACAGTGGAAAACAACACTCTTTAATGGGACAGAATAGTCACCAAGCTACCTTAAAAATGCAGTAGCTTTTATTTCCTGGAGATATTTTATTTATAAAGGGCAGCTGCTGGTATTTTAACCCCTCTGAGATAATTGGTGTGCCAGGCATGTCATGGATATACCACCCGTTAATGACAAAGGATGTGGCATAATGAAAGGTCACTGGCATACTGCAATTGACATGGCTCAGTGCCTTTGGATCAGCTGAAACCACCCAAACACATCTGATTGCTGTGACAGCAATTGTAGGGCAAAGGTATGTCTCCCAATCCCTCTCCAGCCCTCCATAATTTCATAAAATATGTTTTTTTTTAAGTTAGTCTTAGAACTAAGACTAGGGCATCAGTGGTGAACCTATGGCATGCGTGCCACAACTGGCATGCCAAGCCCTCAGCTGTGGCACGCGGCCAGGTTCAGCTCTCAACACTTCTCCGTCCAAGAGGAGCAGGCATCAGTGGTTTAAAGATGGGCTCTGCTGGTCATCTGCTTCTTCTCCCAATAATTGGGTGCATGTGCGCTATCTGTAGAAGCATTCAAGTCAGAAAGCAAACAGTTATTTGCTTTCCGAATTGAACGCCCCTACAAAAAGATGATCGGGCACATTCGCGCTACCTGTAGAAGTGTTTAACTGTTTGCTTTCTAACTTGAACGCTTCTTCACATATCATGGAGAAGAAGCAGATGATCGGTGGCACCTGTCTTTAAACCACTGATGCTTGCTGCTCTCAGATGTAGAAGACAAACGGTGATAGCTGAACCTGACAAAAATGGAAAAATGGTTTTGGACAAAAATTGGGCACTCGGGACCAAAAACATTCGCCGTCACAGGACTAGGGTAAGGGCTAAAATTTAAATTTAACTGTGTAAAAATGGTTACTCAAAAGCAGTGCACTACTTTTACTTAGTGCCCTATAACTTAAAAAATAAACATGGTTTTACCGTATTTGCTCGATTATAAGACGACCCTGATTATAAGACGACCCCCCAAACTTTGGATATTCCTTTAGGAAAAAAACTAAATGCCTGAATATAAGACTACCCTATAGGAAAAAAGTTAAACTTGTATATATTCACATGTAAATTGCTTTTTTAATAAACTATTATATAAAAAATGCATTTCTTGTGTTTATTTATTTTTATGTGCCAAGGCTGCCTCTCTCTTTCCCTTGCCTCCGGCTTTGTCTCACTCCCCACTCCCCTGTCTCTTCCCCCCCACATGTTTCTATCTGCTCCCCTTCCTCTGTCTCTCCCCCCCTTCCTGCTCTGTCCCCCCTGTCTCTCTGCCCCCCTCCCTCCCACTGTCTCTCTGCCCCCCTCCCTCACTCCCTCCCCCTGTCTCTCTGCCCCCCTTCCTCACTCCCTCCCCCTGTCTCTCTGCCCCCCTCCCTCACTCCCTCCCCCTGTCTCTCTGCCCCCCTCCCTCCCCCTGTCTCTCTGTCCCCCCCCCCCTTACCTGTACCTCAATCCCTGGTGGCTAGTGGGGACAGCTGTCCGTCATAATAGTCTGCCGTGTCGGGCAGCATGGAGGATATCTGCACGTTTCGTGCAGACAACCCCCAGCTGCCCGATTTACCCTGGTGCCTATTGGGCCAGCAGAGGAAGTATGTATAATCGAGGTCGTTTTATAATCTGACCTCAAATTGAGGTCAGATTATAAGACATGGATCCAGGTCCCCAGCAGAGCTGCAGGGGACCTGGATCCCCCTCTCTAGCAGCAGGGGATGTCTGCGCAACGAGCGCAGACCTCCCCTGCTGCCGCCCGGCACGCTCGCCGGGACTTCTGTGACGAAAGCGGAAGTACCCGGCTTCTTCACCGAAGCCCCGGCGGTCGTGCCGGGTGGAAGCAGGGGAGTCTGCGCTCGTTGCGCAGACATCCCCTGCTGCTAGAGAGGGGGATCCAGGTCCCCTGCAGCTCTGCTGGGGACCTGGATCCATGTCTTATAATCTGACCTCAATTTGAGGTCAGATTATAAAACGACCTCGATTATAAGACGAGGGGTAGTTTTCAGAGCATTTGCTCTGAAAAAAACCTCGTCTTATAATCGAGCAAATACGGTATTTCTAAACTCAGGACAAATATTAGAATCTAATTAGCAGGTTATTGTATTAGTGTTTGTAGTTGTGTAAACAATTTTACAAGTAAACATTAAAAAAGGTGTTTTTCTTTTATCATTTTTCCATCATATTTTTTTTTATAGTAATTTATATGACATGATTAAAATGATGTTATATAAAGCCCTCCCCAACCCCCCCCCCCCCCCCAAAAAAAAGGAAACATATAATTTATGTGAATACAGTAAATGAGAAAGAGGAAATGTAAAGCTAAACACAAACAGAGCAGAAGTGTTAAAGGACAACTTAACTTTATGTTTAAGATAAACATATTTAAATATAATAAGTTTAGTTTAACTAAATCGCTACAACACTTTGAATGTAATTGGAGAAAACGACATCAGTCTTCACAGTAAGTCGGGCCATCATCTAGGATTTTGATGCTTCTTCTTCAACAAGTGTGCTGAGGACGTAAAGATTTGCTTTTTTCCATCATGGATTTCGGCAATCTTTTGAACCAACATAAGCAGTGTTGGCTATGCTCTGTAAATTGGACAAATTGAGCGTAGCCAAATTTAGCATTTTCTGCAATCTTTTGAATCAACATAACGAACACAGGCAGTGTCAGCTAAATGGCACAGATCGCCTACAGTTGTGTCGGCGGCACATATGGCTCTGCAGAAAAGGGTCAAAATAAAAATCTTGGTTAGTAAGTCCTCCATCTCCAATAAAGTAGATTTAATTAAATTAATTCATGAGTGTCTGGTTGTTATTTAAAACACATATATATATATATATATATATATATATATATATATATATATATATATATATATCATGAAGGGTACGGATTTTCTAATACAGTCCAATCACAAACTGTTAAGCTCAGCTACTGAGCTCTGTAGATTCTTCTTATATAACTGGCTGACTTTCCTAGCCAATCGCAGTAAGAGGAAGTTATCTAACAACTGCATCAGCATTAACCCTCACAGAGTCATGGAGTGGATAAACAAAACACACAAACATTGCAGAATTTCCTCCTCAATCTAATACACAATACATACAAAATCATATACAGAAAATTACACCAAAGTGATTTAATTGGTGCACTATGTGACCACTACCTAACATTTTGCACCAGTTATTTGCCTTATAGATGGTTGTTGGAATCTTCATAGTTTCTCATGTAAGGAGAAATGGAAGAAAAATACATTAAAAAATGCATATAGTGTGATGTAGTAAGAATAGAAGTTGACTTGCAATATATGTAGTGATTGCACTCACAGACTCCAAGATGGGTCAAAGCTCATCAAATACACATAAAAAATCATACCTTCCTTCTACAACAGAGAAGTGTCCAAATGTAATTGGCCAGAAGAAGAACCTACTGTATTTTCCTAAGAATGCAACACTTGCTCATAATCCTACCAAACCCAAGGCTGTATTCATGAAAGAGTAAATTGCAGGGTATATAGAAAGCAATTTAGATAATAATTGCAAAATGAAGACCAAAAAAACAGAGTTTGAAGTATAGTAAAATGGGAGATAATTTCCTACTTGGCTAGATTTGAATTAAGTTTACAATTCCCTTCCAGTCAGACTTTTAATCATTCCATCTTATACGTAAGTGATACACTGGATTTAAATGGTAACAGCAGCTGGGTTGAGTTAACACTACAACCAATAAATTAAATTTCAAGGTGAAAACGTCACACATTGTCGCAGTGTCGCTTTAAAAATAAATAATAATGAACCTTATGCACATCCCATGTTTTTTTATCGATTATATGTGGCAAATGTTTTACAATAATGAATAGCCCAATAATCTAACCTTACAGAACTCGTCAAAAATGGCAGCAAACCATTAAAGTTAATAAAATTGTTGCTTAATGCCCAGGAAGCACATGTATTTTGACTCTCCCTACATTTCTGTAGGCTTTTTACCCAGGAAATGTTATAATTCAAAATAAATCTATAACTGTATAGATAATGAGTTAAGTGCCTATTTTAAGCATGCTGCACCTTTGATACCACAACATGAATATTATTCAGATTTAGTTGATTGCTTTTTATTTGCAATTATGTATTTAGTCCTATAATTTTAACTGTACATCACAGTGTGTGTTATTATACCTAATAAATGTAAAAGTAAACATTAATAATAATGTGAACACTACAGTTTAAAAAAACAAAAAACATAAAGCACTTTGTAAGCAGCACTATGCCAAGAGATTTATCTTCCCAGAATCCTTTAGACATGTGCATGAGCTAAGAACTTCTGTTGAAGACACTGGCACACAATTAATATTTTAATCCAAGCAAAAAAAAAAAAAAAATGTCATTATTATAACATGTATAATTATGATCAATGCATGTGCAGCATGTGAAACAAACATAATTTTTATAATTCCATCATTTATTAATAAACACACACATTTCATATGATTTATATTAAACAGTTACAATACAAATGGCAATATCATTGATAGATGATTTTTCACAGACATGTAAACATTAACAAGATGATTGCAAAGCATACTTAATTCTACATTTTTTTCTATCATCCATCTTTTTTTCCTATTATTTTGTAATTAACTGGGATACCTGTCCAACTCATGTGTATTAGGTTGCCAAGATTTTGAAGTTAGGACTCTACTGCTACTTGTCTGTTATATGATACTTTTTACATGTAGCAACTTCATTAGGAATAATGAGCAGTCACTGGGCTCATGAATATGCATTTGAAATGCCCCACTTCATATTTTCTCATTACAGAAAGCAAAGTATTGAACATTTATGGACCATAAGCAGCTCATACTCCACTGCAGTAAAGAAAGTATAACTAACTAAATTAAGAGATATGGTTTGGGTTAAAAAAAAAAAAAAAAAAGTAAACATAGTTCTCCCCCCTCTGATATATTTGGTTCCCCAATATTTATATTTGCTTCTCTCATTGCTGTAGGTTGAAAAAAAAAGGTAGAGTAATCTGCTAAGAGTAAGAAAAATTAGATGCTATATAACCAATGTTTGCTTGTATTAAAACATTATTATTATTTTTTGTCTATTTATTCATTTATTTATATTTTTGTGATTGTGATTCATTGTGTTTTTGTATTGTTGTATATGTTGCATAATACTGAAATTGTAAATAAAAACAATATATAATTTTTTTAAAAAAAGAAATGCATGTCACTGTGATATGGCTAATATTCACTCTGACAAAATGTATATTTAGCTACATTTTGTGTTAGCTGATAAAAAGCAATGGTATTTCTGTGAACTGTTTCTTAAAATATACTTTCTATTTAAAGGACATGTAAAAAAAAAAAACATTATTCAGAGCGGTATGCACTAAGCATCACAACTGGCATTAAACTAATTAATTCAGAATACTTTAAATATCAGAGAGTGAACTGCAAGTATGTGATGTGTATGAGAATTTTCACTATATAAATGTTTAGGATATATTTTAGGACTCTTTACTCAACAAATTATATATATATATATATATTTAAATATATATTCTTTTATTTTCATATAGTATAAAAAGACAATACAAGACGAACATTTACATACATTACAGTTTTGTGACAGAAACATTAATGAGACTAGTATGGTTCAGCGGGAAGGTAGCAGGGAATGCTATGTGCAAATCTTTAGCTTTGTGCAACTTCTTCTCTTTTTCTCCTTTTTTCCCTTCTCTCCCCCTTTAAAGTGCATTGATCTCAATTACGACAACATGTGATTTGAATATTCTCCTGAGTCCCCTAGATATGCTCTCCCATGCTATTGATGTGCAAGGCAGTTACTTTACTTTCTCTTTCTCCCTTCCCTCTCTCTCTTCTCTCCCTTTCCACTTCCCTTGCCATATATCTCTTTCACCCATATCTATCTTGGAATAATAATATATGACTAAATACATTGTCATAAAACTGACTAAGACAAAAAATACATAAATAGGACAAATACAACTAAACAAAAAAAGGAAGGAGCGATAAAGGGGGGGGGGGTGGATGCTGCGTGTTCTCTGGGATGTCAGTGCTCGGCTTCTAGAGTGCATATCCTTGTGTTCCAGGTGTCTATCTTTGGGCTATGGTACATGGTTTGATTCAATATCCCTATTTCCATTTTGGTATGACAAAAAACTTGATGTTTAATTCCTTCCCATGTGGGTAATTTATTTGATTTCCAGGCTATTGCGAGTTTAGCTGCCACTAAGATGTGTACAATTAATGCACACGTTTGTTTATTTATTTGTAGCCAATGTATATGTAGTAGGATCAATTTTGGATCCATATTTAATCTATAGCTCGTTACGATTTCAATTTTTTCAATTATTTCTTGGCATATCTTTCGGACTTCAGGGCATGACCACCAAATGTGTGTATAATCTGCTGGGGTGGTACCACATCTCAAGCATTCCAGTTGTAAAGAGCTATACATTTTGGACAATCTTAAGGGGTCATAATGCCATCTGTTCAATACTTTATAAAAGGCTTCTCTTAGATTCAGGCAGTGGACTTCCGCATAGGTTTCTTTACAGGCTTTATTCCATTCTTCATGTTCGTTCTATCTTTATGTCAAAATCTTCTTCCCATGCCTTTAGAGATGCAGGAATTTGAATTTTTCTTGAGAGCAGGTTGAATTTAGACATTAGTTTTTTAGATGATGGAGAGTTTTTTTATCTTGAAAAGGAATTCAAATTAATTCAATATATTTCTTAATCTAGTTTTAGCAATGAAATGGTTTATTCTCATATAAGAGAATAATTCCTCTTTAGGGAGCTTGAATTCTTCTTTGATTTGTTGAAACGTTTTAATTACCTTGTTATTTATAATGTCTTCTATTGTCTTTATTCCCTTTCCGATCCAGTTACCTAGATCCAGATCTTCTATGTTGTAAGTCAATACTTCTAAGGGCAAATCATCTAGCAACTTATTGTTCAGATCATAGCTCTTTTTGAATTTGGTCCAGGTGGTCATGATGTCCATCAGGAAATAGGAGTTTGGAAGGGCTATGTTCTTATTTTTAAACTCTAATTTCCAGAAGAGTATATTTAGGTCACTGACTGCTAGCCTTGTGGATTCGATCTGGTACCAAGATTCATTTTTAGAGCTATCTCTTAATGTAATCAATAGGTGGGTGATCCTTGAAGTTTCGTAAATTTGAATAATATTTGCCTCTCCTAGTCTCCCTTCTTTAGTTTTTTGTGTTATTATTTCTGCTTTTTTTCTAGGTTTCTTTCCTTTCCACACATATTTTGAGAATGGCGTCTGTATCATTGTAAGCCAAGCTAAGGGTATGTTTAACAGGACTAGGCGCAATGGATAGAGTAATTTGGGTAGAATATACGATTTAAGAACATTTATCCTGCCGGTCCATGATATCTCAGAGTTAGCTAGGTTTTTTAGCTGACCATTTATTAGTTTAATTAGGGGGAGTACATTTGCCTGAATCATTTTTTTATGTTCTTAGTTATCTTTATACCCAGATAGGTAAAGTGTTTTTTGCCCATATAAAGTCATATTGTTGTTTTATCTCTTCCTTTTGGTCCTTTGACATATTACATGCCATTACCGCAGTTTTGGATATATTTAATTTATAATTTCTATTTTTAACTCAACAAATATATTACGGATCACTCATTTAAACGCACATGAAAGATTAGATGCTTTTTTTTGTTTTAGTTTTTGCCTTATCAGATTTCCCATAAAAATATGTTTAGGGATGTCTACTGCCCACTACACATGTGCAGGAAGTTTGTGATATCACCAGTGACATTGCATATGTGTCCTGATCCCAATCACTGCTGTCAAAAAAGGGAAGCAACTACCAATGTTTCAATGCATATGCTGAGTACAAGAGGAGCCAGTTCATCGGCACTGATCCTCTTGCAAAATAACTAGATAATGTTTTTGCAAGATAATGTAAATAAAAAACGGCTTGATCAAGAAACCGTGAAAGACATTCATAGGCATATATTTTTATGCAAAAATGTGGACGTTAAACACTCCCAGGTGCATAAAATTTAGGTTGTTGTCTGGGTCATCTCTTTAATACGTGGTGTATTATTCCCATCTTTGAATGGAGGAAACAGATAGTTAGATTAACAGAACAGTGGTGTATTATTTCTTGATATATGTATATTCTGTGACATCCTTTTAATTAATTGTGTCATGTCTTATGTACATGCTTCAAAGACCTTGCTCCAGATATAGATGTGCTTAGTGTCCAATATACTGGGTTAAGTTAGACATTCTCTTAATACTCAACTTCCAATGACTTGAACTCAATTGTGTTCACTTGGCAGAAAGATGTACAGTAGTTAGAGTTGAGTCGACACCTGGATGTTCGGGTTCGAGAGGTTTGACTGAACTTCTGAAAAAAGTCCGGGTCCGTGCTTGAACTTGACCCCGAACCCGAACCCCATTGAAGTCAATAGGGGCACGAACTTCTGGCCACTAAAATGCCTCTAAAAAAGTCACGGAAATGGCTAGAGGGATGCAAAAGGAAGTAAAATGTGGGTAAGAGTAGGACAAGTGCCCAGCAAGCAAATGTGGGTAGGGAAATAACATAAAATAACATAAAATACATACAAATTAAAAATACAGCTGAGCCATAAAATAGCACTAGATGGAATCTTTGATTTTAGCTTTGGAAGAACATAAATCTAAATCTAAAGCATGGCTGCCAGGAGGATCAACAGAATTATCCATTTGAGAGAGGGTTGGAGTGCAGGGTATTCTCTTTCAGTTTATACTAAGTGACCCATAGGTTGAGGAGGCGGTGACCGTGGCGGTGTAGGTGGAAGCGACGCTGGAGGAGGAGGAGGAGGAGGAGGTAGCCAGAATTTTTCAAAGTATTTGACGGTTCTATTTGCCTCTCAGATAGGAAGTGCACCACAAGAAGCAAATGTACTATTTAGCACCCAAAACTATTAGAATTTTTCAAAGTGCACTGTAAGCACAGTATTTGACGTTTCTATTTGACTCTCTCAGATATGAAGTGCACCGCAAGACGCAAATGTACTATTTAGCACCCAAAACTATTAGAATTTTTCAAAGTGCGCTGTAAGCACAGTATTTGACGTTTCTATTTGACTCTCAGATATGAAGTGCACCGCAAGACGAAAATGTACTATTTAGCACCCAAAACGATTAGAATTTTTCAAAGTGCGCTGTAAGCACAGTATATGACGGTTCTATTTCACTCTCAGATGTAATACATGTAATGCTATTGCTATTCTATAAACCAAAATAGAGTCCCCATTCATAAGAATATGTCAATTGACCTATTCTTTTAAATGGGGACTCGATTTTGGTTTATAGAATAGCAATAGCATTACATGTATTCCATAAACCGAAAGTCTATAAACCGAAAGACATTCGGTTTATAGACTTTTGCTTTATAGAATGCATGTAATGCTATTGCTATTCTATAAAAAGAAAGTCTATAAACCGAATGTCGTTTGGTTTATATACTTTCGGTTTAAAGAATAGCCAGTAGCATTACATGTATTCTATAAACCGAAAGTCTATAAACCGAATGTCTTTCGGTTTATAGACTTTCGACTTATAGAATATATGTAATGCTATTGGCTATTCTATAAACCGAAAGTCTATAAACTGAATGACTTTCGGTTTAAATACTTTCGGTTTATAGCCGAACCTCGAACTCCAACCCGAACATACAGTGAAATGTCCGGGTTCGGGTTCATGGCACGAACACCGTAATGTTCGGTACGAACCCGAACAGTGCGGTTCGGGTTCGCTCAACACTAACAGTAGTGTAAATCGAGTTTGTGAGAGACTCAGATTGTATTTCATCATAGAAGATGAGTTGCAACATACAATTATAATGACACATATGTCCTGTGAAACATTAAAACACTTATATCTACTTTATCAGTAGTCTTACTTTAAGGCAACATCTTAAAATGTTGTAAAGATTTAGTGTTAAATTACAAAAGAAAATCACACAGTAGTGCTTGTGCGAAATAATCAAAAGTACTTTGTGCAAAACCACACTGAGGTAAAATAAACTGTATTTAACGAAAGGCGAAATCATTTGCTATTATTTCTACACAATATAAAAGTGTTATTCATTTCAATTGCTGTGTGGCTCATATATTATTATGATGTGAAATATTTTGTACTCTAGGTGAAAGCTAAGATTGTAGACAACTGCAGGCTTTTGCAACACTTGTACTTATAATAAAAAGTAGGACCATAGATGTGTGAATGAAATCTGTTAAGTTAGGGATGGATGTGGAGCAGAGCGAAAAAAAATCAGCAAAAAGCTGGTCAATCTGATGCATGAAAATCAATTTACTAAAAAGCATTGTTCCCTAGCAATACTAGCCATGGGGTTGGTGTGACCTACTGCAAGTACTTAGATTGGAGATATTTGAAGGAAGTTTAGAGCTTTGCTGACCTTGCCATTTTATTAAATCTGCAAACATATCTAACAAACAAAATGTGTGTTTTTGCCTTCTAGTATTAAAGGACTGAACTATAGTCAAAAATATAACGTATGTTTAAAGGACAATTGTCACAAAAAATAAGTTAAGATTAATTGAAAGATTGTATCCCGTGTAGACATTTTAAATAGAAATTCTTTACTGAACAAATAGCAATAAGGCACCGTATTGAGCCCTCTGTGCCTATATAGCTCTAACATGGGGCTGACATTTTGCTTAGAATCTAGGGTCAGATAAGTCAAGATGTCTGCCCCCCGTTAGAGCTATACAAGCTAAGGGGGCTCAGTAAGTTGTTTTATTTATATTCATTCATTAAAGAATGTGAATATGCTGTTTGGAACCTTGGGTAAGATCTGTCAAATCTTCCTTCATCTCACGCAAGATTCCAAACAACATATGTGCCTCCTGACTGAGCTTTTTGTAGCACATCACATACTTTGTAATCTTTCATCAAAGCTATTTTATTTAACAAGTAAACAATAGAATATATTATTTGCATTCTTTCTTAAATAATTTGTATTTAAAATGCCTAATCTTTGAATGAATCATAACTTAATATTTTGCCTACCATTAAACAAGCATTAAAAGTCGGCAGCTGAAATAAAAAAAAATACTATTCTTGCAAAAGTCAGGTTAGCAATTACATGAATATAATACATGATTATGTGTACTGTATAATTCTATTGTTCAACATATAAGGCAAAACTGCTCGTTAGTGATGTCAGTTCATACCGAAATGAGTGGAAACATTCATGTGTACAAAGTAAGCTTGAGGACATCTTTGTTTATGTTATAAGAACACAGTATAATCACACATACTCAGCATATAAGTGAGCATAAATAAGCTGTGAAAATAAGAAATATGGGGTTAATTAGTAGCAAACTAACCCTAGCTACACAAGGGACACTAGTACTCATAGCCAAAGACCACTATCTTTGAGTCTCCGTTTTGGATTACATTCCATAGAAGTGAAAAGGAAAGAGCATACCAAACCCACCAATGGTGTAAAGTCACAGAACCATGCAAATAAAAATACTCACAAACATCAGAGTCCTACATGAAAATGCTGGTACCAGCCCGAAGAGTACAGAAAGCAAAAACCCTCAGGCAGCACCTGAGGAGAGATCAGCTTCAGAGTTTACACACAAACAATATTACTAGATATGCTTCAAGATACAGCTATAATTCACAACAGCTTTAAAATGATGTCTTCTATGTAGTGTATTTCAGAAATCAAAATAGGTATTAATGTCATAATTACCGTATATCCTCTCCTAAACAGTTTCCTTTGTGGTAAAAACTAATAATGCACAAACAAACGGAAGAAAAGCAAACAAAAAACAGGCTCACAATGGTTCAAATTTGGTGTGAAAATCCTCACCTGCTGTAATAACACAGAGTAGATCAGCATGAAACACAAACATTTGGGTGGCAGTAGCCACCCTTTTACTCAGTGTGGGCAGTCCCATGTTCATGCTGATTGCCGCTTACTCTGTATGTGTCATTAAAGCAAGTGAGGTTTTTAACAGTAATCTTATATACTGGTGCATTTGGGTTTATTTTTATTCATTTTTTTCATCTGTTTGTTCTGTGGAGAGGAAGCAATCACAGCTTTTACCTATAGCAGCCCAGGACAACACTATACTGAAACCTTGTACTGTAAGTACGCCGAGACTTATTTGTGTTTGTAAACTAGTCGTGCAGTGTAATGCTTTATGTAAAAGCACTTCCTCAATACACATTGGCTCATTGGTCAGATTTTCCATTACGTATACTTGCCACTCCCCTATAAAGTCCATGGGAGATATGTCTGCAATGGAATCATGGTGTTAATGTTTGTCCAATGACATTTGTGTACATGCACAATCCATGTCCCACTAATTTCCTATCCTCACATATTTTTAGTTTGTTTTGCTCTGGGTTTACAGACTGGGTTTATATCTCAGGTGTCCACAAGCATGGAGGTGATTAGATAACATATTACACAATGAAACAACTTGCAAAAACTAAAATTCGATCTTAACAAGCAAAAATGTTTGAAGATAAACAGCTTTTAGTCTACATAACATTGTAAAAATGGGGCATTTAAATGTTTTAAAGATAAATTGAAATTAACCACCTGGATAACTACTGTATTATAGTATATAATTTTATCTTCTTATTCCCAATAAGAATGTGCTGTCTCCTTGTGCTAGACATAATGTGTCCAGCTGTCCCTCAACAATAACAAAAGTTTGCAGCAAGCAGTAGTACTTTTAATTTCCTTCACTTTCCTCCAAAAAACACATGAACATAGACATGATAATAGTGATTAATAGTGCTGATATTACAGCATACACCAATGTATAGCGCTAACTCCCAACAAAAGTTAGGAGTTAGTGACATGTGACTCATTATCAATGCCCTCATTGTGCTACTGTATTCTAAGGTTAGGATGTCCCCTCGGTCACTAGATTAGAATGTAAAACTATCAGACTGAGTTCCAGCCATATATTGTCTTGTGCTAGCTGTGCTAATAGCCCCACATTTGAAACATTTGAATCTATATTTTTTTTCTTTTCAAAAATATAAACATACTGCAGATACATAGGAAAGTGCTTATGAAACATCAAGTGTGTTTGTTTTATATCCATATTGCTCTTTCCCAATACAATATTATAAAGCTCTTACACACGTAATGAACAAAACAGAGTGCAACCAACAAGACTCACTGGCGCTGGGAGGTTCCACCTAAGCAGGGCCGGCCTTAGGGATGTGCGACCTGTGCGAGCGCAAAGAAAAAAAAGTAAAAAAAAAAAAAAGCCGGTAGAGGCACTGGATGGGGGAGATCAAAAGATCCCCCCTCATCAGCCCTATACTCGGCATGCTCTTCTAGATCCGGGGAGGGGCGGAGCTAACCGGCTGAGCGGTGTAGCTCCGCCCCCACCCTGTGAAGCAGAGCAGCGTCTGCTTCACGGGGAGCCACTGGCAGCATGAGAAAGTGCTGCTAGGCTCCCCATGCTTGCATTAAGCATGGGGAGCCGAGCAGCACCTTCTCTTGCTGACCTGGGCTCCCAGTGAAGTAGACGCTGCTCTGCTTCACAGGGTGGGGGCAGAGTTACACCGCTCAGCCGGTTAGCTCCGCCCTCTCCCTGTATCCACCTTTGAAGGCAGAGGGAGGGGTGGGAGAGAGAGGCAGGGAGGAGAGACAGAACAGGGGGAGGGGGGAGAGACAGAACAGGGGGAGGGGGTAGAGACAGAACAGCTGGAAGGGGGTGGGGTACAGAACAGGGGGGGAGAGAGAAAGAGAGACAGAACGGGGGGGGGAGAGAGAGACAGACAGGGGGAGTGAGTGAGGGAGAGAAAGACAGAACAGGGGGAATGGGGAGAGAGAGAGACAGAACGGGGGGGAGAGAGAGACATAACGGGAGGGGGGGAGAGACAGAACAGGGGGGGAGATAGAGACATAACGGGGGGGGAGACAGAACGGGGAGGGAGAGAGAGAGACAGAATAGAGGAAGGGGAGGAGAGAGACAGAACAGAGGGAGAGAGAGAACAGGTATGGGGGAGTTAGAGAGAGACAGACAGGGCAATGAAGAGGAAATGGACAAACATGGGAAGGGAGAGAGATACATACATGGGGGGGGGGGGGGGCGCCACGGGGGAATCCCGCACAGGGCACCGGAACACTTAAGGCCGGCCCTGCACCTAAGACTATACTCGAATATCCAAATTCCATATTCTTAATACCCTTCAAATTCCCCAGAATCTACTTCAAAATTGTATCCAATTTCTTGCTATAACTATTTTCATGGCTATTAATACTTGTATTAAGCCCAATAACTTTTAAACAGTGGAATATTTTCCAACTTTCCAGGTGCAAAAATGCACTTTCTGGATGGAGGGGTATAATCACATGGGTCATCTCAGAAATGTTCTAAAAATATACTTCCATGTGTCTGCTGCCCAGCTACATGTCCAGCATATGTGCATATATGTTCCCACCTGATCCTTACATCTCCAATATAATGGGAGTAAATCCGGAATACATTTTGCTAAACAATAGGGCATCCAGAGCAATCTTTACATGACTTTTATGCAGGTCTTTTGCAGATTCAGGCAGTGTGTCACTTTTGATGTCTACCAGACTGATCTCCCATGCTTTGGAGTCTATGTCAATATCCAAGGCAGACTGACAAAATGCTATAGCGGGAGGCAAAGCTTTATATTCTAATAATCCCAAAATAGAGATTATCTGGATTATTTGGATCTATTTATGATCAATTTCCACTAACATTCTTTATGTTCCTCTCACAAAGATTTTTTTTTAAATGCTCTTATTTATAAGTTATTTATTTACTTTTATTGGGGTTGAGGGAAGAGTCTGGGATTGTTGTGCTTAGTTTAATCTGGGATGTCAATCCTTAATACTAAAAAAAATTGGTTTTACAAATTAAACTGATCATAATGTATAATAAAATCATAAAATGGCATCAAAATAATCAAATGTAATAAGAAATAAGATTAGAGCTTTCCTAAATCAGACATATGAAATCATTTTTATATTTTTATGACATTCTAAATCATATAGTTTACCATTCTAGTTTTGACATTAAATGTTAAAATAAGCAACAATATTTTTAATGTACACAAATGCTCAGAACCATGGTAACAAACAAATTACAAATTGTCTCGCATATGCAGAGTAGTATTATGCCCCCATTCTGTCATTTTCACTAAAAATAAATATTGGTCTATTCAAAGACCTAACCTTAAACTGTGCCCTGCCAACAATAAAAACAAATTAAATATATAGAAATAAGACATTGATGTAGAAATACTCATAATCTTTTTCTACAAGATAAATAAATGTAACATTATAAAATTACAGGAAATGTAATACTGAATGCCTTTTTTATATGCATGTATTTTTATTAGAAAGGGGATTATTTGAACATGTTATTGGCATACATATCAACAAAGAAGCAAATGGGATTTTTATAATATAAATAAATATGGGTGAAATGACTACACAGTACATTAATTAAGTTAATTACCAGCATTCTCCATAATGTATCTTTAATAAAGTAATTTATCTAACACCAGATACAATTTTAAATTAACAAAATTGGTTTATAATGTAATAGTTACTAAAACTGTACATACAATCTGTATTTATTAAGTTCTGTTTCAATTCTACATTCATGTCATGGTAAAATATGACATTCTAAATGTTGTTATATTTTCTGAAAGTTCCCCTCATTTTGGGAGGTTTTAATGACATGCAACAATCCCAAACATCCAAATGCCTAAAGAATTTTGAGAAAATATACTGATATTACTCATAAACAGTATGCACTTATTATAATTTAATATATGTGTTACCTGTTGACTTTGGCACAAGACTTTTTTTTTTAAGACCACTATATTTTTTTCTGCTACCTCTCTTGAAGCTCATACTCTCTAAATCTGTTCTTCTCTTTCCTCCATATGACATTAATACTCTATTGAATATATCACATATGGTCAACCATGTAAACATTAATCCTACTCCACAAGCTTTGGTGCAATTATTATTGACTTCATGGATTACCCCACAACCAATTCATTTCTAAATCTTGTTGGCAGCACCTTAAACATATAGCTGGCATTCAGCTCTTTCTAATACATGATTTAACTAAATGTTACATTATCTAATCTCGATTATTTTAAATCATCTTCAGATAGTTTCCCACTTATCTGTCCCTACCCCTAGCAGAAAGTTAATGTTAGGTCTATTTTTCCACACCATCTTTCTACTAAAACATCGTCTCTCTGTCTGTCATGGACTCCGAGTGACCCACCTTTTGTATATGGAAGTAAAATATGTAGAAGCAGGGTCAAAGGGCCTAGTACAGGGTACTAGTACTGACCCCTCCAGGCTTTTGTGGTCACATGCGAGACTCTTGTGACTGCAGTAGCAGGCATTCAGTACAAGAACGGAAAGGATTTGGCCATTACCTGGAGGATACAAGAGTCCGGCTTAGGATTGCCAAAGGTGATGTAGGAAATCCAGTGCTATAGGTAAGCTGGGAAACAGAACTAGGAAACAAAAGAGGCAGTTATAAAGCAGATATCAAGCATCAGCAACAGGTACATGTAAGAATGTGTTATTCCTCTTAGTGATGAGATGGTATGCCACCATCACATGGTACCCCACAATTTGGCAAGTTGTAAACACTATTACTGGCTAAAGCAGTAGAAAAATAAGTGAACCTAAACTAAAGCAGAGGAAAGAAAGATATCAGATGCTTTAACTGGCATAAGCAAATAAGCATTAGCAACAGGCAAAAAAGAAAACACAGGTATCTTTTATGTGGGGACAGGTTGGTAATAGAGTTAGATTTGGGTTGTACAGCTATCTTTTCCTTGAGAATGGCTGGACCATCTCTAATCACTGGGCTTTTACCACTTACGTAGTTATACTCCACTGTATCTAATTTTTTTGTGAGCAACTTTTTCTCAACTTAATTTTCTGTATATTTACAGTTGTCATGTCATCACTATTATATTTAGTTGTCACACTGTATAGTGCTACATTTATGGCAGTGCTGTAACATTTTTATAAATATAAAATAATTATGTATTTACTGTAATTGTATCAGTCAATGTTGTCTGATGTGCAGAGAATTGACTCTTTTAATTATTTGTTTAAACATGGTAGCAAAACAAATATATATTGTAAAAAATGAACTCAAGAGCATTAGCCACAAGAATATTATCAGAATTTTGAACATGATGAGCATAAAATGGTCTTGGCAATTTTTCAGTTTCCTGAATTTAAAATCAGACCTATAGATTTAAATAATAACTCTGATGTCTATGTATATCTGTGCCCTTTACAACATATTTTACAGAAGATTATTAGCTTTGGGACTACAGATTGTGACCTATTCTTTAAACCTTGAAAGCTTAGCATCAAAGAGACATAAAGCTATGGTATAGCCCCATATCAATAAATTGGGAAATTTCCACACATATGTGCTACAATTATTCTATAGAAGTGTATATTATGGCATTGATGACCTTTGCATTAAACCAATCTTTAGGTATCAACGCTTTCTAGAACACACTTGCTGCAGGGAAACAGGAAGTTCAGTTTAAAGCAGGAAATTACCTATTAACCCCTTCCCGACCTTATGACGAGTTAACTCGTCATAAGAGCCGCACCATTAGCGACCTTATGACGAGTTAACTCGTCATGCAGTCTAGCCGGCGGTGCGCTCCGTGGGCACCGCCAGCTAGTCTGCAACGGGTCCAGGACTAAGCCTCACACCCGAGGCAAAGCTCCTGGACCCGATCGGTGCATTTCCGGCCATGTGATCGCGGTGATAACGTGATCACCGCGATAACATGCAAATTAGATGGCAAAGTCAGTGTGTTCACACACTGACTTTGCCTCTAATTCACTCCCTGTGCTTCACATTCTTATAGTGAAGCACAGAGAGTGACCTGTAAGTAAAAATAAATTAATTACATACACATAGGTAAAAAAAAATAAAAATAAAAAATTAACCCTTTCATTGCTGATCACAGTTTTTAACTGTGATCAGTTTCCTTCCACTTTATGGCCCTCATTTAGTTTTTTTTTTAACAGATTTTTTTATTTTTACAATTTATAAAGTTTTTTTGAATAAAAGGTAATTTTAATATATTTATTTAATAAAATGTAACACCTGCATGCCTGTTGCATGATTTTTACTGATCTGACATCGCACTCTTCAGAGTTTTTTTCTGTCTTTTTTGTTATGGGGGGTTTGGGAACCAATATTTTTCTTTTTTATTAGTTAGTTAATTAGGGGGGATAAGTGGGTTAGTGTTGCACTAGTTATGTAGCTTATTATTGGGAAAATAATGGGGAAAAACTTTTTTTTCCTCAAAAATTTCCTCTTTTATATGTATTTTTTAATACTAAAATGTAAATCATTTTTATGTATAGGGTATCAAAAGAAAGCTCTAACTGTCCTCTAAAAAACAACATATAACTTGTATGGGTGCGTTAAATGAGAGAGAGGAAAATTATGTTTCAAAAACCGCGTATTAAAAATTGAAAAACGCTCTGGTCCTTGGCCCAGGAAAATCCCTGGTCCTTAAAGGGTTAAACAACAAATTCTAACAGTAAATAAACATTGTGCACACTATCTCTTCTCGGAAAGGAATATAAACCCTTTATTGTTCCTTAAATAACACATTAAAACAAATTCTTCTAAACTGTGTTGATGGTTTATAGTTCCCTCTTTAATTGGCCACTTTTATGTGCAGTGTTTAAGGGATTATCATAATTTCAGTCTTATTATCTTTCTTGACTGTGAAGGTGAAAGTAAATGGGGAGTAATGTTTTAACCAAACAGATGCTTTGTGACACCACATTAAACTGCACCTTGAAAAGGGAAGGTGATGCACTTAGTATTAATGCACAATATAAATCAACTGTTTATATTTGTAATAAATGTTATTGTGCAGATGCTAACTTGATTACTTACTAACAACACAAATAATCATAAAAATAATCAGGGAATGATTTGCCTAAAGGAGTGGAGATCTGTATAACTTCTAAAAGGAATTAAGTTTAATTTTTTTAAATAAAAATAGAAGGGCAAATAGAGTGACTACAATGAAAGACAAGTGACAGAGAATCTCCATCATATCTATTTTGGTTGTAGTGTTAATTGTGCCGTACATGGGGGGGAGTCAGATGTGTGTGTCTGGAGTCCAGGTGTAAAGGCAGGAGCAAGTACAGAACCCTGTGCAGGGTGACCACTCTCTCCCACTGGTGATTTGCCGCAAACAGGGCCTTGTTTGTTTTCCCTTGTGTTATCTTGAAAAACAGGATCCAGATCACAAAACAATAAATGTATTATGTTCATAAGGCAACGTGGCAGGGGATAACAAACAATGTCATGTTCTCCCCGCCCCCTCCTCTGTTCTCTCCCACCTTCTCTGTTCTTTCCCCCCTCCTCTGTTCTCTCCCCCCTCTGTTCTCCCCTCCATTCTTACTTGAAGAGGGCAGCATAAGCTCCGTGTGTTAAACACACACAGAGCTCAGTAGTGATGATGCCCACATAGTATCTATTACAAGGACAGTGGGCTAGATATATAACTCCCTTGGTTCTACAGGTCAAAAAGTTTGTTGGTGTGAGGATTCTTAAAGGATGGCTGGAATTTAGCTCTACTCCTATTACTTATATGCCTAAACAACATCCAAATTTGTACTCAAAGTACAACTTTCAGTATTTTTGAAGCAACTGTCTGCTTGTTTTTCTAAGCGGTGACTGCTCTCTCACAATTGTTGCATCTATTTTTATCTCTGGAGTGGAACTCGCAGCACTCTGTTTAGCACTGACTTAGCTACAAAGCTTTTTATTCCCCAGTGTTCTTTGCCAGGTTGATGTCTGGTATTAGGCAGGGCTTAAAATTGTTACAAGTCTGAGTGTTTTTTTTGTTGGTAAGTTCCTACAGTACCTGCAGAAATATGTTTATCATTTAGTTTGCATGTGTTTCCCCCTGTTTATGTGTGTAAGCTTGTTATATCCTTCTATTTTTTTTAAATAAAAAATTAAAAGTTATATATTATCTTATTTTCATTACTCCTTGTCATTTGTTGTTCAAATCAGGGCATTGTAAATGTCTCTTAAAAATGCAAAACAGCATGGCATATAATAAGGGGGGGTATTTGAGTTGGCAGGGATTTTTAGTCATCCTTGTAGTGTATAGACATAAATTATAATGCATCTGATACCAATGTAATATGTTTACATGTATTTTTACAAATGTATGATAATGATTTATTAAAGTGATGATTTTTGTAGAATATTGTCCTTGTGAAAGCAAAATATATTATTTTATTTTATCTGTGTCTCAGAAAGTGACAAGTAATATGGAATTTAATTTATTCATTATTAAATGTACTAATTAATGCATTAATCCTAACATCTAAATTAATTCCAGATTTAATATCAATTGGTATCTGTTAACACTTTACAGATTGGCTTCCAAAATTACTCATGACAAAAAGAAAACATAATGGAGTCACCATGCTTCCATGTGGAGAAATCCAATATGGAGTTAATTTGTGATACACACCCCATGTGAGTGTTAAATAACAACAAGTTTCTAAATTAGATATACCAGAAGATATATATTTAAGAATCACATTCAAACTGATGCACACACTTAGTTGTGTAAAAGATCAATATATAAGGATCCGAATAAGGCAATAATATATCTATACACATAGTACAGCATCAACTATAAAATAAGCTACAATAATATCACACTGTTAAATGCACATCAACCAATCAAATGATCTTGCCTCACCCACATGTTATCCAAAATACTTAAGTTTAATCAAATCACTAAATAATAATAATAATACTTTGATTACACTAAAATTAACTAAGCATACAGTGATACATTTACATATCAGGCTGACACAAGGGGAATTATTGGACGAAGCTTGTATCGGGTTACAGTGCTGGTCATTGTAGAAGCTGCTCCATGATGTGTTTAAAAAGTTCTAACTTCTTCAAGCTTCCTTTATAAATAGATTGACCATGTGACTCAGTCCCTGTGTGCCATGTCGTGGGGATGAGTCAAGCAGCCATCTTGGCCACATGGCACAAAAAAACAGATGAAGGAAATTATCCAAAAAGGTACTCACTACTCCCGCTAGTCATATATTTTCAAAATGTTATTAAGTTATATCTAAAAAAAAGGGAACATAAATAAATTTGTGTGTCCACTACACACTGTCACATTTTTAGAACTACCGTATTTGCTCGATTATAAGACGAGGTTTTTTTCAGAGCAAATGCTCTGAAAAATCCCCCTCGTCTTATAATCGAGGTCTCTTATAATCTGACCTCAAATTGAGGTCAGATTATAAGACATGGATCCAGGTCCCCAGCAGAGCTGCAGGGGACCTGGATCCCCCTTTCTAGCAGCAGGGGATGTCTGCGCAACGAGCGCAGACTCCCCTGCTTCCGCCCGGCACGACCGCCGGGGCTTCTGTGAAGAAGCCGGTTACTTCCGCTTTCGTCACAGAAGTCCCGGCGAGCGTGCCGGGCGGCAGCAGGGGAGGTCTGCGCTCATCGCGCAGACTTCCTCTGCTGCCCCACTAGCCACCAGGGTAAATCGGGCAGCTGGGGGATGTCTGCACGATACGTGCAGATATCCTCCATGCTGCCCGACACGGCAGACTATTATGACGGACCAGCTGTCCGTCATAATAGACTGCCGTGTCGGGCAGCATGGAGGATGTCTGCAAGTATCGTGCAGACATCCCCCGGCTGACCCCACTAGCCACCAGGGATCAAGGTAAGGGGAAGGGAGGGAGGGGGGCAGAGAGACAGGGGGAGGGAGGGAGGGGGACAGAGAGACAGGGGGGACAGAGAGACAGGGGGGAGGGAGGGGGCAGAGACAGAGTCAAGGGGAGGGAGGGGGTTAAGAGACAGAGACAAGGGGAGGGAAGGGGTTAAGAGACAGACAAGGGGAGGGAAGGGGTTAAGAGACAGAGACAAGGGGAGTGAGGGGGTTAAGAGACAGACAAGGGGAGGGGGGAGAGAGAGAAAAATGGGGGCAAGGGAAAGAGAAAGGCAGCATTGGCACATAAAAAGAAATAAAAACTAGAAATAAATTTTTTGATATCATAATTTTTTATTAAAAAAGCAATTTACATGTGAATATATACAAATTTAACTTTTTTCCTATAGGGTAGTCATATATTCATGCTTTTAGTTTTTTTCCTAAAGGAATATCCAAAGTTTGGGGGGTCGTCTTATAATCAGGGTCGTCTTATAATCGAGCAAATACGGTATATTACTTAATCACAATGTGCTCTTCTCCCCTTGTACTAGTTCCCTTTGCTGAGGAGAAACATTATCTTTCTTTAAAGCACTTCCAACATTTTTTTTAAAGCTTTCTATTTTCCTTTCCTAGGGAACCAATGTGTGGTTGGATAGCAGCTGAGGTGCATAGGTTTTATTAATTTTCTCAATTCAACAAACACACACACAAAAAAAACACATTACAATCAACATATACATACATGGAGAGACAATGGAAAATGAATGACAAAGAAAGAAAGAGCGAGAGGGTAGGGTAAAAAAAAGGTCATAGAATGTTCGATAAGTAGTGTTCACACTTAGAGTTGAGCGGACATCTGGATGTTCGGGTTCGGCAGGTTCGGCCGAACTTCGGAAAAAAGTCCGGGTTCGGGTTCGAACTTGACCCCGAACTTGACCCCGAACCTGAACCAAATTGAAGTCAATGGGGACACGAACTTTTGGGCACTAAAATGCCTCTAAAAAAGTAATGAAAAGGGCTAGAGGAATTCAAATGTGGGTAAGAGTAGTACAAGTGCCCTGCAAACAAATATGGATAGGGAAATAACTTCAAAAAATATAAAATAAATACAAATTAAAAATACAGCTGAGCCATAAAATAGCACTAGATGGAATCTTTGATTTTAGCTTTGGAAGAACATAAATCTAAATCTAAAGCATGGCTGCCAGGAGGATCAGGTGTAGGTGGAAGCAGCACTGGAGGAGGTAGCCAGAATTTTTCAAAGTGCGCTGTAAGCACAGTATTTGACGGTTTTATTTGACTCTCAGATATGAAGTGCACCGCAAGACGCAAATGTACTATTTACCACCCAAAACTAATAGAATTTTTCAAAGTGCGCTGTAAGCACAGTATTTGACGGTTCTATTTGACTCTCAGATATGAAGTGCACCGCAAGATGCAAATGTACTATTTGCCACCCAAAACTAATAGAATTTTTCAAAGTGCGCTGTAAGCACAGTATTGGACTGTTCTATTTGACTCTCAGACATGAAGTGCACCGCAAGAAGCAAATGTACTATTTACCACCCAAAACAAGTAGAATTTTTCAAAGTGCACTGTAAGCACAGTATTGGACGGTTCTATTTGAATCTCAGATATGAAGTGCAGGACGCAAATGTAATATTTAACACCAACAAATTGCAGTATTTAAAAAGGGCTAGATTCATAAGAATAGGGATTCTATTTCGGTTTATACAATAGCAATAGCATTACATGTATTCCATAAACCGAAAGTCTATAAACCGAAAGACATTAGGTTTATAGACTTTCGTTTTCTAGAATATATTTAATGCTATTGCTATTCTATAAAAAGAAAGTCTATAAACAGAATGTCTTTCGGTTTATAGACTTTCGGCTTATGGAATACATGTAATACTATTGGCTTTCTATAAACCGAACTAGAGTCCCCATTCATAAGAAATTCTTATGAATACATGTAATGCTATTGCTATTCTATAAACCGAAAGTCTATAAACCGAATGACTTTCGGTTTATAGACTTTCGGTTTATAGTCGAACCTCGAACTCCAACCCAAACATACAGTAAAATGGTTCGGGTTCGGGGTATGAACACTGTAATGTTCGGTACTAACCCGAACAGTGCGGTTCGGGTTCGCTCAACACTATTCACACTATTACACATTAACATTACATTCATTATTTAGGGTAAAACATGAATTCATATAACTAGACTCCATAAACCTCTGCCATAGGGACCATTTATCTAAATATTTTACATACTCCAGCCCCTATTATTATTTTCCTTTTGTGGTGCTAGGTGTCCAATTGCTTGCTCTTTGAGTAAGCACCAACCAGAGGCGTGAAACACGTGAGACTTTTTTTTTTTTTATCACAGGCAGATTTGGTGTTTGTGCTTATGTGCCAATAAAATTAAAAGAAGTATTTTTTTCATCTACTTGGATTTGATATCGTGGATTTATTTGCAGCTGACCATATTATTGTATCAAGGCTGGGATGTCGAAGGATGCAGTTCCCATGGGTAAGCATGTATTATTAATTATCCAGTTTGGTGCTATACCTTGCTTTTTCTTTGTAAAACATTAAAGTTGTTAAAGTTTGCTGAAGCAATAATGCATATTCTAAGCCAAATTATTTTCTTTTTCCATGAATGCTTAAGAAGCCTATGCTGTCTATTCAAAAGATAAGAGAATAGTTCTCTTCATCCATCAAGCTCAGTAAATATTTTTTTTTAACAAGCAAATAACATTCAAAACCACCACTTACAGACTGTGATATTTGGACTTGGATATGTATTTTTTTTTATTTTTTTTTTGTTATTAGGAGTTAGTTTCTCCCATTTTATTTTTCTTTTACAAAAATCAATTGACAGTCACAGATATAAAGAAAAATCAGTTGAAGTAAAAAAAAAAATAGATTGAGAGAGGTAAAAGTAATTCATTAAAATAATCAATAACATTCCCATTATAACAAAATAAAAAACAAAAATAAAAAACAAATATTACACCATCTCACTCAAACCATACTACCACACATTCATACTCAACGTAAACAAAGCCTGGTTGGGAGCACCTACAGTCTGATGTTGTTAAGTTCCAGGAACCATTTACCCTGCTCCCTCCTCTTATACCCCATGCACAGGGCAATACATAACCCTCGGTATGTCCACAAGGTTATGTCTAATACACTGCTCTGATATACCCTGCACTGGGCAATTCATATAAGCTTGTGTATATACTGGGGGTTATTTATTGCCCTGTGCATGGAGTCTACATTAGGCAGTGTGTGAAATACAACCATGTGTACATACTGGGGGTATATATTTCCATGTGCAGGGTATATATCAGTCTTATCTATAAAAAATACACTCTTCAAATGTGCTTTCAAATGCATGGTTTTCCCTTTTATGAACAAGAAAATAATAAAGTTATGCTATAGGGCTGGTATAATGATGCAATGCTATGGGCTGGTATACAATTATTTCCAGGGCTGGCTTTTTATTCCCAGTCTGGCACCGACATCACTATAGAGTACACAGCATGAGGGAGCATACACTCATATTTTGAGGTTAGGGTGGCAGCATGAAGTTAATTTTGAGGTTAGAGGACACAATCAGGTTTATTTTAAGGTTGGGAGACAGCATCAAGGTTATTTTAAGACTG
This sequence comes from Pelodytes ibericus, assembly GCA_036172795.1. NCBI lineage: Eukaryota > Metazoa > Chordata > Amphibia > Anura > Pelodytidae > Pelodytes > Pelodytes ibericus. The sequence goes on from CM069861.1 coordinate 41,122,898, forward strand.
GGGAACAGCATCACATTTATCTTTAGATTAGGTGGACAGCATAACATTTATTTTGAGGTTATGGGACAGCATCAACTTTATTTAGAGGTTACACTGACGTCACTTTTTGGGGGGCAGCAAACTTCCTTTAGAGGTCACGGAGACATCATCAACAGATGAAGAGGCATGTATGTAAAAAAAATAAACCTAGGTACCTCGTTGTTGATTCAGCAATTGTCATCCAGCCAAGAATTCTGATTTATCTCCTACTGGGATTGTTCAGCTTCTATGATATGAATTCTCTGCCCACTCCCCTCACTAACCCCCCCCCCCCCCCCCCCCCTGGACAGCATTTGGCCATACCAACTCCCCCTTACAATATGTAGGAACTGGAGCAAGCCAGGAACCTTTGAAACATGATTTTAAAAAAGCAGCTGCTCGGTCCACTAAATTGCGATTTAAGCGGGGGAGGCAGAAGGATATTTTTTTCTATCTTCTCCTCTCCGTTTAGAAACATGTGGGGCAGAGTCATGTGAGCTCATCATACGCATGAACCCCCTGTGTTGACTTAACCTACCTAACTGTAAATTCCAGCCTAAATTTTAAAAAAGCAGCTGCTGCAATGCAATTTCTAGGCACTCACTCTTTTTAGAGCAGCACCTGTCTCTACTCAGTGCCACGTTGAGGCACTAATATATGAGTATCAGGCATCGCGTGTAAATGTGCACCCTAGGCCAGTGCCTATATTGCCTACAGGTAGCGCTGGCACCTGTGCAAAAATAACTTTTTTTCTAGAAGAAAACAAAAACCCAAACATTTAAAGGAAGTTTGTGTAGACATTTTAAATATAAATTCTTTAATGAAAGAGTGCAAAAAAATGCCTTATTGAGCCCTCTTTGCTGCATATAACTCTGTTAGGGGGTGGACATGTTGTTTAGAATCATGGCACTGATCGGTCAGATTTTCATTAATCTGATCCGAGATGTCAGCCCTCTGATAAGAGTTATAGCGATTAAAAAGCAACAAGGGCTCAGTAAGATATTGTATTTGTATTCATTCATTTTGAAGCATTTCTATTTAAGATGCCTACACTTGATGCAAGCTTTCAATTAAATGTAACTTAATTTTTTTGCTAACAGTTACCCTTTAAGCAAGTAACGTCTTTGCGATCAACATCAAGCATAATTTTACAGGATAACACAGTGTTAAAGGAATTCACACCATGTTACATCAAACTGCACCTGATAGGCCACAAGCCAGCCATTAAATGTGTGGCAGTCCCAGTGCATTGCACTGTGTGCACTATATACACATGTACACCCCTTTAAAAGGGCAAAACACAGTTTTAATGACACAGAAAACTATTCTGCTAGATATTTAATGTTAGTCTTTTAGTCTTTGCAAAGACTAAGTGGCTGTCATACAGCTCTGCTCTCTCTCTGTCATTGCTCTGTGGGCTTGTCAGTCGCCAAACAAAACCGATAGTTGAAAAGATAGATTAGCACCTTCAGCATCTTCTACCAGCTAAAGCTGTGCTTGGTGTGTCACTATAGCTCTTTAGCATAGCAGCTTGAAAGTTTTACTTAGATGTCCTGGAAAATAGAAATAGCATTTAAATAGAAAAAGTTCTCTCTAGAGCACGATGCAAGAGGCCTTTCTTTCAGGCAGAAGTTTGTTCTGTCTGATAAAAATGTTAAGGAGAACGGTGAAATTATGTAACATCTGTAATAAACCTGTTTTGTAGTAAACCTAGATAATCTAATTCTATCTACTATATGAAAATAACAGGAGACACTTGGTCTGATATAATTTCTAATCACTGACCTTAATAGTCATAACCACAGCTGCTTTTAATATTACTCAATGGTGCATAAGAAGCAGCAACCCTAGGGCTTAAGATACATTTTTCTTTCTATGGAAATGCTTTGTATAGTAAGACTTTAATGATTTTTACTCAGCATATTCAAGTGAAACATATACCATACATTGTTTCTGTTTTGAGTTATAAATTAAAAGCAGACGTCAGTGAAAAACAGGAAAGTATTATATACTAGATCCCCGTGGATCTGTCCAAAGATAAAGGGGGGTGTAAAAACTGTCCACATTGTATTACGATGTGCTCAAGCACCATTATGCACTTGTGCAGTTTCATACCTGAAACTGCACTGCCTTACACAACTGAGATTCTGTGATGACTACATGTGTTTAGGGTGTGTGCATCTCTGAGGAGTGGATCAGAGACATCGATGGTGGGTTGAACAAAGCTGGAGCTTTACTTCTTCTCCGCAGGAGCAGAAGATTGCTTCCGCACTCAAGGAACCTCTACTCGGGTTTAGTTCCTGCTCTTTTTAACCATTTTTCATAACTTGAACATAATATGAACATTGCTTTTAAGCATGGATTTTATAAGACCACGCAGACAGTCTGCCTTTGGTTTTACTACAGTCCGTGAGTGGGTTTTTTCATCTTGCCACTTATGACATAGCTTATCTATGGGGAATTCGGACCCCGCGCATACTGTCCTAGCTGAAAGAGATGGAGCTCATGCAAACGTAACTCACTGTTAAGTAAATTCTGTTATATGGCTACATTCCATGTCCAATCTCATTCATGATATATTTCCATTATTGCTGTTTCTTTTCTGTCCTGTTTATTATTTATGCTTTCTCCTGCACTTTCTTTGTGTCATTTTTCTGTCCCTCTCCTGAGCCTTGTTAGAGGGAGTACAGACCATAGAGCTCAAACGTACACGAAATAGGACTCCAACCACGGATAACTCTGTTTGTGGCAAAATGAACAGCAGCAGTGGAGTTGATCATCTGAGGCTCTGTAATCAAAATGCCAGTAACAGGTTAAAACAAAAATATAGGGTGCTCAGGATGTGATGCAAAATGGAATGGAAAGGACACATGTGGTATGAAAGATATAAAATGCCTGGATAGTTAAGAAAGATCAGCATTTTTTATTATGTATATACATATAAATACAAATCAGGCACATACAACAAAAATGCAAAAATAGAGATGATACAAAAAATGTTACAGTACAATAAAATACAGGAAACACTGGTAATGGTGCATGAATAGGAAAAAAACTATTTTCCCATTAAGATACCAGTATTATTATGCTATTAATATGCCACAGCCAATTTGCCCATTAGGATGCCAGTATTATTTTGCCATTAAGATACCACGGCCAATTTGTCCATTAAGATGCCACTACCAATTTGACCTTTAAGATGCCAGTATTTTTGTGCCATTAAGATGCCACAGCCAATTTGACCATTAAGATGCCAGTATTATTGTGCCATTATTATGCAACAGTCAATTTGCCCATTAAAATGACAGTATTATTGTGCCATTAAGATGCCATTATTATTTTGCCCATTAAAATGCCAGTATTATTGTGTCATTAAGATGCCACAACTAATTTGCTCATTAAGATGCCAGTATCATTGTGCTATTAAAATGCCACAGCCAATTTGCCCATTAAGATGCCAGTATTATTGTGCCATTAAGATGCCACAGCCAATTTGTCCATTAAGATGCCAGTATTGTTGTGCCATTCAGATCGCAGTAATATTGTACCATTACGATGCCAGTATTATTGTGCCATTAAGATGCCACAGCCAATTTGCCCATTAAGATGGCAGTATTATTGTGCCATTGAGATGCCAGTATAATTGTGTCATTAAGATGCCAGTTTTATTGTGCCATTTGGATGCCAGTAAAATTGTGCCATCCAGATGCCAGAATTATTGTGCGTTAAGATGCCAGTATTATTGTGCCATTACGATGCAACAGTCAATTTTCCCATTAAGATGCCACAGCCAGTTGTGCCATTCAGATGCCAGTATTAGTGTGCCATTCAGATGTTAGTATTAGTGTGCCATTGAAATGCCAGTATTATTGTGCCATTAAGATGGCAGTATTATTGTGCCATTACTATGCCACAGCCAATTTGCCAATTAAGATGCCACAGCCAATTTTGCCATTCAGATACCAGTAATATTATGCCATTCAGATGCCAGTATTAGTGTGCCATTCAGATGTCAGTATTATTATGCCATTGAGACTCCAGTATTATTGTGCCATTAAGGTTCCACAGCCAATTTGCCCATTAAGATGCCAGTATTATTGTGTTATTCAGATGCCAGTAATATTGTACCATTCAGATGCCCGTATTATTGTGCCATTAATATGCCAGTAATATTCCCATGCCAATTTTCCCATTAAGATGCCACAGTTAGGTTTTCTATTAATATGTCAATGTTACAGTGCTTGTTATATACCACCCTCCTCTCCCTTTCCCTGGTACTCACGTCCTGGCTGCTCCATGTCCCCGGAAATCTCCTCCGTGCAGTCTTCCCTTATTATAGAGCCCTATTTTCCTGGAACACCTTTAAGGGGCTGTCTATCCTGAGCCGTGTCAAGGGGCTGTCCTAAACCCTGTACTGAATCTTGTTCTATAACCCTGTTAATGGCCATGCCCTATCAGAGGGCTTCCCCTGATCATGCCCTATTAGAGGGATTCCCCTAGCCATGCCCTATCAAAGTTTCCTGTGACCTCTTGGGTGCTCCCTCTCATGTGCCCTGTGAAGGGTTCCCTCTTCTGTTCAGTGTTCTTTGCTTCCTTGTTCTGATTCATTTTAGTTTTCCTTTCTGCGTTTTCTTATGTTCAGATCAATTATGGGATTTTCTTGTTTTTTTCTGCCTTGTTTCCTTGCTCCTATATTAATGTATTCTACCCATTTCTTTAGTTTCCCTCATTCCTCAGCCATTCCTGAAACAGGTATGTTTCTATGTGTTGGAGTCTGTGTTTCTGTGTTGTTTTGTTGTTAGTTTTGGAGTTAATAACTTACCTATTGTGACTCTAGTAGCAAGCTTAGCATCTAATGGCCATCAGGTGTAAACAAACCCTGCTTTAGCATATCTGCTACAGACTGCAGCATCCTGCTAATCATGTTCAAGTTTGTGTTCATTGCTTGCTCCAGGATGTCTTCAGATATGAAAACAGTAGCTGCAATCACAGGGCCCTTGAATTTGGAACCAACCTGGTGCCTCAAGCATCTGGGGGAATGCGGTTACACTGCACTAGGTCCTGTGACTCCATTAACTGCATCTGAATTCCTGTACAACATCAATGGATCCTATGTCATCCTGCTTTGTTTATATGTGAGTCTGTTTGCTCTATACAATTTGGGAATGTTTATCCGGCAAGTTTCTTAGTATGGGCAAGCTGTCAGAACTTTGGATTTGCAACATCGATCAGTTTCTGCCAGAAAAGAAAAGAGATGGAATAGCAGTTCCACCAATGTGAATAGCAGAATTGTGGCTCTTTTTTTATATAAAGAATATTTTAGAACAATGCCAATAAGAGAATTTATGGGACAAGTTTGCAAAAAAAAAATTCAAATCCTGTATGGTTATACATAAATTGATCTTAGTTAACAATATTGCAAAAGAAACAACATAATCTTGCGCTATAAGAACAGGAGGTAATCTTGCTCAAATAAGTAGCTCATATAAGTTGCTTTAAATTAATTTGTGTAATGCTGATTCCTGCAAATATTTTTAACCACTGTTTGATTCTCAATCAATGTAATACAATTTGATTTGTTTTGCTTGTTGCATGATGGCTCCAAAAAAGTATTCTCCCAGAAGCACATCTAATAATTTGTGGTTGCCTATTAAATCTTTCCTTGATTTTGTTTCAGAAGAAAGTGTTTTGGAAGCATCAGATACAATAACTCAAGCACATTTAAGTTTGGCTCTTGATAATCTTTATGAGAAGAATAAAATGTATCTTGAAAAAAATCTAAGGATATTAAAGAGGAAGATTCACAAATCTTAGCGACTCTGACTATTCAGTCATTTGAAATTAAACAGCTTCATCAAAAGGTTGAAGAGTTACAATTGCAGAACTAAACAATGATGCATAACAGAGTCTAAAACTGTCTAATTGAAAGAGAGGTATCAAAATAAAAAGAATCTTTTAATCAGAGGTATTCCAGAAGAGGTTACCTATCTGGAACCTATCTTATTTAACCCTCACTCATCTTGATCCTAAATTGAGTGGGGAGATACCATTTGAAAGTGTCCATAGGTTACCTAAACCTCTGAATTTATCTCAAACAGACTCTCCTAAAGATGTCACAATATGCTTTAACAAATCCCGCATTAAGGATTTGTGTGTGTATGTGTGAGTGAATGAGATAATGTGAGTGTGTTTGTGTGTGTATCTAGCAATACAGGGGTTAAGTTATCTGAAACTACCTATATCTAAAAATGCAAGGGTTAAGTTATCTGAAACTGCCTATATCTAGCAATACAAGGGTTAAGTTATCTGAAACTGCCTATATCTAGCAATACAGTGGTTAAGCTCTATGGAACTGCCTATATCTAGTAATATGGGTTTAGGATCTCTGAAACTGCCTATATCTAGTAATATAGGGGTTACATACTCTGAAACTGCCTATGTGTAGCAATATAGGAGTTAAGTACTCTGAAACTGCCTATATCTATAAATACAGGGGTTAAGTTCTCTGAAACAGACTATTTTTTGTAATACAGCGTTAAGTTCTCTGAAACAGATTATATCTAGCAATACAGGGGTTACGTTAAATTAAGGCTACAAAATTGCCTATATTTAGCAGTACACGGATTAAGTTGTCTGAAACATCCTATCTGCTAATAGTGGTGTCTGATAATTACTGTATGTATATTATAAATATAGTATTCAATCTGAAATATACATTGTTCCCAAGGCTTCCTAATAATTGACATAATATAAACATAATACAAATGTGTCCCTGAATGGCAGAAATAAAATTTGGTCACCCTAACAAACACTGAAGGCTCAGTAATGTGCTTTATATTCTTTCATTATAGCATTTTAAAAAAAATATTTACACTTCATGGAGTCTTTCAGTTAAACATAATATATGTGCTGCCGACAGTTGTACTTGTGTTGTAACATGTAATGCTTTATTTCACAGAATTTTATTGTATAATGTGTCACGGTAGCCAGGGTTTAAAATATGCTATGTGGTCCATCATATTGTGCTGTCATGTTTTCCTCCCAGTTAAGTACTCCCACAAAGAGGCTTGCCACTTATCCCCCCCCCTCACCCTGTGTCACCCACAGCAGAGCACCCAAACCTAGGGGTGAACAGTAACCCAAGCCTCGTGCTCCTAGCCTCGGACCAGGGTAGCTCAATATATGATTGGCTGGCACATCCGAACAGGAGGGACCAGATCAGAACCTAAATGTTCTGAAATAATTTGTACTGTTTGTGTTATACCCTGTTTGTACAGTGATAGTTTCCCAGCGGTGGAGCACTTTGAGTGACCAAACCCAATAAAGGATAAGCCTGGTCGATCACAGCTTCCTCACGCCTCACAGCCAATTTGGGGTCTTTTCACCATTGGTCGCTGACCATGGCGGTGACTTACCCAGTGGTCCCTCATGTAGGGGGTTTAGAAGTAGGCAGTCTTCCCATCAGCTCTGTGTTTAAAGGGCTTAAAGATTTAAAGGGATTATCATTTGTATTTTGGTAATCCAGTTAGGAGTGCTATTGTTTAATCACAGGTTATCACGATGTTTCCATGTATAAAGTGTTCTGTTTAACTGTAATACACGTTCTTCTAATTTCACCCTCTATGCTTGTGTTGGCAAGTACTTGGGGGGATTATATTTTCCTGGAGGATCCTGTGTACTATTCACTCATATTATAGGGGGTACCAAGTGAGGGTACCCAGGGGCCCGTCACATTGGTGGCAGTGGTGGAATTTGCATCCTTGCCTAAGGGAACATCCAAACCACCACTGGGATCATTACTCAGGATTGGAGGAGTGCAGCCTGGGAAGGGATATGGAGATACCAAGCTACACAGTGATACTGGACCCAGCATTTTGCAGGCAGGAGGTTCTACGCCCCTTGGCCCAGTATGGATCCCATACTGCTGTGCTGACCAAAGTGCATCAGTCCCAGATGGCAGCACTTGACCATGCTCAACAGCTTGCCATAGAGAAAGAGGATTTAGTGGAGCTATCCCATTTACCAATTCAAGAGGCTGACCAAGGAGGGGTGGATAAGGCTACGGTCTCTACACCCAAGGCACAGGGATGTGGTGCAACTGTTTGTCCCAAACTGGGGCTGTGTGACCTCAGGCAGCAGCCAGATACCAAGATGAAGGATTGAGGGGATCTAATGGATTTCTCCAGGGATTTTGCTCTGGGAGGAGATATTTTGAGCTTCCCTCCCCAACCCATGACAGACATTGTGCTTGGATTATCAGAGTTAATTCCACTCACCACCCAGCCTTCCTTAGCAGAAATCAAGACACCATGGAAGTGTGCAGCTGGCTTCTACCCACTGCTTTCCTTGGAACTAACCTCTGGTTCCTCTGTACACGATGAGGGGTGGATAAGACTTCGGTCTCTATACCTTGGTCTCCTGTGCTTTTGGTGATTACCTCCACTCCTTTATCCCTGGATAAAATTTCCCACACCATTGAGCTTGCATTGGTGTTTCCAAAACCTGAGGAGGACACCCAGACCCGGTACAGCTAACTTTGCTCCTCCATCTACTACCCAGCATCTCCCGTCTCCCCAACAGAAGATATGTGATTTGGGAGAGGCAGAGATTGGGGTGGTGAGTTGCACTTGTCGCTTTGTGAGTGTTGTGAGACCCCTCTGTGAGAAGGGCACCAATGGTCAGAAAACACCGACTGACTTCTGAGTCAACCCATTTTGGGTCTCCTCCTGTGTTAGACTCTTTTGGAAGGGGGAGAAATATGTGGGTTGTTCTTGGAGAAATAATGGTCCACATCCTCCAAATAGACTATGGACCCTGTCTGTGTATATGATAGGTTTTAGGGATACAGACTTTTGAGCCACCAGCATCACCCTGTCTTCAGTACAGCTGGACTTCTAACACAGGGTGCCGAGGACCAGCTCATTCAGGATGTCAGCTAAGCCATTGTGATTCCCCAGTTTGAGATTGTTTCTAGTCCTTCACACTCCAGTCTCTCGGGAGGTGTTAAGAAATGTTATGTTACTGTTGCAATATGTTAAATATCCAGTTCCTTTCTTAATATGTGTTAAATGTTTTCTTGTCATAATGTCAAATTCCCCATTGCCATAAGTCATTCAGTGTCCTTTTGTATCTGAGTATACTCTGGAGGTATCTGAACTTGACACCTTTGTATTCTGAAAGGTGTGAGGCAGGATTTCCCAAATGTATGCCCTGCTGTTATGTTGTGTTCATTATGTCTCTGTATTTAGGTGAAATAATTAAAAAAAAATACTAAGCACTCCAATTCAGTGAGAACATTTGTATATGTATTTAGGTGTAATTATGTTATGTCCTACTGTATCTAATTACCTGTTTTAAATGAGTCTCTCTATTGTTTTAGGCTTACAATATGTTAATTATTTTACCCTGTGCCTACCCCGTAGTTGATGTCACATTGTCTGTGTATAAATATCTGTGCTGTTTTTCAAATAAATGTTCAATACTGCTCTACTCCTATACTGGTGTTGTCTGGTTCTTGGAGTAAATAGCTGAGGGTCCTGTCTGGTGAATTGGAGTAGCTAATAACAACACTGGTTCTGTCTGGTGGCTTGAGGTGTCTGTGGCAGCAAGGAAGCAGAGACTGACGGAGGTACCCAGCCAGGGTACCGGGGTGTTCCATCGCATAATGCAATTATCTTTTTTTGTGCATAGTAAAATACTCATAATAGTGAGTGGGTTTTAAGCAGTGATGAAGAGGATAAATGCTGTTAGCTTCTGACCCTTTGGGCTATAATGTTTATTTTAGTGAAACTAATTCTTTTTTATTACTTTGTAATCCACAAGTTTGGTGTATTTTAGTGGTTTTTTTCCCTTTTTCTGTCTGCTCCCACACGACAAAGGCACAAGTTCATCCCTTGGGATGCAGGGCTTACATCCATGGGAGTTATATTTTTTTTGTTCATGTTTAGATAATATGATTGCCTATTATATTTTTTTACATGGAATTTGAGTCTCAGTGAAAATATGGAGAATAACTCCATATTTTGTGGAGGAGTTTTTCCAATCAGGATATGTAACCATAAGAAAAATGCTCATCTGTCCACCAATGGTACACCCAGAAGGCTTTGGTGGACAGATGAGAATGCTCCTACTTTTCTCTATGTAAGGCATTTATGTTGTATTACATGTCCTATGGTTACATAGATGGATTTAAAGCATTTTCTTGAAGGTACTATCTGAAGTCTATATACAACATTAGAGCCGATAACTGTTCCTGCTATATACATCAGTGGCACTCACGGCACTTTTTACATCTATGTTTAAAAGTTCATACTATATAGAGCAGGGGTCCTCAAACTACGGCCCGCGGGCCACATGCGGCCCGCCGAGGACATTTATGTGGCCCGCGGGGGGTGCTGCCGGCACCCACCCCGTTTACTTTTTTTTTCTTTCTGGCAGCCGCAAAGGATGCGGCTGCAGGAAGAAAAAAAAAAAAAAAAAAATTCACCGCGACCGGATGTGACGTTACGTCACATCCGGATCCGGTAACTGTTTCCCTCCTCCACAGGAGGACACCGCGCGAGACGTCCGGGGACACAGCAGCTGGAGGTAAGTGATGGGGAAGCGGGGGAGGAGGGAGGGATAACGAGCACTATTCCTGGCCTCTGACTGGCATAATATTCCAGGGCATCTGAATGGCAAAATATTACTGGGCTCTGACTGTCATAATATTCCTGGGCATTTGACTGGCATCATATTCCTGGGCATCTGACTGGCATCATATTCCTGGCCTCTGACTGGCATAATATTCCAGGGCATCTGAATGGCATCATATTCCAGGGCATCTGAATGGCATCATATTCCTGGGCATCTGAATGGCATCATATTCCTGGGCATCTGAATGGCATCATATTCCTGGGCATCTGAATGGCATCATATTCCTGGGCATCTGAATGGCATCATATTCCTGGGCATCTGAATGGCATAATATTCCTGGGCATCTGACTGGCATCATATTCCTGGGCATCTGACTGGCATATTATTCCTGGGCATCTGACTGGCATATTCCTGGGCATCTGACTGGCATATTCCTGGGCATCTGAATGGCATCATATTCCTGGGCATCTGAATGGCATCATATTCCTGGGCATCTGAATGGCATCATATTCCTGGGCATCTGAATGGCAAAATATTACTGGGCTCTGACTGTCATAATATTCCTGGGCATTTGACTGGCATCATATTCCTGGGCATCTGACTGGCATCATATTCCTGGCCTCTGACTGGCATAATATTCCAGGGCATCTGAATGGCATCATATTCCAGGGCATCTGAATGGCATCATATTCCTGGGCATCTGACTGGCATCATATTCCTGGGCATCTGACTGGCATATTATTCCTGGGCATCTGACTGGCATATTCCTGGGCATCTGACTGGCATATTCCTGGGCATCTGAATGGCATCATATTCCTGGGCATCTGAATGGCATCATATTCCTGGGCATCTGAATGGCATCATATTCCTGGGCATCTGAATGGCATACTATTCCTGGCCATCTGACTGGCATACTATTCCTGGCCATCTGACTGGCATCATATTCCTGGGCATCTGAATGGCATAATATTCCTGGGCATCTGAATGGCATAATATTCCTGGGCATCTGAATGGCATCATATTCCTGGGCATCTGAATGGCATCATATTCCTGGGCATCTGACTGGCATCATATTCCTAGGCATCTGACTGGCATCATATTCCTGGGCATCTGACTAGCATCATATTCCTGGGCATCTGACTGGCATCATATTCCTGGGCATCTGACTGGCATCATATTCCTGGGCATCTGACTGGCATATTATTCCTGGGCATCTGACTGGCATAATATTCCTGGGCATCTGAATGGCATAATATTCCTGGCCATCTGAATGGCATCATATTCCTGGGCATCTGACTGGCATAATATTCCTGGGCATCTGAATGGCATAATATTCCTGGTCATCTGACTGGCATCATATTCCTGGGCATCTGACTGGCATCATATTCCTGGTCATCTGACTGGCATAATATTCCTGGGCTCTGACTGGCACACTTTTCCCATTGAAATACTGGTAAGTTTGTTGATTTAACTTTACTTTAAATATTGTATTTGTTCTCGTTTTGTTCAAAATAAGATATATGCAGTGTGCCTAGGAATTTCTTCATAGTTTTTATTTTTACTATAGTCCGGCCCTTCAACGGTCTGAGGGACAGTGAACTGGCCCCCTTTTTAAAAAGTTTGAGGACCCCTGATATAGAGGATGACTCTAGGCATTTTTTGCTATATAACTTAGACATATTGCACCATATTGTTTTATTTTTCCCTTACATGTACCTTTTGTTAATTGCACATCTGTTCATCTTGAGGAACATCTACTGGTATACACACACACATATATAAGGTTTTATTTTTTATACATGTATATTAATTTATTTATTTGGTGGTGGTTATATTCTTAGAGCACCCTTACTTCACTTTTTTCTTGCTTTTGTTTTTTGTGACACTGGGGTCTGGTCACTTTTGTGGCTTGCTGTTGTACTGTTCAGGCTAGCCCTGATACTTGTAATTACATTTTTTTCATATCTGCCTAAAACTTTTGCACAGTACTGTATAGAATGTTTTACACTGTTAAAATGAAAACGAGTATTATTTAGGAATTAATGTTCTTTCCAGAAGAGAGTTTAAGCTAAATTGGGCCACAATAAATAAGGCTCCTGAAAAAAAACAACAAGGCAATTTGCAATAAAAGTGCTATTCTGCTCACAAAAAAACTATTACGCAGCAAATAATTATGGATGGGAAGGATTTTAGACTCCAATAATAATTTTATACTATTCAATAGAATAATGTTGTGCTTAATAAGTCAATCTCATAATTTCCATGCCAATTGTAATTACTAAGTGTTATTTTTATGAAGATATGAAACATTATTCGGTGAATGCACAAGAACAAATGCAATGTTTTCTAAAGATGGGGAGCAGAAAAATTAAAGTCCAGTTTTATATATTTATGGTTTTAACCCTATGTCTCTCATGTAATCCAGTAAAGAGCAGTTGTCAGGATCCTGGGCCCCCTCACCCACTGCCTACGGGGCACTTACCATCTCTGCTACTCCTGCAAATGTGCAACCACGCCTTCTCGTGGTAGGCCGCATCCCTGGCCTCGAGTTACATGTGAGCTGTGGGTAATGTGCGCTTCCACGTTACTCTTGGCGTGGGGGGCGTGTCTTGGTGTCTGATGGCGTCTCTGCATTGGTGGATGGGGGAGGCAGAGGAAGGGACTGACACTTCTCCAAAGTGTTCCACACAGACCTATGGAGAGGGGAGGGTGCCACCTGAGCTGAGGGGAGGCGTTTGTACTGACATCCCTACATCCTTACATGCTTCATTTCTTGCTTGACTATTGAGCTGCTAAGTTTGGTTCTCCCTACTTAGTCCCATGTTCTCTCCAAAGTTTTCAAAAACTTCTGTGTTTGCCCTTTTGGAACCTTACATCAGCTTGTTACTGGACTACTCTGAATGCTCCTTTCCTGACTTGGCTAGTTACCCGTTTTGGCCCTATGGTGCCTGCCCTGACTCTGGTTTGCCCCTCGTTTTGGCATCTTCACTCCCTGCATTGAACTCTTGCCTGTCTGTACCATTCTTGTGGCCCTTTGCGTTCACCCTGCTCTATGCTCCACAACACAAGCCCGTCAGAAGTACTGTGTGTTACTGAACAAAAGTCTGGTATGGTTCTTTCACCAGGTAAACTATGTACAATAATGTTAACCTTAATGATTTTGCATTTAATCAGCTGACTAGTTTTTCTATATGTTTATTTCATACTTCCGTTGACTTTTGAAAAAAAAATCTATATGTTCTTCAGACATATTGTTATTAAGCTAAATGGGCATAACTGTTTTCTATAGAATGCTCATCAATGATTATTTCATTTTTTTACTTTCTCAGAACATTACTGAAATAAAGAAAACACGTGTGAGATGAACACATTTTCTCATTCAGTAGAATGGGAAAATGTTTTCAACTCAGCTGCTTTTGTAGAAGACAATAATGATTAATAACAAAAAATAATGACTTGACCCTAGATGTATCTGAATATCAATAGATTCTAGACTATTCATCTCACACTATTCTCTAAAAAAGAAACTAGGCCTTTCCAGCCTACTTCCAGTTAAAAATGTCTTTTTGTCACAATTCTGGATTCCAATGAGTTAATACTAATCATACTGAGAACCACAAGATAATCAGTTTAGAGAATAACTCTAAGAACAAGTGTCCAGCATGCTTTTCTTGAGTTGACTGCTGACCAGAGCCCCCAGGTTATCCCAGTGATGATTCATTCATGCTAAACGATTCAATGCTCACAGCAATTTCACTAGGAGTTTCTTACCTCAGGCCACAATCAGACTTGAGTAGTTCTAACTTATATGAAAGCCATATATTGCTAAATCTTTATAGGTCACATTTAGGTGAATTTAAAGGATATATCAATATGTTCTTTGCTGTTAAGTTGTATTCATTTATATACCTGAATGACTGAGTCCTAAAAATACTTACATTTGAAATGTTCTAGTTATTGAAAAAGCGCTACTGCATTCAAATCCCCAATTGAAAATAAAAGTTACTTTGATTATATTATCAATTAATGTTTATAGTAACCTGTTGTAAGGCGACATTGAATTATAGTTGTTAAAGTATTGCAAATGTGCTTCAATTATACTTAGCATAAGCCTCACAGGATCACTTGTGGCAGGTGCACTGTGATTGTTTAAATCTGCCAAGGTACATTTTTTTGTGGGTGTTTCAGGGATGTCTTGGATTACAAGCACACAGAAGAGTGAAGAAAGAAATATACGAGAAAAACAAAAGAAAGGAAAGAGAAAGGAAAAAAAAAACACATAAAAAATGTATAAAATGAAGGAAAATAGGGTATTACCAGAAATACCACAAATAAAACAAGTATATAATGCAGTTCTATTGCAGCAGTTTTTTCGTACTTATCTCCTGGCTTTTACTGAGCACAGAGATCTTGTTTATTATAACTGGATTATATCTCTAATTTGTAGTAACATTATTGTAGAAGCACCACATCGTTTTCCAAAAGTTGCACACATGAGAAATGTATTTATCTCTACATAAAACGTTACAATAACTAGACTAAGGCAATCTTAATGGTATTTCCTAATTATTTATTGTTAGGTACAGTTTGTGTGGCAGGACAATACCAGTCTCTGAACAACCAAAGACCATAGCATTTATTGCTGCTAGAACTGATTTCCATCTACAGCATGCTGCTATTTTGGTCGCCACGTATATGACTTCAGAGCTGACACTCTTTATGTTAAATGTAAGATTTGATTTGACTTATTAATATATTCTTTTTCAGAGTGTGTCTTAGCCTTGATATTTTTTCCTATAGATTCCCTACCGAGAGGGGCCCCATTCTACTCTTTGAAGGTTTTACAAACTAAGGAGTGTGCTTGCTATACCCAGAGCAGGTCTGTTGCTCTGGAAGAAGTAAGAAGGGTACCTTCACCTTTTTTGTATAGACCTACCCTGAAATTACAACACTATACTTTGTATTAAGTGTTTCTTTTCTATGTCCTTGCACTTTCATAGACATCTGTGTGGAAGAACATGTAAGTATTATTTTTACTTTTATTCAGTGCCACTAAGACACAGCACACTTTGTTTTTTAATTTTTTTTAACTTTATCAGGAGATTTTTGGGGGAGATCTCCAATGTAGATGTTGTTCACTTTTTCGTATTTTTCAGCTATTCTTTTCTGACTTCAGTTTTTTCCATTTCTCTCTTTTTACTCAGTTAAAGCTACATAACAATCATGAAAAATAGTTCTGACTAGGCACTTCAGTTTTTTTTTCCATTTCTATCTCTTTACTTAGTCAATCATGAAAAAATATTTTTTCAATAAATTCTTACTCATATATGTCTGTTTTATTTGAATGGTAAGCTGCTGTCTCAATGGTTTATGATGTATCAGTTTGTGATGGACTGTAAGTTCTATGTCAGGACCCCAATAGGGCCAGTGTTAAGGAAAAGGATTATATTGGTAGAATCTGGTTCACAAGGCGTGGCATAGAACAACCACTATCTCCAAAACATTGAACCCCAAGTTATGTGTGGACACATGCCAGGACCATGAGACTATAGCAAAAGGCAGTGTTTGGCCTGCAAGATCATTGATCTTGGGAGATGGAGCCACTGGCAAAATAGCACCCTGGGGGATAATAAATCTTGTCCAAAACAAAGGGAGTGATCACAGGGCCACATGTATACATGTAAAGAGGACAACGAACAGGCCTAGAGAAAAAAGATCTTGAGTTCTAATCAACTGTTCATTTTCAAAACATTTAAGTAACCAAAATGGCAATAAACTGAATGATTTAAATAACTTGATTTTGATGTGGTTGTTTGCTGTTAAAAATTCCAGAACAGTTGGTACTGACTGCACTGTGCACTGTGGCTTATTTAACAGTAACACATAAAAAGCACAGAGATGAAGTCTGCTGTTCTGTCTTTTTCACTCCCACTCCATGTTCATTTCCTGTGAAATTAGTATGCTTGGAAAGAATCCTGGTGTGTAGATCTGTAATGTAATG
This sequence comes from Pelodytes ibericus, assembly GCA_036172795.1. Taxonomy (NCBI): domain Eukaryota; kingdom Metazoa; phylum Chordata; class Amphibia; order Anura; family Pelodytidae; genus Pelodytes; species Pelodytes ibericus. Next base: position 41,139,552 of record CM069861.1, read on the forward strand.
GATGCGATTAACCAGTACTGTGAATGAACCCATTCTTTAAAGCCTGAGTGAGCTACTACTAGAGATATTGGAGAACTGTTTTTTTTTTCGCATCTAAAATAAATGTAAAACATTTTCTATTTGTGTTTCATTAAATGTGTGGTCTAAGGTCATTTTTCAATTTCATATTAAATATGAAGCATAATGAAGCACAATTTTATACATCAGCTACTGGGAAACATCATATCTTTGTAAGAGCAGTATTCTTGGTAAGATAACTGAGTAGTTGAGTTCAAGAGTTCTTTTCAGTAAGTTCAGGTTTTTGCCAAAACTCATCCCTGTCTGCTGGACTGGACAATTGCCATCAGCGGGATCTTTGGAAGCTTAGTCCCTGTTGATTTTAAAAGGACCATATCAAGCTAAAACTGTGTTCTATTCTGTTCTGTATGCTTTCATCCATAGATTGTCACAGTAGATTAATGCATGTATAAACATTTTAAACTTAATATGCTGCCCTCCCTGTTTCTGGTGGTAGAGGCAAATCCAAAAATCATACCTCCATATGTTTTAAATGTCCAAAGAGGGACACTTCTATTTTCGCTTTAATGTTAATTGGTAACTATTTATGTCATATCATAAGTCAGTTAGAACATGAATTAAGTATTTTATTTACACAGATGAATTTAAAACACCTTTAGTCACCTTTTTCTGTTTGTTTTATTTTGCTGAGCTCTGTGTTACAGTTATACAAGCTAACAATTCTGAGCTCCCAAAAAAAGAGGGACAAAATAGGTAGAAAGAGGTGTTTGAGTGCAAAATACAACATTTCATACATCTGAGACCCCGATATCGGACAAACACAGTACATAGAAAAATAAGGACAGAATAAGGACCTAAATAGAGACAGTAATATTTGACAAATGAAGTGGCTACTATATTCCTAACAATATAGCTTAATCCACAAAATCACTCATTAACTATTTACATTCTATGAAGATTGAGATTTTTCCAGGAGTCCAAAAACAAAACAAAACCCAGTAGTAACAACCTCAATTGCACTGTAGGTACTGTATTCCCACTTCCTTTTACAGTGTAAGCTAATTTGAGCAGTGTCCTCTTCACCTTTTATTCCAGTAAGGTCATGTAGAGTTACCTGGAATATTATGAACTATGTAACCAGAAAGTATTATATAAATGTTTGATAACAAAAATGGTATAAAAGAGTTAAAGAAAATAAATATGTATTAATATTTTAGAAATAGCACTCAAAACAGCTGTAAGGCACCACAAGCATTTCATTATAATATTATTCAAGGGTATAAGCAACAAATGTTAGACTACCAGCATATATATATATATATATATATATATATATATATATATATATATATATATATTGTACACAAACATATTAAAAAAGAACATAGTGCAACACAATAATTCATATCTTTCCCTGTGTGAGGACGTATAATAAATTCCCCTCTGCATATGGGAACATTTCAACTTTCATAAATATATAGATTTCCCAGATGATCTATTTTCACTTAATTTGTGTGTGCTGTCAAATGTAACATGGTGGAAGCAAAATGAAAAAATAACTGTATATGTAGGGACTGAAGATCATTTGTATCTCTGAACAAATACGTGGAAGGCACCCTAGTAACCATGACGAAAGTAAATCCTCTTTTAGCTACAAATTAGCTTTTTATAAAGTTTGACACGTTTTTGAACAGTATGTAGGAAATAGACTTTGAATTGTCTTCTCAAATTCTTTTTATTTTTGAAGAATACATGTTAACCAAAGCTTACTAGAAAAGATATCAACTTTTCCTAGACAAATTGTCTGTACTTCCATGACTACAACTGACCATTTTCTCTTCAGACCAGCAGCCTCCATGCTTCACTGTGAAGCATGCAGGCCAGGGCCAGACTTCGAAAGAAAATGAGCCCTGGAAATAATTGTATACCAGCATTGTATCATTTTACCATCATCATAGCATTGTGTCATTATTAGCATGTTCATAAAAGGGAAAACTGTGAGATGCCTGTAATATTATGCCAGTCAGATGCCTGTAATATTGTGCCAGTCAGAGCCCAGTAATATTATGCCAGTCAGAGCCCAGTAATATTATGCCAGTCAGATGACTGTAATATTGTGCCAGTCAGATGCCTGTAATATTGTGCCAGTCAGATGCCTGTAATATTATGCCAGTCAGAGCCCAGTAATATTGTGCCAGTCAGAGCCCAGTAATATTGTGCCAGTCAGAGCCCAGTAATATTATACCAGTCAGATGCCTGTAATATTATGCAGTCAGGTGCCTGTAATATTGTGCCAGTCAGATGCCTGTAATATTGTGCCAGTCAGATGCCTGTAATATTGTGCCAGTCAGATGCCTGTAATATTATGCCACTATTGGACCCTCGGCAAGCATTTGCTTGGGCCCCCTGGACCCTGCCCCCTCCCCTGCATGCAATCCCGCCATCCATCACAATGTTACCCCCCCCCCCCCCCCACACACACACACATATGCCATAATTGTTGTGCCGTTCAGATGCCAGTAATATTGTGCCTTTCAGATGCCAGTAATATTGTGCCATTCAGAGCACAGTATTATTGTGCCAGTCAGAGCCCAGTAATATTGTGCCATTCAGAGCCCAGTAATATTGTGCCAGTCAGATGCCTGCAATATTGTGCCAGTCAGATGCCTGTAATATCATGCCACTATTGGACACTCGGCAAGCATTTGCTTGGGCCCCCTGGACCCTGCCCCCTCCCCTGCATGCAATCCCGCCATCCATCGCAATGTTACCCTCCCCCCCACACACACACACATATCCCATAATTGTTGTGCCGTTCAGATGCCAGTAATATTGTGCCTTTCAGATGCCAGTAATATTGTGCCATTCAGAGCACAGTATTATTGTGCCAGTCAGAGCCCAGAAATATTGTGCCATTCAGAGCCCTGTAATATTGTGCCAGTCAGATGCCTGCAATATTGTGCCAGTCAGATGCCTGTAATATTATGCCAGTCAGATGCCTGTAATATTGTGCCAGTCAGAGCCCAGTAATATTATGCCCGTCAGATGCCTGTAATATTATGCCAGTCAGATGCCTGTAATATTGTGCCAGTCAGATGCCTGTAATATTATGCCAGTCAGATGCCTGTAATATTGTGCCAGTCAGATGCCTGTAATATTATGCCAGTCAGATGCCTGTAATATTGTGCCAGCCAGATGCCTGTAATATTGTGCCAGTCAGATGCCTGTAATATTATGCCAGTCAGAGCCCAGTAATATTGTGCCAGTCAGAGCCCAGTAATATTGTGCCAGTCAGAGCCCAGTAATATTATGCCAGTCAGATGCCTGTAATATTGTGCCAGTCAGATGCCTGTAATATTATGCCAGTCAGATGCCTGTAATATTGTGCCAGTCAGATGCCTGTAATATTGTGCCAGTCAGATGCCTGTAATATTATGCCAGTCAGATGCCTGTGATATTGTGCCAGTCAGATGCCTGAAATATTGTGCCAGTCAGATGCCTGAAATATTGTGCCAGTCAGATGCCTGTAATATTATGCCAGTCAGAGCCCAGTAATATTGTGCCAGTCAGAGCCCAGTAATATTGTGCCAGTCAGAGCCCAGTAATATTATGCCAGTCAGATGCCTGTAATATTATGCCAGTCAGATGCCTGTAATATTGTGCCAGTCAGATGCCTGTAATATTATGCCAGTCAGATGCCTGTAATATTGTGCAAGTCAGATGCCTGTAATATTGTGCCAGTCAGATGCCTGTAATATTATGCCACTATTGGACCCTCGGCAAGCATTTTGCTTGGGCCCCCTGGACCCTGCCCCCTCCCCTGCATGCAATCCCGCCATCCATCGCAATGTTACCCCCCACACACACACACACACATATGCCATAATTGTTGTGCCGTTCAGATGCCAGTAATATTGTGCCTTTCAGATGCCAGTAATATTGTGCCATTCAGAGCACAGTATTATTGTGCCAGTCAGAGCCCAGTAATATTGTGCCATTCAGAGCCCAGTAATATTGTGCCAGTCAGATGCCTGCAATATTGTGCCAGTCAGATGCCTGTAATATTATGCCAGTCAGATGCCTGTAATATTGTGCCAGTCAGATGCCTGTAATATTATGCCAGTCAGATGCCTGTAATATTGTGCCAGTCAGAGCCCAGTAATATTATGCCAGTCAGATGCCTGTAATATTATGCAGTCAGATGCCTGTAATATTGTGCCAGTCAGATGCCTGTAATATTGTGCCAGTCAGATGCCTGTAATATTATGCCAGTCAGATGCCTGTAATATTGTGCCAGTCAGATGCCTGTAATATTGTGCCAGTCAGATGCCTGTAATATTATGCCACTATTGGACCCTCAGCAAGCATTTGCTTGGGCCCCATGGACCCTGCCCCCTCCCCTGCATGCAATCCCGCCATCCATCGCAATGTTACCCCCCCCCCCACACACACACACATATGCCATAATTGTTGTGCCGTTCAGATGCCAGTAATATTGTGCCTTTCAGATGCCAGTAATATTGTGCCATTCAGAGCACAGTATTATTGTGCCAGTCAGAGCCCAGTAATATTGTGCCATTCAGAGCCCAGTAATATTGTGCCAGTCAGATGCCTGCAATATTGTGCCAGTCAGATGCCTGTAATAATATAGGGCCAGACTTCGAAAGAAAATGAGCCCTGGAAATAATTGTATACCAGCATTGTATCATTTTACCATCATCATAGCATTGTGTCATTATTAGCATGTTCATAAAAGGGAAAACCATACATTTTAAAAGCATATTTGAAGTGTTTATTATTTATAGATACGACATATTAAAGCACATGGAGGTTTGCTAACAAAGAGCAAGATCTGGTGCAAAGTGGAGCAAAGAACAGTCCATTGATTGCTATCCAGCTGATACCATAGTCTGCTAGGCACAGGCAGAGCTTGCTCTATTATGGGTCCTATATAGCACTTTAAAGTGGGCTGCAATTCACCCTGGCCACATCCACATCCTGTTATTTCATTTTTACCCATTTTTCCTAACGTGCTGTCTGGTGACACGGCAGGGAAGGCTTGGAGCACAGTGCAAGGGGGTAAAATCTTTTACATTAAAGGAACAACAGAGCGGGGGGGGGGGGGGGGGCAGTTAAGGATTTAAAGATTTTTTTTTTCTTCTAATGCAATACATATTCAGTGAGCAACCATACAACATTTTATCTTAAAGTTATTTTTTTTACATACCTCTATATTACATATACTGGTTCTTGTGAAAACTGTAAAAATTATAGTTTAAGACAGATTGTCTGGGAGATTCAGTTCCATGTAAGTAAGATATAGAGATAGGACTCACCAAGTTGGGAGTACTTTGCCATAGTGGTGGGCTAAGGAAAATATGGCCACATATTGTGATTAAATCGCCAGTAACATTGCATCTGAGCTAGGTGCTTTTAAAATACTTTAAAATAATTTAAAATGTAAAAAATACTTTTAAGATAATATGTTGTATGGTTGCACACTGACTCTATATTGCATTATGAATCAATGTAGGTCACTTCAGTGTTGCTCTATATTACATATGCTAGTTCTCGGGTACTGTCCAATTTCTTTTTTTTTTCCGTCTAACAAAAAACAAAAACAAAAGTGTGTAATGTGACTGTGTGTGTATATCCGTGACTTTGAAACTGTGTATGTTTGTGTGTGCATGACTTTGCAGATGTGTGACTGTGTGTATGACACAGTGTGTGTATAAGACCATGGGTGTGTGTAGGGGAGGCAGGGCCGTCTTTAATAGTGATTGGACCCTGGGCAAGCATTTGCTTGGGCCCCCTGGACCCTGCCCCCTCCCCTGCATGCAATCCCGCCATCCATCGCAATGTTACCCCCCCCCCAAACACACACACATATGCCATAATTGTTGTGCCATTCAGATGCCAGTAATATTGTGCCTTTCAGATGCCAGTAATATTGTGCCATTCAGAGCACAGTATTATTGTGCCAGTCAGAGCCCAGTAATATTGTGCCATTCAGAGCCCAGTAATATTGTGCCAGTCAGATGCCTGCAATATTGTGCCAGTCAGATGCCTGTAATTTTATGCCAGTCAGATGCCTGTAATATTGTGCCAGTCAGATGCCTGTAATATTGTGCCAGTCAGATGCCTGTAATATTATGCCACTATTGGACACTCGGCAAGCATTTGCTTGGGCCCCCTGGACCCTGACCCCCCCCCTGCATGCAATCCCGCCATCCATCGCAATGTTACACCCCCCCCCACACACACACACACATATGCCATAATTGTTGTGCCGTTCAGATGCCAGTAATATTGTGCCTTTCAGATGCCAGTAATATTGTGCCATTCAGAGCACAGTATTATTGTGCCAGTCAGAGCCCAGTAATATTGTGCCATTCAGAGCCCAGTAATATTGTGCCAGTCAGATGCCTGCAATATTGTGCCAGTCAGATGCCTGTAATATTATGCCAGTCAGATGCCTGTAATATTGTGCCAGTCAGAGCCCAGTAATATTATGCCAGTCAGATGCCTGTAATATTATGCCAGTCAGATGCATGTAATATTGTGCCAGTCAGATGCCTGTAATATTATGCCAGTCAGATGCCTGTAATATTATGCCAGTCAGATGCCTGTAATATTGTGCCAGTCAGATGCCTGTAATATTATGCCAGTCAGATGCCTGTAATATTGTGCCAGTCAGATGCCTGTAATATTGTGCCAGTCAGATGCCTGTAATATTATGCCACTATTGGACCCTCGGCAAGCATTTGCTTGGGCCCCCTGGACCCTGCCCCCTCCCCTGCATGCAATCCCGCCATCCATCGCAATGTTACCACCCCCCCCCCCCCACACACACATATGCCATAATTGTTGTGCCGTTCAGATGCCAGTAATATTGTGCCAGTCAGATGCCTGTAATATTATGCCAGTCAGAGCCCAGTAATATTATGCCAGTCAGAGCCCAGTAATATTATGCCAGTCAGATGACTGTAATATTGTGCCAGTCAGATGCCTGTAATATTGTGCCAGTCAGATGCCTGTAATATTATGCCAGTCAGAGCCCAGTAATATTGTGCCAGTCAGAGCCCAGTAATATTGTGCCAGTCAGAGCCCAGTAATATTATACCAGTCAGATGCCTGTAATATTATGCAGTCAGGTGCCTGTAATATTGTGCCAGTCAGATGCCTGTAATATTGTGCCAGTCAGATGCCTGTAATATTGTGCCAGTCAGATGCCTGTAATATTATGCCACTATTGGACCCTCGGCAAGCATTTGCTTGGGCCCCCTGGACCCTGCCCCCTCCCCTGCATGCAATCCCGCCATCCATCACAATGTTACCCCCCCCCCCCACACACACACACACACATATGCCATAATTGTTGTGCCGTTCAGATGCCAGTAATATTGTGCCTTTCAGATGCCAGTAATATTGTGCCATTCAGAGCACAGTATTATTGTGCCAGTCAGAGCCCAGTAATATTGTGCCATTCAGAGCCCAGTAATATTGTGCCAGTCAGATGCCTGCAATATTGTGCCAGTCAGATGCCTGTAATATCATGCCACTATTGGACACTCGGCAAGCATTTGCTTGGGCCCCCTGGACCCTGCCCCCTCCCCTGCATGCAATCCCGCCATCCATCGCAATGTTACCCTCCCCCCCCACACACACACACATATCCCATAATTGTTGTGCCGTTCAGATGCCAGTAATATTGTGCCTTTCAGATGCCAGTAATATTGTGCCATTCAGAGCACAGTATTATTGTGCCAGTCAGAGCCCAGAAATATTGTGCCATTCAGAGCCCTGTAATATTGTGCCAGTCAGATGCCTGCAATATTGTGCCAGTCAGATGCCTGTAATATTATGCCAGTCAGATGCCTGTAATATTGTGCCAGTCAGAGCCCAGTAATATTATGCCCGTCAGATGCCTGTAATATTATGCCAGTCAGATGCCTGTAATATTGTGCCAGTCAGATGCCTGTAATATTATGCCAGTCAGATGCCTGTAATATTGTGCCAGTCAGATGCCTGTAATATTGTGCCAGTCAGATGCCTGTAATATTACGCCAGTCAGATGCCTGTAATATTGTGCCAGTCAGATGCCTGTAATATTGTGCCAGTCAGATGCCTGTAATATTGTGCCAGTCAGATGCCTGTAATATTATGCCACTATTGGACCCTCGGCAAGCATTTGCTTGGGCCCCCTGGACCCTGCCCCCTCCCCTGCATGCAATCCCGCCATCCATCACAATGTTACCCCCCCCCCCCACACACACACACACACATATGCCATAATTGTTGTGCCGTTCAGATGCCAGTAATATTGTGCCTTTCAGATGCCAGTAATATTGTGCCATTCAGAGCACAGTATTATTGTGCCAGTCAGAGCCCAGTAATATTGTGCCATTCAGAGCCCAGTAATATTGTGCCAGTCAGATGCCTGCAATATTGTGCCAGTCAGATGCCTGTAATATCATGCCACTATTGGACACTCGGCAAGCATTTGCTTGGGCCCCCTGGACCCTGCCCCCTCCCCTGCATGCAATCCCGCCATCCATCGCAATGTTACCCTCCCCCCCCCCACACACACACATATCCCATAATTGTTGTGCCGTTCAGATGCCAGTAATATTGTGCCTTTCAGATGCCAGTAATATTGTGCCATTCAGAGCACAGTATTATTGTGCCAGTCAGAGCCCAGAAATATTGTGCCATTCAGAGCCCTGTAATATTGTGCCAGTCAGATGCCTGCAATATTGTGCCAGTCAGATGCCTGTAATATTATGCCAGTCAGATGCCTGTAATATTGTGCCAGTCAGAGCCCAGTAATATTATGCCCGTCAGATGCCTGTAATATTATGCCAGTCAGATGCCTGTAATATTGTGCCAGTCAGATGCCTGTAATATTATGCCAGTCAGATGCCTGTAATATTGTGCCAGTCAGATGCCTGTAATATTGTGCCAGTCAGATGCCTGTAATATTACGCCAGTCAGATGCCTGTAATATTGTGCCAGCCAGATGCCTGTAATATTGTGCCAGTCAGATGCCTGTAATATTATGCCAGTCAGAGCCCAGTAATATTGTGCCAGTCAGAGCCCAGTAATATTGTGCCAGTCAGAGCCCAGTAATATTATGCCAGTCAGATGCCTGTAATATTGTGCCAGTCAGATGCCTGTAATATTATGCCAGTCAGATGCCTGTAATATTGTGCCAGTCAGATGCCTGTAATATTGTGCCAGTCAGATGCCTGTAATATTATGCCAGTCAGATGCCTGTGATATTGTGCCAGTCAGATGCCTGAAATATTGTGCCAGTCAGATGCCTGTAATATTATGCCAGTCAGAGCCCAGTAATATTGTGCCAGTCAGAGCCCAGTAATATTATGCCAGTCAGATGCCTGTAATATTATGCCAGTCAGATGCCTGTAATATTGTGCCAGTCAGATGCCTGTAATATTATGCCAGTCAGATGCCTGTAATATTGTGCAAGTCAGATGCCTGTAATATTGTGCCAGTCAGATGCCTGTAATATTATGCCACTATTGGACCCTCGGCAAGCATTTTGCTTGGGCCCCCTGGACCCTGCCCCCTCCCCTGCATGCAATCCCGCCATCCATCGCAATGTTACCCCCCACACACACACACACACATATGCCATAATTGTTGTGCCGTTCAGATGCCAGTAATATTGTGCCTTTCAGATGCCAGTAATATTGTGCCATTCAGAGCACAGTATTATTGTGCCAGTCAGAGCCCAGTAATATTGTGCCATTCAGAGCCCAGTAATATTGTGCCAGTCAGATGCCTGCAATATTGTGCCAGTCAGATGCCTGTAATATTATGCCAGTCAGATGCCTGTAATATTGTGCCAGTCAGATGCCTGTAATATTATGCCAGTCAGATGCCTGTAATATTGTGCCAGTCAGAGCCCAGTAATATTATGCCAGTCAGATGCCTGTAATATTGTGCCAGTCAGATGCCTGTAATATTGTGCCAGTCAGATGCCTGTAATATTATGCCAGTCAGATGCCTGTAATATTGTGCCAGTCAGATGCCTGTAATATTGTGCCAGTCAGATGCCTGTAATATTATGCCACTATTGGACCCTCGGCAAGCATTTGCTTGGGCCCCCTGGACCCTGCCCCCTCCCCTGCATGCAATCCCGCCATCCATCGCAATGTTACCCCCCCCCCCCACACACACACACATATGCCATAATTGTTGTGCCGTTCAGATGCCAGTAATATTGTGCCTTTCAGATGCCAGTAATATTGTGCCATTCAGAGCACAGTATTATTGTGCCAGTCAGAGCCCAGTAATATTGTGCCATTCAGAGCCCAGTAATATTGTGCCAGTCAGATGCCTGCAATATTGTGCCAGTCAGATGCCTGTAATATTATGCCAGTCAGATGCCTGTAATATTGTGCCAGTCAGATGCCTGTAATATTGTGCCAGTAAGATGCCTGTAATATTATGCCAGTCAGATGCCTGTAATATTGTGCCAGTCAGATGCCTGTAATATTATGCCAGTCAGAGCCCAGTAATATTGTGCCAGTCAGAGCCCAGTAATATTGTGCCAGTCAGAGCCCAGTAATATTATGCCAGTCAGATGCCTGTAATATTATGCAGTCAGATGCCTGTAATATTGTGCCAGTCAGATGCCTGTAATATTGTGCCAGTCAGATGCCTGTAATAGTGTGCCAGTCAGATGCCTGTAATATTGTGCCAGTCAGATGCCTGTAATATTGTGCCAGTCAGATGCCTGTAATTTTATGCCAGTCAGATGCCTGTAATATTGTGCCAGTCAGATGCCTGTAATAGTGTGCCAGTCAGATGCCTGTAATATTATGCCAGTCAGAGCCCAGTAATATTGTGCCAGTCAGAGCCCAGTAATATTATGCCAGTCAGATGCCTGTAATATTATGCCAGTCAGATGCCTGTAATATTGTGCCAGTCAGATGCATGTAATATTGTGGCAGTCAGATGCCTGTAAACCCCCCCCCCCCTTCGTACTTACATAATCTGCTCCGTGTCCCCCGCCGGATGTCTCCTCCGTGCAGTCTTCCCTCTTGCACAGAGGAGGGAAACAGTCACCGGATGTCACATCCGGCATCAGTTTTTTTTTTTTTTTTTGTCGTCACATCCAGCGGATGCGGCTTGCCGGAAAAAAACGTTCACAAGCGCAATGCGCTGTGAACGCGGCAAGCAGGGGCTGGGGGCCCACGGGACAGCTGCCTTGGGGCCCCCCAGGAGTAACTGGGCCCAGGGCAGCTGCCCCGTTTGCACCGTGTTAAAGACGGCCCTGAGGGGAGGCCATTCAGAACCTTTAAGCCAAATAACTAAAGATAAAGTACAGTAAGAACATCTGTTTCTAATGTGATCAAAATTGCAGTTCCTCATGAGGATCTATTTTTAAATAGTGACACCTGAAAAACATTAGAGACAGTTCCTTTTAAATCCACAGGAATGTTCATGCCAAGGAATATAACAGTCGGCCTGTCTTATTTGTACAAAAGGAGGAGGGAGGAATAAAACGAGCACTGTAACGACACAATATTACTGGCATCTGAATGGCACAATAATACAGGCATCTGAATGGCACAATATTACTGGTATCTGAATGACACAATGATTATGGCATCTTAATGGCACAATAATTATGGCATCTCAATGCACAATAATTATGGCATTTAAATGGCAGAATATTACTGGCATCTGAATGGCACAATATTACTGGTATCTGAATGGCACAATATAACTGGTATCTGAATGGCAAAATAATTATGGCATATGAATGGCACAATATTACTGAGATCTGAATGGCAAAATAATTATGGCATATGAATGGCACAATATTACTGGCATTTTAATGGCACAATATTACTGTCATCTTAATGGTGCAATAATACTGGCATCTTAATGGCACAATAATACTGGCATCTTAATGGCACAATATTACTGGCATCTTAATGGACAAGTTGGCTGGGGCATCTTTATGGCACAATATTACTGGCATCTGAATGGCACAATATTACTGGAATCTGAATGGCACAATAATTATGGCATCTTAATGGTGCAATAATACTGGCATCTAAATGGTGCAATAATACTGACATCTTAATGGTTCAATATTACTGTATCCTAATGGCAGAATATTACTGGCATCTTAATGGTGCAATAATACTGGCATCTTAATGGCACAATATTACTGGCATCTGAATGGCACAATAATACTGGCATCTTAATGGCACAATAATACTGGCATCTTAATGGCACAATATTACTGGCATCTTAATGGCACAATAATACTGGCATCTTAATGGCACATTACTGGCATCTTAATGGTCAAATTGGCTGGGACATCTGAATGGCACAATATTACTGGCATCTGAATGGCACAATAATTATGGCATCTTAATGGTGCAATAATACTGGCATCTGAATGGCACAATGTTACTGGCATCTTAATGGTGCAATAATACTGGCATCTTAATGGCACACTATTAATGGAATCTTAATGGCACAATATTACTGGCATCTTAATGACACAATCTTACTGGCATCTGAATGGCACAATATTACTGGCATATTAAGCAAACTGGACAGTAAAAGAGCACTGGAGGACCTCCTGGTCAGATAAACCAAACATAAAGTAATCCCTCCGATTTCAGCCTGTTGAAATAACAAAGTGGAGCTTCCCTCAACTCCAGGCCATCCAGCCCGTACAATAGGAAAAAAAAAGGAAGCAAAAACGGTTTGCGGAAGGAGCTTACAATCAAAGCAGGTATGTGAAAATAAGCCAGAGTTTAATGCTTACGTAAAACAGGCTAGTACAAATAAGGAAATGAACCACACAGTGAGAAAGACGCCTTACGCGTTTCGTGCTTCAAAAGCACTTAATCATAGGCTGGTGGGAGAGAGCTCACATGGCTAGTTATAACAGGCAAGCAATTAACTTGATTGCCTATACATCTGTAGCTGTCTCCCACCATTCCAAGCAAAAGATTATTTAAAGTGAAAACATATGAAAACATTTAAATATACGAACAATGTGCAACATATATAAAACATATATAATTATATACAAAAAATGTGCAACAGAATGGGGAGTCTGAATTCTTGAATTGCTCTAAATATATGCACAGATATAACTACACGTGCACATATATATACATAAAGGGACGGGTAATACATTAAGATATTGATACACTTTCATAAGGAATCAAAAATTGCAGCAAGTGCTATTTATGAAAAAATACATTTACATCATGTTTTTAATTGATTCCCTTAGGAGTGCAAGTTTGAAGTGAAAAAATCCAAAAGACTTCCCTTTTACACAAAGTTTCAATAGTGTTGCCTTTTCTAGGAGGAATTTTGATCTTCTCTATAACCTGATATTTAAAGTTTGCATCATTCGAATTGCAACACTGTGCAAAATGTCTGTGAATTGGTGTGTTGGACTTTGTACTGACTATGTCAGATAAATGCTCCCTAATTCTTTCTTTTACTGGACGAATAGTACGTCCTACATATTGTTTCTGACAAAACTGACAAAGTTAATCACCAAAGTTAATGACCAAAGCACCATTTGACGAGAAGGGGTTAAAGTAAATTAACTGTATCATACATTGCATTTTAATCTTTTTATGTTGCATATAAAGATGGAAATTGTACTTTATTACAAAAAATAATAGTTGTCAGGCACATGTGTAGCTAATTAAGATGCAAAAATGTAGTTGTGACATGAGATACAATCACATTTAGAGATCAAGTGCTACAGCCTTTTTAAAAATGTAGAACATGATGATAAGCTTATCTATAAGACTATTATGGCATCTAAACTGAGAGAGTGAGAGAAATGTTTACATATTTTTTGTAGACTACTAATGGAATGTCACTAGCAAGGCCATAACACCAGTTATGGCAATGTATGAAGTCACCCTTGAGAAAGGCCTGTCGTGCCGAAACGTTGGGTTGACTTCGGGTGTTCGGCTCTCCATTGTTGCTATCTTGTTACTTGTCTTTTGTACTTGTAATTGTATATAATTAATTTGTTATAATAAATTTGTAATTTATATAACTTAATTGTTTTGTGTGCTCCTCCTATTTTTTCTTGTATTGTTACTATTTTTTTTGGGGTGGCAGGGCTATATGGAGGTCATTTTGAAGTGATGTAGCTCTATTTTTGTATGTAGCTTGTTTAGGTAGTGCCTCTCTAATATTTTGTATATTTAATGTATGAAATCCTGAAATATTTACAGCATATGTGACTGAAAATTATATATAATGCATATTTACACTATCTATTCTGTGATGATTCTAAAATGCTAAGGAAAATCATATTTGAATTAGAGATTCATAGGTGGATGGCTGCTTGATAAGTACAGAACATGTATATTAATTAATAGCATTGCTAACCTAGTGTTGAAACTGTGAAACAGTAATTATATTTCGTTTGCCATTTTGCTTCCTAGGAGACGCAAGTTGTGCCTTCAAGCTATGGCTTTCAAACTCGTATTGGAATCTTAAAGGGAGAAAGAACATTCTTTTAATGAGGTAACACATTCACATCATCTATTAAGAAAAAAAAAGGAATCTGAAATGTTACAAATGTTTATGTTCAACTGTTTAAGGTCCAATAATATCATACCCCATGTTTACCATCTGGATTTTAAAGATACAGGTTGAGTATCTTTTTATTTAAAAATCCATTATCGAAAATGATCTGAACAATTTCAGATTTTACCACACAGACCTATCAGTATGCAAACGCATAACAGTTTATTAAGTGTCTGGCCCCATTAAGCTGTGATATAGCCTTCCCATGAATGCTCAGATTCCCAATAGAAAATGTTGAGTTAGAAAACAGTGAAAAGTGGTAATGCATGTTATTGATTGGAATCCGATGGGACCTGTTCACTCTAAACTGATGGTGAACTGACAAGAGACCTGAATTTTTGCTATTCACTTGCCAGTTCTCTTTTCACTGAATTGACCTTTCTATGTCAGCATGGTATTGTTTGATTTTTTTAAGAACTAGCTCTACGGGGCAATGCTGTTGCCATGATGTTAGTCTTTATTGTTGCAGTGACAGGCTCACAATTTGGACACTCTGCTATGAGTGATCATACCTCCCTAGAGACTTCACACATCCCCCCAGGGGAACAAACCCCACAGGTTGAGAAGCACTGCTGTAGACTATGGTTGGTCATTAAACAGTTACAAAATGTCATGTAGCATGTAACACTATGATTCGCTCAACTTCATCATTTAGAATAAAAATAATAGTTAGCTTTACCAGATCCTGATGTCACATTAGACACAAAGAACTATAATTTATAGGGGGCAATCCCTACATTAAAGCAAACTGCGTCCACCAAAAAGAGACAACCTACTCTGTCCCAATCATTAAAATGGAACTTTTATTATATAGTTTAAAACCAAGTCCCCTGGAATTTGCACAATGTGCCATTCCAGTAGGACATTCATTCGAATAGTGCTCCTGAGGCAAAGGAGTGTGTATATATTGATTCAGAACCAGAATGAAATGCCAAAACAGTGAGAAGCACATTAATCAAGTTGTATTTTCTTCCAAGTTACAGCTCTTAGGTAATATAGCAAAGTAGCTTGTGTTCTAAGCACCCCTATAACTAATTGTCAACAACTTTTTTCCTCTATTATTCAGAATTTTAACACATGAATGCTGGGTAATTAAATGAAATCATAATAGTTTTCATACATTAATATGAATTCACTGATTAACCCTTTTAAAGGTAAAGGCATCTGCAGCATGTCATAATAGCCCTTTGATGCTCAGAAGGCTAAATAAATATGTGTCAGATTATTAAAAATGTTGGAGATTAAATGATGCATATTAATATTTTCAATGCATTGCTACAGGGCAATTCAGATTTACTTAGCTACATTTTAATTAACTATCATAAATCAGCCTAGGCATTGCAAATGTATATTGAAAGACAAATATTAATAAAAACATGAGCCCTCATCTTCTGAAAATATCATGCACAAAATAGTATTTTTAATATCAATTGAATGCAAAGAATAAGTAAGTAAATAAATACATATTTACATTCCGCTAATCTAAAAAAGCAAATGCTTTTATTTAATCTAGCATTGCAGCATTTCCTGCACTGTTTGTTTGTTTTCTGTTGCTGATCATGTCACACAAGGCTATGAAACAACACAGTTTATATTTCATCTTGTTCCTTTGTAAGCTGCATTTGCGTCTTTTTTTTAAAATGCAAAAATGTCAAAGGTCATGTTTAGAATGTTGCGCTGTTTGCTGATTAGATCTTTATTTAACAACAACTTTTGCCTAATGGCGTTATAATTAATATTAGTAATATAATTTATGATAACGACCTCATCACCTAGACTCTGTTCATTGTACTTTAGTTCAGCTCCTACATGACATAACTCGATCTGATGTATTGAAAAATTATGGGTTTTGATTATGCCCTCACCTTAGTACCTTTATTTGACAAATGTGATATAGCTGATATCCTGGGATTAAACTGTTATCCTCTAAAACATTATCAAATTCAGTTTACTAAAGATATCACAGAAATATATATATGCATTTTCCATTGTTAATGTGGGTAAAAAACGTTGAGATTACATTTGATGTGTCCCAAAACCAATGTATCTGGTAAGCCTTTGTAGAGCTTTCTCAACTTTCAAGTGGGCACCCTTTGAGTGCCATGACGGTGGGCAGTGAAATCACTGCCCACTCCCCTGGCACACAAGGAGTGTCCTGCAAATTAAAATATAACCTGATTTCAGGTTCCAGCGACGATCATCAATGCCCAGGGAAAAGGGACACCCAAAAAAAAATTAAACTTTTTTTTTAAAAACTATCCCCTTAGCTGTAAAAAAATGTTTAAAAAAAAACCTACCACCTACTTCTATCCACCTTATGAAATACTAGCCAGATAGGACAGGTATTTCTACAGACTCTAGGAGGCCTCAGCTGATCAGAAGCCTCTCTTTCTCAGGCAGGGATTTGAGTGAATAAAGTACGTTATCCTTATTCTAAATGACTAATTATATAAATAGTTACCAATTGGCCATAAAGTGAAAATGTTCCGGTAAAGTCCCGTCCAAACGTTCAGCTTTTTACACAAAAAATTGAAGTGCCCCTCTTTGGTCATTTTAAATGTTGGGAGGTATGGTATATGCACTTTTACCTAGAAAAAGGAATTATGCAAAAATGTAAATATGAGAAATGAAGTAGCAGAAATTCAAAAACAGTGACTTCTCAGCAATGTAAATAATCCTAAAATATTCACAATTACAGAGACGTCATTCAAAGACTTAAGTGTTTATACAATATGGGGCCAGATTAGGTGTATAAGCTAAATTGCAGATTCCTCCACAATTTTCTGATTTTGTCCACACTGGGTTCAGGAGCTTGATCAGCGAACGCCAATGAATTCAATTACTGAAATTGGCTTGAATTCAGCAGAAATAGATCAGGCAGTGCCAGATAATAGCTGGAAAATTGCACTAAAAAGTTAATAACAATATATAAGAGAAATGTAATAATGTGTACAATTTTAAATTAAAATAAATAAATGTAAAAAACACATTATATTAAATAAAAATGTAAAAAATATAATATTAATACTATATATATTATTAGAATATATATAATATAATAAAAACACATTATAATTCACTTGTTAATTGGCATGGTAATTGTTTTAATATAATATAATAGCAATTGTATTAATATAATTGCATTTTATTATGAAAATATGGGATTATGACATAAATGGTGCAATTACCAAAGCAATAAAAGCATCATGTAATATAATCCCAATAAAAAGTAGGAAATTGCCAATTCTACATATATACATGCATTAACATATACATTTTTATGCACACCCATAACAGCTCTTGTAGAATAACAATGCTGGTAATGTCATACCAGCTATAGGTTGGTATCACATCACAGGTTAATTTTCACCATAAACACCTATTAAGTTATGTGTATCAATGTATTTCAATGATATTTTTTAAATAGATTTGATCAGATTTTATCATTTTCTATACTATGTTAATTTAGTCAATTTATTTTTTATTTAAGTTTGGACCTTTCTTAGAGGACTTTGGTTATTTTCACAAAAGCCTAAGTCCTCCCACTGACTTCTCTATGAGGACTACAGCTATTTCCATAGATAACTTTGTCTCAGAAGAACCCCACATTTCAGGTGTGATCCTATTGGGTCCAAAACCCAGAGCTCAGATCTTTTTCTAGAAAATATGAGCTTCTTGAGTAGACCGGATAAGGTCATGTCTTTGAGGTAAATGGTGAATTGTGGATTAGATTAGTTACATGGAAGGAGGTTAGCAGCTACCAGTCTGAGATGACATTATACAACTGGTCAAGAAAAGACGTTAATTAAAGCTGTATGCAGGAATTCACATAGTCTTATTACCACATAACTTTTTGTCTGTTTTAATGGGCATACATTACTCCTGATATGATCGGAAGTTAAAAACTTTGAGTGAAAGGAGCATTTAGCATGATTTTCCTGCTTCGTCCTTACTGGAGTGCTCCGTGAAATCACTTTTTGCAGAACATATCCAAGTTTCACCATTTTGTCACTTCTTGAGTCCCAAATAGTTCAGTGAGAGTCACCTTAGAGCGTCATCATTGAAAAATTCACTAACCAGTCCAACAACATATAAGACCTTTTAACATTGTAATTACTACACGTACATTTCTCACCAGTTAGTGAGTAGTACAGACTCTCAACAGGGGTCGGCTGGCAAGGGGGCAGAGGGGAAATTTTACCTTAGTCTTCCCTCTTATATGGATTCATTAGCCTGGGCTTGGCAGGTTTTCACTTCTAAATACCCTGGAGCATATACAGTTCTACCTTTCTGTCTTGCCTTTCTATCAATCCCTATCAATCCCTATACCTTATCTGTCAACAATCTTTCTACATGTATCTAACTTTGATAACAGGTTTGAACCATGGGCCACTAATTAGTTATTTTTGCCTGCCCAAAAGAAAGCAGCCCTCCCTTGACACTCACATTATTACCTAGATCAGTGGTTCTCAACCGGTCTAACCCTAGGATATACCAACATTTATTTTAAGAGGAAATACCAACATTTACTTTAACCATATACACTAAGATGTGTCTTCTTGTCTCTATGCTACTCTGTTACATGTGCTGAATTCTATATAAGCCATTAACAATTAAGATAAGTTCCTTTATATATATATTTTGCGCACCTTCACGTTTTGATTTTCACCAGATATTACATTTTGGTGGTGTATAAGGGGTGCACCACCCAAGTGGTAGCTGCACTTTTTATGTTAATAGAGCACCATTTTATCCACAATCCACTGTTGTTTAACCCTAGGACCCACATGTGTCCTTGGTCATGTAGTCACAACCCAAAAATAATGTAATTTTCAAAACATTATAATTTATGCCACAATTTTTTTTGAAAATTAATAGTTATCACAACCTGGGATAACAGACTAGAGAGGAGGCTTGTTGCAGGGCAGAGTGTGGGGTCTGTCTGCACCCCACGATGCATAACTATGGACTGGATGGAATTCTCTGACAGGACTGGTGGTGGACACTGGCAGCTGGGACAGGACAGATAGCCGAGGATAGGCCAGGTGGCTGAGGACAGGATGCAGAGACAGGACTGGCAGCACTCTGAGCAGCACATGGGCCTGGAAAAATGTAATGGTTCAGGAGGAAGTGTAACCTCTTTACAGAGTAGGCACGGGGTATTACTATGAGTTTATAGTAAAAGAACAGAATTCATCTGGCTGAAGGAAATCCACCTTGAGGTTGAGCCGTAGGTCTTTTGCACTCTGTCAATACTAATACACTAAAGTGAGACAGGATCACAGGAACCGAGGCAAAAGCAAAAATGGCATAGGTACAACAGGAACAGGCAAACAGAATGGTCAGGCAAGCAAATGTTGAGGCTGGCAGCAAACAACAAAGTCAAGACAGAAATACGTCTGGACAGGTAGCATACAGGACTGGTCAGGACAAGCAGGATTTGGCAAAGGAAAGCAAATAGAAAAATAACAAGTATGCTAGCAAAAGGCTCAGAGGCATTATACTCGCTGCAACCAAAGCAGTGCAAAGGCACCGATTGCCATAAGCTGCAGGTTTAAATAGGGATGGGCTAAGGATAACGAGGCAGCTGACACAACAGGAGGATAATGGAAACACTATAATAGTGACCACTAGAGGCTGAAGAGGAAACAAAAACAGAATAAAACATACAGGAGCCAGGGAAATGGGGTAGAACCATGACAATAGTGCAGTAATCACAGTGCAAGTGAAAATGAAAGTACTATTGAGCTAAAATCCCATTGCAACATATGACACTAATTAAAAGGAATAGGAAACCAGGGGTGATTTCCTCTCCTGAGAAATGTCTCAACTTCTAGGTTGATGGTAGACAAAGCAACTGAGACTGTGGTTAATGTCCATGCTATATCTATATTTTGTCTTCAGCTGAACCATAGCTGAGAAGTAAATCTCACAAAGATATGTACATTACTCTCTGCCATGTATCTGCCACATCAAGCCCAAACTTCACTTGACCCATATCAGGCTAATTTTTAAATTGTATCCCTAAAGTAAATGGTGCAATTAAAATGGGTTACTGAAAGAGATATCAGCAACACTATTGAAAACACCATCATCAGTAACTTGGGGAGCTTCTTTGATTCAGATGGTGAACACAGATTGCGTCACAATATCATTATTCCTCCCCCAATCAAAAGTTAGACTATGAGCCAAAGCAGAGGTCCAGGATCCACTCCACACCAGCTCGTGAGTCACTTTGGGTCAGGACCCACCAGTTGAGAAACACTGACTTAGATTACACATACTTCAATCATTTGATGTAGATGTTGTCTCCTCTGCTGAATGTAGTCAGTGGTAATGCTGTCAGGCTAAGAGCACCGACCCGGTAACCTTCTTGCAGAGCTCCTAAAAAAGTAAATTTCTTTGAGCACCTATTGATGTGACAGTCTCCTAGTTTTGGAAGGACAGAGGGATAACACTTGTTTGTTTTTTTGTTGAGTCGTTGAGACTACCAGTTTTTTTCTGGTGCCTGCTCTTTTATACTTTGCCTGTCAGTCTTAAATAGGACTGCTCAAAATCTCAAGCCAGCTACATCCCATCCAACTTCAATTCAATCAGTGGCTTAGACAAGTATATTTGCCTGGATTACAAACTATACATACACTGAACAGTGCACATAACTTTCTTAGAACAGATGTATGTTGCTAGGCCACTGAGTTTGTGAGAGAGACCACATTTCACACTGTATTTAGATTTAATAATCATTCTAAATAACCACAGTGCTAAATCTGCACCTCCCTGCTGTAACTTATATATTTTACAAGTATTAATGTATTTACACCTTATTTCAATAAAGCACAATTTTGCCTGTCATTCTGATTGTTTATAGCCTTTATAAATAGTGTGTGACTTATAGCCTATATGGGGTTATCATATCTTGCCTGACATCAGAGAAAATGTCCTGAATTCTAGGAGGTCAAATACATGCGTTAAAATTTCATATCATAATCCTTAAAGCATATATATTCAAGATGTATACACAAAACATGTTTTCCTACTTACAATATTAATTCAACAAATAATTTGCCGATAGGATTTTAAGCATATTTTTAGTTTACAATATATGAAACATGTCCATACTATATATATATAAGGTAGCAATGTTGACATCAAGCCTCCTGGATATACAACACAAATCCTTTCAATTCATTACTTTCAGTTCTATTAACATATACTGTTAGATATCGAGTCCTTAGGGTGGAATAGCTTTGAATTACTTACACACTCTGTACTTTCTTTAAGCTTAGTTCATTAAAAGTATTTCTGCAAGCATTCCATAATCATGTCACAGCTTTGCAAAACAAAAATTGAGATTCAAATTACTATAAATGAAATAGCATTGATTTAAATCATTGGATATCGTTTTAGTTGCCATGGCTTAAACAGTTCATGAAATAAATGTATATTACTTTGTTAACCATACCAATGTAAAATAAACATTGCTTGAAATACTATTTTACAAGGCACATTGCCTACTTGTTTGGTATGTGTAGATTTGTGTTTGATAATGCCTCTGCTACCCACTGAAGTTCAGGTGGAGGGGTTTTATTCATCACCATTACCCCACCATTACTTTAATGGTTTGTTCTTCAGTGATTTACTAAAAAGTAAATCTCCAATATATGGAACTCTGTGAGCTATTCAAGAAACTTCTCTGAGAACCATTGCAAAATTGCATCACACCTGAAATTTTTCACCCATTTGATCTCCATCAGAAATAAAAAAAACATATTGATGTGTAAGTGATTTTAAATGGCCTCTCACTCATGCCCTGTTGTCCGTAAGGTTACAATAAATATATGTTATCCACTACCTATTGTTCATTTGTATATGCCAAACATAGGTTAAAGATGCGATTTCACAGAGCTAGTTCCTTATCAATGTTGAGAGACCAATCCTGTTTTCTTTAGTATGTGATCAGGTCATTATTTATTGACATGCCTCTCACAACCTCTAGGCAAGTCATATGCCGGCACTTTAATAGTTACTATAATCTCACAGAGCTGCCATTAAGTGACATGGCAAAGTGGAGGTCTTCTTTTCTGCAGGGACAAGTAGGGATGAAAAGTAACTAGGAATGGTTTTTGCTAAAGGTGAGGATTTTAACGCCTATCATCTCCAACAAATGTTTTGTCAAGATTTGAGTAGTAATAAACAATAATATATTATGGAGAACAAGTGATGTCATAAAAGTTCCATCCCTGGAGGAGATAGCATGGATCATGATAAGAGGTCCATGAAATGGCATTTCTACAGAAGTTACAAAAGACTGATCCTGCTGCAAATTATAAAGGTAAGTGTAGTGTTTTAGAACCATCGTATATAAAGAACAAGTCATCTCTGTACCCAGGGGCATATTGTCAGAGGTATTGAAAAGTAATCTTGGGACTGGTACATATGAATAAAGCAGAAGAAAAGGATAACAAGATGGATGCCAGCAGCCTCCATTTTGTGTCAGTTTTTGGAAATCCTTCTGTGTGTTCAAATCTTATTCTGTGTCCCTGAAGCTAAAAGGAAGTCCTCCACATTCCTAACTCTGTTATCTGTAACCAAATATTTTACTGATAAGTTCATAGTATCACCTGAACAGATAAGGTGGCCATTGTTGTGCAAGGTTTATTACATCTCATTGTACTGATGCAGACACAGCTGTGTACATACTAGAGGAGAAGGGGGGCTTCTCTGCAACTTGCTAGCCCACCCAAACTGGCAGAAACTTACAAACACAGACACACTGAGATTATTGGGATTTTTGACTTGTAGAATCTAATAAGGGTTATTATAAATAAACCTAGTTGATTCAAATCACCCATTAAAATATATAATGATATCACACCTTCACTAATAAATATGTAAAGTATAATTAATCCTACATATTAATTAGAATATTGTTTTTATTGTTTTATTAGTGTGGTATACATTTTATTATACATTTTTATGTAATGTGCAATGATAAGAATATGATAAATATTTACTATAATTTGAAATTGTATTAACACTTCTATATATTGCAACATATATATTGTATTACATTATACTCACAATCCAGGTATAGCTATAAATCATGACATCATCTCATTTACATTAACACACCCATCCATTCAATTGGCTAGAAGTCACAGAAACAGGGTGTGAATCTGAGATAAGGTTTGGTTGATAAGTTGATACTGGGGGTGTAGAAAAGGGGACCGGAGACACCTGTAAAAGACCTGGGAGAGCTGCGACTAGTGGGTGAGAGATGGGAAGGTTTTAGAAATGGGCTGAGTCTCTCTCCTTTTGGGGAGAACTCAGGAATATGAGGCTTTTAATAGCACATGTTCACTATAACAATAGAAATCTCCATAGCCATAGTATTGAGCTAAGTCCCAGGAGTAACTCCCATCACTCAATTCTTCAATGGAAGGAGTCTCAACTGCAAACCAACCTCTGCCGGTAATGTATAAATGTGGTAATTTGTTTCTAGCATAATCTCATTTTTTATGGATGTCATTAATATATATATTTGGGTAAATTAAACTTAAATCCCACACTCTCTGGGATCTATATGTTTTAGCCTGGTGTTTATCTGTCATCCTTTCTGCAGAAGGAAGCCAGAGGAATATCCTATAGATATTAACAAAAGAACCATAAATTCTTATAGTCTAGCTATTTACCCAAATATGTCATATCTAATCTCCAGAGATTATCTAAGATTCTCATTCTTAAAGTCTAAGCTAGAATACATACATTATCATTTACCGAGCAGATTAAGAAATAGCCACCTTGAGTAGTGATATGATTTAGTAGTATTACCTTACCTAAGCAGAGTATATGTTGGTAATTTGTAGGTAATTATGGCGTACTATCATTAACCATTTTAACTACTAAACATAATCATTGTAGGTTGTATCTAAATAAAATGCATGGCCATCTTACGGTCAGAAACGTACTGCATAGTAAAGTATTCTACATGCATGTTGATATAGGTACATAGCTGCATAATTCATGCTTTGTCCTACTTATGTTATAAGTCATACATGTGAATTATGATTAACATCTATTGATGCTGTATTTTGTTGTTATGCTATTTTGCTTACCGTTTGATCTTTATTCTATGTTCAATAAATTAATTATTATTTTATTAATAATTGTTGCATTGCATTTACTTTTGTAAAAACGTCATCCAAACTCTCACATACATAACGAATTCTTGATATGGATATTTTTAGTCGGACCCATATATATGAATCATCAATTTTCATATTTTTTATGATTCATAATTAATAACTCATATTCATATTTTTATGGTTATTAATAATCCGACATATTATGGAGGCACTGCTGAGATGTATTTAAGATTTGATGCGTTTTTACAAACTGTAAATTAATTGTAATCCAGAGTACACTGTTTAACTTCATTCTATGGGCTCATAGTACTGAATCAGGTATTGGAATTACATTGCTATATATTGTTGTAATATGATCAATATGAGTAGCCATTTAGTAACTCACTGGGAAATAATTCTGTAACAGAGAATCCCAGTAAAAAAAATACAGTATCTTGAACATGCACAAAGATTTAAATCGTCAGTCAGATATAAAGAAAGGGATTAAATAAATCCACATTCAGACTGAGAACTATAATGATAATACTCTGTTTAAAAGTTTTCTGACGTGCATGTGTGAGGAAAAAGATGTTAAAAGAAATATAATCATGAATGTGATATGCTTATTGACAACACAGCTAGAAGGAAAATGTAGTCACATAACTGTGTTACAGGCTAATATGGCACCCTGTCCAAAATGTTTGTGTTAAGAGCCGATTGACTCTCATAATCTCAGAATTCATAATCAGAATTTTTGTAAAGAGATAAAAGAGCTGAAAAAGTACAGAGACCTGTACAGCTCTCTCCAAATGGAAAATAAGACATTCCAAAAGCCCCAAAATAATGTGTCCCATGTTCAGGAAAAATCACTGATCTGGCACTGAAGGGGTTAAACCCACCAGAGTCACAGATAATCCCCTGCAAGACAGCATTAATATGCAAATGCAGGCAATAAAGAACCAAATAAATCAAATGCATTAATTTGTATTGGTTCAGAAAAACATAGGTGACCCAAACCCTCTTCAAGCTAATATATCCCAAGCTCATGCAGGCAAGCCCCAAAGGGTTAACATCAGGATATCTGATGAAGAAGCCATCAGCATGAGATCAGGAGATTCTGATAATGACAGTTTCTCTAATAGTGTACAAAATGAGGTCAGTGAGGCCAGGTACTACTTGCCCCAGAGGGCTAGCTTACCCCTGGCAGGTAGACATACCTATAAGTGGCACTCCCAATACAGTGTATTCACCACAAGGAGTTGCAAGCAAATACCCACAGACAAGTCTAACACACAGGGTATTATTCTCTATTCCCAGGTTCCCAAATTTAGCCTGGAAGGGTTAACTAATATAATTAACCATATTGAGTTGTAATCTCTGAATCTGTGCTCAGACTCAGATAACATTAAATTACTAACATGAGTCTTTGATAGTAAGTGTCACAATTTCTTTAGATCTATGATAATCCAGGAGGTCACATTAGAATTTGGCCTACATAGGATTCGGCCTAAGAAGCAGATGGTGTAGAGCACAATGTAGACCCCATCTGGGATTTAAACCCCAGAAAGTGAGCTATGCTCAAGAAGCCAAGTCTCCTAAGCTGAAAAAGCAGAAAGAGTTAAACTCACCCCTGTTAAGTACCAGTATCCTAATCTTAAGGGCATCCTCAGATATAGCAGCCAAAGGCCTATCATGCCTTGGCTGAATCAGGCCACTGAATCTAATAACTCCCATAAAGCTAAGCCCTATACCTACTATAAGGATAGAGAGGGGCCATAAGTCTGATCTGCCTAGAGGGTACAGAGACACTGATCCTGATAATTCCCCCGCAGACTCAGCTACCCACATCCATTAAGGATAATTATGGAAGGGGCCATAAGTCTGGTCTGCCTAGAGGGTACAGAGACACTGATCCTGATAATTCCCCACAGACTCAGCCACCCAAATCCCCATAAGGGTAATCACGGGAGGGGCCACAGGTCTGATATGCCTAGGGGGGACAGAGATACTGACTCTTATAGCTCCCATCAAGCTCAGCCATCTACCTCCAATACTTGGAGGCATAGCCGTAAACCTGGAAATTAAATATATACTCAGGTGAATAACCTGGATGATCTAATGGTACACTTACAAGAGCAGGTAAGTAAACTAGCTCAAAGCATGGCTGGATAAATAAATAACCCTGAGACACCCAGCATGACCCAATAAAACTCAGCAATAGAGGTTAAATTAAACACTAGGTAATCAAGTTGTTAAATTGCATCCTGTATTGTCTATTGTAACCAAAGTTTTATTTTACAGTGTTAAGACCATAAGTCCATTGCTAAAATGTTAAATGTTTAAACCATCGCTTCTTACTAGATGGTGAATTTGTGTATCTAACTTCTCATCTATTTTTCAGACTATCCAGGACTAAGATATTTCACTTCCTAACGTGTGTTTACCTAGTGATTGAATCTTTAGGATTCAGCCTTGAAAGGGTTAGTCACAAATTGTCAGCAAGATGTTGCAATCAAGAAGCCCCTGAGAAGGGGGGGCCAGTAGTTAATACCTGTCAGTTTCTTTCCAAAGGGTCACGAAGCTGCAGAAAGGTCAAAGAGTGAAAATTTACTCACATATAGTGAACTCATCTCCATAAAGATAGTATGATGATAGAAGAAGCCAACACACTTTAACTACCTACCGAAAGGAAGATCATTTAATTAAACATAATTTATGTTTAATATAATTTAACATTTTTTTATTTACAGGTTATTCTAATAACATTGACCTGGAGTTGTTTTTGCGGGGCAGTGTTCTTTTTGTTTATCTTAATAGGTAATCAAACAGCTTATCATTTGTTCCTATGCTGGAAGGACCCCATCTTACAAGGGGGGATGCCCAGAAAGAAAGTTTAATCACCACTGCGGGTACAGTAAAGAAACATCAACACAAGATCAGATGAAGATAAGATTGGTATCGTATAAACAGGGGTTTATTAATCCACTTGTTTGTCTCTCATCTGTTACTAACATTATGTCTTCTTGTACCCATATTATAACAAATATCAGAGATACTCTGCCTAGATGATCACTCCTATGTGTAATATATCCCCTAAGTGGAATAAATTCAAGATATAGTGAACCTAGTAGAGATAGTTCTGCCATGTTTTATATATTTTTCTTGCTAGAATAAGCTAGCATTTTCCGTATCTAGTAATTGGCTAGTATATGACAGATCTCATCGGGCCTAAGTCAGGTATATATGTATTCTCAATTCTGGCACAAATGTACTTATACTGTTTTGTTGATTCCTTAATTTTAGATTCATCTATCAAAGCCCAAATTCATGTGGATCGCATGATGACTAAAGACAAGATGACGTAAGTCGGGATCATCCTACTTCGGGGACAGGACTTTCTGGACAAAGCGAATCGTGATGCAAAGCTCATCATCCAAAAGCTCCAAAGAAATCCAAGGTCTATCCAGAAGGAAAAGGGGGATTCATCTCTAGATGTACCCAGCAGTCTGATCCAAAGACATCCCATCAAGAAAAGGTTCAACATAACAGATATCAAGTCGCCAGAAGAGACCTGCCGCCGCAAGACATCGTTCTCAAGTTCCTGTAGCCAAGTGCCAGACAAGCAAGGAAACCTGTGTCCCAAGTGTGCTGTCGACCAGCTAGAGGCTGAAGAATCCACGTTGCTACAAGGCCATTCAATTTTTATATTTCCAGTTGTTTGGTGACTGAAGTCACGAAGAAAGAGTTTGCTTTGCAGATTAAAGCTAAAGATACAGAGTTCATTATTTTAACCAGTCCCAAATACCTACTTCTTAATTTGAAACACAATCATTTTCTTAAGAATTATTGGTTCCAATTAGGGGGGAATTGTCAGAGGTATTGAAAAGTAATCTTGGGACTGGTACATATGAATAAAGCAGAAGAAAATAACAAGATGGATGCCAGCAGCCTCCATTTTGTGTCAGTTTTTGGAAATCCTTCTGTGTGTTCAAATCTTATTCTGTGTCCCTGAAGCTAAAAGGAAGTCCTCCACATTCCTAACTCTGTTATCTGTAACCAAATATTTTATTGATAAGTTCATAGTATCACCTGAACAGATAAGGTGGCCATTGTTGTGCAAGGTTTATTACATCTCATTGTACTGATGCAGACACAGCTGTGTACATACTAGAGGAGAAGGGGGGCTTCTCTGCAACTTGCTAGCCCACCCAAACTGGCAGAAACTTACAAACACAGACACACTGAGATTATTGGGATTTTTGACTTGTAGAATCTAATAAGGGTTATTATAAATAAACCTAGTTGATTCAAATCACCCATTAAAATATATAATGATATCACACCTTCACTAATAAATATGTAAAGTATAATTAATCCTACATATTAATTAGAATATTGTTTTTATTGTTTTATTAGTGTGGTATACATTTTATTATACATTTTTATGTAATGTGCAATGATAAGAATATGATAAATATTTACTATAATTTGAAATTGTATTAACACTTCTATATATTGCAACATATATATTGTATTACATTATACTCACAATCCAGGTATAGCTATAAATCATGACATCATCTCATTTACATTAACACACCCATCCATTCAATTGGCTAGAAGTCACAGAAACAGGGTGTGAATCTGAGATAAGGTTTGGTTGATAAGTTGATACTGGGGGTGTAGAAAAGGGGACCGGAGACACCTGTAAAAGACCTGGGAGAGCTGCGACTAGTGGGGTGAGAGATGGGAAGGTTTTAGAAATGGGCTGAGTCTCTCTCCTTTTGGGGAGAACTCAGGAATATGAGGCTTTTAATAGCACATGTTCACTATAACAATAGAAATCTCCATAGCCATAGTATTGAGCTAAGTCCCAGGAGTAACTCCCATCACTCAATTCTTCAATGGAAGGAGTCTCAACTGCAAACCAACCTCTGCCGGTAATGTATAAATGTGGTAATTTGTTTCTAGCATAATCTCATTTTTTATGGATGTCATTAATATATATATTTGGGTAAATTAAACTTAAATCCCACACTTTCTGGGATCTATATGTTTTAGCTGGTGTTTATCTGTCATCCTTTCTGCAGAAGGAAGCCAGAGGAATATCCTATAGATATTAACAAAAGAACCATAAATTCTTATAGTCTAGCTATTTACCCAAATATGTCATATCTAATCTCCAGAGATTATCTAAGATTCTCATTCTTAAAGTCTAAGCTAGAATACATACATTATCATTTACCGAGCAGATTAAGAAATAGCCACCTTGAGTAGTGATATGATTTAGTAGTATTACCTTACCTAAGCAGAGTATATGTTGGTAATTTGTAGGTAATTATGGCGTACTATCATTAACCATTTTAACTACTAAACATAATCATTGTAGGTTGTATCTAAATAAAATGCATGGCCATCTTACGGTCAGAAACGTACTGCATAGTAAAGTATTCTACATGCATGTTGATATAGGTACATAGCTGCATAATTCATGCTTTGTCCTACTTATGGTATAAGTCATACATGTGAATTATGATTAACATCTATTGATGCTGTATTTTGTTGTTATGCTATTTTGCTTACCGTTTGATCTTTATTCTATGTTCAATAAATTAATTATTATTTTATTAATAATTGTTGCATTGCATTTACTTTTGTAAAAACGTCATCCAAACTCTCACATACATAACGAATTCTTGATATGGGTATTTTTAGTAGGACCCATATATATGAATCATCAATTTTCATATTTTTTATGATTCATAATTAATAACTCATATTCATATTGTTATGGTTATTAATAATCCGACAATATCTAGAGTATTTAGCACCTGGCTCAGATCATATATTTTGCCCCTAGCTCCCTCAATTTTAAACTATAAAAACAGCCACAAAAATATAATGTTTACAAAAATATTTATTTCACTAATTTGTAAACTGTTTGTTAATTGAAAAGAAAACTAGAAATACAACAAATAAATGATTAACTTTTAAATAAATTAAATACATTTAAATAAATAGTATTTGGGGTTTTTGGATAGCTCACATTTATTTGTGATATACCATCACAACTATTGATATTCCTTTTGAGTTAATGTATCCTGTACCCTTCATCCAATAACTTTACTAACAATTTTCTAATCTTATTATTAGGGCCACCTGTCAATTTTTTTTTAAAACCTTTTCATCTTTTAATTGTCAGTGACTCTAATTTATGTATTGATCTGGACAATGCCGTCAGTTGAAGTATTTGACCTTAAATCCCTTTAATGCTTTAAACTCACCCTGTGTGAGGTTACTATTAATCACATAACCAATTTCTTTTGCCAGTTTTCCAATCTCCTGGGTTACTTTATGTCTATTAACCCTTCGTGACACAGGATGTACCAGGCACATACTGGGAGAAACTGCCTTAACAACATAGGATGTGCCAGGTTTGTCCTGCTGTTCCAATAACGGTATGTCACCAGGCATTTTGCGATTGTCGTAAATATTATATGGCTGAGAGCCTCGTCATCAAGGCACTTTAGTCACATCTGCACAAGCACCCTCTGTTACATATGATTGCTGTGATAGCCAATTACAGCGATCAGATGGATTTAGCTGTCAAAACAAGTTCCTGGCTTTGACAACTTTAGTCTCTCTCTGCCCGATGGCAATCATGGGGCAGGGAAAGACTAATTCAAGTACGGGCAGCTTGCTCACATCAACCAAGCATCTTGTTAGGGATAGTGCTTATAATGCTGAGCAAAAAGTAATGCTCTACTTTTACTTCTACACTCAGGACAAATATTTATAATCTATTTAGCAGGTTTTTGCATTAGCCTTTGTTGATGTGTAAAAGAGTTTCAAGTAAAAAATATTGTTTTTTTTTTCAATTTTCTATCATAATTGATTTTATTTCGTTATAGTCAGTTATATAATATGATCAAAATAATAGTGGGTACAGTAAATGAGAGAGGAAAATTACAGCTAAACACAAACATCACAGACAATATAAAACAAGACATGTCAAGAAGGACAATAAAGGACATAAAGTACGGTTACAAAGGGGTTGCAAAATCGCCCAGTCCCATTTAAATTATTGTATCACCTTGTTTTGGTTTAGTAAACTTCTCACCTGAAGTATTATAATCCTTGCTTGTGTTTGTAGAAGGCATATCTCGTAAATACATATACTAAATGTACATTTTATCTATTTGTTCCACTGATGCAAAAGTTCAAACTATCAGATTGTCACTGTATATTAAAAAGAAGGTAAGCTAATGTTGGGAGCACCAATAACACATTATGCAAGGTAAAGTTTCCATCAAAAAAGTAAAGAAAAAACTAGCAAGCATGAAAAAGTGAGTTAAACCTCAAAGTTAAGCATATTGACTCTGACAATCCAATTTTTGATCGATGT
This sequence comes from Pelodytes ibericus, assembly GCA_036172795.1. Classification (NCBI taxonomy): domain Eukaryota; kingdom Metazoa; phylum Chordata; class Amphibia; order Anura; family Pelodytidae; genus Pelodytes; species Pelodytes ibericus. The sequence goes on from CM069861.1 coordinate 41,171,718, forward strand.
TCCGTTCTTGTCTGGCATTCAACAATATTACAGGGCTGTCACAGTAGCCCTAAATTAAATATGTTGTTTGAAATAATATATTATTAAATAACGCTGTAAATTTCAATTACCTTCAAAATATCCAATAAATATCAAGACACATATATCAAATATTTATATATTCAAACAAACTACATACTTCAATCACATTTTCTGCAAATGTAAATCAGATGTTTTAATTAAACATGCAATAAATAATACACATAAGAGTTATCTATCATAACTAAGCATACTCTATCAAGGTAACTCTGACACAGAGGTTCTCTATTAAAAGTATTGTTTTTCTTTCTAACTCAGTTGTAACAGATTGTCATTATCTTTCTTGCCGTTACCATGGAAACCTGATTACAATATTGAACAGTTGACTAGTCTAATACACCAATGTTCCATTGTGTAAATATTTGTGGGCTTACAGTTTTACATAACAAAGTTAACATCTACACTGTTTGATTTAGTAAATGCAATACTTATAATACCTTTGAAGATAATGCTTTATAGTTACTAGCGTCTAAAATACAGGGAAGCAAAATTATATTTGTGAAGCTATAAGGAAGGCCATTTTCACCCCCCCCCCCCCCCCCCAATCATCTTTTACAACGGTTTGTAAATATAATGTTAATCCTACTGGTTACTCTTACTGGATTCATACTGTTGCCTCTTAGTGATGTAAAATGTACCTTCCCTGACAAGGTAATGTCAACAATATTAGTAAGACCTCTAAACTAGACCATCCATACTATCTGTCAAGTACAATAAAATATAGAAAAAACATATATTAATGTAAAGATGTGTGCCCCTTATGAATATATTAAAGGTACTGTCAATTTCAAGGACCATGTGTATATGACTCATTAAGTTACTCATTAAGTTAAGTTTTATGACTTAATATTTCTCATGTGGTGCTTGCACCAGAAAAAAACAAAATGACAATGCCTAGTGCAATATGTATGTAACAGTGATAATGTGTATAACACTAATGTGCAAAAGACTCTTGCTGGAACACTCACAAACGCAGCTCCTATAACCAAGGAGCATTATCACTGTTACATACACATTGCACTAGGCATTGTCATTTTTTTTTTTTTCAGGTGCAAGCAGCACATGAGAAGTGTCTTCCTGCTAAATATTTATATAATTTGTTCGGATTTGTGTATAAATGCACTGTTGGTTTTTGTACCATTTTTTTTCCAGAATTTATATTTCTGTCACATTATCACATTTTCTAAATATTGATATCAGTCACCAGAAGGTCATTTACACTACTGTTTTCAGTTATTTTTTTAGTGTCTATTCACAGAACGCTGTAAATACCTCCCTGGTTTTTTTCGACTCTACAAGCAGACCTGCAATAGTATGTATTGTTTTGACAGACAGTGACAATTAGCTTCATAAATAGATAGACACACGCCTTAACTCATCTTGAGACAGCTGGTAAAATAGTTGTTCAAAAATCTTGCAAGTATCAAAGAAAAACCAATGTAGCCATCCAAATAGTTAAAGGGACTGTCTAGTGCCCAAAATGCATCTTCCAAATATTAATGCATATTAATGTGCTTTCAAAGTACTTTAAAATGCATGTCTTACATGTGGATTGCTTAAAATATAAAATACTTACAGCTAGAAGAAATGCGAGTGAAATTACAGCAGTTTACAAGAAACAAGGACTGCCCACACTAGCTGAGTAAAAGTAATTTCCTTTTTTTTCTGCAGGAACCAATGAGAATAATGCCATTCAAATGAATGGAATGTCCTGTCTCTCTAGTGATGTCATCAGACAATATGTTGCACTGTTAAGGGATCCTACTGAGTACAAGAGCAAGGTCACACATAAGCCCCTCAATAGACTCAGTTTGAGCAGGACAGGAAGTCACTATATGAAACATAACTTTATATCCTCAGCATTATATTTGTATATAACTGTAAACTGTATTTACCGCGAGGCATCCTAGGCGGATGCCTAGGGCGGCAAATTTTTGGGGGCGCCAGCACCCCCCAGCATTGGAAAAAAAAAAACGCGGCCCCTTAAAAAAAAAAAAAAGACCGCGCTTGCAGGCAGAGACGAGGTGAGAGGGGATCGGAAGATCCCCCTCACCATTGTTCTGCCTGCCAGGCTGCACGGGGAGCCGAACAGGCAGCACAGAGAAACCTCCGTGCTGCCTGTTCGGCTCCCCGTGCAGTGTGACACGGAAGTGCCGACAGTCACGTGACGGGCGCGCTGACGTCATACGCGCGCCCGGTCACGTGACCTGTCGGCACAATCGCCGGGAAGCCGAACAGGCAGCATGGAGGGACCATGCTGCCTGCCACTAGCCACCAAGGAAAGGTAAGTGCTGATGGGAGACAGTGTGTGTGTGTGTGACTGAGTGTGATGGGAGTCAGAGTGTGTGTGATGGGAGACAGTGTGTGTGACTGAGTGTGATGGGAGTCAGAGTATGTGTGATGGGAGACAGTGTGTGTGACTGAGTGTGATGGGAGTCAGAGTGTGTGTGATGGGAGACAGTGTGTGTGACTGAGTGTGATGGGAGTCAGAGTATGTGTGATGGGAGACAGTGTGTGTGACTGAGTGTGATGGGAGTCAGAGTGTGTGTGATGGGAGACAGTGTGTGTGACTGAGTGTGATGGGAGTCAGAGTGTGTGTGATGGGAGACAGTGTGTGTGACTGAGTGTGATGGGAGTCAGAGTATGTGTGATGGGAGACAGTGTGTGTGACTGAGTGTGATGGGAGTCAGAGTGTGTGTGATGGGAGACAGTGTGTGTGACTGAGTGTGATGGGAGTCAGAGTGTGTGTGATGGGAGACAGTGTGTGTGTGATGGGAGTCAGAGTGTGTGTGATGGGAGACAGTGTGTGTGACTGAGTGATGGGAGTCAGAGTGTGTGTGATGGGAGTCGGAGTGTGTGACTGAGTGTGATGGGAGTCAGAGTGTGTGTGATGGGAGTCGGAGTGTGTGACTGAGTGTGATGGGAGTCAGAGTGTGTGTGATGGGAGTTGGAGTGTGTGACTGAGTGTGATGGGAGTCAGAGTGTGTGTGATGGGAGACAGTGTGTGTGACTGAGTGTGATGGGAGTCAGAGTGTGTGTGATGGGAGTCGGAGTGTGTGACTGAGTGTGATGGGAGTCAGAGTGTGTGTGATGGGAGTCGGAGTGTGTGACTGAGTGTGATGGGAGTCAGAGTGTGTGTGATGGGAGTTGGAGTGTGTGACTGAGTGTGATGGGAGTCAGAGTGTGTGTGATGGGAGACAGTGTGTGTGACTGAGTGTGATGGGAGTCAGAGTGTGTGTGATGGGAGACAGTGTGTGTGACTGAGTGTGATGGGAGTCAGAGTGTGTGTGATGGGAGTCGGAGTGTGTGACTGAGTGTGATGGGAGTCAGAGTGTGTGTGATGGGAGTCGGAGTGTGTGACTGAGTGTGATGGGAGTCAGAGTGTTTGTGATGGGAGTCGGAGTGTGTGACTGAGTGTGATGGGAGTCAGAGTGTGTGTGATGGGAGTCGGAGTGTGTGACTTAGTGTGATGGGAGTCAGAGTGTGTGTGATGGGAGTAGGAGTGTGTGACTGAGTGTGATGGGAGTAGGAGTGTGTGACTGAGTGTGATTGGAGTCGGAGTGTGTGACTGAGTGTGATGGGAGTAGGAGTGTGTGACTGAGTGTGATGGGAGTAGGAGTGTGTGACTGAGTGTGATGGGAGTGTGTGTGTGATGGGAGTATGAGCTTGATGTGAGTCTGAATGATGGGGCATGTCTTAGGTGTGTAACGTGGGTGTGCAGCTTGGGTAGGGGGGTGCCCGGATTTTGTCTGCCTAGGGCAGCACAAAATCAGGATACACCACTGATCCTCAGTGTTTATTGAATCAGTGCTGCCACACCTACAGTAAACATGCAGAGTAATCACTGGTGAGGGCTTGAGTCAAATATTACAAATGTGATGTATACAGAATGCCTGCATCAAATCACACAGGGATAAAAGCCTGTGCATTATACAAGCAGTGATATTCATCTTGCACCAAAGTGAGTTTGGGGGACTAGACTGCCCCTTTTAGAATATGAATAAAATGAACTTAAAATGCAACTGTCACATATACAGAACCAAGCAGTTTCAAGGACAATGTAAACGTTTATACACTAGTTAAACCATTTATTTTTCATGCCAAACTATTTGAAAATCTGATGTTTAAAAATAATTGCATTGATAGTTTATGCTGATAGGGCTGCACTCCACTCTCCCCTAGACAAAAGCACACATCTCCAGGACATTTTTGAATACAAACAGCATACTGATTGCAATGTGTTTTCTTATAGTTTTATAGTTTTGGTTTCCATGGCATACTAGTACCATAAACAGTTTTACAGCAGACAGATCAGAATCTCTTACTACAAATATGATATAAAGCACTTAACTCAAGATGCATAGAGTTTGCTGCGATGTATTGAATTATACTGAACAAACATGATGTGGATGCTTAGATAGCTTATACTGATTGTGATACAAGGGTATTAAGTAAAAATCTATACCAACATTTTAGAGGATGCTTAAATTACAGGGTGTTTGGGCACCAAATGTTTGATGCTATTTGAGTGCTGAAGTATAGCAATATTTTTGGATGTTCTGTAAGGAAATTCCATTGATTTCAAGTGTCTTTTATAAACCAGCATTCAACACACAGAGCTCTTATAGTCACTTCATCTATTAAGGCTAAATGATTCTCAATGAATTGTTTTAAAGTGCAGTACAAAATGTATAGTCTATTTGTGTGTAGAAGAAGCAATATATTTGGCTGCACTTAGCTGAACGATGTAGGGATTTTTTCTTTGTGATGTTTCTAGTCATGTGCAATAATTCCACAAATCATGAGTAAAGTCCTATAGGTCATTTTTCTAAAGATGCGACTGACCTGAGATCTGGTAGGAGTGATGTTCCCTTTTCAAGAGGTTTCAGAGATTTTGCATTGAAGCAAGAGGGAGGTTGAGTGATGGGGTAAGGAGGTCGACTTGGCAGGTCCCATGTCAACTTCCTCACACCATACTCAACTTTTAGTGAATATACCCGTTAGAATGTTCACCAAAAGTCTCCTAACCACCTGCTCCAATATACTTAATTATAATTTGTTTATTATTATTAGATTGTGCTTACATATCATGCAGTGCTGTGGAATATGACGGTGATTTATAAATAAAGGAATAATGATTATTATTAATATCATTATTATGTTTTTTATTGGAGGTTTACATACTGTAGGTGTAGTAACTCACACAAACTTTTTTATTTATCAGAAACTAAGAGATACATATTATAACAATACCTATATGCAGAAAGTCACGAAATGGACATGTACTACTCTATTCAAATAAATAGTAACCAATAAAACTATGTCAGAGCCTTTTGTCATTCATGGTCATTACTAAATGATTTATTTTTATGGTCCATTTCAGGTCAGTATAAATCTGCCACATTTATTTCCAAAGCATTTGATTTTATTAATCAAACTAGAGATTAATATAACATGGACGTATAACTAGAGTAGTTGCATATAACAATTGGCTTTCAAAAAAGCTTGCAACATACTTTAGTGATACCTAATATTTATTTGATTACATGTTAATGAGAGGCAACCTTCAATGCTATCAGGATTACATGTAATCTCCTTTTGTAATCATCTATATTCATTTTTTTTCTTCACATTTTTGCTTGGCAAAAAAAAGTAGATACTGTTATCTGTAGCACTGCTCGAAGGATAAGGAAGTATTTCTCCAAGATATACTTGGCTTACTCAGTGGAGTGGATCAGTGAGTTTCTAATATTCACTGGTGATTTTCAGGGGTCAATATCCATGGTGACGGAAACTATGTTACTCTTGAGAAAGAAAACGACGAAGAAAGACTGAAAATGTTCGAAACAGATATATTAACAACAGGTTATAGTACAAAATGTCAGTGTAAAAATGCAACCTTGTTACATCCAATTTAATGAATGGAAGGCTATAACTAAACAGAGTGTGGTACTAGAGAACATAACACATTCCTATTCACAGTTATTCAAGCAAAATAAGCAATAATTATAAATAAACAAAATTAACAATTAAGGATAATTATTTTGTCTTCTGCATACCTTGCTTTTTCATCCGTCCCTTTGGTATTTTGTTAACAACATTAATAGGAAATTGATAGAAATAAAGCTAGTCAGTGATGCTGGAATGAATATGCAATGGCTATTTACAATTTCACATTATTACACACTATATATATATATATATATATATATATATATATATATATATATACACACAAAATTGCCTCATGCAAATTATATGAGAGAGAGAGAGAGAGAGAAAGAGAGAGAGACCTCTCAAAAAATATTTTCATTCACCTCATATATATGAGAAACCACTTTTTAAAAAAAAAAAATGAAATTAGGGAATATATATATATGAGGTCACACCAATTGTATTCCCTGATTTTTTTTTTAAAAAAAGTGGTTTCTTTTTCCATTTTGTGATTTGTTTCCCATTAATATAATATATAGAAAAATAAATTCAGTTATGAAATAAAATGGACTTCATATAATGGTTAAGGGGGAAAAAACGTTCTTAGTGAAGCAGCAATTTTAATGAACTAGCTAACAATATTCTTTTAAGCCATGATTAAAGCAACAGTTCACAGTAGTTTCACCTTTCAGGGATCATGCAGCTGTGCAGAATTTAATGTTAGAACGTTTGCTGCAAAATGTTATTTGAAATAAATGATTCTTATATGGAAAAAAAAAACTTGTACTATAGTACAAAGAACATGTGATTTAATGTTCTGGCTGTATCCTCTCACAGCATGAGGCCAATGGGCTCTTAGCTCAGAGAGCCACATTACATCTATTGGTCTCCTGCTGAAAAAGAACTGACTGAAGAATATAACCAAGGAATTAATAGTGGCATCCATAAATTAGTGAAAATGTTTCTTTTTCTAATGATGCTCTACATGTCTGAAAGAAAATCTTGTCAAACACAAGTAAGCTATTCTTGCAAGTATTCTGAGATCTTAAGTGTAGTCTTGCACCTAAACATTGTTTATACTTTTAATCTCGACAAAAAAAAAAATGTCTATTCATTATGCTAACAGAATTGGAGGTAAATGCCTAAATTAAGGGAAAAATGGGTCTTTAAATGTCTCTGTTTGTCTCCTGTTTACAACATCACCTTTTGCCATGCTATGCAAATTACATATTTCCCACTGAAATAGTTTATTTGCATATCAAGCCACAAGGTAAGGACACAATGCCACACAGAAATTTAAAGTAATTTTTTCTCTCATTTTATTTTGCAATTCTGTTAATACAATGGATAGGTCATTTTTAATACTCTGCAGTCAAAATATAAACAATGTTTAGATAATGGGATTCCTTTAATAAATCAGTTTAAATGGAATGGGTTATCTTGCTTTTGTTAAGTGACACATGGCAACAAACGATCACATGTTCTCTGGAGTAAAGGACAGATAGTTTGGATGCTCTGCACATGTGATATATTTACACTTTGCTTAAGCATTTAATACAGTTCTACATAAAATGGTTACTCTACAAATTGAGAGCAATAATGTATATATTTGGATTGAAAATTGGCTAAGAGATAGAATGCAGAGAGTTGTTGTAAACATAAAATCCTCAAACTGGACCAGGGTATTAAGCAGAGTACCTTTAGGGGACTGTTTTAGGCCCTCTTCTTGTTAATTTGTTTATTAATGATCTCCCAAGTTGTGTTGAGAGCTATGTCTCAGTGTTTGCTGATGACACAAAATTAAGTAAAGTATTACAGACTAACCTTGATGTTTATTCTTTGCAGTACAATTTTGACAGAGTGGGGGGACTGGGCAAGAAAGTGGCAAGCAAGGTTCAATATAGACACATGTAAAGGTATGCATTATGGGGAAAATAATAACAATTCAATAAATACTTTAAACGGAATCTTTTTAGGAAAAACTACTAATGAAAAGGAGTTAGGAACAATTGTAGATAACAGACTTAGAACAGTGCTCAATGCCAGTCAGCAGCTGAACGGGCCAATAAGATATTGCAATGTATAAAACAGGGTATTGATTCACAGGAGGAGGATATCATTTTGCCTATTTACAATTCAATGGTAACACCTCACCTTAATATGCAGTACAATTCTGGGCACGAGTCTTCAAACAGGATATTATGGAAGTAGAAAAAGTACAAAGGAAGGCTGCAAAATTAACAAGGAGATTGGAGAATCTTAGTAATGGAGAGAGACTAGAAAATGTGCATTTATATACGCAATAAAAACAGCATCTCAGAGGTGACATGATGAAATTATATAAATATGTGCAGGGCCAATATAAAGACCTCTCCAGTGACTATGCATTAACAGAAATGTATAAAGATCCCCTGAGACTGGAAGAGCAAAGATTTAATCAAAGGTATAATAATGGATTTCTTAAGCTAATGACAATAAAGATATGGAACCCACTGCCAAGAGAGGCAACAGAACAAGCATTGATAATAGAGCTTCTTGATAAAAGGATTGCCCTTTAGAGTTAAGCAGGAATTTTTCTTCTAAGTGGCAACATTCAAAATAGCTTTCTCAAGGATGTTTGCCTTCTTTTGGATCAAAAGTAGGAATGATAGGTAGAAGCCTCAACTTGATGGACTGAGGTCTTTTTTTCAACCAAAATTGCTTTGTTACTATGCTACTGTGATGGATTTATATAAAGGAAAATATACTTTATTACACCTGAAAAACACAGAACAGTTTGTACAGACATTATAGAATTGTGTGATTCTTGTAAACTGAAGAAGAAATGAAAGACAGACAATGAGAGGAGGAAGGGCACTACAGATAGCCAGCTTATGCAGAAACCATCTAGATCTGCTTCACCACGCCATATAACATCAATAGAAGTAAAAATGACTGTACCTATAGCTCCCAACTTCTGCCACCAGCGTATTGGGACACAGAGGGGGTGTCACTCAAACTGCCAGCACTAGTGCACAGCTGCATTATTCTGTGCATGCACAGTATGCATTCTCTGGTGTCCCAAACACTGCAGAATTAGCTCAGGACTGCAGGATTGTAGCCCCATATACCACTGTCCTGCCAAGTGCTACTTCTTTCCTGGAAAGCATAACAGAGGTAGAGCTCAACAGCACAGTAAGACAGATCATCAAAATTGTGATTGCCCGACACAAAGCATGGGAGGCATGTTTTATCAGATATACCACTATTGAGGTTTCTTAACTAAAGAGTGAACTGTGGTGAACTGACAAATGAGTTTTTTTTTAATTTACACCAACATGTAGAAACATAGAATGTGTCGGCAGATAAGAACCATTCGGTCCATCTAGTCTGCCCAATTTTCTAAATACTTTTATTAGTTTCTAGTTACCTATGTTATATCTAGGATAGCCTTGTGCCTATCCCACGAATGCTTAACATCTTTGACTGTGTTTACCTCTACCACATCCACTGGAAGGCTATTCCATACATCCACTACCATCTCCGTAAAGTAATTATTCCTGATATTACTTTTAAATCATTGTCGCTCTAATTTAAGACTATGTCCTCTAGTTGTGGTGGTTTTTATACTTTTAAATATACTCTCTTCCTTTACTGTGTTGATTCCCTTTATTTATTTTAATGTTTCTATCATATCCTCCCAGTTACGTCTTTCCTCCAAGCTATACATTTTAAGATGCTTTAACCTTTCCTGGTAAGTATCCTTCAACCCATGAACCAGTTTAGTAGCCCTTCTCTGAACTCTCTCCAAAGTATCAATATCCTTCTCGAGATACTGTCTCCAGTACATCATACAAAACTCCAAGTGAGGTCTCACCAGTGCTCTGTACAATGGCATGAGCACTTCCCTCTTTCTACTGCTAATACCTCTCAGGGCCACCACCAGAAATTTCATGACCCCTTACTGAACAAATTTTCTCCCCCCCCCCCCAATATCTACTACTCGCCCCACCCACCCCCATGTTATCCCTAATGTAATTTGGAGGGTGGTTGGGAGCAGCTGGTCAATATGCCAGTAATATTTTGCCACTCAATATGCCAGTAATATTTTGCCACTCAATATGCCAATATTTTGCCCCTCAATATGAAAGTATTTTTCCATTTAATATGCCAGGATTTTCGCCCTCAATATGCCATTATTTTCCCATTTAATATGCCAGAATTTTTCCCCTCAATATGCCATTATTTGTCCCCTCAATATGCCATTTAATATGCCAGTATTTTGCCCCTCAATATGCCATTCTTTTGCCAAATAATATGCCAGTATTTCGCCCTCAATATGACAGGATTTTGACCCTCAACATGCCAGGATTCTGCCCCTCAATATGCCAGTATTTTTCCAATTAATATGCCAGTACTTTGCCTCTCAATATGCCAGGATTTTGCCAATTAATATGCCAGGATTTTACCAATTAATATGCCAGGATTTTGCCCCTCAATATGCCAGGATTTTACCAATTAATATGCCAGGATTTTGCCCCTCAGTATGTAAGGATTTAGCCAATTCATATGCCAGGATTTTACCAATTAAAATGCCAGAATTATGCCAATTAATATGCCAGGATTTTGCCAATTAATATGCAAGATTATGCCAATTAATATGCCAGGATTATGCCCCTCAGTATGCTCGTTATTTACCACCCTCCTCCACCCTTCCCCAGTACTTACCTCCTTGCTGCTGTGTCCCGGTGCTCTGCTCTGCAGGTCGGCGACTGTGAGGGAAGCGTTCTGCGTAACTCCGGTCGCATTTTTTTTTTTAAACAAATTTTATTGAAGCCGTGCGACTGGAGGTGAGCGCACAGAACACTTCACTCACATCCGCGGACCGGCTTAACAGAGGGGAGGGAATTGGAAGTTCTTTTCCTGCCGTGACCTGGGCCTGCCAGGCCCGGGATGACAGTATCGCCCGTCACCCCCTGATGGCAAGCCTGATACCTCTACCTATACAACCAAGCATTCTGCTAGATTTTCCTGCTTCTCTATTACATTGCCTACCTACCTTTAATTCCTCTGAAATTATTACTCCAAAATCCCTTTCCTCAGTTGTTGGCGTTAGGTCTGTACCAAACATTCTATAGTCTGCTTTTGGGTTTTTATGCCCAAGGTGCATACATCTGTATTTATATCAATTTAGATTTTGATTGGAATAAACCGGTTGTCACTATAATTCACTCCTAGTGAATACATTAATATTGTTTTTCATCATAACGTATCATTGTATTGGTGACTCACCTTTAAAATTGATGTGCTGATTAGTTCAGAGCTAGGCATTTTATTCTGCACAAAGTTGTACCTAGCATGTGTACAGAAGCATACAAAGAAGGGAGCTGGGAAAAAAAGAATATCCAGGTAACGAAGATAACAGCTTGTATAACCAATGTGACGATAACACTTCCCTGCACCCAAAGTGCCCCAATATGCCACTGAGCATGTCAAATTAGCCATAACACTCTCTTGAACAAAATATTTAATTTTAATTATTTAAGATAGACTGAAAGTTGGAAAACTAAAATACAGTTTTTAAATAGAGGAATAAGCATCCATTTATTAAAATATTATATTTTATTTTTATATATTTATTTACAATTTTTTTATATTTTTAGGAGAGATTTCAGTCTCCATCTCATCACCTCTGGTCATTTTAACAACTATGCTCCTTGTTAGTTTAATTCTAAGTAATTATTTATAACATTTTGATAAGCAGCTACAGTGGATATAAAAAGTATACACACCCATGTTAAAATGTCAGGTTTCTGTTCTGTAAAAAAATGAGACAAAGATAAATTATTTCAGAACTTTTTCCACCTTTAATGTGACCTATAAACTGTACAACTTAATTGAAAAACAAACTGAAATCTTTTAGATAGAGGGAAGAAAAAATATAAAAATAAAATAATGTGGTTGCATAAGTTTGCACACCCTCTTATAACTGGGGATGTAGCTGTGTTCAGAATTAAGCAATCACGTTCCAAATCATGTTAAATAGGAGTCAGCATACACCTGCCATCATTTAAAGTGCCTCTGATTAACCCCAAATAAAGTTCAGCTGCTCTAGTTGGTCTTTCCTGAAATTTTCTTAGTCGCATCCCACAGCAAAAGCCATGGTCCACAGAGAGCTTCCAAAGCATCAGAGGGATCTCATTGTTAAAAGGTATTAGTCAGGAGAAGGGTACAAAAGAATTTCCAAGGCATTAGATATACCATGGAACACAGTGAAGACAGTCATCATCAAGTGGAGAAAATATGGCACAACAGTGATATTACCAAGAACTGGAGCTCCCTCCAAAATTGATGAAAAGACGAGAAGAAAACTGGTCTGAGAGGCTACCAAGAGGCCTACAGCAACATTAAAGGAGCTACAGAAATATCTGGCAAGTACTGGCTGTGAGGTACATGTGACAACAATCTCCCGTATTCTTCATATGTCTGGGCTATGGGGTAGAGTGGCAAGATGAAAGCCTTTTCTTACGAAGAAAAACATCCAAGCCAGGCTACATTTTGCAAAAACACATCTGAAGTCTCCCAAAAGCATGTGGGAAAAGGTGTTATGGTCTGATGAAACCAAGGTTGAACTTTTTGGCCATAATTCCAAAAGATATGTTTGGCGCAAAAACAACACTGCACATCACCAAAAGAACACCATACCCACAGTGAAGCATGGTGGTGGCAGCATCATGCTTTGGGGCTATTTTTCTTCAGCTGGAACTGGGGCCTTAGTTAAGATACAGGGAATTATGAACAGTTCCAAATACCAGTCAATATTGGCACAAAACCTTCAGGCTTCTGCTAGAAAGCTGAACATGAAGAGGAACTTCATATTTCAGCATGACAACGACCCAAAGCATACATCCAAATCAACAAAGGAATGGAAGAAGATTAAAGTTTTGGAATGGCCCAGCCAGAGCCCAGACCTGAATCCAATTGAAAATCTGTGGGGTGATCTGAAGAGGGCTGTGCACAGGAGATGCCCTCGCAATCTGACAGATTTGGAGTGTTTTTGCAAAGAAGAGTGGGCAAATCTTGCCAAGTCAAAATGTGACATGCTGATAGACTCATACCCAAAAAGACTGAGTGCTGTAATAAAATCAAAAGGAGCTTCAACAAAGTATTAGTTTAAGGGTGTGCACACTTATGCAACCACATTATTTTATTTTTATTTTTTTCCACTACCTAAAAGATTTCAGTTTGTTTTTCAATTGAGTTGTTCAGTTTATAGGTCACATTAAAGGTGGAAAAAGTTCTGAAATTATTTATCTTTGTCTCATGTTTTTACAGTACAGAAATCTGACATTTTAACAGGGGTGTGTAGACTTTTTATATCCACTGTATATACTGAACAAAATTATAAACTCAACACTTTTGTTTTTGCCCCTATTTTTCATGAGCTGAACTCAAGATCTGAGACTTTAAAGGTTACATTAAAACCCTAGCTCAAATATTCCTGTCCTTCTCTACTGCCAATCCCATACATGTCTGCCTTTAGTTCAAAATATATCCCATAATACCCAATTTAACCTTGAATTGCATACCACCACCATCTTCATTGTCATTGGTCACATATATTTCCTGCTGCAAGAGCAGACCACTCGCTAGCATCTTTCTGTTAACATATGCCATATGCTGTGCACATTTCTTCAACATTGCAGAATATTTGGAACTTGATAATTAAATGTAACTGTATTTTTTTAATTTTTTTATAATCTTCTCAGGAGCAAGGCATGACCACCACGTACCGTGAACTGAATACTGAATGTTCTGGCTTCAAAACAGTGATATTCTTGTGCACTGACGACAATGGTTTGCTAAATTGGGGGCGCAGTTCGTGTTTGATGTAAAATTTCGATAGATTTTATTTTAGACAACAACAAAATGTACAAGTTTTTTGTCATTTCCAACAGTCCAGTGGGATTTTTATTATAAAGGTTTATTTTTTCATTTACTTTTTAGGATGTAGAGTAATAAATATTATCATGACATCACTGTTTCCTTACTCTGGTCCTATTTCTTTTTTTGATCTGTGTACCTGTTTTCGATATATCACAGATGTTATCTACAAATTGTCAATATACTGTAAAGGGACACCTTGGGGGAAAAAATAGTTTTTGCAATTAAAAAAACAGTTAATAGAAGGACTTGTCTGGAATAGAATCATAGTACACACTTATTCGATATATTTCTGCTTGCACAAAGTGAAAATTTGGGAAGCTGACAATAAATGACATTGAGGATAAATCATATAAAAGTTTGCAGTTGTTAATAGAAACTTGCCAGTTGCCATCTTTATAAGTGTGAGAGGCATAGTCTATTGTTGTGTGTATATGCTATACTAACAGTAAGCATCATATTATATATCTATAGTGTGTAGTGCTTGCGACAAATCTTATTGTACCAGCTTTTTTCTTTTTCCTGCTACAAGAACATGATCGCTTCCAACTAGAAAGTGTTCTGTGGAGAATAGACAAGTGAACTGCAAACATTAGGCATTAAGAGTAGAGTATTTATTCATGCAAAAAGGACTTGCAGAGAATTGACAAGGGAATTTCAAACGTAAGGCCAAGGTAGCCAAGTTTGAACTATAGCTCAATTTAAAAATGTTTCTAACTTGGCTACTTTGGCATTAAGTTTGACATTCCCTTGCCAGCTCCCTGCAACACTCATGAATAAAGCCCACAGAATATGTAGAGATGGTGAAATAAATTCAGAGCAAAATAAGGTAGATTCAGCCATTTTATCACTGTAAACGGAAACTAGGTCAGGAACAGATGAATTGCTGAAACCTCACAGTGTGTGTAACCAAAGTCATATGATCTGTAATAAGTTATAAGGATCATTTATTTATGTCAAATACATACTTTACAGATACAAGTCACCTATTAATCTAATAAGGCAATCATACACATGTTTTAAATTTACAGAAAAAAAAAGAGTAGTAGTTTTCAATAATATTAAAACTGGCTGAACAAACCAATAAAATGTTTTCTTAACCAACCTTTAATTTAGTTGAAAGTGTACTCTAAGTGTACTCTAAGTGTACTCTAAGTGTACTCTAAGTGTAGTCTAAGTGTAGACTAAGTGTAGACTAAGTGTAGACTAAGTGTAGACTAAGTGTACTCTAAGTGTACTCTAAGTGTAGACTAAGTGTACTCTAAGTGTACTCTAAGTGTACTCTAAGTGTAGACTAAGTGTACTCTAAGTGTAGTCTAAGTGTACTCTAAGTGTAGACTAAGTGTACTCTAAGTGTACTCTAAGTGTACTCTAAGTGTAGACTAAGTGTACTCTAAGTGTAGACTAAGTGTACTCTAAGTGTACTCTAAGTGTACTCTAAGTGTAGACTAAGTGTACTCTAAGTGTACTCTAAGTGTACTCTAAGTGTAGACTAAGTGTACTCTAAGTGTACTCTAAGTGTACTCTAAGTGTAGACTAAGTGTACTCTAAGTGTACTCTAAGTGTACTCTAAGTGTAGACTAAGTGTACTCTAAGTGTAGACTAAGTGTACTCTAAGTGTACTCTAAGTGTACTCTAAGTGTACTCTAAGTGTAGACTAAGTGTACTCTAAGTGTACTCTAAGTGTAGACTAAGTGTACTCTAAGTGTACTCTAAGTGTACTCTAAGTGTACTCTAAGTGTAGACTAAGTGTACTCTAAGTGTACTCTAAGTGTAGACTAAGTGTACTCTAAGTGTACTCTAAGTGTACTCTAAGTGTAGACTAAGTGTACTCTAAGTGTACTCTAAGTGTAGACTAAGTGTACTCTAAGTGTACTCTAAGTGTACTCTAAGTGTACTCTAAGTGTAGACTAAGTGTACTCTAAGTGTACTCTAAGTGTAGACTAAGTGTACTCTAAATGTACTCTAAGTGTAGACTAAGTGTACTCTAAGTGTAGACTAAGTGTACTCTAAGTGTACTCTAAGTGTAGACTAAGTGTACTCTAAGTGTACTCTAAGTGTAGACTAAGTGTACTCTAAGTGTACTCTAAGTGTAGACTAAGTGTAGTCTAAGTGTACTCTAAGTGTACTCTAAGTGTAGACTAAGTGTAGTCTAAGTGTACTCTAAGTGTACTCTAAGTGTAGACTAAGTGTAGTCTAAGTGTACTCTAAGTGTACTCTAAGTGTAGACTAAGTGTAGTCTAAGTGTACTCTAAGTGTACTCTAAGTGTAGACTAAGTGTACTCTAAGTGTACTCTAAGTGTAGACTAAGTGTAGTCTAAGTGTGCTAATGAATGATCATTGGATTTCTGAGTCTAAGAGTGATATCAATGTTTATTGGCAATAATACTAATACACAGCTCCCAAAATGCTCTACAGATAACAAAATGAATAAACCATATTATGCTAATAAATTTATATTAAATATGGAGAGTACCACTTTTGGTTAAAACTATGGAAACCTTGAATCAAAGGCACTGTTCATGTTGTTAGTAGAATTTGTGGTTTAAATTGTAAGTGGTCCATTTCTTTGTATGGTAAAGTAAGCACCACTTTATCTGCCAAATATGATGGTTAGTTTAACATGGTTTATTGGTTGTCAGTTTCTGTGTGTGGATAAAACGTGTGCTGCAGATTCATGTAGTTTCATGCAAAAAACATGGTTGCCAGCATTCTTAGATTTGGCATCTTAGTCCCATTTTTGGGGTACTGTTACATCAAATTTGGAGGCTATCTTGGCTTGCTTGCCTTCATATATGTTCCAAGGATGCAAAGGAGTAGAGAGAAAATGGGTGGGGCTATCTGGTGCCTTGTGAGATTGCACAATGACAATGCTATCTGTGCATACTGCAAATCAGTACTGTGCTTAGGGAGCATTTTAACATTGAGCATAGCATGCATTCCAACCGTCACCCTTAGCACGGGAGAATCCTTATTTTGGGAGGCAATCCTGCTGAGCTCTATCTCCCTCACACTTTTCAGATGGAAAATGGAAATCTCTGGTGTCTGGAACCCTGGAGATTGGCTACTGCATATTTACAAAAATGTTTACAGTTATTAAAGTTAATAGACAAAGAATAAATTCATAGGATTGTAGACAGAAAGACAAAAAGGCTCCCTCGACTGTCCCGGCACAATCAGGACTGTTGGCAATTAGGGTGTTGTGTTTAAACTATCTGAGATATAAGACTATGAGACATACATAGTTTAAATGGAGAAGAAATAGCTTCAGACTCCTGGTACATGTCAGTCTAGAGTTCACACAGCGTCCTCTTTTGGCTGTGCCACCATCACCACACAGAACCCTGTTGGCAGATATTATAACTCTGGTTTCAATATATCTGATAATTATAGATAATTATACAGCAAATCGAAGAAACATAAAGGAAAAATTAATAATGCTGAGTCATAGCTTTACAGTGTGATTAATGCTGCACTAAACATGTTTTAAGCTTTTGCTACTTTAATAGAAGAGTCACTTCACCTGTGTAAATACAGTATATATCTTCACAGATACACAGCAGGATTACACTTAGCTCAGCTTCTTAGCAGAATCAATAAAATGTGAACTGCTGTAATGTATTTAAGAAATATAATGACAGATAAATATATAATTTTAATAAAATGATCTCCTGGATATATTTCGTAAAAATGAATAATCATATGTACATATACATAAAATACCAACAGAAATAATAACTAAATAAAACATAAAAATTAAGTGTCAAATAAATTGTATTTGTAAACTATACCAACTATACTGCACTTCGGTTAGATGCGATTCTAAATGGTGACTACACAAACGTTATATATATATATATATATATATATATATATATATATATATATATATATATATATATATACACAAACATAAATTAAATAAAAAATGGAATTTCCAAAACAAAGTATGTTATTATCTGTGGCCCAGTTGCCTAAAGCAATGGTTTCAGTTCCGCTCTGTCAACCTTCATCAAGCAGACATAGTGGAGTAAGTACACAAAAGATTCTCTTCCGGTGAATATTAAATAGCCGAATATAAATTACTGTGCAGCCCCAAACAGGGGCAGTCACTCGGGACACTCTTCATGCACAAACTAATTTGCAAAACTGCATAGCCGGCACAGCACCAAGGCAGATCAGCTGCACATGGCCATGCTCCCAGGGCAAAAATATTTAATTTAACCTTATAAGGGGAAGATCAGAGTAAAAAACCATATGGCATATAGAGTGTAAAAAGGCATATTTGGACTCATAGAAACATAGAATGTGTCAGCAGATAAGAACCATTCAGTCCATCTAGTCTGCCCAATTTTCAAAATACTTTGTTATGTTAGTCCCCAGTTCCCTACCTTATATCTAGGATAGCCTTGTGCACATGTTTAAAATCCTTTACTGTGTTTACCTCTACCACTTCCGCTGGAAGGCTATTCCATACATCCACTACCCTCTCAGTAAAGTTATACAGCCTGACATTACTTTTAAATCGTTGGTCCTCTAATTTAGGACTATGTCCTCTAGTTGTGGTCGTTTTTCTTCTTTTGCATTAATAAGCCTTATTCGATCATGTATTAATAAGCCTTATTTGATCATCACCTGGGCAGTACAGTAGGTTAATTCAGACTTAATACATCTTACCTCGAAGGGAATATCTGGGCTCCACTGTGGCTGATGAATACAAGTGGGTACTCACGTTCTCTGCCTACTTGATTTAGTTGACCTACAGTTATACTGAAATGCGTTATGTGGGGCAAGAAGCTGGAGTCAATTGAACTGCTCCATAGGTGGCCCTGGCCAGGTTGTTTTTTATAAGTGAGTTTTCTTTCATTTCCCTCAATTTATATTGTGGATAAGGGTGTATCTATTTCATTTTGCACAATTATATCAATAGTTGCAATTTAATTGGAATTTTTATTTATTATAAATATATATTTGTCCATGAACAAATACATTATTTATATTACCCATCAGTGCAGACAAGGATTTATGCTTTTATTCCTTTGTGTAAGAATATTACTTTTTAATGAATATACTGTATTTTCTTCTATTTTATATGTGTTTATATACAGTGGATATAAAAAGTCTACACACCCCTGTTAAAATGTTAGGTTTCTGTGCTGTAAAAAAATGAGACAAAGATAAATCATTTCAAAACTTTTTCCACCTTTAATGTGACCTATAAACTGTACAACTCAATTGAAAAACTGGGGATGTAGCTGTGTTCAGAATTAAGCAATCACATTCCAAATCATGTTAAATAGGAGTCAGCATACACCTGCCATCATTTAAAATTTCTTTCCCTCTTTATCACCAGATCTTTATGTTATTGATTTGAGAGTTTGGTACTCAAGGTATACATTATTTAAACATAAAAGTCTAGGGACTCCTTAAAGGATATGATGGTGAGCTGATGTGTGTTTACATCTGTTTGTTTGGCTTGGTAAAGGTTTTTTTCCATTTTTTAATTAGATTGATTTTCATTATTAGATTGATTTTATTATGCCTTACACTTGTTTGATTCTAAAGCTTTTAAATTCTATCACCAGCTTTATGACCAGCATTGACTTGCTCAATCACCATTGCTTTAAGCTTCTTAGGGTCTATATTATGCTATGACTTCCCAGTGTTGTTGCTCTTAAAGCAAGAT
Source organism: Pelodytes ibericus (assembly GCA_036172795.1). Classification (NCBI taxonomy): domain Eukaryota; kingdom Metazoa; phylum Chordata; class Amphibia; order Anura; family Pelodytidae; genus Pelodytes; species Pelodytes ibericus. The sequence continues at coordinate 41,191,339 of CM069861.1, forward strand.
TGATTCTTAATCTTTGATGTTTTCCTACAAATCATATATAGATATTTTTAAAGAACTGGTCGTACAAGACTTTTTGAACCTTGACACTGAGGGTAGTGAGGATAATTGAACTAAGTATAAAATATTGACACTTAGAGACGCCAATCAGATGGATACCTGGTGATCAATTTGGCGGAAAAGTTTGGAGGTATGGCGATTCACAGTTTGGAAGATTATATAGAGGAACCCATGCGACTCCTTTCTGATGCAAACTTTTAAAAAAATATTAAGTTTGAACCAAACCTCACTCTCCAGGTACAACTACAACCTCTATTTAATTGAGTATTATTAACTAAGTTTGAGTAAGGTGGAATATGGATTTTGATAGAATATCCACAGGTTGTGGTCTTTTCCCACTTGCCAAAGATCCATAAGTGCCTCTCAAAGCCCCCGTGCATTCAATTATATTAGGAATTGATTCATTGAAATCAAATCTGTGCCTTTATTTTGATATTTTTGTCCAACCACTATGCCCTCTTACTTTAAAGATAGCACTACAACGATTGATCAACTAGAAAATAAAGATAATGTGGAGTGGAATGAAGATGTGGCTTGTTACAGCTGACATACAGTCTCTGTACACCTCCATTAAACATGAGGATGATGCAGCAGGCAATAGATCTTGGTTGTATTCTGACTGAATCTGCTATTCATTTGATCAATTAAAGCACCATTCAACTGTAGCGGACTGAGTGGGCCTGTCTCTCCACCATTAACTGCACCAGTCTGAGAGGTTTTGCTTCTCCGCCTTTCACTTTATGCAACTAAGCTTCTCACAGTAGGATCAAATGCCTGCAACACCATCACAGAGGCTGCACTGACCTTGGAAATTAGGGTAGTTCAAGGTTGTAGATCAAAATCCTTATCTACAGGCCAAATGTTACCATCACAGGACTTCAGACAATAATATACCAAAGGGCCAATTTATGCAAATTTGTAGAAATTGTATTACTGATAAATATTTATTTGGTCAGGCTAATAAAATCAAAGGGTATGTGAAAAATATAATCAATGGCGCATTCTGTGCAGTGAAAAAGATGTAGACCATGAACATAACAAATGGAAATTAATAGAACTTATGGGGTTCAGGTCCCAAGTGGTGAGCAATAGAAGTAGGACATTACATTTTCCTTGTTACTAATTAATATTAATAAAGTTGTCAGAAATGAAGTCCACTATAAATCACTTTTGGAAAATTCTGAAAGAGTACCCCATCTTATAGAATCAGTTATCTAACCAGGGACGATCGATTTTTTAGGAAAAAGCAAAGTCTAAAAGAACATGTTAGCACTTCCTGATATATCAAAAGGGCTTACTAGGCAGAAGTCTGCAAGAGAAATCCATTAATAGTGTGACACAGATGTAGAAGTTGAAGCAAATGCAATTGTTGTATTATCTAGAGTTGAGCGGACACCTGGATGTTCGGGTTCGGCAGGTTCGACCGAACTTCGAAAAAATGTCCAGGTCCGTGCTTGAACTTGACACCGAACCCCATTGAAGCCAATGGGGACACAAACTTTTGGCCACTAAAATGCCTCTAAAAAAGTAATGGAAAGGGCTAGAGGGCTGCAAAAGGAAGTAAAATGTGGGTAAGAGTAGGACAAGTGCCCTGCAAGCAATGATTTTAGCTTTGGAAGAACATAAATCTAAATCTAAAGCATGGCTGCCAGGAGGATCAACAGAATTATCCATTTGAGAGAGGGTTGGAGTGCAGGGTATTCTCTTTCAGTTTATACTAAGTGACCCATAGGTTGAGGAGGCGGTGACCATGGCAGTGTAGGTGGAAGCGGCGCTGGAGGAGGAGGGGGAGGAGGAGGAGGTAGCCAACACTGTTTTTTATTTGTATTTTTGTTTATTGGACTGAAAAAAATGCACGGCAAGACGTAAATGTACTATTTAGCACAACAATTAGAATTTTTCAAAGTGCGCTGTAAGCAAAGTATTGGACTGTTCTATTTGACTCTCAGATATGAAGTGCAGGCCGTAAATGTACTATTTAGCACAACAATTATAATTTTTCACAGTGCGCTGTAAGCACAGTATTGGACTGTTCTATTTGACTCTCAGATATGAAGTGCACCGCAAGACGCAAATGTACTATTTAGCACCCAAAACAATTAGAATTTTTCAAAGTGCTCTGTAAGCACAGTATTTGACGGTTCTATTTGACTCTCAGATATGAAGTGCAGACCGTAAATGTACTATTTAGCACAACAATTAGAATTTTTCAAAGTGCGCTGTAAGCACAGTACTGGACTGTTCTATTTGACTCTCAGATAGGAAGTGCACTGCAAGATGCAAATGTACTATTTACCACCCAAAACTATTAGAATTTTTATTTGACGGTTATATTTGACTCTCAGATATGAAGTGCAGGATGCAAATGTAATATTTAACACCAACAAATAGCAGTATTTAAAAATGCCTAGATGTTGCCCACTGAGCTAACAGAACAGGATTAAAGTCATGTGCCTGGCACACATGCAGTTGCAAGTGCACTGCACTCTCTGTGGCACTGGGCTCAGGGCAGGGTACAAATATGTAGTATAGCCACTGTAATTTGAATAATCGCTGTAGTTTGAATGATCGCTGTAGTTTGCAGATTCAACACCAGAATTGTTTTTAATCTGTCCCTCACAGCTGCAGCATCTTTTCCCTACACTAAGAAGAGCTCATGTGATGTGTGTGTACGTGACTCCAGCTTATACCGTATTTGCTTGATTATAAGATGACCCTGATTATAAGATGACCCCCCAAACTTTGTATATTCCTTTAGGAAAAAAACGAAAAGCCTGAAAATAAGACTACCCTATAGGAAAAAAAAGTTTAACTTGTATATATGTAAATTGTTTTTTAATATTTAATAAAAAATATTGATATTATACAAATTAATTTCTTGTTTTTATTTCCTTTTATGTGCCAATGCGGCCTCTCTCCCCCTCCCCCAGCTGTCTCCCCCCCCCCAGAGCTGTCTCTCTCTCCCTCCCCCCCAAACTTCTCTCTCTCTCCACCTCCCTCGTCTCTTCCCCCTCCCTTTTTCTGTCTTAGCCCCTCCCCTTGTCTCTCTCTATCCCCCCTTGTCTCTCTTCCCCCTCCCTCCCCTTGTCTGTGTCTCCCCCTCCCTCCCCTTGTGTGTGTGTGTCTCCCCCCTCCCTCCCCTTGTCTATGTGTGTCTCCCCCCCTCCCTCCCCTTGTCTATGTGTGTCTCCCCCCTCCCTCCCCTTATCTGTGTGTCTCCCCCTCCCTCCCTCAACTGTGTGTGTCTCTCCCTTCCTCCCCTTGTCTGTGTGTGTCTCCCCCCTCCCCCCCTTGTCTGTGTGTCTCCTCCCTCCCCCTTTCTCTATGTGTCCCCCCCCCCTCCCTCCCCCTCACCTTGTTTCTTTCCCTGGTGGCTAGTGGGGGCAGCCGGGGGATGTCTGCACGATAAGTGCAGACATCTTCCATGCTGCCCGACACCTCCGTCTATTATGATGGACAGCTGGTGCGTCATAATAGACGGAAGTGTCGGGCAGTGTGGAGGATGTCTGCACGTATCGTGCAGACATCCCCCAGCTGCCCGATTCTCCTGGTGGCTACGGGGCAGCGGAGGATGTCTGCGTGATGAGCGCAGACCTACCCTGCTGCCGCCCGGCACGACCGCCGGGACTTTTATGATGAAGCCGGAAGGACCCGGCTTCATCATAGAAGTCCCGGCAGTCGTGCCGGGCGCCAGCAGGGGAGGTCTTCGCTCATCGTTCAGACATTCCCCTGCTGTTAGAGAGGGGGGTCCGGGTCCCTTGCAGCTCTGCGGGGGACCTGGATCCCAGTCTTATAGTCTGACCTCTATTTGAGGTCAGATTATAAGATGACCTTGAATGTAAGATGAGGGGTATTTTTCAGAATAAAAAATTTTTTTCTGAAAAAAACCTCGTCTTATGCTGCACTGGCCAATCACAGCCATGCCATTAGTAGGCATGGCTGTGATGGCTTCTAACTGCAAACGAGTCAAACGCTTGTTGATTGACTGCCCTGCAGCCTTTCAAAACGCGCCATTAAATCGCCGAACCCCGAACTCCAACCATAACATGTAATGGGAGTTATAGGGTCAAGTGATGGGGGCATGTAATGGGGTGATAGGGGCATGTAATGGGGGTGATGGTGGCATGTGATGGGACATGTAATGGGGTTGATGGTGGCATAGAATGGGGGTGATGGGGGCAAAGAATGAGGTGATGGGGGATTGTAATGGGGTGATGGGGGCATGTGGCTGACAGTGTCAGCCAATCAGAGCAGTCAGTCAGATCTATTAGGGTATATCAATCACACACTATATCTCTCTCATGGTGTTGGAAGAAACCTTTATTTTAAATATGATTATAAGAGAAGACTTACTTATAATCCACTTTAGAAATGATTTATAAAAAGAAGGTAATCAGCCTGCACAATTAAAAGTAAACGTGAAGCCTGTTTGCACATATCACATATTTTGAAAAGCACATGCTATTTTATCCTCAAACTAGAACTACTGTATTTTTCTTCCTGGAGTTCCTGTCCAATTTAAGACTCTGATTAAAATATTGTTTTATGTCACCAAATTAAATATTTAAAAAAACACCAAAGAAAGCAAAAATATAACAAGATTGGTAGTTCATACATTTCAAGTTAGTGTATATGCATTTCTATTAATGCCCATGATTTCAAGATGTCATGCTTTATAGTATAACTAATTTTTGAAAGTCACATTCCAGTTCTATTGCACGTCTTGCATAGTGTCAATAAGAACTGAATTCCCTCAATGTGCTGTCAGGACCCGAAGATAACCACTCAATCACACAACATTTGTATTTATTTTTGTGTTATGAAACACCACTTTACAAGTAAATATTTTATGACTTTAGAAATTGTATCTATTGTAAAACTGGAAATCCCATGTAAATATATTTCATGTGAGAGTACAGAAAGCTTTGAAGAGGAGATAACACATATTAATTCACCTGTTATCATTTCCCAGATAAACTAATATTTTATTCACTGCCTTAACAGCATATACACTATTCAAAGACACAAGGGTCAACTCAGGTAGCTTCTCCGACTTTGGATGACCATGAACTTTGGTAGCTCTGATGTGACTCTGAATACGTCCACAATTTGGACATCATATTGGATGGATATTTCCCAACATCAAAATCATAAAATAATTTTTTATTGAAATTGAAAAATGCTTATATTAAAGTATATATACTATTACAATTTATACATTTAACATCTTAAAATTGTATATGAATATTTTTGTGTTTAAAATATGTTTGCTTTAATTATTCTACACTTTTCTATTCAATTCTCAAACTAAAATGTTGAGATTTCATATGTGAAAATTGAGTGTTTCCCAAATTAAGAGCATGTTCAGGGGTGATATGCGCAAATGGGGAGCCAAAAATGTATCGTTTTCATAGTAAAATAGTCCTATGCCGAATGCTTCCGATGCTTCGGTTTATGAACTGTCTGAACAGCTGATTCAGACCTGCGTTTCCAGAATTTGTTGATTTCTAAAATTCAGCTAACATGCTCGATCTGAATCCATCTCAGGTCCAAATAGGACTCTAGTGAGTCAACCCTTAGGGCTCTGAACAGACATAATGATTTTACTATAGATGTTTAATATTTCTTGCTAAAATTAACACTTTTTTTGTAAACTCTCTATTTTATATAAAGTAAATTAATTGTTCAACATGCTGCCTAAATATGGCTATAATTATCACTCTCACATGAAATGCACACCCAAACCTATGAAACAGGTGGACATAATTAAGCAACCTTTAATTTATGGATTAAATATTTTATATAATACCCATTTGCCAAAAATTACAAGCTGGATTTAAAAACTATAACTACAAAAATCTATTATGTTATTATGTTACTATTATAAGCTAAATAAATAAATAACCAATAATGCTGGACTTTGTTCCTTAACAGTGACGAGCAGATGATTTTCACTGTGAAATTGGACAGTTTTTGATTATCTTTCCTAGCTTAAAACCTAGCTGATCTTCAAACAGATGTTGTACTGCATGAGATACCTTGGGTTTCTAACTTTGTTACTGTTATATCAGCTGATATCTGGCTTTATTTTTAAATGCCTTTCATAACGTCTGTATCATAAGGCACATCACAGGCTTTCACATCTATTGAATTTCCTTGCGTAAGGCCACTAATAATGAACAAGGTTTCCCTTTGCTTTTCTTCCCAAAAGCGTTTGAACTTAAGAGAAAAAATGAGCGACTGAAAACAAAGATTTCGTCAGCAAAACTATATAATTTACTGAAACTCTTGACCTTTCAGGCAAGGGAACTAATAGGGGTAACAGGTAGTTCCAAAGGGCACATGGTGTTACTTGTAGCAGAATGAAATGTTATTTTGTTAAAACACTCAATACCTCCTTATTACTTTAAAGGGACTCAGTCAACCTAAATAATGCTTAGAATGTGGATGAAAAATGATGTGTACATTGCATTAGTAAAATTGCATGCAAATGCATTAAATAATAGAAATACATGTATTAAATGTGTTTGTGGTGTCTACTGCTTATGACATCATCTGTGGTTTGAAATGCAAATAAACTAATTGTCAAAAGGAAATGTGTAATTTGCATATAAAGCCACAAGGTGATATCATGAGCAAGGGACACCACAGACATATATAAAACATCGATTTTTTCTTATTTCATGCATTTGCTAATATTTTTTATTCTCCGCATTCTTTTTATACAAAATGTTTAGGTTGACAGAGTCCATGTAAACCACACATAACCTTCAGTTATTCTGGTTTTTGTAGTGCTTTTGCATATTAGTCATATTGTATAATTTTAAATATAGATGGTGTATGTTAAACTGGTGATGTTTTTGAGTTAAACCATCGTTTATTGATAATCAGTCTCCATTACCGTGGTATACTTGACACAGCAAAGAATAGATAAGAGAGAAAAATCATGAACACTAAGTGCGGCTACACTAATATTTTAGAAGGCTAAAACCCTGCAGCCTAAAAAAATACTACAAGCTTAGAAAGCATTCTATTCACCATGCATCTCTTCATTTTGCCAAACTAAGGGCACTATTCACTGAAACTGACCTACAAGTGGACTTCAAACATCAGGTGTATATAGCATATGTATCTGATTTCCCTCCCCATACTTTTTAACGCTTCTTGAACTCATGTGTATAAACAGTATAGAATGTTTGAATTGCCTTCAGAGGGATTACTTATTGTGTGCTCACAGATCTGTGTTGCCATCACCCATTCAATGGGAACTGTTGCCCACAGTGGTATTTCTCCGGACATAAGATAACCCAGTTTATTCACAGCATATTTTTTTTTTTTTATTATTAATTTAATTCTCCAACTTGCCTCTCTTTCCATCTTCGCTATTAATGCTTGATTTTACTATTTCCCTTATCACTTTTATTGAACAGACTTGAAAGGTCACCATACTTGAATGACTAGCTCGTATCTCCAAACGCACTTGTGTTGTTAAGGTCCTCAGGTGGGCTTTCTCTAAAGATGGCCTATGCTTAGCATCTTTTAAGGTTAGAGAAAATACCACAGAATAATTTTCATACAATATATCTGTGAGGCACATTTTGAGTCATCTTGGCCACATCATGAGTAACAATTAAGAGAAAGATTGCCATAATTAAAATAAATTATCAACAAGAAAAAATGTCACATTAATTTCCCTTGGAAATAATTAGCTTCTTGCAGAACCTCTGCCATTTCTGTAGATTTTGCCAATATTAGAATTTGTAAGAAATAATATGCATATATGGAAACTCTTATTATATCCTATATTTTCATATCTGCATTCTCTCTGTTTTCATACATCAATGAAGAATATTTTAAAAAATAGAACGTTATGTGAAAAATGTTAAATATAAGACGTGATAAATGCACATTTGTGATGAAAAAAGAGCACAATGTTATATAGGAAAAAGTAGCAACATACTAACCAAACAGTTTATTAGGATGAATTCATAGGTGTATAGCAGAAACTAATGATTCCATTTTCCCTAGCTTTCATAATGCACAGATGCCTCTCAGCAAATTCTCAAGCACAGCTGTTCTGTGGCTACATTGTGTGGTCAAGATGGCATCAGAATTAACTAAACACAACATCTTTAAAAGCCTGTCTGCTGTAGACAAAACTGGCACAGTGTTACCACTCCACATAATTGTTCTCATTCTGTTCAAAGTTATTGTTTAGGGATCTACTTGTGCAGGTAGCACATTTAGATAATTAGCTATAGCCATGGGCATGGAGGGAGGTAGATAACAGCAGATAAAAATGTGCACAAAAGAAACAATGCTGACATACATTTAAAACAAGATTAACAGTTAACAGGATTCATGTGTCCAAAAATATCTCTGATTAATACGGTATTATGTATAGTAAAGAAAAAACACATATGTCTTATCAGACATTTACTGCATATATGCTTATTGTTGCTGCTACAACACCAGTCCTGCGAATTCCCCATGCCTCCTACTTGTATTACATCACACCACACCAAGCCTGCTGAAACCATGCCCCTGCATTCCAAGCACATGAGATAGCGAAGTTTAACAGAGTTGATTGCATATTAATGGCTAATGACAGCCTTTTTCCAAGGGGAAATGCATCAAAACTGCTTACTATGTACTCCATCTTACTGATATCACTGACTTTATGGGCCCTGTGACATTATTTTCAATGTAAAACTAGGAGATCTGCGGTATTTTTAAGTTAAAATAAGTGCATTTGCATATATTAAAAACATGCACTACCATGATTCGTTTTTATTATAATCATAATTTTATAATATTCACTCTAGATTACTTTGAAAAAGTCTGAGAGTCGTTATATAGTATATAGTATGTCCGTCCTGGAGTAGAAGATTTTCACTTAAGTTGATAAACCCAGCCCATTGCACTAGGAAAAAATTCAAATATTGGGCTAACATTTTAATATGTAATTTATTTAAGGATTACTACCTCTTTAAGAGAAAATCATAGTCATAAATTATTATTTCTATACATAGAGTTTTTAGCAGGTGGATATATTATGATCAAGATTTCCTGACTTTATACTTAGATTACTAACTAAATAAATGTACAATGCAGGTTCAGTTGTTGCCTTCTGCCCTCTGAGAATGCTGGGTAGCTTTGTATATATTAGGGATTATAAGATGATCGTCCATAACATTATGACTGACAAGTGGCATGCGCGGCAGTGTGATGCTTTGGGAAGTGTTCTCCTGGGAAACACTGGGTCCTGCCATCCATGTGAATGTTACTTTGACATAGATACCACCTACCAAAGCATTGTTGGAGACCATGTACACCATTTCATGAAAACGGTACTCCCTAATAGCATTGGCTTCTTTCAGCAGGATAATGTGCCCTGCCACAAAGCAAAGGTTGTTCAGCAATGGTTTGAGGAACAAAAAAATTAGTTCAAGGTGTTGACTTAGCCTCCAACTCCAAAAGGTGATCTATTAAATTTTAGGCAGGTGGTCACAATGCTATGGCTAAGCGGTATATTTTGTGCATCTGGTTATGATGGATAATCAATGCACTATGCAAGTTACCATATATTTCTATGGGAACCCTTTAAATGATTCAGAAGAAGAGGCTAAGAAGCTAAACTTGTTGACAATGTCCTACAGAGGAGCTTCCAAACAGTGGCCAATAAATCATGAACACCTAGCACTTTATTCAGGAAAGAAAGGATTGCATGCAATTTAGAAGGGAACTTCAAACGTAAGGTGAAACCAGCCAAGTTGGAAAAAATAATTGAATGGGAAAAAAATCCAACTTGGCTAGTTTGCCCTTAAGTTTTAAAATACCTTCTCAATGCTCTCTTCTCTTTCATTAAGCCTTTATCACTGAATATGTTTTATTCACTAGACAGATATTAATGTTGCAAATTTATATATATATATATATATATATATATATATATATATATATATATATATATATATATATATATATATATATATATATATTACAATGCCTATCATCACCTACACTGGGAAACAGCAATAATATAGAGTTTTAGAAAACTGTCAATTTGGATTAAGTAAACCTCACATGATAATTTTGTGGAAAAACCCAATAATTGGCACCTTTATTATTATACTGTACTATTTATAAACTGCTGTTGTGCAAATTTGTAGAAGAGTCACAAAAAAAGGTGACATATAGAAAAATGTTTTAAAAAGTGAAAGATAATACTGGTCCTGCTTATTAGAACTAATGATGTTAAGCTGTTAGAAATAATCAAGCCAGACTCTGCAGTTGAACTTTGCAGATTGCCTTGTCACTTTATACCATGCTTAGCTAAAAGAAAATTTCCTCAAATGATGGTCCAAACAAGTGAGATTGGAAGAAAGAGCAATGGGACAAATGAAGACAAACATCCATGCAGCAACTGAATTTTTGCTCATTACGCTGTGGTTTATCTATGTAAAATGGAACACCTCGGAGCTCAATTGAGAGACCCTTTGTTATTTTATAGACAAGACATTATTAAACCATTTATCTTATACTTCCTCTCACGTAATCCTCATTATATTTACAACATGAAAGCTGCATTTAGATCGTTTGCTAGGTTTGTGTATTGTGAATATTTACATTCTAACCAGTGTTATTTATACAATTAATAATCAAGCAGTACATGTGACACAAGTTTGTACAGTATAAGAATGGAACGTTTACAAATAATATAAGGATGGTGGCCAAAAGCTGACAGTCTAAAATTGCATGAACTTTTATATAAAATCTCTAGTAAAAATACAAAAGTTATTTTTTAAGTGCAGTAGGTTGAAAGGTATTTTTGTTGGCTGCGAAATATACACACCACTAACTCAGAAGGATAGTCTCTTCTACATAGGAAGGTTGACATAGATTATTGATAAACAAAAAGTCTGATTTTTTTTCACACACCAGAACATATACACAATTATGTAAAAAAAAATAAAAAAGCAAGGGGAATCTGACAACAGGGAAATCACAGACAATGATTGTAGAAAATAAAACATGATTGGTCCACTGTGCTTGTAGAATTATGAGCAGATTAGGATTTGTTCCTGGAGGATTCTCATTATTACCTTTCTAATAAACATAACACATGAACTACACTATAACTGATATTACAACATCATGCATTCACAGTTATTTCATTTGAAGACATGTTAATATATTACCGCTGTTGTTGATGATTCAGTAAGACAGTGTACATTGAGCCCAAGTTAATGTAATGTCAAAGAAAAAAAAGAGTTATCATATCTGGGCAGAGATCTGTATATTTAAACCAAAGAAAATAGTGTTGTATTTGTAAAAAAAAAAAAAAACTAACAATGCTCTTGCAATGGTGAAATAATATGTCATTTATGTTAGTGGTCCTCTTCTGAATGATGACAACTCATATTCTCAGTCAGGTCCATTACCATTGATAAACCTTGTAGCATTAGTCATTCTCACATCATGTAGGTATTGCTTGCAGATTACTGTACCACAATCCTTAGCACTGACAAAGATACGTAAATGCATTTAAGTGGCTTAGAGTGGACCTTTAGTTAACATATCTTCTCCAAGTGGTCTTTCCACTAAAATGTGAGTTGGAGGTGAGTTGAGGTGAGATGAACATTTCATCTCACCATTTTAACTATACATTGTGCAGAGACAATCCTGGTGAGCTTAGTAAACTCATCAGGATTTTCCCTGCACAATATATAGTTAAATTGGCGAGATTAAATGTTCATTTCGCCTGCAAATCACCTCTTAGTGAATATCCTCCTATTGAATGACAAACAAGTAATGTAACCATGAATATGGTGCATCATGAAGCAATGCACTAAATATTATCTTAAAAACCTGTTTCCGACTGTGTCAAGGATTATTGATTGACATCTGTGTCCTAAGTAAAACTAAAAAGAGCAAAATATTCTGAAGGAAGAAAGCTGAAGGCTACAATACACACCACAATTACCCTATCAAAAATATCTAAACAAAACAATATGATAAGACAAGAAGGCATAGAAAATAAATATTAAAACATAAGTTATATAATGCCACAGGGCAAAGTGGTGTTAAGAAGCCAAGTTAGAATATGATTATTCTTTGTTTAGTTTGCTTTTTGAAGTCAGGTATAACCAGTAAGACAATACAAAGATTAAAGAAGAATTTAGACACCTACAGTTCTGTTTTTGGTCACATATAGAGAAAATGCTACACATAATAGGGGGGAAAGAGTTACAGTATTTTAGTTGGAAAAAAAAAAGAAGATTGAACTGTCTCATAGTCCTAGTAAATGTAGGTTAAGTAGGAGAAAAAATGTTTCCAGAATGTCACAGGTAGTTAGATAGGTCTATGAAGGGTACAGAAAAATAAATGGATACCTGTCAGAACAGCACCGAAGCACAACACAGGCAGTTAAGCAGAGAGATGACTGAACACATCTGTATAAGGTTATTTTAAGCAATTTATTGATGATTTGGGGGTATAGGATCCTGTTAAACTATATTAGAAGGTACATATGTCAAGAATACCATGAAACACTTGGCAGCCTGCTAAATCACTTGTTATGAATGCATTACATCTCCTACTCACAACTCCATCCTGAACCTAATGAGAATTATATATAAGAGAAGTTCAGTGGTAGTTCTAACAATGGAAAAAATCAACACAAACATTCCAGGGTCTAGGACACTTCTTCACCGCATTTTCATCGCTGACAGTTCAGCGCGGCAGTTAGAACGCTGAACTGTCAGCAATGAAGTATAACGCGGCCGTTTCACCGCGGCTGCAGCTATGTAAGAGCTGACAGTTCAGTGCTGAACTGTCAGCTCTTACAAATCTAAAAGTAAAACGAAAATAACCCCCCCTAATAAATGATTCCCCCCCCCAATAGTAACACTAAACACTAAACCCCAATACTAACACTAAAATTAACCCCAATACTAAAATTAACCCCCTAAACCCTAATACTAACCCCCGACCCCTAATACTAACCCCGACCCCTAATACTAACCCTAATACTAATCCCCGACACCTAATACTAAAGTTAACCCCCTAAACCCAAATACTAACCCTAATACTAACCTCCGACCCCTAATACTAAAGTTAACCCCCTAAACCCTAATTCTAACCCTAATACTAACCCTAATACTAACCCTGACCCCTAATACTAAAGTTAACCCCCTAAACCCCAATACTAACCCTAATATTAAAGTTAACCCCCTAAACCCCAATACTAACCCTAATACTAACCCTAATACTAACCCCCGACCCCTAATACTAAAATTAACCCCCTAAACCCTAATACTAACCCTAATACTAACCCCGACCCCTAATACTAAAATTAACCCCCTAAACCCTAATACTAACCCTAATACTAAACACCGACCCCTAATAGTAAAATTAACCCCTAACACTAAACACTAAACCTAATTCTAACCCCCTAAACCCTAATTCTAAACCAACTAAAATCGGTAAAATACTTACCTTTAGCGATGAAATGTCCCACGATGAAATCTCCAGCGACGATCTGTCTTGTGCTGTACTGTCGGCGGTGAAGCGGCTGCACGGAAGTAGCTGCGATGAAGTGTCCCATCCCCAACATTCCATTGGTTTCCATGGTCATTTCAAAACTTTAGAATAATTCCTGAACGAGTTAGTAAATGTAAAGGCATTTGTTTGTTTGCCAAGGGACTCCTCTTTATTTCTGGTACAGTTCTAAATTATATGCATATCTTGTGAAATGGCAATGTTATTCTGACTTAATATCATCAGATACAAAACATGTTATATTCAAAACCTGTACATGTTCATTCTATACTTATTATCCTAAATATAGAGATTAAGCATAAAGGTCATTAAGATTTGATGAAACCTGCTTGAAATAGTTTACTTTCAACATTATGGTTTTTTTTAAGGCTTTTTTTAATTATTTGCAACTACTGCATTTGATTTGCACTTGTGTCTGAGGCATATACAATCCTTCTCTTTTTCATGTTACAGAGTAATAATATAGATTGGAAGATTCTGTGTTTTCATTATCTCTGTTATTTTTTTTTTACTTTCTGTTGTTATCTTCTGGCTGCTTAGCTTGGCATTATTCTCTCCGATGTATTGTAACTCTATCAATTGACACTTCTTCTGTTGGCACTAGACTAATAGAATTATACAATTGCAGGTTAAAGTAAGCAAAAAGTACATAACCCTGGCCCAGTAGAGAGATTTTCCCCAGTACATGAGCTTTGTATTTACCAAGAACAGCAGCTGCTAAATGTACATGCCAATCCTACTCCAGCCAAATCTTTACCTGAACAGAAACCAGATGCATAGACAACATTACTCTCATATTTGTGCAGCATGCAAAATAATCCTATTAAAAAAAAAAAAAATAACAAAAAGAAACACATTATAAATAAACCTGTGTTGGTTTAGTTAATATTTACATTTAGGAAAATAGATCAAAAGCCAATTGAGATAACAAAATTAATTAAAAAGGAAAAACATGTTTTTAGAAGCTGATATTATCTTTTAGTTGAGTGTTTTATATAATAACCAATCTTAAGTGAAGTGCAAGGCGTGACAATTATATATTTTTCAAATCCAGCAACACAAGTTTTTTAAAAGGTGCGTGCTTCACCTATAATAGTATTGTATCAATTTTATAAAAGGTATCACTGCCAACAGCCAATGTGTGTTTCCCAGAGACCAATAACTCAGTCTTTTGTGTATACAGCATTAGAACAATATTGATGCCACTGGTATGCGATATGCTTTAAACTCAGATATTAATCCGGATCATTTTATATGATGTTAATGCTGCTAAGGTCTATTTTTTATCCTAATATGTTAGGCATCTGTAAACATAAATTAAGTTTACATCTGTGTATTCAACAGCCCAGGAAATAGAATTTACTTTGATTATCAGGGTCTGATGATATATTACAGGACTCTAACCCCCTCCCCTGAAACATAATGAACAACTATGATCTACAATAATGCCCAAAAGTTTGGGGTCATTCAGAAATGTCCTTGTTTTTGAAAGAAAAGCAAATTGTGTCCATTAAAATATCAAATGAATCAGAAATACAGTGTAGACATGTGTAATGTTACAAATGACTATTGTACCTGGCAAATGATGATTTTAATGGTATATATAAATATATATAATATACAACTGAAAACTGTTGTGCTGATTAAAGAACCAATAAAACGGACCTTTTTAACCTTGTCAATGTCTTGACTGTATTTCCTTTTCATTTTGCAACTCATTTTATGTATGTTTTCATGGAAACTATAAAACAAAAGCTACAAAATAGCCAGCCAATCAGTGAGAGGCAGTCTGTGACATGATGGTAAATGTTCTAATCAAAAAGAGTAAAGGAGTTAAAATATGTGCTACTACATTTTTTTCAAAAACAACTGAACCATTTTAGAAAATGTCAACCCATGATAATGATGGATATTGTATGCTTTAATGGCTAGTCTAATTTTAGACAACTGGTCAGTTTTAACAAATGTATTCCCCACATATATTCTTTATTATTTCTATTTGATTAAAAGGATGATGGAAGTGTTGCTTATGAAGTTGATGTACCTTATAGAACATGCACAACATAATACACAACTGTGTGTCAATTAACTGTATTCAACACCATTTATTAAGTTTAAACATCCTGTTTAGAGCAAATCTAAGATTATTTAATAGGATAAAGTATAACTTTATTAAATGTTGTATGCATTCTTTGAAATCAAGGAAGAAATGTGGCCAGAAGACTATATATATTTTTTCAATTATAAACGTACAATACTTGACATAAAATATTAGCTTATAAATGAAATAGTTAATATCACAGTAATATCTTCTGTAACTAATAATAAACCATATTTCAGTGCACAGAAATATTCATTCTATTGCATTAAAAATGAACAAGTATTAAAAATAATACAAACTTACTGCATCCATAGAAATAGACCTACCAACAGCACACTGAATCTAAATTTAGCCTGAGTTCTCTTAGCAACCATAAACGGATGTCTTATAAAAATAACAACAATTATATTAAAATAGCTATTTTATCTGGATAGCTACCACAAATGAATCATAAAATCCAACATACCAACTGAATAGTGTTGATCTATTTAACATTCTTATAATTATTTTAATAGGATAAAACGAGCACTTTAAGTAAGATCAAATAAATACAAATCTACCGTATTAGATAATTATCTAAATAATCCTTGTCATCCTGATTAGCTACTGTTTACCGCATAAGTCAACAATATACTTATTTTACTGTATTATTTTCCTATCTCAACCTTATATCTTTTGCATGATGATAACCATCATGATACATAGATGAATACATTATCCAGATTTATGTTATAGCATTATAGAGCATTTGTCGTGAACAGTTCATGAAGTCAGCATGTTTGCTGAATTCTGATTGGCCTTCGCCTCATTCTAATCTCCTTGACTATCTTTTGATTAATCTGAGACATCAATTAAACATTTCTATATGCAGATCTTCAGATTTACAAATAATATGTTATAATTTAAAGAAATGCTTAAAGACAGTCAGCAGTGCCCACTTGAATCTCTGCATGATTATAAAAGGATAATTATGTGCAGTAACCTATTTATGAAAAGGAAACAGTGTGCTTCTTTCAGAGTCTATCAATTGCTTTAGTAAAGATTTGAAAAGCATGGCCTACTTTATATGCAGATCACCATCCCAGTTGCATAAGGATTTACAATAGACAAAAACAAAACTGTTTTGTTGTAAATAATGGTTGTTTGTTTAATTCACACAATTATGCAGGCATAAAAAAAAATGTTTACTGACTACTTAGGATGTAGATATTACTCCATGATGATCAATGATTGTTCTATTTTCTTAAAAGCTGTATGTACAATAAGGATATCTCTAGAAAACGTGTGTCAAGGAGTCAACATCATTGGACCTGGTTCAATATTCACTCATATAAAATGCAATCTATATTAGTAGTATAGAAAGAAAATGTTAAAAGCTACTTAATGCAAACAAACAAAACACAGACACAATCCAAAATCTAAATCAATGTGTGCTATCCCTCTGCACACATATTGGCTACCCATAGTGCTCTGCCTTTTTGCCACATTCCAATCAAAGCTTATATCTCTTTAAATATATAAAAATATATAAATTTGATACACAAAAATATAATCAGATATAATCAGTGGTGTAACTTTCTTTTTAATTAGGAAAATAATCTTAAAACAATTAGCATTTTTATCATTAGAGCTGAAAAAAGCAGTGACGTTAATTGTGTGTGTTTGTATGTAAAATTATATATATATTTATATATATGTATACTTACACATTTACATATATATAAAAATATATAAATAAGCTAATTAATTTCTAAATTCTTATAGATGAAACTTATGTACATCTTTAAGAACCTTAAGAGAGCAAGAGAAACAGATTTACAATCCAAATAGACCTTTAAAATGTCATACTGTAAAAATCAAGCACATTTTGTCTCTAGGTAATACAAATGACAAAACCAGCTTTTTACTTTGGGTGTTTTTTTTTCTGAAATACTGCACATTAAAATATGTTCCATGTATCAAAGCTAGAAGCAACAATTAGGTTATTTAAAGTGCAAAGGCACTTTAACTGAAAAAAGTGACGCCCAGTGGCTACAGTTGGTAATTGATTTTAAACAGTAAAATATTATTTACATTAAAAAAATTCATGGAGTTCTTTGGAGATCTTCTGCTTAGTTGATATTAAATGAAATGTTTCGGAAGGGCAAAGGAACTCCAAAAGAACACTAAAACAAAACATCCATTTAAAGTATAGTAGCTCTAGAATTAAAATGTAGAAATAATTTAAAGAAAATGTAAGAAAAAAAATGGAAAATAATATATTTATGAAAAGAAAACACTTTTCCCCCACAGCCAATGCAATTGCAGTGTATAATATACCTGTGTGGCTTAGAAGCAAAGTACCAAAAAAATCACCAACCATGTGGATTATGCACAATTTCTTGTGACATTTCATATAAACAACAGGCTTGAAGCACTATAGTGTTGCCTACAGCTGACTTATTGCAGTTTGTTTTTCCAAAACCTCAAGGTAATCTGGCTCCGATTGCATTTTTCCTTGCAGCAAGAGATGCTCTTGTTTTGATTGTTCTGCAAAATATTTTCGGGGAGTGCCATATAAAACGGTTTTATTTATCCTGTCCTGATTCTGACGTCTTGATTCATATGCAGGAATGAGCTGCCTTTTGGGCAACGTGCAAAAGTTATAATGGACTACCCCACTGCTGGGTAATTCTTTTACCCTTTCTGCAATGTTCTGGTACAGGAGTTCAGGTTCTCCTGGAGTTGGTGACTTTTCCAACAGTTCAGTTGTGCTTATTGTATATGCTATAGTAGCTGGATCATCTTTTTTGTGATCCAGTTTACTATAACTAAATTCTTGAAGGTTTCTGTAGTAGGCAACAGCATCTCCTTCTTTTTGCATGTAGATAGGATTTTGACACATTTGTCCAACAGGCGGAGGGATGTAGTTATACACATGAGCTTCTGTTTTATCATTGGAGTTTGGATTGTAGGACCCATACTGTAGCTGAAAGGAACTAAGATCTAAATTATTTGCACTGCTACTGGGGACACTTTGTACTCCCTTTCTTCTCTTCAGGACAAAGACAAACAACCCAGCCCCAAAGCATACAGACAAAATAAAAACAACAAGCAAGCCCAATATGAGGACGGAAAGTGGAACTTCAGTGTGCAGTTCTGGATAAGGACTTGGAGATATGCTAGAGGGATGTGGGGTGTTGGTTTTATGGTTGAATGAAAATACTGTCACATCAGCCAAATTTGGGTTCTCGGGGCAAATAGTATCCTTAGTGAGGAACCTTAAATGTTCCCCAGCATGTTTCATTGGTGACTCACAAGTTACTTCCTGGACAACCACAGTAGAGCTAGACTGTTCTATCCAGTTCTTTAAACCTAAAATATCACACGTGCAATCCCAAGGATTCTCCTGGAGGTCGATCTGTATAAAAGCAGTAAGCTGATCAAGAACTCCTTTTACAGGCAGATAGGAGAAATGGTTGTTCCTTAGGTTCAATCTGGTAAGGGCGGTGCCTCCAAATACACTATCTGGTAAGGACCTCAGCAAATTGTTGTTGAGAAAAAGAAGCTGAAGGTTGCTCAAAGCATCAAATGTGTGTGGTACGATGTCCTTAATGACATTGTACTCTAAATAGAGGTACTGCAAGCTGTACAAGCCATCAAACATTGAAGGATATAACATCTCAAGATAATTTCCATTAAGATAAAGTCTGCGCAAAGTTGTCAAGTTTGAAAAGGCACCTTCTTGTATAATTGCAATTCTGTTATTTCCTAAATGTAACAAATCCAGAGAGCTAAATTCAAGTAGATCGGTTTTATAAACGATTTGCAAATAGTTACCTGTCAGGTACAATTTCCTAGGGTTGGTAGGCTTAGGCTGAAGTTCAGAGATGTTACTAATTTTTCTCTCTTGACAATTAACATTTAAGCCACTGTCTGAACTTTGAGAAGTGCACACACAACTTTCGGGGCAAGTCAGGGGGACTGGAGACTTGGTCTGATAAACCATAATAGGCCCAAATATCTGCCTGTCTTTTGATACTGTCACTCTGGGCGTAGGTCTATTTCTGGTTTTGGGAGGCCTGCTTGCTTTGGGGAGTCTGGTTGGGGTAACTCCTGGGTTATATGTGGGGGGTAACCTCTGTATACGTGGGTCTGAAAATGCTGGGTGTACCGACCTCTGATTTGTATCACTGGCACTCTTTCTAGGACATAGATCTTGTCTGGTTAACTGGGTGACATCTTTTCCATGGAGCCTGAAGGGAGTCTCACAGACAATTTCCCCAACAAAGAGAGTGATGGTATCTAGCCATGCTTTGAGTGGGGTCAAGTCACATGTACAATTCCAAGGATTTTCCTCCAACTGTATTTCCATGATTCCTCCAATGTGTTCAAGGACACCAGCAAAGGGCAACATTTTAAGCCTATTACCTCTCAAATCCAAGTGAGTTAGGAGCACAAAACGAAAGACATTGTTTGGGAGAGACAGCAGAAGGTTGTCATTGAGAATTAAGACTTTTAATTTATTCATCTTGCTGAAAGCCCCAGCTTCAATGATGCTGATGAAATTGTAATCAGCTTGCAGATATTCGAGACTCTCTAGACCCTGGAAAGTTTCCTCCTTTAACACTTCGAGTTTATTATTGTTTAGATGTAACCTTTTGAGGGTCTTCAGCCCATTGAAAGCCCCAGCTCTTATTTCCTGCAGTTCGTTATTGCCTAAATGGAGAGTGACTGCATTTGAGTAATTGACAAACTCATTTGGGTAGAGTCTGCTCAGTAAGTTGCCATTTAGGAAAAGCTGGTAGATTCTGGACTGAGGCGGCAGAAGCAAACTAACGCTTGTAAAGCCTTTATTCTCACAATTAATATTGAGAACGTTCTCCTTTTCCTCACACAAACAGCGGATCTTGCATATGTCTTTGGCAGTTTTTCGGCTTTCTGTCTTTAAAATCCCAGTCACTGATATAAAACTCACCAACAAAACGCTGTTCAGCATCTTTATACTCAGCAGATCCCAGCAGATCTGGTCCCTATGTTAAAACCTTGCAGAAAGAAAGAGAGAATATGTGTGTAAATGCCATAAACATATTATATTTTACTGTATATAACTATATAGCACATCATGACTATTTTTTTTTTCCAGCTGGACTATACATAAATTATATATATGTAATAAACTGTACTCACACATCAGGGGGGCATGAAGTCTTCCTTCCTTGCAGATCCTATACAGGATGCATCTCAAAGCATAAAATCCCAGTTCATCTCAGTTTTCCCAATCCATGATCTCAGGGAATATGTGAGTGGAAGTTAAATGAGTGGGAGTCTGCAGTACCTGTCTTAGAGTAGTTGCTGCTCGGGCTGCTTTTCCCTCCTCTGCTTTCCCTGCGCGAGTGGGCTTTCTGTAGAGGCTTCTCACTCTGCAGGCTCCCTTGGACCAAGAGGGGATGACGTCACGCCCTGGAAATTTGTTGCTGGGGGAGTTCTGCAAGCACGCTGTGCCTGTCTATTGCACTCCCTTGTAAAAGCCCTTTCATTGTGGGAGAAGGAGTGTGAAACTCATTGTGATCTCCGGATCCTGTCTGCATGGGAGAGGATAGTGGCTGCACTAAATCCCCCTTCCTCCCCCCCTCCTGCCCTAGCACTCTAAGCATCACTTACAAGCTGCACTGCTGGGGGAAACTACAGTAAGTTTAATTTGTTCTCATTGACATAATATTCATGTTTATTGTATTGTATCTGCTACATATTATTTAAGGTAGACATCTAACCAACATATTAGTCACATGCGAGCTTATTTTTTAGCCATTGTAGGTATGCATGTTAACCCTTTATGCACAAAATGATTGTGCACTATGTGGGTTGCACATGGCTGTGGCAATGAGAGAGTTAAATTAATGTGCATTGATGCATCCTTTGCAACTAGTGTACAGTGAATATGATATATAATTATTATATGTATACTTATGCAGGTTGAAATTAAAGTGCGTGTGTAAATGTTATGCAACTGAGCACTGCCAATTTATATGTTTTTTTAATGAAATGTTTACATGTTTGAAGTAATGTGCAATCGTGAATCTTCTGCAACTAATGAACATTAAAAGTGGCAGATGCTGGT
This sequence comes from Pelodytes ibericus, assembly GCA_036172795.1. Lineage (NCBI taxonomy): Eukaryota > Metazoa > Chordata > Amphibia > Anura > Pelodytidae > Pelodytes > Pelodytes ibericus. The sequence continues at coordinate 41,213,160 of CM069861.1, forward strand.
TCTGAAACGTTTCCACTGTGAAAACTGCAAGCTGCTTAGGTGAAAATGCCTTATTATTAGCACTGCAACACGGTTTTATATATATATATTTTTTTAACTCCTAGACTACCAGCAGGCATCACAAACAGGCACAGAACAGGTTAAATGCACCCTCTGGCTTTCCCAGGCATATGTGTTGGGATGTGGATTCCAGAGAGTGACCTTTAGTTGCTGGTAATGAGAAAGAGCAGAGAGAGGACAAGATTTGATTGACATCTTTTTATCCTCTGCCATGATTTCTGTTCTTTAATGGGTTATGGTGCACCTCTGGGAAGTATTCACAGTTAGGTCTTGTGTGTAATTAGAAGTATACCATATAAAATCAAATGTCTCCTGGTGCCCTGGATTTTGCATGATCCCAACAATTATTCTCTGTTATCTAAATAAACCTTTAGAATGCTAAAGGGATGTGCAATGTATAAGACAGCATCATTTTTTTTTTAGAGTAATGTTAACTATTTCGTTGCCCCCTTCTCCATTGCCAGGTCATGTGATTTTTTAAACCTGCTAGCATTCAGAAGATTAAAACATTGCTTCAAATCTCTCTCTCTCTCTCTCTCTCTCTCTCTCTCTCTCTCTCTCTCTCTCTCTCTCTCTCTCTCTCTCTCTCTCTCTCTCTCTCTCTCTCTCTCTCACACACACACATTTTTTGAAGCAATAGCAGTTTTTCCTGCAAAATATCTGAGGTAGGCAATGTACTGTACTGTAAGGGCCTATTTAACTGCACAGAAAATGAACAGTCTAAAAACAGGAAAATGTAGTGCAGAAAGAGCAGGTTTTCTCAGTGGCTATGAAAGAAAGCTCTATTTATTTGAGAAAGGCCAAGAAACGCAGGTTTTCTTGATGTTGGTGCCAATGCACGGACTGTAACACTGTAAAATTGCCTGAGACTGAACCCAGAGGTCTCTCGCAGCCCTTTCCATACAAACTGGTGATCAGTGAGTCCATTGTTTCTAGCCGGATGGGCTGTGGGTGGTAGAGACAAATACATGATGACATTTTTAAGAGCATTTATAGAGGTTATTAGATTTGCTGTGTCTATCTATGTGCACTTAGAAATACCATCATACACTGACGCGATGACAGAAAGACTTAAAAGGAGGAGGACAGTAGGTCAAAATAGAGGCAGGGGATGTGGAAAAATATGAAACAATCCTTATTCTCACAAAAGCCATGAATTCCAGCTCATTGCTCGGTTCTACTAAAGTGAATCAGTGTTTAAAATAATGCTGCATGCTTGCTGTTTCTATAGTATTCACAGTCTCCTCCATCCCAGCCCCCATTGTACTGTTCTCAAAATAAATAAATAAAAACAAAATCTCTGGGAAGCAGTGAGTGTAGGTGCTGTAGCTTTGTGCTTTAATACTGTGTATTTACTGACTGGCTGATAAATTCTACAAATGGTTGGTCTAAAATGATGCACTTCATAGCAAGTTATTAATGTATAGCATATTGGTTGCTGTACACTGGGAAGGATCAAGAAGGACAAAGCAGCAATTGCCCTACACTTCCTCCCCACATGATTTGTTTGTTACAGGTTGTTAAGGACAGCTAACAAATTCTCATCTTGCTGGCCCTGTGTCTACCGGAGAAGGGCGGTGTTAATAGCAAATGATCTGCAATTTTGATATCACGTCCCTATTTTATACCACTTTGCAGATCTACACTATGTTGGAATCAGATATGAAGTCAAATCCCTGAACCCTGCATCATTCACGCACACAGTACCACAGGGAAGCAGGGGAAAAAAAGTATGTTAGAAGGCACATATGTGTTTTGGAGCACCAGTGATGGTGCTTTCTTTCTTAGGGGAGTGAAGAGAGTGAATCAAGTGATGGGTTAGACACACCGTACATGTTGATGGTGGGATGGTGCTGAACCAAATCATAATATAAAATGTGGTTTTCCATCTTTAAGACTGTATTTGCTCCACCTCCAAGGGTCTAGAAAACACCATTTTTGATTATTTATTTAATTTTATTGGGATCAGTGAGACAGGTTGTTCACTGCATCACTGTCCAACCTTTCAATCATCTGTGCAGTGCACCACAGTAAATATTGCTATATTGGTTGAATTAACCTGATGGCTGAGGTGGGTTTGCAGGGCAGTATGCATGTGCATGCATCAGTACACTGGTTCAGGCACCTCAAGACTGAATATGAATATGCTCTATTTCTCCCAACATTTCACTTCATCAATGTGGTAGCGTTACCCAAATGGGACTTTCCTGCATAAAGCGGGAGAGTTGGATGATAACAGTGCTCCCATGCAGTCCCTGTGGCTTAGCCCTATGCCACATTGTCATAACTGTTCTGCACGAGGGAAGAGTGAAGTGGAATGTTTATTACTATGAAATCATAGTAATAAACTATCACATTGGTGGTAGACATAACCGTGAGACATGAACACCCACACTGCAGAAGTGATCAGCAGATCTTCTGCATCCTTTTGTTAATGCATACTCAACTTTTTTTTTTTTAAAACCAAAGCTCCTTATTCATAGTCAGATCATCCATATGGAGGAATTTGCTTGCTTTTTAAGATGCCAATTTGTCAGAGGCAATTTATTGCTTGTGTAAAATACACGCATTTTAACCACGGTGGTTCATATAGGCCACTGAAAAAACATTGACCATTTGCCATTGGCTGTAGGGTGACCACATGTCCCAGATTTCTCAGGACAGTCCTGCAATGGGCCTTCATGTCCCACATTTCATATAGCCTCTGTGCAGGACAGTCTCGATTTGGAGGCACTGTCACGCTTTTCAGGAGGGAGGTTGAGCTCAGTAGGACAGGATTTGGGACCGCAGCCCTTATCTCATTCTCCAGTGTCCAGAGAATACAAACTGCACTCCAGTCTTGAATGAATGCGTTAGCATGCACTGACAATGGACCTCCCTAGCTGTGTGTGTCTTTGTGGTGCATGGGACTTTTTGTGACCTGTATATGTGTGTATGTGTTTCAACTTGTGTGTGCTTTATTTTTACAGACACACACATAGAATGAAATACACACTGATTTACAGAGAGAGAGAGAGAGAGAGAGAGAGAGAGTGCTGTACAAGTTTTAGGCAGGTGTGAAAAAATGCTGTATAGTAAGAATGCTTTAAAAAGAAAAAAACATGTTAATAGTTTATTTTCATCAGTCAGCAAAATGCGAAGTGAGTGAACAGAAGGAAGAACTAAATCAACCCTATATTTGTTGTGGCCACCCTTTCCAGTCAAAAAAGCATGTGTTTTTTAAGGAACTCAGCAGGTAAGTTGTTCCAAACATCTTGATGAACTTACCATAATTATTCTGTGGATTTAGGCATAGCCCAAATTTAGCCTGGAGTTAAGCAGCATCAGTTGTTTCTATCTCTTCATGTAATACCAGACAGACTTTATATTGAGATCAGTACTCTGTAGGGGAGATAACATCACTTACAGGACTCCTTGTTCTTCTTTTTGCTGAAGACAGTATTGAATTTGGCTGCATGTTTTGGGTCGTTGTCATGCTGCAGATTGATTTAGGGTCAATCCGATACCCCCATGATGGTATTTCAAAATGGATAAGAATCTGCCAGTACTTCTCAGCATTAAGGAGACCATTAATTCTGACCAAATCCCCAAATCCAGTTGCAGAAATGCAGTTTCCAAACTTGCAAGCAACCCCCACCATGCTTCATTGATGCCTGCAGACATCAATCTTGTATTGCTCTCCATCCCTTCAAACTGCCTTTTTCTATGGTTAAATATTCAAATTTTAATTCTTCAATCCAGACCACATGTATCCATTTTTTCTGCACCCTGGTTCCTGTGTTTTTGTGCATAGTTGGTATGTCTTTTTGGAGCAAGTCTACCATGAAGACCATTTTGACCAGATTTTTCTGGACAGTAGATGAGTATACCAGGGACCCACTGTATTCTTCCAATTTAGAGCTAATAGTATTGCTGGACATCTTCTGACTGGAAGTCAAGTAAGCATGTCTTTCAAATGCTGCACCATGTTTCCTTAGCTAACCACTGCCTCTACTGTTCTCAACATTGCCTGTTTCTTTGTTCTTCTTCAAAAGAGTCCTGTCTACCTTGGAATTCCTGCAGGAAGAGACCTTGCCGATGCAGTATAACTACCATGTGTCTTTTTTGTCGTACTCAGTCTTGCCATGGTACATGAGTTTACAGCATTTATCATAAGGGGTGCTGCTGATCACCAAGTAATAATACACAATCCAACAGCCAGCGCACTCATCAAACAAGTAATGAAATTCACACAGAATGTTAAAAACACCTTTCTAATATAACATAATTGGAGTTTTTGTTACATTATATGGCCATATATTGCTAAGCCCACCACTATGTCAAAGTACTCCAAATAATTTCTGATTCTTCATGATATCATGTCCCCTGAGCGCTCCTTTCTCCAACATCAGTCAAAGTAGCCGAACTTCATAAATCTCCTAAATTTTTCTCAATAAAGCTGATTTTGGACTGAAATCAGAAATTTCCGACAATTTGCAGCCATGTTAGTTACGAAGAAAGGCTGGAAAAGCTAAATTTGTACACACTAGAGAAACTACATAATGTTATATAAATATGTACAGGGCCCATACAAAGGTCTTTCTGAAGACTTGTTCATTAACAGAACAGTACAAAGGACAAGAGGTCACCTGCTAAGACTACAAGAAATTAAGGTACGGAATTGCTAGAGGTGGTACCAGCAAATACGTTAGATGCCGTTAAAAGCGGCCTGGATACAATTTGAATGGGCTATAGCATAGATGGCTATGCCTGTTAGTAGAGGCATTCATATTTAATTAGTGCTTGTTGATCCAAGGAGAAATCTGGGAGTCAAGAAGGAATTTCCTCACTGAAAGCAGAATTTGAAATTGTCGACATAAGGGCCTTTTATTTGCCTGCTTTTGGATCAACAGTAGTAAAAATGGAATAGAAAATGGTTGAACTTGATGTCTTTTTTCATCCTAAACTGCTATTCACCCTACTCAATATGGGACAAAAGCATGATAAATGAACCCAAAATCAACTAAAATAGACAAATGTCAAGCTTTTCAATTCACCAGTTAGAAATCGGAGAATTTAAATTTAAAACAGTCAAAATAAATAAATAAAAAATTGTCTCCTGAAGCCAGAGAACTGCGGCTGGCCCAATAATTGAAAAAAATGTTCCTGGTCCCAATTATAATCATGGGGGCCCAGGGCAGAAAGCCATGCCCCATTCTAATATTAAACATGGATGTGAGCCATAAAAATGGCTCCTGGCCCCAATAATATACAATGAGGGCCAGGGCTTGAGGCCTCCCCTATCAAAAAAAGGTCTGGGAGCTGGGCAAATGCTCCCAGCCTCCTATAATATACATGAGATTGCCCTGCCCCTATCATTATTAATGGGACTAGAAGTTGGCAAAACATCTCAAAAGGTCCTGCCTGTTATGTACATGGGGACCAGCGCAAGTAGCCCTGATCCCCCAATAATAATGAATGATCCTCCATGGGGTCCACTTTTTAGTCATGCAATAGGTGAGAAAGAGATTACAGCATTTAGAGATGAGAGAAAAAGAGAGGTAAGAGAAATAGATGAAAATGACCTGAGGGAGCAAAACAGACATGAGAATGAAAGATGACAGAGATCTGAAAGTAAAATGTGTAAGAAAGAGAAGTCAGACAAATGAGATAAGAGAGGCCGAGATGAAAAAGAGAGCTGAGAATAAGATCTGAGAGGGACAGAAGGCTAAGCGAGATAGAGATTCCAGAGATATGAGAGGCAAAGGTGAAAAACTGAGCTGAGAGAAGCATATAACTAATAGACAGAGACACCTGAGAGAGATTACAGAAACACAACTGAGAGAGTGGTCTGAGAACGAGAGGGATCAGACAGAAATAGGTGCCTAATAAACATAGGAAACATAGGAACATTAGATAGGCAAAGAGGCAGAGTGGTGTAAGGGAGACAATGAGGCCAGGAAAAGAGGTGGCTGAGGCAGAAGTAAATGACACAGAGACAGAGAGAACCAAAAGTGTCAGCAAGGCCAAAGAAATATTAAAGGACCCAAGAGGGATAAGTGGAAGAGAGAGAAATAAGTGAAATAGATAGAGGATCTCACAGATACACACTTACCTTAGGAATCTGCAGTAAAGACCCTATTGAACAAAGGATCCAGGAGTAGGAGGTGAGAGGGAATGATGAGCAGATATGTTCAGCTCAGATAATGTGAATTAGTACACACATCCAGCCAGAACACTGCATTGATCCCCTGCAGAGGAATGGCCAATGACACCCTCTGGTTCACTGGCATTTCAGTGACACACCCTCCGGGGAAGAACAAAGACAAACCTAGGTGTAATTTTCCCTTTTATCCTTCAGCCCAGCGCCTCATCTGCTCTTATGTTTTTAAACCAAGATTTCCTTGGCATAAAAAAGCAATAAACCTAAAATACATTTAGCTAATATCTCTGCAGCAGAGAAGATTATTTAAAAAAAAAAGTTTAAATATGGTTTAAATAGTTCATGTTTTTGTTGTTGTAATTGGTAGCAACTAGGTAAAATGTTCAACTTAAAAGACTTCATACATGTAAGAGAAGGGCACACCGGAAGGAAATATGTAAACAATATTTATGTAATAATGTCAAATGTTATTACCAGTCAAATCCAGGGCATATCATGTTTTATCCAATCTGCATTAATCAAGAACAACTGTATTAGCAGCATATATAAGGAAATAGTATTGAAAGGTCATTTCACCTTTACAACCATGTCAAACGATTTTACCTATACAGAAAGAATGTCGGACACAGTAGAAGTAAGGATATAATATTATTCCTTTTACACAACAGCATGGTCGAACTTCCTGTCATGATACCGTTTTATTTTTGTTGGATGTCCTTTTACACAACTCTTAATGTCTAGTAGAGGAACAAGACGCTGGTGACTGACAAAACCACCCCTTATCTATCTGTGGGAAAGAATGATAGAAACAAAAAATAGGTTTCACCGACTTTTATTGCTTAACAAGTGATAACATACATTGAATGACAGTGATGGCAATAGGTCATGCGTCAAATAAGAATGGAAAGAGTACATTCAGAGAAGAGGGAAAGCACACCGAGGGAGAAAGCACACCGAGGGAGAATACAGTCTTTCCTGTAATAACCTTAAAAATAATAATGCTAATTTTCAAATAGGTTTTGGCCAATGGTAAAATGTGTCCCACGGCATTACAACTGCTGTATGTATTTAGTTGTTTTCTATCCATAAATTTATATGTAATCTGCAGTATGTCACCAAATAACACTCGTATGTGTCTGTTCACCAAAAAGTATACTAGATGGTCTACTTAATAGATAGAGAACTGAAAATGGAATTTCACACTTAATGGGTTACGCAGCACAGTGAAAATGAGCAACAAAAGGACATGCACTCAGGAGTAGGTTGAATGATAAAGGATTGTATTAAATCAAGGAAACATCACGAACATCAGGGATAACAAACAGATAAAACAGATGCCTTACGCGTTTCACGTGTCTCCACGCTTGAATAAGAGTGGAGACACGTGAAACGCATAAGGCATCTGTTTTATCTGTTTGTTATCCCTGATGTTCGTGATGTTTCCTTGATTTAATACAATCCTTTATCATTCAACCTACTCCGGAGTGCATGTCCTTTTGTTGCTCATTTTCATTGGATTACTTAGTGCTGCGGCTACAGCATGGATGGAGCACCCGGTGATTTATACTCGCTGAATGAAAGAAATTTATCAGCATTTCAGTGGAGCCGGCTTGTTTTTTTATTTTTATTTTTTCTCTAAATTTACACAGCACAGGTCATCACTGGGAGCCGCGGTAAGATGTATTAGTCATGATGCTCCATGACGTCCTGCAGGTTTTTTAGTAAAATGTAGCAAGTCACCGCAATGAGATCCGCACATAGCTTATCGCAGGGAGCCGCGATGACCTGTTAAACTCAGGACGTTCCATGCCGTCTTACGAGCTTTTAGGCACTGAAACGTAGGACAGCATAGAACGTCCTACAGGTGGGAAGGGGTTAATATTGACTAGCATTGTCAACAACATTATTGTCCATTTTTTTATGTGGTGGGACAAATATATTTTGGAAGCATAGATTAGATCATTTTAAAATAATGGTGCAATGAATGATGTAATTTTAGACAAAGCAGTAGCAATATAGAAGAATTTTTCATTCTACATTGATTTGCATAAATAGTTTTAGAGGCAGAAATGAAAACTGAATAACTATGCTTAGACATCATTATAGACAAAAGAAACCTTCACTAATTGAATTGAGTCATTTTCTGTGGGTTGACAAATGTCTCATCCAGAGGAATACTGGCAACTGTTGCCCCGGGGGGCAAAAACAATTTAGTTGGCCTTGGCGGCCACTTCATCAGCCCACCAGATATCATCAGAGATAGACACTTATACTTGCAAGATAGATTTTTCTGGCAGATAAGGTACAGAGATTAATGGGCAGACAAAACAATTGGATAGAAAGATCAAAAGTGTTACTGGGGCATTTAAAAGTGAAAAGTGGTGCAGACCTAAGAGAGAGATTAAAGAGCTGCCCGGGGGTCTACCCCCTTGATCATCCTCCCCTGGAACCATCATTATATAGCAAGTATAAAATATTACAAACAAAAATATTGCCTTTTCTCGTCTCTGCTTTACTAGATATATAATTACAAAGGAATATGATTTTCTTGACTCTTTCTGTGTACATAAATAGATTTCATCCGTGATATGGGTTGAGAACAGCTGAACAGGACCCACTATTTTTAATGCACATTAAAGTTTTTTTGTTTTTTTTTAAAGTATGTATTCATTACAATGCCTTGTATTCATATTCCACATATTTTTAATTTACTAAAAAATCAGCTTGTACTGATTCTCTCATTATCTCTGGGAGCATAAAATCAACATTTTTAATTATCTCAAAAAAGCAAAAAATGAAGTATCCAAAATGATAAAAACACTTGCACTATGTCCATTCATATACTGTATAGAAGTCTGTGCAGAGCAAATATCTTCCGTTTTTTCCTATACATGTAATTTCTTCACCTATTAAAGTGGAGTCAAAGAGCAGCAATAGCTGGCAGTATCGGAAAATAATAATAATAAAACAACAATAAATATATAAACAAACACATAAATAAGGTCTTACATGAACACATACATCACTTAAATTAGAAACAAACAACAATAGAAAACAAAATAAATAAGTAAACGTAAAACCTCCAAAAATCCAGTAGACCATCAACAACTAGAATGATTAAAAATGGTAGTATGTATTCTAGGTCACATTTTAATTACACCTTAAGAACCATATATAAATATTACAATCTGAATTATAGAAGGTTTAAAACCAATGATTATAGGCTTATTTGAATGTTATTGTAAGTTATGATATAAACAATAGGTCACACTTTATTTGTCAGAAGCAATTATATTATTGTATATTAAAATTTGCCACTTTATTTAACACAATACCAAAAGTTGTCTTGAAAAAGTTGTGGGACTTGTTATCCATTGCAAGCAAAGAGGAAATCATACCTACCATTAACAACACCAGATCTAGTGACCCTTTCCTGGCTGCACTCATGTATTTTGAATCTGTGTAATTGGCACAAAAAGAAATAACTTTTTGTAACAGATTTTCTTACTTTGAATTTGGAATCAGCAACCATCTTGCTAAGGACACAAAAAACTGTAAAAACATCACAGCGCATTATGTCTTAGAGGGCATAGATACCAAGCAAACGGATTTGTCACTGATAAGTTATAACAGTGACAAATAAGAGCTTTTAATGTGAGGTGTATCCGAAATGTCATGGTATGCAAATGGTTTGCTGCAGCCACTGTCAAAATCAAAAATATGCAGCGACCACTCCTTAACCCCTTCCCGTTGGATGGTGCCACTCAAAGTGGCCTCACCTGACAGTGGGGACCCCGCTAAAAGTCCCTGCAGCAGGGTCCGCACACAGCTCATCACTGGGGTGACTTGATGAGCTGTTTAATCTAGGACGTTCCATGCCGTCCTGCAAGCCTCTAGGCACTAAAAAGTAGGACAGCATGGAATGTCCTAAAGGTGGGAAGGGGTTAATTAAGAGTATCATTTTCTTCACTTAGGGCAGAGCTGGAAAAGAAATCCAATTAAACTCTGCTATTTTGCCCTTAACTTTGCAGTTCCTGTCTCAGTTTCCTGCAATTCTATCTCTCATGAATAAAGCCTTAACACCTCCCCAAGTGGAAGAAATCAATGTGTGTACATGGTTCACACGGCAGTGCCTGTATAACTGCAGATACATGATGTTGCACATTGGACATCCCATGCATCTCTGATTTGCTCCTGATTGATGCTGGGGAAGCCAGTTTCTGAAGCAGGAAAGGATCCCTATAGGAACAAGCCTGTTAAGGATAAGGTAAGGATCACAAAAACTATGAAGAAAAAAACCTGATTCAGTGCATAATTACTGACATCTTTCGATTTGGAATGATCCTTTAACTTGTACAGGACTGTATTTTACTTATAGAATAGCACACATGAAGCCATTGCCAATATGTTGCTTAAGTGCCAAGTGGATTTGAAAAAGTATATTATAAAGTGATTTGTTTATTGAATGATTTAAATAGATGTCACTTCTTTGTTGCCAGCAGGGTAAAAGGCAGGAAATGTAGCAAGCTTATTGCGCCTGACATAATTGGAGGACAAATGTAAATTAATTCCAGAGTAATAAACAGGAAAATCAAATCTCTGGTAAGAAAAACACAAATAAATAACCATAAATACTATCATTAGCATATATTTTTCTGAATTTCTAGCAGCATAGTAAGTTACAAAGTTGTACATATTAGATATTTTTTCTGCAAACATTATGCTTATCCATTTATTAAATATAGTTACTGTATGACTGTAATGAGCCTAAACATACAGGGTGTATATAATATATATCTTCATTTGCCTTTTAAGTGCATTAACATCTCAGAATTGCAAGAGCTGAGTCAAAAGCTGACCTATGTTGACTTCACTGTTTTCACTAATTGTTTCAAGATGGATTTTGGATTTAAACTTTAAAAAGCAGTAAAAGTTGCACAGGTGCTTAGTAGGATAGAAACCTTGTAAGTACCATCCTTGTGATATGGATACATCCTTGTAGTGTCTGACTGCTAGTGATAGCTAATTAGATACATGATAACTTGAATTATACAAATATTATGGAGTATCAAACTACACACAACAGCAGTGTGCATTGTGCAGGGACATGCAGCCTGCCTAGCTCTTCTAGCAGGAGAAGTGCACCAATTTTGGTCCTGCACAATCTCACTTCACATCACCTGAAACTCACCTTTTATCAAATAGACCCTCATGAGTTAAACCAGGCAATGTGTTTTTCAGTCCTTCTTCACCTCCTTTCACATTGCATATTTTCATGGACATAGCAGCACTATGTAATCATTTGTAAATGTAGCCCATACATTTAGACTTGCCACCCACTTGTGATGCATGCTTCTTTATCTTGTTTAAGGTTCTTAATCGATACCTTTTACAGTCATTAAGCCTTGGCTTAGCTGCAGGGTCATGAGCATTGGCAACACAATGGGGGCCAAATTGTCCCACTCAAATACATGGTACAGTGCATAGCCAATACTGTCTGTGTTGGATTTGCTGATTTTCATAATGGCCGACAGAGATAAGTGCGCACACATCACTCTGAAGGTCAACTTACTCTGAAGATCAGAGGGGAATCTGGAAGATGACAGCTAACTTTGTCTCCAAGTACATTACATGTAAAACTTTGTTTATTTTACATTACTGCATCTTTCAGTGCAGCGTGAGACACAAGATCAGCTGTTTCACAGCTCTGCTCTCCTGATGTTTCAAAGAAGCTGCAAGCAGAAGAGATAAGGCTGTTCCTGCACCTGTTCCTGGCAGTCCTCTCATCCTGGGATATTTTTTTCACCTATAAGATGATTTATTGTTATACCCTTCCATGTGCATTTTGCGAAATCCTAATTACATTTTAAGGTGAGATGTTGAGCACCAGTATGAAAAAAACACAAAAACTGTAATGTAGAAAAATTATGTACATTTTTACACCAAATTCATGGGAGCTACATTTCCCATGAATCTGTGAAAAAAAAGTAGGCGATGTAGCAAGAGCACAGACTCCATTGCAGGAAAAGTAGGAAGATGAAAGATGGCACCCACATTTGCTGTCACCACTGGGGAAAGCAGCGCTCAAAGTAGGGAAACTGAATACATTATATTAAAAATAATGACTTAAAACATTTGCACTAAAGATGATTTATTTAAACATGTGCATAATAAAAATAAAATTTAGTTCCACTCTAAGCAAATTGTGATTGTTTATAAATAAGCTGGAATATATCAAGGTTGGTTGATGGCATCAATCCCTTTATAGATGACTGTCCCCAACTGACAGCAAAAGGAGCACCCAACTTAAAGAACCTTTGGGTCCAAAGTAATTTTGCTAGATCAAAACAAAACAGGACTAGTTGACACCAGAGATTTTTCAGAAAGGATGTTTTCCTTGTAATCACTGGACCGTGTGCAGATTTATAATGAAGAAATTAGATTGCTACAATTCTAGGTGTGAATGCTTTAAATTAGTTATATAAACTGTAATTCTACTTGTGTTGTATATACCCTCAGCTGCCCATGTGGTTAATACTATGTTGGGAAAACAACTCATGATGAGGATAACTAGTAGATCTATATGCCATGTCTGTACATGGTGGGAAAACAGGTTATTAAAAAGCACAGGGTTCTAGAAAAAATTCAGATTGGCTTTAGGGGTGGAAATCTGGACATTAGGTTGTTATAACATATGTGTTATTGGGTAGATGATCTGAAAGCCCCCTGTCCAAAAGGAATGAGTGCTAAACAATGGCTTGGAGGTTTTCTTCCGGTGTTGTAGTATATGCCTTTATTTTGATGGAAATGTCACCCTGCTTAAAAATGTGGCGCTGTAAGCCTTTAATTATCATGGGGGTGCCTTGTCTAATGAGGTACATACTGCTAACGTGATTGCTTTACACTTGTACTCAGCTTGATTTATTTATACATGGTACCTGGGGACAGCTGAACTATTGTGTTAATGAATGTTTTAAATATTGTGCACATTGGTTTTAAACTTGACTTGTCACCTGGCTTTAGCGATTATGTGGTTCTTTATTTAGCAAATTTATGATGACTTGGTATGAAGAAGCTCAATTCAGTAATTTATATTTTATATCCTTTTTGTATAATAAAGTGTGTTATAGTTTTTGTAGATTTATTTCTATAACAGATGGTAAATTGATTCTATTTTCACTGCTCCCAGTTTAATTTGCATATATTCCAAGGGATGAGATGATGTAACAGACCAAGAAGAAGTTGTGTAAGTTGAAACAATCATTGGTTGGGGGCTTTAGGTTCCTCTTTAAGCTACAGCCCCATGGAGAACTACTGATGGATTGCAATATGACACTCGCAAATTTCCATTCTCGCAAGATGCCTGTGACATGACCATTGGTGGTTGTAATTGGCTGACAACATGAGAGAGGATTTTACTAGTGATGTGTGTGCCAAATGCTGCGAACTGAGCTCTGAGTTAATAAGTTAATGCTTTGGTAGTTTTCATCTAGAGGATCTATTGCCTATTCAAGTGTCTTTTTGCTCTGGAGTGATGAGTTATATGGCACATATTAAATAATCATGGCTGGCCAGTGTGTTTTGGATGTACCAGATTCCCATGTAGCACAGTTTATTAATTACCCCATTACAAGCCAGATCGGATGTGGTATACATAAAATGCTTCACACCATTTAAGTGACCATATTTTTTTTATTTAGGTAAAACTTCTTAAAATAATAAATGCATTAATAATTACATAAAACATTTTAGTATCCTCTATGGCAGGAGTGTCTAAGTTTTTTTTTAATTAAGTGGGCAGCATAATCAGAAACACAAATGTCTATTGGACCACCTTTAAAAATTGTACCGTAATGTTTTCCTTATTTAGTTAGCCATAATACAAAAGTAGTCTAAAAGTTCAAATTAACTTTTTTCAATCAAAACTACACATTCCTAGGGCTAATGATAATATAGTTAAGTCACTTGGGCCACAACTTGATGTCCTTTGGCCCACAGTCCGCACGTTGGACACCCTGCTCTTTGGTATCCAAAAACTGACTTTATAAAAAAAAGTTAAAGACAATCCAATATACTGTGTTATATACTTAGTTATCATCTCACCAACTGGATGACTCCTACAAATTAAAATAACTATATAATAAAATAACTCTGTTGATCTATAATATCCTCACTCTTTCTGTATACACATAACAATCTATTCTGAAACACTCAATTATTTCAACTGTAAAAAAGTTGCACTGGATGTGAGTTATTCCAATAAAACCTGATCAAAGATGAGTTCCAGCATGCCAAGTATTGTAAGCAAGAAAGGAATTACAATTTACTTTGTCAGAAAACTAATCTATAGGATAGCAATGTGATTGAGAACCTACAATTATACATTTGTTAATAAAATAAACTCTGAATGTTCCAAGAAATATTAGGTATATCTGAGGTTTGATGCCCTTTAAAACTTTATAGTCACAATATAACCTTCCTTGACATCCACAATATCATCTCAGATAACAGTTTAATCCGTATAAAAGGGAGATCAATGTCACTATAATGAAATTATGTTTAGTTTCTTTCATAAAACACTTATATATACTTATATATATATGTCATAATTGTAATTTCTGTATAATATAATCTGTGGAATAAATATGTTGTGTACATACTTGAGACATTTGCAAGGTTTATTATAGATGTTACATCACTCTAGGCACAGTTATTCAACTATTGGACTTTCTTGTATATAAAATACAGGCATATGTATGGCCTGGTAGGGTCGTATCTTCAGGCTTAGTATCTAAAAAATAAATAACAACAAAAGTCGGGCATTAATAGCTGAGATCATTCTAACATTCTAACTCAGCTGTTGATGTCTAATGTCTCACTCTACTTTGTGTTGATCTTTACAACAACAAAGTGGGTTAGTTTTAAAAGTCTCTCCTTCTAGGGCAAACTTTCTAAAACATTTAGAACTTTGCTCCAAAACTGACTTTTATAAATAACCTAAAGTATCTATATCCTAAATCAATTTTTACAACAGATTTTGTAGCTCTGAAGCTCTTCAAACAAGACCTCAAACTTAAACAAAGTTAGTATTAGCCATAATGATTAATGTAAGGCTATTTCCAGGTGACAGGCTTGCTTTTGATCAGCAGGATTCTATTTACAGTCCTGCATTTTTGTTCGTCACTTTTTGAACGAACTGCGCACTAAAGCTATCAGCATTGTAACAACAAAGTATTTGATAGAAATACAGTAAAATTCATCTAGCCGTCTTGCCCTTTAATACATTTAACTTTGCAAGGGTTGCATACTTGAAATAATTAGCAATTAGTGTCTCATTGTATTAAACAGTTTGATTGCTTGAAATTGAGCTATGCCACTCTGTTTATTGTACAGTTTATTGTGTTATACTAGATCTTATGATGATTAAATTGAGAATTTACTGAGCAATTTCATATCTGGCTTTATAAGTGTTTTTAGTTTTTACACTTGACGTAGTGGAAGCTATTCAGTAAAACTGAACTGATCTGGGAACTGCAAGTGAACTTCAAAAACCAGACATTAATAGCTGAGTGAGAAAAAAATGATGTAAAAGGAACGGGCCAATGATGGATGAACCACCGGCATCAAGAGAACTGAAGGAGTGGTAAATGGCTAGTGGCCCTAGCAGCCATCACAAAAATGCTGTCTAGAAACACTAATTTAAAAATAGTGAATAGCAATAGAAAACAGCACCTGATAATAATAACCAGTCAAAATATGGAAATAATGGGAAGGATTTTAAATAGCACATTGTTTTTAGCATTATTTTTGCTTTGTTTTTTTACATTGTTCTTTATATTATGATTGGTTTTAATGTCTTTCATGGTGTCATGTTTTTAAAATCATGTTTTTAAAGGGACTCTATCATCATTGGAACATTGCAAAAACAACAATCTATCTATTGTAATACATGTAAATATACGTATACATAGGTAGTAAAATTGCAATAAAAAGTGCAAGAAGTAAAATAAGAGCCATACATACATTATGCAGAAATCAGAATGTGAGCAGCCATATTTTTGGCAGGATACATATAGGGCGGAGTTAGGATGTTGGTTTTCCGCTCCTATGTGCTGGCAGGTAGTGCTACCAGGTTGAGGAAATGGTGCACCCTGCAGAGACCTCACTGTGCTATAAGCATCACTTGTTTTGTTTGGGGGTGTAATGGTGGCAAGACGGTATAGCCACTGGAATGCTCTATACTGGACATAAGGTGTAAGGTGTATAGAACTGACAAAGCAGACTTTGCACCATGGACTAATATGGTAAGACAATCCAAGAAGTGGCTTTCTGTAAATAACAGCTTCTCATAAAACAAAGTCCCTTCCCCCTACTGAGCCTAATAGTTTATCCCTGCCAAATAAATAATAAAGAAAAAGCTTTAGTAAATCAGGTAATCTCCAATATCTTCATGCATGTAAAAAAACTGACTTGAAATCTGTGTCCTGTTTTTTTCACACAAGCAAGAGTTGTTTGTTTGGTTGCCAGGAGACAATACTGACAGCCAAAATGACTGGTATAGTTAATTTTTATTTAAATGGAATTGTGCATGGTCATCACAATGCTGTACTTTAAATAATGTAGAGATTGCTCCACTATTAGATACCCCTGATGAAGGAGAATGTACAAGCATGTTCATCTACAAAGCTTGTAGGGTGTGGCCTATTGTCAAATTTCATCTGCATGTGTAAATGCCTGTAATTGCTTGTTCAATAAAATAGCTTGACAATATTATGCCAGCTACGCTTTTCTATTGCTTTTGCCTAGAATTAAGCTTACACATCCGTAACACTCAGTGAGGTGGATTTGCCTGACCTAGTGATTCACTGTTTGGAGGATGTTGCCTCTCTCAGCGATTCCGAATCTGGTGTCGCAGGTGGATTTCTCTTTCTGGTGCACCTGTTTGGGACACCAAGTATCTCAGACACCACCAACAGTTTGGATTGGTTTGCAGCATCTATTATATTAAATAAAATAAAATAAAATAATAATGATGCCACCTTACTAACAATGAAGTTGGTAATGAAGATCAAAATCTAAATCTAACCTAGTCATAGACATGATTAAGCTATGATTAAACCTCACAGCTAAACCTGTGATACTGTTTGCTCACTGAACTTTGTTCATATTGCTAGTTTTATTGAGTAGCCAAATTGTTTCAATGCTTGCAACATTATTATATTCAATTATTTTTTAAGCAACATTATAGTACATAAGTTATTTGAAAGCGAGGTTAAAGATTGCAGGGTTAATATCAAACAATCAAACAATTTATAGCTCACCCATCAGTTGCTTCAATCGTATATTTAAGGAACACAAATTAAACATAATACACAGAAAAAAAGAACAGTATTATGAAAAAAAAAAACATGTTTAAGCACACTTTTTAAAGCAATTTTATAATTGCCAGTTAAGTCTTGTGAAGATGCCATGTTTTCATGGTACTGTGCATCACAATAAAGAAAGAAGGAAACAATCCAAGAGACTTCACACTTAAACAAGTGGATTTGCTTGATGCATTTTGCAAAACATAAGTATGTTTAGTATGCCATAACCTTATGATTAAGCACATATTGTGTGAAACGCATCGAGTTTAATTTTGCATATTTATCACTCTGTGTGGATTCCTTTAATGGAATTTTCAGAGTATTCCTGAAGTCTACTGTATTTATTTCCTTCTTACTGTATTAAATGTATCCCAGGGGTGGTCCCCCTGTGAGAATCCCAGGATCCAGGAATTGCAATTCACTCTTCTCATATTTGCACCACCTAGACTAATTTGCTGTGCCCCTTAGATATGTATATATTTATCTTTGTGTCGGAATCCTAAACTGTTGACATCTGACAAGATGGACCTATGAACTCATGCTGCTTCGACTGGATCCTGGATTGCACTGAAACATCAACATCATGACAGAGAACATGACAGATATTTACACCATGTATATTATTGGCTGTATTATTGGCTGTAATTTTCAGTAGAAACGAAAACCGCTTTAAAATCATCCATTGGTGGCATTCAGTTAGCACATTTGATGAAGCATAACAATACAGCAACATAAACATGATGCAGACTATCAATTTTATGTTTGAAACATCATGGCTCACTTTACTAACTTCCTAATGTAGTTTTATGTTGAGCTGCAAAAACATGACATTTTAGTTTGCAAGAGTATACAGAGTGGGCTGTCTTTTTTCCAACATGTAACACAATGACATCTGTTGCAATCACAGAGGAATGTAGTACGCTTGTTTGGTTCATTGTTGGCATGCGAGATAAACATTTTTATTCAATCTAGTAAAAAAAAAAAAAATCTACTGTATTTCACAAGTGAAAAAGATGCTGTGCATTTAAAATATAATGATATAATTATACAGGGAGAAAATGTGTACTGAATGCCAGAGACGGAAATATTACTACAGAAAGGGATGAGAAACTGAAGAGGAATCAATTTTTTGGCGGGTTTCAAAGTATGTGATTATATTTCAAACTTCTAATTAAGTTATACATTGTTATTTTGTAGCAGTGTAATTTTGATATTTCTTTCCATTTTGTATCCATTATTAAACAACCAAAATAGCAGAGCACAGTGTTTTTTTAATAAAGATATAAAGTTTCTTGCCATTAGAATATTTTTAAGAATATGGTGCAATATAGCTCTATCACAGAATCGAGGTATCTTGGTTAATGTCTTCTAAATACATCATACAGACATAGAAACATAGAAACATAGAATGTGTCGGCAGATAAGAACCATTCGGTCCATCTAGTCTGCCCAATTTTTTTTTTTTTGAGTACTTTTATTAGTCCCCCTTTCCCGGTCTTATTGCTAGGATAGCCTTGTGTCTATCCCACGCATGCTTAAAATCCTTGACTGTGTTTACCTCTACCACTTCTGCTGGCAGGCTATTCCATACATCCACTACCCTCTCAGTAAAGTAATACTTCCTGATATTACTTTTAAATCGTTGCCCCTCTAATTTAAGACTATGTCCTCTAGTTGTGGTAGTTTTTCTTCTTTTAAATATACTCTCTTCCTTTACTGTGTTGATTCCCTTTATGTATTTAAATGTTTCTATCATATCCCCCCTGTTACGTCTTTCCTCCAAGCTATACATGTTAAGATGCTTTAACCTTTCCTGGTAAGTTTTATCCTTCAACCCATGAACCAGTTTAGTAGCCCTTCTCTGAACTCTCTCCAAAGTATCAATATCCTTCTGGAGATACGGTCTCCAGTACTGCGTACAATACTCCAAGTGAGGTCTCACCAGTGCTCTGTACAATGGCATGAGCACTTCCCTCTTCCTACTGCTAATACTTCTCACCTATGCAACCAAGCATTCTGCTAGCATTTCCTGCTGCTCTATTGCATTGCCTACCTACCTTCAAGTCCTCTGAAATTATTACTCCTAAATCCCTTTCCTCAGATGTTGAGGTTAGGACTGTACCAAATAGTGTATATTCTGCTTTTGGGTTTTTACGCCCAAGGTGCATAATCTTGCACTTGTCCACATTAAATGCCAGTTGCCACTGCTCTGACCATTTTTCTAGTTTAGCTAAATCATTTGCCATTTGTCTTATCCCTCCATGAATATCAACCCTGCTGCAAATCTTTGTATCATCGGCAAAAAGACATACTTTGCCAACAAGACCTTCTGCAATATCGCTAATAAAAATATTAAAGAGAATGGGTCCAAGAACAGATCCCTGAGGTACCCCACTAGTAATAAGACCTTGCATCGAATATACCCCATTGACTACAACCCTCTGTTGCCTGTCACTCAGCCATTGTCTAATCCATTCAACAATATTCAAATCCAAACTCAAAGATTTCAGTTTATTGATAAGCCTTCTATGTGCGACAGTGTCAAAAGCCTTACTGAAATCTAGGTAAGCAATGTCTACTGCACCACCCTGATCTATTATTTTAGTTACCCAATCAAAAAAATCAATAAGATTAGTTTGGCATGATCTCCCTGAAGTAAACCCATGCTGTCTCTGATCTTGAAATCCAAGCGACTTTAGATGTTCAACAATCCTATTCTTTAACAAGGTTTCCATTATTTTCCCCACTACTGAAGTAAGACTTACTGGTCTATAGTTGCCCGCCTCCTCCTTACTACCTTTCTTGTGAATGGGCACAACATTAGTTAATTTCCAATCTTCTGGAACTACTCCCGTTAACAATGATTGGTTAAATAAATCTGTTAACGGTTTTGCTAGTACACCACTAAGTTCTTTTAATAACTTTGGATGTATCCCATCAGGTCCCATCGACTTATTTGTCTTTACTTTAGACAGCTGAAGTAAAACCTCTTCCTCTGTAAACTTACATGCATCAAAAGACTCATTAGTCTTTTTCCCTAAATGAGGTCCCTTACCCTCATTTTCATTTGTAAAAACTGAACAAAAATATGCATTAAGGCAGTCTGCTAAGCCTTTATCCTCTTCTACATATCCTCTACTTTATCCTCTTGCTTTGCCTCTTTCTGCCTACTCTTATAGATCTTTCTATCTTCCTCACTCTGAGTATTTTTATAATTACTAAATGCTAGCTTTTTATTTTTTACTATTTTAGCCACCTCTGCAGAGTACCACAGTGGTTTCTTCAATTTTTTGCTCTTACTGACAAGCCTTATGCAATTTTCTGTTGCCTTCAGTAGTGCAACTTTTAGATAATCCCATTTCTCCTGGACTCCATTTAAATTGCTCCAGTCTGATAATGACTCCTTCACACCTAATCTAATTTTAGAAAAGTCTGTTTTTCTAAAATCTAAAACTTTTGTTTTTGTGTGGTGTGACTGCGTCACTGTTCTTATATTAAACCACACTGTCTGGTGATCACTAGATCCTAAACTTTCACCTACAGTAATATCTGATAACAAATCTCCATTTGTGAACACTAAGTCTAGTATGGCCTGCTTTCGAGTTGGCTCCTCCACTACTTGTTTTAGAGATAATCCCAGTAGGGAGTTTAGGATATGCGTACTCCAGGCGCAAGTAGCTGTTTTGTTTTTCCAGTTCACATCAGGAAGATTAAAGTCACCCATGATGATCACTTCTCCCTTCATTGTCATTTTAGCAATTTCCTCAACTAGTAGATTATCTAACTCCTCTATTTGTCCAGAGGGCCTATAAATCACACCTACCCGAGTTACCATATGATTACCAAATTCTAATGTAACCCAAACTGACTCTATGTTCACCTCACTAACTTGTATTACGTTACATTTTAAGCTATTCCTCACATACAGGGCCACCCCTCCCCCTTTTTTACCTTCTCTGTCTTTTCTATATAAAGAGTACCCTGGTATTGAAATGTCCCAGTCATGTTTTTCACTATACCATGTCTCAGTAACAGCCACTAAATCTACATTCTCAGTTGCCAATATTGTCACAAGTTCATGGATCTTATTCCCTAAACTGCGAACATTTGTAGACATGACCCTAAGCTTATCATTTTTCAGCACACTGACTACAGGTAATTTATGTACCTTTTTTGGGGGGCAATTGGATTGATGTTTTATCGCCATTTTGCCCCCCTCTTTTAGTTTAAAAACCTCCTAGCAAAACCTCTGAACTGCTCACTGAGAACATTCGTTCCCTTTTGAGAAAGATGCAAACCATCTTTTTTGTACAGTTCCTTTCTATCCCATAGTGAACTTCCATGAGAAACAAAGCCAAATCCTTGCTCCCGACACCATTCTCCAAGCCACAAGTTGAAGTCCCTAATACGCATCCGTCTATCATTCTGAATGTTATGCACAGACTTGCAGATCTCGCAAAAATACAATAGGGGTCATGAGGTACACGCAGATAGTGCCAAATAGTGGTGCTTTTGCAGTAGTGTATCTTCCAAAAGGCACACAAGGCACTCGCCTAGGGCGGCACTTTTACAGAGGGCAGAACTTTAACAGAGGGTGTTATAGCACACTTCTGGTGCTTCAAACATTTTCACTCCCTCCCCCACTGTTCAGCAAGCTTTAGCTCCTTCCAATAAATCAGGGTGATGGTGGCATGTAATGGACATGCTGGGGGTATGTAATGAGGGTGATGGTGGCATGTAATGGGGATGATGTGGCATTGAGTGTGTATGCAATGTGGGTGATGGGGCATGTAATGGGGTGATTGGGCATTTAATGTGTGTGCAATGTGGGTGATGGGGCATGTCATGGGTGTGCAACGTGGTTGATGGGTCATGTCGTAGGTGTGCAACTTCGAGTGGGGGGCTGCCCAAATTTTGTCTGCCTAGGGCAGTTGGTACCATGTTAGCTGTAGAAACACAGGAGACAAATAGAATCAAGTTCATACCTTTATTGTGTAGCTGAGTAGGTTTAGAGTGCAATCTTTCAAGACCTCTCAAGGTCACTTCATCAGGCATGGTATACAAAATAATTGTTAGAAGCATCTCTATTAATTACAAGTACACAGCACATTGTTAAGAATTGAAAGCAGATTTGATTGACTGAGTGCTGGTCTGAGTTCTTTGAGCAGTCAATGGGGATCTAAAGAGATGTAAACTGCATCCTTTGGTGGTGTCAGAAGAGCTTCACACTTCTTGTGGGGTCTGGATGTCTGGTTTGTAGACCGATCTATAATGTGATAATGGTACAGCAATTCTCTATCCTGGTTAAGGCTATCATTTAAGGAGTTAAAATGAATCCTTAACTTGGCTTCCCATATTTTCCTGACACATTTTCCATTTTGGCAAAAATGTTCTCACATAGGTGTCTTTTTTATTTATTGATGCTGGATCTGTGGGAATTAACTCTTTTGTGTATTGGCTGGCCTGTTTCACCCACTTTGAAAGCTGTTGGGCATTTTGCATACATGATAATGTATACCATATTGGATGATTTACATGTGAATTCACCATTAATTCACCAAGTGTGAATGGGGAGTTTGGTAAAGGGACCGTGTCTGTGGTGTGTGTACAAGTTTTATATCTTCTTTGTAGACAGGGAGTGGTGCTATTTCTTGTATTTGTTTTCAGGGCACTCCTTACCATCAGTAGGATAGATACAGAGAGCCACCAAAATTCCCAGAAAAAAATACTTAAGTATAAATAACAGTATACAGGAAGCTGTGTGCCATTGGTGTCACCTACCACCCCCAAGTTGAAGCTCTACACAAGATATCTTCAAACAACATTAAACATCAATGACATAATCAAAAATATATCTTAGGAGTGAACAAATGCCATAAAGTAAGTAAGTAATGAAATAAGTAACATTTATTTTTGAAAGCATTTTGAAAGCAAACCTTTGCACAATACTGTTTCTGTATATAGTTATACATGAATAACAGAAACAGTACTGTGCAAAGGTTTTAGGCAGGGGTCTGTAAAGTAAGAATGCTTTAAAAAATAATTTTTTATATATATATATACATACACACACACACACACATGCAATCATAGATAAAGAAATGATAGTTTGACAGTATTAAATATTAAACTGTCCCATATGAGGTAATTCCTACATTTTTATGTTTACTATAAAGCTGTGCTGCCATCTGTCATTATTTCTCTCACAAGATCACCTTTAACTCAGAGTTCTTTCTTCCTCTGTCATTTTATTTTTGCTTTGAACTGATACTTACATGTTTTGTTTCTTTACACATTTTGCTGGATTTGAATACAAATTCAGATATGAGTTATTGGCCAGCTTATTTTCCTTGCATTGAAATATATATTGAAGTATGTGTCAATAAACGTTTAACTGCCACGAGCCAGTAAAGAACTGATGGGGTCTATTCACTAAAAGGTAAGGTATAAGTGAGTTGAGGTGAGATGAACATTTGATCTCACCCATTAGCTTTACATAATTCAGGGACATACCCGCAGAGTGTTTAAAAGGGAAAGTCATGGCTAAATAGGTGTGATGAAATTATCATCTCACTTCCAACTCTCCGCCATTGAGTCTCTATGAGTGAAGGGATAATCAAGAAGGAAAAAACAACAAATCTGATAGACAGACATAGAAACAAATATATTAATCAATGTATATAATAATAGCCAGACCACAAGTAGAGGGCTAGACAGACCAGACACATTTTGTAGTTATGTTTGATTCTAACACACAATAACCTAAAAATTCCTCACAAGGTTTCTGTTTTGAGATAATATATGATACTTTGAGTTTTTTCCTCTCTCCAAATTATATATATTTTTTTTGGGAAAATATGTATGCGAGACCAGCTGGGAAATAAATTCAGACAAGTGATCATAGGTGATTTTGTTATGCATCTTTTCATCGGCAGCTTGTAATGTTTCTGATTGCCAGCAGCCCTCATACCTTTTTTAATAAAGAATCACTTTTTTTTTTGCAGTGTGCTATGTAAAAGCTATCACAAATAATTTGTATAAATGATACAAAGATTTCTGTTAGTGACATTTTTGCTCAGTATCATAAATTCTGGCTCTTATGTCCTTCAATGTCCTTGTACTTATTTATTACACCCTTGAACCTCACATTTTTAAAGTTTATAACTCTTCATGTTCATCATAAAGAATTCTAATCAGATGGAAATATGGGTCAGGTACTAGAGTTAGTTAAATGGCATTGGATAACACTCCATCATAATTACCATCTGTTGTATTACATATTAAAATGCACAAGTGAACTTCTTGACCTTTAATTCAATTATAATTTCTGAAATATATGCTAAGCAGTCTTTCTATGAATAATAACCCTATTTCCCCAAATCATCATTTAGAATATATAATTTGTTACTCTGTTGCAAAAACTTACTGCAGAAACATTATTCTTTGCTAAACATTATTATTTTACACCTGCTAAGAGTCTACGTATCTGATCAATCATTGTCAAGATTCAACAACCTAGCCCAAGACGATTTCAATAAGAACACTGCTAGCCAGTTGCTGGTTCATAGATCCAAAGTATAATTAATTCAGTATTGCTTTTGTCCTTATTTCAATCATTTGTGTCCGTTTTGATTAATACTCATATTCTTAATTCAGAAAAAAGTCATTACATTATTATGCATTTTATGCCTTAAGGATTTACATGCGCTTTTACAGTTTGAACATTTTGAAATAAATATTAGATTTGTATTTATTTTTATATTATCAGTTTATACATATTAATGTTATTACCTATTATGTCCAACATTTAATAAATGTAGAAATAAACAGTAAATACACCTTCCAATGTTAAATGGGATAATTTTTCCAACTCATCTACTTTGGCCTTACATTTGACCTTCCCATTTAAGTTACCTGCAATTCTCTTTTTATTAAGTAGACACAATCGTTCATACCTTTAATTCAGTGTTAGTGGTTTGGAGAGACAGCCAAAACAAAATGAAATGATATTATGGAACACTGTTTTAAATGTTTACAGGTTTCTGTCCATAATGTTTTTGCATGGAAGGAGGAAATGATGATATATTTAAAACTCGAAATACAGAAAATGAGGGCATATGAAAAAGAAATCACTATGAGAAGGTTATTCAAGATATCAGATGTTAAAGGACAATTAAACATTTCTTTTCACTTGTGCTTTGAGTATAGAATTCACATGTGCCTGGCACGTCCTGCGGTGAATCAAGCGGTTTTCGCGATCAACTGTGCTGGTCTATTGCCTCGATATCGAGGCAATAGCCAGCACCAAAATTTATTTTCTGGGGCACCCACGGAGCGATCGTGGGAGCCATATTGACGGAGCAGCATGCTGCGTCAATATTAAAAATACTAGTATTAAAAAACTAATTTCACAGTCACCTTAGACCATTATATGTAAATGAGCAGTTCATTAAAAGTATGATCAGGGGTAGCATAATGTTCATACGAGTTCTTTCCTGAAAATGTTTTTTTTTTCCATCTGTAGTAGGAAAAGTTGCAAAACATCATAAACAAAATAAACCACAGGACATCCCAGTAGAAAACCTTTAGATGTAATATCCTTCTCTGAAAATTATAGTCTTCTAACATTTTTTAAAAGAGAAGGATTTAACCAACCAGTGATAAAATGTCCCTTGAAGTATATTTTAGAACATTTTGTAAGTCCAAAACAGATACATTTAAGAAACAATTTTGGCTTAAAATAAGCTCCAAATGCTTGGAACACTATTCCCAGTGTAAATTTCTACATAGTTTCTTGGTAGTTTAGGTTGAAAAAAATGTGCATCCATAAAGTTCAAGCCTATTCCTATTTCTATCCCTTTATATTCCTGATTACCACTTTTGTTACAAAAGAAAAAAAAAAAAAAAAACCCTTATTTCAGCAAAATAAAATTCTGCTTTCAAAAGGAACATTGCTTCTTGACTCCAAATGAATCAGATTTCTCCTTGAATCAACAAGCACTTAATAAATACTAATGCCCATACTAACACAAATAGCCCTCTGTGTGCTGGTTTATTAAAAAGGTATCTAGGCCCATTTTAAAGGCACCTAATGATTTTGTTAGTACAACCTCTTCAGGCAGTGAGTTCCATACCTTTATTGTCCTTACCGTAAATACTCCATTTCCTCTTTCATAGACTAAATTTCTTTTATTAAAAAAATTAAAATGGACTTTGAAGTCTGAAAATGTAACATTTAACTCTTAACCCCTTGGCGACAGATGACGTGCCAGGCACGTCACGGCAAATAGAGGACTTTCCGACAGGTGACGTGTCTGGCACGTCATGCACTAAATTGAGTAAAGAAAGCGACCAGCGGTTGCTTTCTTTACTCTATCGGTGTTGCTACAATGCCTCTATGTAGAGGCATTGTGCAACACCCCAAAAAAGTGCAGGGCCGCGCTACGGTCACTCCCTGGAGTGATCGTAGCAGCCATTTAAAAATGATCATTCGCTTTCTAAGCATCTCCGGTGTTGCTAAACTTAGCAACACCATTGTTACGGTTACTCCCAGGCTAGCTGGAAGCTGGACCACTAGAAAGTCTGGATCCCAGTTTAGAGAGAGAGAGAGAAGCCACTTTGTCTCGATATCCAGACGGATCTTGTAAGTGTAGATCAATCCCACTAGCTATTTTACAGCTAGGATACTCTTTCCCCACAAAACGAGTCAAGGCTGCGATTTGAAAGTCAAACAAGAACTGACCAGAACTGTTTATTGATGTAGAAACACAGAATATATACAGTTGAACATCTTGACAAACCAAATTGGACAAAGGAACTATAACAGGATTAAAGTTTAACCTAAGGACATACAAAGGGAAGTCCTGCCTCACACCTTTCAGGATACAAAGGTGCCCAGTTCAGATACACACAGGAAACTAAATGACTTACATAAGACAATGGGAAAGGTGACAATAATGACAGGGATTAAAGGATAGGATTCAATCTTAACTTGAGGAAAGCACAGTGAATAGGACAAAGACTTGGATCCCAGCAATCACAGTACATTCCTCTGCTTGGGAGACAACTGAGTTAACCTTTGTCAGCTCAATTATCTACAAGCTAAAATATAAAGGCTTTACACAATATCAATAACCCTCAAAATATGCATCACATTCACATAAGACATACATTTTCAGAATCAGCATACTTCATGAACACAACCAAAAATCAAACAATTCCACCCAGTAGTCCAAAAGTTAGCTTTTTGGGGCATTTTCACCATGCCCCAAATATTTTCCCAAAATGCCACACACAGTCCATAGGCCCAAATAGCATTTCCAAAGGGCCATACACCACAGGGCCATAGTCACAGGGGAGGAGGCTGGCAAACAGGCCTCTCCAGGACCAAGTGGCGAAGGGCACTTCGTCACAGTAATCCATTCGGGAAAAAGATGCAATATTCCCGTATCGAAGCCAGAGTATCATAACATAGTCAACAGAATCCAGGGTAAATAACAGTTTTGTAACAACCATGATGCTCCCCCAGAACCGATGGTGGTCGCTCTCCTGAGTGACCCCATCGGCTCAGTAGAAGGAGGCAGCGCTTCCCTTCTAATGGCAAGAGCATCGGAAGTGAATGTTTTTCACTTCCGATGCTCTAGGGGGAGCCAATCAATGCCGGCACAGCAGATCTGTGTGATCTGTGTGCAGGCATGTATGATAAGTGCTCTGATGAGCACTTATCATACAGTCAAAGGCAATATTAGTAAATATTGCCTTTGGCAAGTATTGATCTGCCTCCCTCTCCTTACTAGTTTTAGTAAGGGAGAGAGACAGATCAGATAAAATAAAAAATAAAATAATAAAATTAAAAATATTGAATAAAATTTTAGTAACCAAGGGCTTTTATAAAAGCCATTTCAAGATTTTAACCCCTTCCCTGCCATTGATCGCTGTGTACGCAGTGATCATACACAGCAGCACATTTTTTGCTGTGTGTGCATTTTTTAGGGGTTAATTTTTTGTTACTGTAATTCATTACAGTATAACAAAGGCTCTTTTAAGAGCTATTAACCCCTTATTTGCTGTAGATCACTGCCTGAGCAGCGATCTGACGCAAATGCAGCAATCTTGCTGCAGAAGCATTTTTACTTTTTTTTTTACTTTTTTATTACACCCGTCACGGGTTAATTATACCCGCTAGAGGATTACGTTTAAAGTAAAAACATATTTTTTTATTTTTTTTTAGCTGTCTGAGCGCATGTATAGCGATCAGTAACAGCTGATCAGTGGCAAAGACGGGTTGGCGATTGTTCAGATGAGCATCACCATTCGCCTGGTTAGATCAATAATTGTCAATATTTGATCTGACCCATGTAGATCTGCCTCCCTCTCACTTGAGTTTTAGTGAGGGAGACAGACAGAGCTGTATAATGTAAGTTTTTAATTATAATATATTTAATAAAATTGAGACCCAAAGGCTTTTATAAAAGCCGTTTCCAGTGTTTAACCCCTTCCCTGCAATTGATCGCTGTGTACGCAGTGATCTTACACAGCAGCACATTTTTTGTCTGTGCATTTTTTTAGGGGATAATTTTTTTTTACTGTGATTTATTACAGTATATCAAAGGCTCTTTTAAGAGCTATGAACCCCTTCCTTGCCATATATCACTTCCTACGCAGCACATATGGTCACTGTCTAAGCAGTGCATATGGTCACTGCCTAAGCAGTGCATATGGAGCAATCTGGTCGCAGAAGGATTTTTTTTGCTATCAGCATTTTGTTTTGTCACACTCGCTAGGGGTTAATTATACCCACTAGGGGATTATGTGTATTCCTTTTGAAGCTGTCTGAACGCGTGTATAGCGATCAGTAACAGCTGATTAGTGGCAAGGGTGGTTTGGTGATTTCTCAGATGAGCATCACCAATCGTCTGGGTAGATCAATATTGGTAAATATTGTTCTGACCCATATGGATCTGCCTCCCTCCCCTCACTTGAGTTTTAGTGAGGGAAAGAGACAGATCTGTATAATATACGTTTTTAATTTTAATAAATTAAATGTTAAACAATTGTGAATCCCAAAGGCTTTTATAAAAGCCATACCCTTTGTATAGTGTAGCCTGTGTATTAACCCCTTCCCTGCCACTGATCACTGCACAGCAGAACATTTTTTCTTGTCTGTGCATTTTTAGGGGTTAATTTTTTGTACACTACTACAAAGGCTCTTATAAGAGCTATTAACCCCTTCCTTGCTCTACATGTCAAAATTCTAAGTTGGAAAATCAAAAAGCGCACCTCTCAAATGTAGCCTTTCAACCCCCAACAAAGCTGACAAAGCTATGCATGGGTGGTATCCCTGTGCTCGGGAGATGTTGCTGAACACATATTGTGGTATTGTTTGTCAGTGACACATACCGAAACATGTGAATTTGTGTCTAAAGTACAATGTATGTGGGAAAAAATACACAATCAAATTACTACCACAAACTTTGACAAAGGCTGGTGGTAGAATTGGTGCATGGAAAGTGTTAAAATACCACCATTTAAAATAGCCTAGGGTGTCTACTCTTACAAAATATATACTTTTTTGGGTAAAATACACTGTCCTACTTTAAAAAAAAAGTCCCAAATGAAAGATGGGCTCAGGCTGACTACATGTCAAAATTCCAAGTTGAAAATGTGGCCCTTTAGCCCTCAAACAACCCAACAAACCTATGCATGGGTGGTATCCCTGTACTCAATAGATGTTGCTGAACACTTATTAGGGTGTTATTTGGCAGTGACACATACCAAAATCTGTGAATTCATGTCTGAAGTAAAAGGTTTGTGAAAAAAAAAAACACACAAAATAATTACTACCACAAACTTTGACAAAGGCTGGTGGTAGAATTAGTGCATGGAAAGTGTTAAAATACCACCATTTGAGATAGCCTAGGGTGTCTACTTTAAAAAAATATATGGGTTGATGTGGTAAAATACACTAGCTGGCTTCAAATATGTCCCAAATGGGACATGGGTGCAGGCTGTCTGTATGTAAAAATTTCAAGTTGGAAAACTAAAAACTGCACCTCCCAAATTTGGTATTTTAGCCCCCAAACACCCCAACAAACCTATGCATGGGTGGTATCCCTGTACTCAGGAGAAATAGTAGAATCTATTAAGCAGGTTTTTTCGTTCGCTTTTGTCAATGAGGAGAAGATGTTTCAAATAAAAGTCAGGAAATTTGTGTTTTTTTTTTTTACAATATTTCTTTTTTTTTTTTATAATATTATAAGATATGATCAAAAAGATGGCATCCAAAGAAAGCCCTTCTTGTCCCGATAAAAACAATATATAATATGTGTGGGTGCAGCAAATGACAAAGAAGAAAATTACAGCTAAACATAAACAGCACAGAAATGTTAAAATAGCCATTGTCCAGAAAGGACAAAAATGTTTCAAAGGCTCTGTCCTTAACGGGTTAATAATAAATAATAAAAAAAAAAAAAAAAAAATCCCTCTTACATTTATTGTGGAGATCATTATACCCAGTATAGAGGGGTTGTAATATTATTATTTTAAAATTGTACCCTACACTTATCTTGCCCTTTATAAAGCAGTTATACAATGTTTTTTTTCTGTATACATTTATATATTTGTTTTTATATACATTTTAATAATTATTATTAAAAGTTACGTTTTACATTTTGAGACTTTAAATCCTTTTCGTCAAATCCACAAGGTGACAATCTTGCAGTCCATGGGCCTTCCTGACACTTTGATGTGGCCTGCATGACTGTGCACTATTTCACAAGTATGCCACATGCTTAAACATGTCTGATCGTAACCCAAATTTGAAGAAAAAAAGGAACTTTGCCTTTAAAATCCATTTAACTGTAAATATAACCTTTCAAACAATACACGATTAAATCAATTACTTTTGGTTGTTCAAATGGGATATAAATAAATCTACATTGAACAGGAGTGTATACAAAAGTTATAACAATATATGTGCCCTTCATAAATAGGCAACCCTAGTTAAAAACATGGTGGGAAGAAAACTGTGATGTATGTATGCACACATGGAAAGTGTAGTTAACATATGGGATAATTTTTACATTATTAAAACACTTTGAATGTTGTTGTTTTTCTCCAAAGCTACAACTAAATACTATAGAGGTGAGTGGGAGAATTAACAGGAACTTCAAACCTAATATTTGTGAGCAAATTAAAAATTATTAGAATAAAACTATTCTAACACATGCACATATTTTTGTAAAGATTGTCCATTAATATATATCAAAAAGCTCGGTCAAGTTCAAGTAAGAGTGGTGCTTATTTGTGATGGAACAAAATAAGGCCTGCAATTTTTGCAGAATCAGTGTATGTGAGCTCACTGGAAGGATAGCATTGTATTAATATTGTTTGTTTTTTTTGTTAAGGAAAGTTACATTAACTTGTAATAAACCAAATATCTCTAATTTGCTGTGCCCACATACTCAAATAGAAAAGTTACCATAAGGAATGGTAAGCACTTGTTTATTGATATGGAACAATTCCTTACATTTATGGAATAGAGAAAATAATCCTAAAAATAATTCAGAAATAATCCTCTCCTATCTTATCCTCTCCCTCTCCTTATTTGTTGATCCTTGAACTTGTGCAGTATAGGAAAACCTTGATCTGTACATGTGTCTTTTACTGCTCTTCAGTGGGCCAGTAGTTTGGGACCTTAGTTTGTGTATTAGATTTGTTACTCTCTCCCAGCACCCTTGAGTAATGTCATAATGAACTGTTAGGTTCTATTAAATATTGCACATTAGCATATCCACTGATGGTTTTAATATACAGCCATTCAATCATTGTGGCTAAACCCTCAAGGGTGCTTTGTTGTAATGCACAGACCATCCAAAAAATGTATTTGCTGTTATGCTCAAAATTATACTGTTGCATATCAACCCAATGCACAAAATAAAGGAGCCACAAATTATCTTAATATGTTAAGTGATTTAGTGTTGCATATTAAGTACCACAAGGGGATCAAAGCCTATTACATTTTCATAACAGCATTTGCAAAACTCATGTCACTTTGAGAATATAATAGGACAAAGAGATATTGACTTTTTCAATATAAGTAAATGCAGTTAATTTCCGTATACGTTCAAATAATAGAAATGTGCTAGTCTTAATGTAGAAATGTACACATATGTCAGGAATATGCAGCCTTATGGCAAGTGGAGAAAACCAATTATTGTTTGCCTTCTGTGCCAAAAAGAGAAGTTTTTCTGTGTTTTGTACTCATAGGATACATTTCCTGCCTGTTCTTTCTATTAGTCATAACTGCACATAATCTTGTCTTGTGTCCATATCATATTATCTAACATTTGACTCATACTGCATACCTCTTTTTTTTTTTATTAATAACCTTTATTCAATCTGTTCTGTTCCCTTTCATTAAATGTTTTTTTGTTTTTTTTAGTAATGACTGATGTACTTTTGAAGAACTGTGTTACCTTTTAGCAATACATTTTCTTTTGTAAGTATTACAGTGAGGGGGCATGTATAGTGAGGTTGTTGTATAATTACCAGAATTTTAAATCTCAAAATTGCTCCCTACTGTAACTCCAGATGGATTAACGTCAATATACATCATACCATTTTTTGTTTGCGAAACCAAGTAGTACAGATGGCATCATTACACCTTGAGTGATGTAAATGAGGAAGATTGTTTCATTTAAAAGATACAAAGTGATGTAACTGGTACAATGATGGCATCAAAACAGCCGTGTGTTATAATAATATTACTCATCTATCTGAATGCCGCTACAAATAGGTTTGCTATTACTCATCCAAATAAGTTTGAGCTCTATACATTTCTCCTGTGTGCTTATCAACAATAACTGTAAAATAGAAATAAAAAAAAAAGACAAGAAAATGCCCTTTGGCTACTTTTATGTGAATTGCTAAGCTAATCATAATTGCAGTGCTTCATTTGCCAAATGGATACGCTTTATTTGAAAAGGTTTATAGATAAATTATATAATTGATTTGTGTGTACTTTAGGCATCACTTTATATTTACCAACTCTCTTCTTCATGGGTTTTGCTGTTTGTACAGTTGGCGTTTTTGACATAAATATCTTTTTATTCAGCATTTTGTAATTGTACCAAGTTTGATACATTAAAGGGAATTTAAGGAGTGCACAATGGAAAGGAGATAACGTGTATACTTTTATTATTTATTTAAGAGAGCATTTGAATCTCCATAAAATATGTAAGCTGGATCAACAATGTATTGGGAAAAAGGACACAAGGAATCAATAAAGGTAATAAAAGGTTCAGGAATGGAAAGACTGAGAAGAAGCTGAACATGGGATCCTTGACATAGGTCAGTAGCAGGCAGTAGGCATCTAGCAGGGAGGTTACTAGACCATCACCAAGAATCTATGTTTCTATCTATGTCAACATCCATGTTGAGATTCATCTTGTTTATCTTTGTGAGATAACTCTTTAATTGAACAGCATGAACGCCTTTAGTGAATAACAGGAGATCTTTTACATTATGCAATTAATTAGATGTGTAGGGGTGACCATGACAACGAGATATAGGGGGAGGTGGTTCAGTCAATACCAATGGTGGAATTGATAGCAGTGTAGAAAAGATACATTTGTGGGAAATCTAACCACAAATGTAATTTTGTGTCAGTTCCTGACAGGTACCAGCAGGTGTCATCCTTGTGAGGTAAGTGAAAATAACAGTAACATAACAATATAGATTACAAAAAAATCCATTGAGTGCAACCCTTTGACTAACATTGTTCAACTCTTTTGTTCTTGCTATTGGACCAAATGGAGGCAAAAAAACATACATTAAAGGGATTTAGAATTTTGCCTCATGAGGAAAAAAAATCCTAAAAAGGCAATTCGATTTCTCCTTCGATGAAGGTCCAGATATAAATGTTGATTTTCATTATTGATAGCCCTGTATGTTTTGTTTTAATAATAAAAAAATAAAATATCCAGACCCTTTATTTAAAATAGATTCAATCTATTGTATCTGATAGCACCACCTCTTTTGGCAGTACTTTCTATATCATCATTGTCCATACAATAAAGTATGTATTCCTTTGCTGTGGATGCAATCTTTATTCTTATGTTATTATTTAAATATGCATATAGGAATGCATATTGACATGTTTATTATTTTTTAGTTAGTTATCATGCTCAGTATGAGAATGGGAACAGATATACCACAGAAGAAAGCTTTTGTGAATCAGAAAAAAAGAATTAAAGAGAAAATTAACATACTTTTATGAATCATTTATAGCACGCAAAATTCTTTGTTCATGACATTGAACCTTAATCTCACATTTTTCCTTTTTCATCTTGAGTGCATACATTACAGTACACCATACATAGCAATATCAGCCCACAATCATAATCTGCATTTTTTTCTTAAACTATTTTAAAAGCACCTATCTTAGATGAAAAAGTTGAGATTTAGTAACACCATTTGACCTATATCATGGTTAGCCCAAATTGATACTACAGATTGCAAATCCATGAGCTACTCACTGCTTGGTAAATATATTACCGTACTAAAAGCTTATGTGATCCAATGGAAATAGTAGTACAAGAAACTGAGCAAGACAGTACTTGTAGCTAAAGAAGCTAAGTGTAACTAGAGGATGTATAATGCATAGGTGTATTAATTATTTGCACTCCTGTTTCATTTTACTTTCTCAGCTTAAAGGGAATAATGCTTTATAACTTGGAATAGTGGGTAAAAGCTACTAATTGTTTGTGTGTAACACTATTCAAAACATTGCTTTCATGACAACTAATACATTTACTAACTAGTGTCAAACCTATATGTTCTGTTTTTAAATCGTATGCCATTTTTTTTAAATTTGACTTGAGTGCATTGATATTGGATTTTAAATGTGTTGGATATACAAGTCAGCAAATCTTTAAAATTGAAATAGAAAGAGCATCTATCCTGTACTTAGACTGTACTTGGTTATGTAGTTACCTAACTGCACTGCTACAAGAGGCCAACAGTTTTCAAATACAATTCATTTAATAGAAGAATAAGAAAAAAGCCTCAGTCATACGCCTGCTGTGTCAAATTCCAATGGAGCATGTCTGCGAGAAAACTGGGATATTTCTAAAATTTAAATTGGGAAATGCTGGAATGGTCAGTTACAGTTCAGGAGTTCAAGGCAAAATACAGAGGTTATGAAAGGATTTTTATGAACAGATTTGATTCTTCAACCCCTGACGCCTTTGTTACCCATTTGAGATCAAGATGGGAAATCTGTAATTGATAAATACAAATGAGCGGGAAAAAGAGAAATGTAATACATAAACATACATGGAAAAGAAAGACTCCTGTCAAATCATGCACAATATACTTGCCCCCACAGAGTCAATTATAACCACAGCCAGTTATTTCCCCCAGTATAATTGTTTAATGCAGATGTAATTATTGTTTAGTGTAGCTTGCAGTGTGGACTGCACTCCAGGTTACATTTTATTAAATTATATTTTTCAACAGTTCAGTTACAGCAAATTGAATAAAATATGTTCGTCTTTATAAAATGGTAAGTTAATTTTTCTTTGGTTTAAATTAGGGTTTCCAATGGCATTACTAAAGGATATATAAATTTATCAGTGAAGATATACTCTTGGAAAGCTTTTTATACTAATGTTGGTGTTTCAGAAGCCCCAACATTTGTTATAAACAGTATATTATTTTTGGAGAAATTCATTGTTGAATTCAACCACATCAAATATATGACCAGAGGTGTGGAAAAATTAAGCAAATACTTTTGATTTTATTTTTAGATTAAGATTTAATTTGAATACAGAGGGCGCGATGAGCTGTTTAATGCAGAACATTCCATGCCGTCCTGCAAGCCTCCAGGCACTAAAAAGTAGGACGGCATGGAACGTCCGACAAGCGAGAAGGGGTTAAGCAGCAATTGGAATTTGGCAGGTTTATCTCCTCTGCAACTATTTACTATTCACAATGAAATGCCCACATACAAATGACAGGTAGCTCTGTCTCTGGAGGCACCATGCAGTGAGCAAAGGTCCATCAAATGGTAACAGTTTAGTCTATGACTTTCCATAAAGGTGCATGAGGATAGCTAAAGTGTATGCACATTGCAAATACTGTATTTGCTCGATTATAAGACAAGGTTTTTTTCAGAAAAAAAATTCTGAAAAAGACCCCTCGTCTTATAATCGAGGTTGTCTTATAATCTGACCTCAAATCGAGGTCAGACTATAAGACAGGGATCCAGGTCCCCCACAGAGCTGCAGGGGACCTGGATCCCCCTCTCTAGCAGCCGGGGGATGTCTGCGCGATGAGCGCAGACTCCCCCTTCTGCCACCCGGCACGACCGCCGGGACTTCTATGATGGGTCCTTCTGGCTTCATCATAAAAGTCCCGGCGGTCATGCAGGGCTGCAGCAGGGGGAGTCTGCGCTCATCGCGCAGACATCCTCCGCTGCCTCCACTAGCCACCAGGAGAATCGGGCAGCTGGGGGATGTCTGCACTATCGTGCAGACATCCTCCATGCTGCCTGACACTGCCGTCTATTATGACGGACCAGCTGTCCGTCATAATAGAAGGAGGTGTCGGGCAGCATGGAGGATGTCTGCACGTATCGTGCAGACATCCCCCGGCTGCCCCCACTAGCCACCATGGAGCAAGAAACAGGTGAGGGTGAGGGAGGGAGGGGTATAAAGACAAACGGAGGGAGGGGGGACACAGAATAACAAGGGGAGGGGGGGCAGAGAGAAACAAGGGGAGGGGGGGCAGAGAGAAACAAGGGGAGGGGGGGCAGAGAGAAACAAGGGGAGGGGGGGCAGAGAGAAACAAGGGGAGGGAGGGGGGAAGAGACAGAAACAAGGGGAGGGAGGGGGGAAGAGAGAGAAACAAGGGGAGGGTGGGCAGAGAGAAACAAGGGGAGGGGGGCAGAGAGAAACAAGGGGAGGGGGGGCAGAGAGAAACAAGGGGAGGGAGGGGGGAAGAGACAGAAACAAGGGGAGGGAGGGGGGAAGAGACAGAAACAAGGGGAGGGAGGGGGGAAGAGACAGAAACAAGGGGAGGGAGGGGGGAAGAGAGAGACAAGGGGAGGGAGGGGGAAGAGACAGACAAGGGGAGGGAGGGGGCACAGAGAGTAACAAGCGGAGGGGGGCAGAGAGAAACAATGGAAGGGAGGGGGGAAGAGACAGAGACAAAGGGAGCGAGGGGGGAGACAAAGGGATGGGAGAGAGGCAACACTAAGGGGGGAGAGAGACAAAGCTGGGGGCAAGGGAAAGAGAAAGGCAGCATTGGCACATAAATGGAAATACATTTTTTTCTATCATAATTTTTTATTAAAAAACTATTTACATGTGAATATATACAAGTTGAACTTTTTTACTATAGGGTAGTCTTATATTCAGGCTTTTAGTTTTTTTCCTAAAGGAATATCCAAAGTTTGGGGGGTCGTCTTATAATCAGGGTCCAAATACATAAAGAAGAGTCCTGCGCTCACTCCCATCACTGGGCGGCTGCAATGACTACAGTACACATCAGCCCCAATATATAGTAAAAACAAAAGAAAAACAAGTTACCTGCGCTCTCTCCTTTATCCCTATGCATTTAAAACAAATGGATGTTTTTAGTTACCTCCAGTGGCCATGAGAGGATGAGCCCACCTGCCAACGTCAAGGCAGACCCCCCTAGGTGGGTCCTAACTCTAACCATTCACCTTGCTTCTTTGAGCCTCTGGCCCATCCCATGTGTTCCCTATTAAGGGTTAATAATGTATAGGGGTGTAAATAAACAACACCCTTTTCTGTCTCATTAGAGATTTTTGCCAGAGGCTCAAAGAAGCAAGGTGAATGGTTAGAGTTAGGACCCACCTAGGGGGGTCTGCCTTGACGTTGGCAGGTGGGCTCATCCTCTCATGGCCATTGGAGGTAACTAAAAACCTCCATTTGTTTTAAATGCATAGGGATAAAGGAGAGAGCGCAGGTAACTTGTTTTTCTTTTGTTTTTACTATATATTGGGGCTGATGTGTACTGTAGTCATTGCAGCCGCTCAGTGATGGGAGTGAGCGCAGGACTCTTCTTTATGTATTTGTATCCAATTTTTGTATTACTCAGCCTTGTTACAATGCAGCCGCCCATCCCATGTGTTCCCTATTAAGGGTTAATAATGTATAGGGGTGTAAATAAACAACACCCTTTTCTGTCTCATTAGAGATTTTTGCCAGAGGCTCAAAGAAGCAAGGTGAATGGTTAGAGTTAGGACCCACCCAGGGGGGTCTGCCTTGACGTTGGCAGGTGGGCTCATCCTCTCATGGCCATTGGAGGTAACTAAAAACCTCCATTTGTTTTAAATGCATAGGGATAAAGGAGAGAGCGCAGGTAACTTGTTTTTCTTTTGTTTTTACTATATATTGGGGCTGATGTGTACTGTAGTCGTTGCAGCCGCCCAGTGATGGGAGTGAGCGCAGGACTCTTCATTATGTATTTGTATCCAATTTTTGTATTACTCAGCCTTGTTACAATGCAGCCGCCCATCCCATGTGTTCCCTATTAAGGGTTAATAATGTATAGGGGTGTAAATAAACAACACCCTTTTCTGTCTCATTAGAGATTTTTGCCAGAGGCTCAAAGAAGCAAGGTGAATGGTTAGAGTTAGGACCCACCTAGGGGGATCTGCCTTGACGTTGGCAGGTGGGCTCATCCTCTCATGGCCATTGGAGGTAACTAAAAACCTCCATTTGTTTTAAATGCATAGGGATAAAGGAGAGAGCGCAGGTAACTTGTTTTTCTTTTGTTTTTACTAAATATTGGGGCTGATGTGTACTGTAGTCATTTCAGCCGCCCAGTGATGGGAGTGAGCGCAGGACTCTTCTTTATGTATTTGTATCCAATTTTTGTATTACTCAGCCTTGTTACAATGCAGCCGCCCATCCCATGTGTTCCATATTAAGGGTTAATAATGTATAGGGGTGTAAATAAACAACACCCTTTTCTGTCTCATTAGAGATTTTTGCCAGAGGCTCAAAGAAGCAAGGTGAATGGTTAGAGTTAGGACCCACCTAGGGGGGTCTGCCTTGACGTTGGCAGGTGGGCTCATCCTCTCATGGCCATTGGAGGTAACTAAAAACCTCCATTTGTTTTAAATGCATAGGGATAAAGGAGAGAGCGCAGGTAACTTGTTTTTCTTTTATAATCAGGGTCGTCTTATAATCAACGGTAATACGATATATTATTATTTGTAGCCTCAAAGTGTCTAAAATATTACCGCTTTTCTTGTGTTTAAGGCTATTAGGAAAAAATATATAAGGATAAATATATTGTGATAGATCATTGAGCACTGTTTTTTTACCTTTTCTTACCTATATTATAATAGATGTATTTGTTTACATCCAGCTGTAATGCTAAAACCTAGGTGTTGTATAATGCAATAATAATACAATATTTTACCAGCATAGGCCCACCATTGTCCAACATCCGGATTGTCATGACTTCCATGTACACATATTAGACTGGAGTCTTGTACTGGTTACTGGGGAGTAAAGAGATTGCCAACCACCTTTCCCCAGTGGGATATATCTCTTGATGGTGGAGGCAATCACCAGAGCCATGGTTGAGGCCAATAAGTCAGGACAGGCAGCAATAAAGCATGGTAGGGAAAAGCACGATAAGATAAAGGAAAGAGATTAAACTAACAATAGCATGCCGAATCACAGGGTAAAAACAGTGTCCCTCAGACTGTGTATAAATCATTTCTTAGAACAAAAGATCAAAAAGAGACAGATGCATCTCAAGAATGTACTGAACAAGCAGCACTAATTTTTGTGTCTGGGATAAAAGCTAATGGTGAGTGTAGGATGGTAAAATTTTAGTACAAGTTCAAACAGGGTCAGGTGGAAAGCAATGACATAGTTAGAGGACAAAGATGTATTGGGTTTCCAATTGAAAAAGGAATACTGCAAATCACAGGTGGACACTTATAAAATATGTGGTATATTCTAAAGGCTCAAAAGATTTTTTATGAGCTTTGGGATAAATGTAACAAAAATAGGGAATACACTTTGAGCAATGAAATCAGTAGGTTATAGGACAATGACCGTGACATTAAAATTGTATTTCTTAACACACATTGCTCAAAAACATGTTGTTAGTGACAACTGATGAGCCTGACCCTGAAATGAGCATAGGAAGCAAACAATAGCAAGACATCCAGCAATACCTATATTTGGCCCCAGGGTGCAATGCAATCTCTCCCAAGAGTCAATGCAAACGTCATATTGAAAGGCAGCATGCCATTTCAATATGATGCTGCCCTGCTATAGACAAGAGCTTTGTAAGTGATCAGTGATCACTTCTGTCACTCAGGGAGAGTTTCTAGACTGTCTCTGGAGGTAGTTAGCAACATTACAGTTTAGGGATAAAAATGTTCTTTTATCCCTAGGATTAGGAATAGCATTAGTATTATGGTTCGAGTTTGGTTAGGTTTAGAGTTAGTGCAAGGGTTATATTTAGGGTTAAGTTCAGGTTGGTGTTAGGCCATGGTAGGAGAAAATGGTTAGGAAGCACTATACCTTTCAGTTATTGCCTTATAACTTGCAAAAAAATGACATAAAAAACATGTATTCATTTGCTATTTCTAAATTCAGGACAAATATTAGAATATATTTAGCAGGATTATTATTTTCGTTTGTAGATGTGTAAAAATAATAATGGCAAAGTCATAAAAGAAATTCTTACAATTTGTCATCATATTTTATAATTTTTATAGTAAATTATATGATATAATCACACTAATGACTTCTAATGAAAGCCCTTGTTAGCACAAAAAAACCTATATCATTTGTGTGGGCACAGTAAATTAGAAAGCTGAAAATTACAGCTAAACAAAAACATTCAAATTGTTCTAAAAGTACAGTCACTAGTTAATAGATTATATATGTTATTCTACCATGAAATAAATACCATTAAAAAGTTTGATTTTCAAACACAGAATTTTTTTTAAGTTAATATGTTATAAATCTAAACCTATACCATCAACGACTGATCAAGAGAAGTGTTCTGCAATGTAACCTTTCTAGAAAAGATTACTTAGAACATTAACCTTTGACTTCTTAGGAATACTGCAAGGAGTGATTTTTGTATGAACATTGCAAGAAGATTAATCTTTTTAATGCCCAATTGGTGTGAAAGGCATTGAAAATCAATGCATTACATACCTTAACAGCACTAGGATTACATAGAGGATTTTACAAAAATGTCTGCCAACAAATGACTCGGTAAAAAGAGTCAAGTGAGTTAGAGATTCTAGAAAGATCAATTATATAATAATAGTTAAAAATGTTAGCAAAATTAAAAAATGATGCACATATTAAAACTGTGAATGTGTACAGATGTATTGCTGTGGACTTTGGCACATTCTGTACCTTAATTGCCTGATGATATCATCCATAAGAAAGGAAAAAGTCTAAACTTTTTTTCCACTTGTACTTCAAGTAGAGAAGCGCAAGCAAAACATTCGGTGATGCTAGTTCGAGCATAAACTGGCACATGCTTTTTAAGGTACATGCCAGTTTATTATCTAACCGGCAGTCACTAGTTTTTCCTTTAAAGCAGGTAGGCTAATATAGTCACCAAATGTCTCCCACTGATAGCACACTGAAAGACTCATGTTTACATGTCATCAACAGTGGGGATCTTTACTAGGTTCCCCAGTTTAATGCGAGTGGTGTCGGCAAAGATACACAACAAGTTCACTCCAGGTGGGTGGCACCAAGTTTTTTTTAATTTTGCTTCTATTATTGAAGCAAAAGTTTAAAAAAATATGTAATGTCACTTTAAATATAAACTCATGCTAAATGTATTCTTTTTTATTACATTTATTATTATTATTATTATTATTATTATTATGCAATTCAACTGTCAGTTCACTATTTAATAAATATACTTATCGGTAATCCCATTAATTTTAGTAAGGATTTGACTGTTAGGCTAAACGTAGAAGGAAGATCCTGTAACTAATTAATCTGACTACCATGTTACCTTTTCACTGTTGTGTGCCTTTGACATGTTTAAGATTTGACATATCAAGTGAAGGTTAAAAGTTGCTCAAAAAGCAGATTACAACTATCTTTAGTTCATGAGTCTGCAGTATAAGTATTTTGATCCCCATTTTATATTTTACAGGTGTTAGACTTTATATTTTCTTGTGTTCTGGATATTTTACTTATGTTAAAAGCTCTGTTGCAATTGTATGCTTTTAGAAATGTCTCTGTTTAGTACCAGAATACATTTTCATTGCATATCTCTTTAATATGTGTTTAAGCATTTGAATGTCAAAGAAGCTAAAAATACTTTACAATATGACACAGTCAATGACATTTAATGAAGTGGAAAAGGTTAATTACTTTTAGTTATAAGAAGTACTATCCTACATAGAGCAACTCAGAAAATAATGCTTTTGTGATTTGTTAGTTTAATGAATGGAGTTCAAGATTCTAGCAAATGTAACTTAAGGGTCTATTCACTGTAGACAGATCTGGCCTGAAATGGGACTAGATTGATCAAAGTTTCCAAATTTCAAAATTGTCCACAATTTACTGATTTTGGCCCTGGCCAGTCAGTATCCTTGGTCTGGGGCGTGGTAAAATTCCCCCAGACCACAAAATAAAATTAATGACCCCATACCCTCAGGGTCCATAGACTGGCCAAATTGTCTCTGGACCACATGACCATATCAATAAAGATCTTAACAATACCTGGGTTGGGGGACTGGCCAAAGGACCTCAGACACATATATAATAAAATTAAATAACATATAAATAATGTATATTATGATGTAAATGAGCAAACATCATATATAATAAACACAATGAACAATAAATACATATAAAGGATTTATATGAAGGCATGGACAGTAAATGTTGTATATGATGCCAATGAGCAGTAACTTTATATGCAAGGCTTTAGGAAAAGAGCAAAATCTGAATAATGTACATTATGCAAACAAGCCATACGTTTATAGTCAAGGATTTATACCAATAAAACTATCTAAATGATGTATATGATACCAATGAGCAGCAAATGTCTACATTTGAATATCATACCAATGAGCAATAAATGCATAACTATACATATGATGCCAATGAGCAATGAATGCTTAATCTTGTATATCATGCCAAGAAACAGTGTATTTATAATATTTGTTTATGATGCCATAAACATGATGAGTAGTAAATGCATAACATTTGTATATGATGTCAATGAGCAGTAAATGAATCATTTCTGTATATCATGCCAATCAGCAGAAAGTGTGTTTTTTATACTTTCTTTTTATTTGAGGAGGGGGGGGGGGGGGGGGTTATGTTTCAATATTTATTTAACGGAATTCATAGAAAAATTCATACAACATATACATTCAAATATAAAAACAATAACACAGAATCAAGCCTAGGTGCGAGCTACCCAACAGAGAAAAAGGCATTAATAAATATTTATAAATATACATATATAACCAATATCCCAGTCTATACTTTGAATCAACCAAGCTCAACATTTAACATTTCAGCTTGGATGGCCCTGGTCCATAAAAAAAAGAAAAGAGAGTTTATTATCCTCTGGGGTTTTAGCCTTTAGGAGGCGAGTCCCATAGGGATCTCTGAGCTTTTCGTTTTTAGGACTAGTTGATCTTACATTTTCACTCCATGGGTCCCAATATTTTTAATATTTTACTAAGCTATATTTAGACAAGATAACATCTCCTGACAATTTGGAGATTCACCACTTCTCCATTGCCTATCCAAAGGGATTTTAGTAGCCAATAAGAGATTTATTAAAATATTTAAAAAAGCTTCCTGAGAGATGGAAAATCCAAATGAAACATAAATTGTTGAGGTTGTAATTCTCCATTACATTCAAATATTCTGCTAAATAACTCTTATTAGTTTTTTTGTTCATCTCTTCTAGCTTGACATATCCCCACCACATATGTTA
The DNA here is from genome assembly GCA_036172795.1 of Pelodytes ibericus. NCBI lineage: Eukaryota > Metazoa > Chordata > Amphibia > Anura > Pelodytidae > Pelodytes > Pelodytes ibericus. The sequence continues at coordinate 41,257,725 of CM069861.1, forward strand.
CATGGTGCCAACCTTGACCCCGCACCTCTAACATACATTCAAAACACTGTGTTGGAACTTATGGAGACAGCAAGGGACGATGTACCATCTATGTAGCAGTTTATAATATGATTCTTGAATGTTGATGCAGTGGACCACCTAACATGTTCTATTCCATGAGTGTTGCTATACAGATAGAAGGAAGGTTTTTCCCAAATCTTATTCTGATTTTAAAATGGTTGAAGGTTTTTCCACCTCTTGTTTCTCAACAAACAATGACATTATTCTAGATATGCACCTATTTGTATAATGTCAGTCCACAAAATCATCAAGAGTTGTAAGAGAGAATGAAATGTTTTATTTCAGCAAATGTGGAATTCTATGGTAGGTGAATATTTCTGAAAGATAAAATTCTGTCTTTAGCTCAATAAACGAGAACATTTAATTTCCTTCATAGAGTTCAGCTAAACTTAACTCTCCATTTTTTATCCAGTTTTTATTTTGGAGGTCAGGTATATACTATTTTAAATCCTTAAGTGGAGATGAAACTGATATATATGTATTGTTTCCATATAGCCATATAATTGTATGGATAGTCTGCCATATTCCCTTAATTAATGGGTTATGATGGTTAGTGACATGTTTAACTTTGGAATCTACCCAGTAAAAATAAAACAAGTTTGACACTTTAGTGATCTGTGATTCAAGGGCATACCACCCCAAATGTATTTTTGGTTTCAGAGTCCCAAGCCACTGCTTGTTATTCTCCTAATTGAAATTCTCGGATTTCTGCATTGCCAAATATATTTCAAAAGGATAGTTGAAATTTGTTTGAGAATGATTTGTGGAAAAGGGAAAGGGATTGTTCTAAAAAGATAAATCACTTTGGGCATAAGGTAGGCTTTTGTGACATTAAGATGGCGCATCCATGATACTTTGAGACCTTTCCATTTATTGGTCCGGTCTCTAAGTTTGCAGATCAAATCAGTATAATTTATTTTCCAAAACTGATTCAAATCAAATATTATTTTAATTACAAGATATATAAAATAGCTATTTGACCAGCTAAACTGATAGGTGAGCTTTATATCTTTCAGCTGATCAGACGATATATTTATAGTTGTTCATAAGCTGAAATTTACTTGAGTTAAGTCTGTAGTTAGATTATTGGCCATATTGTTCTATAAGTGATAGTACAGCAGGAATTGATGTATCTGGAGACTCCACAGTAAGCAGAACATTGTCTGCAAACAATGTGATCTTATATTCTTGAGCCTGAATGCTCACCTCTTGAAAAGACTTAATCAAGGATGCCAAAGGTTCAATACTCAGGGCATGTATCAAAGGTGCCAGAGGGCATCCCTGCCTTGTACTGTTCTTTATTAGAAAAACGTCAGAGCCCAAAGCAGGGCCTGTCACCTTAAACTGAGGTGAAGTATACCTAGCCAAGGAGCTGATGGCAAAGCCACCAGATATACCAAACACTGAGAAGACCTCTGGCAGGAAACCCCAGCTAACCCTATTGAAGACCTTCTCTAGAGAAAGGAACACCACTGAGGGCTTATCTTCATTGATCTCAGCTATCAGATCAATAATTTGACTGGTGTTATCCTCTGATGACCTGCCCGTTATGAACCCTGATTGATTTATATGTATAAGACCTGTAATAACTATCTGCAGACGAAATTAATAAACGTTTTATAGGATATCTATGAACAGCAAATGCATAAACTTTGTATACCATGGAACTGAGCAGTAATTACATACACCTTGTACATCATGCCTATCATCAGTAAATGCATACAATTTATAAACAATGACAATGTGCAGTAAATGCATAATATTTGTATATACCATATTTGCTTGAATATAAGACGACCCTGATTATAAGACGACCCCTCAAACTTTGGATGTTCCTTTAAGAAAAAAACTAAAAGCCTGAATATAAGACTACACTATTGGAAAAAAGTTTAACTTGTATATATTCACATGTAAATTGCTTTTTCATATTTAATAAAAAATGATGATATAAAAAATGCATTCATTGTTTTTATTTCCTTTTATGTACCAATGCTGCCCACTACCCCCAGACTTTCCCAATGGTCCCCCTCCCTCCCCCAAACATTGTCTGTCTCTCTCCCCCTCCCTCCCTCCAGTGTTGTCCATCTCTCTCTCCCCTCCCCCCAACTTTGTCTGTCTCTCTCTCCCCCTCCCTCCCCCCAACGTTGTCTGTCTCTCTCTCCCCCTCCCTCCCCCCAATGGTGTCTCTGTCTGTCCCCTTCCTCTCCCCAAGGTGTCTTTGTCTGTCCTCTCCCCAAGGTGTCTCTGTCTGTCCCCTCCCTCCCCCCAAGGTGTCTCTGTCTGTCCCCTCCCTCCCCCCAATTTGTATCTGTCCAAGCTGCGGGGGACCTGGATCCCAGTCTTATAATCTGACCTCGATTTGATGTCAGACTATAAGACGACCTCAAATATAAGATGAGGGGTTTTTTTCAGAGCATTTGCTGTGAAAAAACCTTGTCTTATATTCGAGCAAAACTGTATTGTTTTTCAATAATTTTTATTGACTTTCTTAGAGATACAAAATATAAGAATAAAGGATACAAATAAGGGGTAAGTATGCAATAATGTTGAAGTAAACTGATCATTTGCATTACTTACAAACATAGTAACATGGCAACATAGTAATTTAGGTTGAAAAAAGACACAAGTCCATCAAGTTCAATCCATCTACCTATCATTCCAGCGTTTTGATCCAAAAGAAGGCAAAAAAAAAACCCTAAGGAAGCTATTTCGAATTTTGCCTCCTAGGGGGAAAAATTCCTTCTTGACTCCAAAAGGGCAATCAGATTTCTCCTTGGATCAATAAGCTCTATTATTAATGCTTATTCTATTATTAATACCCCTGTATGTTCTGCTTTTCTAAAAAAACATCCAGACCATTTTTAAATGCATCTATTGTGGTTGATAGCACTACATCCCTTGGCAGTGAGTTCCATAACTTTATTGTCCTTACCGTGAAGAGGATAAAGGCTTAGCAGACTGCCTTAATGAATATTTTTGTTCAGTTTTTACAAATGAAAATGAGGGTAAGGGACCTCATTTAGGGAAAAAGTCTAATGAGTCTTTTGATGCATGTAAGTTTACAGAGGAAGAGGTTTTACTTCAGCTGTCTAAAGTAAAGACAAATAAGTCGATGGGACCTGATGGGATACATCCAAAGTTATTAAAAGAACTTAGTGGTGTACTAGCAAAACCGTTAACAGATTTATTTAACCAATCATTGTTAACGGGAGTAGTTCCAGAAGATTGGAAATTAGCTAATGTTGTTCCCATTCACAAGAAAGGTAGTAGGGAGGAGGCGGGCAACTATAGACCAGTAAGTCTTACTTCAGTAGTGGGGAAAATAATGGAAACCTTGTTAAAGAATAGGATTGTTGAACATCTAAAGTCGCTTGGATTTCAAGATCAGAGACAGCATGGGTTTACTTCAGGGAGATCATGCCAAACTAATCTTATTGATTTTTTTGATTGGGTAACTAAAATAATAGATCAGGGTGGTGCAGTAGACATTGCTTACCTAGATTTCAGTAAGGCTTTTGACACTGTCGCACATAGAAGGCTTATCAATAAACTGAAATCTTTGAGTTTGGATTTCAATATTGTTGAATGGATTTGACAATGGCTGTGTGACAGGCAACAGAGGGTTGTAGTCAATGGGGTATATTCGATGCAAGGTCTTGTTACTAGTGGGGTACCTCAGGGATCTGTTCTTGGACCCATTCTCTTTAATATTTTTATTAGCGATATTGCAGAAGGTCTTGTTGGCAAAGTATGTGTTTTGCTGATGATACAAAGATTTGCAGCAGGGTTGATATTCATGGAGGGATAAGCCAAATGGCAAATGATTTAGATAAACTAGAAAAATGGTCAGAGCAGTGGCAACTGGCATTTAATGTGGACAAGTGCAAGATTATGCACCTTGGGCGTAAAAACCCAAAAGAAGAATATACACTATTTGGTACAGTCCTAACCTCAACATCTGAGGAAAGGGATTTAGGAGTAATAATTTCAGAGGACTTGAAGGTAGGTAGGCAATGCAATAGAGCAGCAGGAAATGCTAGCAGAATGCTTGGTTGCATAGGGAGAGTTATTAGCAGTAGGAAGAGGGAAGTGCTCATGCCATTGTACAGAGCACTGGTGAGACCTCACTTGGAGTATTGCACGCAGTACTGGAGACCGTATCTCCAGAAGGATATTGATACTTTGGAGAGAGTTCAGAGAAGGGCTACTAAACTGGTTCATGGGTTGAAGGATAAAACTTACCAGGAAAGGTTAAAGCATCTTAACATGTATAGCTTGGAGGAAAGACGTAACAGGGGGGATATGATAGAAACATTTAAATACATAAAGGGAATCAACACAGTAAAGGAAGAGAGTATATTTAAAAGAAGAAAAACTACCACAACTAGAGGACATAGTCTTAAATTAGAGGGGCAACGATTTAAAAGTAATATCAGGAAGTATTACTTTACTGAGAGGGTAGTGGATGTATGGAATAGCCTGCCAGCAGAAGTGGTAGAGGTAAACACAGTCAAGGATTTTAAGCATGCGTGGGATAGACACAAGGCTATCCTAGCTATAAGACCGGGAACGGGGGACTAATAAAAGTACTCAAAAAAAAAATGGGCAGACTAGATGGACCGAATGGTTCTTATCTGCCGACACATTCTATGTTTCTATGTTTCTATGTTTCTAAATATTCCCTTCCTTTGCTGTCTATGAAATCTTTGCTCTTCCAGTCTCAGGGCGTGACCTCTTGTTCTTTGTACATTTCAGTTAATGAACAGGTCCCTGGAGAGCTCCTTATATTGGCCCTGCACATATTTATATAATGTTATCAATTTTTTTCTCTTCATAACTAAGATCCTCCAATCCCCTTATTAATTTTGTAGCTCTCCTTTGCACTTTTTCTAGTTCCTTAATATCCTTTTTAATGACTGGTGCCCAGAATTGTACTGCATATTCAAGGTGAGGTCTTACCATTGATTTGTAAAGAGGCAAGATGATGTCCTCCTCCCGTGACTCTATACCTCATTTTATACATGCCAATATCTTATTGGCCCTTGCAGCTGCTGACTGGCATTGGGCACTGTTGCCAAGTTTGTTATCTACAATGATTCCTAAATCCTTTTCGTTAGTAGTTTTTCCCAGGGAAATTCCATTTAACGTAAATGTTGCTTTGTTATTATTTTTTCTATAATGCATAACTTTACATTTGTCTATATTAAACCTCATTTGACACTTTCTTGCCCAGTCCCCCACTCTGTCCAAATCTTCCTGTAAAGAAAAAAACATCAAAATTAGTCTTTATTACCTTACCTAATTTTGTGTCAAACACTGAGACATGGCTCTCAGCACAACGTGGGAGATCATTAATAAACATATTAAAAAAGAAATATAAAAACAACTTTAGCAAACAATGTGAACTTTTAGAGACTAATAAAAGAAGTAGCCGTGTCCCTCCATCATTTATGCAATGTATTATCAAGACTCAAAACAAAATAGTCCTATATGGCTGATATTGGATACTGTGTAGCCAAGGGCCCCATGAAGACCTGAGGCAATCACACAACGTTTTTCATGCATACACGTTTTTTTTTAATACTATCACAAACTTCTGTTCAGGATAGATGCAGTGTTCTTCATTTGCTGACAATGCACATTCTAGTACTTTATTTTCTTTTGACAACCAAGGCAGTGGTATTTATTAAACAGTTCAGCGCTTTTCAGACGACAGTTGATGGAGGAGAATCTGAGAGTGGTAGTGTTCAAGTTTTTTCCTCAGTTTTTTTAACTACTGGGCAATCCCACCAGCTAATAGTGAATGATCCTTCAGTATCATACTCCTTAAAGCATTGTTTGGGATATACTTGTCAATTTTATTAAGTATTTTGGGTGTTAAATACATGTGATACATAATTTTAAGAGATTGATCTTGGAATCCTGCAAAGATGGATCCCTGACATGATGCTTTGATGATTTGGGTACAATCTTCATCTGTTAGATGAGGGAAGCACCAATCCTGTTGTTTTGTGAATAATCCACAGGGGTGCTTGTGCACTTGTCTAATATGAAAGGGAGAAGCGGAAGGCAGTCATAGTTCCATTAGCTGAGATGACCTGTAATACAAAAAAAAATTAGCTTTGCAGACATGCCAGTGAGTAGTAAATTTATAAACCTTTATGTAATGCTAATAAAAAATAAATACATATTTGTGTATACCAATGAGCAGTAAATGCATACAATTTGTACACCCTGCCAATGAGCAGTAAATGTATACAATTTTTTATATGATGCCAATGTTCAGTAAAAGCATATACTTTGTATATCATGCCAATAAGCAATAAATGCATACATTTGTACATGATGCCAATAAGCAGTAAATACATAATCTGTATATGAGGGCATTCATGCATAATCTTTGTATAAATCACGCCAACATTCTTTAGCCCCAGAGTCTTGATTTGGGACTGCAGATGCGGACTCAGAGATTTAGCCTCAAAAAACCACCCCTAGCAATGCCTTTGTCAAGACAACTGGTAGTCTTCTAATCAAATCTGAATTTTATTGAATAAATCCCTGCCAAAACAGACATGAATACTTTGGTGTCTTGATTACAAGTTTGTTCTGTAGTGGGCCACTTCACCGCAAATGTATTTTGGGCAGCATTCATGTTTCATCAAAGAAAATAAATAAATACAAATATATATATATATATATATATATATATATATATATATATATAATCCAAAATAGGTAAAGAATGCACTCACAGGACTTCTGAAGACAGTCATTCAGGTTTTAATAAAGATAATCGTCAGCATAGTTGTTCAGCGACGTTTCAGGCTGTTAAGCCCTTTGTCAAGCATTACCAATGAAGACAAACAAAACAAATATATACACACATCTAATCAAACACTTACCAGCAGCAGCTGGAGAAACGCCCATCCCACACCGCGATGTGTTAATCAAGTAGCAATATCCGGTACGTGATGAGTGAGTTTGCGTTCCACCATGCGTGTCACCTGGGACAAACCGTTGCTAAGCGACGCTCAAAAGGCATCTAGTGCTAGGACACGGGATCGCGTATATAGACAGATGACAAAGCCCAGCGAAACTGTGTTATGCAGCAAGTTATATGGGCGGTATGACTCTCCATACACACCAGTGGCCCCTAGTGACACTGTTGAACTGAAAAAAACTTTTTTGTTTTATTCATTTTTGATACGTTGCTGTTTTTTTTCTATTTTTTGCACGCTGTTCATTTTTATATATTTTTTTCTCTATATTATTTTTTTCTCTCTATTCGTTTATATTTTTTCTCTCTATTCTTTTACATTTTTTACATTTTTTTACATTTTTCACTTTCTAGTCTTTATGTCATCTTATTGTCTTCTGATTTATTTGTTTGGGTTTCATGTAAGCTTGTATCTTTATTTGATTCTTTACAGGGGCGGATGTCTGTCAGCGCTCTGTTTAAGTTTGGTCTAGACTTGTTTGCCTGTCCCTTTTGCTGGGTTTTCTGTCTATGGGGTGTAGTCTCGCTCTATGTAGTATTAGATCTATTATAGCCATGTTTCCTTTCTGTGTATATACCCACATTTTTATATGACCTACTGCACCCTTCGATGAGAGGGTATTCGTTGCAGCATGTAATATGAGGTGTGGTACTTCCCCCATTGAGTATGTATCCGCATGCGTGATCCAGGTTATCCGTTGGTTTCTTTTTAATAGTCCCACAACACACTTGCTCTAGTTAGTAAGTATTTCTATTGCACTCCACTATGTCTGTTCTAGAACAGTGATCCTCAATTTCAGGTCGTGTATATATGACAGCCCCCTGAAGCCTCAGCCACGTGAGGAGCATTTGTCTCCGCAGTGGTAAACAGCTTCGCTTCGGCGAGCCTCTATTTACGGACTGTGTGTCCAGTTATTGGACTCCGCTGGTCAGTAATTTCCCCCAGACACATAGGCACTGTTATGATCAGCCACCCCGTGTCATCGCTGGGCTTTGTCATCTGTCTATATACGCGATCCCGTGTCCTAGCACTAGACGCCTTTTGAGCGTCGCTTAGCAACGGTTTGTCCCAGGTGACACGCATGGTGGAACGCAAACTCACTCATCACGTACCGGATATTGCTACTTGATTAACACATCGCGGTGTGGGATGGGCGTTTCTCCAGCTGCTGCTGGTAAGTGTTTGATTAGATGTGTGTATATATTTGTTTTGTTTGTCTTCATTGGTAATGCTTGACAAAGGGCTTAACAGCCTGAAACGTCGCTGAACAACTATGCTGACGATTATCTTTATTAAAACCTGAATGACTGTCTTCAGAAGTCCTGTGAGTGCATTCTTTACCTATTTTGGATTCTATATGTATTGATGTGGATTGCACCCAGGCACGTTATATATTTGTGACCAAAATTGTGCAGAGTGCTGGTACTTTGGATCGATATATATATATATATATATATATATATATATATACATCCATAAGTGTGTGTGTGTGTATGTAGTGTATGTGTGTGTGTGTGTGTGTGTGTGTGTATATATATATATATATATATATATAAAACCAGCAGTAATGTGTGAGTGTATCACAGATTATCCAGCAATAAAACTCATAAAAAACACCTTGCATATGAATACACATGCATACACACAATCACACTTCCACACACACACACACACAGTTACACTTACATACACACACACACACACTCTCAAATACACACAGTCACACTTACACACACAAAGTCACACTTTCATACCCACAATCACACTTACACAAACACTCACATACAGGCAGAGTCAAACTTACACCAGCACAGTCACACTTGCATACACACTCTCACATACACACATAGACAGTCAAACTTACACACACTCTCACATGCACACAGAGAGTCACACTTACACACTCTAACATAGAGTCACACTTACACACACACACACACAGTCTCCCGTACACACAGAAAGTCACACTTACACTCACACACTTTCATATGCACTGTTTGAGAGTCACACTTGCACACTCTCACATGCACACATAGAGAGTCACACTAACACACACACAGAAACTCACATACACAAATAGAGAGTCACACTTACACACACACTCTCAAGTAGAGAGTCACACTTACACACACACAGTCTCCTGTACACACAGAGTCACACTTACACTCACACACACTCACATACACACATAGATAGTCACACTTACACACACACACTCTCATATGTACACTTTGAGAGTCACACACACACAAACTCACATAAACACATAGAGAGTCACACTTACACATTCACACTTATACACACACATAGAGTCACGCTACCACACACACATGTAGAGACTGCCTTATTTTGTTTGTCCCCCTCCCTGCTAGTTTAACTTTCATCTGCAGGGAGGTGGATTGGCCCACTGGCCACATGTTGGATGCCCTGGCCCTTGTGCAATGGTAAAATAACAAAAGACAAAAGCTTAGAAAATTAAATTATATCTATTAATTTGCCAATATTGCATTCAGAAGCTTCTTAATCAATTTGCTTAGAGCAAAAAACATAATTGTCGAAGTGACCAAAACTACACAGCCAAGTTAATTAAGAAACTACATGTCAATGTCAGTAGAACTTAAAAGGAATTAGTAACATGTGGCTGTAAAGTATAGCTCACTGGATGATTTGGTAGCAAACACAATGCTCTCAGTGGGATCACTTTCCATTTCACTCATACAACTAAATTTAACAACTGCCGATTTGGCCAGTTAAATGGAATTTACATTTATATGATTTACAACGAGATATGAATAAGAAATTAACAAAATAACCAATTTGGAAACAACTAAATTATACCTAAGTGGTTCTATAGAAAGCAAACTATATCTACAGGTTTATAGTTTCATAAAAGAATGAGAGAAGAGCAGTGCTGGTTCCATCATCTGTTAGTAAAAACCAGTATGTTTTTTTTTTCTTTCTACAATGCCCCCTCAAAGATCTTCAGTAGACTAAGGTCACATAAAAAATTATTGTGTGATTAAAGAGTGACCATTATAAGATTCTCAAAGCAATACCATCTGTGTCATGCTTCTTAAAACAATGGTTTTCTAGCGGTATGTAAAATAAATTTTGCTAATATTGCAATAACAGCAGATGATATCAGGATAATTCTACATTAAAATTATGTTTAACTAAAATAAATATATTATTTTACTAATTGTTGATATGTCAAATATGTTTATTCCTATCTACGATATTGATTCCACTTACATCATATGTCGAGATGGACTCATGTTCTCTTGATTTCTTGACAGCTAAGACAATAATGGCTGCTAGCATCAAGGCCTATAACTTTCATTCTCTTTGATCACTTGTTCTAAGTGCTTTCTTATCTCATAAAGAACTGGAGATTTAATTGTGCATTATAACAAATCCACACAGAGAAATGTGCTGTGCAGAGATTTTGATGGTAGACTAAGATACTTGAAGTTGTTTGCCCATTTCCTCTTTCTGCCACTGATTGTCTCCGACTTGTTCAGCACATCACTTTATCTCTGTATGTCTCAGTTTACTCACTTGTAATTGGAAAATAATAACATTGTTTCTATCTTTTTTTCTCTTTCCAGACTGTCACAGTCGCCAGAATAAAGTGTAAGGTTACCATGTTTTTGCTGGAATAATATTATTTCAGTTCTGCTTGCACTAACATGCTGGTTCAAAATGAAGATCCTGCCCGTGCAATGTGCTCGTAGAGATGGAGATTGTGAAAATCCTTGACTAGTTACCAATGAATATTTATTTGCATTAAACTATTACATTATTATGAAAGCAATTTGTGTCATATGATATCCGTGGCAGGTAGAAATTAAAATGTAAATTTGTATTGAAAATAGAAGAGACAAGCACTCATATATTCTACACGTACAGCAGCAATGCCAAATCTAATTGATTCAAGTCATATACAAAGTTATATATTAATTTAAAAAAAAAAGTTTGTGCATGTGTGTCCTAATATTATGTAGGCATTTGGGGGAGGGTTACTGTTTTTTAAGAGTAGGGTAGCTTTGAAGAGGTTTCTAAGGATTATTTTTTATAATGGTTTTTATATATTCAAAATATAAACCAACTGCACAACCATATTTTGTACAATCTTTTTAAATTCTTTTAATCTTTACAGGAAAATGAATCAGCTGATGGTTGCTGCTAAAACTGTAATTACCTTACCATTTACAGCAAATCAACAAAACCTGATTTTTCAATATTCGTCCTCAGTTCAAGTTCAAAGTTGTTGTGTTTTTTGTTCCAAAACAGTCTCTTGTCATTTTCTTTAAAGGGTGTTCGAAGGATACAGTGCATGTCAAATATGGTAAACATAATTTTTGCAATTAACTTTCCAAAGTACCTATGATTAGAATCATTCATTTGGAGAACACGTATTGCTTTCTCTTAATAATTTCCTTTAAACTATAATCTTATAAATGATGTTGAAATTTTTGAAATTCTTGCTCTTTACATTACTTTTCAAGTAAAAACTATACTGTGCCATCTACCATTTTGTTCCTATTTTTGTCGAAGGAATTTAGACATTACAAACAAATGTTATAATTACAATATACAGAAATGATCATGGTGTTGGTGATGCTTTTTTAAAATCTTGATATTCTTTAATATAACTGCACTATATTATTTATATACAAGGGGTAGACAAAATAACATAAACCAAACATATGTTAATATCAATGACTTGATAAAAGAGAAGTGCCACCTTTTGATATCAAAACAGCCTTAGTCCTTCTTGGAATGTTTTCAGACAAATCGTTTGTAGTAGGATATCGAGACCTTCTTTAAGGAGAAAATCATCCAGTTTCTAGAAGGACAAAGGAGATTCAGAACATCAAATAGAGGAACAATGGTGTTTAGAGCTGCTAATTAGGGAGGCCATTGGATGCATCTGTTTTATTTTGTTGAATTTTAGGCTTCTCTCTCATTTTTTCTTCAAACTATCAATATGTTTAACAGTAGTCAATAGTTCAAGGGTAGAAGCCATCTTTTGACTTTATTTAAACATAAGCTCATCCAAATGTATGAAATAGGGTGCAAGATTACTTCATAGCACACAATTTTTATCTTCATGAATAACACATGTAATCTATCCAAGTCCAGTGATGCACCTCCAGTACTCCCAGCTTTGTCAATTACAATCTTCAGAAACAGTCTGTCAGTGATAAGAAGATCAGTAGTATATGTACTCTTGTCATACCTATTTAGTATGCATCTTAATATATGCATTGTATTTGCAACATCAGCGGTGCTCCCCTAGGTTTTGCTAATATGTACTAACAAATTACTACTACTGTCTTTGTCAGGACATATCCACCTGTCTCCACCTTTTGATTGATTGATTAAGGTCAACTAGTGAAAATAGTGTGATCACTTTTGATTTGTTAATACTTTTCCATCCAGACATAATCAAATTCACACCTCCTTTTTTATTATTACCATTTTTTACTAAGAACTTGTCATAAAAAGTACCTGGTTTACATGATATGAAAGTTTCTGTAGTTGTGTATTTGCATTGTGTAAAGCAAAATGTGCCAAGCAATCTATGTACAGCACTATATAATATTGCCTGCAGCCATGGATCAGTTAATTGAAACATAGATTCACAGGGAACAACAGAGAGCAGAACAAAAATATGGTAGCTCATGGTCAAAGGTGCTTTAGTTAATATTTATTTTGTGCAGTACAAAGAAGAACAATTGTGAAATGCTGTCAACAGCTTTTCTGACTCTGGTAGATACAATAAAACGTGTATGTAACGACTTTTTTTCACTGGCATAAATTACAGTGAAAAGAAATAACTAAAGAGAAAAAAATACACACATTACATTACCATTTAATTATATAGTGCCAATATTAAATGTAGCTTGGTTCAGAACTTAACACGTTCACATCACTAGACCAGGCACATCATGGATTACAGTCCTGTTGCCAACATTGCACATCCCTGAAAAGTCCTTCAGCAAATCAAGCAGTGGGTACAATTGATGACCGCTTCCATCGCTTAGAGTATGTTGCCATATTGTGTCCATTTTCTAACATCTGTACTCCATATCCTCAAACTCCATCTTCCCTCTTCCAAAACTCTCATCTGTCCTCTTTTTGTCAAAACTCCTTTCTCTGTCTTCTAAACCTCTGTGTACTCCATCCCCTCAATCTCCATCCTTACTGCTCCAAAACTCTCTCTCATCCATTCTCTTTCTGTCAACGCTCTTTCCTTTAAAGCTTCATTCTCCCTCTGACAAACATCACTCACCCACACTCCATTCTGCTAAACTCTTCTGTCCCTCCCCTTAAGCTCCCTCCTTCCTATGCTTTGCTCTTTGATGTGTCAGAGTTCCTACATCACTAAACCTCCCTGTTCCATGCTACGTCAGTCTTCATACATCATCTGTCCTTAGTGCAGCATGCTGTGTCAGTTTGAAATTACCTTCTCAATTCCCTGCAATGTTCTCTTTCATGAATACAGTACAGAGCAGTTTATTTGAAATATGTATTGCTGCTAAGGTTAGTTAATATTCCAGCTATCCCTTGAAGGGAGCAAGGAGTAGGTAGAAAGACTGAAATAGCATGGAGCAGGGAAAACAGTTGATGTAGGAAGACTGGCACGGCATGGAACAAGGTGGACAGACAATGTAGGAAGACTGCAGGGAGACAGCAGGGAGTACAGGTAATATGGAGGATAGATGTGTGAGGTTTGTAGGACGACAAATTAAGGTTTAGAGGAGAGGGGAAGGAGTTTTGATGGTGAGAGGGTGGATGAGAGAGTTTTTCAGGAGGGAGGATGGAGTTTGAGGGAATGGAGTACAGATGTCCTAAAATAGACACCATATTGCCAGACTGCCTCAGCTCTTTGTAATCCAACAACAGCCAATGATGCAATTTCAGATCACATTGGTCATAGACAAAACCAATGTTAATTAATACTGGCTTTGTCAGTATTCTCTGCCCCTCTCTCTTCACATGGGTTTTGTGAGGGAGAAAGACATAGATGGTGTTAATTTGTATCAGTGACTTTTAGCCCTGTGTTCCAAGCCCTTTCACTCCTAATAAAAGGTATTTTAACCTCTTCCTCCTTGACCACTGGTTAAGCAATGGTCTGGTACAGCAGCATGTTTTGCTATGTGTACATTGTTTTTGACCCTTCAGCGTCAGGGTTAGTTTATGGTTTCATTAGTTTCACTCAGTTAGTTAGGCATTAACCATGTTAAAAAAAAATTACATTTTGTTGTGTACACAGCTTGTGGTACTAAATGCCAAAGCCGCAGATGTTTTCCCAGAACTTGTGACACAAACCCGGATCCAAGTCTACTTTTCAAATCCATATCCTTTCATGGTATTAAATTCTCTTGGAGTATGCAAAAGGGCCCCAAAAAACAAGAGATGCACTTGTCCCAAGTTCAGCATTGCACCACCCCAACAATCCAACACATCTATGCAAGGGTGTTATCACAATACTTAAAACAGACATACACACATCGTGGGTTGTGTGGTAGTAGCATATAACAGGCTATGTGAATGCATAAGATTCCAAAAATGTCTCCACTCCTATTCAATTCCTATTCACATCATCAATCCATATATTTTGTAAAGTAGACCCATAACATTTCAAATGGTGTTATTTTCTTCTGCACATAACTACATTTTAATTGTCTTTAATACAGATTTGATTCTATTGTACTCCTCTTCGACGTTTCTTGAATCTTATGCTAAACGTGTGACTGTGCTGCTCTAGTAGAGCTACTCCCACTTTGCAGATGTGGACTTTGTATGCTTCTCTGAAGTGCCGGCATCTTGTTTGCTATTTTATGTAATTTAATACCTAAAGTATAATGTGTGTGAAAAAATACACACAAATTACTACTGATAACTTTGACAGAGGGTGATGTACATTGAATGCATGGAATATCTGAAATGCCATCAATTCATCATCATTTTAAATATTTTGAGTTGACTAGTTTTAAAATAGATATATATATATGGTTTGGTTGGAGTAAATTCATGGGTGCAGGATGACTACATGTGAAAACTCAAAGTTAGAAAACTGAAATACACCTTTCCTAAATGTGGCCTTTTATGCCCCAAACTACCCCAAAAGGTAAAGAACTCCGTTGCCAGGGGAATGACTCATAATATAAATTAATGTATTTCATCATGTTGGCATACACCAGGATGAGTACCAATGCCTTATGCGTTTCGAGTAGAAACACTTCATCATAGGCATAGTGAGACACTAATTAAACTGCATCAATCAACCTGTTGGTTTTAATGTTATATATTAAAACGAACATGTACACCATATGGCCATTAGTAACCTCCAAAAAAGGGAATTCCTACACACTGACATAATAGGCCCTGTGGAATAACAATACTGGTGATTTCAAATCAGTGGAATCACATCACCTGTTATTAACTCGTACTTGTAACCCTAAAGGAAAATGACACTGGTTGTAGGGCTATTGACTAAACTTTAACTACCATCTGTTCATGAGTATCTATAAGCTCTAACTTGAAACACAGGGTCCT
This sequence comes from Pelodytes ibericus, assembly GCA_036172795.1. Classification (NCBI taxonomy): domain Eukaryota; kingdom Metazoa; phylum Chordata; class Amphibia; order Anura; family Pelodytidae; genus Pelodytes; species Pelodytes ibericus. The sequence continues at coordinate 41,273,351 of CM069861.1, forward strand.
CTAATGAGAAGTTAAAAGTTTCAATCTCAGTCTTTTTTTTATTTATTAATCATTACTTTGGATGAATCTTAGTTTTGTGATACAAAGCATTGTTCTATACCCCAAAATGAAATAGTTGACCTTATTATAACCCAAAAAAACATGATGAACCTTTCTCTTGATTAGTAATATCGAAAAGATGTTCAAGTGTAAGCATTTTTAGTGTTCCTCTACTTTGACCTACATATTGGCTGGAACCCTTCATGAATGTTATTAAATAAATCACATTTGATATACTGTTTCATGATATAGATTTTATTTGTGATGCCTGAGGTGAATGTCCACTCTAGAAACAAAGGAACAACATTTACACCTCATGGCACCACATTTTGACATTCCAATGTACATGTTTATTGAGTACCAGGTTTTTGTTTTGTCTAGAAAGTGGCTTTGAGGAAAAAAACATTTTTTAATGTATCTTTTTTGTTGCCTGGCAGTACCACTTTACACTCTCAGCAACTTAATACCGCAATTGAAATTCACAAATAATTAATCACCTCTGAAAACTTAGGAATCGATTGGTGATTCATGATAGATACAGTGTCACTATTGGTATTTTTGATAACAAATGGTTTGGAAATAGCATTGTGTTAATTGCCTTCTAATTTCCAAAAATAAGTAAAAAAATAAAATAGACACAAGGTGTTCTCCCAAACTAAGGACAAATATTTGAATCTAGTTTTTTTCATTAGCAGTTGTAGATTAAAATATTTTAACCCCAAAGTGATGTGACTTTTTTTACATTGTTGTACCATCGTGACAATGGCTATTTTAACACGTTTGGGGTGTTTATGTTTAGCTGTAATTTTCCTCTTTCTCATTAAAATTAGAAAGGAGTGATCACCAAGCCCTTGAGGTCAAAATTTGATGTTACTGGATGCCCTGAAATTGAGACATCACAGCAACATCGGGTAAGCATAGGCAGCGACCGTTGATCACTTCCTATGTATGTTTCACAGCAGGACATACCAGTTACATCAGATGTCATTAACTGCCAGCTTCTCCATACCTGGTATGTCCATTGTCACAAAGAGGTTAGAGTAAAAGTTGGAAAAAAAGATTTCCACCATATTTAATTTTTTTTTTACCACAGGAATGTTAAAACAGCTATTTTCCAGCACGGTACAACAGTGGCAAATAGTTCGGTTATGAATGAGTTACATTTTTGTAATAAACACACTTAGATAATGCAGTTGAGTGAAGAAAATGCTACTTGCAAATACTTTATAGGGTGTGGGAGACAAAAGACACATAAGGTGTTAGAAAAGACATAAACGTTTCTTTCCCAGAGATATTAACAACTTGGCTGTGGAAACAAAATATGACACTATCCAAAAATAGTACAGTCTGAGTCTGTAAAGTCAGAACTAAAAGATGAATTCAAATTTAATTTATATTAAATTAAAAACCCAGGAATATTATGGGAAGCTCATGAAGCTTACATAAGAAGTAAATGTATAAGCATGGTATCACACTATGCAAAATTTGAAACTAGAGACTTCATAATAGATTAAATAGATTACACCATTTATAAAATTAAAATAATCCTCACCCCAAAATTGTAGATCAAATAATTGATATCAGAATTAATATTAAGTCATTATTATTTAATGCCATAACTAGAGCCATTAATTGCACTAAACAATTGTATTATTAAAAAGGAAACAAATCTCATTATTTGCTTGCTCACAGACTTGGGAAGAAAACAAAGTAAAAATATGATTTCATATATTAAATACACTACTGGTTAAGTCCACACAAACCCAGACACAATTACAAAAGTCTCCCTAAATTATTATACCTTGTTATATAATCACTCACCCCATTTGAATTATTATCATATTTGTCTTAAAAATAATCATTATCTAAACTCAACCTGCCAAAACTATCCCCAAACATGCAAAATGTTTGGATAAAAATATCATTATAGAAGAAATATAGGAAATAATTGAATTCCCCTTGTTGCTCTGGTTCCCCCCTCCCTACCCTTGTTGCTCTGGTGCCACCCCCTCCCTCCCCTTGTTGCTCTGGTGCCCCCCCCCTCCCTCCCCTTGTTGCTCTGGTGCCCCCTCCCTCCCCTTCTTGCTCTGGTGCTCCCTCCCTCCCTCCCCCTCACCTGTGTAATAATCCCTGGTGGCTAGTGGGGGCAGCCGGGGGATGTCTGCACGATACGTGCAGACATCCTCCATGCTGCCCGACACCTCCGTCTATTATGACGGACAGCTGTCTGTCATAATAGACGGAGGTGTCGGCCAGCATGGAGGATGTCTGTACGTATCGTGCAGACATCTCCCAGCTGCCCGATTCTCCTTGGTGGCTAGTGGGGCAGCAGAGGATGTCTGCGCGATGAGCGCAGACCTCCCCTGCTGCCGCCCGGCACGCTCGCCGGGACTTCTGTGACGAAAGCGGAAGTACCCGGCTTCTTCACAGAAGCCCCGGTGGTCGTGCCGGGCGGAAGCAGGGGAGTCTGGGCTCATCGCGCAGACATCCTCTGCTGCTAGAGAGGGGGATCCAGGTCCCCTGCAGCTCTGCTGGGGACCTGGATCCATGTTTTATAATCTGACCTCCATTTGAGGTCAGATTATAAGAGACCTCGATTATAAGACGAGGGGGACTTTTCAGAAAAAAAATTCTGAAAAAACCCTTGTCTTATAATCGAGCAAATACGGTAATACATCCTGACCAAGTAAGCTTCATACCCTTTAGACAAAGATTACATAATACAGAGATATGCATATATCTAATTTGGAACTCTTAAAACCAATATATATCTTCTATCATTTTATTACTTTATGTTGACAAGACGTTCAACAACCTGGGCTGGTCGTTCCTCCTTTCATCAGAAGATCTCGCCTCACCAGCCCTCTCCACGGCCAGAGTGGACGATCCTGGGAGGGGGCACACATCACTGAGTGAGAGGTAAAGGTCCACCCCCACCCTGTGAAGCAGAGCGGCGTCTCCTTCATGAGGGAGCCGCAGGCAGCATAAGCTCCATGTGTTAAACACACACAGAGCAGTACGTGCTGCTCAAACTCCCTGCGCTTAGTGATGAGGCAGGATATCCTATTGCCAAAGCCCTGTATCATCACCAAGCCCAGGGGGCGTGAGCAGCACTTGTGTGTTTAACACACTAAGCTTATGCTGCCCGCTTCAATTAAGAATGTGAGGCTGAGTGAGAACAGAGGAGGTGGGGTAGAAAACCGAGGAGGGTGAGAGAACAGAGATGGGGAAGAGAACAGAAATGAGGAGGGGAGAGAACAGAAATGGGGAAGAGGGGGAGAGAACAGAGGGGGGAGAACAGAGATGGGGAGAGAGAACAACTTTGGGAAGGAGGGGGAGAGAGAACAGAGATAGGGAGGAGGTGGAGAGAGAACAGATATGGGGGTGGAGGAATGAGAACAGATATGGGGAGAGGGAAAGATATATGGGGAGGGGAAGCGGGAAAGCGATATGGGGAGGGAAAGGAGAGACAAAGAGATATGGGGAGAAGGAAAAAAATAGGGTGAGGAGAGGGAGAGATAATCAATATGAGGGGAGGGGAGAAAACATATGGGAAGGGAAAAGAGATAACAGGTTTGGGGAGGAGGAGAGAGATAACAGGTTTGAGGAGGAGGAGAGAGAGAACAGATATGGGCAGGGCCGGACTGGCCTACTGGGATACCGGGAAAATTCCCGGTAGGCCGCCTACCGTGGGGCCGCTTTAATTCGGCCGGCCGCACCACTTAAATTTCGGCCGGCCACGGCCCTTTAAGAAATTCGGCCAGCCGCGCCACTTTAAGAAATTCGGCCGGCCGCGCCACTTTAAGAAATTCGGCCGGCCGCGCCACTTTAAGAAATTTGGCCAGCCATGCCAGAGCCTGCTGAGCGGAAGAGGGATAGGAAGGTGACGAAGATTCCGGTGCGGGCAGCCTGAGAGGAAGCTGCTGGACTGCAGGTGTAAGTGTGTGTGTGTGAGTGTCAAAGTGTAAGTGTATTCGTGAGTGGCAGAGTGTAAGTGTGTCAGTGAGTAGCATAGTGTAAGTATGTGAATGAGTAGCATAGTGTAAGTGTCTGAGTGGCAGAGTGTAAGTAAGTTAGTGGCAGAGTGCAAGTGTCTGAGTGGCAGAGTGCAAGTGTCTGAGTGGCAGAGTGCAAGTGTCTGATTGGCAGAGTGCAAGTGTCTGAGTGGCAGAGTGCAAGTGTCTGAGTGGCAGAGTGCAAGTGTCTGATTGGCAGAGTGCAAGTGTCTGAGTGGCAGAGTGCAAGTGTCTGATTGGCAGAGTGCAAGTGTCTGAGTGGCAGAGTGCAAGTGGCAGAGTGCAAGTGGCAGAGTGCAAGTGTCTGATTGGCAGAGTGCAAGTGTCTGAGTGGCAGAGTGCAAGTGTCTGAGTGGCAGAGTGTAAGCATATAGAGGTATTTGTGTACTATTTGATTAAAAAAGCATATGACCACAATGGCTCAGGGTCACTTCTGGGTGAGCATAATAACGAGTACAAATAATAGCTTCAAGAGAAGGAAATGGAAGCGTGACACTTTGGCTACTATTCGTCAGTTGCAAACTGAGTTTAATATTTTCTTCTTTACATTGTGCCTCACTCCATAATGTCTTTATTTGCTCGGGATGGGTGAGGAGCTTGTATAACGGTCTCGCAGGAAAACCAAAGTTATGTATAAAGATGATGCAATTTTTTACTCACTTTTGCACCCCAATGCAACGTGCAATTAAAAACACCAATACATAGAGCAGGCTATCACAGTGCCTAGCTCTAAAGGCACATTTATATGCAGGTGATGCTGTTGCCAAGCTGCACTATGGCTCTAACTGCTCTAACTGCTCCAGTGTGTGCTAGCAAGGCACAGTGACACCCCATCTCACTCATCTCAGACATGCATCTCACTTTCAACCTTATTAAACAAAACGAAAGTCTTAATTACTGAATATATGTATTTTTTATTTAATGTGTAAAATATGATAACAGTTGCCCTTTAAATTTGTCTGTGGTGCCTCCTAATTATGAATGTGTGAGTGGCAGAGTGCAGTGGCAAATTAATTGGCAAATTGACTGTATCATATTAATGGCAAAATAATACTGGGATATTAATAAGCAAATTGGCTGTGACATATTAATGGTAAAACGATACTGGCATATTAACCCCTTAACGACAGATGACGTGCCAGGCACGTCACGGCAAATTAAGGACTTGCCGACAGGTGACGTGCCTGGCACGTCATGCACTAAATGGAGTAAAGAAAGCGACCAGCGGTCGCTTTGTTTACTCTAACAGTGTTGCTACAATGCCTCTAGGTAGAGGCATTGTGCAACACCCCCCAAATGTGCAGGGGCGCGCTACGATCACTTTAAAAATGGCTGCGCCCGTGGCACACACGATCGTTCGCTTTCTAAGCATCTGCGGTGTTGTTAAAGTGCCTCGCCAGCGAGGCACTTAACAACACCTCCAGGCTGCCCAGAGCCGATGGTGGTCGCTCTCCTGAGCGACCCCATCGGCTCAGTAGAAGGGAACGCTGCCTGTACAGGCAGCGATTCCCTTCTAATGGCAAGAGCATCGGAAGTGAAAGTATTTCACTTCCGATGCTCTAGGGGGAGCCAATCGATGCCGGCACAGCAGATCTATGTGATCTGTGTGCAGGCATGTATGGTAAGTGCTCTGATGAGCACTTACCATACTGTCAAAGGCAATATTAGTAAATATTGCCTTTGACAAGTATTGATCTGCCTCCCTCACCTTACTAGTTATAGTAAGGGAGAGAGACAGATCAGATCAAGTAAAAAAATAAAATAAAATAATAAAAAAAATATTTAATAAACTTTTAAACACCAAGGGCTTTTATAAAAGCCATTTAACCCCTTCACTGCCATTGATCGCTGTGTACGCAGTGATCATACACAGCAGCACATTTTTTGCTGTCTGTGCATTTTTTAGGGGTTATTTTTTTTTACTGTAATTCATTACAGTATAAAAAAACCTCTTTTAAGAGAGATTAACCCCTTTCTTGCCGTAGATCACTGCCTAATCAGCGATCTGACGCAAATGCAGCAATCTTGCTGCAGAAGCATTTTTAATTTTTTTAAAACTTTTTTATTACACCCGTCACGTGTTAATTATACCCGCTAGGGGACTACGTTTAACGTAAAAAAAATTTTTTAGCTGTCTGAGCGCATGTATAGCGATCAGTAACAGCTGATAAGTGACAATGGCGGGTTGGCGTTTGCTCAGATGAGCATCACCATTCGTCTGGTTAGATCAATATGTGTAAATATTTGATCTGACCCGTGTAGATCTGCCTCCCTCTCACTTGAGTTTTAGTGAGGGAGGGAGACAGAGCTGTATAATGTAAGTGTTTAATTATAATATATTTAATAGAATTGAGACCCAAAGGCTTTTATAAAAGCCGTTTCCAGTATTTAACCCCTTCCCTGCAATTGATCGCTGTGTACGCAGTGATATTACACAGCAGCACATTTTTTGCTGTCTGTGCATTTTTTTAGGGGTTTTTTTTTTTACTTTGATTTATTACAGTATATCAAAGGCTCTTTTAAGAGCTATTAACCCCTTCCTTGCCGTATATCACTTCCTAAGCAGCACATATGGTCACTGCCTAAGCAGTGCATATGGTCACTGCCTAAGCAGCGCATATGGAGCAATCTAGTCGCCGAAGGGGTTAATTATACCCACTAGGGGATTACGTGTATTCCTTTTGAAGCTGTCTGAACGCGTGTATAGCGATCAGTAACAGCCGATCAGTGGCAAAGGTGGTTTGGTGATTTCTCAGATGAGCATCACCATTCGTCTGGTTCGTAAATATTGTTCTGACCCATATGGATCTGCCTCCCTCTCCTCACTTGAGTTTTAGTGAGGGAAAGAGACAGATCTGTATAACATAATTTTTAAATTGTAATAAATTAAATAAAATGTTAATAAATTGTGAGTCCCAAGGGCTTTTATAAAAGCCATACCTTTTGTATAGTGTAGTGTATTAACCCCTTCCCTGCCACTGATCACTGCACAGCAGAACATTTTTTCTTGTCTGTGCATTTTTAGGGGTTACTTTTTTTGTACAGTACTACAAAGGCTCTTATAAGAGCTATTAACCCCTTCCTTGCTCTACATGTTCAATTTCCAAGTTTGAAAATCAAAAAGCGCACCTCTCAAATGTAGCCTTTCAACCCCTAACAAAGCTGACAAAGTTATGCATGGGTGGTATCCCTGTGCTCGGGAGATGTTGCTGAACATATATTGTGGTATTGTTTGTCAGTGACACATACCGAAATATGTGAATTTGTGTCTGAAGTGCAATGTATGTGGGAAAAAATACACAATAAAATGACTACCACAAACTTTGACAAAGACTGGTGGTAGAATTAGTGCATGGAAAGTGTTAAAATAACACCATTTAAAATAGCCTAGGGTGTCTACTTTTACAAAATATATACTTTTTGGGGTAAAATACACTGTCCTACTTAAAAAAAAGTCCCAAATGAAAGATGGGCTCAGGCTGACTACACGTCAATATTCCAAGTTGAAAATGTGCACCTTCACAATGTGGCCCTTTAGCCCCCAAACAACCCAACAAACCTATGCATGGGTGGTATCCCTGTACTCAGGATATGTTGTTGAACACATATTGGGTTATTGTTTGGCAGTGACACATACCAAAATCTGTGAATTTATGTCTAAAATACAATATTTGTGAAAAAAAACCACACAAAAATTACTACCACAAATTTTGACAAAGGCTGGTGGTAGAATTAGTGCATGGAAAGTGTTAAAATACCACCATTTGAAATAGCGTAGGGTGTCTACTTTTAAAAAATATATGGGTTGATGGGGTAAAATACACTGGCTGGTTTCAAATATGTCCCAAATGGGACATGGGTGCAGGCGGTCTGCATGTCAAAATTTGAATTTGGAAAACCAAAAACTGCACCTACCAAATTTGGCCTTTTACTCCCCAAACAACCCAACAAACCTATGCATGGGTGGTATCCCTGTACTCAAGAGATGTTGCAGAACACTTATTGGGGTGTTATTTGGCAGTGACACATACCAAAATCTGTGAATTCATGTCTGAAGTACAAGGTTTGTGAAAAAAAAACACAAAAAAATGACTACCACAAAGTTTGACAAAGGCTGGTGGTAGAATTAGTGCATGGAAAGTGTAAAAATACCACCATTTGAGATAGCCTAAGGTGTCTTCTTTTAAAAAATATATGGGTTGATGGGGTAAAATACACTGGCTGGTTTCAAATATGTCCCAAATGGGACATGGGTGCAGGCGGTCTGCATGTCAAAATTTTAATTTGGAAAACCAAAAACTGCACCTACCAAATTTGGCCTTTTACCCCCCAAACAACCCAACAAACCTATGCATGTGTGGTATCCCTGTACTCAAGAGATGTTGCTGAACACTTATTAGGGTGTTATTTGGCAGTGACACATACCAAAATCTGTGAATTCATGTCTGAAGTACAAGGTTTGTGAAAAAAAAACACAAAAAAATGACTACCACAAAGTTTGACAAAGGCTGGTGGTAGAATTAGTGCATGGAAAGTGTAAAAATACCACCATTTGAGATAGCCTAAGGTGTCTTCTTTTAAAAAATATATGGGTTGATGGGGTAAAATACACTGGCTGGTTTCAAATATGTCCCAAATGGGACATGGGTGCAGGCGGTCTGCATGTCAAAATTTTAATTTGGAAAACCAAAAACTGCACCTACCAAATTTGGCCTTTTACTCCCCAAACAACCCAACAAACCTATGCATGGGTGGTATCCCTGTACTCAAGAGATGTTGCTGAACACTTATTGGGGTGTTATTTGGCAGTGACACATACCAAAATCTGTGAATTCATGTCTGAAGTACAAGGTTTGTGAAAAAAAAAACACAAAAAAATGACTACCACAAAGTTTGACAAAGGCTGGTGGTAGAATTAGTGCATGGAAAGTGTAAAAATACCACCATTTGAGATAGCCTAAGGTGTCTTCTTTTAACAAATATATGGGTTGATGGGGTAAAATACACTGGCTGGTTTCAAATATGTCCCAAATGGGACATGGGTGCAGGCGGTCTGCATGTCAAAATTTGAATTTGGAAAACCAAAAACTGCACCTACCAAATTTGGCCTTTTACCCCCCAAACAACCCAACAAACCTATGCATGGGTGGTATCCCTGTACTCAAGAGATGTTGCTGAACACTTATTAGGGTGTTATTCGGCAGTGACACATACCAAAATCTGTGAATTCATGTCTGAAGTACAAGGTTTGTGAAAAAAAAACACAAAAAAATTACTACCACAAACTTTGACAAAGGCTGGTGGTAGAATTAGTGCATGGAAAGTGTAAAAATACCACCATTTGAGATAGCCTAAGGTGTCTTCTTTTAAAAAATATATGGGTTGATGGGGTAAAATACACTAGCTGGCTTCAAATATGTCCCAAATGGGACATGGGTGCAGGCTGTCTGCATGTAAAAATTTCAAGTTGGAAAACAAAAAACTGCACCTCACAAATTTGGCATTTTAGCCCCCAAACAACCCAACAAACCTATGCATGGGTGGTATCCCTGTACTCAGGAGAAATAGTAGAATCTATTTAGCATGTTTTTTCGTTCGCTATTGTCGATGAGGAGAAGTTGTTTCAAATAAAAACAAAGAAATTTGTGTATTTTTTTTTGTTTTACCATATTTTATTATTTTTTTTAATAATATGATAAGATATGATCAAAAAGATGGCATCCATAGAAAGCCCTTCTTGTCCCGATAAAAACAATATATAATATGTGTGGGTACAGCAAATGACAAAGAAGAAAATTACTGCTAAACACAAACAGCACAGAAATGTTAAAATAGGCATTGTCCAGAAAGGACAAAAATGTTTCAAAGGCTCTGTCCTTAAGGGGTTAATGGCAAAATAATACTGGAAAATTGTCTGTGGCATATTAATGGCACAATAATGCTGGTATATAAATGGCAAAATGATACTGGCATATTAATAGGCAAATTAGCTGTGGCATATTAACTGGCAAAATGATACTGGCATATTAATAGACAAACTAACACTGGCATATTAATGGCAAAATGATACTGGCATATTAATGGGCAAATTGGCTGTGGCATATTAATGACAAAATAATACTGGCATAAAAATAGGCAAATTGACTGTGGCATATTAATGGTAAACTAATACTGGAATATTAATGGAAAAATAATACTGGCAAATTGGCTGTGGCATATAAATGGCAAAATAATACCGGCATATTAATGGGCAAAATAATACTGGCATATTAATAGACAAATTAACACTGACATATTAATATACATATTACCTGTGGCATATTAATGGGTAAATTTGCTGTGAAGTCTGGGTGCTGGGGTAAATTCTTGGACAAGTCATGGGTGCTGGGGTAAGTCCTGTGAGTGCAGTATGGGTGCTGAGGTAAGTCAATATATCCACCCAGTATGTACACAAGATTATAGCTCACACAATGCCCTGATTATATATAGCCCTGCAGAGGGCAATTCATGTAACCTTGTGTACATACATGTGGCTATGTGTTTCCCTGTGCATGGGGTACAAATCAGGTCAGTATGTTCGCTATAACCTTGTTTACATACTGGGGGCATATATTGATATTTATAGATAACCTTATCTATGATAATACTCTCTTCAAATGTGCTTTAAAATGCATGGCTTGCCCTTCTATGATCAAGAAAATAAATACGCAATTCCATGGGGCTGGTATAGTGACGTAATGCTATGGGGCTGGTATACTAATATTTCCAGGGCTGGTTTTTATTCCCAGTCCGGCCCTGGATATGGCGAGAAGAGAGACATACTTTGTGATTACTATTAAAAGTAAGGTATCTACACTTATAAATGCCATATTTCATCTTGACATCTCAAACCTTCCTGATTCACCTGAATTTGGGCCTCAGGAGACCCCCTAAACATTTCTTATAATCAATATTCTTATGGTAGTTAAACTCTCTATGGCCCGATTCTAGAAGAGAAAGGAGGTACCAGACTGGTTGTTTATTCTGAATCAGGTTGTATTCCAACTCTCTGCAGGAAAAGTGTTTTTCGATGTTAAAGGGCTTGGTGTGAAATTTTTGTTCAGATTGCAGATTTGTGGGAAGATGTTAGATCTTAGGTCACTTGGGAGTAGGATTGGTAATCTGTAGTGTTTGAGGAGGTGAGACTGGAAGGGGAGCAAAGGGGTGTCAGTTGGACTCATGGGAGGCTTATGCATAATTGCTTCTAGAATGTTTGTATTTATTGGTCATGACGATGGTATATCTGCAATAATTTGTGTTTATATTTCATCTATTTTATTAACTATTACTAACTTGTGGTTGTATTTTTTCTATTTTAGTAACCATGGTGCATTTACCTTATTCAATATCCTTGTCATTGGGTGCATATTCCCTAAGAATGCTATCAAAACTACAACATACTTTCAGCATTACAACAAGGTCAAACAGGTGAATGGAAATGTCATGTACTAAAAAAAAATAACCAATCTTTGGTTTCCTGTACTGATAGCAAGAGCAATAAAAGCATATACAAGTATGCTTGCCCTATCTTTGAACTGAGGGCTCCATCCATATTTCAATATTTTTTGTGCAGCCAGATAATCTGTTTCATCTCCTTTAAATTACTGATCTTCCCTTATATGCTTAAAGCATGTTTAAGTTTATATCAGTGAGTGTCTGTCGACCATCTCCACTTGGTCAGAAGAGACACATTACTAATGCATGCCTCTGATTCAGGACCACATTCCCGCCGTCCCAATTTTCATTCTTTGGTGCACAAGACGAGAATTAATACTGTGCATGAGCAGTGGTGTTTACACTACACATTGCAAGGCCTGCCCTCAGGCCAAAAGATGGAGGTAATGTGTTACTCAAAGTATCTTTTTTCCCCTTACAATATTTCATACATTTTTTTCAGTAAGTTTATAGAAACTGTTTCTTTACATTTGGAAACTTTGTGGTGTATAAAGTAAAATGTCCATAATCATAAAACCTCTTAATGGAATGGTTAATTAACATACAGTTTTTGTTCTCTAATGTAAGAAGGATACTTTTTCGTAATTTTATCAGAATTATCATTAATATATTTATCACATAAGTAAATCTGCTTTTCATTTCAAACCTTTGCTCCCTGTTGCAAAAGACAGGATGATCAATCATTCAGCCTTCTTTGTTTTCTGAATGCCCGACAAAGGGTGAATACAATTTTACTCTGACGAGAGGAAAAGTCAAAGATGTGAGAAAGCCCTGGCGTTATGAATGGATAAATTAATGATGAGCACCTCTATACAAATGCAAATAGAAAAGCTTGCTTTAGTACTAGATTGGAGAAATGTGTTTTAATAATATCAGTACTTGTAGACTGATGAACAACTTCATTAAATTTATTTGTGTGATTAGTATAAATAGAGTTTTTTTATGCATGGGAAATTAAGGGTATGGACATGGAGCTTATGGTGACCACTTCAAGTAGAAACCACTACTCAGTACTTTAATGGACAAGATTTGTATGAAGAGTGGGATATCTTCAGTTAGGCTGGTCTGCAGGTATAAAGGCAGAAACAGCACAAATCTTGTTTGTTTTTATGTGTCGTCAAATGTAAATGTGTTACGAGCGTTCTGGTCGATCTCCTCAAACCTAGGTAATCAGGAATGTAAATTGAAGGTAACTACGGGTAAAATAAAAATAGATAAAAAAGTTGAGTAAATGAATAAACCTGAATTTAAGAGGATCGAACACAACATATAAGGAGGGATAAGCCAAATGGCAAATGATTTAGCTAAACTAGAAAAATGGTCAGAGCAGTGGCAACTGACATTTAATGTGCAAGATTATGCATCTTGGGCGTAAAAACCCAAAAGCAGAATATAGACTATTTGGTACAGTCCTAGCCTCAACATCTGAGGAAAGGGATTTAGGAGTAATAATTTCAGAGGACTTGAAGGTAGGTAGGCAATGCAATAGAGCAACAGGAAATGCTAGCAGAATGCTTGGTTGCATAGGGAGAGTTATTAGCAGTAGGAAGAGGGAAGTGCTCATGCCATTGTACAGAGCACTGGTGAGACCTCACTTGGAGTATTGTACGCAGTACTGGAGACCGTATCTCCAGAAGGATATTGATACTTTGGAGAGAGTTCAGAGAAGGGCTACTAAACTGGTTCATGGGTTGAAGGATAAAACTTACCAGGAAAGGTTAAAGCATCTTAACATTTATAGCTTGGAGGAAAGACGTAACAGGGGGGATATGATAGAAACATTTAAATACATAAAGGGAATCAACACAGTAAAGGAAGAGAGTATATTTAAAAGAAGAAAAACTACCACAACTAGAGGACATAGTCTTAAATTAGAGGGGCAACGATTTAAAAGTAATATCAGGAAGTATTACTTTACTGAGAGGGTAGTGGATGTATGGAATAGCCTGCCAGCAGAAGTGGTAGAGGTAAACACAGTCAAGGATTTTAAGCATGCGTGGGATAGACACAAGGCTATCCTAGCTATAAGATCCGGGAACGGGGGACTAATAAAAGTACTCAAAAAAAAAAAAAACATTGGGCAGACTAGATGGACCGAATGATTCTTATCTGCCGACACATTCTATGTTTCTATGTTTCTATAAAAGATCAGTCCTGTGCGATTTATTGAGGAAGGAAAAAATAAAAATCTGCTTCTTACTGGAAATACACTGGATAAAAAAGGATATAGGAAAAATGAAATTTAAGGGATATTCAAACATCTTGGAATCATCAATGAATGACCAGAAAAAATGGGGTTGGCAATATTGATATTTGATTAGGTTAACTTAGAGATAAAATACTACTATCAAGTTACAGAAGCTAGATGCATCATATTAGTATGCAAGCTAGATGGGCAGATATATACTTTAACAGATATATACGCCAACAACAAAAGTCCAGTGTTTTTACCAACAAAGGTATTGACAAAAATAGACAAAATAAAAATGGAATGTCACTAATGGCAGGGGACTTTAAATGCATTATGGGAGCTACAATAGACAAACGATTTCCAAAGGGGGTGGAGTGCACTAGGAAGGAAGTGATCAAACAATCTGAAATGATTCAGAAAATGGTAAAGGCAGGTGGGATGTTTGATGTATGGAGAGTGTTTAACTGCTCAGATTTAAATCTCACACATTTTTCAAGAATACACAATTCATATTCAAGAATTGATATGTTTTGGTGCGATAACAATCAAAGAGGTGATCAAAAAGGTTAACAGAGAAGTGATAAAAGAACAAATATGGAATGACCATAATGCTATAATTATAGAAATTAAAGAAGGGCAAGAATTAAAGAACTGGTGGTTAAATGAAAATGTATTGACGAGAGAACAAAATCAAGATTATATCAGAGATGATGGAAATATTTTTTGAGGAAAATAGTACAGAAGAAATTACCACAACAAATATGTAGTGCGCGTACGTAATACAAAGAAGTATGGATCAGTTCATATGGGCAAGCAAAAACCCCAGAATTGCCAGATCTTTACTTATAGGGAAATTCAACAAGGGAGGGATGGGGTCAGTGGATATTAAAAGATACCATTATTCTCACATGATATATCATGTGAATAAATGGCAGGTCGAAGAAAATAAATCAGAATTATGGTTTTAATCAGAAAGTGAAAATAACGAATAAACCTAGATTTAATTTTATGGATGACTAATGACGAATACCAAAGGATAAAAAAGAATATAAACAAAAATAATATACTAACTGAGTTATTAGGTTTTTGGGGGAAAAATAAAGAGAAAAAAAACTCAAAATAATATACCAAGTAATTACGCAATAGAAATATTAGAGATTACTATGGAAGATATGGATCTCAAAGATTGGAAGCAAAAAGGGATTGTGTATATCAGAGATCTGTTAAACCTTGACAGATAAAGCCATTTCCAGAATTGATCAGAGATTATCATGTAGCCACTAAAGATATATTTAAATATTTAAGGATAAAAAGCGCGTTGAACACACATCTTATAAGTTTCCAGAAAATGATAGACTTGAATGTTGAAATACTATACCAAGAAATACTGAAAATAAATAAAATATTATAATCAGGATGTATGGAAAAGGGGGAAAATACAACTCCTACAAGATTGAATAAGTGGAGAGATTTGGGCAAAAACATAGATTATATGGGATGGATTAATATAATCACAATGTTAAATAAACCTATTCATTGTGTGAACTTACTGGAACTCCAATACAAAATAACCCAAAGGTGGTATAGGGTCCTAGAGCGGGTAAATAAGATTTTCCCTCATGCGTCCTCGGACTGCTAATGATTCATGAGGGAGAAAGGAACATTTATGCACATTTAGTTGGAGTGTGAAAAGGCCCAGATATGTTGGAATATGGCACACAATATATTAGAGGAATTAAAGATACCAGATTTGACTTTCTCACCTAATCTATCCTTGTTACATTTAGGGCTATCAGGAAAAAATAGGGCACAGGTGTACCTAGTGATACATATAACGGTAGCAGTAAAATACTTACTGGAAAAGAGGTGGAAGAGTCAAGATATACCAACATGGAGGGAGCTGAAAGGACAGATAGGGTACCAAATAGACATGAAGAGAGATAGAAAAAACACATTGAGGAAATTAGGGACATTTGGACATCCTATTTGGAAGAAAAATGAATCTATATAGAAGAAGAAACAAACTAGTAAGAGAATATTAACAAAACCACAGGAAAGGGGGAAATAAAGAGAGTACAGAGAAAAAAGGAAAGGGGAAGGATAGAGAAGAGGGAATATGGATATCGGTGGTGAGGGGAAAAGTTGACCAGACCGCACATCTGTATAAATATATGTCCTTTTTACATTGTATTTGTAAAAAAGATGTTGTAAACCAGATTTTCTATGAATTTTTGAATAAGAACAAAATGTAAGAATAATAATGGTTAAAAGTAATTAAAGAAAATGAATAAATATGAAATGTAAAAAAAAACAAAAAAACATTGCACTTAGCCTGGATCTGTGGGATGTGGACTTGTGTCCAGTGCACCTGGTGGAACCCCTAACAACCCCCCAACCTCTGTTAGTATACCTCTGCATTGAACTTTGTAAAAAAAATGCAATATTTCACCTTAAGCCATCCTAAATAAAGGAGCATATTTAGAAAAGTTAAACTTATATATATTTCTCTATTGCTTTGAGAAACAACATTTTTTTAAAAGATGGATTGGCCTGATCTGTGTACTTTCTTGTCAGTGACCACGATTTGCACTGCAACGATATTTTGACTGTGTTTGAACACTAAAAATTATCTTGGACGGTGGTCATGGAATACATATTTCCTTTGAAAATGTGTAGTTTGTTTTTCTGTGTATCTTCCATTTTATCCCTCTTCTTCCTTTAAAATTCAGAACATTTTGCAGTAGTAAAAAAAACGCACAAAACCATAAGCATCTCCCAGCCATTATATTAAAGCATGATAAATTCTTTAAAGTATTTTTTTGTGTGCCAAATGTACATTGATGGATAAACCATTTGTGCTGCTCATCTGTCCTTGGTTGAAAATGTACCTTTTTACTATTCATTCAAGAGACATCAATTTTTTTAATGTATTTATTTATTTTTCAGTCCATATTATGTTATATTACATTATGGCAAGTAGCGTTTAAATAGATTCCCTAGCTTGCACCAACAGATGGTAAGATAATTACCATATCTCACATTTCTTTTTTGGGTTTCAGCATTTACACCTTGGGGTCATTTCACTATAAATTGAAGTGTGGAAAACATTAGAAACTTGGGAAAAAATGACCAACTATCTTTTTAATTCACTATTAATGTCTGATATGTGCAGCTGCACACATGTTAAGTGTCCCTATTTAGGAGGGACGGTTCATATTTTGAATCCAAATCCCTCTTTCCCTACTTACTAGGAGCTCAGAACTTTTGTTTGCATGAAGGTGTCACAGAGCTCCAGAGCTCATTATAACATTTTAAGACTGCATTAAATGTGTTTATATATCATATTATTCATTTCAAATATGTTATGTTTATTCTAAGTGGCTTACCAAATTACATAAATAGCTATCAACTGGTGCTTAAAGGAACAATACCACTTACATAAGATGTAACTAGATTACCTGTGCATTGAAAACAAGCACATATGTATGACACATGGCATTGCTTGTTTGTTTGTTTGTTTTTCTATGTTTCAATTAATTGCATATAAAAGTAAACATACAATTAGGTGTCTATCCCTTTTGTAAATGTTACCCATGATGCAACATTCTCCAAAATCTTCCAGCAAGACTCATTTTAAACTGTGGGCAGAGCCAGAATGATAATGTCTTAAGATACACCCCTGCTCTCTTACTGTGGGCAGGACTGGGTGGCTCTGTACCTTTTTTTTTACCTGTCTTTCTACACAAGAGAGAGGAGATTGACCTGAACAAACAGTATCATAACTCCGCCCAATGTGTAATAGTTCAATTACCCTCCCATTCAATGCAAGTCTATGGTCATAATTCAGACTTATAGTATTTGTATTTGTGGGACAGGGAGAGGCTAAATATATAATTAGCAGTCTGTCCATTCACCCCCATCCCTTCCAGAGTTTTTTTTTTTTTTTAAATATGAATAAACAAAACTAAATAGGGTTAGGGTTAAATAGAAAAAATGAAAAATTGAAAAACAAAAAAAAGTAAAAAATAAATAAAAAATGAAAATAAATTATATAAAAAAACTAAAAAAACTATTAGGGTTAGCATAACCCTAAACCTAGAGTTAGGATTATGGTTTGTGAAAATCCTAATCCTGCATTTCCGGAAGTACTAAGGTGATCAGAAGACAGCATTGGCAAGAGCTATCCGCAAATCAAGATCGCTGACATACAGCTGAGACTTTGTCTGGATACTTTGATACTTTGTGGATACTATCCACACCCGCAAGTACCTATTTCTCCTATAGGCTGTTTTTAATCTATTTTTAAGTAAGCCTAATTTTGGGGGCCAAGACAGTGTGTACTTTTATATACTACACTATGTGTCCCTTCTGATATGTTTTCCTATGTTTCCTATCAGGGGTGGACTGACAACTCATTAGGCCCCCAGTCAATAGATGGTCATGGTCACAAACAAACACACAGAAACACACGTATACAGTCACACTTGCAGTCAGTCACATACACATACATACACAAAGAAACACACATATAAATTCACACATGCAGTCAGTCACATACACATACATATGCACAGAAACACACACATACAGTCACACTTGCAGTCAGTCACATACACATACATACACAAAGAAACACACATATAAATTCACACATGCAGTCAGTCACATACACATACATATGCACAGAAACACACACATACAGTCACACATGCAGTCAGTCACATACACATAGAAACACAGACATACCTGCAGTATATATATATATTATTTTTAAGATCCTACTGTGGATGATGGTCTGATGCTCTCACTGGATGCAGGCTGGGTGTAGTGGTCAGCTGGATATGGCGGTCTGACAATTTTTTCCTGGTGCACTGCACTCTATACAGTGCTGCACCATGTGTTACCTGACTGTTTGAGCGCTGCGCATTATGACTAAAGAGTGCCAAATGTGAGGGGTAGGACCTCATGAGCCACTCAGTGGACCACATGCTAGGGTAAGAAATGTAGGGCCGGCACAGAAGGGAGGCACTACTCTTACCCCTATAATAATCATAATAATTACCCCAATAATAACTATAATAATAGTAATCATTGTGATCACGTCACTTACACCCCTATATCAGCAGTGGGCACCCCCTCTGGCCCTAATCCTTGGGCACTGCCTGAAAGCCCTTATGGTCATTCCTTTCATTTGCCTATACAGAATCTTATTGTGGTTTTTTTTTTCATGTGTATGACTTATTCAGCAACCTGGGAAGGATAAGTACCAGTCTCTATCTTGAACACACTCATTATTTGTTGGTTTCACTTTTATCAGTACAATTTTGTATTTTCTTCATTTTTCTTCATTCCATTTATCATTTGTGCAACACTCCTTTGTTTTTTTTTATTAAATAAAAATTAAATAATAAATAAAAATACATGTAACTAAAAAAAAAAACTACAAATAAATTATATAAAATAAATAAAAATAAAACCCCTTTTTGTTTGAACCCTAAGGTGACTGCATGCTTGCTTAGTTATATGACCGTGTACATGTATGGGTAAATGTGTGCTTGCATGGGTAAATGACTGTGTGCATTAGTTATTTCTTTTATAAAGTAAGCTAAAATTCTCATTTAGAAATCTGTTCTGTTTAGGCTCACTACTTGCATTTGTTGATTGCATTAAAATATTGTTAGGTCTGTCTCCTAAATTGCTATCAATAAAGATCTTACTTAAATATAGCTTTGATTAAAATCATTTTTTGTATAAGGACAAGTCAATTGTAAATAGGAGACAAGTACATTAGGCTACTGTTTTACAAGTACATTAGGCTACTTTTTTACTCAATTGGACAAGTGGTTTAATTTAAATGTTCAATTCTGAATATGTTCATGAAATATATTTTTTTTTACTGTCTGCCTTTAAAAAAATTAAAATGTTCCACAGATTTCATTAAAAAAACTGTTCTCTTTCCCCCACATGCTGAAGACTACTTGACCACCCCTGAAGAACAAAAAAAAAATGAATAAAAATGTGTTGGGGACAATACATTGGTGGAAAAGTGTGAGGGCATGGTCTAAGTCAATTATGTCAAAGGCTTTTGAGCCCATGTGGCCATGTTTATGCAAGTTAATGATCTCGATGTGCCATTGCTCTCCATATTATGACCTGCCTCCCATTTTTATTCCAGACTTTCTTCCTTTTAGTTTTCTATTCAATTTGCTTTGTTGTTCCTTTCTTTTTAGTTGCTCCATCTCAGTGTCTACATATGTTCCACATAACTTCATATATGAGGAAAGTGACAATTCAGTCAGATACCTCACAGCCTATAATGGGTCCAGATAGAACCATGGACACAGGAGGCACATTAAGGGGAGTGGCAAATTTCTGTCATCCCATTTTTTTTCACTAGCATGTGGTCTCTAATAGCTACAAGGGGACCACACATAACATAAAATAGATATATTGGTACTGCTTGCTCCTCCCCTTGTGCTCAGCATTCTTTGGTCAGAACGTTGGGTGCAGGGCCGGCGTTAGGGGTGTGCGACCTGTGCGAGCGCACAGGGTGCAACACCCCAGGGGGCGCCGCCCGCCAGCTTAAAAAAAAAAAAAAGTTTAAAAAAAAAAAAAGCCGGTAGAGGCACTGGCTGGGGGAGATCAAAAGATCCCCCCTCACCAGCCCTCTGCTCGGCATGCTCTGCTGTATCAGGGAGGGGGCGGAGCTAACCGGCTGAGCAGTGTAGCTCCGCCCCCACCCTGTGAAGCAGAGAAGCTCCTGCTTCACGGGGAGCTGCAGGCAGCAAAAGAAAGTGCTGCTCGGCTCCCCATGCCTGCATTAAGCATGGGGAGCCGAGCAGCACTTTCTTTTGCTGCCCACAGCTCCCCGTGAAGCAGGAGCTTCTCTGCTTCACAGGGTGGGGGCGGAGCTACACATCTCAGCCGGTTAGCTCCGCCCCCTTCCCAGAGCAACATTTGCAGGGAAGGGGGGGGGGAGAGAGAGACAGAACAGGGGGGAGAGAGAGAGAGAGACAGAATGGGGGGAGAGAGAGACAGACAGAACAGGGGGAGAGAGACAGACAGAACAGGGGGAGAGAGAGACAGAACAGGAGGAGGGGGAGCGAGAGAGACAGAACAGGGGGAGAGAGACAGAGAACACGGGTGTATGGGGGGGGAGAGACAGAACACGGGTGTCTGGGGGGGAGAGACAACGGGGGGGGGACAGAACAGGGGGAGGAGAGACAGAACAGGGGGAGGGGGGAGAGAGACAGAACACGGGGGTCTGGGGGGGAAAGACAGAACAGGGGAGGGGGGAGAGGGAGAGAGAGAAAACAGGTATGGGGGAGTTAGAGCCAGACAGACGTGGCAAGGAAGATGGAAGGGACACATACATGGGGGGGGCGCCACGGGGGATGCCTGCACAGGGCGCTGGGACACTTAAGGCCGGCCCTGGTTGGGTGTCACATGACATCCCAGCATGAAGTACCAGAAGTCAACACTATGGAGAGCACCACGGCTGACCCTGCATGCTGCAATACTTCAAGAGCATCTCACTTCAACTGGTGAGTGGAAGGCAGCCAGGGAGGTGCAATTCCATGGAGGTGCTAAGCACTCCATATTTGTGCATATACATGGCAATCTCTCCAATACAGCAAAATTGCTATCAGCTCTGTTAACCCCTTAATGACATACCCTTTGAAATATTTTTGGCCATTCTGGACAATGGTTATTTTAACATTTCTGTGCCATTTGTGTTTAGCTGTAATTTTCTTCTTTGTCATTTGCTGTACCAACACAAATTGTATATTGTTATGATCAGGACAAGGGGGGCTTTCTTTGGATACCATTATTTTGATAATATCCTATAACATAATATAAAAGAAATAATAAAATATGGTGAACTTTTGGCCACTAAAATGCCTCTAAAAAAGTCATGGAAAGGGCTAGAGGGCTGCAAAAGGAAGTAAAATGTGGGTAAGAGTAGGACAAGTGCCCTGCATGGTCCCCACCCATGAGCAGCGGGTGGGGACCATAATAATAATAATGAGGGGGGACCTAGTGTCCCCCCCGGTCCCCACCCATTGCCGGCAGATGGGGACCCTAATAATAATAATGAGGGGGGGACCTAGTGTCCTCCCCCAGTCCCCACCCATTGCCGGCGGGTGGGGACCCTAAAAATAATAATGAGGGGGGACCTAGTGTCCCCCCCCGGTCCCCACCCATTGTCGGTGGGTGGGGACCCTAATAATAATAATGAGGGGGGGACCTAGTGTCCCCCCCGGTCCACCCCCTTTGCCGCGGGTGGGGACCCTAATAATAATAATGAGGGGGGGACCTAGTGTCCCCCCGGTCCCCACCTAGTGTCCCCCCCGGTCCCCACCTATGAGCTGTTGGTGGAGAACCTAATAATAATAATGAGGGGGGGACCTAGTTTCCCCCCCCCCGGTCCCCACCCATGAGCTGCGGGTGGGGACCCCAATAATAATGAGGGGGAAACCTAGTGTTATAAAGCCTTTCCCCGCCCTGCAATTAAGCTCAGAGCACTCTGATTGGTTGGATTTCAATCAGTTCTTTTGAATTTTCCCACTCTGTTTAAAATGACACAGTGCACTCTGATTGGTTGGATTTCAAACCAACCAATCAGAGTGCTAGCCATTTTAAACAGAGCGGGAAAATTCAAAAGAACTTTCCCACTCTGCATAAAATGACACAGAGCACTCTGATTGGTTGGATTGAAATCCAACCAATCAGAGTGCTCTGAGCTTAATTGCAGGGCGGGGAAAGGCTTTATAAGCCTTCCCCCGCCCTGCAGAGCTTAGTCTGCACGGGGCCCTCCATGGGTGAAGTTGGATTTTTTTTTTCCACCAGTGGATTATTTATTTTTTTTGTGCTCGGGTTTTTTTTTTTTTTTAACAGTTGCGGCGTGTATTATGGTTTTTTCTTTGGCCTCAGGGGTTAACTTAATTTCGGGGAGATTCGTACTGCAAAATCCCACCTACGGGTTTCTGTTTTCCTTCTTTTCCCCTTCTTTACCTCTCCTCTGTTATTCCCTCCTCCATACTTTCTAGATGTTGTTGTATTTTTTAACCCAATTGATCCAGGGAAGCCATTTTTCCTCAAATTTTTTGTTGTTGTTATTTTGGAACGATATACCTCTTTCCATACTATATTGATATTCCAGTTGGGCTAATATTTGGGATTTTGGGGGCCTTAGATTTTGCTTCCAGTATCTCGATATTATTGTTTTTGTAGCCATCAAGATTTGAATAATTATGTATTTCTTCTTGAATGTGAAATTAGATAGATTAAAATGTAGCAGTGCCAAAGCCATATCTGGCTCAATGTAATTTCCAATAATCTCAGATAAGATTTTAAAAATTTCCTCCCATAGGGGTTTTAGTATCGTACAGTCCCACCATATATGTCTGGACGTTCCTATGTCGGTGTTACAACGCCAACATTGGCTAGAATTCGTAGAATTAATTTTATTCATTATTTTTGGGACCAGGTGCCATTGATGTAGAATTTTATAATGTAGCTCTACTATATTTATACAATGAATTGATTTTTTTACTTCTTTTATTGTGGTGGCCCAGATTTCTTCTGCATTAACTACCCCTATGTCTCTCTCCCAATTTGTCCATGCTTTCGGTTTTGTTTCTTTATCCTTGAGATTTATAATGTCAAGACATCGAGAAGTAGATATGCATTTCGCACTGGGAGCTATAAATGTAATTATTTTAGCTAAGTGGATATCTTCACTATCTGTTATCAAATGGTGCATAAAATAATTTTTTATCCGAAGATAGTTAAAGATTTCGCTAGCTGGAATCTGTGATTCCCGCTGAATCTGTGGGAAGGGTTTAAGACTCCGATTTTCCAGCATATCTGATATTTCGATTATTTTCCCTTTCCACCTATTCAGATTTAGATTTTCCATATTTAATTCTAGAGTTTTTATAGGACAGAAGGGTAGGACTTTATCTGCCAACTTATAATTTTTTTTGAATACCAGCCAGTCCATCATTAAGTCCCTTATGTGCGGGGTCTTTATCTTTTGAATTAATTGTTTTGTGAACTCCGTGTTGGCCCAGAGAGCCAGTGGGATTTCCTCTACGTTAAACTCAGCCAACTCGGCATAATACCACGGCTCCTTTTTAGCTAAGGGGTCCTGCCATCTCCGCAGATGTAGCAATTGTGTCGCCTGATAGTATTTAACAACATTTGGCCCTGAGAGACCGCCTCTATCAGAATGTTTTAATATATGGGACATTGCAATTCTTGGGCGCTTGTGGTCCCAAATATATCTCAAAAGAAGTCTCTGCAACATTCTCAGTTTTGTAATAGGGATCCTAAGGTGGGCCATCCGAAACAAATATGTCCATTTGGGCAAAAGGTAGGACTTTATGACATTGACTCTACCGAGCCATGATATTCCATTGGTCCTCCAATCCCTGGATAGTTTTTCATTAGAATATTTGTATAGTCTATCAAAATTTGTGTCCATTAGGTCTTCAACTTTTGATGTAATAAATATACCTAAGTACTCAAATCCTATTGTGGTCCAAACAAAGGGGTATATCTCCTTTAGTTGGTTTATCGCTATTACATCGAGATTTAGAGGCATTGCTTGTGATTTTCTGAGGTTTAATTTATAGTTGGAGGCCTTGCCGTACAATTCTGTTTCTGTCATAAGGGCTTCCAGGGAGCTCTCCGGGTCTGCCAGGGTCAAAATAATGTCGTCAGCATATAAACATATTTTAAAGTCTCGTTGTCCCACCCGCGTACCCCTAATCTGAGTGTTATCTCTGATTTTTATTGCAAGGACCTCTAAGGTTAGAATATAGAGAATTGGGGCCAAGGGGCAGCCCTGTCGTGTGCCATTTTTTATCGCAAACCAATCCGCGGAGATGCCAGGACCCGTCGTTCTAGCTGTTGGGCCATGATATAAAGCCATGATTGCCTCCTTTATTGGTCCAACAAGGCCAAATCCATCCAGGGTTCGACTCATGAATCCCCAGCTGACCCTGTCAAACGCTTTCTCAGCGTCAAGTGACAGGATCAGCTGGGGAGTCCCCCTCTCACCCACATATCCCAACAAATCTATCAATCTCCTTGTATTACTATTAGCCGAGCGACCGGCTACAAAGCCCACCTGGTCCTGATGGATAATCAGCGGTATTACTGACTTAAGTCGATTTGCTATTATTGTAGAGTAGATCTTTGTGTCAGAGTTTATTAATGATATAGGTCGGTAGTTTGCTGGGTCCGATGGGTCTTTTAAAGGCTTCAGTATTGGTGATACTGCTGCTTGAAGCATTTCTGAGGGCATCTTACCCCTATCTCTAATTTCATTAAAAGTATTTGTGAGATGTAGAGATATATCCGCTTTAAATTTTTTGTAAAATATGTTTGAAAATCCATCAGGACCAGGAGCCTTGTTTAATTTCATTTGGTTTATCACCTGGATCGTCTCCTCTAATTTAAAAGGTTGATTAAGATCCTTTAATTGCTGTGGCGTCAAGGAGGGTAAAGTTATATTACCTAAATATTGATCAATCTCATTTTCTGTAGGTGATTCAGGGAGCGTATATAACTGCGAGTAGAAATTATTGAATGCGTTGCCTATGTCCCTTGGGCTGGTATTACTCGCCCCCTCCCATATAATCTTTGTAACCCTGGCTTTGGCTTTTTTGTTTCTTAATTTATTAGTCAACATTTTGTCCGCTCTGTTACTTTTTTGATACCACTTTTGGTTAAATCTCAGCAAAATAAAATTCACTCTTGCCATTAGTAAGGCATTGATTTTATCTTTGGTCTGGTCTATAAGTAGGGCTAGTTCCCTGGTAGGGGCAAGTTTATTATTCCTATTTAATTTATATAATTCCAGGTTAAGTTGGTTAATTGATGCACCTTGTGTTTTTTTTATTTCACTATTTAATTTTATCAAATAACCTCTGGCTACACTTTTAAAAGCGCACCAGATAATAGAGCTGGAGATGTCCGCTGTAACATTTTCCTTAAAGTATAGCTTAAATAGTGTGGATAGAGATTCTACATTTGTCTCATCGTGCAGCAGTCTCTCGTTTAATCTCCAGCTTGGGATCTGCCTCTGTTCTTTTACTACCTCCAACTCAAGTTCTACTGCGGAATGGTCGGACCAGGGAATATACTTTATTTCTATGTTTTGGATATACTGCAATGTTTGGGATTTTACCATAATGTAATCTAAACGGGAGTAGGAGAGATGAGGGTTTGAGTAAAATGTATAGTCTCTCTCATCAGGGTGCATGCAACGCCAAACGTCATATATTTCAAATTTAGCTATGATTTTTTGAAGATGGAGAGCCCCTGCTATCATTGTTGGGGTTATTCTAGCTCCTTTTTGAACTCTTTTATCTATGTCCGCATCCATTACGCAGTTTAGATCTCCCCCCAATATGAAGATCCCCTGAGTTAGAGGTTGTACTTTTTCCAAAAGGTCATTGATAAATTTTTGTGGATTTTTATTCGGGGAATAGATATTTAAAAAGGAATATCTCTGTCCCTGAATGTCACATATGAGGAATACGTATCTTCCATTCTTGTCGTGCATTGTAAATAACTCTTGATAGATTAGATCTTTGGAAATCAGTATAGCGACTCCCCTTTTCTTCTTATTGTAATTGGATGATATAATATGCGGGAAAAGGCAATTTTTTAATGGTGGGGAATCTGTCTTCCAGTGAGTTTCTTGTATGAAGCCCACCTTAATGTGGTCTTTTTTTAACTTCTGAATTAATAGCTGACGCTTTTGGGGAGAATTTAACCCCTGGGCATTTAATGTAATCACCCTAAATCCAAGCACAACACCCCCAACCCCCCCAATGCCCTTTCTATCGATCCGGCTCCATCACTTACACAAACAACAATACACATGTACAACATATATAACCTTTTGGGTTCACCCTGTGTCCCTTTCCCCTTTTTACTTGGGACACTCTGAAATTTTTCTGTGTGTCCTTCCCCTTTCCCCTTATGGACACTCATTGAGCTCTAATAAAGAGCTAGTTGTATTTGTGTGTGGCTGTCTGGGCAAAGATCTATTTTCTGTTGGTTTGTATTCCCTACGGGAAGCTTCTTAATCTGTAAAATTGAAGAACTATACCTCCATCAAAAAAAAAAGAAAAGAGAGAAAAGGGGGAGCGGGAGAGAGAGGAGAAGTAAGAGGGAGAGGGGGAAAAAAAAAAAGGACAGGAAAAATAAGGGGACAACCCACCCGACAAAGTTACCCCTTCCCCTCTCACTCCCCCCCCTTCCCCTTTAAACCCACTCTGTTCCAAACTTATACCACTTTCCGGTTTTACCAATGTACTACCAAACGTTTGAAATTTTGGTTAGATCTCTTCTTCCAACTCCCCCTCCTCCCCTCCAAGCCAACCAATTGTGTTGATTATTGCTATGAAACCTCTCTGGGTCTCTCCACCCCCCCCCCCACCTCTCCCTCCCCCCTGTATCAATGTGTTCAGTGAATAATTAATTAAAGAGTTAATACTAATATGTTATATATGTGGTAGTGACGTGTGCATATGTGAGTATCTACTGTGATGAATTAAATGGCAATAACTAAGAATAAACTATTTTAATGTCTATTAATGGTGAAAAGTGAAAAATTATGAAAATAATGTGAGTACATTTTAGTGATAATATGTGAGGTGGCATGAATATTAAGCCTACAAATAAGCTAATTTAATGTCTATTACTAGTGAAGAATGACAAATTATAATATTAATGTGAATGCGTTTAAGTGATAAATATGTGAAGTGGCATAAATTAATCTAACAGCAAATAGTAATTGGAGTGTAGTTAAAGAAGTAGGAGTAAGGGAAGGCGGACTAAGGTCGATGGTATCCCAGGGGGTGGGGGGGGGAGAGGGATCAGCGCCCCCATAGTCAACACCTCCCCCCAACTCAAAGATCGTTTGTTTAGTCGTATATCAAAGATATTCGGGGGGAGCCACATCATTATTATTGGCCTAGTCCCGTCTTTCTCCTTTGGGAGAGTGGGCTGAGGTCGACCGTATCCGCAGAGGGAGAGGGGGTGAGAGGGACCAACCCAGAACCTTCCTCAGCACCTCCCCCCAAATTGTTGGGCTAATCCATCTTCTCCTCTAAACGTATTTTAAATAAGACAAGTCAAACCCTGATTTTGTAGTAATTCCTAATTCTAGGATTGGTACCCCCTATTTCCTTGGTGTCCCCGTTTATCTACTGTGGGTACATCTCCCCTCCCTCCCTTCATCTCCCCCCTCTACTGGTTAGGCATAGACTTAAAAGCGTTTATTCTAATTATCACAGTTTTTTAATCCACGTGTGCACTTTCTCCGGGGTATCATATGCAAGCGTTGAATCTTCATATTGGATTATTATTTTTGCTGGGAAACCCCAGCGGTAGTTAATATGTTTTTCCCTCAGCATTTTTGTGACTTCAATAAATGATTTCCTGAAGTCTCTAGTAGCTCTAGATAAGTCCGTATAGCATTTTAGGTGCTGGAACTTTTGTGGTAGATTTGATGGTTCTCTAAAAGCTGCTGCAAATTTATTTTTAATCTTGAAGGAGTGAAATCGTATGATGACATCACGGGGTGTTGTTTCTGGTATCCCCTTTGGTTTCGGTATTCTGTGTAAACGCTCAATTATGGTATCTTGAATTGAGTCATTTATTTTTATTTCTCTACAGAAGTCCATGAAATATTCCTCCAGTTCTATTTGAGTTATTTTCTCAGAGACTCCCCTTATTCTTAAGTTGATCCTTCTATCTCTGTCTTCCAGATTTTGGATGGTAAGTTCCAGCGATTTTATCTTGCTGCCCATTTTTTCGATCTTAGTCTCAACTTGATCAAATTGTGCCTGGGATCTGCTAAGATTTTTTTCATTTTGTTCAATTTTCTGTTCTAGTCTCTTTATTTCTACTGTAATATCTTTGGTATTGTTTGCCATTTCCTTCCGAAGTTGGGAAAATTGAGTTTCTAGGAAATATTTTAAAGAATCCATAGTTTCTCTAGTTTCTGTTTCACTCGTAGAATCTGAGTGTAGTTCTAGTTCATTTTGTATAATCGATATATTTGTTGTTTCTTCTAGGTTGTCCGAGCTGGAAGTTTTGAGCGAGACAGGTGAGAAAATTGATGCCAGTGTTTTCCCCTTCTCCCTTCCCTCCACTTTATCCAGGCCCTTATCAGCTTTTTTTTTGGGAGCTTTATCTGTTGTTTTTTTTGAAGCCATTGTCTGTGTTTCTTTTTTCTGAATTGATTTTACAACACCTTTATGGTTGACAGGTGTGCCGTTAATAGTTTAAGCACCTTCAGGGGGTACCCCTCCCAGTTTTAAGTGTTCTGTTCCAGAAGTGTTTTATAACATACAAATTCTAGCTAGACCGTTTCCGTCCTGGATCTTCAAACAGTTGATTACGATTTTATATTTGCACGTTTAAACAGTTCACAGTGCGACAGTTATTATCAGATATTTAGCGAATATCTAGTGGGACATTTCTTCATTCAGTTATGAAACAGCTCTGGCTTTATCATGCAAAATTAAGTTCAATTCCCCTTTACATGTGTTTGTTCCTAAAGCCGGCACTTAAGTACCCAGGGATACTCTTCTGCAGCCTTGTTTATGTGCATATATTTCTCAGGTCATTACTTGTGCATCGATCTACCAATAGCATATAAGAATGTGTATGTCTTATTCATGGGATCCACATTTTAGTGCTTAAAACAGACAGGTATTTTCTGCAACCTTATTTATAGGCATATATATTTCTTGTATCCTTATCAGAGCTGGAAATTATGCTTGCTCTGGAACTTCACTTAATTGGTAGTTTTGTCAGCGTTGATACTGGTGTGCTTTTAAGTGCTTATATGCCTGTGTTTCCCGTGAGCTTATTAGAGCTGGTGTGCTTTTAAGTGCTTATATGCCTGTGTATCCCGTAAGCTTATTAGAGCTGGAAAAAGACTTTACTCAGCTATTTCAATGCTTGATAGTTGACTCACTGTTTGGCAGGGATGGTACGCCTGAAGTCTCCGCTATTTACACTTCTTTTCTTTGTACGCTCCGGTAGGATTCCCAACTCACGGGACCTCTGCCCACAACAGCCTGTGACGGGACGTCGTGCGGAAAAACCACGCCACCTCCTCTCTATCCTCGGTAAAGTATCCCTCCACGTGGTCCAATATCTCTCTGTGATGCAGCCGACGGTCCGCTTTGGTAACTAAAAGTCAGAGAGAGCTCCCTCAGTAAGACGCTACTGCATGCTTCGGCAGATCCTTAGCCAACAGCCACTCCCCCTTGACGTTCTACATCCGGTTACCACTGATGGTGGTATACCTATAGGCATTTATTTTAACATTCTCATTATTACACCACCAGCACGACCTATATATTTTTTTTAAGATCCTACTGTGGATGATGGTCTGATGCTCTCACTGGATGCAGGCTGGGTGTAGTGGTCAGCTGGATATGGCGGTCTGACAATTTTTTCCTGGTGCACTGCACTCTATACAGTGCTGCACCATGTGTTACCTGACTGTTTGAGCGCTGCGCATTATGACTAAAGAGTGCCAAATGTGAGGGGTAGGACCTCATGAGCCACTCAGTGGACCACATGCTAGGGTAAGAAATGTAGGGCCGGCACAGAAGGGAGGCACTACTCTTACCCCTATAATAATCATAATAATTACCCCAATAATAACTATAATAATAGTAATCATTGTGATCACGTCACTTACACCCCTATATCAGCAGTGGGCACCCCCTCTGGCCCTAATCCTTGGGCACTGCCTGAAAGCCCTTATGGTCATTCCTTTCATTTGCCTATACAGAGTCACACATTGTTCATCTTATTGTGTTTTTTTTTTTCATGTGTATGACTTATTCAGCAACCTGGGAAGGATAAGTACCAGTCTCTATCTTGAACACACTCATTATTTGTTGGTTTCACTTTTATCAGTACAATTTTGTATTTTCTTCATTTTTCTTCATTCCATTTATCATTTGTGCAACACTCCTTTGTTTTTTTTTATTAAATAAAAATTAAATAATAAATAAAAATACATGTAACTAAAAAAAAAAACTACAAATAAATTATATAAAATAAATAAAAATAAAACCCCTTTTTGTTTGAACCCTAAGGTGACTGCATGCTTGCTTAGTTATATGACCGTGTACATGTATGGGTAAATGTGTGCTTGCATGGGTAAATGACTGTGTGCATTAGTTATTTCTTTTATAAAGTAAGCTAAAATTCTCATTTAGAAATCTGTTCTGTTTAGGCTCACTACTTGCATTTGTTGATTGCATTAAAATATTGTTAGGTCTGTCTCCTAAATTGCTATCAATAAAGATCTTACTTAAATATAGCTTTGATTAAAATCATTTTTTGTATAAGGACAAGTCAATTGTAAATAGGAGACAAGTACATTAGGCTACTGTTTTACAAGTACATTAGGCTACTTTTTTACTCAATTGGACAAGTGGTTTAATTTAAATGTTCAATTCTGAATATGTTCATGAAATATATTTTTTTTTACTGTCTGCCTTTAAAAAAATTAAAATGTTCCACAGATTTCATTAAAAAAACTGTTCTCTTTCCCCCACATGCTGAAGACTACTTGACCACCCCTGAAGAACAAAAAAAAAATGAATAAAAATGTGTTGGGGACAATACATTGGTGGAAAAGTGTGAGGGCATGGTCTAAGTCAATTATGTCAAAGGCTTTTGAGCCCATGTGGCCATGTTTATGCAAGTTAATGATCTCGATGTGCCATTGCTCTCCATATTATGACCTGCCTCCCATTTTTATTCCAGACTTTCTTCCTTTTAGTTTTCTATTCAATTTGCTTTGTTGTTCCTTTCTTTTTAGTTGCTCCATCTCAGTGTCTACATATGTTCCACATAACTCCATATATGAGGAAAGTGACAATTCAGTCAGATACCTCACAGCCTATAATGGGTCCAGATAGAACCATGGACACAGGCGGCACATTAAGGGGAGTGGCAAATTTCTGTCATCCCATTTTTTTTCACTAGCATGTGGTCTCTAATAGCTACAAGGGGACCACACATAACATAAAATAGATATATTGGTACTGCTTGCTCCTCCCCTTGTGCTCAGCATTCTTTGGTCAGAACGTTGGGTGCAGGGCCGGCGTTAGGGGTGTGCGACCTGTGCGAGCGCACAGGGTGCAACACCCCAGGGGGCGCCGCCCGCCAGCTTAAAAAAAAAAAAAGTTAAAAAAAAAAAAAAGCCGGTAGAGGCACTGGCTGGGGGAGATCAAAAGATCCCCCCTCACCAGCCCTCTGCTCGGCATGCTCTGCTGTATCAGGGAGGGGGCGGAGCTAACCGGCTGAGCAGTGTAGCTCCGCCCCCACCCTGTGAAGCAGAGAAGCTCCTGCTTCACGGGGAGCTGCAGGCAGCAAAAGAAAGTGCTGCTCGGCTCCCCATGCCTGCATTAAGCATGGGGAGCCGAGCAGCACTTTCTTTTGCTGCCCACAGCTCCCCGTGAAGCAGGAGCTTCTCTGCTTCACAGGGTGGGGGCGGAGCTACACATCTCAGCCGGTTAGCTCCGCCCCCTTCCCAGAGCAACATTTGCAGGGAAGGGGGGGGGAGAGAGAGACAGAACAGGGGGGAGAGAGAGAGAGAGACAGAATGGGGGGAGAGAGAGACAGACAGAACAGGGGGAGAGAGACAGACAGAACAGGGGGAGAGAGAGACAGAACAGGAGGAGGGGGAGCGAGAGAGACAGAACAGGGGGAGAGAGACAGAGAACACGGGTGTATGGGGGGGGAGAGACAGAACACGGGTGTCTGGGGGGGAGAGACAACGGGGGGGGGACAGAACAGGGGGAGGAGAGACAGAACAGGGGGAGGGGGGAGAGAGACAGAACACGGGGGTCTGGGGGGGAAAGACAGAACAGGGGAGGGGGGAGAGGGAGAGAGAGAAAACAGGTATGGGGGAGTTAGAGCCAGACAGACGTGGCAAGGAAGATGGAAGGGACACATACATGGGGGGGGCGCCACGGGGGATGCCTGCACAGGGCGCTGGGACACTTAAGGCCGGCCCTGGTTGGGTGTCACATGACATCCCAGCATGAAGTACCAGAAGTCAACACTATGGAGAGCACCACGGCTGACCCTGCATGCTGCAAGACTACCACCACCAGCAATACTTCAAGAGCATCTCACTTCAACTGGTGAGTGGAAGGCAGCCAGGGAGGTGCAATTCCATGGAGGTGCTAAGCACTCCATATTTGTGCATATACATGGCAATCTCTCCAATACAGCAAAATTGCTATCAGCTCTGTTAACCCCTTAATGACATACCCTTTGAAATATTTTTGGCCATTCTGGACAATGGTTATTTTAACATTTCTGTGCCATTTGTGTTTAGCTGTAATTTTCTTCTTTGTCATTTGCTGTACCAACACAAATTGTATATTGTTATGATCAGGACAAGGGGGGCTTTCTTTGGATACCATTATTTTGATAATATCCTATAACATAATATAAAAGAAATAATAAAATATGGTGAACTTTTGGCCACTAAAATGCCTCTAAAAAAGTCATGGAAAGGGCTAGAGGGCTGCAAAAGGAAGTAAAATGTGGGTAAGAGTAGGACAAGTGCCCTGCATGGTCCCCACCCATGAGCAGCGGGTGGGGACCATAATAATAATAATGAGGGGGGACCTAGTGTCCCCCCCGGTCCCCACCCATTGCCGGCAGATGGGGACCCTAATAATAATAATGAGGGGGGGACCTAGTGTCCTCCCCCAGTCCCCACCCATTGCCGGCGGGTGGGGACCCTAAAAATAATAATGAGGGGGGACCTAGTGTCCCCCCCCGGTCCCCACCCATTGTCGGTGGGTGGGGACCCTAATAATAATAATGAGGGGGGGACCTAGTGTCCCCCCCGGTCCACCCCCTTTGCCGCGGGTGGGGACCCTAATAATAATAATGAGGGGGGGACCTAGTGTCCCCCCGGTCCCCACCTAGTGTCCCCCCCGGTCCCCACCTATGAGCTGTTGGTGGAGAACCTAATAATAATAATGAGGGGGGGACCTAGTTTCCCCCCCCCCGGTCCCCACCCATGAGCTGCGGGTGGGGACCCCAATAATAATGAGGGGGAAACCTAGTGTTATAAAGCCTTTCCCCGCCCTGCAATTAAGCTCAGAGCACTCTGATTGGTTGGATTTCAATCAGTTCTTTTGAATTTTCCCACTCTGTTTAAAATGACACAGTGCACTCTGATTGGTTGGATTTCAAACCAACCAATCAGAGTGCTAGCCATTTTAAACAGAGCGGGAAAATTCAAAAGAACTTTCCCACTCTGCATAAAATGACACAGAGCACTCTGATTGGTTGGATTGAAATCCAACCAATCAGAGTGCTCTGAGCTTAATTGCAGGGCGGGGAAAGGCTTTATAAGCCTTCCCCCGCCCTGCAGAGCTTAGTCTGCACGGGGCCCTCCATGGGTGAAGTTGGATTTTTTTTTTCCACCAGTGGATTATTTATTTTTTTTGTGCTCGGGTTTTTTTTTTTTTTTAACAGTTGCGGCGTGTATTATGGTTTTTTCTTTGGCTTTTTTGGGGCTGAAGAAATAAAAAAGAATATGGATTATTTACATCCGTGGGTAATTTTTTTTTGTGCTCGTTTTTTTTTTTTTGGCGCGTATTATGGTTTTTTATTTGGCCTTTTTTGGGGCTGAACAAAGAAAAAAGAAGAATGAAAAAAGAAGACATCAAATGGTAAGTATAACATTTTTTTTTTTTACAGGTTAGCTTATTGCCCACCCACTCACTATTATTAGGGTGAGGGAGGGGTAGGTAGGATTTTTTTTTATTGTGGGAGTCACTATTGGTCACCCCTAGTCACTTTATTTGAGGTCCCCACCCGCTGCTCATGGGTGTGGACCGGGGGGGGGACATTAGGTCCCCCCCTCATTATCATTAGGGCCCCCACCCGCCGCTCATGGGTGGGGACCGGGGGGGACAGTAGGTCACCCCTCATTATTTTTATTAGGGTCTCCACCCGTGGGCAATGGGTGGGGACCGGGGGGGTTATCTTACTAGTGACTGGGCAGCAATAGCTGTCCAGTCACTAGTAATTTTAAATTTAAGGCGATATTAATCTCCGAACCCTGAACTCCAACCCGGACATACAGTAGAATGTCCGTGTTCGGGTCCGGAGTCCAAAAATCGTAATGTTCGGTACAAACCCGAACTTTGCGGTTCGGGTTCGCTCAACACTACTAAGGACACATATTTGTGTGACGTGCCTGGCATGTAATATGTCGGGAAGGGGTTAATATCACACATATCAGGTTCTGCTAATCAGTATATAAATATGGAAAATAGTATAAAAATAAAATCTTCTTATATCAGTATGTAACTGTGTGCATGTATGTGAGTGTGTGTGTGACTATATATGGTTGTGTATGACTGTGTACATGTGATCTTTTGTGCTTATAGGGGAGATGGGGCAGCCTTTAAATTCTCAGCCCATGCAGCACAATATCTTAGGGCGGAAGTGGCACCAGTGCCATAGGTCACCATCACTGGTCAAAGGTGATAGCAATTTGAGCATGGCCATAAGACTAGCAACAACAGTCATTGCTATTGTTGCTTCCTGTGACACCTCTACCTGAGTGGTGGTTTACGCATGTATGTTTTATATTTTGTGTAATATTTTGATGGTCACACGGATATTCACATGTCTAAAAAAACTTCTGTGCAAAATATGTTGTTATTATTGTTATGCAATTATATTTTACACATATGTGTACAACAAATATATTATATTTCCTATGTAAAGTTGCCTAACTTTTTATCCTCATTAGTTGTCTGGGGATTAACTTTTTTTCACCTCTACTTTATCTACAAGATTAAAGAAACACCATGCTTTGTGGAATGTATTCAAAACTCAAAACATGTTCCACATGGTTAAATAACTGGCTGTTGCTTCTTTAAAGGCCATCTATTGTTAATACCAAGTGACTTCTTTGCTTTAAAGCTTTCAATCTAAAATCTATGTATATATATTTTTCACTTGCCAAGTGATAGCACATTAACCTCTTCAGTGCCAGTCACCTGCAACGCTCTGTCTTGACACTTTAGTCAATACCAACAAAAATGGGAAAGAGAAAAAAAAAGATTATCTACACTAAAATCTCCCTGAATTGCTTTCAGTAATGGATTAACCCCATATGTGCCAAGAAGGCTTGCATTGTATTGTAAGGATCCTAACACTCAATGTTTAAACATATGCTTATCTCATAATGATGAATAAATTAAACGTTATTTTTAGTAGCTTTAATACCATGTAAGAGAAAAGTCTGCATAAATTACCATGTTAATTTTAATTGTTGTGACTGTCAATCTTATGGTAAAGTAAGCACTTGCACATACTTTATAGGAAATACGGTATGCTTCACATGGAATGCCAGAAACAAAATTGTCTGTTTTGATGTGATTTTTTTCTAAGTTTAAAATATAAATATGTAACATCCCAAAGGATCAAAGTGGATTAATGCCATTAATTTGCAGGATTAGATAATCAGTACATTAAACATCAAACTATCATGTCCCATCACAATAGAAAGCAAATACGGGATTAGAGATAGCTGGCAAGTGCTCCTCATGGTTGTAGGTTCAAATCCTGGCAGTAATTATTATTGTAAAGAAATAAGACAATTAAGTAAATCAGTTTTGGTAAATCTTTCATAAAAGACTGTTACATTTATGAAATGGACTGGTCATATCAGGGGAGGACTGGCAAGGGGATGGGGGGGGGGGGGGGGGGGGGGGGGGGGCAATTTCCCCTGGGCTGCTCTATAATCTCACTCAATGGGCTGGGGATACACCACTTTTAACTTTTACATGCCCAGTTGGTAACACTTTTGATTGTTCTATCCAGTTGTTTTGTCCTGCCTATGAATTTCTGAATCTTATCTGTCAGTATATCTGTCTTTCATGTCTATGTTTGTCATCTCTGATGATGTGGATAAAGTCAGTGGTGTATCTTGGCTATTTTTGGCCCTAGCCTGTCTAAATTTGGGCATCCACCCACATTACACACCTAGGACATGCCCCATTAGATGCCCCATCACCCCCATTATATGCCCCAATCACCCTGTTACATACTCCATTACCCCGTTACATGCCCCATCACCCCCATGGTGATGGTTCATTACATGCACCATCACGCACCTTACATGCCCCCATCACCCACATTACATGCCTCCATCACCCCCATTACACTCCACGATCACCCCCATTGCCCCCATCACCCAAGGACTTACCCTGGGCAGTGCTGTGAGTTCCCTGGTGTCCCTGGCCTTTCTTTTAATGCAGTCATGGTTAGTCTCTACTAATAAATAAGTAAAAATACGTCCTTGTCTTTTGCACTTACATCTTTATACTAGCTAATAGTTCATCCAGTTTGCCTCCTAGGCTATTAGAATACAGTGCTTTTTACTTCTGAAAATAAAAATCTAGCTAAAATATATAGCACAGTTTTAAACACAGTAAAAAAGAAGATGTAAATACTTTATTATTTATTAATATTATTTGTATTGTCTTAACCCCTTAACGACAGATGACGTGCCAGGCACGTCACGGCAAATCGAGGACTTGCCGACAGGTGACGTGCCTGGCACGTCATGCACTAAACTGAGTAAAGAAAGCGACCAGCGGTCGCTTTCTTTACTCTAACGGTGTTGCTACAATGCCTCTAGGTAGAGGCATTGTGCAACACCCCCCAAATGTGCAGGGGCGCGCTACGATCACTCCACGGAGTGATCGTAGCAGCCATTTAAAAATGGCTGCGCCGGCTGCACACATGTGCTTAGAAAGCGAACGATCGTTCGCTTTCTAAGCATCTCCGGTGTTGTTAAAGTGCCTCGCCAGCGAGGCACTTAACAACACCGTTCTGCTCCCCAGAGCCGATGGTGGTCGCTCTCCTGAGCGACCCCATCGGCTCAGTAGAAGGGAACGCTGCCTATACAGGCAGCGCTTCCCTTCTAATGGCAAGAGCATCGGAAGTGAAAGTATTTCACTTCCGATGCTCTAGGGGGAGCCAATCGATGCCGGCACAACAGATCTATGTGATCTGTGTGCAGGCATGTATGGTAAGTGCTCTGATGAGCACTTATCATACTGTCAAAGGCAATATTAGCAAATATTGCCTTTGACAAGTATTGATCTGCCTCCCTCACCTTACTAGTTATAGTAAGGGAGAGAGACAGATCAGATAAAGTAAAAAAATAAAATAAAATAATAAAACAAATATTTAATAAAATTTTAAACACCAAGGGCTTTTATAAAAGCCATTTAACCCCTTCCCTGCCATTGATCGCTGTGTACGCAGTGATCATACACAGCAGCACATTTTTTGCTGTCTGTGCATTTTTTAGGGGTTAATTTTTTTTACTGTAATTCATTACAGTATAAAAAAAAGCTCTTTTAAGAGAGATTAACCCCTTTCTTGCTGTAGATCACTGCCTAAGCAGAGATCTGACGCAAATGCAGCAATCTTGCTGCAGAAGCATTTTTAATTTTTTTAAAACTTTTTTATTACACCCGTCACGTGTTAATTATACCCGCTAGGGGACTACGTTTAACGTAATTTTTTTTTTAAATAAGAGCTATTAACCCCTTCCTTGCCGTATATCACTTCCTAAGCAGCACATATGGTCACTGCCTAAGCAGTGCATATGGTCACTGCCTAAGCAGCGCATATGGAGCAATCTAGTCGCAGAAGGATTTTTTTTTTGCTATCAGCATTTTTTTTGTCAGACTCGCTAGGGGTTAATTATACCCACTAGGGGATTACGTGTATTCCTTTTGAAGCTGTCTGAACACGTGTATAGCGATCAGTAACAGCCGATCAGTGGCAAAGGTGGTTTGGTGATTTCTCAGATGAGCATCACCATTCGTCTGGTTCGATCAATATTGGTAAATATTGTTCTGACCCATATGGATCTGCCTCCCTCTCCTCACTTGAGTTTTAGTGAGGGAAAGAGACAGATCTGTATAACATAATTTTTTAATTGTAATAAATTAAATAAAATGTTAAAAAAATTGTGAGTCCCAAGGGCTTTTATAAAAGCCATACCCTTTGTATAGTGTAGTGTATTAACCCCTTCCCTGCCACTGATCACTGCACAGCAGAAATTTTTTTCTTGTCTGTGCATTTTTAGGGGTTAATTTTTTTGTACAGTACTACAAAGGCTCTTATAAGAGCTATTAACCCCTTCCTTGCTCTACATGTTCAAATTCCAAGTTTGAAAATCAAAAAGCGCACCTCTCAAATGTAGCCTTTCAACACCCAACAAAGCTGACAAAGCTATGCATGGGTGGTATCCCTGTGCTCGGGAGATGTTGCTGAACATATATTGTGGTATTGTTTGTCAGTGACACATACCGAAATATGTGAATTTGTGTCTAAAGTACAATGTATGTGGGAAAAAATACACAATAAAATGACTACCACAAACTTTGACAAAGGCTGGTGGTAGAATTGGTGCATGGAAAGTGTTAAAATAACACCATTTAAAATAGCCTAGGGTGTCTACTTTTACAAAATATATACTTTTTGGGGTAAAATACACTGTCCTACTTTAAAAAAAAGTCCCAAATGAAAGATGGGCTCAGGCTGGCTACACGTCAATATTCCAAGTTGAAAATGCGCACCTTCACAATGTGGCCCTTTTAGCCCCCAAACAACCCAACAAACCTATGCATGGGTGGTATCCCTGTACTCAAGAGATGTTGCTGAACACTTATTGGGGTGTTATTTGGCAGTGACACATACCAAAATCTGTAAATTCATGTCTGAAGTACAAGGTTTGTGAAAAAAAAACACAAAAAAATGACTACCACAAACTTTGACAAAGGCTGGTGGTAGAATTAGTGCATGGAAAGTGTAAAAATACCACCATTTGAGATAGCCTAGGGTGTCTACTTTAAAAAAATATATGGGTTGATGTGGTAAAATACACTGGCTGGTTTCAAATATGTCCCAAATGGGACATGGGTGCAGGCTGTCTGCATGTCAAAATTTCAAATTGGAAAACCAAAAACTTCACCTCCCAAATTTGGCCTTTTACCCCCCAAACAATCCAACAAACCTATGCATGGGGGGTATCCCTGTACTCAAGAGATGTTTCTGAACACTTATTGGGGTGTTATTTGGCAGTGACACATACCAAAATCTGTAAATTTATGTCTGAAGTACAAGGTTTGTGAAAAAAAAACACAAAAAAATTACTACCACAAACTTTGACAAAGGCTGGTGGTAGAAATAGTGCATGGAAAGTGTTAAAATACCACCATTTGAGATAGCCTAGGGTGTCTACTTTTAAAAAATATATGGGTTGATGGGGTAAAATACACTGGCTGGTTTCAAATATGTCCCAAATGGGACATGGGTGCAGGCTGTCTGCATGTAAAAATTTCAAGTTGGAAAACAAAAAACTGCACCTCACAAATTTGGCATTTTAGCCCCCAAACAACCCAACAAACCTATGCATGGGTGGTATCCCTGTACTCAGGAGAAATAGTAGAATCTATTTAGCATGTTTTTTCGTTCGCTATTGTCGATGAGGAGAAGTTGTTTCAAATAAAAACAAAGAAATTTGTGTATTTTTTTTTTTTTACCATATTTTATTATTTTTTTTTAATAATATGATAAGATATGATCAAAAATATGGCATCCATAGAAAGCCCTTTTTGTCCCGATAAAAACAATATATAATATGTGTGGGTACAGCAAATGACGAAGAAGAAAATTACTGCTAAACACAAACAGCACAGAAATGTTAAAATAGCCATTGTCCAGAAAGGACAAAAATGTTTCAAAGGCTCTGTCCTTAAGGGGTTAAAATATGTAGTTATTTTGGAATTAGAGGTAACTACTGAGAACAATATACACTTTAAAATTGCTTACGTGGGTACTTTTAAATGAACAGTTTGTATTATAAATGTTGGTAATAACTTTCATTATGAATGTAGGTAATAAAAACAGATTTGAGAACAGCTTTGCAGTTTATGACAGCATACGTTATAATTCGGGGTCCTTTCACTTGAAGCACATTTCACGATTTTGCATCATTTAGCTATGCATTTTACTACAATAGGCTCCATAAACATGTCCAATCAGAGGAGAGGAAATTTATAACTTCATCCAATTTCTGCTGATCAAAGCAAAATAGAGACAAAGAAAAAACCCAAAACAAAGCTCAGTGAGAGCGTAGTTTTAACAGACTAGCCCCAAATAACCCTTTAATAACTAGTAATGGTCTAGGTCTTCATCATAATTATTTGTTTGGGAATTGGATGACGTTTTAAGTAAGAAATACCTAACATGATCGCA
This sequence comes from Pelodytes ibericus, assembly GCA_036172795.1. Taxonomy (NCBI): domain Eukaryota; kingdom Metazoa; phylum Chordata; class Amphibia; order Anura; family Pelodytidae; genus Pelodytes; species Pelodytes ibericus. Next base: position 41,314,475 of record CM069861.1, read on the forward strand.
TAGAGATTATAAAGCATTTTTTTAGGATGGACGCAATCATATATATTTAAGAGGTTAAGCTGTTGTTCACTATATTTCTTGCTAGTAGTTAGCATTCTGGTCAACAATTGTTGGTCAACAGAGTCACACACAGCTTAAAAAATTGTTTCTACTGAGAAATTAGAGAATAAAAAAGACCTAAACCTCTCATTAGCATGCATATGTTAAGAGAAAAAGGTATTTTAATCCATATGGTCTACAGTTTATCAAATCACTTTGTGGTACCATATAGAAATCAACGACTATAACTTAGAACATGTAATTTGCATATTGTGCCACATGTTGATGTCATCACAGGAGACAACACAGACAAACACATGTTTCTACTGATGTATTTTATATTGCAAATCTACTAATAAAATGTGTGGATCATTTAACCCAGTGTCCTTGCATGAACATGCTGCTTTAAACTCTCTGTGACCAAGTCATTTTTGCTGTATTCACCGGCATTAAAGCTCTCCTGGAAGCCTCACAAATGAGGCTATCCAGTAAAGCAAAGAAACAAATGGCGCCCAATCACTGTGAGTAGGTGGTTAAAAGATGCCTCTGGTTTGAGGAAAGCCTGCAGCACTTGCAGAGAGGATTTTTTAAAGCCTTGGGAATTATCACAATCCACAGCCATCCATTCACGCATTTTTAGGTTGGGTGGGGTGGGTTGATAGTTAATACCATACGAGTTAGGAAGACCATGATCAACCATTATTTTTGTATTTTTTCATATGATCACTGTAAAAATCAATCACAGTGATCACCTGCAATAAATGACAAATTAGTGTTCTTTAAACACTGAATTGCCAAAATGCTCCCCCTCTCTCACTGACGCACTTTGAGTTTGTGTCAGTGACAAAGAGGAGAAATATACTGTGTCCTTAAAAAAAGTATAATATGTTTCTGTTTTTTTTTTCATTTTCATTCACTTTATTACATTTTTTACAATACAGAAAGGGTTAAGTCTCAAAACACATGGCTGTTGTGTTTAACAATGGTGTGTCTAGGTTGAAACTACTGTTGATAATTTGTTGATATCATACAAATTGTGACATTTCTTTATATTGGTTAGTTTTTTGGAAACAACCTAAATTATTCTCGAGGGAAGAAACTTCACTAACAAAATGGCAAATCTACAGTTACCAGCAAGCAATTTGCAGCATGATATGCTTGACATTACAGAGACACTGCAAGATGATACATGTGGGACAGATTAAATAGAAAATGGGGTGGAGCATATTTATGTATTTGGCAGTTACTTGGACAGGTATCAAATGTTAGGCCCAAAGTAGAAAAATACACTTTTTGTTTTTACATTCACATTAACCCTTGTGGATTGCAAAATATTTACAAAAAGCCTAATATATACTACAACCGTGTCGCTAAACAACATTTTAGGGGGCGAGTTTCACATAATTCTTAATTCTTATCGTATGCTCTATACATATATCACAAATTTAAATAAACACATTACAAATATGAAAGTATGTCTATAAGAATGCTGTTTAGACATTCAGAGCCTTGAAGGCATTTTTTTGTAGTCTAGTGGAATATATTTAAACATGCAAAATCAGCACTTTGCTAACTGTAGTCAGCATTCTTTGTTTCTTTCTTCTTCTTTTTTGTTGTTGTTGTTGTTGAAAGGGATAACTTGCTTCTTATTCTTTTTTTCTTCTTCTTTGCTAGTCTAGTAATTTTATGTCTTGGCTATGTGAATATTTTCTCTTGATCTCTAATGATCATTAGATTAACATCTACTAGAATGACAATAAAATAATACTTTACAAGACTATTGCTTTTAATCTAGTGTATGCAAATAAGTTCCAGCTTGTTATGCATGTATATTATACAATAAGTGGTACATGCCTTTCAACCACACTAATTGTGTATCTAACATTCATCAATGTACAAAGAAAGACACTTCCTTACATATGTGGGAGCATGTGCTAAAAAAATGCAAAAATATTTTATGTGCAAAAATATTTTTGCACTTTGCTCCTTTTGCAGTGTACTAAACATTTAACACTCTAATAGTAAATATGAACAAATTGCAAATAAACACAGGCATGTTTGCAAATATTTTGCCTTTTTTATTATAACTTGCTAAAAGCTGGTGTAATTTTCACAAAACAACAATTATGTTTCACAAAATAGTCACAAAAGTCCTTAGCATGCGTAAATATAATAAATCAAAATGAACGGAAGAGGTGCAAGGCAGGTATAAAACCACAAAATGTTACAAATATTCACACATCACTCATTACTCAAGTTTTGACTATTTATTTTTTTTACTTGTTTAGTACATGACCCCAAAAGAACAAAAGAATAATGGGCAACCACAGAAAAAAATTAAAAGGACACCACGCAGCAAGGACTGACAGACAACTCTGTGACAAAGTGACAAAATTATGGAAGGACACAAAGAAAATAGGATAAAACTCTGCGAACAACCCTTTATTGGTTTATTGTTTTAGGGTCATCCTTGTGCAGGGTTTTTTCCTATGGCTCATGACCCCCCTGATCTTCAGAACTTTATCTTCTCTGTGATTATATTCACACTTAAACAGAGTAGGGACTAAAGGATAACTTTGATGTCTATTCACTAAAAGGTGAATTGCAGGTGAGATGAAGTTTCACTGTGGAAAAAACTAACTTTGGTGAGCATTTCCTGCAAGCATTCTCAAAAAAAGTAAGACCTTGAGCAATGTATAGCTAAACTGGTGTGATGAAATGTTCATGTCACCTCAATTCACTTACAATCCATCTTTAGTAAGTAGCCCCCATTGTCTTATATACTTCAAAATGTCCCAAATAAGTTAACTGACATTTATGAGCTGTTTAACTATGTTCTCTGCTATGATTTGCTGTTTGTCAGCCTCCTAACCTGCATGTCTCAGCTGTGAGAAAAGCACTTGTAGCTATTACTCTGGTTTACTCCGGACCCGCAGGACATCATTTTTAACTCTTGCGTCCTTCAAGTAAGCAGGGGTTAAAAAAATGTAGTTGTCCTTTAAGTGCTTCTTTCATTGTACACATCTGATATGTGCGCAGAAAGAAGCTACTTGCTAAAACTGAACTGACAAGTAAACTGCAAAAACAAGGCCTTAGCTGAGTTTGAAATAACTCGTAGCTGAGTTTGAAATATTCTGCTACTTGTCTGTATTTTCAGCTCAGTGTGATGTATGTGGTTCTCTCACAGTTCATTTGTCAGCTCAGTTTCAGTGAATAGACTCTATAGAGGTATTAAAGTGACTACAGGGCCGGACCAATAGTGAGGGGTGTTTCTACACCACTTGTTTTGCCACTGAGTGATTGTGTAATCATTGAAGTCTATTTAGTAAAAGGTGAATTAAGGTGAGACAAGCATTTCATCTGCATGTGGGTAAAGAGTAGGACAAGTGCCCTACAAGCAAATGTGGATAGGGAAATAACTTAAAATACATACAAATTACAAATACAGCTGAGCCATAAAATAGCACTAGATGGAATCTTTGATTTTAGCTTTGGAAGAACATAAATCTAAAGCATGGCTGCCAGGAGGATCAACAGAATTATCCATTTGAGAGAAGGTTGTAGTGCAGGGTATTCTCTTTCAGTTTATACTAAGTGACCCATAGGTTGAGGAGGCGGTGACCGTGGCGGTGTAGGTGGAAGCGGCGCTGGAGGAGGTGGAGGAGGTAGCCAACACTGTTTTTTATTTGTTTATCGTTTTTTAAATTGGGGTAGCCCCCGAAATATTGGGACATATAACAACAGAAAACAAAGAATAAGTGCACTTAAGTATAACAATGATACCGGTATAAATGTCTATTCTGCACAAGGTACAGAAAGTCTGGTGGGATCCATGCCTGGTTCATCTTAATAAACGTGAGCTTGTCCACGTCGGCTGCGCTTGTCTGTGATAACGCCCCCCTGCCGTGCTAAATTCACGTTCAGACAATACACTGGCTGCAGGGCAGGCCAGCACCTCCAAGGCATAAATGGCAAGCTCAGGCCATGTGCCCAATTTGGAGACCCAGAAGTTGAATGGGGCAGACCCATCAGTCAGTACATGTAGGCCTGTGCACACGTACTGTTCCACCATGTTGCTGAAATGCTGCCTCCTGCTAAGACGTTGCATATCAGATGGTGGTGCTGCTTCTTGTGGCGTGCTGACAAAGCTTTTCCACATTTTGTCCATGATAACCCTGTCTTCTGAGGTGCTGGCGGTGCCCCAGCTGCATTGGCGACCTCTTCCTCCTCCTCCTCCTCATCATCATCCTCATCCTCCTCAAAAACTGTGCCCTGGCTTGACAGTTGTGTACCTGGCCTATGCTGGTGAAGGAACCCACCCTCCAAGCCACTTGTGAATGACTGGCCTGATAACCGTGGAAATGACCCCTCTTCTTCCTCCTCCTCCTCATCATCCTCCTCCTCCTCAAAAACTGTGCCCTGGCTTGACAGTTGTGTACCTGGCCTATGCTGGTGAAGGAACCCACCCTCCAAGCCACTTGTGAATGACTGGCCCGAAAACCGTGGAAATGACCCCTCTTCTTCCTCCTCCTCATCATCATCCTCCTCCTCCTCAAAAACTGTGCCCTGGCTTGACAGTTGTGTAACTGGCCTATGCTGGTGAAGGAACCCACCCTCCAAGCCACTTGTGAATGACTGGCCCGATAACCGTGGAAATTACCCCTCTTCTTCCTCCTCCTCCTCCTCCTCCTCATCATCCTCATCCTCCTGAAAAACTATGCCCTGGCTTGACAGTTGTGTACCTGGCCTATGCTGGTGCAGGAACCTACCCTCCAAGCCACTTGTGAATGACTGGCCTGATAACTGTGGAAATGACCCCTCTTCTTCCTCCTCTTCCTCCTCCTCATCATCCTCATCCTCCTCAAAAACTGTGCCCTGGCTTGACAGTTGTGTACCTGGCCTATGCTGGTGCAGGAACCCACCCTCCAAGCCACTTGTGAATGACTGGCCTGATAACCGTGGAAATGACCCCTCTTCTTCCTCCTCCTCTTCCTCCTGTGCCACATCCTCTTCCATCATCGCCCTGAGCGTTTTTTCAAGGAGACATACAAGCGGGATAGTAAGGCTGAGAACGGCGTCATTGGCACTGGCCATGTTGGTGGAGTACTCGAAACAATGCAAAATGGTACACAGGTCTCGCATGGAGGCCCACTCATTGGTGGTGAAGTGGTGCTATTCCGCAGAGCGACTGACCCGTGCGTGCTGCAGCTGATACTCCACTATCGCCTGCTGCTGCTCGCACAGTCTTTCCAGCATGTGCAAGGTGTATTCCACCTTGTGGGCACGTCGCATATGAGCCGGTGAGCGGGAAGGCCTAAGTTACACTGCAGCGCAGACAGCAGCAGGGTGAGAACGCCTAAAGTGCGCACAGATGGCCTGCACTTTCTGCAGCAGCTCTGATATATCTGGGTAGTTTTTCAGGAATTTCTGCACCACCAAATTCAGCACATGCTCCAGGCAAGGGATGGGCATCAAACCGGCTAGGCCCAGAGCTGCTATGAGATTTCGCCCATTATCGCACACCACCAGGCCTGGCTTGAGGCTCAGTGGCAACAACCACTCATTGGTCTGTTGTTCCATGCCCGTCCACAGCTCCTGCGCGCTGTGCGTTTTTCCCCCCAAGCATGAGTTTTAAAAGAGCCTGCTGTCGTTTGACCTGGCTGTGCTGAAGTTGGTGGTGAAGGTGTTACGCTGACCGGATGAGGAAGTGGTAGAGGAGGTGGTAGAGAAGAAGGAAGAAGCTGAGTAGGAGGAGGAGGCAACAGGAGGCAAAGATAAATGCCCTGCAATCGTCGGTGGCGGAAGGACATGCACCAAACTGCTATCTGCCTCAGGCCCAGCTGTCACTACATTTGCCCAGTGTGCAGTTAGAGAGATATAGCGTCCCTGCCCGTGCTTACTGGTCCACGTATCTGTGGTTATGTGGACCTTGCCATAGATGGTGTTGCGCAGTGCATACATGATTTTGTCCTCCAATTGCTTGTGCAGGGAAGGGATGGCTCACCTGGAAAAGTAGTGGCGGCTGGGAACCACGTACTGTGGGACAGCCACCGCCATCAGCTTTTTAAAACTGTCCGTCTCCAACAGACGGAATACCAGCATTTCAAAGGCCAGGAATTTGGAAATGCTGGCATTCAGGGCCCGTGTTTGCGCGTGGATAGGGCCATACTTCCTCTTTCTCTCCAGTGTTTGGGAGATGGACAGCTGAACGCTTCCATGGGACAGTGTTTTGATGCTAGAGGACGTTGGCGGACATGGTGGCGTTGCTGCCACTTCCTCTATTTGCTCGGTGGCAGGTGCCACTGTGACTCCAGAGCTGGAGGAAGAGGCCAAGACAGCAGCAGAAGAGGAAGCAGGAGGAGCCTGAGACCTTTCTTGGGTATGAGATGCTAACTCAAATGCAGCTCGTGCTTTGCATGTAGATGCATGGTCATTCAGGTTGTGCTCAGGTTTAGCACGTTTATGCCTCGCTTCAGGTTCTGATTGCACAGCTTGCAAACCACTCGTGTCTTGTTGTCAGCACATGTCTTGCAAACCACTCGTGTCTTGTTGTCAGCACTCCTTGGAGCTGGCTTTGGTGTGCTCGGCCCCTGGGTGCGGTGGGCAGTAGCAGGCGTACTGTCTAGGGGACGGACGCTACGGTTTTGCACCCTGCTCCCTCTTATGCTGCGCTGGTGCCTCTTTACGACCACCGCCTCTTCCTCCAAACTGGACACGTCACTCTCATGACCTAGATTTCATGTGGAATCTAGGACCTCATCATCCTCCACATCATCTTCCACCCACTCCTCAACCTTGCCCTCCTTGCCGGTCTGCACACTGCCGAAAGCCACAGCAGTTGGCACCTGTGTTTCGTCATCATCAGAGATGTGCTGCGTTGGTCCTCGCATGTTCACATCCTGACACATAAGTGGTTGTGCATCAGTGCACTCAATCTCTTCCACTTCTGGGGCAAGGCTAGGTTTGATGACCCCGCCAGCAAAAAGCATAAGAGACTGCTGCATGACTTGTGGCTCAGACTGCTTGGCTGATTTGCAAGGGGGTGAGGAGAAAGACAGATGGCCATGGGCTGTAGGTGTCAACTCTGAGCTTTCAGCAGGAGACCGGGTGGGAGACAATGTGAAGGAAGGAAGTGGCAAAAGCAAACAAATTAAATAACTATTTTGTAGGATCCGCCACAGCTCTTATAGCAAAACATCACAATGAATATTATGAAGACGAGTCACCGCCGATATCACCCCTGGCCAAACACATTGCTGAATTTGAATTTTCTCCTATCTCCTCAATCAAAAAATGAAACTACAATGTGAGCCAGACCTACTTCAGTCAATGCTGCTGAGGCTGAGTGCGCCAGTTACTGCGCGACCCATTGCCCGCCTAATCAATGAGTCCCTGTCCTCCGGTTATGTCCCCAAAGCCTGGAAAAAATCCAGAGTTATCCCCATCCACAAAAATAGTGATGTTAACATAGTGGCAAACTACAGACCTATCTCACTGCTATGCGTCCTTCTAAAATCCTGGAAAAATGTGCCCATGATCAACTGTGCAAGTATTATCAACAGTCCAACTATCTAACCTCGCTTCAATATGGGTTTTAGTCAAATCACTCCACGGTAACTGCCCTCTTAAAGATGACCAATGACATGGAGAGTGGTGAAATCACAGGTGCAGTTTTCCTTGACTTTGCAAAGGCCTTTGATATGGTTGATCATGATCTGCTGCTACACAAGCTAAATTGTTCTGGTATAAAAGAGAGGTTGAAAGTTGGATAGCTAGAAACGAATTATTTCTTAACGCTGAAAAAACTGTGTCCATGTTGTTTGGGACAAATGCTAAGCTACTTAAATTAAACAATCCTCAAATAAACATCAATACCAAATATAGTTATGACATGACCCAAGTAAATTCATACAAGTATCTTGGCATGTGGCTAGACCCAAACGTATCTTTTGGTCTCCATATTGATAAGCTAGTGTCAAAGCTATATCATAGGATTGGGTTTCTATATAGAAACAAATCAAACCTAGATTCCACGGTAAGGAAACGTATTGTGCAGCAAATGTTAATGCCAATCTTGGACTATGGAGATGTTGTGTAAGATTCTGCCCCCCAGACACATCTCGGTAAACTCGACACTCTGTACAATACATTGTGTCGTTTTGCACTACAGTGCGATTATAACACTCATCACTGTAAAATGTTAAAAGAGTTAGATTGGCTGACGCTTGCCTCCAGGTGCGCTCTCCACCTAGCGTGCTTAGTGCATAACCACTTCTATGGAACGCTTCCCCCCTACCTGAGCGGCATGCTCGCCCTTACTCCCTGCACATCCTACAATCTCAGATCTTGCACCGACCCTTCGCTAGCGATTCCTCGCTTCAAAAAGGAAGCGGGTCGAGGTGCGTTCTCTTTCAGAGCTCCTCATATGTGGAATAGCTTTCCTGCTTCTGCCAAATCAGCAGCTATAACTGAAAGTAAATGTCTCCAAAATCCTCAAAACAGATGTACCTGTTATTAGTTTACAAACTCCTTCATATACTGTACATGTTGTTCCTTCTTTGTATCAATAATGGTTTACCCTGTATGTTCACCTTCCAACTTGTTTATATATATATATATATGTATGTATGTATTTATTTTAATCTACTGTTAAATGTGTAACTCCATTCGGGACTGGGTCCCCAGCACATAATTGAAAATGAGAGAAATATCAATGTATTCTTCCTGGTAAAACACGTTCTAAATAAATAAATAAACTGGAGGCACTGACAGCCACCCAATCTGCTATCGCCTGTACTTGTTCTGGCCTCACCATTCTAAGAGCGCCATTCGGGCCTACCAAATAACGCTGAAGGTTCTGTCGCGTATTAGCACCTGAGGAAGGTGTTTCACTTGTGCGTGTAGCTGGCACAGATCGACCACATCCCCTACTTGCAACAGGAGCTCCACCAACACCAGCAGCACCACGACCAGAGCCACGTCCCTTATTTGACACTCTCCTCATACTTTGCGGTCACTCACCAAAGTAGCAGATGGTTTATTGGACTGCAAAAAATGCACCGCAAGATGTAAATGTACTATTTAGCACAACAATTATAATTTTTCAAAGTGCGCTGTAAGCAAATTATTGGACTGTTCTATTTGACTCTCAGATATGAAGTGCAGGCCGTAAATGTACTATTTAGCACAACAATTACAATTTTTCAATGTGCGCTGTAAGCACAGTATTGGACTGTTCTATTTGACACTCAGATATGAAGTGCACCGCAAGACGCAAATGTACTATTTAGCACCCAAAACAATTAGAATTTTTCAAAGTGCACTGTAACCACAGTATTTCACTGTTCTATTTGACTCTTAGATATGAAGTGCTGGACGCAAATGTAATATTTAACACCAACAAATTGCAGTATTGAAAAAATGCCTAGATGTTACCCACTGAGCTAACAGAACAGGGTTAAAGTCATGTGCCTGGCACACATGCAGTTGCAAGTGCACTGCACTCTCTGTGGCACTGGGCTCAGGGCAGGGTACAAATATGTAGTATAGCACCCATGGGCATCCGCAGAAAATTTTTCAGGGGGGGGCATAATTTTACCGTCATCCTTTCTGCGCCGCGCCTCTTTTTGACAAGTTATCATGAAGTGGAGGAGCTTTGTCATTATCAGTGAAGGCATGCAAAGGGTTGATAAACCCTGCACCAGATACAGATCCACAGCACCAGATATAAACCAACCACACTAGATATAGCCTCACTGCACCAAATATAAACCCACTGTGCCAGATATAGACCCACAGCACCAGATATTAACCCACGGTACCAGCTAAAAACCCATGACACAAGATATAAACACCAGCATCAGATAAATATCCAGAGCTCTAGCTGAAACTCCACAGCAACAGATAGAACAACATAGCAAATATATAACCCCATAGCACCAGATACAAAACTATAGCAGCACCAGATACAACACTATAGCACACAATATAACCTCTCAGCACCAGATACAACACTATAGCACACAATATAACCTCTCAGCACCAGACACAACACTATAGCACACAATATAACCCCATAGCACCAGATACAACACTATAGCACACAATATAACCTCTCAGCACCAGACACAACACTATAGCACACAATATAACCCCACAGCACCAGACACAACACTATAGCACACAATATAACCCCAAAGCACGAGACACAACACTATAGCACACAATATAACCTCTCAGCACCAGACACAACATTATAGCACACAATATAACCCCACAGCAACAGATACAACACTATAGCACACAATATAACCCCACAGCACCAGATACAACACTATAGCACACAATATAACCCCACAGCACCAGATACAACACTATAGCACACAATATAACCTCACAGCACCAGATACACTATAGCACACAATATAACCCAACAGCACCAGACACAACACTATAGCACACAATATAACCTCGCAGCACCAGATACAACACTATAGCACACAATATAACCTCACAGCACCAGATACACTATAGCACACATTATAACCCCACAGCACCAGATACATTATAGCACACAATATAACCCCACAGCACCAGATACACTATAGCACACAATATAACCCCACAGCACCAGATACATTATAGCACACAATATAACCCCACAGCACCAGATACAACACTATAGCACACAATATAACCTTGCAGCACCAGACACAACACTATAGCACACAATATAACCCCAAAGCACGAGACACAACACTATAGCACACAATATAACCTCTCAGCACCAGACACAACATTATAGCACACAATATAACCCCACAGCAACAGATACAACACTATAGCACACAATATAACCCCACAGCACCAGATACAACACTATAGCACACAATATAACCCCACAGCACCAGATACAACACTATAGCACACAATATAACCTCACAGCACCAGATACACTATAGCACACAATATAACCCAACAGCACCAGACACAACACTATAGCACACAATATAACCTCGCAGCACCAGATACAACACTATAGCACACAATATAACCTCACAGCACCAGATACACTATAGCACACATTATAACCCCACAGCACCAGATACATTATAGCACACAATATAACCCCACAGCACCAGATACACTATAGCACACAATATAACCCCACAGCACCAGATACATTATAGCACACAATATAACCCCACAGCACCAGATACAACACTATAGCACACAATATAACCTTGCAGCACCAGATACAATATAGCACACAATATAACCCCACAGCACCAGATACAACACTATAGCACACAATATAACCTCTCAGCACCAGATACACTATAGCACACAATATAACCCCACAGCACCAGATACATTATAGCACACAATATAACCCCACAGCACCAGATACAACACTATAGCACACAATATAACCTCGCAGCACCAGATACACTATAGCACACAATATAAACACAAAGCAACAGATACAACACTATAGCACACAATATAACCTCTCAGCACCAGATACACTATAGCACACAATATAACCCCACAGCACCAGATACATTATAGCACACAATATAACCCCACAGCACCAGATACAACACTTTAGCACACAATATAACCTCTCAGCACCAGATACACTATAGCACACAATATAACCCCACAGCACCAGATACATTATAGCACACAATATAACCGCACAGCACCAGATACAACACTATAGCACACAATATAACCGCACAGCACCAGATACAACACTATAGCCCACAATATAAACACAAAGCACCAGATACACTATAGCACACAATATAAACACAAAGCAACAGATTCCCTAAACACCCAAATTCCTAAATCCATGACATTTCTTTATCTCTTTCCCCCTTTTTATATGTTTTATTCCTCCATGTTTGCCATCTCTTTCCCCATCATGTTATGTGTTTTATTCCCCCATGTCAGTGACCTCTTTTCACCTACATTTTATCTTTTCTGCCCCATGTCACCATTTTGTCTGTATTCTGCTCCAATCAATGACCTCTTTTCATCCTCTATTATCTTTTCTGCCCCATGTCATCCCATTTTGTTTGCAATCTGCTTCCATCTATCACATCATTTTATCCTCCATTATCTTTTCTGCCCCATCCACTTGTCACCATGTTGGTGTGAGCAGAGCCTGGTCAGAGGAGCTGCTCAGACTGGACAAATGGAGACCTCAGGGAAATGGGAGGGACCTCCCTGGATTTACCCCACTCTGCCATGTACCTTAAAGCTATTATAAGCTCTTCCTACCTGTTACAGAGGCTCAGCTGTGGTCTCTGAGTATCTTCCCCTGCAGGCTCTCTTCTGTCAGTCATGCTGCCACATGGAGGGCTGAGGGGCGGGGCTATAACTTCATATCCCCGGGCACCCCTGTCATTGGCTCTCCATGCAGCATGACTGACAGCTGCAGAGACCTGCACCAATGTGGATGGGAGACCAGTATTACAGCAAGCAGAGTTGCAGAGAGCAACAGCTTTGGGTGCCACCTCCTACCCCAGCAACTGGTGTGCAGTCCCCTAGGGACAACTAGAGGCTACATACTGAGAAAAAAAATATTTGTTTTTTTTTTAAAGGGGAATTGCAAAAATCCAAGGGGGGGCAAGGGCCCGCCCCTTGCCCCCCCCCCCCTGCGGACGCCCATGATAGCACCCACTAAAATAATCACTGTAATTTGAATAATTGCTGTAGTTTGAATAATCGCTATAGTTTGAAGATTCAACACCAGAATTATTTTTTAATCTGTCCCTCACTGCTGCAGCATCCTCTCCCTACACTAAGAAGAGCTCATGTGATGTGCGTGTATGTTACTCCAGCTTATATATAGAGGCTGGGTCACATGCTGCAATGGCCAATCACAGCCATGCCATTAGTAGGCATGGCTGTGATGGCTTCTGAGGGTAAACGAGTCAAACGCTTGTTGATTGGCTGCCCTGCAGCCTTTCAAAATGTGCCATTAAATCGCCGAACCCCGAACACCAACACGAACATACAGTGGATTGTCCGTGTTCGGGTCCGAGGTCCAAAAACCGTAATGTTCGGTACGAACCCGAACAGTGCGGTTCGGGTTCGCTCTACACTAGTAAGGAGCATTGTAATATTCAGTGTATATATGTAATGTTGTACTGCAACAATTCAACCTAATATTCACGAGACACAGAAATATTCATATTCAGTGTACAGTTGCCCTGCTTCACTAAGGACAAGCAGTTTCCATTATCGTGCACCTTTTTATTTTATACCTCTAGTTATCTGACAGTAGATAACCTCTTTTCATGAGTCATTAGACCTTTGCTATGCACCTGCATTTGTTAATTGCACAGATACAGTGACAGCGCACCAGCATATGAAGAAAGAATTAGTTACAAGTCAAAAAAAATTTGATTCTGCAAATTAAATGGAAATAAAAAGGTCAGATGGTAATTGGAATTTTAGCATTCTGCCTTTGGCAGAACCATGTAAAATTTTGTTCACTGGTCAGTTATTATTTAAATTAACATGGGGTCAGCACAAGAATCATATCATTCTGCTGTGTAGAATATTTATGTCTTAGTATTTAGTTTTATTTGTAGAGTAATAATACATCTTTAAGCCTTGCTTATCATTACCCTTTTCTACTTAAAAAAAAAAAAAGTTTATTTTTCTTGAAATATCAAGTTTGTGCAATCTCTTTGGTATCATTTTTTTTGTACTGCTAAGACCTTTGTTGTATGCAATAACATATCCTAGTATTCGAAAGACAGCTTCTGTTTGTAAAACATGGCTGTTCTAAATTTAGGTCAAGATTACGTGCATGTTGAAAGGTATAATTACAGTGCAGCAGTGTGATAATAAATGATTATGCATGAACTCTTGACTGAGAAAGACCCCAGGGATTTTGTTCTAGTTCAGTTTTCAATTTATTTTTATAATTATTTTTTGTGCGACATATTGCATATGGATTTGTAAAATATTTAAATATACACATATATGATATTTTATGTTAACCTCCATAATAATAATAATAATAATAATAATAATAATAATAATAATAATAATAGACATAAAACCCATACATCTTCATTCCATCTTAAAATATTATTTTCAATTTCTAGTTCAATTGAGTGCTAGGATGTTAGATGAAAAGTAGATGAGTGGTGCTCAGAAAAAAAATGTAACTCAATAAATGCTAACTGAACATACAATGATGCAATGGTTAAATAAATAAATAAACAAAACAGTGTTGTGAAAAGAACAAAAATGTAAGAAAAAAGTATGCAAATGCTACTACTCAAATATAGAGGGTTATCCTCAGAATAAAAGAAAAACAGATAGAGAACAAACAATGTGTGACACTGTATGTAAGATTGAGGCTAGATCGCCACTGCCCACCCAAGTATGGCACTCACATATGCTATAGCCTGTAGTACTGGCTCTAGTATAACAATCTCTATATTTTGCTGTGAAAAAGATTTTATGCGTGTAATAAATACAAAACCCAATGGTTCTTAGCTGTCGAGGGAAACCATTTATAAAGTAAATTCCTTCAATTTAGCAGGTCAAAGTTAACTAGTGATTTTCTTGAAAAAAAAAACAAAATGTCCTAGTAATTAAAGTAGCAATGCACACATCTTTCAGATCATCCTGATACAAGAATATACAGTGTATTCTTAAAGAAATTATACATTTACACAAATACTATGAAGTTTTCATGCACATACATGGTGAGCTCAACAAATCTGGAATGTGCACAGAAGGAGGCTACTTTTTACAAATTAATTGATAGGTTAAATGGCAAAAAGCTGGCATTAGTAGCTAAGTTTATAATATTCTTTAACTTGCATGTTGATAGGGGTTCTGTCCAAAATACCAAAACGTATGATATCTACATAACTACAATCAAATTTAAATTTTTTGGAACTCCTGAAAATCCTGTGAACGCATTGTTTACACTGGAGATATATATACGTGTTTGATATATATATATCTATATATATATATATATATATATATCTATATATATATATCTATATATATATATCTCTATATATATATATATATATATATATATATATATATACACACACACATATATAAAAATATGTAAAATATCTGCTAAAAGACTATAAAAGCATATTATGCAAAAATACACACTCACTTATAAAAAAAAAAAAAAAATACACAAAACTGTTTTGCATATATTTATGCAATACATCTTCAAAACTTGAGCTCCAATCTTAGCTAATTTTATCCTGTTTCCTGAAACTTTTTTGGAAAAATCACTGTCATTTTTTTTTTTTTATCATATGTACTGTTTGAACTGTGATCCATTCACTTTAAATACAACACAACGTGTTTTTTTTTCTAGTTTAATTATACACATCTTTCACATTAGATTGACATCAGTTCTGTAGAAAATTGACAAAAAAATAAAAAAAAGACCAATGTCTTCTAATAATAGTAACCAAGTATGTTGTTCTGTACTTGTGATTCATCTTAAAATTGCTGCTAGGGATTTTTAAGATGAATCACTGGTACAGAACAACATACTTAGATACTGCTGTAAGAAGACATTTCTCTCTTTTTTTGTGTGAATTGTGTTCTTGTACTCCTCCTTGTGGCCTTTTCACTCTTGTTTTCAAATAAGACACATCTGTATCATTGTTTAAAACAATGGAACAGCATGAGACTGGAGAACGTCAGCATGATCATAGCCACAGATAGCAACTGTACCAAACCTTACTCACAATACCATGAATAGCTGTTCATTTTCTACCACTCTATGTAGTTAAACATAGTATATCTTTAAATTACTACTATCGCTGCCCTTTCCACACGAAAGACAAACAAAGAAAAAATGGATGATCCTGCACAAACTAACTGAAAATGTTTTGATCAGCAGAAAAACGATTTATATAAGAATGTGTCAACATGTGTAATATAGCTGTTTATATCTGCAATGTAAATATATTAAGATATGCTCAATGATGATGAACTAGGCTAGCATATTAATCTTGTCTTGCTTTTTCTGGTGTTTTTGTTTTTGTGATGTGTCTTTAGTCATTTAGTGAGTAGTTGTTCTTGCTTCTCGTGCTTTCCTTCTGATATAAGAAAATAAGTTGTCACACAATATGGATGTTGTCAGGGCTGGTGGAAGGATTTTTTTCTACACAGGCAAAGGTGTATTTTGGTGCCCCCCATACATTTTATTTGTGGTCCATTAAGCTATGTTGGTTCTGGTGCTTAAAGTGATCATTTAACATATTTCTTTTATAGCACAGCGATGCCTGGACCAGTTAAGTTAAAAAGTTAGACAGTGTGTGTGTATGTGTAAGTGCGTATAGGTCAGTGTGGGTGCGTGTAGGTCAGTATGACTGAGTGTGTAAAGGGGTTAACTCCTCTGACACTGCCTCTATCTGTCTAACCATCCAGGGGTTAACTCCTCTGATACTTCCTATATCTGTCTAGCCACCAAGGGGTTAACGCCTCTGACACTGCCTATATCTGTCTAGCCATCCAGGGGTTAACTCATCTGACACTGCCTACATATGTTAAGCAATCCAGGGGTTAACTTGTCTGACACTGACTATATCTATCTGGATTTTGTTATAGGTCACTGGTCACATTATGTTTCAGGGAATTGCACAGCCTATTATAATAATGTTTTACCATGACTCTATTTTCATCTTATGGGTGAGCTCTGTGAAACAAATATATTATTATGTATATAAGAAAAGCTTTAGTTAGCATATAAAAATAAAAAACATTTTTTTAAGAGCTCACCCATGAGGTGAAAAGAAAGAAATGGCAAAACATTATTATGAAAATAGGCTGTGCAATTCCCCAACGCATAATATGTGACCACTGACCTATAACAGGACTCAAATATTGTACATAAAGTTTAAATGCTTAAACATTTAGGGTGCACATTTTAATCATGGCCAATAATCGCGCCGTCTAATTTTGCATGCAGAAAGGTGCTTTTGCATTAAATTATCACTTCCTGATAAGTTCCATTTTAGTTTGAATTATCATGACTGTGGGCTTTTTTTTGGGGGGGGGGGGGGGGGGGGGTTAGCATTTTTTTGTTTTTCGCCAAAGGCAGCACAATGTCTTTGGCCGGCCCTTTGTGAGGGGATAGAGAGGCTGATGCTGCAAGGAAGAAGGAGGACTAATACTACAAGGTGGCATGTCAGAGAGGGTAAGAGGTGTGCTGGGGCTGCAGGAGATACTGTTGCTGGAGGGGAACATTCTGCAGTGGGCCATGTCAGGGAAGACTGATGCTGGAGGGGGACATTTCAGGTAGGGAGAGAGGACTGATGATGACATTTATTTTTATTTTATTCATCTCTATCCTATGCATAACTTTACTGGCATGATTAGAGTGATAGTTATTACAAATGTTAAATGTGTTTAATGCCTTAACCCCTTAGTGACAAGACATTTTCCCTTAACCCCTTGGTGACAATGGCTGTTTTGACATTTCTAGGGTGTTTGTGTTTAGCTGTAATTTCTTTCTTTCTCACATACAGTACCCACACAAATTATATGTTGTTTTTATCGTCATAAAAATGGCTTTCATTAGATACCATTATGTTCATCATATCTTATAATTTACTACAAAAAAAATCATAAAATATGATGAAAAATTTAAAAAAACACACTTTTTCTAACTTTGACCTAAAATATAATTTACACAAATAAAATCATTAAAAAAGAACCCATCTAAATAGTTTCTAAATGTTCTCCCGAGTTCAAAAGTATGCATAGAAAGAGAAGATGTGAGAACTCTGGCGCTTAATCTAATCCAAAGCAGCACCAGCCTGTGTGTTTCTCTGTGTACACACGTGTGTTATATAGCAAAAGTAACCCAAAACAGAATTGAGGTGGTAGGTGTGCTAAGTGAACCACTTTTACATAAAAAATACCGGAATATAATAATTGCCTGGGATAGTAGAATTCTGGCACAAATGGATGGTCTTCAGTGTTTTACAAAATATATGCAAAGAGAGAAAACAAAACATAGACCATAGTGCAGTATATCTTGATATCAGTATGGTATAAGTGAGATAAAGTATTACACTCACAAACCCAGCAGGTTAAAAGGCTCTTCTAATATGGTAGAAAGTCCTCTTTGTTCCTCCTCCAATGCTCATAAATTGAGTGAAAAGGATCAGGAAGAGAAAATGATCAGTATATATCCAATAACAATTTAATATAAAAAACAATAGTATCTTACACATGTGGATGCTTCTTGAAAACGAAAGAACAATCTTGTAGCTTGTAGTCCCCTGTAATGTTCAGAGACAGCTTGCAAAAATGCATATAAAAAAGGTCATAAATCCGTTTTGACATGAATTAAAATCCGTGTGTGAATAAAAACAGCAGTAATTTAAGCAGTAATGATAGTCACGCTACGCGTTTCGCCTGTTTGCAGGCTTCCTCTAGGCGTGTCACGTGAAAAGTTCTGCTTTAGCATGACCGGGGGCCTGGAATTTACTGGAATAATTTTACTTCAGCCCATAGGCAGCTTACAGTTACCTGAAGGACCTCTCCTCAATCCAAGGCGGGAGAACCAACTACGCACGCCGACAGTACTCCTTGCGCAAGCCACGCAACCTCTACGTCACGTGGCCATTACAGCACGTAGCTCCGAATAATTTGGCTGGCTCTTATCAAGATGCCGAATAACAAGCACAGATGAACACCGCATCATGGCGGATGTTTGTAAATATATCTATTCATTTTTTTTTTCTCTTACCCCCGCTGGTGCCCCCCTGCTGGGGCGCCCTAAGGCGGCTGCCTGAGCAGCCTTATGATGGCGCCAGCCCTGGATGTTGTCTCAGTGAATACTAGTCAATAGAATTTTGGTGATAGAATTTCAGGCTCTCTATTACAGAGATGAATTCATTTTTAGATGGTAGAAGTATAATCAGAATTAAGTATAGTGCTATCAATGTGGTGATAGAGCCAACTAGAAATATGTCTACTTTTGCTAATTATAGGGGGCATGTATTAAATAGGAAATTTTATATACCGCACCACTTGATTTATTCATGTTGTCACATCGCTGATAAAATAACATTATGTGCAAACACATTTACTAACAGGAATCTCATTAGTGCATGTTTTTTTTCTTTTTTAATGCAATTTTGACTACAGAATGGAAAGTTCAGTCCGTATTTGAAACACATTGTGTTAACAACATGAATAATTACATTTTTTCTCAAGAGGAATTTAATTATTTAAGAAATGTTTGTATTTACAAAATAAGCATAATACAAATAAAAAAAATTAAAGCGCAAGCCCACAGACACAAAAACAGGAAAACCAGCAACGTTTAGCAAAAATTGATATTAATGATTTCGAAAGTTATGCCAAATAATCAATAGAACATAACAAGATTAAATTATGTAAAGTAGAGTTTTTAGATGAGGAGTTATCAAATTTAATGAATGAGGGAAAAATACATTTGTATTATTTTTTTGTTTGTCTGTAAAATACAGTACTATGTAATCATTTTACATAGACAACATTAAAGACTGAAAAATGTTTATTAATAATAATTATATGTTTCAAGTTTTATACATTACTATTTTTATTTTAGGTTAAAAAATCTGTAGCAAAAACGGCTGATGGATAAGGACTCTCACTCTCCCATAGACTAGCATAAAACATCGGGGCAAAGTACAAAATTAGTGTATTACTCACAGTGGAAAAACAGCAGTGTGCATCCCCTGGACATCCCCTTACGCATTTCGCGCCATAGCGAGATGCTTAATCATAGGCAATGATGCATACCAGTGCTCTCAAGATATGACTGAGCAACAGTTATATTATCCAGAAATAGAAAATATAAATGATTTTGCCATACAAAAAAGTGAAAATGTTTCTTCAACAACATCAAATGCCTGATTTTGAACAAACATGTGTAGATAGTCTTCCACATTTTTTCTGAAAATATATATAACAGACAAAAATAATAAAATGATGAAATGAAAAATAAATTACAATTATTTATAAAATAAATAATTCAAAATGAACTATAGTTACAAATTACAAACAAATGTGATTATCTAATCAATGAGATAAGAAACACACATAAAATGATCAGTACTCTTTCTAGTGTTGATGCAGTCTAAGATGGTAAATGAAAATATGTTTTGTGGTGAAAGTCTACATTTAATAAGTGTAAGATTATTCACCTTGGGTGTAAAAAAATCAAAAGGCAGCATATAAAATATTTGACACAGTCCTAACCTCAACATCTGAGAAAAAGGATTTAGGGGTAATTATTTCATATACATTAAAGGTAGGTAAACAATGTAAAAGTGCAGCAGGAAATGCTTGCACAATGCTTGTTTTTTTTTCCTTTTTTTGTAGGGAGTGGAATTAGCAGTAGAAAGAAGGAAGTGCTCATGCCATTATACAGAGTAGTGATGAGACCTCACTTGGCATATTGTACTCAGTAGTGGAGACCTTATCTCCAGAAGGATATAGATACATTTGGACTACTAAACTGGTTTATAGACTGCAGGATAAAACTTATCAGAAAAGATTAAATGATCTTAACATGTATAGCTTGGAAGAAAGACAAGACAGAAGGTATGTGATAGAATACATACAAGTAATCAAAACAGTTAATACGCAGAGTATATTTAAACAATAAAAACTACCACAACAAGAGGGCATTGTCTTAAATTAAAGGGACAAAAGTTTAAAAGAAATATAAAAAATATTACTTTACTGAGAGGGCGCTGTATGCAAGGAGTAGCTTTCCAGCAGAAGTGGTAGAGGTTAATCCAGTAAAGGAGTTTAAGCAGGCATAGGACAGGCATAATGTTATTCAATATGAAGAATAAGGCTACTGAAAGTATATTAGATATGTTTTGTTTTTCATGAATTGGGTAGACGAGATGCCCTGAATGGTTCTTATCTGCTGACTCATTTTATGTTTCTAATGCATCTAAACTCCACAGGATTAAAAATCTATTGAAAATAATTAACAGTTACATTCAGAATGTTTGACAAACAAGTGACAAATTCAGGAAGTCTGCAGGTTAACACATCTTTTTTGTGATAGTCAAAAGATAAGCGACCTGAAGAAAGAAATAATTATAAGTGAAATACCTAAAAGACATTTATTTTGAGACATTACATTTACTCAAAATAAATAATTGACTAGAAGAAAAAAATAATCTGAATAAGTCTGGAAAACAAAACATTTAGCGGTCCCCAATTCCACTTTGCTGCAAATTGCAACCATCTGGATGGCAGGTCTTCGAGTGCAAATGGCAAGTCTTTAGGTACAAATGGCAACACAAATGGTGCAATTCTTGCAAACATTATAAGATCTGCTCGAGGCATAGATAGAAACCACGGTGCAAACATTTCCACAGGGCCCCCCTACTGGACCATGCAATCACATAAAACCACCACTCAGGGCCGATCCTAGGGTGACGGGCGCCTGGGTGCAGGTTTTCCTTTGGCGCCCAAGGGTGGGCGTGGCTATATTATGAACTCCTCCCCTTTAGACATTTCTGTTCCAGACATGCCCATTTCAATATTAGGGAGAGGGGGAGGGAGAAAACTGTATTTTAATGTAAAGGACCAACGTTTATTTTAAATAAAGATATATATTTTGCCATAATACTGTGTAGTGGTTTTATTTATTTCTATGATGCTCAGCCAGCAACATGGGAGACTTTTTGCTGGCTAGCAAAATGAGTTTTAACTACCGTTCCCATGATTCCCAACCAGCCAAAGTCTCTCATTAGTCTGGCTGAGCATCATTGGAAAATAAGTACATAAGGAGTGATAAATAATATTCCACCAAGTCAGTCACTCACGTGTCTCTCTCTCTCCCCATACCCTCATGTCTGTCTGTCTCTCCCCCCCATACCCTCATGTCTGTCTGTCTCTCCCCGTACCCTCATGTCTATCTCTCCCCATACCCTTGTGTCTGTCTGTCTCTTCCCCATACCCTCATGTCTGTCTCTTTCTCCCCATTCCCTCATGTCTGTCTCTCTCTCCCCGTACCCTCATGTCTGTCTCTGTCTCCCTATTCCCTCATGTCTGTCTCTCTCTCCACTCATGCTCCATGTCTCTGTCTCTCTCTCCATTCATGCTCCATGTCGGTCTGTCTCTCTCCACTCATACCCCATGTCTGTCTCTCTCGCCACTCATACCCCATGTCTGTCTCTCTCTCGCCACTCATACCCCATGTCTGTCTCTCTCTCTCTCCACTCATACCCCATGTCTGTCTCTCCCCTCATCCCTTATATCTTTTTCCATCTCTATCTTTCTGTTCTCCATGCTGGCCTCTTGTACACACAGTCATACATAAACACACACAGTCACACAAACACAGTAACACACTTAGTCACCCTCACAGACATACATTTACACAAACACCCTTATACACACTGTCACACACATACATAAATACACACAGTCATACATAAATACACACAGTCACACAAACACAATTACACACTTAGTCACCCTCACAGACATACATTTACACAGACACCCTTATACACACATACATAAATACACACAGTCATACATAAATACACACAGTCACACAAACACAGTTACACATTTAGTCACCCTCACAGACATACATTTACACAGACACCCTTATACACACTGTCACACATACATAAATACAAACACAGCCACCTTTACACACTTAGACATAGGATACACTTGCACAGACACTCATGTACACACACTTACACAGACAGTAACACACACATAGTTATACACATTGACACACACATACACACTTATACACATACACACACACTTACACAGACAGTAACACACACATAGTTATACACATTGACACACACATACACACTTATACACATACACAAACACTTACACAGACAGTAACACACACACATAGTTATACACATTGACACACACATACACACTTATACACATACACAAACACTTACACAGACAGTAACACACACATAGTTATACACATTGACACACACATACACACTTATACACATACACACACACTTACACAGACAGTAACACACACATAGTTATACACATTGACACACACATACACACTTATACACATACACAAACACTTACACAGACAGTAACACACACACATAGTTATACACATTGACACACACATACACACTTATACACATACACAAACACTTACACAGACAGTAACACACACATAGTTATACACATTGACACACACATACACACTTATACACATACACACACACTTACACAGACAGTAACACACACATAGTTATACACATTGACACACACATACACACTTATACACATACACAAACACTTACACAGACAGTAACACACACACATAGTTATACACATTGACACACACATACACACTTATACACATACACAAACACTTACACAGACAGTAACACACACACATAGTTATACACATTGACACACACATACACACTTATACACATACACAAACACTTACACAGACAGTAACACACACACATAGTTATACACATTGACACACTTCTACACATTCACAGACACTTCCACACTTTCTTTCTTTTTTTATTTTATATTTTAACACCCCCCCCCCTCCAACTGTTATTACCTCCTCCTTCTTGTTAGTCCAAGCACAGAGCAACGGGGGAAAGCTCCGCCCCCGTCGCGTTCTGTGATTGGCTGCAGGGAGGAGGATGTTCTCTATGGTGTCTTGGCAGATACTCTAGAGAACGTCCTCCTCCCGGCAGCAGCCAATCACAGAACGCGACGGGGGCGGAGCTTGCACCCGTCGCGTGGCTTGCTTTAACAAGGAGGAGGACGGCAGGGAGAGAGCTCCCTGCTTCAGCGCCTCTCCTCCCGTGCGCCTGGGCGCGGTGCACCCCGTGCACCCGCCCAGGATCGGCCCTGCCACCACTTACCATGCATCCACTCCGCCAGAGGTGACACCTGCAACCACTGTTACATCACAGTATGTTTTGTGACTATGTATTAGGGAGTGACCCAGAAGTGACAAATAGATCCACTCATACGGAGCACAACAATTCATTTTTATATGTGTGCATTTACGTTTTTATATTGTTTTCAAATTATTACACCTTCTTACAAACTCCTGTCCACTTTTGGAGATCTGTTCCCCGCTACTCGATCAAAAGCAGGGTGTCTCATTTCCATTAATGTTCCGGCTACACAGAATGCTATTGATCCGATTATCCAAGAATCTGCCCTTAAAGTCTGAACAAACTTGTTTGCTCAGCATACTGTGAGTGGGATTCCTAATATTATCATTCTCTCTCTCTCTCTCTCTCTCTCTCTCTCTCTCTCTCTCTCTCTCTCTCTCTCTCTCTCTCTCTCTCTCTCTTTGATGGACTTGTGTCTTTTTTCAACCTAAATTACTATGTTACTATTTTCATTTGTCATACATGAGCTTTGTGGTGAGTGCTGGCAGCACCCTTATTTCTTCCTCCTCTTTTATCACTTTTCTTTAACTAAGCACCTTTTTTTTTTTAACTTTTTTGCTTAGTTACCTGCAGTTCTCTCCTTATTGAGTAGATCCTTATATTTGGGGGAGGGAGAGGTTTACATTTTAAACAATTTATATTATTTATTATTATATATAGCTTAGAAACTTTATAAACTACATATGAATGAATAATATTCTGAACATGTATTTCTTATTATTTATATATACTTTTTGTAACAAAATGTGCATGTCTTGCAGCTCACAAACATCTGAACTATAAGGTGTATGGCTTGTAACACATGTATCATAATTTCAGTTCTTTATTAAACAGTAGCAGTCACATTAAAACATATGCAGTTTGTACATTAAATGTAGGTAATTTGTCTTCTTTGAAAAAGTAGTTGCAGTCTTGACTGCATGACAACAAGACCATATATCTTTTTTGGTGATGTGTTACTGAAAGAGTATTGTGAAAAAAACGTGTTTGGTGAAATCAACCTGCTAATTCCTTAAACATGTATGTGATAAAGTGAAATGTGTAAAAAGGAGGTGCCAAATAAAGATTATCTAACCCCAAAAAGGCAAAGGTAAAATGTACAAAAATATATATGTAAATATGTATGCTGTAGACACTAATGTGGACCACAAAAACACAATAAATACAGTGAAAGCAAAACAAATATGTATGTAATAAACTGACTGTACTATCTACAAGTATGAAACAAGCCAGAAAATGGTGGGCTATTTAATTTGATGCCAAATTATTCAGCTTGGCATCTTTAAAGTGTTATTGGACATAACATATTCCAACACATTGTAGTGCATTCAAATTATTTGGTAATGAGAGCAATTGTTGTTCACACTGTAACTCTATGCTTTTTGTCTTTTTAAGATACATTGTATGGGCATCTGTTAGTAAATTATTTCAAATGCTAAGTGATTGGCCATTTGTTTGTCTTCAGAGAATGATTGCTTTACACTTGCAATTTCCAATGAACTGTTTGTAAAATAGGAGAGGACTCTAGAACTCTACAGAACAAAGAACCAAGATAAAATAGCATATTAAATTTAAGTTTTTGCAGCCATTGCTACAAAGACAAAACTGGCCTAATTTTGGAGCAAAACATTAAAATGTTGCTCTTTACTTGGATGTTTAGTTCTGTGTACAAACATATGATTCAAAAACGTTATCAGATCACATAATTCCATCGGTTTGTATTTTGTTTAAATATAAAAAGTAGTAAAACAATGGAACTGTGGCATTTTTATTAAAAGTGTCACTAAAGGATCTACTCAGGTAGCTCTAACTGACAAAAAAATCAGCAGCCAAACTCCAGGAGACCAAACTAGTAGCCTTTATCCTCCTCACAGACTTTTATGGCGAGGATAGAGACTCATGTCGGGAGGACTTTGGATATTGCAAAAATAGCTGAAGACCTTCCAAAATAAAATAAAACATCATACACAATGTATCAAATAAAATTGATTGAGAGGTTGTCCACTAGCCCAAACAATACATATGGGGTCAATTTGGCCCAAAGGATCCCTGTTGGACCCATTATTAACATGTATGGCCCCTATCACTGGACCAAGAATCAACATATATGGCCCCTTGTGGCCAGTGGACTGCACTGCTGACCCCATATGTAAGTGACACCTTCAGTTAGGTATATCTCTTAATCTACATATTTGCTGTTGATTTCACCCCCAAATATACAGATTTAGTACACATTTCTACCTTAGTTTGATCTTGTCATTCACAAGTTTTGTTGAAAACTCATTTTTGGGTTATGGGTCATTTTGATCACATTATAATAGAAGTATGTGCCCCATTTCCTAAACCTAACTACCAATAAAAATGCCTAAACAATCTCATGAAAAAAGCAATATATTTTATTCTCAAATCCTTTACACCTTACTGACCAAGGCATGCAAAATCATTTGTTTTGTGTGTTGAAGAAAAGACAGGGACATAGTTTGTTTCACTTCTATTCTGTACAGTATAGTAATGTACACTATTTTAAGAATTTAACTGTATGCAGGATTCTACAAAATTCTATTAAAAAAGTATTTTTTCTCTCATTCACTTTTTTACTGAGAAAGTTAGTGATGTATGTATACTTCCTGTTACTTGGTAAGAAAATATTTTTACCTCAAAGGCATAGTCTTGATTTTATTGCTCTTCTGTAGGATTTATACCGCAAGGACCATAAAAAAATACTCAATAGAATTATTTTAATTAGGTTTATTGGTTTTCTTAGAGCTTTATTGGTTTCGTTATGTAAATTGAGCTGACACAAGTGTGGATTGGAGTTGAAATGGAAAAGATTTATTGTGTAATGAGCACTGCATACCAAAGCAAAGGAGTTTTGTTATATGCAACCTTTTGTGAGATCATATAGTTTCATGACCCATAACCCAATAGTGAGTTAGATAACCAACACCATTAATTATATAACTTACATTAACAATGTGCTGTATATTAGAGACATCAACTACTTACTGTTTCTGCTAACAAGTCTAATTACCCAGTCTAGTGTGGAAGTAAAGAAATCCAAAACATAGTAAAGTTAAATGCATGGCAGATCAATATGTGTCCATTACAGATATTTTTTATATTAACACAATTTCAGGCTAAAGGAAAACCACTGAAAACCCTTGAAGGGTCTACTCAATAAAAAGAGAATTGCAGGGGATTTCAAACTTAAGGCCAAAGTAGCTGAGTTAGAGACATTTTTCCATTCTGCTTCACTTGAGCTTTTTCCCACTCCACTACATTGCCAGAGCATTTCAAATTCCCATCTCAATCGCCTCCAGTTCTCTCTTTATTAAGTAGATCCTTAAGTAATGTTTAATTGAAAGATTACAACTAATGTAGACAATGCAGCTTCCAAAATTCATGCATATTAATGTGCTTTCAAAGTACTTTAAAAAGCATGTTTTACATTTTGCATTGCTTTTAATATAAAATAATCACATTGAAATTGTGAAATTACAGCAGTTTTCAAGAAACCAGGATTGCCCACTCTAGCTGAGTAAAAGTAATTTCTTTTTTTTTTTTCTGTAGGAACCAATGAGAATAATGCCATTCAAATGAATATAATTTCCTGTCCCTTTAGTGATGTCATTAGGGCTCACAGGGCGCCACACCCCAGGTGGCGCAATAAAAAAAAATGCTGGTTGAGGCATTTGCTCAAAAGATCTCCCCTCACCTTCTGTACGACCGCATCACAGGATCCAGGGAGGGGTGAACCTCGCCAGGTGTGAGGTCTGCCCCACACTGTGAAGCAGCACAGTGTATTTCCAATTTCTGCATTATCACTACACACAGGAAGTGCGAGTAGCAGTAACTTGGCACCTTGTGTGTTTAACACATGGATGAGGGGGAGAGAGAACAGATATGGGGGAGGGGGAGAGACAACCAAGATGGGGGAAGAGGGGAAGAAAGAATAAATTTGAGGAAAAGGTGGAAAGAAAACAGATATGGGGAGGAGGGGTGAGAACAGATATGGGGATGGGGAGAGAGAACATATATGGGGAGAGGGGAAGGAGAGAGTGAAAGAGACATGGGCAGAGGAAAAGATATATGGGGAGGGGAAGGAGAGGCAAAGAGATATGGGGAGAGGGGAAGAGATATGGGGGGAGGAGAGGGAAAGAGATATGAGGAGGGGAGATAATAGAAATGAGAACATAGAAACATAGAGAACATAGAAAACATATGTGAAAAGGAAAGAGATAACAGGTTTGGGGAGGAGGAGAGAACAGATATGGGGGTGAGATACAGACATGGGGTGGGGAGAGGAGAGACATACATGGGAAGGGAGAGAGACATAACATGGGGGTTGGAGAGAGACAGACATGGCAAGGAAGAGGAAAGAGACAGGCATGTGGAGGAACAGGCATATAGAGGGAGAGGAGACAGATAGACATGATGGTAGAGAGGAGGGGGACGCCACGGGAGTGGCCCACACAGGGCGCCTGAACATGTAAGGCCGGCCCTTGATGTCATCAGACAATGTGTTGCACTGCTAAGAGATCCTACTGTGTACAAGACCAATTTCATCACAGTCCACACAATGTATTCAATTTCAAGAGCACATGAAATGACTAAATGAAACAAAACTTTATATCCTCAGTATCTACATAATCAGTGCTGCCACACCTGCAGTAAACATGCAGAGTATTCACTGGTGTGGGCTTGAATCAAATATTAAAAAAGTAATTTATGCTGAATGCCTGCATCAAATTGCACTGGAAAAAAGTTGGTGCGCTAAACAAGCAGTAATCTTCATCTTGCAACAAAGCGGGTTTGACGACTAGACTGTCCCTGTAATAAAATAATACAAATAAAGTACATTTTGACCCCTTTTTGCACAGTATAGTTGTATCAAGGGGTTGACTTTAGACTCTTGGGTTGGATGTGTTAGATGAAGGAACATGTGACCCAAGATTCTAAACCATTCCAGAATTTCTCAATTAGAGAGTGGTTTCTGCAACAGTGTGCACCCTTCTGTATTCTGCTACATCTAGCTTACCTGACACTGATTTTGTTAAGGTGCATGCCACTATTTCCTTATTGGCAGGCGACACCTTGATTTGGACTCATTGTTTTCTACCCTATCCTGGATTTCTTCATTCACGTTTTTGATGTATGATGATCCTCACAGAACCTCTTCTGCACATACAGCCCTTCACCAGATAGAAGATTAATTGAGGAATACATCACAGTTCTGCAGTTTAGCTACTGACAACTTGTGGAACTAACCAGGAGGAGAGAATATTTAAAAGGCGAACACAGTGAAGGAGTTTATACATGCTTGGTATAGGCACAAGGCTATCGTGATATAAAATAGGGCCAGGGACTAATAATTATTTAGAATATTGGGAAGACAGGATGGGCTAAATAGTTCTTATCTGCTGACATTGTTTATATGTTTCCTAGACCAGTTCTGTCTAGGTCTCTCTGAAGGCCTGACAAATGAGTTTTCTCATGTCGCTCTCCCAATTGACTGCAAGATGCTGATGCATACCATCATTCAGATAGATTGATGACATTCTGAACGAAACCAGGATAAATTAACTTCTGGTTCTCAACCTCTTAGAAGCCTTCCTCCGTTATCATCTATCCCATCTACTGAATGTGATACACCAACAGGGGCCAACACATCAGAACCCATGCAAATTGGGATGGCTCGTGTACCATTATCTGAGGAGGAAAAATAAATAGGAGAAAAATGAATCTCCCAATATGCAATGTGGTTTATTACAGTGCCTTAACAATTCATGACCTTCCAACACCTTATAATGACTTCCACAATGATTTGGATAATAAAGGGGCAGATATTCAACCACCACATAACCCATATGATTACCCTATAGTCCTGCAGATGCTTTGTCATAAATGTATCAAACCCCATTTGAGAACCAAGACAACCAAGGACCTATTCTACAACCTGGTTGTTGTTATGCCACCTGCATGAATTCCGTTAACCCCTTAAGGACAGACCCTTTGAAACATTTTTGGCCATTCTGGACAATGACTATTTTAACATTTCTGTACTGTTTGTGTTTAGCTGTAATTTTCTTCTTTGTTGTTTGCTATATCCACACTGAAAGGGTTAAATTGATGTTGAGAAATTACTATGCTTGACCAAGTGCAAGAAAAGGTCACAGTCCCTGAGGAGGTCAGATAAGACATCATGGTGTTAGCTGTTTATGTAAGAATGTCTTAGATTGCAATAAGAAGAACTGAATACATAAGCAAGTTTCTACTATTTTCTGCTTATTGACTATATTGAGTTGTATTTTATGTTTTGTGCTTAGTGGCAATATGAGTGCATATTGTTCACACCCCCCTGTGTAAACGCCCCCTCATGTACTTTATGCTATGTTCTGCACAATTTGTAACCAATCACTATACAGGACAACACCTAAATGTGTGTATACATATCAATGTGTAATAAACTATACTCAGAGCTGAGGATAAAGAAACACGTGCCTTGTGTATTTGTTTTCCGCCTTCACAGCTCTCCAGATATCTGCAAACCTGCCACACATCAACGACCTTAGAAGTAATTGATCAAGAGCAGAGACCGGCCAGTTCCTTTCACACACAAATTATATAAGGTTGCTATTGGGACCAGAAGGGCTTTCTTTAGATACCTATAATATAATATAAAAAAAATAATAAAATATGGTGAAAAAAAGAAACACACACATTTTCTGACTTTTATTTGAAAAATCTTTTACTTATCTACAGAAGCTAAGGATAAAACCTGCTAAATATTTTCTACTAATCCTCCTGAGTACAGGGATACCATCCATGCATACGTTTGTTGGGGGGCTAAAAGGCCACCATTTGGGAGGTACAGTTGTTGGTTTTCCAACTTGGAATTTTGACATGCAGACAGCCTGCGCCATTGTCCCATTTGGGACATTTTGGAAGCCGCACAGTGTATTTTACCCAATAAACCAAATATTTTGGAAAGTAGACAGCCTAGGCTATTTCAAATGGTGGTATTTTAACACGTTACATGCACCAATTCTACCACCAGCCTTTGTCAAAATTTGTGGTAGTAATTTTATTGTGTTTGTTTTTCCTCATACATTGTACTTTAGACACAATTTAACAGATTTTGCCAATAACACCACAATATGTGTTCAGCAACATCTCCTGAGTACAGTGATACCACCCATGCATAGGTTTATCATCTTGTTTGGGGGTTAAAAGGCCACATTTTAGAGGTGCGCTTTTTTATTTTCCAACTTGGAATTTTAATATGTAGATAACCTGCCCCCATATGCTATTTGGGACATTTTTAAATCTAGTGTATTTTACCCCATCAAACCATATATTTTTAAAAAGTAGACTCCCTAGGCTATTTCAAAAGGTGTTATTTTAATATGTTCAATGCACTAAGTCTAGCACCAGGATTTGTAAATTTTTGGTACATTTTTTTTTGTTTTTTGTTTCCACAAACATTGTGCTTCACACATGAATTCACAGATTTAGGTATGTGTCACTGCCACACAACACCCCAGTATGTGTTCAGCAACATCTAACATCTCCTGAGTATAGAGATACCACCCATGCATAGGTTTGTCAGCTTGTTTGGGGATTAAAAGCCCACATTTGAGAGATGCACATTTCCAACTTGGAATTGTGACATATTGCCAGCCTGCGTCCATGTTCCATTTGGGACATTTTGGAAGACGGACAAAGTATTTACCCAATAAAACCATAAGTAGACTATTTGTTACTATTTCAAATGGTGGTATTTTAACACTTTTCATGCACCAGTTGTACCACAAGCTTTTGTCAAAGTTTGTGGTAGTAATTTTATTGTGTTTTTTTCCAACATACATTGAAACATACACAAATTCACAGATTTTGCCAAATAACACCCAATATGTGTTCAGCAACATCTCCCGAGTACAGGGATACTGAAAGGGACCGACTGCGGGGTAGTCTGCTCAGCAACCTCTAAGACCTTTAACACCAGATTGATGTAAACTGCCGTGCTGATAATGAGACCGGAAAAGGCCTTGGAGAGCCATGGACGACGAAGGAAAAGACTAGAGACAATGCTTTGTGTTCCTTAACTCTGATTTTAATTGTTTAGACAAGTGTATATAAATGAAGATAAAAGCATTAGTTTCTACACTATAATTGGTTATTCTCATATGCAGAAAGGCGTGTTCAGTAAGAAAATACACTGAAACATGATATGTAAAAAAATGTTACAAAAGTCGTTCTTGTAGAAAATTACAAAACTTTCAAAGACAACTTGTTGATGTTCCAAAAACCTCTGTTCTGGCCTTGGAATAGTAAGATAAGAACATTCTCATAACAATTACGCTTCTGGCGTGATCTGGCTTCCAGGAGCTGATACAGACATTAACTTCTTATACACACTGTGGCTTTTAACCCTTACAGATCCAAATTAACCCTTCAATACCACTCTTTTATCTATTTTTAAATAGATTACTATTGTATGCTCGTCTATAGATATTGTGATAAACCTATGGGTAATTTGACAAGTTTGATGTGACTGGCCTGTGTGACAGTGTAATTGCAAAACATAGTATTGGTTACATTGAGGCACATCATGTCAGTTCTGCCTTTACACATTATGTCCTGGTCAGGGGTATGGTTAGTTGTCTTTTGCAACTTCAGTTGCCTGCATTTAGGAATCCTATCTCAGTTACAAGTCATGTGGTAACCATGGGCATCTGCAGAAATTTTTTCAGGGGGAGCATAATTTCACCGTCATCCTTTCTGCGCTGCGCCTCTTTTTGACAAGTTATCATGAAGTGGAGGAGCTTTGTCATTATCAGTGAAGGCATGCAAAGGGTTGACCCTGCACCAGATCCAGATCCACAGCACCAGATATAAATCAACCACACTAGATATAGCCTCACTGCACCAAATATAGATCCACTGTGCCAGATATAGACCCACAACACCAGATATTAACCCACGGTACCAGCTAAAAACCCATGACACAAGATATAAACCACAGCACCAGATAAATATCCAGAGCTCTAGCTGAAACTCCACAGCAACAGATAGAACAACATAGCAAAGATATAACCCCATAGCACCAGATACAACACTATAGCACACAATATAACCCAACAGCACCAGATACAACACTATAGCACACAATATAACCCAACAGCACCAGATACAACACTATAGCACACAACACTATAGCACACAATATAACCCAACAGCACCAGACACAACACTATAGCACACAATATAACCCAACAGCACCAGACACAATCCCCCCTCACCAGCCCTCTGCTGGATACAATGAGGGGGTGGAGCTAACCGACTGAGGGGTGTAGCTCTGTCCCCACCCTGTGAAGCAGAGCAACGTCTGCTTCACGGGGAGCTGCGGGCAACAAGAGAATGTGCTGCTCGGCTCCCCATGCTTGCATTAAGCATGGGGGGCCGAGCAGCACTTTCTTTTGCTGCCCGTGAAGCAGACGCTGCTCTGCTTCACCGGGTGGGGGCGGAGCTACACTGCTCAGCCGGTTAGCTCTGCCCCCTCCTTGGATCAACATTTGCAGGCAAAGAGAGGGGGGAGAGAGACACAACTCAGGGGGAGGAGGGAGAGAGCGAAAGAACAGGGGAGAGAGAGAGAGACAGAACAGGGGGAGGGGGGAGAGAGAGAAAACAGGTATGGGGAAGTTAGAGAGAGACATACATGGCAAGGAAGAGGAAAGGCACATACACATACATAGGGGGGTGAAAGAGAGGGGGGGGGGTGAAAGACGGGGGGGGCGCCACAGGGCAAGCCCACACAGGGCGCCATGACACTTAAGGCCGGCCCTGAACCCAGCAGCACCAGATACAACACTATAGCACACAATATAACCTCTCAGCACCAGATACAACACTATAGCACACAATATAACCCCTCAGCACCAGATACAACACTATAGCACACAATATAAGCATGCAGCAACAGATACAACACTATAGCACACAATATAACCCCACAGCACCAGACTCAACAATATAGCACACAATCTAACCCCTCAGCACCAGATACAACATTATAGCACACAATATAACCTCTCAGCACCAGATACAACACTATAGCACACAATATAACCCCTCAGCACCAGATACAACACTATAGCACACAATATAAGCATACGGCAACAGATACAACACTATAGCACACAATGTAAGCATACGGCAACAGATACAACACTATAGCACACAATATAACCCCACAGCACCAGATACAACACTATAGCACACAATATAAACACAAAGCCAAAGATTCCCTAAACACCCAAATTCCTAAATCCATGACATTTCTTTATCTCTTTCCTCCTTTTTTATGTTTTATTCCTCCATGTTTGCCATCTCTTTTCCCATCATTTTATATGTTTTATTCCACTTGTCACCATGTTGATGTGAGCAGAGCCTGGTCAGAGGAGCTGCTCAGACTGGACAAATGAAGACCTCAGGGAAATGGGAGGATGTACCTTGGCTGTTTTGTTTTTTAAAGCTATTATAAGCTCTTCCTACCTGTTACAGAGGCTCAGCTATGGTCTCTGAGTATCTTCCCCTGTTTCCTTTATGATGTTGCACTGCAGGCTCTCTTCTGTCAGTCATGCTGCCACATGGAGGGCTGAGGGACGGGGCTATAACTTCCTATCCCCGTGCACCCCTGTCATTGGTTCTCCATGCAGCATGACTGACAGCTGCTGAGACTTGCACCAATGTGGATGGGAGACCAGTATTACATCAAGCAGAGTTGCAGAGAGCAACAGCTTTGGGTGCCACCGACAACTACAGGCTGCATACTGAGTAAAAATAATAACAATAATAAAAAAAAAAAAAAAAAAAAAGGAAATATATTTTTTTTTAAAGGGGAATTTCAAAAATCCAGGGGGGGGGGGGGTTAAGCTCCCCCCCTTGCACCCGCCTGTGGACGCCCATGGTGGTAACATACGTCACCTCTGGTGATGTCAGTGGGGATAATTTGCATTTTTTTAGGCCACAAATTGTACGTATCTGCAGTTATTGCAATATGCGTAAATTGGGATCACATAAGTTATGTCACTTTCTTCCACACTTGTGTCATTATATATGTCACTGACAATCTGTCTCAATACCTGTCATGGAGTTGATACAGCTATCAGACAAGAGGTTAGTATGTCAGTTGTACTAGTCATAGAACTCAAGCAAAAATGTGATACACCTAAGATATCATGCGGTCTCTAAACCAATAGTTGCATGTAAAAATCAAACATATTATTCCGGAGTTTGCAATTCTCAAGGTATGAGTGGTCGGTGGAATACTGTAACTCAGACGGACTCAGAGCAAAACTGAAACATGCATTCAGAACACACAAAATGGCATGCATTCAGAAGCAGCAGTCAGACAAAAAAATATGGTCTCCTATCCACGACATAACTCCAGACGCCCCTACAGTCAATATACTTTTCATACTGTTCTCCCCTTTTATACTTAGAAATTGACATTGTCTGTTTTTTAAGGATAACCATCAGGAGGTGCCTGGTCAACATAATCATTGTATCCAAGGTAATAAGACACAGTTCCTCTATTTCACACATTGGTAGGTCATCCAGCTTAATTGCACTTTAAGCCTCCATGATGGGGAATATTTGAGCAGCGTTTTCCAGTCTTCTTGTAGGGGCATGATGTCATTGAGGATGAACCCTTGAAACAAACAAGATGAACAAAGACAATTAGCAACACTGATCATGACTCTTCAATAGCAGGTCACTGAGGCTATACAAAAACCTTGTATTTAGTGCAAAGACATATCTGGCAGTCTTCTCTTTATAAGGATGAACAAGCCTATGTTTCCTCCTTTGACACATGCGCCAGGATGAAACATGCAACCATGAATCCAGCAGGTATTCTAGAACCCAGGGCAGACTAGATGTGCCAAATATTTATTATCTGCCAACACATGTTTTTCTGTTTCTATAACCTCTTCTACTACCAACATTAGGTTGCTCCTGCAGTCTTACATTCCTTAGACATAGGATTTGAGGAACCACCCTTCCCTTTGTCTGAACCTATGTCCATATCACCACTACACTCTGAAAGTGCTGTTATGGAGACCCACAAAGTGAGTGACATGCCTTTTATCTACAAGTCTACCACATCCTACAGTAATCCATCTGCCATTCCTAGGAAGCCTCTGTGGAAGTGTGACAGTCCTCCCCTGAGTTTAACAGATACTTTACAAACCTCAGACTTCAAAAATACAATCTCTTGCTGCAATAAAGAGAACTGTCTACAGATTAGACAACATCCAAACCTCCAAAAAGTAGAACATGAAACAAATGCACAACACTTATTGCACTGAACCAAATCTTCTATTTTAAAGACGAGTGAATTATGTAAAAGAAACAAATCTTACTTTGTTTTTTTCCACCTTTTGGACATCTCCAAAAAAAATTTCCACCGCACTTTGATAGAGCTGCCTAGCTATATTTGCCAACTTAAATACACATACCACAAAAGCAACACCCAATCAAATGTTTAAAACCTGAGTGAGCCTGAAGAGGGCTAAATGACCGTACACCCTGTTTCTGAACAGCACTGACTGTTAGTCTTCCTTCTGTTTTTCAATATTATAAGAGTAACCAGCCTGCTTACTAAATTATCTGTGGACATTTTTTCTGATTTGTATGTTTTCCGATGTATATAATTTGCTCAATAGACTAATCTCAAGAGGTATTTTTTATTATAACAGTTTTGTTATATTACATTTCAACATTAACTATTTGTCTTTATTTACATTTTTATTCTTCCATAAAAGCAGTGTATCAAACTCTTAGCGGATTCGTCCTTGATAGTAATGGTATGCACTTGCATATGCTTTTTTCATGGTGATGTTATTTTCTGTTATAATTTTTTATTTTTATTTTAATGGATTTAGATTGAAATATTAAACTATGGATGTGAATAAAATAGAAATATACAAAGGGGACACAGGTGCGCTTTGTGTGCTACCAGTTCAAACAATATTAGGAGTAATAGCACCTTTAGACATTTCTCCTATCAAGCTCTGAAGTTTACCTGACCAGCATATTTAATCTCTGTCTTTTAACATTTGTCTAAAGGTTGTATTACTCACAATATTGTTTTTCACTGGTTGCACACCAAATGCTGTTTAGGCTTTTTTACTTTACACTGTGTGTGGAGGTAACTCGCTTATGGGAGCAGCTGGAATTTAGTTTGGCACTGAAAATTTACTTCCCTATATTGGTATCAAAAAATAGTTTATTTCTGTGTTCCTGTGCACATTCACATATCATACATAATTGGGGGCATGTAAACACGGCACACACCCAGATGGCACCACATACTGGCGCAATCTGCGTGTGCGCCAATGTATAAAGCTGACTCACAGGGGTCTGCGTTAACAATGCTGAATTTAGTAGATCTAGGTTGTGTCGGAGCCTGTTGCTCCTATGTATCCAGCCTATGTATGACATATAAAAAGTGCCTGATTTGTGTTGGGGAACCTCCTCCAAACACAGTTTGATGGAGGTACCTTTCCCCACTGCAAAGTGTCAGAAGTTCTAAAAAAGCAGTTTGCAGTGTGGGAGTTTTTATATATATCTCCCAATATGCATTGCAAAACATTGAGCTACTTTGAACAGCATCCACCTGTAATATACAGAATGCATTTGCAAAAGACTGTTTACATGTATTTAATTACTTTTGTTTTGGTTTGTTTCAAACATGTTGCTAAATATTCCTGGAAACACTGGGATATGTATACAAACTAACTCTTGCACTGCAAAATGTCGGTAGTTTTATTAAAAAAAAAAGTGCAATCGCTGTTTGATATGTATAATGGCGATTGCACTTTTGTGTAACTACCGACACTTTGCAGTGCAGGAAAGGACTTCCGTCAAACTTTCATCACCTTTCGAGAGCTTACACAATCTAAATCTACACATTCAGCATAGATCACGCAGACTCACGCTTATTGCGGCAGTATTTGGTACACACGCCTGGTGTGCCAGTATTGGCGCAATCCGCGTGTGCTTCATGTTTTTACAAAGTATTCTATCAAACTATGCTTGCTTATAACAGTCACATAACAGCAGAGACCATTGGATTTGTTATTAACACTACTGACTTTTCTATTACGCCTGTAAAAAAAAAAAAAACCTATTCTCTGATGTTTTTCTGTAGGGAGTGTTTTAAGCAAATTACTTCAGCACCTAACTTTCTTGTACTTAACCCCTTAAGGACCATGATTTTAGTGTGCCAAAGATACATTTTTCCATTTTTGATATGTGGTTGCTTAAATGAAATTTTAATTCTTGTCATTTGACACACAAATAAGTTATATGTTTAAAATACATATAAAAGGAGGAACATTTTGAAAAAATCAAACTTTTTTTAAATTTTACTATTTTCATAATGATATTCTATACAACACTAACCTTCTTATCCTAACCTATTTCCCAACTTTCTAAGTACCGTATTTATCGGCGTATAACACGCGCCGTCGTATAACACGCACCTAATTTTAAGAAGGAAATTTCAGGGAAAAAAACTTAAGAATTTAAATTAAGAACTTTGAAGCCCAATAATCCATTTTAATATGCCAGGATATTGCCCCCAATATGCCATTTAATATGCAGGATATTGCCCCCAATATGCCATTTTAATATGCCAGATATTGCCCCCAATATGCCATTTAATATGCAGGATATTGCCCCCAATATGCCATTTAATATGCAGGATATTGCCCCCAATATGCCATTTAATATGCAGGATATTGCCCCCAATATGCCATTTAATATGCAGGATATTGCCCCCAATATGCCATTTAATATGCAGGATATTGCCCCCAATATGCCATTTTAATATGCCAGATATTGCCCCCAATATGCCATTATATGTAGGATATTGCCCCCAATATGCCATTTAATATGCAGGATATTGCCCCCAATATGCCAGATATTGCCCCAATATGCCATTTACTATGCAGGATATTGCCCCCAATATGCCAGGATATTGCCCCTAAGTATGCTCGTTATGCCACCCTCCTCCCCCCCCTTCCCCAGACCCCAGTACTTACCTCGTTCCTGCTCTGTCCCCCGGTGCTCTGAAGCTGCGTGGCTGTGAGGGAAGCGTTGTGAGCTTCCCTCCAGCCGCGCGGTCAATAAAGTTTGTTTTAAAAAAAACAGACTTTATTGACCGCGCGGCTGAAGGGAAGCTCACAACGCTTCCCTCACAGCCACGCAGCTTCAGAGCACCGGGGGACAGAGCAGGAACGAGGTAAGTTGTAGATTTTTTTTTCTTTCAGGGAGAAAAAGTGCGTGTTATACGCCGATAAATACGGTAATAAAAATTAAATATACATACATACATACATACATATATATATATATATATATATATATATATATATATATATACATATATATATATATATATATATATATATATATATATATATACATACATATATATATATATATATATATATATATATATATATATGTGTGTGTGTGTGTGTGTGTAAAAAAAATTGAGCCGTTCAGTTCAGAGCCATCACACCTACAGCACCGTCCTTAATTTACACAGGTTAATTTAACTTAAATTAATGTATAATAAAGAACAACAACTTTCAAATGGCAAAAAAAAAGGGAAAATAAAATGAACACCATAAAGTTGGAAAACACTGATCACACTAATAAGCTGTGACCATCAAGGTATAGTGAGGGGAAAAAGTATTTGTATATACTTAAGGTAAGTAGGGTCCATTTGGATTTTTCCCCCACCTTATTCTTAATATCAGATTGAATTTTCTTAATTTCTTCTCCAATTGTATATGTTGGAGTTCATTTATTTTGTTTTTCCATAATCACCAGAGCAATACATGGATCTGACAAAGACCTTTCCTTCTTTTTACTCAAGTGAGCACTCTTACTAATCAGGTAACCTCTTATGGTACACTTCAAAGTGCACCACAACGTCTCCCTTGATATAGTTTTATCTTCATTAACCATTAGAAAGCTCTCCATTTCTGCTTTTAGACACCTCTTGTCTGCATCAGAGGCCAATAAATGGTCCCTGAGTCTCCAAGAAGGTCTAATGTCATATTGAGGGCTTTGTTCCAAAACTAGATACACCAGGGCATGATCCGACCAAGAGATACTACCAATTTGAACTGTCTTACAATATTTTAAATAATAATAATTAAAAAAATGTCAATTCTTGAATATGACTGATGCGCTGAAGAAAAATAGGTATAATGCCGAACCTGGGGGTGTTTTGTTTTCCAAATATCATATAGATTGAAACGGCTAATAAAGTTGGCAAAATTATTAGAAGCTCGTTGTATCTTACGAAGAGCTAGGTTCTTGTCTAGTTTTACATTTAAGATGCTATTAAAATCTCCCAGGATTGGGATCACTTGAATCAATTTATTCCACCATTTTGTCAATTTATTTAAAAAACTTGCAGGATGTTCATTAGGTGCATATAAATGCATAACTAAATATAGGCAGTCATCGATCTTGCATATTAAAATGATAGCCCTTCCACCTGTATCTGTTTCATGATAGATACATTCCAATTTCGGATGCAGAAGACTGATGGCTGATGGCAATTTCGGATGCAGAAGGCTGATGGCGATCGCGATGGCGATTACCCATGAGACAGAATGCTGCTGATCCATTAAAAACACCTAATATGAGAGACTACTTATAAGAGAAGGAACTCTATATATTCCCCATGTAGAAGGTATAAAGAACTTGCTGGGCATACAGATGCATTTAGCGAAAGGGGGCAGACGATATTTGGGATTTTGGAAAGGGCAGATGCATTATCCCCCTTTTCGCATATAAGATGGATCTATATTGCAAACAAAAAAAACTGTTCTTAGACTAAAACAAAATAAAACACCAGGGCCTGACTGTTTTAAAAACTCCTTCTTTAAGATCCTGGAAGATATACTGTCTGACCCTTTGACAAAAATGTTTAACGACTTAATGCAGAGGCATATTGCCGAGGAGATTATGAAGGTTAACATAATTCCCATGCCCAACCTGGAAAAGACCATGTATCTATCCAGAATTATCAGACAATCTCCCTTCTTAATGTAGATATTAACATATACTCAAGTATTGTGGTGGATAGAATAAAGGAAGTAATTCCAAGCTTGATACACCATGACCAGACAGGATTTCTCCCAGATAGAATGGCTTCAAAAAATGTCAGGAAAGTGGTTGACGTCCTGGACCTAGCCCGAAGGGAGAATTCCCCCACCCTAATTCTTTCCTTAGATTCCGAAAAAGCATTTGATAGGGTGGGGTGGAAATATTTGAATGCCTGTTTGGTAGCATTTGGCATTTTGGGCCAAGTCCTGGGTGCGATCATGCTACTGTACTCAAATCTTAAGGCAAGAACTGTAGGGAATAGAATAGTGTCAGAATGGTTCGGGATCAACAACAGTACGACACAGGACTGCCCTCTGTTGTATGTATTATCTATAGAACTGTTGGCAATACAGATTAGGGAGGATAGCCGTATTAAGGGATTTGTCTACGAAGGTGTGGAATTAAAATTTAACATGTTCGTAGATGATATATTGGTTACTATAGGAAACCCAGCATAGTCTTTAGAAGCCCTGATGAATTTCTTAGAAGATTTTGGTAGAATTTTGAATTACAGATTACATTTAACCAAGACAGTTGCACTGCCAATAGCATTGGAGGGAAAGGAATTAGAAGAAATCCAGGGGAAATACACCTTCAGGTGGACACTCGATTCACTAGAAAAATATCTGACCCCAGAGAAATAATGGAGAAAAACATTACCACTACCACTACCACTACTAAAGAACACAAATCTTACTCTGAAAAATCTTAAAAACCTGTCATGGTGGGGAATGATAAATCTGATAAAAGCATACATCCTCCCAAAATGGCTGCATGTATTCATTATGTATTCAGAACACATAGATAATAACAACATAAAAATAATCCCCATGGAAAAAAGAGAACCTAGATCTTCGGAAATGGCAAAAAGGAGGTATAAGTAAACTTTCAGATTTAATGAACAGAAATCCAATTAAAATCTTTGCAGAACTCCAAGAGGAATATGGCCTAAAAAGTAGAGAAATATGTAATTACATAATAAAAGTAAAAAGTAAAAGGATACGTAGCGACACATTTAATAAAAGAGAATGATGAACAAGGGAGAAAGGCATAATGTCTAATATTTGGGAAAGGAGGAGGATTTAAAATCAGACAATACAAGGAACTCATGGACATAGGAACAAGTATCCCTGCAATCGCATCATGGAACAAAACTAGCATTAGTGATACGAATTGGCTGCAATCCATAAACAAAGTAAGTAAAACGATCCATGCTTGAACCTCCTGGAGACATTCTATGAGCTAATATATAGATGGTATAATGTCCCTAAAAAAGTGGCTGGAATGTATCCAGGAGTTTCGAGTCAATGCTGGAGAATTGACCGG
Source organism: Pelodytes ibericus (assembly GCA_036172795.1). Classification (NCBI taxonomy): domain Eukaryota; kingdom Metazoa; phylum Chordata; class Amphibia; order Anura; family Pelodytidae; genus Pelodytes; species Pelodytes ibericus. The sequence goes on from CM069861.1 coordinate 41,357,014, forward strand.
GAGGAGGGATCATATATTCATACATGGTGAAGCTGTGATGCCAATCAACCTACTTGAGAAATGATAGGGAATAAAATTAAGAACATCACTGGTATAACATTAAACCACTCCCCTGAAACCTTGCTTTTATGTATGTATTGGCCAAAAATGACAAAGTAACCCAGATAATAATTTATATTATCACTGCAACTTTGATATCGATTGCAAGACATTGGAAATCGGTAGCGAGAATTAGCTGGCCCAATTTGATGATACACATAATCTACCAAATGAAAATGGAAAGATTTCAAGCCAGCATATGGACCTCTCAAATACCTTTATACATCCAACCCCACAGGCTACCAGTTGGACATCAGCACTCTAAATTAAAAACAAAACTATTAAACCATTATCAGAAGTAGAAAATTGGAAGCATCATTATATGCATGAAAAATGTGTAACCTATTATAAAGATGGAATACAGTTGTTTCCTAGTGAAGAGAAAAATAGCAGTAAATTTGATGGACTAATTAGAGTCAAGTACATGACCTGAAATGAACAATGGAGCTCTTCTCACGGTTCTTCATACCTCAAGTGTACTGCAAGCAGCTAGTTTTAGGCGATTGGAAGGAAGAACATATCAAATTAGATTAACTAATTCAAAATGTTCAGTTCTAACTGAGAATGACAACAGATGTCTAACAACACATTATAGCGTCAATTACAGTATTCATGATAACACCTGTGGTTACAGGAAAAATTGTCACTGGCCAAAACATACCATTACAAAACTAGTTTCCCTAAAATTAAAAAAATGGATTCCATTTGAGTAACACCCTTATGTCATAAGGTATTACAGTTCATTTAAGTAATGCAGATAAACTAATTGCAACCATCCAAAAATTCCTATTCATACAATAATATCCCTTTTTTACTTTAAGACCATAAGATAATAAATTACAAGATGTTTTGAAACATTTTAATGGTTCAGAGGTATTGATCATGCCTTCAATCAAATCCTAACCTACCATTCATGGAAAACTATATGCTTTGAGCATTTTTGGCAGACATCTAACTATATTCCTTACTGGTTTCTGCTTCACTTACATGATGTACAAGTATATACAATGTGCAGACAATTGAGAAGAGGTTAGATACATGCTGGTAATTATTATAGTCCAAGCAGAAGGGACCAGCAATATAATAGTGTTATTAGAATATATATTAAAATGCTGAACTACAGAAATGTTAAAACAATACACAGGTTCACTTTTTTTTAGGTGACTGCTTTAAAATTGTTAATATAATATGAAGTATCCTGCCATTACAGCAATGTTTAATTATGAGCTGGTTTGACTGAAACTCAAATGCGCAGTGACTTGAAGTTGTAAATGCAGGAAAATATCAGCACGGAAAACTCAAAACATACTCAACTTTGTCAGCTGAAGTTCCCAATCTTCTAACAATGTTTTACAGATGCTGACTCAACTGTCAAAGTAAAATATAACCTCATTGGTCCAAACAAGTGCAAATTATTCTATTTCCACACACACAGATTTTCTTTTCATTGATTTACAAGTTTCCTTCCATACAACTGTCAGAGGTTAAGGCAAAAAACTCCAAAAACTTTTGTCAGGGGACTATTTTACCTTGGTGCTTGAGTAATAGTTTAGTTAATCATATGCAACTGCATTATTTTAAAAACATTTACAAAATAACACATTAATCCTTAATTTAATTTATGAGGCTTTAAAAACTATTTTGCAAGAGTTTTTTCTTCTTTTTTATAATGAATGATAAATTTGATTTAATCTGTCAGTACAATAATGCTATAAAATAAAAAAATCAAACTGCAATCGAATTTGGAGGTGCATATTGGACTAGATTCAGTAGCCCCTGCAGCAAACGCCGCCCATTAAAAAAAATACTCCACCCCTAAAAAACTCTAGACTCTTACCACACACATTTATACACACACACTCACATACATACACTTACCCCAGACACACACACATACACATTTAAACACACACACTCACATACATACACTTACCCCCACACACATACACATTTATAAACACACACTCACCCCACACCCACATACACATTTATACACACACACTCACATACATACACTTACCCCCCCACACACATATACACATTTATGCACACACACTCACCCCACAAGCACATCCGCATATATACACACACACTCACATTCATACCCTTACCCCCCACACACATACACATTTATACACACACATTCACATACATACACTTACCACACACAAGCACACATACAAATTTACCTCACATACACACATACTTACCAAACAGTGTTTTTGTTTTGTTTTAAACGCAGCTGTGGCTCTGTGATCTTCATGCTGTTGGTGCGCTTCTTCCCTCCCTCTGACCCTTGTGCATGACCTCATGCGCAGGGTAGAGGACAGGTTCTGCGCACAACAGCATAACCACTCTGTGTAGGGAACTTCATTCCCAAAACAGTTTCCCGTGCGGTGAACAGTTGGAGGTGCAGCTACAACAGCAGAGCTCAGACGGGCCGCACCTCGATGCCTGGCGACCCGCATTTGGCCTGCAGGCCGCACATTGGATGCCCCTGTCTTAGCACAATTCCTATGCTTTAGCACATAGTATTTTTGCGCACGCCATTACCATTGATTCACACATTATTCGAATCAGAAAAGTGGGCGGTATCAATACTTTAACGCCAGAGTAGTTTGTACAACATAGAAAAGGATGTTACATTCCCAGCTAGCATATATAAAGTTCTAATTAAATCTACAACTATTACATTTCTAATAAATAATATAATACTAATATTATTATGATGCAACACAGAAACTTTTAAAATATATTTTTCACACATGTCCTATGTAACGGTAGCAATAATAATAATAGTGATGATAAAAACAATAATGATAGAAATAATAATTCATTGCTACTCTTGTTTTACAATTTTTTAATAATATTTTTAAAGCGAATGGCTTTCACTTTTTTTGTTTTACAGATAAAGAACATAGAATAATAGATATATAGAACAATAACAATCATAGTGATAAATATAACCTATAAGAAATTCATGCTGGACACTAGAAAATGAGATTGTGTTATAGAGAAATAAATTCTACTACTCACAATACAAGCTTTATATATGCAATCTGGGAGTATTTGGAGAACCTCATTCCATTTCACTTATCTGTGGGCGGCTCATACAGTTTTAATATATCCAGAAAGTGACACTCTGCTTCTGCAGGCAGATCTTTGTTCTTTTCTTTACCCTGAATATTACAGTTATTAGTTTCTTGTCACCATTGTCCACTTGTCTACATTTTTAGCTCTGCTTTTAGCTTAGTTGGCTCACAGGTCACTTGCACTGTTCCTTCAACTTTGCTTTAAAAATTATATTAGCCAGTCTAAATAAATGTTAAATGGTAGAATGGAAATCTTTATAAGAGAAATGACCTAAGAGACCAATATGGTTTGAGATTTATATAAATATAAATGGTGCAATTAACCCCTTCGTGATGGACAGTTTTTTTCAAAGTTGCACCACTCAGGACAATGGTTATTGTTATGCTAATGTGGTGTTTGTGTTTAGCTGTAATTTTCTTCTTCCTCATTTACTATATTCACATAAACTAAATAATGTAAAAAAAAAAACTTTCAAATTTGAAATGAAAACTCTTTTACATATCAACAAATGCTAATAAAAAAAACCCTGCTAAATAGATTCTAATATTTATCCTGAGTTTAGAAATTGTGAGTGTTTACATGATTTTCTGTTGTTTTTTTGTAGTTATTGGACAATACCTGGAAGTAGTGTGTTCCTTTGTCTTAACCATTTTCTTCTACAGTGACCTTTTCACCCCTCTTATCACCCTAAACCTAAATCTAACCCTAGTATTAACCCTAACCCTAATCTAACTATAACCCTCACTCTAAATATAATAATTGATTATTGATTATTGTGTCTTCAGTCCCCCACTGCATCTAGATAGTAAAGTGATGAGCAGGGGTTTCTCTAACACATGTATTGGTCTTTCTCTGATTGTCTAGCTTACTCTGTAACTCCAGTTTATGCTCTTCACCAAGTGCTGTGTAAATTATAGCTGCTATACATAAACTAATGTAATTTAACTAAGCAGATTATGAACCCATCATGCTCAGCCTTTCACAAAGTCATTGATAATATGGATATAATTCAATTGGTCAACTGGTTTTAGTTTCAACTATTTCTATAAACTGTAAAAAAAATGTTCTTAGAATATAGTATAAGCGTTGACCACTACTTTAGGCAAGGATATTCAACTTGAAATGGCAGTATTGTAATATATGAAACTGATCTTGAATGCTAGGTATTATTGAAAACTAAGCATGGTATACTTTTTATTATTCTATGTTTGCATACAACATTTGACAGCATATATTTAATTTAAAAAAAATAAAGATTTCCTTTCAGGATAATTAAAAACTTATTAAACAAATAAGTAATATATATTGCATTTATGTCTGACTAGAAAGTATAGTTTACATTTACAATATAATAGTTACGTTTTACTTCATTAACTGTGTTCAGTTAACGTTAAACATCTGAAATGAATTGCAGTATCAGTATAATGGGTTTAATTTCCTAACCATGCAGCTATGTATATCATATAAATTGCCATATTTGCTTGAATGTAAGACAACCTTAAGATAACATAAGATGACCTAATTAAGGGGGGGGGGGGGGAATAAGTTGACCCCATAGGTAAAATGTTTTACTAGCAAATATTAATTCACATGTTTTAATAAAATTTGATCGAACAAATGCAAACTGCTGTGGTTACTTGTCTTGATTTCAAGATCGCTCTAAATAAAATAAGCAGGAGGCCATACCATGGGTGAGATCAAATGTGTGAGGAAGGGGTTTACTATATGATAGAGATAGAGAGAGGTTAAAGGGATTGTTGCTATGTGCGGATTGGCTGTGTGTGTTTGTGATAAATGTGTAGTATTGTGTTGTTGCCTTGTAATTAATACCTTTTAATGAAGACAAACCTTTGTGATATATATTAATCTGGAGATACACCACAACTGCTACCAGACTTTCCAGTGCATCTCCAGACTTGCCAATCTGCCCCAAACTTGCCAATACACCCCCATATTTGCCAATTTGCCTACAGCTTTGCCAATATGCCCCTTAGACTTGCTAATCTGTTGCCCAGATTTGTCAAAGCATCCCAGACCTGACAATCTGCCCTCAGATTTACAAATCTGCCCCTAGACTCACCAATCTGCCCCTCAGATTTGCCAACATGTCCCCAGTCTTGCCAAGATACCCCAGACTTACCAGTCTGCCCCTTGTACTTGCCAATCTGAAACTCACACTAATATGACCCAGAGTTGGCAATATGTCCCCAGACTTGCTAATCTGCACCCAGTCTTTCCAATAAGAACCCAGACTTGTCAAGTGATCCCCAGACCTAAATCCACTTCCTAGGATGGCCAAGTAACCCACGGATTTCCATGGAGTCTGATGGGGGCAGCTGGAGTGACCTTGGTGTTCGATCATGGAAGTGTTAGGGAGCATTGGAGGAAGTCTGTACACAGCACATAGATGTCCTCTGGATGCCTGTGAGGAGGATCCAGGTTCCCTGCAGCTCTATAGGGGCCTGGTTCCTAATCTTATAGTTAGACCTTGAATATAAAAAGAGGGGTCTTTTCCTCAACATTTGCTCTGAAAAAAAATCTTGTCTTTTTAATTCTAGCACATACAGTATCTTTTAGACTTTCATGGATCTCAAATTCTGTTTTTATTCTGAAATCCATTCTAACCATGACAACAAACTTAGTCTTTGGTGGAAGGAACATGTTGCTTATTATACTGTACAAGCATAGGGGTTTGAGCATGGAAGCATGTGCATACATGTTAACACATTATTCCATTGTTTTATTGGAGGGCTATAGTTTATGAGGCCACTGAAGTGCAATGAGGAATGCAAAGCTAACAGAATCTCTAAAATGGCAGCTCTAAGCAGGAGCAGTGAGGGTTTTGGAATGGCATATCTTATGTTAAGGTGAAGGCCACTTTATCCCATGAACAATGTGGGTGTTTGCTCAGGGCCCACAAAGTAAGGAGCACACATATTTCTTAGCTGGGGTTAGACTTGGGCATTTATTTTCAGACTAATTCATTTTCAGATAAAAATCCGCTCTTTTGTCTATCTGTATGAATACCGAATTTCGAATGTGAAGCTGAACAAAAAAAACGAATGAACACATGCACAATGAAAATGTCAAATTAAAATGTCATTCGTACATTCATCCAATTAATTCATGCCATTTTCTGGTGAAATGGTTGCCTCAGTCCTCTTCATAGACTTCTAAGGACATTGGATTATTTTGGGTTAATTTCTGGAGGACCTTCAGCTATAGTGAAAAAACTTACACATACTTATAAGGAGTTTATATGAAGTTATCTTGTCTATTTTGCTATTTCAGTTGTTTGGGACAGTATATTGTGCATTTTAGTTTACATACACACTGGTGAACACTTTTGGAAAAACTAAGCATTTTTTTTCTTTTATTTATTTTTATGTAATCCATTTAATAAAGATTAGGTTTTAAAACCATACTGTGGTTTATCAGTCTTCAATAATTCATCTCATTTATTATCAGGGTTAACCCTTATCTATATTCTGTATTTTAATGCTCAGTTCAGGGCTGGTGCTACCAACAGCCAAACTAGGCATTTGCCTAGGGCACTAGCTTTGTGGGGTGGTTGTTGCCAGATGTCCGGGATAGCGGCTACATTTAAAACAATTACAATTTTTAACAAAGACTTGTACTGCCCTGGCAAATCCAGATCTTGTGCCGAGGTGAGCGGGTGTGACAGTTCGCCCCCATGCAGGGAAGCAGGAAGCATCGGCTCTGTTAGTACTGCTCAAGCTCCCTGTGCATAGTGATGATTCAGAACATTGGAAATACAATGATCTGTGTCATCACTACCCGCAGGAATGATAGGCAGCACTGACAGATCTCTGTGTCAAACAGAGTTAATGCTGGCCAACGTAAAACATTGGGGGGAGACAACAGACATGGGAGGGAGAGGAAGAGAGAGACACAACATGGGGAGAGGGAGTGAGAGAGAAAAACATGTGGGTGGAGTGAGAGAGACAACAGACATGGGGGAGTAAGAGATGTGGGGGGAGAGAAGAGAGCTGGGGGGGCAGCAGATTTGTCGGGAGAAGAGAGAGAGGTGTACATGAGAGGAGAGAGACAGACTGACAGGTAGAGGAAAAGACAAACATGGAGGAGAGAGACAAAAAAAGGGGAAGATACATGGGGAGAGGAGGAAGACAAAAAGGGAAAACAGATGAATGGCTTGGGGAGAGAGAGACATACATGGATGGCATGGGGTAGAGAGGGACAGACAGGGATTGTGAAACAGGGAGAGCTTGAGAGCAGGATAAGCAAGGGGCTGCAAAATATATGCTCGCCTAGGGTGGCAAAACGTTCTGCACCGGCCCTGGCTCAGTTCTATCTAAGTGTAATTCTTTTAAATAAAATTTTAGCTTTCATTTATATTTAATTATTTTGTTAAATTATTTTTAATGTATTTTTAAAAATGTACTTCTATGGGAAGACTTTTTTATGGCTATAATAGCCGAGGTCCTACTGAAATACTCATTAAAGTCCGGAGGACGGAGGCTACCATTTTGGCACATTGGCACAAAATTCCATAGCATCCCCTTGACCAATTTTTATGCTGATTTGAGATCACTTCAGTGGTTTTTGAGTAGCCCAAAGAAAAAAAAAGAGTAGCCCAAATTTAAGGGTTACTCAGATCACCAAAGTGATTGAGAATAAAACATGGCGATCTGATTTTCTGAGTTTCCAGAGTCAGGAACGCAAGATGAACGTCAGCACAACTCAAAATTAATTTTGTCCAAATTTTTTATTAAATTTGTACGGAAAAAAGATTTTGTCTGCGCCCAAGTCTAAGTGGTCCCAGTAGTGATAGGAGTTCTCTGGGTTGTAACACCTAAGCTGGGAGAATGGCTCCAACAGATTCCAACAACAACATCACAGCACTCTGTCCAGAAGAGTGCAGTATGAGGAACAGCAAAGATACTGTACAGAACCCTCAAAATCCCAGACCCCTGGTAGAGGACTTGAGATTGAGGAATAAACATACCATTAGGATTATATATTAATCCAATTTTTTAATAGTGCTAGACACTACTTAAGAAGCAGGACAAATGCATGTAAACCCTGAATAAAATAGTACTTTTAGGAAAATCCACCAGGTCAAACTCTGTGTTGCTACTCTAGGTTCTTTTTCTATGCAACATTGTTATCTAATTTGTAGCTCTACCATATTTTAAGCATGCAATAATAACAAATAGTATTAGAACAGGAATAGTACATTGAATTATTCTCTTGTTTGCATGTATGTTTTGAGTATCTTGCTGTTACCCAATGTAATGACACTCTTTTTATTTAGCTCAACAGGATGAACTACGGAATCAACCATGCTTGAAGTTGAGCCTGTGGCTCAGAGGACTAAACCTATTCTCCAATCGGTTCATTAACCCACTGAGCAATCTCATGACATTGTCATAACTATATAGAATAAACAAACCCCCTGTCCTCTGTTCTACCAACTATAATCCACAACTTCCATGGGATTTTAAATCTATGAAATTAAAATTTTAATCAATACAGGGAGATTAATCTACCATTTTCAGATAAAGAAAGCATCATCATTCACATCTCTATTGAACCAAATGCACATAATGTGAAGTGTATCAATATATTCATTCAAATCCACATCGGGAATCAAATACCTTTTTCAGAGCAAACATGTTTAAAATATGAGCTGGACAAGAATTCTGTAACAAAAGAAGAAAGTCTGTGTTGCTCTGCAGAGGGTCACTAAATTAGAGATGTGCTTTGTGCTGCTTACTTGAACATTTCTTTCCTTCAGTATTGTTTATGGCTGGAGGCACTTCATGACACTGCACATAACGTTTCATGTAGGGCTGTATGCACCAAAATAATATAATGTAAGATGTGGAGGCATATTTATCCTATTTACTTTGAGGATTTGTAATATATCATAACTATTAAATACTACCTGATGGTATAAAAAAGGGATACTAATTCGTTTTTTTACAGTATATTGAAATTATACGATATCATGGGTAGTATTTGATTGTTGAGATACATACATTATTGGCCTGGATTTATTAAAAATAATTGGGCCTACTGTGCTATCAAACCATAGTCTTCTAACTTTGAAATCAAATATATTAAAACACTACACATGATTGTGTTTTTTTCCATGATATTTGATGTGCTTTAAAGTTGTTTTACAGTATAAAACAATCTTTCTGTACTGAAACAGACCATTAGTTACTCTTTAAAGGGACAATACAATCAAAAAATGAAAAAGAAACATGGAATGTGAACCATTCAGCCAATCTAGTCTGATCAATTATCTGAATATTTTCATTTGTCCCTAGTCATATTATTCTATGACATGCAGATCCCTTGCATGCTTAAACTCCTACACTGTCTTACCTCTTCCACTTTTGCTGGAAGGCTATGCATGCACTACCTCTCTGGCATAACATGCTTATTAATTCAACCATTAACCCCTTCATGACTGACTGGACTGGACTGGACAATTTTCCATTTTTTTGTTCTGGACAATAGCCATTTTAACATTTATCTGGTGTTTGTGTTTAGCTGTGATTTTCTTCGTTCTCATTTATTGTACTCACAAATTTCCATATGTGTTCAAATATGACTTATTTTCAGAATAAATTAACTCTGAAAATAATGATTTTGGGAATTGTACACAATAGACTATACATAAAAAGAGCCATTCCAGGACAAATGATTTACATCAAAGTGTTATACTTGAGAGCAATTTTAGGTCTATCTTGGCTCTGGTTCCCAGATGTTGTGGGCATCCTGAAGGGTTATGGTGGCATTCCTTTCTCTCATATACCTAGAATACCCAATCTAGCTCTCACCGTACTTTCACGCCATACCAGGAGGACTTGGAAGGAATATACTATTTGAATCCCAACCTTCCATTATATTTCATTAGGCATTTATCCACACATATATTACTTGCAGGTATATATATCTCTGAAAACCTGGCAGCGAGCTGGGTAATCAGTGGGTGGATTTTATACAGCCTGTCAAACAGGAGTTGCTAGCTAGGGGAGCACAGGCTGTTGCCACTAAAGTGCATGAAATGCAGGTAAAGTATGGTGCTATATATGGGACTGGGGCTACAATAGGAGTGGATGGAGGGCTTTATAATAATGCCCATCAGAATTATGATAGCCCAGAAGTTCAGAAAGTTCTGGCACATCAATTAGTCTCCATGTCCATGAATGATCACATTGCTCCGTCAAGCTTATTAGGCGTTGCTGAAGGACTTGGTAGTAAAGCAGTTCAGCAACACCCCTGCTGAGCAACAAAAGTAACCATTGATCCCTTCTGAAGATTATTTTAGTGGCTAGGCATGCCAGACTGTCAAATGCCACAAGCCTTTGACTTAACCGGATGTAATCACTCTCTGGAGCAATCACACAATGCTCTGGTAGTCTTGTTAGGTGTTGCTGAATGACTCAATATAGAGGTAATCCAGCAATGCCCAGTGAGCAATAGTAGTAATCCCAAATCACTTCCAAAGCTAATTACAAAACTGAATGTGCCAAGCACACCCATTGTCACAAAATGCAGTGATTTCCATGATTTTCCTGGCACAACCATTGTCGCAAATGAGTAAAATGTGCTTCACAAATATTTTTTTTTCAATTAGTTGCAGATATTAAAAATATTTAATTCACAGTTTGTGTGTATGTGTCACCATATATGTTATTAGAGATTAATTAGTTATTGCCCACCACTCCCCCACTTGTATTGCACCTTAATCTCAGTCTGTGACTCTCACCTGCACAATACTTACAGTTTTCAGATTTCTCACCAATCAAAATAACAGATGGGTGTGTGTGGGCAGGGGGGGGGGGGGGGGAGGGGGGGAATGGGGTCAATTCTTATCAAAGGCTCTGCCCACAGCTGTTATCTGAGACATGCTAGAATATGTTTTAGGATGTTGCATTATGGAAAAAGTCTACACAATGAGTGCAAGCTTATCACTTGCGAGTTGTTTTAGGACGGAAGCAGTGTGGTGCTTTGAGCAAAGTTCTGCTGGGAAACCTTGGGTTCATTCATGTAGATATTACTTTTATGCATACCACCTACATAAGCATTATGCAGACCATGAATACCCTTTCATGGAAACAGTATTCCCTGATGGCATTGGACTCTTTAAGCAGGAAAATGTGCCATGCCACAAAGTGTTGACTTGGTCTCCATTTTCCCCAAATCTCAGTCCAATCGAGCATCTGTGGGATGTGCTGGACAAATAAAAAGTTATAGATTGCGGGTTATTGCAGGATCTGGAGTAAGTTAGAAACCTTGAGGCTGGACCATCTGGCAAAATTTTACTTTTATTCCATGTGGTTAAAATCACAGAGGATGAATTTTGGATATAAAAAATGTCTGATCCATGGGGGCCCCACCTTGCAACTTACAGAACTTAAAGGAACTACTTGATGCCATATACCACAGCACACCTTCAGAGGTGTAGTAGAATCCATGCGTCAATGAGTCAGGGCTGTTTGGGCATTAAAAGAGGACCTACACAATATTAGGCAGGTGATTATATTGTCATGGCTGATCTGTGTACATATGTTTGTACAACTTTATTAAGTTTGAATATTTAAATATGGATTGTTTTATGTGGGATTAAAGAAAATGTAATACAGATTGTAATGAAAAAAATTTGCTATAGTTCGTTAATAAAATACATTCTACAGGAAAGAGTTTGCTATGCCTTAATACTTGAGTTGTACTGGAGATTGTAATCCTCAGTGGTGTGCATGTCAGGCAGCAATACTTCAGTTTGTTTCAGTAACTGCACAACATAGTGTCATAATATTATGTTAGATTCAGACAGGCATAGAGAAGCACACTGGAGTATACATTTAGCACTTATTCCAAGAGTTTTCTAGTGAGGCATAAGTGAGATTTACTGAACTGTGAGCTAACGTTTCAAATAAAAAAAAAAGTACAACCCCTACAGTGTCAGCAGCCCTTTCACAACATAGAGATATCACCAGCAATATAAAAAATAAATGTGACTAGCTAGCAAACAAATAAAACACAGGGAAAATAGGACATAACATTGACTTACCCTGCTCTTTCAAGTTATGTTGAATCTTGATCGTTTGAAAAATTATATAAGGGCCTCAATTGTACGTGCGTATGTTAAAACTGCTTAACATATTTTTTTATTGCTAAGCAACATATACAATAAAAATAAGCATATACCGTATTTATCGGCGTATAACACGCACTTTTTCTCCCTGAAAATAGGGAGAAAATGGTGTGTGCGTGTTATACGCCGAAAAAAAATCTACAACTTACCTCGTTCCTGCTCTGTCCTCCGGTGCTCTGAAGCTGCGTGGCTGTGAGGGAAGCGTTGTGAGCTTCCCTTCAGCCGCGCGGTCAATAAAGTCTGTTTTTTTTAAAACAAACTTTATTGACCGCGCGGCTGAAGGGAAGCTCACAACGCTTCCCTCACAGCCACGCAGCTTCAGAGCACCGGGGGACAGAGCAGGAACAAGGTAAGTACTGGGGTCTGGGGAAGGGGGGGAGGAGGGTGGCATAACGAGCATACTTAGGGGCAATATCCTGGCATATTGGGGGCAATATCCTGCATAGTAAATGGCATATTGGGGCAATATCTGGCATTTTAAAATGGCATATTAGGGGCAATATCCTGCATATTAAATGGCATATTGGGGGCAATATCTGGCATTTTAAAATGGCATATTAGGGGCAATATCCTGCATATTAAATGGCATATTGGGGGCAATATCCTGCATAGTAAATGGCATATTGGGGCAATATCTGGCATTTTAAAATGGCATATTAGGGGCAATATCCTGCATATTAAATGGCATATTGGGGGCAATATCTGGCATTTTAAAATGGCATATTAGGGGCAATATCCTGCATATTAAATGGCATATTGGGGGCAATATCTGGCATTTTAAAATGGCATATTGGGCTTCAAAGTTCTTAATTTAAGCTCTTAAGTTTTTTTCCCTGAAATTTCCTTCTTAAAATTAGGTGCGTGTTATACGCCGGCGCGTGTTATACGCCGATAAATACGGTAACTTAAATTATACTCTGAAATATTAATAGGTATAGTAATATCCTTGAGAAGATATTACTAGAAAAATGTAAATATGAATGTCAAATGAGTGGAGAGCTGTGTCAGTGCCCAGAATACGGTACCTGTTCAAACAACCACACCACGTATATAGTTTACAACTCTTTACCTCACTCAGACATGCACCATCATTATTAAATAAAATAAAAAATATTTAAAAAAACATGACTCACCTACTTTTGGGCATTGGTTCATCTTCATGAACAAAACTCTAAGTCCAAAAAACCAAAACACAAAGTAACAGTGCACTAAAGTGAAAAAGAAAGTAAATTACCATATGACCTCATATTTTTCCAGGATAATGTTCTTTACATCCTTGGGCACATATAAACAACAAGAAGAGACATTCAAAATGACAATGATATAGTATGTTTGTATAGAAGTGGAGTGTATGCTATGGAATGAATTTTGCACTCACAAGAACTGTAAGTTGATTTGTCAGTCATTTGTATAGTGCTTTCGGTGTCACATGACTAGATATGTATATGTTTATAATAATAATAATAATAATAATAAAAAATCTATGCTTTCTCTTAAAAGTAATACACTATCAAGAAGAGTATGTTTGCATTCAGAAAATGACCAAGTCATGTGACAAACAAAAAAAGAATTTAGAGCATCCAGAAATCTGTATACCTCAAAATCCTTAAGTTCTAATTATACAAACAATGACCAAAAAGTTAGAAAATAATATATTTAATAATATATAGATTCTTATCTATAAATTGTTCTGTGATTACACAATCTTCATGCAAATATAAAAAAAATCACAATATACCACTATCATAATCTGTTTCCACTATTGATGAATGTATTGAACTAATCTAGGCTCTTGATATAGAATATTAAATAAATTAAGATATTATTACGTATTTTTTAGTCTTAGAAGATAGCAGGGAAGGCATAAGAGTGTGCAAACCTACATAAGTGTATACAAACCTACATGTTGGTTTCTGCACCCTTATCACAAAGTATCCCTATAATATATATAAATTTTAATAGTTGAGATGGATAACCTGCTTTGAAAATAAAGTATTGATTCTTCTAGTTGTGTATTACAAACATTATTATCTCTATAAAATAGAGTCATTTTACCTTTAGCAGTGTTATTTATTATATGTGGATTATGTATAGCATACAACCGTTTGAACAGAAATTGGTTTGTGATCAAGTTTAGTAGCAATACTAGCAATACTAATAGTTCTATAAATCGCCATTTCTAAAATTTCAGTTTGATTGGTATAAAATGATATTGTGACTAGAGTTGAGCGGACACCTGGATGTTCGGGTTCGGCAGGTTCAGCCGAACTCCGAAAAAAAGTCCGGGTTCGGGGTCAAACTTGACCCGAACCTAATAATGTTAGGGGGGACCTAATGTCCCCCCGGTCCCCACCCATTGCTGGTGGGTGGGGACCCTATAATAATAATGAGGGGGGGTCATAATGTCCCCCCAGGTCCCCACCCATTGCCGGCGGATGGGGACTCTATGATAATAATGAGGGGGGACGTAATGTCCCCCCCAGGTCCCCACCCATTGCCAGCAGGTGGGGACCCTATAATAATAATGAGGGGAGGACCTAATGTCCCCCCCAGGTCCCCACCCATTGCCGGTGGGTGGGGACCCTATAATAATAATGAGGGGGGACCTAATGTCCCCCTGGTCCCCACTCATGAGCGGCGGGCGGGGACCACAAATAAAGTGAATAGAGGTGCCCAGCCCCTAGTCACTCCCCCCAATAAAAAAATGCCTACCTACCCCCCCTCACCCTAATAATAGTGAGGGGGGGTGGGCAATAAACTAACCTGTAAAAAAAATAACAATTTCATACTTACCATTCGATTGTCTTCTTTTTTCTTTCTTCTTTTCTTTAGCCCCAAAAAAGGCCAAATAAAAAACCATAATACGCGCCACAACTGTTAAAAAAAAAAAGCAGCGCAAAATAAATAATAATAATCCACTGGTGAAAAAAATGATCCATCTTTGCCCATGGAGGGCCCCGTGCAGACTGACATCTGCAGGGCGGGGGAAGGCTTATAAAGCCTTGCCCCGCCCTGTAAGTAAGCTCAAAGCACTCTCTCCATTTACCTGTCACAGCACTCTGATTCAAACTGGTTTGAAATCCAAGCAATCAGAGTGCTCTGTGTGATTTTACACAGCGTGGGAAAGTTCTTTGGAATTTTCCCACTCTGTTTAAAATGGTTAGCACATTATTGTTATAGGGTCCCCACCCGCTGGCAATGGGTAAAGACCATGTCCCCCCCACTATTATTTTTATAGGGTCCCCACACGCCGGCAATGGGTGGGGACCTGGGGCGGACATTAGGTACCCCCCACCATTATTGTTATAGGGTCTCCACCCACTGGCAATGGGTGAAGACCTGGGGGGGACATTAGGTCCACCCCACCATTATTTTTATAGGGATTTTATATCCGCCAGCAATGGGTGGGGACCGGGGGGACATTAGGTCCCCCCTAACATTATTAGGGTCCCCACCCGCGGGCAATGGGTGGGGACCAGGACTGGGCCCTTTTTTACTAGTGACTGGGCAGCAATAGCTGTCCAGTCACTTGTAATTTTAAATTTGTTTATTCGATATGAATCGCTAAACCCTGAACTCCAACCCGGATATACAGTGGAATGTCCGTTTTCGGGTACGGGGTCCAAAAATCCTAATGTTCGGTACGAGCCCGAACTTTGCAGTTCGTGTTCGCTCAACTCTATTTGTGACTTTTAACTACCAAGTGATCCATTAACATATTCATGAAACTATGTAGGTTTCACAACAAAACCTTGAAACACAAATAATGGATAAATTGTGTACAAAAATGAATGCATCAATGAACAACCTAGTGGTTAGCATGTGTTTTAATATATATTTTTAATTTATCAGAATTATGTGAATGAGTAAATGAATATGATTGAAATAATGGCAACAGGACAGGTTTTCCTTTCTTTTGGTTGGTTCACACTGGTGCCTTTCGGAATGTCCCCAATTGTTGCGGTCGTGGCCTGCTGTATGCTAAATTATGCTAAATAATTATTAATGAAATAATTAATAAATATTTATTTAGACAAACAAGACTAACCGTACAACAATAAATTTCATTGATTCGAGAATACAGATAAATTATGTAAAGATGAATACCAAAAGACGTTGTGATATATATAATATACTTTATTTATACCTCTGGCGGTAAAAACAATATATCTAAAAGGATATCACAAACAAAGTTACAAACATACAACTGTTATATTCTATATAGCATTGTATTAATTAGATATCATGTGTACTTAACTTCAGAGAGGTTCAGCAAGGCACATGGCTGTGTCCAAAATGGCTCTTGATTGCAGGTTGATAAAGGAATGATTTTGAAGGAGTTTCTGCAGCAGTTACTTTCTACTTTCAGTTACAGTACTAGGCATTACACTAAACCCTAGCTTCTTGGCACTTAAACTTAGCCCAAGATGAAAGCTTTACTATTAACTAGAAATAGTTTCAGAGCTCTTCCATCTGACCATGTTGTTTCCTTCTGGCCATTCCACATGTGTTTTCTCTCCTCCTCCTCCACAGCTATTGTCCAGTATCACCTCCCCCCCTCCAGGATTTACCTGGTGGAACAAAGAGTCATCACGCACTCCCATCACTCACTCCCTAGTGACACCTGTTGGTAGGAGTAATGCACTTCTTACAATGCTACATAGATCAGATATCAAAATGGATGCCATAGTCAGAGGAGGGGTCTATCTAAAGGGAGGTACTTCATATCATTAATATACTTATGGAGTTGCTTCTGTGACGTGAATCACTAATAAATGACTTTGCAAGCCATATCCAATACACCAATATAGTTCAATCACTATCATGTTTATTGTATATATTTTTAATCAATAAACATACTTCTATACCACTTAAGCTATGCTTCTGCTGTTGGTGTTAATGGGGTAAAAACTTTATTTATATTTTGAGTTTTAAATATGAATAATAATGTAAAAAAAAAAAAAAGAGCCCTCAATAGACTGTAGAAATTAGTCATTGTTTTGTTTCGCTCATATATTTTGTTAAGGCCCCAGCAACAAAAAAATACCAAAGAATAAATCAATTTCATGGGTTTCATAAAGTGGGTTTTGGTTTCAAGAATTTTAATTCAAATGCTCATGTGCCATATCTCTACCCCTTGCTTCTGAAAGGGTTTATAACAAAAGACATAGACCTTTATTTGTATATTCCTATTCTGTTAATAAAGGTAAGGATTTATTTGGAGAAATGTGAAGCTAACCTCTACTCGCTTAATATAAAATGTAATAGTTTGGAACAAAGCATTTCCATTTCTTTTTAGAAGATATGATAACTGATTGTTATCCTATAATTTTACACATTTTCAAGTGGAACTCTAAAAGGACATTAGAAATAGAACGGAATTTGGCAAATAGCAAAATTCGGTCTTACAAAACAATGGAAGGTCATAATGAAATGTACTTAATTATAGATAATAAATATGTCTTTCATTCCTCATTTCCACTATTTGTGGATGTCAATGGAAAGGTCTACAATACTCTTAACTGAAATGGACAATGTCGTATTCTATTCTCAAAGATTTCAAGAAAATATGCACATTGGAGACACCGACACAAGTACATAAAATATATCTTAACTTTTACACGCAGCATCTCATGACTGTGTAAATTCAGAATTCATTAACCTATTTATATTAAAGACACAGTGGCATGCTGGATTATTTTTATGATAACACTGTGGCAATTTTATAGTATGTTTAACAAACTAACCATATTAACTTATAACCAACTTGTACATTGTGCCCTTTCCCACGTGATGTTTTCCAGGTCACAATAAAGAGGACTTTTAATTGTAAGTCGTTGTCCAATGGTTTTTTACTCTGACTCCAGGATCATACCCATCTCTCCATTTTCCAATCCCCTAAAATAATCTGATTTCCAATAGCAAGAGAAGTAAAGCAAAACAGGAAGAAGAGGGGTAGAGAAGAAGAGTAAGGGGAGAAAAAAAACCTCCTCCCCTAGCTATCCCTATGTTCCCCTAAGACTTTGTCTAAGCTCACCCTAAATAGGCCTATCTTCCCCCACGACTTTCTCAGAACAAAACTATCTCACCAAACAATAGGCTTTGATAATGCAACTGTTAAGTTTTTATGTTGTTCAGCTGAACTTAACATATATTTTATAATAGAACATAATTTTCCAAAATGAATATCTATAAGAATTTGTTTACTAAACAGAGAATTAGGCTAAATTATGGCAGAGGAACAACTCTGTTTAAAAATTTAGACAAACATACCAGAGGAGGAAACGTAACCAAGATAATTTTTTTAACTTTACTTTGGCCTAGTCACACCTGTGTGGTATGTCAGTGAAGACACAGAACGATCCCTCTAATCACTATTGCCAAAGAAACAGAAGAAAAAAAATAGGTAAATCATCACTGGCTTAAAAGGGACTTTGTCACCTGAACATTTTTTATACTGTGAATGTAGGTCAAACCCAATTGTAAAATAATGCTATATATATTGTATTATACCATATGTGTTGTCATAAACAGGAGACACCACAGAAAAAACTTATCTGCTAACACGCCATATAGATCATTTTTTTTTATTGTCTACATTCACAGTAAAATCAGTGCTTAGGTGACAGAGTTTATGTAAGCTAGTTTCAGCAGATGTTTACAAGTTTCTTGCTAGTTCTCATAGTTCAGACAAACTGTCCTCCTTCAGTGTAAATAACAGTAGGGAGGAAGGCTATAGAAGCAACCTTGAAAAACAATTGACAAAGTTAAACACTACTATATGAATGAACTGTAGATTTACAGGGATATTGCCCATCTCTTACAAGTTGCATTATATTCCATGGCTCTCTAATTTAGCAAACTTAGAACTCAGGAACACCCTTTTAGAATTGGATTGTAATGATAATAACTTAATTATTAGTGGGGCATAAAAAAAGGTGGAAGATAATATATTGTTGGTTAATGAGTAGTAAATAGAAATAATTTTATAATATGGTCAAATCTGTAATTATGTGTGATGTACCCTAGAGAAAACTCATTGAGGATATTGTTAAGTGTAGTAGTTTATAAATATTATACTAGAATAAAATGATTAAAGGGAGTTACACACCACCCTTTTTTTTATACTGTTGCAAAGACTAATCTGGGGTTCTCTTAACCTCACTTACCAACATGACATGCTCTTAACATATTTCTCAACACCCTGATAATCAAATAGCTAAAAGTACAATTAATTAGCAATGCATGTTAATTAGATACAAAGCACAATCAATATGGTAGTATAGTTCACAGCTAGGAACCACTTCATCTTGTATCGTATTTTGCTAACTGAATCACATCATTAAAAGACATATCTGTCAATATAGTGATTCCAGTATATCAACATATCTCCCAATCTGTACAAACTGACTTCCTAATATCAGCAGAAAGGAAAGGCATCATTACTAATGCTGGCTGAGATCACTGGCATATATATATAAATTATATTTAACTGCTATGACTGTTTAGAGCAGGTTAATCTTATTGCTTAATTGACTTTTATTTGTGGGAAATGTTGCTTTTTTAACCTGTAAATATCATTTTTTTAAACTAATTTATGCATTAAAAATTATACAATTAAATAATTTAAAATGAACAGTTTTATTTAATTGGTAAGTACTTATTCTCATTAACCAAATCAATGTGTAGGGGTTGTGCCATAGCAGTTGAACATGGGGGGTGATGTTTTAGGTCTGTTCTGTGAAACGAAGAGGATATCAGGCTTTTGGTGGAACGTATACCTCATTTACAATGCTCAAATTAGCTTGTAAAAATTGTGATAATATGGACAGCAAATCCAAAAAGTCTCACAGGAGCAGCAGTCACATTTTACGAATATAGAAACAAGATAGCTGAGGAGAGTACCAAATTGGTACCAAATCTGGAAGAGTCTTTTGTACCCTCCAAGATGTATCCTGCTTGCCAAGAATGAAGACATTAAACATACAGATCACTGACTCTTTTAATATGGATTCAAAACCTATATACTGTATGAAGAAGTCCACCTTTACCACAGAGGTAACGCAAACCAAGAGATCTTTGAAGAGAAGATCCTTTTAAAAAAAAATCCACTTCTGAAGCCAAGAAATATGTAAATATGGAATAGATATATACCCTATTTTGAGACTGATTCAGTTCCATTTAGTTATAAAAGTTTTCTTCACTGCTGCTCATATGGTTTTTAATTTAACAATATCTGTTTGTTTTATGCATATATGTCATCACCTCACATATTACAACCGGCTGCACTCCATCACCTGACTTAAAATAGTCATATATCTCCTCAGTATGTCCATTCGCAAGTTCAATTTATCTAAATAACTTTTTTTGGGGTGAGGCTGCAACATGTGGATATCACGTTTACATCTCATTGGGAGATAGACACTTATCTAACATATTTTTTATAAGACACTGGATTATTTGGTTAAACTTTGTGGGTTTACTATTCAAACAACTCACCACTGGATGATTAATATTACAATAAGAATCTCAAAATGAATCCTGGGAAAAGCCTGACTCCTACTCCTATTGTTTGTGTTTTCATTTTTTGTTGAAATAAACATCTTTGGTTCTAAATTTACAATTTTTAATTTAACTATGTACTATTTGCCTTTTCTTTACAGGTATCCCATTATTTATGGTCTAGATCAATGCCTATGTGAAGGGGGTTACAGTTTTCATAGGAGCACATTTACCTGTTACCACAAATTATTAAAAAAAAACATTTTCACATACTCTTCTATAATGTTTGGGATCTAAATTCTCAAATAAAATGGAAAAATGTTTTAGAAGAACTACATAGATTAAATCCTTGTTGACACAGGACATACATAGTAGATCCCATGTCTGCCTTAAGGACATAAAACAAATTGTGGAAGTGATCCTCCACTCATAAACACTAAAATTTGCCACCGGACTGACCTGCGATAACTCCCGGAATGTAGCATGTCTTTCCAATATGGTGCTGCACTCTTATGTGCAAGAGCCTCAGAAGAGACCAGTGATCACTTGCATCACCCTGCTGGCATTACTAAACTTCCTTTAGAAGAACTCAGCAGCATTATAGTTAGGGTTAGAGTTAGGGTTTGGGTCAATGCTAGGGTTAGGGTCAAAATGTCCCTGTAGGAGAAAATGGCTAAAAAATACACTACTATAGTTATTGCCCTATAACTTACAAAAAAAGAACTGAGCAGAACAACATATAAGCTAGAGTTGGGCACAAAAAAATAATAATTTTGTTTTCATCTTATCAGATGACTTTTTATTTGTTTCGTCTGAAACGAATTTCGTCCATTTCTGCATTAATTTTGGAAAAAATTCATTTGTTTCATTATTTTCCTTCATACGAATGTTCAAGAATTCGGATGAAAGAACAGAATTATGACCAAATGTCATCCAAAAATGGAAATTAGCCTACACTCAATAGTTTAAGACAGGGGATAACATTTGGATGAAACTCTGCTCTTTTATTCAAATTCCCCAACCTTATGCCAGTATACATACATATACAACAACTAAGGTTAAAAATGAGTCAAAAATTAGTGAAATTGAGTTGAAATACATCAAAATTTAGTGTATTAGTTACATATGTAACTGAAGTTGAAATTGAGTGGAAATTGAGTCAAAATTAGTTACATATACAGCTAAAGTAGAAAATTAGATAAAAATTTGTTGAAATTAAGTTGAATTTCCGAATGGACTAATTACACAAATCAGATCAGTCATTAGACTATCAGTATTAATTTCTGATTCATTTTTATTCCACATAGCATAATGTTACAAGGAATCAAAACTAATTTAAAATGAATACTGACAGTCTGTAGACTCTGATCTGTGAAATTCGAACGTTAAGTCCATTTAGTTTCATTTCAATTAAATTGAATCTCAATTTTGGCTGAAGTTGTATATGTAATTAAAAGACTCAGTTTTGACTCAATTTCGGCTTATGTAATGCTATTAGCATTACATAAAAAAACTTAAACCGAAATTGAGATGAATTGTCGAATTTTACATATTCAAAGTGTCTGTCGGCAACTGAATGAATCAATGAAAGAATGGATAAAAGAATTTCATTCACTTAGCATTCGTTCATTTAGCTTTTATTAGTTTTATTAGTTTTTTTGTTATTTGTTATTTGGAACTATTAAAAATGTACTGTATAACTTTCCCGTTACATATTCCCCTTATTTAAAACAGCATTCTGTCTTAGATAACTTTTGCACATGGTTATTAAAGGTGGAGTTATTAACTTACCTATTAGAGAACTGCTCCTGATCACTCTTTATATACAATGTCAGTGATACAAAAAAGTAAGAAAACTGTTGACTATCGATCTTTCATCTTGATCAGTATTGTGCCAACTCCATAGGAAATATTTCCATATATGAGCATGCACCAAATAACTTTATTTTTACAACAACATTTTAAGCTTTCTAATTGGCCATCATAGAAACTAAAATAATTTCTGCTTAATAATCCAACATTTCCAGAAGAAATCATTGAATTATATGTGCCAAAAAAGGACTGCTAGGAAATGTGTAGTGTGCCTGGTAAGTGACCTGATCACAGTTGATCAACATATAACTTTGATTCATAACATTCCTATAGCTATGGACTATGCTACATAACTAAAAATGTCTAAGCATTGCTATTTTCATAAATGTAACCAGAGAGTAGTTTAACGATAAAAAATATATACATTTTCTTTTCTTTTCTTTGAGTTCAGATTCAGGTAGGTATATAATCTTACTCACATTTTTGTGAGCAAAATCAGCTTATAGCTCAAGAGAAGTACTTACCTGTCGTTAACTAACACATCCTGGAATTTGTGGGCTTCTTCAACCAATATGGCTATGGTTACATATGCACGTTTATTAGCTCCCACACATTGATGTCAACATCCCAGTGTGCTTAGCACATATCTGTGTTTACTGGTATGTTTGTTCTATGCATTAATTAATGGCATGCAAACTATGTAAAACTGGTATCAAATTGTCTAGTACAATGTGTTGACATCTTTTTATCCTTTAGGAAGGATAACATTTTCATTTTTACATTACAGATAAATTTTTAAACATGTATTCAGATTGCCCTGTAGAAGAATCAAGCCAATATCCAAGTTGGTAATTAGTTTATGAAGGCTTATGGCTTAGTAGCATTGATTTGGAGTGTGTACATTATTTCTAACTGCTTATACTTGAGCTGTGAACATGCAAATATATTTTGACAATGTTGTTGAACATAGTTCAAAATAACTGTTGATCTAAGTTCAAATGCACAGCTTTGGAGTAACAGATGGAAAATTAACTTTATCTATCAAGTGTGTATCATTTAACATACGTTTTCTAAACTGTGAAAAATGTTATCCTTCTGTATGTAACTTCATAAAGAGCAAAAAATTAAATATAAAACAAATGCAACACTTTAAATCAGATTGTATCAGTCAGAAGCGAACATTTATGGAGTGTTTAATCCTACTTTAATTATTTCAACTAAGCGATCACCACTGTACAATACAACGCAATGATCTAACCCTACCAATATGAAATACCAGAAAGCATTTGCATATTAGTCCTCCGAAGGCTACTGTCGTAATCAAGAAAAGCATACATTTTATCTTACATCGATGTGATTAAACATATTAAGGAAGCAATACCATTAAGGATGCAATTACTTAAATAATCTGATAACACTTAAGGAAGTCACAGAAACCATAAACAATTTAAAATCTGCAAAAGCCCCAGGCCCTGACTGGATAGGGTAATAGTTCCATTCCTCCTAAAAACTTTCCATAATATGTCTAAAACAACAAAGGTTCCTAAAGAGATGCTAGTTACATCAATCATCCCTATTCCAAAACAAGGAAAAGATCCTCTACATCCAGGTAATTATAGGCCAATATCTATTATCAATATTGATTTGAAGATTTATTTGAAGATGTTGGCAGATAGATTAAAAGTAATTATACCAGACTTAGTGCACATGGAGCAATCCGGGTTTGGACAGGGCAGAAGAGCATCGGATAATACAAGGAAGATAGTTAACATACTACATAAAATTAATACCCTTAGGACTCCAGCAGCTCTGTTAGCAAAAGATGCCGAGAAGGCATTTGACAGAGTTAGCTGGAGATTCTTGGATAGAGTACTAGAAAGGTTTGGAATAGTAGGGCCATTTAAGAATAACATTATGTGGCTATACTCTGAACTGTCCGCAAGTGTGGCCGTCTCAATGTTTCAAGCTGAGTATTTTTGTGGTTGGAAACGGCAGTAGGCAAGGATGCCCTATGGAACCACTATTGTATATTCTTTCAATAGAACCCTTAGATGCTATGATTAGAGACAATGAGAGGATGCATGGAATCCAGGCAAAGAATAACGAATGTAAAATAACACTTTATGCTGATGATGTTCTTCTGTCCCTGTCCAGACCAGAGATTTCAATATCTGAGGGGCTAAAAACAATAGATTACTCTAGATATTTAAATTATAAGATAAACACTTTATGCTGATGATGTTCTTCTGTCCCTGTCCAGACCAGAGATTTCAATATCTGAGGGGCTAAAAACAATAGATTACTCTAGATATTCAAATTATAAGATAAACCTTGAGAAAACTCAAATTATAACAGCAAATATAGAAAGAGCAACTTTAGATCTTAGATCACAACATCATTTTGACTTGGAAAATAGAAAGATCGACTACCTGGGTATAAGTTGGGACTTTGATTATACAAGGTCTAATGTAAATAATTATTTAGATTTATTAAAGGACCTGAGACAGAAATTAACAAATTGGAAAGGTTTAGAGATGTCCTGGCTAGGAAGAATAAATATATTACATTCATATATTATACCTAAAGTAATGTATTTATTCAGGACCTTTCCCAGTAGGGTGCAACAAAATATCTTGACCCAATTTCAAACTATGTTTATGGAGTTTATATGGTTTGGGATATAAACCCAGAATTTCCCAGACAATTCTTAAAAAAAGAACACAAGACGGGGGAGTGGCACTCCCAGACATTATGGGAACGCACAAGTGATGTATGATTTCCCACTGTATGGATTAGATAAGCATGAGATCAGTTGATTTAGACTGGTTTGGGATGGAAAAAGAAGACTCCCATCCTTATGGAGTGATCCAAAACAACTAAGTAAACTGAAGGCAGGAAACCCAATAGTGAGGAATGGACTGATCACTATATATAAGTTTAAAAAAATAATTGGTATATTAAAGAAACTATCTATAAATACCCCCCTAGAAGTACTGACATACAACATAAAATATTTGACAATTTCAGGTTGGCTCAGCAAAGAGATTAAAACATTGACCAAGGGACAGAAATTATGTCCGTTCCAAATGCTCCAACAGAGATTTAACTTATCAAGCAGAGATATATTTCCATACCTAAGAATAAAAAGCTATATAAATAAAAAAGATGTCCTGACCAATAATTTGGTGGACAATTATCGAGAAAACATACATAAAACAAAACAGATCTCCTGCACGATTAAATTATAAAAAAATGGAGATACATTAGAGAAAACAAAATCAATGCTAAAATGGGAAACTTCACTGGAGCTCTCATTTCCACTGAAAGATTGGAAACAGGCTTTGATTCTGGTCAGACAGACAATACACAATGTGACCTTGCCGTATCTACAGTATAAACTGGTATACCGGTGGTACTTGGTCCCAACAAGGTTACATAGGATATCCATTCAGAACTAAAAGTTCTGCTGGCGTTGTGCAAATGAAGTAGGAAATTTCCTATATGTTTGGTGGGACTGCAGACAATTGAACCTACTAAAAGAGAAGATGAGAGAAACAAAAAAAGAATATGTTTCCATTTATTGCCGACATATCCCCACAGATGTTTCTGTTTCATATGGATTTGGAATCTTGCAGGATAGAGAAAAAAAAAACTTCTAATCAATATAATTATGGTGGCCAAAACTGGGATAGCAAGATGTTGGAAGAGCCCAAACCCTGTCTCTTGGACAGCGGTGGTCAAACAGACTGGCTTCCATATGGAAAACATACGGAAATATGGGCTCTGTGGATAAATAACATAAGACATCCTGAATAGAATAGATTGACACAAGTCTTGAAGTGGGCCTCCATGGGATCTGGCGTTTGTCTGAGGCACAGTCACACCCCTCCCCCTCCTCTTGGGAAGAATGGGAGCGAATGAGGTATGAATGTATAACACACTTCTTGGAGGAAACTTAGTAATACCAACATAATCATATTGTAATATATTGATGCTCTAATTAATGTGTGTAGTAGATGTTTTGTATGACTTTATATGTATTAATGTGAATTTTTGATATTGGAATTGTGATACAAGAAATTAAATAAAGAATATAAAACCTTCTGTTGTTCTTTAAAATGCAACTATAGCAAACAAAATTAAGTTGTTTAATTAAAGGATTGCATTAAGTGTAGGCATTTATATAGGAATGCTTTAATGAAAGAATACAACTAAACTACCTTATTAGCCATCTTTACCCACCAGGAGGCAGACAATTTGTTTAGAATCTGTGGTCAGATGGATCAGATCTTTCTCAAGGTTCTATACAAGATGTCTGCCCCCTGAGAGAACGATATGAAGTAAGGAAGGCTCAATAAGGAACTTTATTTGTATTCTTTAAATAAAGATTTTATTTATAAATCATTTACACTTGATACAATCATTTAATTAAACATAAGTTCATTTTTTGTAACAGTTGTCCTTTAACACAACTAACAACTAGATAAGGACAGAGATTGAAACTAAGTTAGTATGGATAAAGTTAGTGGCTTTTCTTTGCAGAAAATGTATTGCTCTTGATTTTATATAAAGTACTAATAGGGATAGCACCTCAAGTAATTATGAACATAAAGTCATTTTTGTTATAAAAGCCCTTGTTAAAGTGCTGCATAGAGATTGTTAGATTCACTTTCTGCTTGCTTTCTTTTTTGATGGATGATAGCGGAACCAGTCTATTTAATGAGGGAAAGAAAGTTGAAAAAAAAGAACAATAGATCCAAAAATATGGACAACTTACATTAATTTACTTTTTACAGCTGAGATAATGCACTTAGTTGTATGAAACAGCTGTTATTGTTAAAAACTACAAGGTAGACAGTTTGTCCATATGCAAAAAGTTAAAATAAACAGTTTTACTGTTTCATGTTTTATTTAGTTTACATAATTAAGCAGTATTTCTATGGGAAATATACTTTACATTAAACCAAGTCTAGAGAATGAGCTTACTTTGATCATGTGATTACAGGGTACAACAAGATGATACCTCTCCATCTGAAATGCAACTTCTGGGAAAAGTAATACCTGATAAACACTTTTGCTGCAGGCAGATAACATTTTTACATTTATGCTGGTTCTATTCATACTGTAAAAATATTCCTCAAAGGTGCAACTATGTTAGTGTTTTAAAGCTTGCTTTTAATAAAGAACAGCATATGTTTTATATGTTCAAGTAGTAGCTTTTTGTGATGCTGCCATATTGGTGATGTCAATACCAATACCATGACATCAGTCCTGACACAAACCATGCGTTTTATATTCACAACCATTAACATGAGATTATTAATGTGACCACATTGCCATTTTATTCAAGGATGCTTAATATGTATTCTCTTAGACTCCGATTCCTGATGTGCAGAAAGTATGCACCTTCCAATTTACTATTTTAACCCTAAATATGCATTTTTTCTGAACGTGACACTTCATCTCTATTTCAATACTTTAAAACTTTTAAAGTAATGCTCAGCATAAAAATAATACTATTAAGTACACCATACTCAGTGTTAAAGTAAATGAAAGCTAGAACGTACATGACAGAACTATGCAATATATAGAAAAACAATATGCATACACTTTGGATAAAACCTGCAAGCACCACAAACACAACATACACATTTTGGAGTGTCATACAATCAGGGCAGATGCAATGGTCACGAGCGCCTGGGTGCAGGATTTTTTGGGGTGTTCCTATGTTGGGCGTGGCTATACTACTAACCCCTTTATGAATGTATTCAAGAAATATGAATTAAAGTACCAAAACTTTATTATAAATTGTTTTAAAAAAAAAAGCTATCATCTCATATTATATTTATTTTCACATATGATTCAATATGAATAAAAGCAATTATTGAGAGTGCTGATAGAGGGAGGTCTCAGCTAATCAGTTGAGACCTCTTAACTCTCCTGATCGGCTGAGAGTTCAGATTCTCCTGATTGCCTCAGTCCCTCGTTCACATGTAGCACAATTCTGCAGCATCCTGCGTGACCTGAGTAAGTAAGGCAAGAACTCTGATGTGTGTGTATGTGTTTGTGAAAGACTGTGTATGTGTAAGTGACAAACTTCCTGTGTATGTATGTATATATGTGTGAGTGACAGACTGGCTATGTCTGTATAGCATTGCAGGGGTTAAGCGCTCTGACACTGCCTATATCTATCTAGCAATTTAAGAGTAAAGTCCTCTGACACTATTGGCTAATATAGGTGTCTGATAATAAATGTACTCATCACTCATGCACTATATCCAAGATGAGCCACAACTTGTATATATTGTTCTCAAACTGTTACTGATTCCTCAACAGGCTTTTATATCTTAATTGATCACCTTTCCTATTGTTTATAATGTAGTGCTTCCATATCTATATTCTTGTTTTTATTATTCTTTTTTATTTGTATTCTCAGTATAAAAAAACAAAGACATTTACAAATTGACAGACATTACAAACAATGTTCCAAAATTGATAGAAGAAAATAAAATAGAGAACCACTCTTCATCGCTGCAAGTATCCATCTGCTGATAAACTCTATAACATATCTATCTAATTCTTCTAATGATCTCAGAAATGTATCCTAAACAAAACTTGTCACACCATTTAGGAACAACAATTTTACGACAAAATTCCAAACATTATACAAACACTTTTCAACCATCAGGAATCTATGGGCCCCTCTTCACTCCATACTTGCAAAATGTTAAATTGTAGATTTAAACATAATCCCTATATTTCCAACATCTATAATTTATGCTCCATTCCTCCCAATCTATACAGTTTTGCAATACATATTATTTATTTTACCAAACCCTTCTCCATGTTAAATTGGAAAAGTAGCTGATGTTTTATATGTGGCCACACAAAATCTTGTTTACATTTTTTACATTTCTTGCTATTATAATTGTCACTGCTAAAAAAAATTCACATATCCACCAAACATGGTGGTAATTTCCTTCTACTCTGTTACACTGCATCATGTTTTGAAATACACTGTAGAAATTAGAAGTTAGCTAACCTTTTTGGGACCATATATCATCTGTTAATAAACTTCAATTGCATTATCTACCAAAGACAAACCGCTCTGTTTACCATACTTAAAGCTCTACACCATTCAGACTTTTATATATTTACATTCAGCTCTTTTCCCCACATATGTATAGCTGGAGGGCTCAGATTTAATGTTATACAAAGTATTGTGTCTATACATTTTTAGTTGTTATTGGTATGATTTGAACTAGACTTAGTCTTATAACCTGTTACACTAAAGTTCCAAATTATTGTGACTAAATTATTTGTGTTAATAGTTTCTGCTTCTAATCTGAAAACACAGATTCATTTCAAATTGTTTACCTATTCAGTTATAGCAGGAGCCTCCTACCTCCCCCTATAATCTTGTAAATTCTTTGAGTGCAGAATGAGCTCTAGAGAAAAAAAGTATAATTTTCAAAAATGGTTTATTAACCATCCATATATCAAATACATTAAACTTTTTAATGGCATTATTCAGTAACTTTGCCTGTTTGATGGTTATACTGCCTACTTTATTTATTTTAATATTTGTTTTAGCTATTTCCACGTTTGAGATGCAATTAAATTCTCACGCAATGGTCTGACTTCCCTCTGTTAGCTTTGCCACTCACTCAAGAATCTGGCTAAGAAGTCACACTGGATAAACATTTGCCAAATATATATTTATTAAGGAAAATGTCTCTCCATTAATATTACAAACTAATATGCTATATCTCCCCTCAAAGTCTTATTCTTGATACATTTTTTAATTTTTAAGCAACCTTGCAACATAGATTGCTACCCATCTATTTTTTTCCAATATCATGTAGGCTTGAATTACTGTAGGATAATCTTTCCCTCACCATCCTTCCTTACCCATCCATCTCTAGTGCGAATCCTGAACCATTCCTATTTGGATGTTTTCATTCACAGGAAATCATTAAAGATGAAAGCTAAGGAGCACAACGGTACATGAAAACTGAGGACATATATATACATTGCCAGCAGGGAAGAAAGAAGAGGAGGAAGTCCCGCAGCAAGGTAAAAAAGATATATGTGTTTGTGTGTGTATAAA
Organism: Pelodytes ibericus; assembly: GCA_036172795.1. Classification (NCBI taxonomy): domain Eukaryota; kingdom Metazoa; phylum Chordata; class Amphibia; order Anura; family Pelodytidae; genus Pelodytes; species Pelodytes ibericus. The sequence continues at coordinate 41,387,784 of CM069861.1, forward strand.
TCTGTGTGTGTGTAAGTGTGATTGGAAGTGTGTGTGTAAGTGTGACTCTGTGATTATAAGTGTGTGTGTAAGTGTATGTGTGTGACTGTGTGTGTGTAAATGTGACTATATGTGAGTTAGTGTGACATTTACACACACACAGTCACACTTACAAACGCACAGTAACACTTACACACACACATAGTCACAACAGTTTCCAAAGTATTAAAATGGAGCTACAGACTCATGTGACTGCTCTTGTTGACCACCAAGCTCTTCTCCCCAGAAGCAGGATTTCAATTTTCCAAATGTGCTTTCAATCGCAGACCTTGTTGCAATGTGGGGAATGTTGTACCTGTGTTTTGCGGTTTTCTGTGGATTGCTGAGCAGGGTAATGAGCCAAGGAGAACTTCCATATTCCTTGTCACCTGTGAAGGATAGCAAACAATTTTAATTAGTATAATGGGTAATTTTGAAATGGTTATTGCAATAGTAATCTGATGGGGCCATCCATCAGGTTCTTGGCCACTGTCAAACTTTGTCCTGATGTATTACTCCTGCAAGGATTGCCTGGCTTGACACTCAAGTTGTATATTCAGGGAGTGGCAAAGCTTCCAGTTTCAATAGTTTTCCTCACTGACTGTGCTTTCATTCAGTCAATGGCCCTAATAACTCTTTGGATCCTGGCCACCTGGTAAAAGGCTAACATGACATTATGCTACTCAACTGCATGTGTGGGGGGGGGGGGGGGGGGTTGATACAATATTACATTTTTACATTACATTAACATTTATTTGTACAGCGCCACCAATTCTCGAAGCGCTTGGTACAGAGCAAAGAAAGGAACTACATACTAATTTAGACAAACTAGTACAGACTGGTACATGAGGTAGAGAACCCTGCTCGTAAGCTTACAATCTAGAATACAATGCTGAATTCTAGAGACCATGGCCTCTTTCACAAAATGAAGGCACCTTAAAAAGGATGGTAAACTCACCCTGACCACATTCCCAGGTTCTGCCTGGAAGTAATGCATGCCAACATGATGCATTACTGATAACAATCTCAATAGCCCAGGAATTTAATTGTTCTCTGCAGTCATAGGCTCCAGATCCTTTCTTATGTGCAGATATAAAGAAAGGATGACCACATAGGAAAGCCTAAATCTTTGGAGAATATGATTGTCAGAGAGTCTTTCCCGGATAATTCTGGCCATGTACACTCTAGGCACTCTGACTCTAGCAGGATCAGCCAGCAATGCTCTCAAGTGTCCCCAGCTGTCCACTTCCTGGCCATCTGTGAACCTAACAAGCAGGATACGATTGAAGGCCTGTATGGCTGGGTCATAATCTGGCTGATATAACGTTCTAAAAACATTGCTCTTTCTCTGGAGATAGGTAGGGGTGTATGTGTAATTTCCCTTCCTTTTTTTATTTTACTGATTGGCATATGGGAATTATGTGTGTTTTTATATAGGTCGTTGAACACAACAGACAAATTGGTGAGGATATAGCATAATTCAGGCCAAAATGGATTATATATTAAAATATAATATTCCAATAATTAATTATATTTTCAAACATGTTATTACAGCATATATTAAGAAATGTCCTTGTCAGTTTACCACTTTAAATATGTTTAAGGTTATTTTTAGCCCTAAAATGTTCAATTTATAAATCCTATTTGGATAATCAGAATCCTCATATTGCAACTAAAATCACTGAATTTTGGGACAATTCAAGGCTACAGGAATAGTGTGAATCCTATGCTTTCTAAAGACAAGTTCCTTGCATTTCTCATGAACTGAAATTACCCAAATTGATGTAAATTCAGGTAAATAAGCGTTGTTTTATCTCACCAATTTGATAGCATTTTGGTGGTACGTAGATATATACACCTTTGTTTGTCAGTTACTTCACAGATTTGCAAAACTATTACTGTTTTATCTCCAAGAATTGCACTTATAAACAGCTTGTCATTAATTGTCATTAATTTATGCATAAGTATATAGGTCGTGGTGATCACAAATACATATGTTCATATGTTTGTAACCTCATAACAGATCTGGTACATATATA